>RCWM02000082.1:0-2400000 GCA_003667255.2 Euschistus heros
TTTCTCAGCTAAGTGTTTTTTTATTTTTATTGTTTACCAAAGGAGGAGAGAAATACAATACGAGTGTGGAGAGCACAATGCAAATATGTCAAAGACGCTGAGATTCATCATCTTCAGGAAGATGGACCCACCGTTTGATACCAGATATTGTGACATGGATACCCCGGAAACATGGGGAGGTTGATCGTAACCTCACCGAATTGCTTCAGGGCCTATCTGTTTCGGTTCAAACTTGACAGTGAATTATCTGGACCCAATTGCACAAACCTAGAGGAAACGGTAGAACATGTATTCCTCTGTTGCCCAAAATTTCCAAAAAGAGAGGGAAGATCTAGCCTGGACGCTGGGCCATCAGTTGGTTCCAGAAAACCTGGTTAGCCAGATGACTTCTGCTGATGAAAACTGGAATGCTGTTGCATATTATGCAGCTAACATCTGCAGAAAGCTACGCAAGAAAGACGAGACCTCCTCATGGCTCAATAATTAGCAGCAGAAAATATAAATTAGGCACATAGCCAGCCCGCCCCCCGTGAGGTGATGCTTGATAGCAGTTCTAGTGGAGTGGTAAAGAAGAATAGGGAGGTGGTTTTTAGTAAGTAAGAATCTCACAATGTTGTGGTCTCTCAGACGGTCCACTTCGTCTTATGCAAGAGGCAAAATGCAGCAAGGGCTTCTAAAAAATAATAATAATAAATAACATGAGCTACAGGAGGCTGAGCGTAGGGAGGCGAAAACAGGTAAATGGGTTATCCTTTAGTCTTTTCCTTATCAAGTTTTCCATTACTACTGGAATCCAATTAAAAATGGCTAAAATGGCAAATATTTGTGCAGACATTTAAAATAAAAAATGTGGATTCGTTTAAACAAAAATTGTCCAGAACCAATGATTTTTCTTAGACTGGTGATGAGTGTTTAACATTTAAAACAAATCTTAGAATATAAATAATTCATCGATCCTAAAATCATCTATTTAATCATCTTTACTTTTACGCTTCTCTACAGCACTATTACCTATACCTATTTTTATAGGGAAAAATATTTTTAAAAACCATTGCTTAATATCAATTTCAAAAGAAAAAAAAAGTAGTCCCGGATCAAAAATTTGGTTTTGGACATATTATTCCACAATACAACAATTCCACCGTCTAGGTAACTCTATGATTTACTCGTACTATTTGTATTACATTACATGAACAAAAAAAAAAAAAAAAAAAAAAAAAAAAATATATATCTTTTTTGTTTAACAACATCCTAATCCACCAGTGCAGACAATTTTTTCATCTATGTACTCCGGTAACCCTTTACTTCAGCCTACCCGTATTTCCCCATGAGATCTCTTGTTTGATTAGTTCTTATTTTTATTTGTAGTTTTTGTTTCAGTTTCAGTTTCATCAATATTATTTCAAAAATAAGAGATCTAATACCAAATTACTAATTAATATCTTATTTATTAGATGCAGAGGAAGTACTCGGCTGTGAATTGATTTAAGTGTGTAAATAAAGTGGGTCCCTTACTTTTTAATGGCCAGAGAAAAAAAAATCTGCCTTTGAGTTCGATAATCTTTTATTTATGGAGCTTTCGATCCTTAATGATACAGATTTTTGATGTTAATAAAATAAAATAAAAAAAAAATTAAAGAATGGGAAGGCTTCTAAGACAAAACAGCTCTAAAAATCCCGGGAAGAAAATGGACGGCAGAAAAGAGTGAAAAGGAAAAAGAGAAAAACATATGAAGGAGTATAAAGCTAACTTGGTGGCTTAAACGTGGCCCTTAACGAAAAAATAAATAAAAATAATTTTCAAATAAATGTATACAATATTAATATTACTGTAAAAAAAAGAAAAAAAAATATTCTCCTCTTTCGGAATCATAATACGACATAGCTTGTTTTAATGTTTGATGATCTAACATTTATGAATCGTAAGTATGTATATATGACTCAGAAACTACTCTCCGTGAAATAATTTACCGTTCCAGACGTGGTTATAAACAGTAACGGGTAACTGTCCGAGCGTTATATGTTTTTCAACCTGAAGATAAACATGTTTATCTCTTAAAATTGTTATGACTACCGTTTTATGTAATCTTTGAAAAATGTCTGAATTATTTATAATGCTTTGTATTGTATTACGTCGTCTTTAAACTTGTACCCAACTGGTTGAATGCACAGTTTCTCAGCTAAGTGTTTTTTTATTTTTATTGTTTAGTGTTATATATCAGGTTTAGAAATTACAGAAATATATCAAGTATAGAGATGGATGCTTACCTAATGCTTATTCGATCAAACAACAGCCTGCCGGGGGAAAACAAACGCACTCGAAACAGACACTAAATAAATTAAAGGAGTTGGTTCATGAAGTTCTAACTCATTCCCATACCCTCCTCATCTACCTTCTCAATAGACTAATAATTTTTTTCGGATTTTGGATAACTTGATGCAAAAAAAAAAAATTTCAGATATTAAAAAATTCTTTTCTAAATTTGTTTTATTTCAGCCACGTGATTAAAAATTTTCAAATCTGATATTATCCAATTCATCTTGAATCCAATCTTTAAAATCTGAAATCCTTCGAAAAATCCTAAATGCTTCTTACTTTGTTACCAATAAACTTATCCATAAAGATCTTAATGTTCCATATGTTGCAGATTTAGCCCAAACCAGATACCTATCCTTTCATAGTAAGCTCCATAACCACTCAAATCCTCTAATTTCTCAACTTGCTTCCCACACCAATCCCGATGATCCCCCGAGACGTCTGAAAAGAAGACGGTCCAGAGTCCTTCTAGTGAAGAATTTTCATTGAAGTGCTACTGATGAGTAGTTCTTTTCAAGTTTTGACGTGCTATTGTTGTAGTTATTAACACCTTTACTTGATGTATGCATTTTTCAATAAATTTAAGAAAAATAAAATCTGGTATTGAAAACGTAGTCGTTGGGAGAAGTATATTCGAAAAGTAAATATTTTGAATAAAGCATATTTGATTTTTGCATCAAATTTTCACATGGATATGTCTTTTGACTGGGTGGCTATAGTTTTCTTGTGTAACATTTTTTTTAAACTCAAAAATGTAACATTTGACACGCTCTAGCTCTGTTGTTGTTGTTCGGATCAAAAATTCGACGACAGTTCCCTGATCAGAAGCTTGATGGAAAATGTTGTTTGTTCTATAATATTTTTCACGATTTGGCCTTATCTTTTATGGTCTCCACAGGAGCTAAAAATAATAATTTGTCAAATACTGAATCAGAAAAGAAAATATTTTTCTTTATATATATATCAGTTTATTGAAATTTACAACTGTATAAATATATACATTAAGTAAATGAGCTGATAACGATTATAATAGCATGTCGAAACTTGAAAAGAACTACTCATCAGTAGCACTTCAATAAAAATTCTACACTAGAAGATCGCTAGGCCATCTTCTTTTCAGACGCCTCGGAGGATTATCGGGAATAAAGCGGGAAGCAAGTTGATAAACTAACGGATTTGAGTGGTTATGGAGTTTACGATGAAAGGATAGGTATCTGGTTTGGGCTAACTCAGCAACATATGGAACATTAAGATCTTTATGGATAAGTTTATTGGTGACAAAGTAAGGGGCATTTAGGATTTTTCGAAGGATTTTGGGATATTATAAGGATTGGAGATGAATTGGTTGATTTAGTAGAGCCCCGAAGCTCAACTCCATACGTTCAAATAGGTTTGATCACAGTCATGTAAATAAGTCTTTTGTAATGAACTGGGAGGTTTGATCGTTTGTCTAGTATATGTTGAAGTAGTCTGTAACGGCGAGCAGTTTCTTGTCGCTGTAGTCTTCGAAGAAAAATAAAAATGATTATTTGTAAAACATATTTTGACCTCTCTTTATATTTAATAATGTTTTTATAATCTTTTAAACATACTTATTTTCTTTATCATTGTATAATTTAACTACATCTTTTGACATGGATGTATCTATTTGCAGGGGTATAAAGTTTTCTTTACAATTTTTTCCCTCCTAAACAACGTAACATTTTGACATGCTCTAGCTTTGTTGGTGTAGCTTGGATCGTAAATGTGTCGAATGTTTTCTGATCAGAACTTCAAATAAAGAATATTTTTTATCATGTAACATTTGTCGCTGGTACCTACCGTTTTGGAGCGATGTCGGTTTAAATAAAAATAATCACGTTTTGCCTAAATTTTTTAAGTGTTGCGGCTTTTTCGGCTCACCCTACTACCTCTGTTGGTGTTGATCGGATCGAAAAGTTTACCGACAGTTTCCGTATCAGAAGCAGTAAATTATATCTATTTAGGTATATCCATGATCCATTGTTTTTCCCAATCAAGGAGAATTTAATTGTTTTATTTTCTGTTTCAAAAAAACGGACTTTTTATGAGTGACAACCCAATATATTTTGGCAGTTATAAATTCAACAAATTAAGACAAAAAAATCACGTAAAAATAAATATTTTTTTAATTATATATTTTACTTATATTATATTTTATATTCTTTTTATAATTTATACCTTACTATTTCTAATACAGTTGTTATGATACTGTTATTATTGGCAGCTTTCAAGCGAATTCACCTGGAGTTTATCGTGTCATTGTGATTATTTTCCCTCTTTCCATTTCCTACTTTCTGTGACGTCTAGACCCTGCGACCTCAATCCCATTCTTACATAATGGTTTCGACTTGTGTCAAAGACCTTCTTTATACACTAACAAAACAAGCACGTAGCTAGGCGATATTTTCAAATAATTTTCTTGTTTGATTTAATTTCGTTTTTTTTAAAGATTTTTAACAGATATATAGTTTACTTTAATTATAATTATTTAATGTACCCGATGCAGGATTTCCAGTTCCTACTGGATAATTTCTTCGCAGCCAGATCACAAGTTGATAATTCAGACTTAATCAGCAAATCTTGGTTCCGCTTTTGTTCTTTTACATTTTAGTCGAGTAAAATAAGGGTTTGCCGAAAAAAAAAACTGCGGAACTTTGATTCTCAACGGATCTTTATGTTTTTTGGGGTGCTGAATCCGAATCTGAAGTTTGCTACCGCGGCAACCATCGGCTTCATATTCAAAATCGCAAAAAAAAAACCCCAAAAAAACCCGTTATTTTTGTTATTTTATCAATAACACGATAACGAAGCTTTTTTCGAAGAACGTCTTCAAATATTAATTGTAGCTGGAACTAGTACACACATAATGAAAAAAATAAATCCGAAATCGGACCATTTTTCGCAACGTTGCGTTATTGGGAAAAAATGGAGAAATTGGCCAACTTGCCGTCAGTCCCACAGCTCCGCGAAAACACGTTTGTCGTACTCTTTTGGCTATAACTCTGAAACTATTTGTCCGATACAAGATTACTTGTTTTAAATTTAAAGCTTACATTAAAAATTAAAGCCGATTAAATTTACTATAAGAATCTATAAATCCAACCCCGTAAAATGTACATGCCAGCCCGCTAGTAAAAACGTACTGTTGTAAAATCCAAGTGTTTTTTTGGCACATTTGTCGCTCTAACTCCTCAAATATTTGTTCGATCCCAAATTTTTTTTTTTCTATTTCAAAGCTGATTAAATTCGCTATCAGATGCTATATATGTAAATTATATTAAATCCTGTAAACCACCCAAGCTAGCACGCTAAATGTGTATGTTTTGGCAAAATATGTAAATTATGACATGTTCAGTAGACTGGTGTGGGTATTTCACGGTGTTAATTATAAGCTACGTATATAGGATCTAATAGTAAATGTAACCAGCTTTTAGATAAAAATATTAAATTTTGGATCGGACAAATGGTTTTGTAGTTATAGTGAATAATGTGCCAAAAAAAAAACAAAACACGTTATTTACAAAAGTAAGTGATTTTCAGCGTGATAGCTTGTGTATTTCAAGAATTATGATAAAAATTTCATATATAGGATCTAATTGTAAATTTAAACACCTTTCAGATTGAAAAAAAAAAACATTTTGAATCGGACAAATACTTTCGGAGTTATAATATCCCATATAATATAATATCCCAGACGCCTAAAAACCCGTACTGTTGTTAAATCCATGGTTATCGACAAATTTATCATTATAACTCCGAAAGTATTTTTCCGATTCAAAATGTTTTTTTTTTTCAATCTGAAAGGTGGTTGAATTTACAATTAGATTATATATATGAATTTTTTTTTTCAAAATTCTTGAAATACACAAGCTATCACGCTGAAAATCACTTACTTTTGTAAAATACATGTTTTTTGGCACATTATTCGCTATAACTCCAAAACCATTTGGGTGGTTTACAGGATTTAATATAATTTACATATATAGCATTAAAAAAATAAAAATAACAATTTCTTGACCACCTCAGAATTTTATGAAATTGGATATGAAGGTTGTCCTAATTGTAATTATCCTAATTATAATTTTTTATTTCTTGAACGTTTTCAAAATTGTGGGTACGTAAATAATTCCAAAATCCACAGGAAAAATGTAACCGAAATATTTTGAAATGGATTTTAATGGTGTGGTTTAGAGAGAGGGGTGGGATAAGAGGTTGATGTTGTCGGCACCGAACCTTCTGTTTCGCTCAGGCATTTATTTATTATTTATCTATAAATAATTTTTAATATTACACTTATGAAAATAATAAAAGTTATAACTCATTTAAATATTATAATATACTTTATTATATTTTGTTTTGTTATTCTTTAAAAAATTTGTGTTGACTTTGCGGCTTGATAAAGCATAAATAGCCAGAGACAGGAGGCGGTAGATGTTTGTCTTGGACAGACACCGGCCGAGACGTCAGGTTGTCGTCCCGTTCCAACACAACACTCTAACCCTA
Source organism: Euschistus heros (assembly GCA_003667255.2). Classification (NCBI taxonomy): domain Eukaryota; kingdom Metazoa; phylum Arthropoda; class Insecta; order Hemiptera; family Pentatomidae; genus Euschistus; species Euschistus heros. Next base: position 6,842 of record RCWM02000082.1, read on the forward strand.
ACTCTCAACTTAGATTGCCAAAGGTTCCCCGAGGCTAGATCCTTTCCAAGCCGCTATTAGTCTTAGCCTTTCCCACTAAAGAGGCTGCTTTATAGATTTCTATCTTTATAGATTTCCCTTCCTTAATATATTTAGTCAGTGGTTCGGGTCTATATTGTGTCTTTGCCGGGTTCGAAAATAACATCAAAAGGAACCTTAAAGCGGGCCTTTATACGGGGACATTCTATGCTAATAATACCATTCGTTGGTCAGTCTATAATTGCCTTATAAGGCACTTGTAGACTGATTAAAGGTGTTCGAAATTTTTTTCACTGCTTATTGACATTTACAACTGTATACATTATAATATTGTGTACACAGTCAAACTAACTTGTCGTATGACTTTACGTACGCATGATGGAATAGAAGGATAAATACAATTAGGATTGATGAATTAAATGCCACTTCTATTGGAATTATTTTATTAGAAAACTAGTTTCGAATGCTAAACATTCATCTTCAGTTCTAAAACATACAAAATTTTCAATACATCAACATTATAATATTTGGATTACGTAAAGTTTTCAAAAATGTAAGACAAGAAATCAAATATTAGTACTCACTTGAGGAGATCAAAGTGATATCTGAAATATTTCCATCGTGAAAGGGGGAAGAGAATCCTTTATTTAAAATAAATAAAACATTTTTATCTTATTTCCCTTCACCCAAAGACAAAATAGCCCCTTTCCAAAAAATCGGTGTATTCGAACTAAAATGTGCTGTGAAGTTAAATAAACGGAAAAAACTGGACGTTCGGTAAATCAAATAGTATAAGAACATATAACAGTATACAATAATAAGACTCAAAATTCCAGTTTCGCTATCCATCTAAATAAAAATACACATACATTTAATCAAGGTTCGGGGGTAAAAATAATACATCAAGTAGAAAATAGCCTATAATATAATATTTATGAATTATTAGAATTAATAAAATCGTTTATTGAGTCATAGGGAAAATCCCATAGTATACACCAACAATTTAACGTACCTGCCCTCTTCACCTTTCCACGGTGGATATATGTCAGATATCTCTTTGATATCCTGAGATGTGTACCAATGATTGACTTCTTTTCTTAGATTTTCGAAAACTTTAGTGTACATAATCCATGTAACATAGTGCTGATGTGTTGAAAATTTAGTATGTTTTAGAACTGAAGATGAATGTTTAGCATCCGAAACTAGTATTCAAACTAGTATACAAAATCCTCCTGAAAATCCTCAATGCTCCTTATTTCTATGTTCCTTATTGGATAACTCCTATGTAAATCTTAAACTGTGAAAAAAAATCTATTTTACTTTATAGCATTAGACAGAAATCGTAAAAATCGTTATCAAGACTTTGACGCCATTTTTCTCTTTACATAAATTTTGGTTGACATTGCCTTCTTATTTAGCACGGCAGAATTGTCATATTGTTATGATATATATATATTATATATATATATATATATATATATATATATATATATATATATATATAATTATTTTAAAAAATCGTTTACAAAAATATTAAAATGCCAATAATGGCTGGAAAACCGAAACGAAAATTTACGGCTAACTATAAATTGTAGAAAACATTATTTTTTTGATACTAAAACTGCCTTTATTACTGATATATGTATATACACAGATATTGAAATTATCACATTAGATAAACTAATTATTATAGTTTTAAACAATTTCATTTGGTTGGTATACTTGAGGAAAAGAAAGTACTTGCCAAGAAAATGAGCTGCTAACTTCTATTTGAGTTTTACAATGGCAAGTCTTTCTCGGGGGAAACTTCTCTACACAACGCTAAACAAATGTTTGCACTGTGATGATCAAAGCAATTTTAATGCTAACTCATTTCTGCTCTCACAGAAGAAAGAGCATTCTGAAAATAAAAATTAATAATAATAAAAAAACCTTTCTTTAATTTTTGTAGATTTGTTTATTACATGTTATTCATTTTCCTAATTATGATTTTTTTTTTTTCATCCTAATAAGAAATAATGTTTTTTATAAATTGTGTTGTACACTCAATAAATTGGTACAATCCTTGTGCCGATACCTCATTCATAATCATATAAAAAAAACACAATAATATTTAAACAGCTGATATCATGTTTTAGCAGACGAAATTAGTAAACAAAAAATAGTATTTATTATCTTAAATAGTAGTAAATTACTATTTAAAAAATGTTATTTCACAAATACTTATTAAAGAATATAAACATTTCAAATCTTCTGGGTTTAATTTATTGATTAAGGAATCTAAAATGCCACTAAAACCTTCCCCAAAACATTGTAGATGAACTTATATTTCTCTGGATTCGTTTACAGTATTAGGGTTCGAAAACCAGTTTGGGCGTGCCATAAACTGGAAAATGAACATTATTCTGTGATACAGTGTCTTATAATAACAATGAAAATATCATTCAAATGGCATTATTGCCTGACTGCATTTATTTGTTTCGTATGAAACTATCTTATTTCTTCATTTTCAAACAATTACAAATGCATTTCCTCAAAAAACTGACGTTTAGTTTGAAGTAGCAAGGAAATTGTTTCAAATTCTGTACAATAAAGAGCTCCATCTTGTAATACACTTTACATTTTATTTTTGTTAAGTTGAAAAATATAAAAAAAATCAGCGTAAGGGAGAAGAATAGATGTATACCAATTACATAAATAATACAATAAGAATAAAAATGTTATTGCTAACCTCAGCGATATTGACCGGTTCCAAATAATCTACTTTGGATTATAGATTTTCGATACCGATTCATTCTTCATAAGGAATCAAAACATCCCTAATATATATATATATATATACACACATGATGAGAACACACTTACATGTTCTAAAATTATACGCAAGGTTAATGTTATTATTCAAATGCTGTATCGTTTATCTCAAATGCTTAACGACCATTTAATTTACCTAGTAGCCGGAGTTGCATCACTCCCTTCTGTAACACATGACCCTGGCTGATATTAAACTATATATATAGAATTATTACTTTTTTATGTTGTCATGCTTTTATCAGTTATTGTTTATACTTTTTAAAAAAAATAAATTTATATAAATATTTTTTTTGCTTTGGCTAATTTATTTTTTTATCTTTTTCAGGTAAGACATTATACAATAAAAACATCAGCTTATTAAGTAAGTTTTATTTTTCTGTTATATTATTGCTATTTATTATAATTTAGTTTTTAACCGATTCAAAAAGGAGGAGGTTCTCAATTCGATTGTTTTTTTTTTAACGCTTGGTGACTATAAGAACCATCGGGACTATAAGAGAAAACAAAAAATGTGAATTCAAAAAAGAAAAGTAAGTATAGAAAACTAGAATAAAAAAAAAAAAAAATTAAATATAATTTTATAGGTAATATCTTCAGTTAAATTAATATTAAGATTTTATATACGAACATGAATATCCGTGGATCAATATATTAATATTTTTTTAAATAATTTTTTTTTTTTCAGACATTTTCTTTTTTTCATTTTTTTTAAATCACTTTATTTTGTCGTTTATTTTGTTGCTTTTGTTTTTTTTTCCTTATAACCCTGATGAAGGCCTAAATTCTAACCCAAAACGTTGGCCTAATAAAATTCTATTTTTTGTCTTCGACTTCAAACCTCATTTATCTACATCATCTTAAATTCCTCCGATCAATAAACCACTTAAATATTAATATTTTTTTTTTTTTTTGAACGAGACGTGATTTACTGTACAAGGAAGCCCCTCGGACAACCCAAAAATAATCTGTATATATGTTGAATAAAATACTAAAAATAAAATAAAATAAAAATGAAGTACATAAATGAGGAGGTAACTTTCACAAGGTAAGTCACAGTAATCCCACTTTTCAGCAATAACAAAAAATGTATATTATGAGATGTAATCACTCTTCAGAAACAAAAAAAATATAATTAAACTTATAGCATCTAAGAAAACACATTACAACAAGGATCAAAAATATTCGATACTCCTAAAATTAGCATTTTTAATTTTAAATATGGACAAAACACGGTTTGATGAAATAACAAAGGGACAAAACACTGTTTGAAGTGGCTATGTTTTATTTTACAGAAGTCACTGTTTACTCAAACGTACACAAAATAAAAATTATAATTACATAATAGATGATGTATTAATCAACTATTTTATTGAAGGAGATTTAATTTTATTTCTTTTAAGGACATCCTATTAATCTTTAATTATCTTCGAAATGTTTCGGAGTACACTGCTCCATCTTCAGGATCTACAACTCAAATTATATCCATTAACAATACTATCCATTATACAATCCAATCTCATTAAGTTATGCTTAAATTTCTACTTACAACTGTGATTTCTTAGTCACTTAGTCATTTATGCTGCCCTTAGAGGCACTCAGCTGAGCAATGTTCACTTTTTGTTATTGTTTGTTTAATTAATTTACATATTGACAATTTAATTTGGTGCTTACACAAACAGTTACATAATGGAAGCAATCTACATAAATAAAACAATAGACCATAACTTTTATAGACTTATAAAACTGATATAAAAAAAATAGGAACTAGTTATGCTAACTTAATAAATAGATTAGAAATATAATTAAATCAAATATTTATAAAATAGTAATTAAAAATAAAAATATAAATATGGTTAACAATACAGTAACAGAATAAAAATAGACTGTTTATGTAAGCACCAAATTAAATGGTGGATATGTAAATTAATTAAACAAACAGTAACAAAGAGTGAACATTGCTCAGTTTGAGGGTCAGCAAGGACTTGCACAAATGACCATGTGAAAGAAATTACAGTTGTAAGTTGAAATTTAAGCATAATTTAATGAGATTGGATTGTATAGTTGTAGATCTTAAAGATGGAGCAGTGCACTCCGAAACATGTCGAAGATAATTAGAGATTAATAGGAGTTATGCCTTTAAAAGAAAAAAAAAAATAGATGATGTATGTTAATAACACTCATAATTTTCGGGGAATATTTTCATTTTCTTAACAGTCACTAGTTCTTAAATTTGCTTTTCACATCTTTCATTTTCTAAACAGTCACATGTTTCATCCTCTTCCACAACATTTTCAACACTTGGAAAGTCAAAAAGTACATCCTTTTACCAGTGTTAATGTTGTCATTATTGTCAATAATGCAGCGTTCCCATTAGCTTAGTGGACAAAACACTCTTTGCCTAAAAACGCTGATTTTGTTTACTAATTTTGTTAATGGCTAATGCTCATCACATATTTTAAGGTTCTGAAAAACAAATCTAGTGATACCAAAAACTCATAAAAACATTTTGTGTGACAAAAAAACGTTTTAAACGTTACCTCCTCAAATGTAGATCATTTTATGTTTCTAATATAAGGTTTACGTAAAGCATATAATTCAAAAAGGTATGTGAAGTAATCCGAACTTTTTTTTTAAATTTTATTATTTTAATTTATTTATTTTTTATTCATTGATTGATATTTACATCTGTACAAAATAATATACAACAAGTGAATGTGTTGATAGTGAATACAATGTCTTGTAAATAACTTGTGGAGAACTACTCATTGGTAGCACTTCAATAAAATCTACACTTAAAGGTCAGTACGCCATATTCTTTTCAGATGCCTCGGAGGATTATCAGGGATGGAGGAGGAAGCAAGTTGGGAGACTAATAGATTGGAGTGGTTATGGAGCTTGCTATGAAAGGATAGATATCTGGTCTGTGCTAAATCAGCAACATATGGAACATTAAGATCTTTATGGATAAGTTTATTGGTCACAAAGTAAGGAGCATTGAGGATTTTTCGAAGGATTTGGATTGTAATTTTTATTATTTAAATGGCTTTTCTGTAATTCCTGGCTATTGATTCCAATTATCACGCTTTCATTTTCTTCTCTTGGAATAGTATTGCTTTAGATGTAAGAAGATTTGGAATATAGATAGCGTAGGTAGCCAGTCGAAGGAAGCAGAGAAGGATGCCGGAGTTATGAAGAAGAGACGTGCTATCTGAAAGGTTCTATATCATGGTTTTATCTCGCCCTCCTCCCCTCCCCCCTCCCCCTGGTGGCACACATTACCCCCGAAGATAAACTGTATTCAGAGATAAGCCACTCGAAGCGACAAACCTTACACCGATATATTCACATATTCACTCTCCCTCCCTCTCTCTCTTTCTCTCTCTCATCTTTTCTCGACATGGAAGAATCGCTGGAGGTTGTCTTTGTGGGACTATCGCTATTTCTAAGAAAGGGAATCGATCTCGACAGGCAGAATGTAATCTTTTTAACGGTTGTAAAAATAATTTATTTAAAACTAGGTTTCACTCGCTCTCATAAGAACTTACAAGGGGACTTTTGTAGTTGTAACTCACAGATTTGAATGCCGATTTGTGTACCCACACACAAATCAGCATTCAAATATATACCTATAATAGTGCAATACTAGAGTTATAGCCGCCAATGAGCATTAGGAGCCGAGAAAAAAATATGAAAGTCACGTTTTATTTTTTTTCTCAGCTCTTAGTCAAGATAGAGAAATTATTTTTTCACGTATAATTACAGTTATGTATGTTATTTGATATAAAAATACTTCTGTTGCGCTTAAGACACCACCGAGCTTTAGGTTGCTGTACAAAAAAAGACAAAATTCCAAGGAAATTCGTTGTATATCATTGGAATTTTTTTTTTCATGAACAACTGACCTCAAATCTCGATTTAACGCACGATAAGACCCTTTTATGTGAACTTTTATCAAAATCCAAAATTTTTGATTTTTTACCCCTTTCGAGAAGGTTAAAATTTTGATGTTGAGATTTCATCAGCCATATCTAACGGTCATAACAACTACTGCGTTCAACCGATTACAACAGTAATAACATCACAAGAATCAGCATACATTCTGATTTTTATCCATGCATAAAACATTGGATTTATTCTAGATTTTAGTGGACAAAAACTGATGTGAATGAAAAAATTCGAGTTCAGCTATAACTTAAGATATCTCAATAAGGGGAAATCCAGCGACCTCCGGATTAAGTTATGCAGTTTTGCGGCTTCTAGATGACCTTAAAATTTGGTTTTAATCGGTGACGAAATGTGTGAGATAGCGCAAAAATCAAACAAATTTTTTTTTGAGACGAGGATCTGAAAATAACATCATTGTCTTGAGGATAGTGAAAGTATTTTTATATTAAATAGCATACATAACCGCAATTAAACGTGAAAGAATCCTTTCTCTATGTTGACTGAGAGCTGAGAAAAAATAAAACGTGATTTTCGTATTTTATTTTTTTTCTCGGCTCCTAATGCCCATTGGCGGCTATAACTCTAGTGTTGCACTATTATAGGTCCCTACTACCCACACACAAATCGGCATTCAAATCTGTGAGTTACAACTCCAAACGCCCCCTTGTAAGATAATTTTAACTAATAAGTGAAGTTTTATTTGTTTATTTGTAAAAATCTTGTATTGGAGTATGCAAGTGAGGATTATGTCTTCAATGGTTTTTTTCAGACATTGCAGTCATTTTTAACCTGGTTAAAATTGTATTGATTTGTTTTATTATTATTGCGTAAAAGCATAATTAGACATCTATCAGTTGGCGATCCAGATGGACAGAGAAACTCTGAGAATTTAATAGAGAAATTAAGAAACTCTTGCGGATTGCATTATCAGTGCTTCCAGCTAAAGGCCTACGAGTCATATTTTTACGAACAATATCAAAAAGGAGTTGATCGACATAATGGATTCGGTAATACTTTTTATTTGGCAGAAATAATTTTATTGATTTCATCTGGTTTGATTTTAATTTGTAACCATTAAAGTAGATGGCAGTATGGCAAACCTCCTGCCTGCTATTCAGCACTGTACATTCTATTTTATACTATTGTAAATTTGATTATTGCTAAAACTTCCTAGAACTATGAAAATGGTGTAGTTTGGTACAGATGTGTTCAGTAGTTCTGCAATAATTGTAAACTGTATTGCGGAATGCTGCTAACCACATTACGGTTGACATTCAAACTTACGGGATCCACATTCTGCACGTCACATTTAAATTTTTTTTTAATCATTGAAATAATAATTAAAAATTAGTAAATTTTATTATCAATTTTAAGCTTTATATTACACCGTATCTTTGTAATCTCTCATGTAGAACGGCGCTCGCGACCTATCGGTAAATTTTCAAACTTAACTGTTAACCACATATAATCGTTTGTTTTTTTTTTTTAATTACAAATTAATGGAAAATCAGTAGATTTTATTTTTGCTTAACATTCCTGGAATTATAAATTTGATGCGGTTAAAATTTGGTGGAAATCAGTTCCGTAGTTTTCGTCCTTAAGCATAATATGCTGAAATGTTCCAGGATTTAACGGTTTTTTTGTTATCCGAAGGATATTCCGCCATTCTTGTTCTTGAGGTTCCTATTTTGTAATACTCCAAGATTTAACGATTTTAAGATGGCGGAAGGATAAGGATATTATAACTTGGAGATAAAAACTGCTTTAATTTATTTGGAACTGCGGTTACAGGGCATTCCCCTTCTAGCCTAACAACCTTCAAATGATGTTCACTTCTGATTGTGATTTTATGCTTCAACCCTACATTGAGTATAATTGCTTTCAAGTTATTACTATTTGTATCTCCTTCATCCAAATCCTTTTTTTATATTATTTTTTCTTTATAACTGTTCAATCAAAGGTCGCGAATTATAGTTATTTAATTCAAAGATAAGCGGAACTTCCTCAGAAATTGAATTAGACTCCGGAGAGTCCACAGTATTTGAGTTTCTTAGAATAAAGGTTCGCAATTTTGGGAGAAAATGATTAGAAGAAATCTAAACCAATTATAATGAAAATGAAAATGACCCAGCCAGGTGAAGATCACAAACTGGTGCCTGTAGAACCCGTTCGGGCACGGAAATGCATCCGCGTGACCAAAATAGGGCTGAATTTCTTCTAGGTGCTGCGAGAATCGGTTTAGAAATCTTCTGGCTTGATTAACACTCATTTGCAAGTAAAAAGGCATAAAATGTCTTTAATAAAACATAACATTAAAATGAAACAACACGGTTGAAAGTAAGATTTGGAAGACTTTTGCAGGAACTGAGGAAGGCTCAAAGGCCTTGGACAGTGAAAAAAACCAAGTTACTCGATTGACTCCTGGCGATTGAATGAGAAAGCTTCTAGGAAAAATAGCGAGAGGTGAGATTACGTTATCAGCTGCCCTCTAGAGGGTTATTATAATACTGAAAGGCTAGTTGCCATAAACATTTCGATAGATGGCGTGATTAACAATTTTATATTTATCTCCATTTTTTTTTTTTTTTTTTAAAGGATTCTACAGAGCCGGAAGAGACATTTAATACCATACAGCAGTTTACTGTCTGTATCGAAATCTGAGGTCGGGCGTTATCTTGTAGCCGGATACTTGGTCACTTATGTGGGGCATAGTATCAGTAACTGTTGATAAACCATAAAATAAATTCTTATTGCATTTAAATAATAAAAAAAATATATAAATATTAATCAGATTTAATATTGCATTAATGTTTTAGTTGAGCCGTTTACATTACTTATGAATCTTCTTTTAGATGTTTAACCTTCCCCTTCTTTGCTGACCCATCCGGTTCATGATTTATTGCAACATCTGGAGTGTAGCTATGGTTTGGTCTGGCACTGCCATCCTGATCAGTCCAGAAGTACGCTCCACCGCTCTTGCCCAAAGGGTCTCCGCCAGTGACATGTTCCGTATTAAATAAACTATCAGAATTACCAGCAAGACCAAGGTTATCAATATCGACATTTTTCAGTAGGACAGTCTGCACAAGATATCATTGATGCTCAACTTCGTCTTGAAATAGTTTAGAATGATAATTCGACATTTTATAGTCTTGGTAAAGGTATTGTTTTGATCTTCTAACGATGTGCCTTGTAATCTTCTAATTCTGTCGAACCGGTAATCATGGTTTGAATGAGGAGCATTGCGGCGCACCGTAGGCGATTCTCAGAGCTGAAGAGTAATTAAATTACTTCCTACATTGTGTTGGTTTGAATGTTGCTAATATAGCAACCATATGATTTTAAATCATTTGGTGAGAAGAAAAGAAAAAAATATTTATAGCATACGTTTTGTACAAGGTTACCATCCACTTTCAAGTCTATATATATGTACACTATATGAGGCGTAGAATTCCAAAACCAGCTTAGTCCAGTTTTGAATATTGTTCATAGCTGGTTGATAAATGTAAAGCTCTGACTGGATTAGAAAAAGGTCTTATTTTTTGTATGGCCTTTTTATATGTGATTTAGCTACTTTTGAAAGAAAAACTTTAACCTAAAGATGATCTAGTAGAAATCTATTTAAAAAAAAAGAAAATTGGAAATTAGACTTTTGAAATTCTACTCCTCATTTGTCGGAGAATAAATATAGAAGTATCGATATATTGTGATTTTTAATTTTTTAAGAAATGCTACTTTAAATATTCCAATCGTATTACAATGATATTCCTTTTTATTTAATCGTTTCAGTAATTAAGGGAACGGCTTGGAACCGCTGCTTTACCGCATTGGTCAAATCCGCATCACTCCTGTAAATCGTTAATTATGAGTATTGCCTTAACCGTTCGTGCAAATCAGTGTGTAAAGTTGCGTTACTAACGTATACAAATACTTTTGTAATGAGTGTAAGAATTCTGCATTGAATGCGTATAAAACCTTTTGAAGTGGTTTTCTTTTTTAATTTGAGGTGTGTCTAAACTGGTATAAGCAGCAATTCTATAAGGTTTAGTTTTGATGGGTATTGGGTTCGTAGGTCTTTGGCTTAAGGTTTGGCGTTTCCTTGGTTTGTGGGCCCTAGGTCGTTTTTCTCTCAAATTTTAATCCTAGCTAATTTATTTTGTCTGTATGTAGAAGTGGTGTTGTGTTGCTATATGAAGGGTGTTAGGCCAGGAGGGGGGATATCCTGTAACTATAGTTCCGAATAAATCGAAATGAAAATTTATTTATTCTTCTTCATAGGGAACGGATTTTTAAACTCCAAAACAAGTTAAAACATCCTTTCTATCCTCCGTAAAACCATGCAGTGTTAAGTTATAGTTCATGGGGCAAGCTGAATTCATTGTGGCGATATAATCTCAGTTTCGATTTCTTTGGACGATTCAGTTCGATTTCCCCCTTCCACCATAACACCCTTCATATGTGGAAGGATGTCTCATGTCTACTTGTAGAAATAATTTCTTGATATTTTTTTTTTATATAGTTTAATAGTGTCTTTAATAGTTTCATAGTATTTTTAGTGATGCCGGGAGTTTTTAGGTTTGATCTTAGTGTCGTCGATGTTTGGGCTCTGAGGTATATCATACTTGTATATGTACAGTAATGATCGTAGTATTGACCCCTGGGGTATTCCTGCTTTAAACGATCGAATTGATAAAAAAACATTTTGAATTGTGCCTCTTGTATTCTGGATGTGCGATATTATTTCTTGAATTATCTCTGAATGCTTACTTGATTTCTCAATAGACTTTATTAATAATGTAATTCATTTCTAATACAGGAGAGCGTGGCTTATCCGAAGTAACGTTGTTAGGGGTAGGTCGGATAATCATAAATTTGGATAATCGAAATTCGTTTTAAAATATTATTATGTGTAAAGAGCATCTTCTAACAGTTCACTTTTCGCATTTTTCAAAATTTTACGACTCAAACTGCTCCTCTCACTGTAAAGATTATGGGGTATCTGACGATTGATTTTTTAGTCATTTATTGAAATTTACAACTGTATACCCAAATATAATACAACAAGTAAATATGATAATACTGATAAAAATGACACGTCACTTGTTTTTAAAGCAACTACCCATTGCTAGCACTTATAAAGGTTCTATATAATGAAGTACTATATTAGAAGGTCCCGAGGCCACCTTCTTTTCAGGCGCCTGGGAGGGTTATTTGAAATGGAGTGAGAAGCAAGTTGTGATACTAATGAATTTGAATGATTGTGGAGTTTGCTATGAAAGGATAGATATCTGGTTTGAGCTAAGTCAGAAACCTAAGCTATATTAAAATCTTTGAGGATAAGTTTGTTTGTGACGAAGTAAGGAGCATTTAGGAGTTTTCTAAGGATTTTGGATTGTAAGGATTGGATACGAGATGAATTGATTCCCGTTATTGTTGACTTACCAACCTTGATATCGATAGCTAATGTCTGACCCGATTTAAGTTGTTTTTTTAGCCACGTAATAAGTTACATTTTGTCTTTAAATGAAATGAGCTTTCGTTTCGTTTTTGTTAGCATGGATGATGACATGTAATTTTTAAAACAAAAAATGATCTCAAAGGAGATGTATAGGTCACAAAAAACGATTTAAGATTTAAGGTGAGATCTATTACCAACAAATGATTTGGAAGATATTGAGAAAACAAATGAAATGATCTTATTAAGTATAAAGTTCTCATTGAAAGGATTTCTAGGTACGAATAGAAGTTCATTTTTGCAGTTTCTGTGAAATAAATTAAGCTTTCCTTAGGCTAGTTGCACACACACCGACTTTTGGACGGGCGGTAAAAAACCGACCGATATTTTGCCGATGCTAGGTTCACCGGTTTTTTACCGGTCAAACAATTAGTAGAATTATAATTTTATTTTATTCTTGACTTTTCGACCTAAAACTTTTAACAATTTCTGATTAACAAATTGATATTGTTTCATTCGATTCAGTAACTCAAACAAGTAGTATCTTTTGCAATTATAGTGCATAAAACAGTAATTATAATGCAGTGGCAGGCGCCGGCAACTCAACGGCAAAAGTCGGTGTGTGTGCAAGGTTACTATTTGACATGTCGTTTACAATTGAAATTTGGACGACCGGTAAAAAACCAGTGTGTGTGCAACTAGCCTTATAGACATTTATGGATAAAATAATACTTTTTTTTATTTAATTTAGTTTTTTAATAAAAATAATTTTAACAATACAAATAAATAATTAGATGATCAATTTAATTAAAATTACATTCCAAAAAAAGGTCCCGTTAATTGAACGTTCCGATAACTGACGTTCGGATAATCAAAGCTCCACCGTATTTCTTTTTTTTTAAATAAACAACAACAAATACTAAACTTATTAAATTATTTTCTATATTTTAGTTTTCCACAACACAAATTTTAGTTTTTGCTATTTATGTATCCAATTTTGTATTAATTGATTATCATTCCCCCTGCCGGAGTATCTTGGAGGCAGTGGCCAATTTAATCAATAATTTATGTCGGAGATAGAATAAGAAAGGTGGCGGCCAGCTCACTGCCTTTGTGATTGCCTTGGAACTGTTCCAACAGAGTCGAGTGATTCATCTCTCTTATAATTTGAACTTTAATCGAACGCTATTTTTAAAATGGCCGATCGGATTAAATCTGGCTGCAAGGAATTTATTTTGTTTTCACATCTTGTGCATTATCTAATTGGTTAATTTAAAAAAAAAAAAAAAATAATAAATTTATATAAATTGATAAGAATCATTTACACCTAGATATATATAAATACAATTCTATGGTTATTAGACCGTTCCATTAGTCTCTTCATTTTAGCAGCTGTTAACTGATATTTATATTGAATCTTTTAGTTAAATGTTATTGTTAGGGCAGACAAATATATATATATATATATATATATATATATATATATATATATATATATATATATATATATATATATATTGTAGGAGCGTCGAAAATCCGAACGTCGAATGGTATATTTATTATATATTTACATATAGAATGATGAGAATATTAAGAAATTACCCAATGGTCTAGGGAAAATCATTCTATATAAACTATAACGAGAATTACTTATATGTTTCCTCAACAGTGCAATTGTGATTTTATTTTATAGCTATTACTAGAAGTCCTATTTTTTTTTCTTTCTAATGGGCTAAGTTGTACGTTTATTAAATAGAAGAAAGTGTCTTTGTAAATCACTGAAAAAAAAAAATTCCTAACTTGAACTGCGTTCTTCCTAAAATATGATTTTTGCACTCAACATACTATTCACAAGTAACACAGATATTTCGATAGAAGTAAGTAATGTACGGTACATTACCCGTTTGGAAAAAGCAGTATTTTCAACTGGTTATCTTAGGAAATTCTATGTTGTAACCGGTTACTTCAAAATAACTGTTTATGCTACCACATATATAAAGTCAACAAATTAGTGAATATAGCGAGATTAACTTATTATTTTAAGATAACCGGTTATCTCAAGTATGAGGTTTACTCTGCCCCTAGCCGGTTTCAAATTACTGTGGCCCCTCCTAGGTGGAAGGAAGTGTAGCTAGATAGCCAGATAGATAGATGAGGTCACCTTGGCCACCGGGGAATGAGTCCATCACGAACGACCCTGAAGGAACTTAGTAACGAGAGAGCTCTTGTTAAGATCCGCGCCATCTTGTCCAAGCATCAACATCAACATCCGATTTCAGCGGGTCAGGTTGATTGTTGAAGTTTCAGTAAATATTTTTATGTATCCTTTATTCTTTTAACCCTAGAGGGCTCAATTTTGTTTTTGATAGTGTAAAAAATATATGTGATGTCGTTAATGATTAGTAGTTAGGCAAAAAAAAAATGTTGTCCAATGTTTGACAGGAAAACGAATTTTTTATTTCAGTTCTTCTGTCATTTACTTCAGTCATAATTGTTAATACGTTTACCGTAGTAATATAAAAAACAACTTATCTCAGCAAAATATTCACTTTATATAGCAAACTATTCAGTTAATATTTTTTTTTAGATTTTTGAATTCACACGAAGGACAAATGTAACACTTTTATTAAAATTTCACACTATGCGTGGACATAATTGAAAAAAAAACGGCATATATACGCAATGGTTTGTATTATACAGTTGTAAATGTCCAACGCTATTATAGAGATGTCAAGATATTTTGCTGCTAATATTTTTATAGCTGTAGGAACAAAATAAATGGTTGTTCCGCATAAGGTACTGGGGGCCTTGTAGTCCTGAAGTTCATCAAGGGAACGTGTATTAAATGATTATGAAAACTTTTTTATATATACATACACACACACTATCATCCCTGTCGCGGCTTCGCCCGCTCTCATAAGTAAAGAACGTAGATAATTTTAACTGATGGGGATTTTTTTTTTTTTTTTATCATAAATCTTTTATTGAAGTATGCAATAGAGAATGTTCAATGATATTTTTAATTATAGCTGTATTTTTTAACCAAGTCAATATCTAACAATTAAGGTATATGACACACTATATACTCGTACTTACAGCTTTTTTGTTAACAATTCAATCGATCTAAGCAAATTTAATTATCAATTTTTAGCTTTATATAACACAGCATCTTAGAAAGCGGTTACCTCTTGAATGGCGATCGCCACCTATCGGTCAATTTTTAAATTTATCTGCGCACCACTTTACTTTAAATTTATCGCTTTTTTTAACTACAAATTTAGTTAAAATATGTAAATTATTTTTTTGCTGAACTTTTTGAACCAAGATGTTGTTTTGAATTTTTAGTTTGTTAGTAATATTTTGTAAGTGATGGATGTTAAACATTTTTCTTTGAATTCAAAATTTCAATAATAATAATAATCAGTTCTAAATGCATTGATCCTTCTGTGCCATCATGCGTACTTCAAGTGAGTCGCGTCTATCAGTTAATTTTTAATTTTTTTATTTAATGATTTACTTACATTTTTTTTTTCAAATGTAACATAAAATAATCTACATTCTTGAACCTTTTTGTTATCTCATATGAAATTTCCATTTTTGGAAATATTAAATAAGTAAACGATTAATGTACAAATCAATTATATTTCATTAAAAATATTTATTATCTTTTTTAACACATTTTTCCAATGAGTAAAAAGTTTTAAATGTCAGATTTGTAGATTTAGTCACATGATGAAAAGAAGTGAGAAAAGCAATTTTTAATGTCATTTGTAAACAATTTCCCTCTCATAATGTTATTCAAGCTTTGTATAAGTCTAGTCTATAGAGCAGAGATCAGAAGAACATGGGAGATGAGCTAGGAGTTTGTTCAGTGCCTGAACGTAAATATTAAGTTGTGTGTTGTCATGCAACCTCATGTATTCTGTTTAGTAATGCAGACAGTTGTTTGTTCAAATTTGTATGCATTCGGTCAGTTCCTTCCTTGTAGGGTTTTGAATTAATTGTTTTCCTCTTAAAAAAAAAAAAAAAAAAAAAAAAAAAAAAAAAAAAAAAAAAAAAGAAAAATGAATGACCCTAGATTCTATTTCGGCATGTGAGCTGGTGGCTTGTAATCGATCATTGGCTGCATATTTACCAAGATTAAACTTAAAATATAAACCGCGGATAACGTATAGAATACATTTATCAGTCCCTTGTGTTAATCTATTAGCAGTAGGCGTCGAAACATGATGGAGTGGCTACAAAATGTTGCGAAACTCAATGAGAATGGAAGGCTTGTGTTAACTCAATTTAAAATGCATTAGGATGGACTAAGAAGGGCCAGGAGGAAAGATAACGAACAATCTTTTATTAAACGGCGAGAAGCTGCTTGCCCCCCCCCCCCACCCCAATCCCTTAGAGGTGGGGGTGGGGGGAAGGAAAGGCAAGATTGGATTTTCAAATTTAATAAAATGATATCAAACTGTTGGGGGATGAATCAAGTTTAATAATTCCGACACTGATCCCAATAGGAGAGAAATCTACTTGCTATTTTTTTTTTTTTTTTTTTTTTTTTTTTTTTTTTTTTTTTTTTTTTTTTTTTTACTTCCTTCTTATCTGTTGGAAATAAGAAACTCTTTTTAGCTTTGTCAAGTTTTATGATTTATTGAAAATCGTTGAAGGAAACCAATTTCTCATTTTTCCTGAGAGAATTTAATTTTTTTTTTTTTTTTTTTTAAATCATATTTGATTTTTGACATTCTAATATAAAAGAGAGAACAGATTACCTTCATAACTGAAGACATCATGCTAACACTGTAATAAAGTTTTAATCCTGTGTAATATAATTAATTATTTAATAATCAATGAAGATATTATTATTAGAAGAAGAAAAAAAAGTAACATATACGCCAAACCCAGATTCCTTGCTTTTGAAGATGAATTGTCCCGCTAAGCTCGGACAGAAAAAGAACCTATAATTCAGATCGATAAATTAAAAGAAAGAGTTGAAAAGGCAGGACTACAAATGACCTCCTAGAAGGCAGAAATGATGACTATCAAGATAAAGTACACGAATATGGGCAAAGAAATTCACAGAGAAATTTACATCATCTTCTACTACTGGTCGGATAAGGCCTACAATGGAAGACAAGATCTGCAAATTAAAAAATTAAATTTCCTCACAAAATACATTTATAATAAAAATAATTTGTTCTCAAGTCACTATAATGCTGTGGTTAGGGTTTCGTTATCAATTTCTAGCTCTATATTATAGAACTAGAAATTGATAATGAAATCTGCTTAATTCAATTTAATTGTTATTGAGAAAGCTATAAATATGTGGTGTGACCTATGGATTTCAGTAAAGTTTAGAAATTGAATGATATGTGGTATACGTATACGTCATTATATATAGTGTATACGTCATTTTGCAACAGAGTTTTACTAAAACATTTGGGCCCATCTAAACCAAATTTTAATTACATAATCTTCATAGTTCTTGGAAAGTTTTGCAATAATAAAATATACAATAATAATATTTCAAATGTACAATGTTTAATGACAGAATCGAGGTTTGTCACACTGTGTTTAGCTTTTAAGGTTAGAAATTAACATCCAACCAGATGTAATAAATAGAATTATTTCTGCCGGATAAAAGTTATTACTAAATCAAATGCTGACCCTATGCTTTTTATATTGTGGGTAAAAATATCACACACAAGGGGGCTTTTAGTTGTAAACACTGATAATGCAGTCCATTATGTACAATGGTTTGTTAATAGTCTTCTGTCCATCTGGATTACCAACTCATATATTAAAATTAAAAATTATTCTTTTACGTAATTTTCAAACACCTAATCAGAGCAATTTCAACCCGGATAAAAATTTCTGCTATGCGTGAAAATATCATTAAAGAAATAATGCTCATTTGGATGCTTCAACACAAGATTTTTATCGATTAACAAATGAAATTTCAGCATATATTTCAAATTATTTATGATCTTTACTTATGAGATCGGATCGGGTAAAGCTGCTACTAGTATCCCATATTTCGATCCAACTTCCAGCAAAAATTTCTTTTCTAATTATTTGTTTTAATATACTTTACCCAACCTAGACAAGAGATATTATTGTTTCATCAATTTTATTGAGTGCTTTTAAATTAATACAGGGTATCAGAAGGTATTAGGCGGTTACTGGTTGGGGCTTGGGGTACTGACTGAAAGCCGGTAATGTAGTTTGGTTTTCTTTCGAGGTTATATAAAAGCTTCCGAACCTTATCACTAGATTTTAGCGCCTCCCTTTTAGTATCCTATTAGCTTATTTACGAGCACTAACTCGGATCCACTCTTTGCCTCAAAGTGTTAAGATTTTCGAGCCTAGATTACTAAGGTCTATTCTTCAGAAAATTTTTATTTCATTCTGAAGTTTTATTTAAAAATATATTTATGTGCTCAATAGTTACACGAATTCATTAGAAATTTTCTGCTGTAAAAAAACTATTGTTAGCATTCCAATTAATTTTTAATGTTCAGAATATATTTAGAATAAAAAGAGGAAGTTGAGAAACTATTAGTCAAGTAACTGGTGGGATAAAATACTTTTTTTTCTTTTTTTTCAATTAATTTTTATTTATTTTTTATTATATTTACAATTTTTTTTGTGTATTAAATTAAAATATTAACTTCCTCAAGAAAGTTGAGTGTTGTAAAAAATACAAAGACGAGAAAATTACAAAACCACTAATATTACAAAAATACATTTCCTATATTTATGAACAATTTGTTGTCAAATCAAAGTACAGAATTTATTAATTAATTGACATAAATGAATTAAATTGAGTTAAGAATACAGATTTTTTTATTCAATTGATTGTTACAGATTTTTTTTATTCAATTGATTGTTATTTTATTTGAGTGCTAAAAGCCGTGAAACTATAAAAAGTGAATTTCTGATAAAAACAAAAACAGAAAAAAATAATAAGAAAGGTCCAACAAACAAAAAATAAAATATATTAAAAAAAGTTTTTTTAATGATGAATTCTAATTTCAACTCTAATGTCTTGAGAGTTAAAAAAGTCTAAAGAACAAAAAAAAATTTAATAAAAAAAAGTAATTAAATTTAAAAAAATACCTTTTCTACAATTTTGTCAACAAACAATTTAGGTGAAAGAACGCGTTCATGTCGCAACAATTCAGTAGTTAAACAAGCAGTCTAGCAAATAATATATTCAAAATTTTTGAAATGTGATTAAATTGATTTTTATGTTTCTTTAAGTGAAATTATGTTGTTGTTTTTTTTTTAACTTTTTTTTTTTTTTTTTTAATAATAATTAATTGAAATGTACAACTGTACAATATTTATACATCAAGTAAATGTGCTGTTAACTATTACAATAACGTTACAAAACTTGAATAGAACTACTCATCAGTAGCACTTTAATAAAAATTCTATACTAGAAGGTCTCTGGGCCATCTTCTTTTCAGACGCCTCGGAGGATCATCAGGAATGGTGTGGGAAGCAAGTTGAGAAATTAGGGGTTTTGAGTGGTTATGAAGCTTACTTTGAAAGGATTGATATCTGATTTTGGCTAAATCTGCAACATATGGAACATTAAAATCTTTATGGATAAGTTTATTGGTGACAAAGTAAGGTGCATTGAGGATTATTCGAGGATTTTGGATTTTAAGGATTGGATACGAGATGAATTGGATGGTTAATTGGAGCCCCAAAGCTCAATTCCGTACGTCCAGATAGGTCTAATCACAGTCATGTAAATATTAGTCTTTTGTAATTAATTGGGAGCTTTGAACGTTTGTCTAGTAAATGTTGAAGTAATCTGTAAGGACGGGCAGCTTCTTGTCGTTTTAGTCTTGTATTTTAAACTGATATTCATATTTTATTGTTCAGCCTAATAAGGTTTACAGGAAGGGGTACAAAAAATACACGTATTAACTAAAAGGAAAAATACATTTTTTTTTTTTTTTTATGTGAACTTATTGTAATTATTCTACACCATACATTATATAAGTAAATATTTTAATATATCTAATTTTTTAGACAGGTCGAAACGTCAGCACTCCGTATATATAGTTTTTTTTTTTTTTTTTAAACTTGGATGTGTAATTTATCCACGAATTTTTTTTACATTATGTACGTATTAGTATTTTCGAAATTTTCCTGCCCGCAATCCGAACGTTTCGCTAAACTGAACTCTCCTATTTCGTATATTTATTTCCAATATCTACATTTTTTTCATTTACTCTGATGGTAAGATGGCACAAAGAAAATAAAAAATTATCCCTTCATATTCAATATCCTGGGATCTACGTGAGGGGAATCCCACCTCCACTTCGGTAAGAGCCTAGCTGAAGGGAAAGGAGTGTTAAATGAAATATCAAGGTGTTGCTAAGAAGGGGAGAAAAGGATTGCTTGTCCTGTCCCGTTCGGGGCGATATCCTAAAAACAGGGGAGAGAATAGTTAATGGCCAATATAAATTTATAAAATAGAATCGAGTTGGAGGTAGTGGGGGTAGTGAAAGAGGTAGGGGGGGGGCTCCGACAGTAGCGAAGTTATAAATTTAGCGGGGAAGAGAGGCACTAGGTTGAAGCTAAGCTCTGTCTTGTTAAATAACTTAGCCTGCCCACCCAGGTCCTCTACTCCTCGGTGTAAAATAGTCAGCTATGTCGCTACCTTCTTCTCAGTCTCATTAGTTAGTTCTTCTCCTATCCGATAGAGCTCTCTATTTACACTGCCTCTTAAATAAAAAAATAAAAAATCCAAATTAATACTTCTAGTTATAAAGTTAACGGATATAAGTTGGAGTTACTAAAGTCTGTTCAGTATTGAAAAGTATCTTGATATGGTGGATGAAAATATTCGATGAAAGTTCATCAACTCTTATAAATAAGCTCTCTGATTTTCATACCTCTACCACTATGCCACATTTCTTTATTGTTATCTATCACCTTTTTTTTTTTTTTTAACGTGGAACATGTTTTACTAGTGAGCTAATTGGTCAAAAGCGATACGCTTTTGAGGAAAGCTAGGGCGTTCACGTAGTTTGATAGTCTGATATTAGGAGAGTAGAAGCAGTTAGGAGCTCAACTCTCGTTATACTAAATAAAACTGTCTCTAGAAGACAGGTTCTATTGAGTGAGCTCTTTTTGACTCTGTTTCACCGCCAGCAGAGTGATTCCTCTTCACTCATCAAGAAGATGACGATCCGTCTCCGTAGAGCAGAATCATCAGCAGCAGAGGACACCTATCTTCAAATGCCGAAATGCAAAACAAGTTCAATATTTCCTAAATCGATTTCTTTGTAAATAAAATAAATAAGTAAAGGATCAGAAAGAAAAAAAAAAAAGACTCTTTTAATACGAAATAAAAAAAATTCAACCTTGATTTGACTGATCCTGCTCGATTCTTCTCTGTTCTTCTGTTCAAAATTTTGGTTTAAATATGAAAAATCACATTTGAAACTTTTATTTTTAAGTTTAGGAGCTTCTTTGACACTTTCTTGCTCAATTGATGTTAATCGGATCGAAAATTTGACGTCATCCTACTAATCAAAAATTTAATGGAGTATATTTTTTGTTAAATAACATAAGGACCTTCCATTTAGGATCTATATTGGTTTGGATAAAAAGGCAGTTTTGAAACCACTATTTGATTGCAACTTTGTTTATAAATATTCATAAATTGTAAATTTAATTTAAAATCATACACTTAAACAGAAAAAAAATAAAAAACGTTAGGGCATCGACAGTCAACAGAATTAAGAAGAAGAAAATGAACTTTATTCTGGGACTACTTGTCCCCTAAGAATGACATATGATTACAGTGCATAGGACAATCGTCTGGCTATGATAATTAATTATAATAAATACTAATAATAGATGATAATAAAAATTGATTAATAATTAAATTATGAGTTACAAAATAACTGAGACATCTTGTAAAAGGATACATCTTATGTATACTATTATAATGTATATTGCATAAATATTCATGTTTTACATTAGCTCGGAAGATTGAAAATTAAGGAAGTAAAGAAATAAATGATGTTTAAAGGAAGTAAGAGTGGAGCTTTTTCGAATTGAGATTGGCAATGAATTCCATGGAGAGGAAGCGCGGATAATAAAGGATTTCTTTCCAGCCCTAATTGGTCGAACAGAAGAGATATACGAACCTTGTCGAACAGAGAAAAATCTGTCAGAAAGGAAAGAGAGAAGGATAAGATAGTAAGTGGAAGGAATGAATGATTTAAGTTTAAATAGTAGTCCATTGTGCCAAACTCTGTCGAATGCTTGAGCTACATCCAGGAATACCCCAGTAGCATATAATTTTTTCTCCTATGCAACTGAAATGTAGTCTGTGACTCTGTGAAGCTGGTGTATGGTTGAGTGTTGTGAACGAAATCCAAACTGGTGTTCAGGTAGTATGTCTTTGTTCGTTAGTATTTCTAGAATTCGTCTATACAGTAATTTTTCAAAAAGTTTTGAGCAAATTGGAAGTAAACTGATGGGTCTGTACGAAGAAGGAGAGTTGGGGTCTTTATTTGGTTTTTGTATCATTAATACGTGTGAATATTTCCATTGCAATGGGAATTTAGTTGTCCTTAGTATTGCATTAAAGAGTGTTGTAAGAAAGAAGTTATTTAATCTGAAAATTTATCTTCTAAAAACAAACGAATCACAGGTCAGCGAAAAAAACAAAACAGAAAACATATCAACAGTCAAGGGGACAAACCCAAAAACATGTTCCATGTTATTATTTCTTTAGCCGACAGCCTCATGGGGGTCTTTTTTTTTTTATTCATTCATAGTTCTTTAGTACTTGAATATTGATTCAACTATTTATTTTTGTTTCAGGTAAGAAACCAGATATTTTCACATTATCGCAGTAAGTTTTCATTTTGACTAATATATAAAAGTTTCTACAATAAAGTAATTTACTGATAACCATAGAAAAAATACAATTACTAGCCCATTACTTAATGAATAATGGGATCCATTATTTGCATCTCTTCTAACCTATACACCTGCAAATGCTCTTATAAGGTATACAGGAAGAGACAGAAGTGAAATATATCGGGCTGCGCTATAGATAGAACCTTTATGGCTGAAATTGTCGATGGCACATATATAAGCGACCTTTTTAGATCTTTTTAACTACAATTTTCAGACTCCGAGATTATCCATGCGATATTTTGGTACTGATCGCAAAACTCAATTCTCGATTATACTAATACTTAGGTTTATAAAATAATATTAAGGAAAAGGTATTCTAAAATAGAAAACCAAACTTAATAATATATATATATATATATATATATATATATATATATATATATATATATATATATATATATATAAATATTTTTTATTTTTGAAGAGAAAAGATTTGACCCCGCTTGGGATTCGAACCCAAGTCTCCACCTCTCTAGCGTGGCGCCTTATCCACTAGGCCACCGAGCTCGTATCCGAACCAGGGAAATCTTCTCTCTTCACTGATCCATACCCCCGGGCACTCGCAATTGCGATGTACAATTCGGGGATGAATGTTCAATTTAAACATTACTTTTAAATGGATCTATTGACCAGCTGTCCTATATATATTAAATTATGAAATAATTCTCATTTTAATAAATATTTTTTAAATATATTTTTTTATTTTTGAAGAGAAAAGATTTGACCCCGGTTGGGATTCGAACCCAAGTCTCCACCTCTCTAGCGTGGCGCCTTATCCACTAGGCCACCGAGCTCGTATCCGAACGATCCCCAGTATAGATCAGTGAAGAGAGAAGATTTCCCTGGTTCGGATACGAGCTCGGTGGCCTAGTGGATAAGGCGCCACGCTAGAGAGGTGGAGACTTTGGTTCGAATCCCAACCGGGGTCAAATCTTTTCTCATCAAAAATAAAAAATATACTTAAAAAATATTTATTAAAATGAGAATTATTTCATAATTTAATATATATACATTCCAGAAATAAATTAGTAAATAGCTAATAGCATTCAGCTTCGGCAGATTGAAATTTTAATCCCATTCCCTCATTTTTCACTATCGCATATATAGCTGAAACGTTTCGAAGTTTGACCTAAGAATAAACATCATCATCATTATCGATTTTGAAGGATATTCTGCCATTGTTGTCCTTTAAGTTTTTGTCCTTAAGGATATTATTTTGAAATATTTCAGGATTTAACGGTTTTTAAGATGGTGGAAGAATACTTAATTGCTGAAATCGATAATTTACTCAGTTTTCAATCAGCACATGATTTAAAAAAAAAAAGAAAAAAGTTTTATCGAATGCATATTTACCGTCTGCCTCAATTAAGGACAATCAGTAATTTTTTTTTTCTATATTTTTCAATTATCACTCCAGGATTATATATTATAGCACACCCCGTCGCGGCTTCGCCCGCTCTCATAAATAAAGAACTTAGATTGTTTTAACTAATATTTCATTTATTAGTCGATAAGAATGTTGAATGTTGAAGTATGGAATTTAGCATTAGTTCTTCGGTGATATTATCACGCATGGCAGTAATATTCAACCTGGTTATAATTGCATTTATTAGGTGTTTTAATAGTACGTAAAAGTATAATTAGACATCCACTTTGGCAGAAATAATTTTATCGATCTGTCTAGCTGGGTTTTAATTTTTAACCATAAAAGTATATGACAGTTTTGCAAAAATCGTTTCTGCCACTCGATACTATACGTTTTAGTTATTATTTTAGTAAAATTTGTTATTATGAACCTTCCTAGAACTATGAAACTGTAGTTAAAATTTGGTAGACTTAGGTTTTATTGTTTTACTATTGCAAACTCTGCTGTAGATTGTCCTCATTTCGGTCGATTTTTAAACTGCAATAGAATCCACATTCCATATATATTTATATATTTATATATATATAGCTTTTTTAATTAACAATGGAATTGAAAATAAGTGAATTCTATCATAATTTTTTAGCTCTATATAACACCGCACCTTTGTAACCTCTCTCGAATGGTGCTCGCCACCTATCAGTCGATTACCAACAATTACATATTTATCGCTCTTTTATGGCAATATATTTGAAAATATTTAAATTTTATTATTGCTAATTTATTATTGCCCTGAACTATGGAGATGATGTGGTTAATTTGATGATTTGGTTCAGTTGTTTTCGCAATTAGTGGTCACAAACGAAAAATGGCTTGTTTTATATAACAGTATAGATAATAACATTTTATATCTTAGGCGTCCAATTGCAAATCGCAGCAAAACCAGATTTCTAAATGTTTCACCAGAAGCCAAAAACCATAGCAAAATGAAGCCCAATTGATATGAATTTAATTTTTTTGGTATAATTAGCAGAAAACATAGATGGTTTTAGTTGGCCCAGCGTAATAAGGGCCCCTGTTGAACAGTTTTTTAAAAAAAGATTTTTCTTTTGTACTTATTCCGTTTTGCATCAGTTTTGGGACTTACTCCGTTTTGCAACAGTTTGAGACTTGCTCTTCTTTGATAATGAAATAAATACCATACATGTCCTGAGTTGATTTATAGAATTGAAATGATGGATTAAAAAATGATTTTACGTTCGAAAACGTTACTTGTTAGCTTGGTGAACTTTAAAAACGGATAGTAAAGTAATAATCGATATATGTACATACATGGACTAGTCTATGTAATCACAATACACATTTTCCTAAACAAATTATTATTCTTCCTCATCCTACTTCTAGACAGACTTTCAGTAAAACTTCATTGAAAATGGTTAAAAACAATTTATCATTAAAAAATATTTGTATACATAAATACGATTATTTTTTTTCGATTTATTTTTTAGAGTATTGAGAAACAAAATAAAAACAATAAAGTATTGAACTACGTAGTGGTATCAAAATATTATTGACTCGGTTTTTTTAGTAGGTAACTTTAAAATTTAAAACAAATATCTATCTAAATACTTTTTTTATAATGTTTAAAAAGATTTATTAGTTTAGTTTAACAAATTTAAAATATGGACTAGTCAATAGTAATTACGATCACAATAGCAGGTAACTTTTCTAAACAGCTAATTTTGTTTCTTCCACCTCGTTTATGCCTCCTAAATCTTACAAATAATATGCATAATATGGCAGCCATATTGTGAGATACTCCCATTTGGTACTGTGATAGCATGGTTTTACTCCCTTTTGCAACAGTAAGTGATTTTTAATTGTAAATTTGAACGGCTTTTCCTCCGTTTTTAAACCTAAAACCTAGTCAGTCTTCTACCTGGCAAGCAGCTGGATCGAACGGTATATAAAACTCAATTTCGATTTTCGGTGGATTTGCTACGTTTTGCAATTAGGCGCCTCATGTAGTAAATGATGAATAAATTATAACCCTCATAAATATCATTAAATGTTTCCTATTTATACATGTTATTTACAATAGTCGCTTGAATTCACCACTTTCTTCCAATTGAAATCCCTCTCTCCTTCCCCTGGGCTCCACCTTTCTTCATCTAAGCGATTATTACAAGCGGAGGAGGATGGCTATATAGCTCAAAGAGGCTAAGGAACAGGGGAGAAGTGTTATCCGCAAAGGAAGATTGGGAGGGATATATTGTTTATAGAAGGGAGGAGCAGAGGCAATTCAAAACAGATTAAACTGGGCATCTTGTGTTTGATCGCTCCTTCAAGAAGGTTCATAAGGATGCGATGGTAAACAGCGGGCTAATACTCCGCGCCACAGAGAACACCCTCTTCGTCGTGGAAGTGGGGGAGGGTGCGGAGGAGGGGGGGAGTCTCATTGTGGGTACCGACCGACATTATTTATATATCCAACATCTGCCGGCATCAAACACCAATCAGCTGTGGGATCAGCTGATTGGGAAACAATATCGCTCTCTTGAAAGTCTTATTTAATTACTCGCAGAGTTGCGTCATGTTGCAAATGAAAAGCTTTGGTTGAGGGTCGGCTGGGAACAACTAGTGTGGATTTTTTTTAATAGTTGTAACCTCACAGTAAACACAATTTCTAACTAGCATGCCCCGTTACGGCTTCGCCCGCCCCGCAAATAATTTAACTTATATTTATTTATCGATAATAATCTTCAATGGAAGTATGCAAGTGTAGATTATTTCTTCAATGATATTTTCACGCATTGCAGTAATTTTTAACTTGGTAAAAATCACACTGATTAAGTGTAATTTTTAATTTTAATGTATAAATTGGTGGTCCAGATGTACAGAGGCTATTAAGAAACTCTTGCGGACAATGGACTGCATTATCAGTGCTTACAACTAAAGGCCTTTGAATCGAATTTTTACAAACAATATAAAAAAGCAAAGCAACATTTTGATTTGGTAATATTTTTTTTTGGCAGAAATACTTTTATTGATTCCATATGTTTGGTTTTCAATTTCTACCTATAAAATTGTATGACATTGTGGCAAACCTTAAGATGTGATTAAAATTTGGTATAGATGGGTTTAGTAGTTAGACCCACATGAGGGTCGACTTTCAAACTTTACCGAGATCTACAAGTCGCATTACCTATTTAAATATTTTTATAGAAATTTAATTGAATATAAGTCAATTTTATTATTTATTTCAAGCTCTATATAACACCATACTTTTGTGACCTCCCATGTTGAATGGTGCTCGCCACCTATCGGTCAATTTTGAAACTTTTTTTAGCTATCCACATATGATTTTTTTTTTTTTTAATAACAAATTAATTGAAAATATTTAAATTTTATTATTGCTAAACCTTCCTTGAACTACAAAAATGAAGTAAAATTTGGTACACATTGGTTCATTAGTTTTCGTGGTTAGTGATCACAAACGAAAAATGGCTAGTCCTTTTATATAATAGTATAAATATTTTGGTTCCCTAATTTAAGTTAGGTGATTAGGGACGGCTGGAAACATGTGGACCTTCTTACGCATATATATTTCGTTTTACCGAAGATTCAAATGTAAAATATTGATGTGATAAAACGTTTCCATTGTCAGTGTATTTAGTTTCACAATTATTATTTATTATCACTTAATACCAATAGAAGTCGCAATGAAGTCTTAAGTTCCCAATTGCATTGATACTTCTACACTATAATGCTTTCCCTTTATATATATATATATATATATATATATATATATATATATATATATATATATATATATATATATATATATATATGACAGTGACAAGATATAAAATCTGTTTAGCTATTTTTCAAAGCCCCACCCTCAGTTCTAGGTTCTAGCTCCTGGTGTCAGGGCTTGTTAAGTTCAAAAAAGAAGCTACTGTCATTATGTCCTTGTTTTTTTCTTCTTCTTCTTCTTTTCTTTTTGGCTGAAAAGAAGAAGGCCGTGACATCTGCTTGTTATATGAAGCTCCTTCCTTGTTATTTATAACAAGGGGCTGCATATTTTATTGCCTCGGTCATGTCAAGCATTTCTCACTTCTTGCCATCACCGCCAACTGTCGATAGATCTGAGACAAATCTGATGCTATGGATTCGATATATCTCCCCTCTTACGTTTTGGTCGAGTCGAAATCTTAAGAATCAATGGAAGTTATACTTAATGTTATTGATGTTTTGGAAACAAATGAAAGATTCCAGATACCCACAAACCGATTTAAAAATAAATCGTATTCGTAAATATATCAATTAATAAATGATAAAAATAAAATGCAATAGATATATATATGACAAATTGTTCCCTATGAGATGTCGGCCAGAGTTATGACAGGAGCCGGTGGCGGTATGTCAGAGTAACATATTCCATCGCGGTTCAGAATCCAATTATTGGAGCTGTGAATTATTTGAGGTTTAAATGGAATGTGTCAAGATTTAATTACTAACAATCTGCGATAGCAGCCAAACCCAAGATCCATGGTAGACTCAGCCTCCATGTATTAAAAATATGGAAAAAAGTGCTGAGCTGTTTTAAGTGAAGATTAGTACCAGTAATCAAATTTATTTCGATTTTATATTTTTCATTATTGTACTTATATTGTTACTCTTCAGATTCTTCCAGTCAAATATTTATAATGAACAAAGCTAGGCAATATGATTCATATGTTGTATGTACAATTCCTAATAATACTGGAGTACGACAAAGAATTGTTTCGTTGTAATCTTTAAAATTCATGAAAACCTCAGGAGAAGTTATTTTAATGAATTTTCTAAAAATCTTTTCACTCTAAAAATAAAAAATAAATAAATCCAATTTTTTATATACAACATAATTTTTATTTAAAAAAAAAAAAGTTTTCTTGTTTTCTTTTTTTTTTTTTTTTTTTTTTTTTTTTAACATTTAGGAATGTATTGAATAAAATAAAAATAAAAATAATTCTAGTAAAGTTAAAGATGATGCTCATAATGACATTTCAATTTCTCGTTAAGTAAAAAATCCCATTAGAGCACTTCAATAAAATCTCTATATTAGAATGTACCGAGGCCATCTTCTTTTTAGACCTGGAATAGAATCGGAAGCAAGTTGAGATACAAGTAGATTTGAATGGTTATGGAGTTTACAATGAAAAGATAGATAATTGGTTTGGGCTAAATCAGCAACATATGGTACATTAAAATTTTTTTAGATAAGTTTTTTTGTGGCTGAGTAAAGAGCCTTTAGGATTTTCCGAAGGATTTTGAATTGTATGGATTGGATACGAGACAAATTTGATGGTTTAGTGGTTCTAATGCTTTTCCAAAGCAGATAATAGAAAAGCACTTTCTCTAATGTCTCGCAGTTGGCAATGGTAGTAAAGAACATCTGTTTTTTAAATTGTAGTGTAATTTTGCAATTCGATTTTAAGGATAGCAACACCAAATTAAATGACGAGTATCATGCAGCCTTAATTTACCGTTTGCGAGTCGCCATCAAAGAGAAAGTATTTATTAACTATTATTATTTAGAATTTATTTTATTAGATTTTCAAGTAAGGTTTTAAACCCAATGATTATCAACATAGACCTCAATTTTGCCATTGGCTTCTAAATGCAGATGATACTGAAGAATTAGAGATATTAAAGCTGTTACGGCAAAAAACATGGTTTTATCAGAAAAGTCTTTTATCGTATATCAGCAACGGATTGGAATAGACAGGTAAGGTATGCGGCAGTTTCTTCATTTTTGATATAGTTTCACCCATTTTTTTTTTTTTTTTTTTACACTAAGAGGGACTTGCCTTGTATATATACACGTACGAATATATATAAATCAGTAACAAGGGAATTAATAACATCAATTAACGGTAGGGAAAAAAATATTTTAACCCAAGTTAGAAAGTTGGGTTAGGGCCAAAAGTAATTAAGGGGACCGAGGAGAGAGGAAGGGGAGGGAGTGAGAGAGAGGGAGAGGGGAAGAAGCGAAGGAGCTAGAAACAAAAATGAACTAGGACCATCTGGGAATGTTCTCGGCCTCCTCTCTCATTAGCATAATTAAATAAACTTAGTGCCAACCGCTCACTTTTCCCTTTCCAATTTACTCCAAAATCCAAATTCAAATTAGTGCCAACGTGTCACTCCTTAGTTGTTTAAACTTTCCTCCAAGTATAACTCTTTTTTTTTTTCGCTTAAGAAGAGGCTCCTTTCTCGGGACAAGGAGAAACCAGGTACCCTGTACCATCTAAAAAAAGAGTAAAACGAAAAATGTTTTATTGGAAAAAGTTAATTTTTTAATATCTTACTAATCTTTCCGTATTCGAAGACCGTAACCTCTGCATAAACAGAGTACGAAGTGTCTTGAAAAAGAACGACTTGAGTCCATTTATGCCAGCCTGAGACTGAAGTGAGAACAGAAAAGTTATAAACTTTCAACAGACCCTGGAATTTAACAAGATGAAAGTCATCGCAAAAGTAAAAATCCTGATGTCTTTGAGTAAGAGAAATTACTAAAATAATGAAAATATCTAACAATTTTAAACAGTACTTTAAACGCTTTTATACTTTCTTACCTGATAATAAGACTATGAAAGGAGCGGCTCAGAAAAGTATATAGAGGGTGAGTGTCTCTTAGTGTAAAAAAAAAAAAAAATAAAAAAAAAAAAATAAAAAAAAATATGGGCTGAAACTAGATAAAAAAATGTAGCAAAATGCCGCAGGCCTTACCTTTCTATTCCAATCCGTTGCAGATATACGATAATTACAATACTTTTTTGAGGAAACCACGTTTTTTTTCCATAAAATCTGCATTCAGAAGCTAATAGCAAAATTGAGGTCTAAGTTCATTATGTTTGAGTTTTAAACCTTACATTGAAAATCTAATAAAAAAAATCCTAAATTATAGTAATAAATAAATAAATGCAATAACATAAGATTCACTGATCTGGTGTCGCTTTATTGACAGTTTTCCTTTATTTTCTATTAAACAATAATTTTTTTCTTTCTTTCATATTCCAATGAAGAGTTTATGTTTAAAATGCATATTTCCATTAAGGGACTGTCATAATGTTTTATTTACACAGGTAACTGATTTGTATGCCAAATGTGAACACCATGTTTTTTTCGGTTTCAAAAGTAAATTTCTTTATGAGATCGAAACAGAATCATTACGTTTAACATATCATTCGAAAGCGTATTAAATTTGCAATTTTTTGTGAGATTTTATGGAAAAAAGCGTGGTTTCCTCAAAAAAGTCTTTGATTTATCGTATGTCTGCAACGGATTGGAATAGAACGGTGAGGTCTGCGGCATTTTGCTACATTTTTGATCTAGTTTTAGCCCATTTTTTTTTTTTTTTTACACTAAGAGATACTCACCCTCTATTGGGCAGTTGCTTACGAGAGTCAATCTGTAAAAATGTCTGCTGGAAGTTGGGACGAAATATGAGATATAAGAATATTTATTTTAAATATGAATACCAATGGAATAGGTTTGAAATCAACAGTAAAATAATTCTATTCTCATTTTAGTCGCTATTGCTAGTTTTTTTTATTTATTTATTTTTTTTTTAATTCTACTTTACCAAGATCTAGTTTTTTGTATAGAAAAAGAAATATACTGCACTAAAATGTGTCCAATTATAATAATTAAAAAAAAAAAATGTGTATTTTACTTCTCGCTACTCCAGTTTTAATTGGATGGTTATCATCGCCGTCTAAGAACGACGGCTGAGGACAAGAGGCACTTGTTATTAACCGGTCTCCCCTCCCCCTATTCCGATAATTATTCCCCCTTTCTCTGGGTAGGAACGGTAGATATCCACCGAAAAGAAAATGGTCATTCGAAAAGGAGATTTCCATTAAAATAAAAAAAAAGAAGAGAGATAGAGAGAGAGACGAAAAGAAAAGTAAGAGAGAAGGGGGTTGAATTGGGAAATAGCAATCAATTGGCGTGGCTGAA
This sequence comes from Euschistus heros, assembly GCA_003667255.2. Lineage (NCBI taxonomy): Eukaryota > Metazoa > Arthropoda > Insecta > Hemiptera > Pentatomidae > Euschistus > Euschistus heros. The sequence continues at coordinate 39,397 of RCWM02000082.1, forward strand.
TCTGTTGCCAGGGGGAGGCACCTTATCCCCAGGACAATAGGGAAATCCTCTATATAAATAAACATTTACCCCTGGGAGGAAAAGGAGGAGGGTGGGAGAGCTTGCTGTTGGCATGGCATAAAAAACAGCTTCCCAACATATAAATTAGGGACCCTGAGGTAAGTAAGAATCTGCCCCGGGTCGCTTGGAGTTGGAGGGTGGCTCAGCTCTCTTCCCCCCCCCCCCACCTTTCTGAAATATATTCCTAAGAAAATTTTCTCGAATAACTTACCAATTTTTTTTTCTTCCTGTTTTTTATTCGATTTTATTATCTTAAAGAGTTTTGAGGGGGGGGGGTGGGGGGGTTGTTTCTAACTTTTCATCTTCAGTTACTATATTTATATATAACTACTATTTCATATACAATTTTTTTATTTGATGTGGATTATTATATAATAGTTATAATACAAATATAATTGTAGTTATTAAACAAAAATAAAATCCCACAATTCACTCATTCAAGTACTTTGTAGTTAATATTTTAAAACAAAGGGATGAAATAATAAAAAAATGAATACAAATTATTTGTTGAAATGAAATTTATTACCGAATTAGCTCGTTCAGTTGGAAACACAGTTTATGAACAATTTGACGATTATAATAATAAGAAAACTATATGAAATTGATAATATTTGTTAAGTTGAGATGTTAGAAAATTTATTGATTTATAAAAATGATAACATGTAGATAAATTAAACATTATTAAAGACAATAAACCTGTACCACTTACAACCCATGAAGTGTTTTTCTTGGGTTTATTACTTAGGTAAGGGTGTTTCTGGGCCAACAGTTGTGAAAGGAGGAGATTTGGCCAGAATTCACGCTTAACCGCCGGGTTTTAGGCCACGGCCGCTAAAAATCTTTAGATGGTGGCAGATCTGAAAAACAGTATTCTTATTAAAAATTTAAGTTTTTTTACTTAAGGATACTATTTTTGTATTCTTCAAGGATTTAACGATTTAAAGTTATCCGAAGTTATCCGAGGGATAATCTGCAATAGTTGCCTATTTAGTTTTTGTCCTTACGGAAACTATTATGAAATATTCTAGGACTTAAAGATTTTTCGATGGAGGAAGAATATTCCGACATTGTAGTCCTTTTAGTTTTCGTCCTTAAGGATACTATTTTAAATATTTCGGGATTTAACGGCTTTTAAGACGGCGAAAGGATATTATTTATTTTTTTTAATATTTTTTTTTTATTTTGAAGGATAAATTGATATAACTATATACATGTAACAGTTTGCCGCGCGGCCGCTAAGTGAGGGAACTGTTAGACAAGGACAGAAGAACTTTGCAGGCCTCTAAATTAGAACTCTGTCCCCTGCAGGATTCCTGGCTTCATGCTTCGCTGGGCACTTCTGCAAGTCTCTCCTTCTCAACCCTATCCGTTCCCCATCTTCCTCTCTTCTCCTATTTCATTTTATATTTTATTACTTGTGTTATAAATCACTTTGTTCGTCAAGGAAAGTCTGAAATTTTATTTCCTCGTAGTGGCTATTTCGGTTTGTTTTAAATCTTTTAGTTTGCTACGAGAATATACTGAACTTACTAACAAGCAATCATTTATTTTTCTATTGTTAACATTAATAGTATTATAATATATTTTTAAATTATTTATTGATATTTACTAGTGTATACTATTATATTGGGTTGTTTCACATGAATTGTCCGATTTTATAATATTTGAAATACATAGAGGATTTTGCGAGTCTCTGTTGTTTACTTCCAAAGTTCACATATCATAATCAAGCAGTTACTAATCCTCTACTTTTCTTTTATAAACATTAGCTTCCCAATCAATTACACACTGTTTAGTATACCTTCAAATATGAACTTGGAAACACGCGATTTTGGTGTAATATTTTTTTATGAGTTTAAACTAGGTCGTTCGGCAGCTGAGGCTGCTAGAAACATCTGTAAGGCGTTTGGGGAAGGGAGTGTAAATGAACGAACCATTCGCCGTTGGTTTGCTAAGTTTTCGACTGGGGATACCAACTTGGAAAACCAGCCCCGAGGAAGACCTCCAACTGTAATTAGAGAGGTAATGGTCTCACCCCATTACCTCTACAACCTACTGCAATGAAATTGGCCAAATGCACGAAAAATTATTGAAAAAACAACCTGGATTGGTAAATCGGAAGGGCCCTATACTCCTACACGACAACGCTAGACCCCACGTTTCAAAACTTACCATGCATAAATTGAAAGATCTGGGGTACGAAGTTCTTCCGCACCCACCATATTCTCCCGACTTGTCTCCAACAGATTATCACCTTTTCAGGAATTAAGACAACTTCTGCAGAGGAAAATTTTTTGCAAATGATGCTGAAATCAAAAGTGCGTTTTCAGATTTTGTTTCACTTCAAAGCACAAAGTTTTTCAAATCCGGGATAAAAAAAGTTGTTGTCACGTTGGAAAAAAGTGTGCAAAAAAGAAGGTAAATACTTCGAATAAAATTATATTGTTTTCATATTGTATTTTTACTATAATCCCTTTACCTTGAAAACGGACATTTCATGTGAAACAACCCAATATATGTCATCCCAGGGAAAAGTGGTTAGAGTCGAACTTTGACAAACATGAGTTAAGTGATTAAAACGAATCGTGGAGGTTTTTATTTTTCTTCTTTATCTAAACTATTATATAAAAGGAAAAGCAATTTTTCGTTTGTGATCACTAACCGCAAAAAATATTGAACCAGTCTGTACCAAATTTTAACTACACCATCTTCATAGTTCAAGGAAGGTTTAGCAATGATAAAATTTACACATTCTTTAATCAATCGTTGCTAAAAAACAATATATATTGGTGCGGAATAAATTTTAAAAAACTGACTGATATGTAGCGAGTGTCATTTAAGGGAGGTTATAAAGGTACGGTGTTATATAGCTATTCGGCAACAGAGCTTACTATTGTAAAACTATTGAAACCATATGTACCAAATTTTAACTACATCATTGTTCTGGGAAGGTTCAAAATAGTAAAGCTAACTACAATAATAATTTAAATGTACATTGTTGAGTGGCAGAGGTTAGCCACACTGTCATTAAATTATATATTTAAAAATTAAAATCTAACCAGATGAAATCGATAAAATTATTATTGTCCATTAAAAATTATTTTCTTATCAAAATATAGATTTTTTATTTTTTTGATAATGTATGTGATATGCGGCCCAAGCTTAGGTTTTGCAGGAGGTTTTTAGAACACTGAAATTTCAATGAATTTAAATTTAATCTGCGTGTTATTGTTAAGGTTATAACTAACCTAATAAATATTATTAAATCTGATAAATTTATAATTTTAATGCTAAAGACATTTTAGTTTTCAAGAATTAATCATCAACGGTCACTTGTGTCATTACATTTAAAGTGATTAAAAAATAAATAAAATGAAATGGCTGCTTGATCATTTTTTTTAAATTATGAAATATTCCAGGTTGTTTCAGACATACAAACCAATTTTATTTTAATTTAACGGTGGAAATTTTCTTTTTGCTGCTCATTCCTAATTTTGCGATTATAAGGGTTTACAAGAACATTCATATTTAGTAGTTTATTTACCTATCATTCCGTATTCACAACGAAAATCACAGGACAAGTTGAATATAAAATCCATCGAAATTCCACTATACGTAAATTTCAAATACAAATAGAAATGCAAAAAGAGTCAAATTCAATATGATTAATTTTTTTATTTGTTGATATATGTTGGTAGTATAACCATAACTAATATCAATTCTACTGTAAAGCCCCTAAGTTTTTTATGAAATTTCAAAAAATCAGTCTTTATTTATAAACCGTTCATTTTGTCTTTCAACATCTCTGATTCGCCTGGAGATAAAAGTCTGAAAGTGACACTAATTGCAGTTGTTTTATACATGTTTCAAGGGAATAAAAAAAACTTTTTGAGTATTTCACTAAGAAAAAATAATAAGTCTTGACCGTAGATAGTCCAACTACTTCAGTCGTGATAAAGACGCTAGCGTAGATACAATTAATAACTAAATATCCTATTTTGCTTTTACGTAAATTTTAAGCACATAATCAGAACAATAGTACAGCATTAAAAATTACAGCTTTATGTGAAAATATCATTTACTAAAGGGGCTTTAGTTGTAAATACCGATAATTCAGTTTATTATCCACAGGAGTTTCTTAATTGTTTCTGCCCATTAAGATTATCAACTCATATATTAAAATTTATAATTAAATGTTTAATTATGCTTTCACGTTAATCAGCCATTTAATCTGAGCAATTTTGGCCAGGTTAAAAATTATTGCTATTTGTTTGTTTGTTTGTTTATTTCGTTTAACGTCTCTTTATGCTGCTATGGCTAATCGGACGATGCTACGGTGGGAGTCCTAAATTTTGCCTATCCAGGTATAATTAGGATAGGGATCTTTAACGAGTACCTGACATCGCACAGGCTCGGGACCCCCATTTTACGTCCCTTCCAAAAGACGGCATAGCTAAGGATTTCTTACTCCCTTTAAAAGATCCTAAGGTCATCTGCCGGGCTGCGAACCCGCGATCTTGGGCTTAGTGGGTTGCTATGCTAACCACTACACCACAGGTGACCCCGATTGCTATTTGTGAAAATATAATTGAATCATTGAATATCACACTTCAATACAAGTTTTTTTTACAAACAAATAAAACTTCAATTAATTGCTAAAATTATTTAAGTTCATTACTGATAGGGGCGGGCGAAGCCGCGAGGGAGTATGCCAGAATTATATATCTTAAATCTACTATAACAGTATGAATTAAAAATATATTTTACATGTAAATAAGTATGTCAATGAAGTTTGGATATAATTTAAGATATTACGGAAGGAGTGGAGCCAAGAGGCTTTTCGTTGGGGCTTTAGAATTCATGGAAACCTCAGGAGAAATTATTTTAATGAGCTTTCTTCAAATCTTCTCCCTCGTCCGTTTCTTTTATTCCGAAAATTTTAATCCAACCTTTTGTAAAGAAAAAAAAAAACATAAATCAAAGTACATTTTTTTGTTTATATAATTCGTTATTTTCTTTGTAATGCAGGTGTTTAAAAAAAAACATCGTTATTTAATTCATTTAAACATTCATTTAATTTTAAACATTTTCTTTTTTTATATACAATTTAACATAAGGAAAATTTTCAATTAAAATAATTATATTTTATAACTGCATAGACAAAATATATTAGGTACGATGGTTATGTGTGTTTTCATTATAAAAGTACAACTGAAAGATAAGAATTTGTTTTATGATATACTCTGATAAAATATTATTATATACTATGTAAGCTGAAATAATCTTATTTTTTTATTATTTATTTATTTTATTTTATTATTTGAAATGATAGTATACCTTAACCACCTTTTTGTCCATCTTGTTTGTTTTTTTGGGAGCTTAACGTTCTTATTTACTGCAACTATTGCAGGGAGAGTGGGTCATCTTACAGGTTACTAACCTATTCTAGCCAGTGTGGGGTGGCCGAAAATTATTTCGCAGGTCCACTACGAAATAAATTTAAACCCGCTAAAGTGAGGATTCGAACTTAAGATTTGTATTTTCGCTCTCAAAGCTTTGCCCCAATGCTACTGTATTTAATTGGGGTAAACCGATTCACATTTGGTAAATAATATTAAATTGGTATTGTTTATTTTGCGAATCTGTTAAGATAGATTTCTGAAATTAGGAATTTATTGTATATTTTTTCAAGTCATTTTATTCTCGATTCTGCCAGTACTTGAGAAATGCATCTGTAACGAGAATTGATGATTCAAAGTCGATTCCAAGAAGCCGATTAATATTGCTAGTTGTTGATAGTATTGTACAGCCCATATGTGATTTCTATTGAACACATTCTCTATCGTTTCATCTTTAACAAAATAGCAATTGTTAAGGTACTAGATGAACAGCACTAATATTTTTATTACTGTTGAGAGCCTAATACTTTATGGCGGTTTATTAAACTAATATAAAATTGAAATGTTACATAAATAAAAAAAAACAAGAAAAAAAAAACAGTTACTTCTTCCCTAATAAAAATCTTCTAAGCTCTAGCAAGGTTGTGGATACAAACCAGACGGTCCCACCCCGCGATCAGAGAGCTGCCTCAAAGTTAAGATGCATCCGAATATGGTGCGCCTATATCGCTTTTGCCCTAAAAAGTGTGCCTTGAAACGACCGCTTCAATGTTTGAGCGTTGATTGTTCTTTCCGTTTTCGGAGCTAGGCTGTGAGAAAAAGTTAGGTCCAGAGACCCTTCAATTGGAATGTGATTTTCTGGTTTTATAGACAGTACCAGCAACAGTGATTTAAGTAGTTATTTTTACAGTATCACTCAGACTTCACTGAATCTCCAACATTGCTTACAATAATCACAAAATTGCTTCAAATAGTGGAAAATTAAAGCTGAATAATGACAAAGTGTGGCCGAGTGAGTCTCAGGGCGCTCGTAACCAGAGCGTCATGGGTTTGAATCCTACCTAGGTGGGTTAGAATTTATTTCTTGGCGGACCCACGAAATGAATCTTGACCTTCCTACCAAGGCTAGTATAGGACATCTATAGGCTAAAGTTTTATGTCTGACATATTAGAATGATACATTATTTGACGTCCATATGATTAGAGAGCTTCTTAGAACTATGAAGTTGTTGTAGTTAAAATTTGGTAGAGTGGGTTTCGATAGTTTTACCATTGCTAACACTGTTGCAGAATGTAGATTTTTAAACTGCACTGTGATCCATATGTCGCTTCAAATGTTTATAGCTTTAATAACAATTTTTCTTTTTTTTTTTCTTATTTATTTGATATTTACAACTGTACAAAATAATCTACATTAAGTAAATGTGTTGATAGTGAGTTCTTAAATAACTTGTGAAGAACTACTCACTAGTAGCACTTCAATAAAATCTACACTAAAAGGTCTCTAGGCCATCTTCTTTTCGGAGAATTATCGGGAATGGAGAGGGAAGCAAGTTGGGAAACTAGTGGATTAGAGTGGTTCTAGAGCTTACTATGGAAGGATGCATATCTGGTTTGGGCTAAATCAGCAACATATGGAACATTAAGATCTTTATGGATAAGTTTATTGGTCACAAAATAAGGAGCATTGAGAATTTTTCGAAGGATTTTGGATTGTAAGGATTGGATACGAGATGAATTGGATGGTTTAGTGGAGCCCCAAAGCTCAACTCCGTACGTCCAAATAGGTCTTATCACAGTAATGTATTGGTCTTTAGTAATTTATTGGAAACTTTGAACTAAAATAAGTAAATTTTACCATAAATATCTAACTCTATATAACACCGTACAACGAACGGTGCTCGCCACCTATCAGTCGATTATCAAACTTCACTGCGCACCACATATTTATCGCTTTTTATACGGCAATTTAATTGAAAATCTTTAAATTTTATTATTGCTAAACCTTCCTTGAGCTTAAAAGATTATATGGTTAAAATTTGGTACATATTGGGTGTGTAGTTTTCGCGGTTAGTGATCGCTACCGAAAAATGGCTTGTTCTTTTATATAGATTATAACTTACGGGTTAGTTGATGAGGTTTGAAATTTTTTAACAATCTTATTGCATAGTATTACAGTTTTGCATTATATTAAATTGTTATGAAGTACTTCGGTCGTCAAAAATCGTTGTTTTGAAACAATGCTGTTACCAGTTGAGATACTTGAAAAACAAAAGCACCTCAATCACAGAATGGAAAACTTCCATTAATAGCACTATCAATAGCGCTAATGATTCGTGTCGATGCGAATCGGATTATCGGTCGTTTAGGAAAAGAAGGTATCAATGAGAGCGATAAGGCTCAAGTTTTTAAGCGAATTTTCCATTCATATTTCCCCTCGAGGCCATTTAGAACTGGATATAATCCGCTCCGGATTGAAAGGGGGAAAACAATTTTTCAAATATCCCATAGCTTGGAGCAGGTGAACTTGTAAATGAATAAAAAAAAAAAAAAAAGGAAATGCTCTGGTGAAAAGTGGTTAGGCTGCGAGCTTTTTTTTTTTTCCTTTTCTCTTTTCCCTTTGGAGGTGTCCCCAGGCTGGGATCATTTGTCACCAACTCAACCATTGCTCAACCTTATTCAAATTGATGGTTGCCCCTCCCCCTCCTTCCTATTGCACTCCTCCTCTTTCTTCGATAAAAACCTCGAGAGTGTACATAATGTAGCTTATGTACCATCCGCAGGAATTGGAAACTGTTCCTAGAACAGTCATTAGGAAACATTTCTCCTTCCAAGATATTGGAACTTTTGAGATAGTAACATTATAAATAATTATAAGAATTGAAATAGCAATACGATTTCCTGATACAATTACCAACAAAATATCATTTTTTTATTTATTATCAATATTCTAGGGCTTGGAAATGTGAAATAAGGCGCGGTGAACACAGGAAAAGCCGGTTTCTAGAAACATGGAAACGAAGCTGCTTGAAACTGAAAGGATTAACGTAGCTTGGTGCACACAGCGTTTCATGAAACGGGGTTTCTAGATAGGGTTTCAAAAACCCCTATTTATCAAAATGGTGGGCATCTATATCAATTATACAAGCCAAAGGGAGTATGCGCCTTTTTCTGTTACCAGGTTACATTTTAAGGCGGTTCTATGGTTAAGTTTACCATACATTAGTGTTGACTATCTTGAGGTTTATGAAGGTGTTGGGCCACATCTTTTTCTGATCTGTTTCTTAAACTATAATATAAATGAATAAAAATATTATACACATGTTTACAACTGTACATTCATTTGCCAACGAACAGGAGGTGGTGCGGGGGATAAACTTTGAAATAATGGGTTCTCTAGATATTGAAGGGAGTCGAAAAACTTGATATGGCGCCTGTTAATGAACTCTGGTACTGTAGGTACATTGAATATCTGATGGAGCTCTGGTGGTTTCTTCTTCCGTAGCGTTGTTGTTCTTACTATTCTTCGCAACATGGTATCTTGAACACCCTGTAGCTGACGTTTTGCGTCATCTGAGGCGCGCCATAGGGAAGTGCTGGGCGGATAATAGATTTGTACATGGCAATTTTCAGTCGGAGAGAAAGTGCCGGGAAAGTGAGGAGGTGGTGCAGCCTGGAGGATTTTCTTCTTACCACCCTGGCTTTTATTTGAATCTTTTTTTAACAATTTATTTATTTATAACTAAATTTTATTATAAATTTCTAGCTCTATATAGCACCTTATCTTTGTTACCTTCCTTGAATGGTGCTCGTCAATTTTCAAACTTCACAGCAGCTTCGCATGTTTTATTGCTTTTTATGACAACAATTTAATTGCAAATATGTAAATTTCATTATTGTTAAACCGTCCTTGAAATACGTAGATGATGTACTTAAATTTTGGTTCAGTATTTTTCGTAGTTAGTGATTGCAAACAAAAAATGGCCTGTCGTTTTATATAATAGTATATATATATATATATATATATATATATATATATATATATATATATATATATATATATATATATATTTGCAGATGTTTCAACATTATATGAAGTAATTAGTGTAAAAGTATATTATCTCTTCCCCTTTAATTCCCCGGATCCTATAGAAGGGGGAAGGGATTGTATAATGTTTCGTATAGAGATAATACTCCGCTCATCTTCAAATTACTGAACCATCAGGGCCTTATTGTCTCCCTAACGAGGATTGTTATTAAATGTAATCTTTTTGAAAAGAAGTTCATTATAGTCTCGTCTAGAACAAAAAAGAAAAAAGAAGAATAAAAAAAAAAGAATAGGGATAATGAAAGGAGATAACAAAAAAGTTGGCTGCTGATGACACTCGGTGGTGGGGGGATATGCAAATTACGTATTAATTCGTTTAGCTAATGTCGCCACTCCCCCCACCCCTCGGCCTAGAGTCGAGGATGCTAATTTCTGTCACCAGTGTCTTCTCTATAGCGAAGATCACTGAGTATTTTAACTTCTTCTCATATCCAACCATTGCAATCCAAAATGCTTTGAAAAATCCTCAATGCTCCTTACTTTGTCACCAATAAACTTATCCATAATTATCTTAATGCCCCATATATGCAGATTTGGCCCAAACCAGATACCTATCCTTTCCTGGTAAACTCCATAACCACTGTAATCCACTAGTCTCTCAACTTGCTTTACATTCAATTCCAGATAATCCTTCGAGGCACCTGAAAAGAAGATGAGCAAGAGACCTTCTAATATATAACTTCCTACTAGTGCGTAATTCTTAACATGTTATAAACATATCATTGTAACCATTATTCCCAAATTTACTTATTGTATATGGTGAATACAGTTGTAAATATGAATAAATAGTTTTTTTTAAAAACAATAATAAATAACTAAGGCAGTGGAACGCCTAAAAAATTGGTTCCTTTGTGATTTACTGGTAAAATCTGGTAACATTGAAATGAGAACATCTAAAAAATAATTCCTCATATAATTTTTTGATTTGCAGTCTACATTTATGTTGTACTATATTGAATTACAGCACAACATTTCATATTTTGTTTACTTTAGTCACTAGCTGCTGGCGTTTCTCAAGGCACAGTATTTAGTCCGCATCTTTATTCCCTTTACGCTGCTGATATTCCTCAACACCTTTTCACGACTATTCATATTTTGTACTAAAGAGGAGCTGGGTGAGAGATCTCCTTCATATTTCAACTCGGTTGGTCAGAAGCATACTTTACTACCCAGAGTATTTGAAAAAGTATATATTTTTTTACTTCAAAATCAACAGTATAGAGATAATGAATGGTTTTGAATAAAATGTAATTTACTACAGCCATTTAAGTATTTTTTTTTTTAATCACTTGATAATTTATTACGCTTACTTTGTTCCCATTTACCATACTATGTGGCTTTTATCATGTTTACTTTGGTACCATTTTCTTAGTAATTTTTTCGTTACAAAAATCTTTTAAATACATATCAAAAGGAAAGTTAAGTTGGTACTTAGGAAAAAAATGCTTGATACAAGAAAATGTTTTGATTGCGATGGAAAATAAAAAAATATATTTTTAAAGATATGATTATTGTTAAAAGAGAAATCAATAAATAAGAAAAAAATACATCTATACTATTATATAAAAGGACCATTCATTTTTCGTTTGTGATCACTAACCACGAAAACTACTGAACCAATCTATACCTAATTTTATCCACATCATCTTCATAGTTCCAAGAAGGTATAGCAATAATAAAATTAATAATTTTCAATTAATGTGTTATAAAGAGGTTACAAAGGTACGGTGTTCTCAAGAGCTTAAAACTGATGAATGAAATTTAATTGTATTCATTTAAACTATTTTTAAAATAAATTAAATATGTGGTGCAACCTGTGGAATTTAATTTCATGTGAAGATAGATTTAATCATTAACATAACTTATGTTCCATATTACGTATCGTCACCACTATGTAAAACTAACGTATGTAAAAAAAGCGCGTTTTTTATTTCGCTCGCTAACTGTTGTATTCTACAAAAATGATAAAAATGATATTACTGATATTCGGTTTTCTAATAGTCGATCAGATTCGAAATTGTACCATAAGGGCTTGCAGAAAATAACAGTAAACGAACGGAATAATGAAAAAAAAGTATTTTTCACATTTGTTAGTTTTACATAGTGGTGACGATATGTAATATGGAACATCGATGATATAATTAAACAGAATATTTCTCCGCAGCCCTAAACACAAATGATTCCCAACTTCTCCTCGATGTTAATGATTTCTATATAAACAATACCGGGGCCCTTTTCTTCCATTATAAGATTAAATGGGATCCGGGGAGGTGCTCTTGTTAAATAAATGTTAGCCAAGGACCCGATTATACAGCAATTAACGTTGGGATTTGAATAAGTTGATTCTCGGGAAGAAAGATTAATGGTAGTAAAGTGGAAGGAGGAAGGAGGAAGTCGGAGGAGAAGGAAGGGAAGAAAGGAAAGCTTATTAATCAACTTAATAGAATAAACGAAATCCATCAAGCCGGCTTAAAGTTCAACTTAATGAATGTTCAACAAAAACATTAGCAGAGGGGGCTAAATATAGAATTACAAAATTTTGTTGAATTTATTTATTTAAAAAAAAATATATATATATATATATATATATATATATATATATATATATAATTTTTCATATTCCATTTCCCAGCAAACCCAATTTAATAAAATTTCTGATTTTACACTTACAATTAGGGATGGGTATCGATACAATAAATATCGATAAGTGTGTTACAATATATCGTTTTACCCATAATATAAAAATGCCTATATGTCTATAAAATTAATAAAATTTACATATATTCAATTATACTATTAAAAAAGATTTATATGTGGTTAGACCCATTCCGCAATTCACAGGTCATGCGGCAGTAAATAGTTATTTCTATCGATTTAAAATAAGAGATTCTTTCCTATATCCTTGTTATTTCACTCAAGAACAAAATATACACCACCTCATATATGAATTTAGACTACTCACTGACTACAGAACTATTCTACAGACAAAAACAGTACAGAAACTAGGACATTGGCCGGTGGGTGGTCAGTGTTTGATGAACAATTTATTGGAAGATTTCAAAATATTTCTTAAAAATTCAATCATTAAAATGGAGGATATAAATATGATATATCTTTAAACCACTAAATATTCATAAACTTTTCTCTACATAACTTTGTTGCTTGGTTTTATGGAATTTTGAATTATTTATGTTATATAACTTCTTGTTCTTTATTTTATTTCATTTTTCTTGTTTATTTTTTATATTAACCTTTTAACACATATAAAATTATAATCAAATCAAAAATAATAATTACATGTATATTGTATACTTTGTACAAGTATGGTGTGTACAGAAAAAAATAAATAAAATCCCTTCCAACAGGGTTACTGCTGGAAAGAAAGAAAAAAACAAAAAAAAAAAAAACGCATTCAGGATATAATGGTAAAACTACTGAACCAATATGTACCAACTATTGACTACATCAACTTCATAGTTCTAACAAGGTTTAGCAATAGTAAAATTTCCAATAATAAAAATTTACATGTACAATGCTGAGTGGCAGGGACGAGGTTTGCCACAATTTTATGGTTATAAACTAAAATCCAAACAGATGTAATCGAAGAAATTATTTCTTCCAATGAAAAATTATTACCAAATCAAACAAAATGTTTATTATTTGCTTTTTGATATTGTTTGTAAAAATATGATTCATGGGCCTTTAGTTGTAAGCGCTGATGACGCAGTCCATTATCCGCAAGAGTTTATAAATAGCCTCTGTTTATGAGGATTGCCATGTCATGTATTAAAATTAAAAGTTTGATGTCCAAATATGTTTTTACGTGAACTTCAACCACCTAATCAGTACAATGGCAACATGTTAAAAATTACTGCTATCAGTGGAAAAAAAAATTGAAAAAATAATGCTGAATTTCATACTTCATAAAAAATGTAATCGACAACCAATAAAAAGTTTTATTATTGCATTATTTAAGTTCTTTACTTACAAGAGCGGGAGAAGCCGCGACGGGGGATGCTAGTAATTATTTATTGAGCATTGTGAATACTGTTCGTAAGCCATATTTTTTAAATACATAAATAGTTTTCCTTAGTGAGGTTAATAGGAAGAACAGAATAAATAGATCCATTAACAAAATAATATATTTTTTGGCTGTAAAACATATCCTAGTTAAAAAAAAACCTAGCCTGTAATGCTTGTTGCTTCCTGGACTTTCTCCAAAAGCTTGAATTACAACTTTACATCATTGAAGTCCACGAATAAATTTTTTTTAATTTTCACTGTATGTTTTTATTTCTTATAGCTTCTTATTTTACTTACTCTCATCAATGGATCTTTAGAATTTCACTACTGAAATAATTCAGCGTTAACTAGCAAGTGATTATTGTATAATTTCGTCTTGAAAGGGCCAGAAAAATAATAATAAACTACCGGGCGAATATAGTCAGTATGTGGCTTGAAGACAAGGAGGTTCGTGGTGGGACTTCTGTTTACTGGATGACGATATTCTGCCAGCTTCGGTAGATGAAAATCCTAGAACTAACCGAAAACCTTCAGAGAGAAAAAAAAAACCGAACAACGCTGATCCCTACCTCAAGACTGTTTGGAACAGTTCAAGAATAGGAAAAAAAATATCGTTGTGAAATTGTTAGAAATTTTGTTTATTTTTTATTGTTAAGGAATGGAAAATCATTAGTGATCTTATGATTTTAACATAGGACATTCTTTCCCGGTGATCTAATTGATCAAAACCGATACGTTTTAGAGTGAATGAGAGCACGTTACACGTAGTTTGGTAGTTTGATATTAGGAGAGTAGAAACAGTTAAGAGCTCAACTCTCGTTATCTTACATAATACTAGCTCAATAATAAGTGAGCTCCTTTTGATTCTGTTTTTACCGCAAGCTGAGGAAAAGATTTTACCGTCTCCACCACCTCCTTTCCTCTCCAGCACTTTCCCTGCGAACGAAGTTGTGCATCTACAAAAGCATGCTTAGGCCTGCCCTCCTGTACGGTGCCCCTCTTCTCACCCGCCTTTCTGACGGAACTGCAGCGTTTATAGGACTCCATGCTGAAGAAGATGGTAAAAACGACCTCCCTGAAGAAGAAGAAACCAGAAGACCTCCGCGAGATTTTCGACCTTCCAACAGTCCCGGAATTCATCCAGCCTCGACATGTTAAGTTCCTGAATTCACTTTAGTTTCTGACAAACCCTCTGTTCAGAACATTGACACCAGCGCCACCTCCGGCAACTAACAGAAATGTGACCATAAGGACATTTTCTTGTTTAGTTTTGGTAAATATATATAGCTTAGTTTTTAAGTCTCCCCACAACAAGATTTAGGTGAGCCCCATCACCTAAATATAAACTCAGAAACCCTCACCCCAAGAAAAAAAATAAACTTTCCGCAGGCTTTACAGTGTACCCAGTACAGAAAAAGGCCAAAAATCAATAGAAACTCCCAATCCTTAAACACAAAAATTGTATCCAATAGGTGCTTGGAAAAAAAAAAAAAAAAAAAAAAAAAAAATATATATATATATATATATATATATATATATATATATATATATATATATATATATATATATATATATATATATATATGTTTCTTCTAATACGAAATACAAAATTTTAACTAGGATGTGACCAATCTTGCTGGAGCCATCTCGGCTGTTGTTTATAAAAAATCACTCGTATTCGGAAATAATACATGCAATCATATAGGTAAGAATAAAAAAAACATAAGGGCATAGACGGCTAGCAGGTATAAGCTAATTTATCTCATTCAGAAAACTGAATCACGGGTAAGTGAAAAAAAAAAAATAATAGGAAAATAGGAAAAAAAAACAAAAAAAAACCGCTATGTGCATTTTAGCATCTTCTATGACATTAAATACAAAACTGTTTTGTCAAAACCAGATCCAAGCTGTAGTATTCGGATTTTTACATAAGACGTGGAATTTCTTTTTAAAACGAAACCCGCAAAACGAAATGTAATTTGAAAAAAAAAAAATGCACACAAGGACACTGTTTTACAGATCTGCCAGGATCGGACCATTTTTTGAGGCCGAATGACATCCTTGGGCCACTCTCTCCTTCCACAATTGGAATTAGTTTTCGTCCTTAAGGATGCTGTTTTAAGATGGCGGAATTTTATTACTTTTTTTCTTCCTTAAGGATGCTGTTTTAACGGTTTTTAAGTTATCCGAAGAATAACTTCCGCCATTGTTGTCCTCCAGGATACTGTTTTAAAATATTTAACGATTTCAATATAGAATTTGATATCTCACCGACGATATGACTATCATTGGCAGACAAGGGAGCAACCCCTATAACATGTTCCATGTTTTTCTTTCTTTAGCCGACAGGGGCTCGAGGGGGCCAGTTTTTTATTTATTTTTTTATTTTTTTAAATTTGAACGTAGTATATCGTACATGTATTTCAAAAGTCACACAACTCAAACATCTGTATTTTTGAGTGATCATCATAGTCTTCTATAAAATGTCAGTGATGTATAGAACTAACTTCAAGTCCCACCTGGTACATCTCACTTGCTGTTGGGACTAATAATTCAGGTACACTTTAGATATTTGATTCAAGACTGCGATTTTATATTTGTTTTAATGTTTTAATTCATATAACATGACCTTTATAGACGATTTCACGACAGACTCCATGGACATAACAACATACTCATTAATGACATGGCCACGACTGGCATACCTGGAAATACTTTCAGAAGGCTTAAAAGAAGCTGGATGAGAGAGTTGCTCAAATAAAGTATTACAATTTCATCACATTCACTGATTGTTATCCTAATAACAGGTGTGAATCAAAATCTGAAAGAGAAAAAAAAATGTAGATTCCTGAGTTTTGTTACTCATTGAAATACATGGGCGATATGTTTATGTATTTTTTGTATTCAATATTGTTATATATGATTTCTAAACATCGCACGTTTCCTTGGCAGGAATGTAAATTTTTCGACTGAGTGTATACTCCTTTAGGTGCTATGGAGACGGATACATTTGCTCTCAATATATGCTCGACATATATACATGTTTATCATGTAATCATGTATACAGGACCCGAGGTGGTGGGGAGGCATAATATGTAACGGGGACGGAAGGGGGGGGGGGGGGGGGAAGGGGGGGCATTAGCTCTTCTGAATCGATGGGTTTTGGAGGCCACCTTTAAATTATTCAGCCGTCGCGAGATCAATCTTAAGAAGGATCTTCTTGTCATCTTTTGGCGCCGCCATTTCTTATAGTGCCGAGTCGAAAAGAAAAAACTGTCTAAACTCGGATCATGAACAGTCTAAGGACTGCGTTTTGGTTTAAACTTTTGGATATTTTACAGAGCCCAATTATTCGTTACCCAAAGCAGGCGGAATGAGAACATAATTGCGGCCATTGATATTTTCTTTGGTCCTAATACGAATCGTCTATAGGTTGTCTTATATTCACAAAGAAATATTACATATTAAAATTTTTCGCTTAGATTTTAAAAACTTATTTAAAATTAAAAATAACTCCATACATTTTTGGATGATAGCATGAAGTATCAGAATAAGCAGTAAAATAAAAAAGGGGAAAATTTCAAATGAAATTACTATCATCAACTGAAAAAAATCTGAAGAATTGAAAATGATTATTGATAAATTATGACTTACTGGCTGAGTGATTTTTAACTTGGCATTAATTAGACACTCTATCCGGGAGGATACAAGAATTTACTTACTGCAACTTACAATATATCAAATAGTGACAGATACAAAGAGGCGTTACGAATTAATTATAATTTAATGAAATGAAAAATAATCGACTGAGAGAAATGAAGGCTGTGAGAAGAAGGAAAGTTGTAAATAATGCTATTTGGCACCAACCGAGCCGTTTTGTCTTGCCTTAGTGACTCCTTTGTCATTCCCTCGAACGCATTTAGTAGGCCAGTTCATCTCGTCTCCGCGCTATGATATAAATATTTTGATATCGTGTCATAAATCATCTGAATCCTTAAAACAATCTCACAAAAGAAGATGAAATGGTCCTTGTTGTGTAGGATGTCTTTCAGGATTTAAATATGTACGCTTTATCTTCGTAGGCTTTAAAATGAAACTTGTAAACTGTCCTACTCAGGTAGTGAGTGATTTCATTGAGTCTAAAAAAAGAACGAAACCTTGGTACTGGTGATTTTTTCTTTATCTTCTTGCCATTTACAGGATTTTTTCAGCCTAGAGGGTAAAAATTTTCGATTCGGATCTAGGATCATGGTTTTTCATGTTGCTGGACTAACTCACGTCTAAGTCCGTTATTACTGTACTACCCCCGTCCCGATATTATAGTAAAATGTTTCGATTTTTGATAACAATATAAATCCAAATTCTCGACTTTTGATACCGACATTTAATACCGAATTTAGGAAAATATGTTACTAGCATCATCCCCCTTCGCAGCTTCGCTTGCTCTCCTAGATTAAGAGTTTAGATAACATTAATTAATAATAGAAAATTTATTTGTCAGTCGATATAAACCTTGTATCGAAGTATGCAATTGAGCATTTTTTCTTCAGTGATATTTTCACTCATAGCTGTAATTTTTAACCTGGTTAAAATTGCATCGACCAGGTGTTTGAAAATTACGTAAAAGCATAATTCTGTAAGTACCATTTGGAAAAACTAGATAAGTTCATTATTGTCTACAATAAGATAAATATTTTCGGCAACCCTATTGGTGTCCTCCTCATCATGTATAAGTAGGCAAGTTGTAATGGCAATGATGTCCTTTTATACCATTGCCATTACAACTTGCCTACTTTTACATGATGTGTAGGACACCGATATGGGTTGCCCAAAGTATTTATTTTATTGTGGACAAAAATCAACTTATCTAGTTTTTCCCAAATGGTACAGAATTGTACATCCAATATTTAATTTTAATGCATGAGTTGGTAATCTTATTGGTAAACTATGAAGATGATGTAGTTAAAATACAGCTCAGTGTTCAGTAGTTTGACCATTGTAAACTCTATTGCGAAATGGTGCTAACCACATCTAGTTCGGTTTTCAGACTTCACTGGGATCCAACTCTTGCACCACAGATTTATTGCTTATCTCATAATTGAATATAAGTAACTTTTATTATTAATTTCAAGCTCTAAATAACACCAACCTCTGATGTAGAATTGCGTTCGCCACCTATCGGTCACATTTCAAACTTCACTGTTATCCTCATATTATCCTTTTTTTTTTTTTTAAAACAAATTAATTAAAAATCTGTAAATTTTATTATTGATAAACCTTCTGGTACAATGAAGATAATGTAGTTAAAATTTGGTACATATTGGTTTTGTAGTTTTTATGGTTTCACTAACCATATGTGATCACTTCATAAATGAAAAATGGATTGTCCTATTATATAATAGTATATATTAAAGCTATTTATTGAAATTTATAATCGTATACAAAATAAAATGATGTGAATGTGAAGATAACGATCATAATGATATAATATCAGTCGCTTCTAAAGTTACTACTCATTCGTAGGCTTCAATAAATGTTTTTTGTAAAATGGTTCTCGAAGCTTCCTTCTCAAAATCTAATTATCTAAGAAGCCTCGAAGGGTTACCGAAATAGAAGGCTTTATGTATGCTTGTTTGTGACAAAGTAAGGAGTTTTAAATATTTTTTGAAGGATTTTGGATTTTAAGGATTGAATACGAGATGAATTGGAACCCCAACGGCTCAACTCCAAATATATCTAATTTTTCATTTTTTTTATTTATATTTTGGAGGCTTTAGCTAGACGCCATTGGCCTATATATCTAATAACTGTCATGTAAATGTCTCTAGTTAAAAATCATCAAAACTCCTTATCATGTCACAAATAAACATATACACGTCTCATATGTCGTTAAATTGTTCCAAACCAGATATATATCCTTCCATGATAAGCTTCATACTCACTCCAATTCCACTAGCCCCCCTAACTTGCTTCCCGATAACCCTCCGTAAAAGATATTTCCTCCATGCCATTTTAATTATATTTGCACATTTACTTGATTTATATATCGTTTACATAGGTAGAAATCAATAAATAAATAATAAAAGGGGTATTCTTGTTTTTGTTTTGTTTATAGTATTAATAATTAATTATTTGAGAACAAAATGACAAAGATGTTACGTAGTTAATTAACGGCCTTCATTTTTCAAAATCACATTCGCGTGTTCCCTGCCATTAGAGGCGATGGAACAGGATAAACAAATCAGTTGTAATTATTATCACTCTCGTCATTATCAGTATAATTACATAAATAACATAACACAATTACTCAATTAGAATTATAAATTATTTATATACATTATTTTTTTATGTGTACAGAATTATATCTGTCTAAATATATGTCATACCATGTGTGGCTGGGTAAATATAGTGTTATATAATTTGATGTTTGATGATTTTAAATATTTAAATGCTGTAGTTTGCTGAGTTAGAGTAATACTCGTTTCTTGTCTGTCATGAATTTTTAACCTTGATACGTTTTATTTTTTTTATTATTATTTAATGAAGGCTTCATGGGTATATTCTATCGTTATAAAGTTTCGTTTTTAAGTGAGACATGTTATTATTATTATTTTTTTTTTTTTAATAACAATTTATTGAAATTTGCAACTGTACAAAATTTATATATCGAGTAAATGTGCTGTTAAATAATGCAACAACGTGACAAAACTTGAAAAGAACTACTCATCAGTAGCACTTTAATAAAAATTCTATACTAGAAGGTCTCTGGGCCATCTTCTTTTCAGACGCCTCGTTGGATTAGCAGTAATGGTGTGGGAAGCAAGTTGAGAAATTAGGGGATTTGAGTGCTTATGGAGTTCACTATGAAAGGATAGATATCTGGTTTGGGCTAAATTAGCAACATATGGAACATTGAGATCTTTATGTATAAGTTTATTGGTGACAAAGTAAGGTGCATTGAGGATTTTTCGAAGGATTTTGGATTGTAAGGATTGGATACGAGATGAATTGGATGGTTTAGTGGAGCCCTAATGTTATTATTTAAATTTAATAATATTTATTTGCGTATTTATTAGTTATTTTTGTATTTAAAGATTAGTTTTATAACAATATATTAAATTCTTTATTATTAACTCATACATTACAATTAAAAATTAGATGTCCAATTATGTTTTTGCCTAATCTTCAACCACCTAATCAGTGCAGTGGTTCCAGGTTAAAAAATACAGTTATACGTGGAAATATCGATGTAGCGGAACATTCACTGGAACTGGAGAAATGGTATTTTTTCCTAGAATTCCAATGATTCACACTAATTTTCCAATTAAATTCCAACGATTAAAATTTGCAATTAAAGTTTATTTTGTTATTACAATAACGAATCACAAAACGAAACTTACTTAAACGTTTTCGTTTGTCTTCGACTGTTTCTCTCACTGTTAATTAGATGCAGATCTTTCCAGAACTAGAAATCTTAACAATTAAATCATTCTCATAATATCAGGAGACAAAATTCGAAATATTGTTTATTCGGATGTCTTATGGATTTTTTTATTTTTTTATTTTTGCATATTTTCTACAAACAAGATTTTTATTTATTTGCAAATGAACTTTTAATTATTGGTTAAACTTCTTTACTTATAACAGTGGATGAAGCCGCTACGGGAATGCTTGTTATAACATAATAACTGTGCCTTTATTTCGAACTGTAAATTTCCCTTTAAAACGGTTGAGTGAGAACAATACACAGCTGGTAATTAAAATGTTAAAAATAATGTCATTAATAATGAATGAATCTCTTCCCCCTCCCCTCTCCTACAGCCAGGACATCCAAAAAGTGTAGAGAGGTTGGGTAGAGACAGGGCAATATATCTCCCGGACAGATTACAATAGGACGTGGAACTATGCCACCTCGGCATTGTACACTGGCCCCTATTGTGGCTTTTTGCAACCTCAGGCCATTCTCTAATTAGAAGTGGCATTATTATGGATTCCAATCGGCTGGAGGCTAGTAACGGCCTCAAAATCCAGCGACAGTCCACCCCCCCCCCTTCTGCTACTTCCAGAGCGGGGCAGTTTGACAGACGATATATCACCATAGCTACCTCCTCCAGGACAAGGTTGTAGCTACTGGAGCTCTCTAATTACGGAGAAATTCTGCTCCTTCCAGGAATTCGTATTAAGTACACTTGTTTGCTAAGTTTCCGTGTTAACTATTGCCTTGGATATTAACGAAATTACTTACAAGGGAAGGACACACTCACGGATCTTGTTGGCAATTTTTTTTTATGTTCCTGGTCAAAAAATATCACATAAGCATTTTACCGTTCCGACTAATAGGCCATAGAAGCCGAGAAAAAAAGAATGAAATGGCATTAAGCTAATTTATGTTATTTCTTATATGATTCTTGAACCACAATTTTTATTTTTAACGAAAAATATAGCCACTTCGTTTTTGTCTTGGCTAATTTAATTTTGAAAAAATTATTAGATCTTCAAAAAGCTGCCTTTATAAATGTTTTACAAAAGCCGACATCGGATTCGAATTCAGCATTCAAAAGAACCCTTATTTATGAAATTCCATTTCCGTGGAAGATGAAAATTCCATTTTCCACAAAGGAAAATTAAAAATCGTAACCTTTAAAATTTGCCTAACCAATTGATAAGCAATTTTAAGAATTGATAAAAACTTTAATTACGGTCTAACGTACCAATTACATTTTTACCCAAAATGTAAGGTAGTAATACGCTTGAAATGTCTGCTTGAAGATCTAAACCAAAATCTATGAAGAGATGTATTTATCCTTGAATATAATAAAAATGCTGTTGCAATAATCATGCCAATATCATTTTTTTCACTCGAGATATAAAATAAATTAGTTTAATGCTATTTAATTTCTTTTTCGAGGCTTCTAGGGCCCATTCGTCGGAGCGGCAATGTAAATGTCTAATATTTTGTGATTAGTCACTTCAAAATACATTGTCAACAAGATCCGTGAGGGACTGAGTGTGTCTTCCCCTTCTTAGTTTTCACAGCAAGATAACGGCCATAGATTATTTTTAAAACTTCATTATTTAACACCTGTCAAAAATACATATCAACGATCAGGTGACATTCCAGGCATGATGAGGGTATTACCATATCTAGTGGTAATGCTTCCTTGGCATTAATTTACTCAAGGATATTATGAAAAAAGATCTTTCATCCACCTTCTTTTGTATCTCAATTTTGTATTTTCAGGTTGATAGGTTATTGTGATTGCTTTAATTAGTTTTTTTTTCTGTGTTCTTATATAGTTTTGTGTAATTGTTTGTAGTGAGTCCGTAGATAATCGTTAACTGTTGACATATGTGAGTCATGTGTTGGCATCGTACTTAGGGGATTGATTGATCAGTCAAGAGTTTTTGATTGAAGAGTCTAAAGGTTTGGCGTTTTTGTTATTTAAGCGGTCCCCAAATCATTTTCTTAGTAATTCTCCCCAAACGCCCTTCATTTGGTTAGTCTATGGGAATGGAGTATTTTCAGGAAGTTAGAGAGGAGTATTTTCAAATCAAGATGAGTAGGGATTCCATAAAGCGGAAGCGCGGATGATAATTTTTTGAAGGATGCAGTTCGATGCGCAGGAGTGTACAGGTTGACGGGTTGGATTCTAGTGTTTAAGAGGTGGATGGAAGAGCGCAGAGTAAGGGGTTCATGAATATAAGTGTTGTTTTTTTTTTTGTTTTTTTAATTCTGAAGGATTGAAATATAATTGCACGTAGGTAATTGGGTTAAAGCAATTTAATTTCAGATTACCTGTTAGATATGTGAGAACGTCTGGGGATCCCGAAAATAAATCTGATTTAACAGGTTTTTAGTCTTTTAAAACTTATTTCGAGCTCATCCAATAAGACTTTTAAGTATTCATTTTTTTTTTATTATTGCATTACATAATTATTTTATAATTAGAGGATTTTGAAAAAAATGATCGAAAATTTGCTTCTATTTGCCCAATTAAAATGTTCACAATTTTGACTTATACTTATGCCCTACTCTATTCCTAAATGGTCACCCTATAGCTTTCCTCTGCTCTGTTAAAAACCTAGGTTTAACAATCGATCAAACCCATTCCTGGAAACCCCACATTGCTCAAATCTCCCGACGATCAATTAGCAACATAAAATTATCCCACCGTTCCCGACACCTACTTCCTCTATCCACGAGTAAGTAAGTAAGAGTTTACTTAGTATCCTCCCTCATATTCCCTCAATTTGACTATATATGTGTGATTTATGGTGGGCTCTCCATGATTCTTGAAGATAGATTAAAGCGTTTCATGAACGGCTTCATAAGATGTGTTTTTAACCTCGAGACGCTCTCGTGTGTCCCATCTTTATACCGAGTTAAATTGGCTTTCCCCTTCCTTCCGTAGAGATTACTTCCTTGGTAAATTCCTCTTCCAAGTTATTAACACTCATCATCCTCCGTTTATTCACAATATCCTACATTTCAAGTCCTCAATCCCATCATTGCATACAAGGTCCCGTCTCTCCGATCTTTACACCCCATCCTACAGAACTAATGCTTTCCAACGTTCCTTTCTTGCCCGCTCCACTATTCTTTGGTAATTCGTAATGCATCCTCCCTCGGAACTTTTAAAACACTCCTCTTCCACCACCTTTCCTCCCTCCAGTCGGATGCTATCTAATTATATAGATGCCTTAATGAATTTCACCCAAGCATATCAAATATAAAAGTTTAGCCCGTTTAAACAATCTTCATATGATAATGTTTTCTCTACCATTGAAATAATTTTCATTTTTATTTTTCATCACCATTTTTTCTTCTTCATCCTTTACTAGATTTAACATTAGAAATCCATTGTTTAGTCAACTTCCTATATAATATTTTTTTATTTTACTGATTGTAAATATAGTTTATGTAGTGTGTAGGTGTTTATATATGCGTAGATTTTTTTTTCTTTTTATTACTTATTTTATTGTAAAATTGTATTTACTTTTAATTACGTTATTTTATTATCTAATTTATAATCTCTAGGCCAGATATAACTTATGGTCTGTCATGTAACTATGATTCTTAAGGGACTTTGTCTCAGAATAATTTTTTCTTTCTATTCTATTCTATTCTATATAATCATTTCCTGCTTTCCAAATAAAAGCTAACTAAACTTTATTTTTTTTTTTTTTTTTTTTTTTTTTTTTTTTTTTTTTTTTAACTTTTTCTCTATTCGCCTCTTGACTGATCTAATTAGCTTCATTTCAGTTGAAATAACACCATTTCGGATACTTGGTGATTCATAGTTAGTGTTCGGTTAGTGATACCGGATCCGTATTAACATTTTGAGGAGGGGAGGGACAGGCGGGGAGGTATGCGGATGATTGTGGTGTTATTGGTTCATCAGCTTTGCATTGATGAATAACTGATGGCCAAATCCGGCTAACTAACTCGCTGATAACTCGGGGCGAGCGGTTTACCCTCCCCTCCACCCCCTCCAAACACTACTTCCCCTACTCCTATAAGACGCGGCCGCCGCCTGTTTGCCGTGTCCCCACTCTCGTGAATTATTCCGCTGTTGTTAGGTTTAGCGGCTTATTAACCTCCTACTCCCCGGGCTATCTCATAGCACATTCATGGAATTATAATTATATTTACCGCTGGCTTTAGCTTTTACCTTTACAATCTACAATACTTGCCTTATAGGATACCTTTCTGCAATAAAGGGTTTCCATTATATGAACTAAGGTGGATGTACTGCCTATCCGAGGTGTAATTACATCAAAGGATCGTAAACTATTATATTGTTGATTTTTTTAAAATTCTTCAGAGCCTTTGTTATATCGCTCATCTATAACATAATGAAGGAATAATGAAGTAACAGAGGAATTCTTTAAAAGAGGGAAACATATAAAAAAAATATTCATTCACAAAAATATCCCATTTCCTTTTCTACTTCTGACAAAACGTTCACACGCTGATTCTACATTAGATAATTTTAGGGCCCTCCATTGATCCTTTTAACATTTCTCTTTTTGAATTAATATTCAAACCTTCAAGACTGGTATCGAAAATGGAGAATCAAAATAAATCCTGTCAAATAACCTTTACCCATCGTAAACCTACGACTTCCTGTCCTTATCCTTTAATGATGATCCCCTATTGAACATATCCGCTACCTAGGACTTCATCTGGACAAACGTCTGACTTGGAATCCACATATATGACTACAGTACACTACACATACACTAAAACGACAAGAAACTGCCCTTCGTTTTCGACTACTTCAACATTTATTTGACAAACGTTCAAACCTTCCAAATAATTACAAAAGACTCATTACGTAACAGTAATTAGACCGATTTGGACATACGGAGTTGAGCTTTAGGGCTCCACTAAACCATCCAATTCATCTCGTATCCAATTCTTACAATCCAAAATCCTTGAAAAAATCCTAAATGCTCCCTACTTCGTCACAAACAAACTTATCCACAAAGATCTTAATATACCTTACTTTTCTGACTTTGCTCAAATCATATATCTATCATTTCGTAGCAAACTCCACAACCATTCAAATCCATTAGTATCACAACTTACTTCTCATTCCATTCCTGTAACCCTCCGAGGGACCTGAAAAGAAGATGGCCTCGAGAACTTCTAATATAGTACTTCATTATATAGAACCTTTATCAGTGCTACCAATGGGTAGTTTGTTTTTGAATAAAACAACTGACGAGTCATTTTTATCATTACCATCTTATTTACTTGATGTATTACATTTTTATATTGTATATACAGTTGCAAATTTCAATAAAAATTTGTTTATTATGTTTGGTAATTGAAATAGCTACATAGACTTTTCCAGATTTTCCTTCCAAAGTCAATAGTCTGGAACATTTTCTAGTTATTCTATGGGCGATTTTTCTAAGTAAACTATTCTAATGTTTATCAAATTCTTATTAAGTAAAAGTTTTTTAAGCCAGGCCTACCGGCTTGAATTATCTGCACTTCACGAGGTAAAATCATGCCTGGTCTTGTTGGCGCTCTAATTACCAGAGGCTGCTCACAGTATCGGTGACATGACCTTATCCTATCGGTGACATGACATCCTATATCCCTTACCGAAACTATAATTAATTTTAATTTAATAGTCCATCAAATAATTTCCGGTTTGCCAGTTGAATTGATGATCTAATTGCAAACATATTAGACACCATGAACTGTATTTATTAATGCAACAAGCTCAATTTAGAGGTACTCATTTAGTGTACTGCCATTAAAAGTTTGCGAGTTCTATACAAACAGATTCGATTAATTAGATATGATGTTTACATAACTTCACCAAGTTAGTGTCTAATTAACAAACAACTTTACGTGCCCCCTCCGCTAACCAAGTATCAAGCAACATTGCAATAATTGCGAAATAATTACACATTCGTGTCAATTATCGAAACAATATTATTACAATATAACAGTAGAGGAAAAGGTGTAAATACGGGCGCCATCTTTTGTTTTTTATTTAAAGTAACTTTTAACTTGAAAAAATTCCAGATTATCGTCTTTCATTAACAACTATTAGTCCAGTCAATAAACACATTGTAGAGTGCATGGAATATGCGATAATTTTTGACTTCATAGCTTAGTTAGAAATAGTTGGAAGGTAAACATACTAAATTCCGCGCCCCTGGGGGATGAGCTGAAGGTGGGGGGAAGGGTGAAGGTCCAAATTTTGTTTTTCGATTATATCTCGAAAATGGTGGACTCCAGAAAAATATGTTGCCGATCAAAATTAAAGCTCAATTAATTACCTATAAAATTAATTATTTACGTATTCGTAGAAATTCCTACGGTTTTCGAGATATACGTTATTAAAAATCGAAAATTTTAGAAATAAGAAAAATGTTAACTTTACTTTTTGGTAAACGTTTAAAGCAAATACCAGAAAAGCATATATGAAATTAAAGTAAATTTGCTCTACAATTTTGATTCTGACAGTTTTTCTGAGAAACGGTTGTGGAACATAAAAGAAGCAAGATTTTGACAAAAAGTGAGGGGACATTTGTTTTTTCCCGAAGATCACCGATTTCCAATAATGTATATCTCGTAAACAATTAGAATTACGACAAATTTATATATAAAACATTTTATTGTAAATTTAATTAGCTTTTATGTTTATTTGAAACATATATTTCTGAAGTAAACTGTTTTCGAGATATTATCGATAAACAGAAAAATTGAACTTCTCTCTTCCCGCCCACCGCTAGCCTACTCCCTAGGGGCGGGGACTTTTAGTATGTTTACCTTCCAACAATTCCTAACGAAGCTATGAAGTCAAAAATTATCGGATATTCCATGCACTCTACGTCCCTCATTTTAGCACTCATTGACTGGACTATATAACAAGTTTCGCAAAAGCGAGAAGGCAAAACATTGACTATCATCAATTATTCTATTTCAAAAATGGCGATTTACAAAAAGCTTTTAAAATATCAAAAGAAAGATAGGGGTGTAAATATTTGCACTCTTAAAAAAAGTCAACAAAAATAGTTTAAAACAGAATGAAAAGATTCCAAACGGTAGAGAGTTTATTTATTACAGGAAAAAACAATTATTTACAAAAATCGCAATCATAACTGGCTCTTTCAGCCCCGGTATGATCTTCCCACATTTGAGAACATTTTACACACACCTCTCCCCGAGTGTGTTCTTAGAACTGTCCATCACAAAAGGTGCAAGTTTTGATCCTTAACAAGAAATATGTTGAAGTTCCCGGGGAAATGCGGCTCCATATTTACACCAATTCCACCTAAGAAATACGGCCACTAGCACATGTAACCTAAAAGCGTGCGTGACTAAAGGTATGCTTCAAAAAGTAGCTTAAGATCTCCGCTTTCCAGATATCATTGTGAAATTATTTTTAAATGAACATAAGAAAATAAAACGAAAACTATTTCACAATTCTCTCAAAAGTTTGTAGTCCAGAATAACACCACTTTGCACAGTAACTCACACCAATAGAATAATGGTTCCAACTGCTCATTGCTATCTTATTATATTAGCAGATGGCTCCACAGACAGTCCTCGCCGCCAGTCTTCAATATCTCCCTTAGCCAGTATGGAGGCGTGCCCATATTTACACCTTTTCATCTATTGTTTATTTAAACAAATTAAATTTAATCATTTTAATTTAATTTAATGTTCTCTTAATCGCTGTTGAACATATCCGCTACTAAAGACTCTATCTGGACAAACGCCTTGGTTGGAATTCACATACTAGAACAAAACGACAAGAAACTGTTCGCCATTTTAGGCTTCTTCAACATCTTCGAGACAAACGTTCTAATAGTTTAATTAATAAACAATATACTAACACGAGAGAGGGTTCGAAGTATGATTTCAAGAGGACCCAGCCTCTGAGATGATAACCATACTACTGCCCAGCACAGCTTTCAGGGACTAATCTATTAAAATAATTATAATAATTATCTAATAGTTGAACACTTACATGACAGATATTAGACCTTTTGAGACACACAGAGTTGAGCTTTGGGCTTTCACTGAAGCATCCAATTTATCTCTTATCCAATCCTTACCATCCAAAATCCTTTCAAAAATTCTCAGTACCTCTTACTTGATCACAAATAAAGATATCCATGAAGTTGGTAATATTCAACATGTTAATGATTTACCACCGACCAGGTATCTATTATTTCATAGTAAAATCTATAATCACTTAAATCCATTGAAAAATTGAAAATATTTTTTATTTTAATTATTATTATACAAATTTACCTAGATCTATATATTGTATCCAGTTGCAAATATTAAAAAAAATAACAAAAAATACATTTAAAATTTTTTAAAAATTATTTATTATTGGGGCTAGATTTTATTATTCCTTTATTACCGTAATCATTGTTAAATACTATAAATGGAAACAAAAAAAAAAAAATCGTTCGTATAATTTGTTATAGTTTCCTGTTTTTATTTTGTTTAATAGCATTCATCTAATATAAATAGTATTGATTGAATATATTATTTCGTACTCTTAAATACTTAATATATTTTATATTCATTTAATTGAAAACTTTCTGTTGAATTTTAGCTGATTTTTGTATTTCCTAATCTCTGTTCGCTTAATTAATTACTCATTGTTAAGAGACAATCGTGAATGAATGATCGTCTGATTGTAACTGCCCCTAACGACGCTATTGTTTGCTCACACTTGCCCTGAGGTTAGGCCAGTCAGCAATTTGCGCTGTAGAAAATGTGTGACTGTTAATTGATTCATTCATTTTAGGAAATGCTTATGCTTTACCTATTTATTTAAATTATATTTTATTCTGATAGTACCTGCTTTTAGTTCATTTAAAAATAATGAGAAAAGTCTAGTTGATTGTAAACAGTGAATAAAGGAGATGATACTCTTATCATACCTCTTACCTCTGTACAGTTAAAAAGAAACATCACGTCAGAGTAAAATTACTTTAATTGTGTACCAACGTTTCGTCCTACCTTGCAGATCTTCCACAGGGTTAAAATTAACAAAGAACCTAAATATGACGAAAAATAACAGAGTGGTAAACTAATGACAAATGGAAAATTAAATGAGTTAAAAGATAATATAGAATAACATAGATTACATATAGGACAATCATCTGGCTTTGATAATTAATTATAATAATAATAACAATAGATAATAATAAAAATTGATAAAGAATTAAATTTGTTACAAGATAACTGTGACATCTTGTAAAATGATACATCTTATGTATACTATTATAATGTATATTACATAAATGTTCACGTTTTACATTAGCTCGGAAGATTGAAGATCCAGGAGGTAAAGGAATAAATGATGTTTAAAGGAAGTAAGAGTGGATATTTTTCGAATTGTGATGGGCAATGAATTCCATAACGAGGAAGCACGGATAATAAAGGATTTCTCGAAGGATGCAGTTCGATGCGCCGGAGTGTATAGGTTGATGGGTTGGGTTCTAGTATTTAAGAGGTGAATGGAGGAGCGCAGAGTAAGGAGGTCATGGATATAGGTGGGTTTTTTTGGTTTTCAAGGTTTGAAATATGAGAGCACCCAGGAAGTATTGACGTCGAAAACCGGGGTACAGCCACCCAATTTCAGAATACCTGTGAGATATGTGAGAACGTCTGGAGATCCCGAAAATAAATCTAATAAAACAGTTCATTACTCTTTTACATCTCATCTCGAGCTCATCAGACAGTCCTCCATATACTACGCATCCATAGTCAAAGTTAGGAAAAATAAGTGATGATACTAAAAGTTTTCGAGTACTTAATGGTAATGAATCACGGTAATGTGAAAGTTGCTTAAGAATAAAAATAGATTTTCTCGTGATTTGAGAGATATGGCTATTCCATGCAAGATGTTTATCGAAAGTTATTCCCAGATTTTTAATGGAATTTTGGAAATGAATTGGACGGTTTTTTAAGAAAAGCAGTGGATAGTAGGGAAGAGCTTTTAGGTGAGGTTTTGACCCAATGAGAATAGCCTTTGTTTTTTCTGGATTTAGACTTAATTTATTCTCCACTGCCCAAAGGTTAATGCTATCTATGTCTTTCTGTAGCTTACAAGTCGCCTCTAGCATATTTGAAAGATGAAAGGATAAATATATTTGCAAGTCGTCAGCATAAAGATGATATTGGGAGTAGTGGATGCGATTCGGCAAGTCATTAATATAAATAGAAAATAGGGTAGGTGAAAGAGAAGATCCCTGGGGTACTCCTCGCGAGAGTGGTAGTGAAGATGAGTGAGGTTTTCCAGGTATAATCACAGTTTGGGAACGGTTGGATAAAAAAGAATGAAGCCAGCTTAACGCACTATTAGATATTGAGAGGTTATGGAGTTTGGAGAGGAGGATTGTATGGTCAACAGAATCAAAAGTTTTTGAAAAATCAAAAAGGATCAGGATCGTAATATTCTGTTGGTCTAAGGAGTAGTAAAGGTCTTGAGTAATTTTTACCAAAGCAGACTGCGTGGAGTATCCGGATCGGAATCCTGATTGGAAAGGATTAAGGAGAGTTTTATAGTCAAGAAAGGAGGTGAGTTGGGTATGTGCTAATCTTTCTAATGGTTTAGATAAATTTGATAGGATTGATATAGGTCGAAAGTGGGAAACTGAGGAAGGAGAAGGAACTTTATTTAATGGACGGACAAGGACTTTTTTCCTAGCTGTAGGGAAAATAGAGTTTTGTAAGGAGAAATTATATATGTGGAGCAGGGCAGGTAAGATAACAGGAAGGCAGAGTTTGATTATTTTTAAAGGTATTTGATCCAAACCATGGTCATTGGTACGAGATTTAAAAACTGAATCAATTAGGTCATTAGGGGAAATATTAAGAAAATAAAAGTTATTAGAATTAAAAGGGGTTTGAGGAATAGAATAGGAAAAGGTGTTTACAGGGAGTTCATTAGGGTAGGGGTCAGCAAAGTAGGAATTAAGTTCATCTGGAGTGAATGGATAATTGTTATCAGATGTGGAACTGGGTACTGCAAATTTTCTCAAAATTTTCCATTTAGATTTAGGGTCAGGCGCTTGGGATAGGGTATTTTGAAAATACTGTGCTTTAGCACGGCGTAAAGAGGTCTGGGTGAGGTTTCTAAGAAGCTTAAACGATGGATAATCATCTGAATGTCTAGTACGCCTAAAACGTCTCCTGGCAGCATCTCTTCGCTTCATCAGATTTCTAATGTCAGGGTTAATCCATGGAGCTGGTAGTCGTCGGATAATTGAGGTTTTGAGAGGGGCAAGATGATTAAGGACAGTATAAAGATTCGATGTTAGGCATTCCACCATTTCGTCAATTGAGGGGGAAGAATATATGGATTCCAAGGAATGGGATAGTGCGTCAAGTAAGGATTCTATTCTATCTGGGGTTATATGGTCAAGATTTCTCCAAGATATTTTCTTAGGAATAAGGATAGGAACAGATATGTCATAGGAGATTTGGA
This sequence comes from Euschistus heros, assembly GCA_003667255.2. Taxonomy (NCBI): domain Eukaryota; kingdom Metazoa; phylum Arthropoda; class Insecta; order Hemiptera; family Pentatomidae; genus Euschistus; species Euschistus heros. The sequence continues at coordinate 71,970 of RCWM02000082.1, forward strand.
TGAGATCGTGGCATGAGAGGAAAGGTACTGGATTTTGAGAGAAGGATAATAGGTTTTTCAGAGAATCTACAATCATAAGGTCAATTAACGTATCTGTGAACTGGGTGTGATGGGTGGGTTGGAAAGGTACTGCAAAAAGATGTAGAGAATACACCATGTCCATAAGATACATTTTATCAGAAGAATCTGAGAGGAGGTTAGTATTAAAGTCACCAGCAATGATGACATTATTATACAGAGGTACTTTAACTTAAGACCAAGGCAAGCTCCCACGCTTGTAACCAGGCCAGCGGGGGTCTCCCACGAGCGTACCGGTATACCGCGTATCGTTATATGCATAACAAGGACAATAATTTCCCCTTATCTATCTACCATCTATCTGACGATTTTTGGCAGCCGAAGGACATACTTGGCCACTAATTAGTTTTTGAGGATACTATTTTTTTTTTGCGGAAGGACATCCTTGGCCACATGCATATTAGTTTTCGTCCTTAAGCTAACTATTTTGAGATCCGCCAGGATTTAGTGATTATTAACTTTTTAACTTATAAAGGATATTATTGTCCTTTTAGTTTTTGACGTTAAGGATACCATTTTGAATATTCCAGGATTTAGCGGTTTTAATATGTCGGAAGGATATTATACCATTGTTGTCCTTTTGAAACTCCGCTAAAATTAATTAAATTATTACGTATTTTACAAAGAGTGTCCTTTCATTCCGTTTAATCCTTTGGATTTGTTCTTGGCCTAACGCATTCAAAGGAAAGTTGAAGGTAGTTTTTATCGACATTTCAGAGTTGTATCATATGAAGAGAAGCTTTATTATAAGGAAAAAAAATAGGGAGTACAATCAATACATAATAATTACACAATTCGGTGTCACAAAACTAAGCGTCAATATCAGTGGATATTCAATATCGTTCCCTAGCTATAGGTCTTCGATACCAATTTTTTTCTCAAGAAATCGAAGGAATCTAAAATAGTCCTATCCCTAATTTTTTTTAATGCTTCTTTTGCTTTAAAAAATATATATAATAAAATTAAATATTTACTAATTCCTTTTTTTTTTTTTTATTTCAATTTACTTAGCTTTTTTATTTCTATTTCATCTGTATCCCCCTTACCTGCGATATATTCCGCTAGTTGCCCTTGATCGATATGCTGCGCCAGTGCCCCACCAAAGAGAGATCCACACTCCGACGACCTCCCTCCACCCACCTCATTAATAATGAGGCTTGAGGCCACTGGGATCCAGCCCGAAGGACCAGCCGCACTAACAGGATTCTCTGCTTCGTCCGTCGGCCCTTAGACTTTAGGCTTAATGCCTTCTAAGGCCATGCCCTTATTGTAGCCTCTACTAATTTACTGTAGGATGGGTGAGGCTCATTCCACCAAAGTGATATAATTACTATAATACATTATCTTTGAAGTTCTCAAGTTTTGAATCTCTATAGATACGTGAATAGTTAACTCACTAAAGGAAGAGTCACATATATGCTGACTATATCATATTCAGAATGGAAGAGGTTTACATTATTAGACATAATGGGTTGTCCTGGAATTAATGCAGGAAAATATTATTATTAATTAAAATATGATCCATTGCTCTCAATATATTTCTGATTACCAGTTAACAACTTGCTAATACCCGTGAATAGAAGTTTGAGTCTTAATTATTAAAAATTCTCTATAGAATTTGTCCATGAAATTTTTGTCGGTTAAAAAGTGGACCGGGTGTCTAACAAAGGGTTATAGCGAGTTGGATTGATGATGCAGAGCCTCAAAACCAAGCACAAAAAAGTTTGGAAGACATTTGCGGTCAGTTAAATATTTAAGTTTTGAGCTTTTTTACTTTTTCCGATTCCCTTGAAGTAGTCAGGTACATGCGCCGACAGTAAAATTCTATGCATGTTTTCTGTTGGAAGATCAAGATTGAGGGACAGACTTCACAAGGCACATTTTGAGGAGCGCGAGTTCAACGCGACATGGTACGATATTTTGTAGCATACACAAATGAGTGGGTCTGCGAAAATTGACGACAGAGCGCTACTGGCGTGACACAATAAACGCGTGGCACAGTGTGCTCGAGACATAGTTTCTCGCGCCTTATGTCTCACAAGTCTACCACCCTTCTGCTGTTTGTTCTTCGTTATTCTTGCTTCGTTCATTTGTACTCTTTCTAATCAACACATTTTTTATTTAAAAAAAAACATGTATTTTACTAGGCAAGAGTCAGGGAGCTACTTCTTGGCAATATTTGTTCCTCAACACTATGCGAATGACGGCATTGCTTCGAACCGTTCGCGTTATGTCATTTCGCACGCGCCTCAATATGCGCCTAGCGCAAAGTGCCGCTAACCCTTAAAACTTTTAATATATAATTATTATTATATGTATGCTTTTTATTTGACTGAAATCCATACGCATTACACCATATTGTATCATACAGTGGGCTTCACCAAAAATCAGTTCGACTTTTACTATACCAACCTTTTAGTAGACCTCTATCTCTTCTAGAGGGTAGGTTATAGAAGTGACCCGACGAGGAGAGGACGGCCGGGGGTCGCAGATATCGGAGATGGGAGAAGTTAGACACGGAGTTGGGGCCGAGGTGGCCGGGCGATGATATATTAAGGCTCAGCCATCGACTGTTCAACTAATCACCCCCCGGGCCTTGATGAATTGCCCCCCTGGGTCCTGCCTAGGGGAGAGGGCTCTTCGGTCCTTGCTATGCGACACCCAGCCCTGCCCTGCCCTACCCTACCTCTATGCAGATATTGTACCGGTAACAGAAGTCGATTCTTGATACCGATACATCGATTTTAACATAAATTACTATTATAAAAACTTAAAATCCCAACCAAATTATTTTTTTGTGAGTAGTAGGGACCTATAATAGTGCAAAACTAGATTTATAGCCGCCAATGGGCATTGGGAGCCGAGAAATATGAAATATGAATATGAAAATCATGTTTTATTTTTTTTTCTCACCTCTCAGTCAAGATAGTGAAATGATTCTTTCACGTTAAATTGTAGCTTTGTATGAATTTTGACATAAAAATACTTTCGTTAAGCTCAAAATACAACCTGGCTTGAGGGTGCTCAAAAAATAACAAAATTCTAATAAAATCCGCTGTAAATCATTGGAAATTTTTTTTATTGGAACACTGACCTCAAATATCGATTCAGCGCCCCAGAATAAGGGTTTTCTGAAGCGTTGAATCGAGATTTGGGGTCAGTTTTCCAATAAAAAATTTTCGACTGATTTACAGCGGATTTTATTGGAATTTTGTTATTTTTTGGAGGTGGGGTTTGAGCACCCTGAAGCCAGGTCGTGTTTTGAGCATAACGGAAGTATTTTTTTATATCAAATAGCATACATAACTGCAATTAATCGTGAAAGAATCATTTCTCTATCTTGACTTAGAGCTGATAACAATAATAAAACCTGATTTTCTGTTTTATTTTTTTTTGTCGGTTTATTTTTTATAATCCTACCTACACGAATATCGACATTCAAATCTGAGAGTTACAACTCCAAACGTCCTCTTTGACGTTTGAAATCAAAAATGATTTGATCCGTTTGCATTCCGTTCAAGACCTGCTTCAGTTTGTAATAGGTTTATTTGAGATAGTTGATAAAATTTTGTTTCCCTTAATTTTTTTGACAACTCGGCTGTCAGACAAGTTATGCAAGTTTAAAAATAGCTGAATATAATTAATTAGTATGATTTAATAACTCATCAGAAATTAAATTACCGTTTAAGGCCATAAAGCCACTTTAAAATATCCGCTTATAAATATAAAGATAACATTTGAATGAACTTTGATAAAACATAGCCAAATCCGTTTTCCTATAATTGCCTGGGAGAGGAGTGGGAAGGGTAGGGTGGTGGGAGAAGGAATCCAGAATCAGAAATCTAAATCCTTTGGCAGAATTTAATTATTTTTATCTTCGCAACCAGTTGGGGGCATAATTTTCTCTATCGCTTCGCTCCAATTACAGTCGCCACTAAATGTTTTATTTCTGTAAAGAGTTATTCTAAAATATAAAATGAATTTTTTTTTTTAAATTGTGTACTAACTTTTCATTCCAGATTAATGAAATATTGTACATTTTTACCAATAGTATGCAAGATGTCATTACTTTTAAGAATTTATTTAATCGTTTGTTACACTCAGAGATAACTCTGGGTTCACTAAATCTTCAACGTTACTTACATCAATTACAAAAATATTTCCAACAATGGTTTTGGTACCCCTGCGGGTGAAATTTGGCTGTATAGATGGTTTGAAATATATTTTAAGATATTGAACACTATTTTTTTTTTTTTTAATTTATATTTTAGGTTTATGTAACGGGTCAAAACATCGAAGATATGTTTTGACTCGTTACATTTTAGTTCCTTTAATTTTTTTTTTTTTGTTGATTATTTGTACTTCTCCCTATGTTTAAAAATAATGGTGCCCCTATACAGCAGAGATTGGAGGATTACACATTTTAAAATTTGTCAATGTCAAAATTAAATTTTTTCAATCAAATATGTAGGAATCATAATAGGCTCACAGTGGTCCGTCAGAAATAGAACATTGGATATATACTTGCACGTACTCATTGTTTAGGACAATATTTTCAAATATTTGAAAATTTGATGATAGTATTCTTATAAAAAATTAATTGGAGAATTTTTTATGTTTTATAACATTTGTTTCTAGGACCTACTGCTTTGGAGCTATATTGGTTTGAATAAAAAAAAAAAAGTAACGTTTTATCTTATATTTTTAAGTGTTGGTTTTTTTTTAAAACTCTCTAGCTCTGCTGATGCTCTAATATAAAAAAAATTGACGATAGTTTCCTTATTAAAAATTTAATACAAAATTTGTCGCTTTGACCTACTGGTTTTGGTTCGAATATTAAAAATTAATATTTGAAACCCCTATTTTCTGTCAACTTTATTTATTCCGAATATTCATTAATTGTTAATGTAACTTAATTATTAATTTTACTTCAATATTTACTAGACAAACGTTCAAAGATCCCTATTAATTACAAAAAACTCATATACATGACTGTGGTTAGACCTATTTGGACGTATAGAGTTGAGCTTTGGGGCTCTACTAAACCATCCAATGAATCTCGTATTCAATTTAACAATCCAAAATCCTTTAAAAAATCCTCAATGCTCTATTCTTTGTTACAAATATGTTGTAACAATGTGTTGTAATATGTTGCTCATTTAGCCCAAACCTTTCATCCATAGTAAGCTCCATAACCATTTAAATCCACTAGTTTCTCAACTTTCTTCCCACTATACCCGATAATCCTTCGAGACGTTTGAAAAAATATGGCGTGGAGACTTTCTAGTCCACAATTTTTACTGAAGAGCTACTGATGATTAGTTCCTTTCAAGTTTTGAAATGTTATTCTAATCCTTATCATTACACTTGATGCATATATTTTGTACAGTTGTAAATTTCAATAAATGGATATAAAAAAGAAAATCACCAATTTTATTTATTTTGGTCCTTTTAATTCTAAAATGCAAATAGGGAAAAGCAATAGATATATATATATATATATATATATATATATATATATATATATATATATATATATACAAATCCATGATCTATTGTTTTTCCAGTGAGGGAAAAATGTTTTGCACTATTATAGGTCCCTACTACTCACAAAAAAATTATTTGTTGGTTTTTTTTTTTTTTTTTTTTTTTTTTTTTTTTTTTTTTTTTTTTTTTTTTTTTTTTTTTTTTATAGAATTTTATCATTATCTCATCAAAAACTAAAAACTATAATTGTGACATTTTTACAGGGGATTTTGGAATTGCATTTTCATGGCATCTGTAAGCTTCTTTGAAGAAAGTTTTATTTTTGTATATCGATCAAAATTATTTTTTATTGTGGTGATACTGCATTACTTGCAAACCAAACCATTAGGCACGTCCTGTTACTAATGATACTAGTACCGTTACTTAGACCTTGTAAAACTTGATGACTCCTTCTCTTCTTGAAAGATAAGAGGTACATATAAAGATCCTGGAGGCTACCGGAGCGTGAAGAGGTGGAGGAGATATTGCTGATCCTAGGCTTGCTGCAGCCTGCAATGCACCGGGGTATTGCGGCACCGCCTATCTTCCGGTATATGTCTTCTACACTAGTAAGGAATCGTTGAGTAGTGTATGGGCTTCTTTGTTATGGGCTTTGCTATATATCAGGGGAATACATTGGATAGGATATATATATATTGTACTTATATAAATAATGTATTGAATACATAGCAAGGGAGTAGCTATTAGATTATTGGTTTTGAAAATGTTTTTAAATCCTATAGGTTTTTTAAAGTCCCTTTAAATATAGTTGATCTCTATAATCCGGCCTTTCACTAATTCGTTACCTCTGTTAATCCAGCTCTCTCAAAAACCCTTTGACGAGAAACCGGATAAAATTAAAAAAAAAAAAAAAAAAAAAAAAAAAAAAATCCCTACCATCTCGTTGGTGAAACACGGAAAAATAGGAACATACACTTAATTGGATGGTGTTACCCTGTGGGCAGAAGACTCTTATGATATTAGTTGAATAGTGGTATTCAGAAAATGTAAGGATGAAGGTATAGAATTGAAACGTCGGCACGCCAAAATATAAGTTTTTCATTTAAAAACTTGACGTGTTTATTCATCCTGACTGCACCCCTGACCATTTAATCACCTTAATTATACAACTCACAGTCAACAATACAATCATCATTATAGAATTAAAAGTTAGAGGGAAAACAAAAACTTAGAAGTTTATCAAAAAAATCTAACAAAGTAGGTTTTGCATGTGTGTATATATTTTTACGGTGTCTTTTTGGGATGATGAATATAGTATATAAATCTAAATGTTTATAAAACGTTATATGCAATGTAGCGTCTCTAACTTTTTATTAGTACATACGTTTGTTTATTTGTTTATTTCGTTTAACGTCACTTTATGCTGCTATGGCTAATCGGACGATGCTACGGTGGGAGTCCTAAATTTTGCCTATCCAGGAAAAATTTAGACTTCCGAAGGACGGCATAGCTAAGGATTTTTTACTCCCTTTAAAAAATCCTAAGGTCAATTGCCGTGCTGCGAACCCGCGATCTTGGGTTTAGTAGGTTGCTATGCTGACCACTACACCACAGGTGACCCATTAGTACATACGTAAATGGGTCATTATACTATTATAGTATAATCGCTTGTAACAAGAGGATTATGCCTCAACGGTTTCTCACTCACACATCAGTTTAAAATATGATATGTATAGGTCGTAGGTGATCAGATTTCTTCACGTAAGTTGCAAATATACATTTAATGACACTTTCTAATTAATTAATTTATCCTATTTTTCTATCTCCCTAGACTTGTTATAAGCCTGGTTAACAAAGTTCACTTTAATTTTATGGCAATTAAATGGACTAATAAAATTATTTTAAATTGACAAATCGTTTGAATATACTTTAGAACACAGATGATCTTGGACTTCAGCCAATTCATACATTCCCTACATTTATGTGATTATATATATGCCTGTCACAAGGTGAAACCTATCTCCTCAGACAGTTGACAGATAGCTGGTGGCTAGGAGAAGGGATTTTTTGCTTTGTCTAAAGGTTGGAGGCAATACTGGCCCACTGCAATGACGTCAGCCATGTTTTCGGTTATTAAAGTTGATTTAAAAAAGATTAAACTTTTTCGCGGAGCAATATATTGAGGTCGAATTGTACCGTTATGAAATAATTACCCGCTTATGAAGTTCCTATTATTTTTCATAGGTTACACAGAACTTTTTTTCTTCCGAATAAATTTTAAATATTTCTTATTTTTATAACAGTATATTTTTTAAATATTAAAGGATAAAAATGCAAAAATCTTTAATTGTTTTTTGATTATATCGAGGTAATATGGCACCTGTATCGAGATTGTACTGTTCATATTTAGGTTGTTGTCGTGGAGGAGTGGATTAGTCAAATTACCTTGAAAACGAGTTAACTTTAAACGTTCAAAGCAGGATTTTTCATATCTCACAAGGGGACGTTTGCAGTTTTAACTCACAGATTTGAATGCCGATTTTTGTGTAGGTAGTAGGGACCTATAATAGTGCAAAACTAGAGTTATAGCCGCCAATGGGCATAAGGAGCCGAGAAAAAAAATAAAATATGAAAATCACGTTTTATTGTTTTTCTTAGCTCTTAATCAAGATAGAGAAATGATTCTTTCACGTTCAATTGCAGTTGTGTATGTTATTTTTAATAAAAATAATTTTGTTATGCTCAAGACACTACCTGGCTTTAGGGTGCTCAAAAACTCCAAAAAAATGACAAAATTCCAAGAAAATCCGCTGTAAATCAGTGGGAACGTTTTTCCATGAACAACTGACCTCACATTTCGATTTAACGCACCATAAAATCCTTATATGTGAAATTTCATCAAAATCAAAAATTAATTTTTTAAACCCCTTTCGAGGAGGTTGAAATTTTGAAGTTGAGATTTCATCAACAATTTCTACAGGCCACAACAACTGCTGTGTTCAACCGATTACAATAGTAATAGAATCACAAGAATCGGCATACATTCTGCTTTTTATCCATGCATAATACATTAGATTTACTCCAGATTTTAGTGGACAAAAACTGATGTGAATGAAAAAATCCGAGGTCAGCTATAACTTGAGATATTTCAATAAGGGGAAATCCTGCGACCTCCGGATTTGGGCTAAACTATGCAGTTTTACGTCTTCTAGATGACCTTAAAATTTGGTCTTATTCGGTGGCGAAATATGTGAGATAGCGCAAATTATTTACATTTCTTCAGAAATTGACAGCCCCTTCCTTGCCTACTAAAATCCTACACAATTTTAAAGGTAAAAAAAAATTATTTTTGAATTCGATAAAATTAAGTTTCTACATGTTTTTTGAGATGAGGAATGTGAAAGTAATATCAATTTTTAGTTAAAAAATTTTCCTTACTTATATTATATAAATAAGACGTTATAAAATGACATATTTTAATTTCAAATTGCATAGAAATCCTAAGATTGACGAATAATATAATCTTAATATCAGGTTTTGGTTAAAGAATACTTTTTTTTTTTTTTTAATTGGACTTATTTGAAATTTATCTTGTAAAAAACTAAAATAATAATAGAAATAGATCATTTAAAAACGTCTTATTTATATAATATAGGTGAGGAAAACTTTTAAACTAAAAATTGATATTATTTTCAAATTCTCATCTCAAAAAACATGTAGAAACTTAATTTTGTCGAAATCAAAAATAATTTTTTTTTTACCTTTAAAATTGTGTAGGATTTTAGTAGGCAAGGGGCTGTCAATTTCTGAAGAAATGTAAATAATTTGCGCTATCTCACATATTTCACCACCGATTAAGACAAAATTTTAAGGTCATTTAGAAGCCGTAAAACTGCATAGTTTAGCCTAAATCCGGAGGTCGCAGGATTTCCCCTTATTGAGATATCTCAAGTTATAGCTGACCTCGGATTTTTTCATTCACATCAGTTTTTGTCCACTAAAATCTGGAGTAAATCTAATGTATTATGCATGGATAAAAAGCAGAATGTATGCCGATTCTTGTGATTCTATTACTATTGTAATCGGTTGAACACAGCAGTTGTTGTGGCCTGTAGAAATTGTTGATGAAATCTCAACTTCAAAATTTCAACCTCCTCGAAAGGGGTTTAACATTTTTTGATTTTGATGAAATTTCACATATAAGGATTTTATGGTGCGTTAAATCGAAATGTGAGGTCAGTTGCTCATGAAAAAAAGGTTCCACTGATTTACAGCGGATTTCCTTGGAATTTTGTCATTTTTTTGGAGTTTTTGAGCACTCTAAAGCCAGGTAGTGTCTTGAGCATAACAAAATTATTTTTATTAAAAATGACATACACAACTGCAATTGAACGTGAAAGAATCATTTCTCTATCTTGATTAAGAGCTAAAAAAAAAAATAAAACGTGATTTTCATATTTTATTTTTTTTCTCGGCTCCTTATGCCCATTGGCGGCTATAACTCTAGTTTTGCACTATTATAGGTCCTTTCTACCCACACATAAATCGGCATTCAAATCTGTGAGTTACAACTGCAAACGTCCCCTTGTTAGTTTTAAAAAATTGGTTAAGTTGCGTATATTTATTTATAAGGCCTTATAGTATCTTTTTAAGTGCAAATGATATTTTCAGAATAATTACAAGATTCTGGATAACGATATAAAATGACCTCATAAAATGTAGACAGTTTTAAAATATGGACTTCTTCAAGACAGCCAGGGATTTACAGACAAAGAAATAATATATACTCTATGATCATATATCAAAAAACAATTTTTTTTTTTTCTTAGTTTCATTTGTTTTTGTATGATTTAATAGAAACATTCTTCTTTTTACTATAGTGTCAATATGACTTTGAGTTTTTAAAATTATTTTTGCCACTGGCGGTAATAATATAGTGTTGCTCATAAAGCCATTGGAATGCAAACTATTCCCCGCCTGACGTAAACATCTCGTGCGTAATCCCCCAAACTCAAACAAGTACAGCTATAAATTATAACTCATCTTTTTTCTTTGTATTTTTTTTAAATAGGAGGCGATGCTTGGACCGCTTCCAATGTTTTCCCTCTCAATTATAGAAGGCTCAGCTATTGTGTTGGGCCCGGTCAATACAATAAAGTGACGTGGTTTAGTACAGAATTCTCGGTCTCTCTCTCCCTCTCTCTTTCTTTCTCTCTTCCTCATACTCTCTCTCTCAAAGCGATCCCCCCCGGAATCCGAACTGAGGCAGCTTACAGCCAGTATAAAGGGTAATCCAATGGAACAAGGAGGGAGGAGAAGGGGAGACCTGGGGGAGGCAAAGAATGCTGTATAGGTAAAGGGGGGGGGAGTAGGAAGAATGCCAAGAATGGCAAGAATTCTCTGTCAGCCCCTACCTCACTACGACCCCGGGCCGAAAATAAAAATGTATATTGCTTTTTTTATATTTTTTTTATTTATTATTATATTTTTAATTTTGATATTATTATATTTCCTCTGTCTTGAAGTTAGTAATCCCTTTGAGTACCCTTACAACCTTAGTTAAGGACATTTTGACCGTAGACACAGGGACCATTTCTAAAAAAAAAGGAAATCCCTCAACGAAATGTTGATCTTAGGCTTATGTTATTCGTGAAATCACGATCTTCTGCCCTAGAATGCTCTACAATAATATTCAACAGATCCGACACCAAGGACTCCATTTGGACAAACCTCTTAATTTGAATCCTTATAGAAGACTTATACAACAAGAAACTGATCGGCGTTTTCGTCTACTTCAACATTTACTATACCACCGTTCTAAGCTCCCAACTAAGTACAAAAGACAAATTTACGTGACTGTTTGGGCATACGGAGCGCTCCGTATTGGGGCTCCACTTAACTTTCCATTTCTTCTTTTACCTAATCCTCACAATCCAAAATCCTCAATGTAGGAACATCAGAAGGATCTTATGTCACAAATAAACTTATCCATAATGATCTAGATGCCCTATATGTTGCAGATTTGGCTCAACATGATACATACCCACTCGAATCCACTAGTCTCCCAGCTTGCTTCTCACTTTATTTCCGATAAGAAAATGGCCTATGGACTTTCTAATGTAGAACGTTCATTGAAGTGCTTCTGATCAGTACTTCTTTGCAAGTTATTGACATGTCATCGTTATCACTTTACTAAACATTTACTTATCCTATATATTGTATACAGTTGTAAATATCAATTAAGTAGTAAAATATTTATATTAAATATGAATTTAATGTAGTAGTAAAAATGTTCTTGTATAAATATATTTGAGCCTTTTATTTTAAAAGTGGTGCAAGTCCATTTTTGAAAAAAATGGAGATAATGTTAGTTATAGTTAAAACTTGTTATGATATTTTTATGCGTAAACAATTTATAGTAAAATCTGATTCTAGTATTTAGGTGATGGAAGTTTTAGCTCTCAACAATGTTGGATGTATGTTTATTTTGAAAGTGGTGTCCATCTTTAGATTGAATATTTTCAATTAAAGTTACTAATGAAAATTTTAAAATGTTAGATCATGAATAAAATGCATTTAGTTACACTGAAAAGGTATTATTTCACTGAAGTTCTCAATACAATTTTTTTTTTGTTTTATTATGTTATATGTACTCGTATTTTATAGAATAAAACCCTTTGTTTTTTTCACTTTTTATGATATTGATAAAGATTTTATAAGCATTTTATTTATTTAATTTTTTTTTTTTTTTTTAAAAGGATGCAACTTAAAAAAATACCTAATTCGGTGAACCATTACAATTATTCATTAAATTTGAAATTGAGGCAATTCCATTTAGTTATTATGGAAAATACACATAATGTATTTTAGCCAGCAATATAAACACTTTCAGATTATAAATTTACTATATCTGGCACCACTAAATATAAAAAATATATCCATTAATACGTACCAATATTTTTAAATTTACTGTAATGTAAACCTTTTAATATCTGGCAATAATTTAAACTGGACTTGTCCTATTTTTAAAATAAACGGCTCATTTATCTAAATTATACTTATTTATGTATTTACATATTTATTTTTTTTGTTTCAGGTAATTTGCTATCTCAGTCACTGCTTCCTGTGAACACTCTGTAAGATTAAGTTAACATTTTTATTTATTTTGTTTAAAGAAGACTTTGGTAATATTTCTTCTCGTTTTATCATGAAAAATGATATGAATTAAATTTAATCCTTAATTTTTGCCATCGCAGACCACACAATCAAATATCACTTCCCTTGAAGAATGGTGTCGAAACTAGAGCACAATCCCAGCAAATCTCAGGAAATAACCTTTACCCTGCGTGGAAACCTACCTCATCCTGTCCTATATCCTTTAATGGTGTACCGCTAATTAATGTGGAACAAATTCGATACCTCGGATTTTATCTGGACAAGAGACTTACATAGGAACCCTCACACAAGAATGAAAAGACAAGAAGCTGCACGTCGATCTCGACTACGCCAACACTTACTTGACAAACTCTCCCGATTCACTACAAAAAGCTCATTAATATGGTCATTATCTGGCCTGTTTGAACTTATATACAGTTATAGGGTTCCACCGAACCATCTAATTCTTTCCGCATCCTATCACTCCAGTCCAAAATCCTTAATGCTTCTTAGATCCACAATGATTTGGCACGAACCAGATACCTTTCCTTTCACAATAAACCAATTACTCACCTAATCCACTTGTGTTTTAACTTACTTCCCAATCCATTTCGGGCAATCCTCTGAGGTGTCTGAAAAGACGACAGCCTCTGGATTTTCTTCTATTATAGAACTTTTATTATAATGCTACCGTTGGATTGTGCCTCTACAAGGCTTTGTCATTACTTTGCGTTGTAATTGCCGCATATTTACTGGATGTGTTTTAGTAATACAGTTGTAAATTTCTATTAATAAATTAATTTTTTTTTTTAAACGTTTTAGCTGTTATTTTGTAGTATTTGTTTTTTTTTTTTTGTTTTTTTTTTTTTTTATGTAGTTGGAATTGGAATGTTATCTTAACTTACTTGAAAGTCTCTCAGAAAAACGGTTAGGGCTTGTAATTCAGGTGTAGAGAGAGAGAGGCTGAGACAAGACCCGGACACTAAGCTGACTACGATATATGCTGGCCCTAAATGAAATTCTCTAAGTGAGGAGTGGAGGGGGGACAATTTAGCTAAGCTAGGCAAGTTAGCAACAGCCTCCTTTATAATACCACACGAATAAATTTCGCAAAATAAATGGCCGAGGGGTGGTGGGGGGAGGGGAGGGTATAAATCCGTTATGGCTCATAGCAGTAATTAAATATTTCCTTGATATTAATCACGTGTTCCTCCTACCTATAGGCTACCTAACCTCTACCTTCAGCCCTCTGTATTATGTCCATTCACTCTAAGGCGTAATATAATTATATATATACTATTATATAAAAGGACAAGCTATTTTTCGTTAGTGATCACTAACCACGAAAACTACTGAACCAATCTGTACCAAATTTCAACTACATCATCTTCATAGTTCGAAGAAGGTTAAGCAATTGTAACTAAATATACAAGAGTAAAACGTGATGACTGAAAGAAAAAGAATGGTTATTTAGGTAAAAGTAACCTTTAGGTTTTCTCAAGGTGTGGTCGATTTTTCTGCCCCTTGTATTAACAAATTTAAACTTAGACTATTGTAAGTATTTATTTAGCCATTATAACAAGAACTTCAATTCTTTTTTTTTTGCAATTTCTAATGAAGTAAATATTTAGTATTAGACTATTTTCTACGTGGTTTTAGCATCACTGTTATGTCCTTCGTGAATTTTTGGTTATTTTCATTTATTTAGCTGCGGATGGAATTCGGGTTTGTAAAACCTTCTTTGGTACACTAAGCCTCTGTAAACTGTGTCCCATTAATAATAATAATAATAATAATAATAATAATAATAATAGTAATAAAAAAGTTCTTTATTTATTCTGGGACAAAGAATAAAACATTTTGTACCACCAAGGGCCTTCAGAGCCTTATAATGAAATAATATTTTTAGAACAAAATAAAAGATAATAATAATTAAAAAATTAACAAAAAGTAACAGAACATTTAGAATATTTTTAGAACAAAACAATAAAATTTCATGAATATGAATTGTTCTAAAAAGTGGCTAGGACGCACTATTTACATGGCCTTGTAAATAGGCCTCCAGCACATAGCATATGCTAATGATGTGGTTATCACAGGTAGAACCGAAAAAGCATTAGCCGGTGCTGTTGAAGAATTCAAAACAGCAGCTCTCAATTTGGGTCTCGAAATGAACATGGACGAGACCAAATATATGAAAACCTCTAGACAGACAGAGGGAATAAGAGATACGGTTGATGTGGGGGAGGACACGTTTCACTGCTGTAGTACATTTAAATACCTGGGACGAGTTGTGACGGAGAAGAACAATCTAGACATTGAAATAAAAAGCAGAATGGTTGCAAGAACCAGATGTTTTTATGCAATACAAGAAGCTCTCCGTTGTAAAACTCTCTCAAGAAAGGCAAGACTGTTGATTTATAAATCTATAATAAGACCAATAGTGATGTATGGCAGTGAGACGTGGATTCTCACTTAAGATACCGGGAGGGCACTGTTGGTCTGGAAGAGAAGAATATTGAGAAGGATCTTTGTTGCGGTGAGAGAGGAGCACAGGTGGTGGATAAGAAGCAACACCGAGATCGCACAATTGTATGGTGAGCCTGATATACTTTGTGCTATCAAGAAAGGCAGGCTTAGATGGTTGGGACACGTCGAAAGAATGGAGCACAACAGGCTGCCAAAAAAATGTTTAATGGTGCACCAGGAGGAAAAAGGAAGAGGGGCAGAGCCAGGCGCAGATGGATAGATGACCTGGAAGAGGATTTGGAGGAACCTGGCGAGGGACCGAGAGGAGTGGAGAAAGTTGGTTAAAGAAGTGGTATTTGGAAGTGGAAAGGGTAATTGAAAGACGAATGTTGAGAGGGATGGAGTTCCATAAAGAAGAGGATCGGATTATGAAAGATCTGTCGATGACGAAGATCTGATTGACGGGAACGGGTTTGGCGGGTAAGAACTGAAGATTTGAATTGAAGGAGTTCAGAAATGTAAGGTGGACGTTGGGATTGGATGGTTAATTATGTGAAAAATCTGACGGTTGAACGTGTTTAAACCGAATTTAATTTCTCTCTCTCTCTCTCTCTCTCTCTCTCTCATATACACTCACGCGCCCATTCTCTCCCTCTACCAATACAATTATAGGTTAATAGTCTATAGTTTTGTTTAGGTATTTGAATAAGTAACCAAAAAAGTTTTAAAATCGAAATATTTCTTTAATGCTATATCTTAAATTCACAAGAAGGTACGACCAAAAACCGAAATCAAAGCTGCTATTATTTTTGGACAAACATATCCCCCTCCGCTCCACCCTCGCGCAGGTTTTCATATGCCATGAACTTTATCTCACCGCTATGATATGTTTATCGTTTGTGTGGGAGGGAAAGGGAGCCGTTTGGTAGACCGCGGCATATCCAATTCTTTTTTTTTACCAAAAGATAAGTCCTTTAGTCACGGTCCAAAAAATCTGAAAGCAGAAATCACAATAAAATTGCAACAGTATTTGTTAGATTGTGAATTTAGATTTGATTAGTTAAGATTAAATTTTATTTAGTTATTTTTAAATATTATAAAGAAGATTGTATTTATTATAATGAAGCAAACATAGAATCATGTTTTTTTTATATTATTCTCGGGTTGATAAAATTTATGAATTCACAAATATTATTGAAATGATTCTACATGCGATGAGATTTCTCCAATCGGCAAAAGTGAATAGCGATAATGTTAATAACATTATAAGAGCAAATTTTGTATAAAATCTTTGAAATAAAAAAAAAAAAAAATCTCGTGGCATACCTATGTAATGAATCTTGACCTTTCCGCCCTCACTATAATAGATAAGGTAACCTGTAGGATTAACCGTCCTTCATGTATTAGTCGGAATACATAAGGCTTTTCGCCCCAAAAAATAAACATTCTTTAGTAAAGAGGGGTCTGCCTGGCAAAAGGTCGAGTAATAGGTTTTATGATTCAGTATGGTCCAGGTGGGTCCTGAGAATAAAATTTCAAAAATGTGACTACATTTGATTAGGGGAAAAAACATATAAAAAATGCTTTAAATGGAAAAATGTGTTATTTACAAAATTAAAGTTTATTAAATTGTGCGTCGAAAGACATCTCTTAAGCTGATTTTGATTAAGGCATTTAGCCACAATCGATTGTCAAAATCGACGAATGTCGCCAACTTTCCCAAGTTTTGGTCATGTTAAAGAGTCTATAACAGAAAAATGGCTAATCCTCTCAAAAAATGTCATATACTAATAGTTGTAGATTATGAGATTTTGTCTAAGATAGGTTCGGTTTCCTATTAAAGCGTGTTTTTTAGTTTTTTAAACTATATTTTTTTTTATTTAACCTGAATGTGTTTCTTCAATCTTACTGAATGCATCCATGATTAATTTCTCCATGCAATTCTACAAAAATGATGTTAGAGATGGGTTGATTAGTTGGTGTACCCGACTAGTCGGCAAATAGTTGAGTATTTTAGATTCATGTTTACTTGTTTTTATATGTTGTAGGAATAAGAACCTTTCCTACAATAAATAATATTTTTAATCAATTATCGACTTTTAAGTAAGATTATGATATTAAAAAAATAAATTCGATCACTACTATAAAGATGTATAAAAATAAACAATTATGAACATGTTTAATCAAATTTTTTTTTTTTTTAATCACAGTTTTGATTTTGTGTCATAATTAAAAAATATTAATATGTAATATAAAGGTTGGAATACGGAAATAAAACTGCTATTTTAAAGATTTACATAATTTTTTATTTAGAATAACATGTAAGATATTTTTGTGTTACATATAATAAATCAATAAACACTATATCTCTTTAGGTAAGATGAAATTATTAATCTTACAATTAACTATATAACCGAAGTAAACTAATTAAACTAATTGCCTGACTGCCGCTTTCTTGTGCTCAAAAAACACCCCGTTACAGTCCGGCCCGTTTGGAAAAAAAAAAAAAAAAAAAAAAAAAAGCTGAAAAATATATAATTAACAAATACCTGTAACTACATGTACTGACGGCTATAAAGCTATAAACGAAACGCCTCGAACATTACCGATGTCACCCGAAGCAATGATCGGCTTGACTAGTCGGTTGAATAATCTGCTAACAGTTGGCACATCTTTAATGTTAATGTATCACATGTTTTTCAAAAAAAAAAAAAAAAAAAAAAAAAAAAAAAAAAAAAAAAAAAAAAAAAAAAAAAATTGTTTGAAAAATGTTTTATATTCTACCTATATATTTTAATATTTAAAAACCATTTTCAATATTTAAGGCACAAAGATACGTAAATAAGATTTTCTTTTGATCATATTTTTACACCTCTTGAGTTACACAGTATGTATCTGCCTCTATTAATAATCTCCACGTGTTTTATATTTAAAACTTCTCAAAAATACAGAGGATATTAGATGCGGAATCATTTTGCGTAAACAGATAAAACGATCTAGACATAGTTGTAAAGACGTAAGCTATGCCTTTGGAAAAATTCCTCCATTGACGCAGAGGAAAATAATAATAGAAGCTAGTGCACTGTTCCCAGGCGGCTATTTCGAGTAGTAATCGGTCCTAGGTCTACAGGTGCGTCTGTCCGTCTTCGGAGTTACTTTGGGTTCTAGACTGCTCTTAGTAATGGCAACCTTTATTGTATAAGTACTCAAACATTATATAAGTATTCAAATTATAAGAAACCCTGTATAAGACCTCGCCGCAAGGATTTTCTATAAATGAGTTTAAAAATTATCACTACCAACCAGCTGTTGCTACTTCAATATAATTGTAGTAACAAACCTTTGCTGGAGTGCAGACGTTTTGGATGTATTTTTCGCTCCAGGCTTATGAATAACAAATAAGGAATCTGATATTGGGCCCTCATATTCAGACAAAAACGTAGACATTCCAGCTAAGGCTGCGCGACTTCTATACATTTTACTTCAATGACGCTCAAATGTACCCTTAAAATAGAAACTCAACATTTAGACTTGCTTGTTAGAACTATAGATGGGTCGACTGGTCGGCTGGCAAAAAGGTTGATTAGTCGGCAAAAGTGCTTCTGTTGAGATTCGGGTGGCATCGGCAATGTTCGATGCGCCTCGCTTATAGCTTTATAGTCCATATTTACAACTCCACCTAAGAAACATGGCCACTATCTCATGTAACCTTAAAGCGGTGCGTGACTAAAGTTAAGCTTTAAAAAGTTGCTTGTGAAATTATTTCTAAATAAACATAAGAACATGAAACGAAAACGAATTCACATGTCCAGAATAAACACCACCTTTGCACAATAATTCAGGCTGCATTAACTCTAGTTGAAAGAAAGGTTTTTATTTTATTCCCAACTCGAACCTTTTGATCCTTCAAGTTTATATTTCATGCTATAAGACGAGATGTTTCTACCTCCTTAATTAATTTCAGTGGATGATTTCAATCAAGCATTTTTTTGTATGATTTTATATTCACCTCTTGTTGTCAAAATTATATTACATAAATATTTCAATGTAAGAAATACAATGGGTTGATGTAATATTTATTTCATATAAATTTCTTGACTGTTAGTATTAAATGTTTAGTGAGGTTCTTGGGAACCAACTGGATGAAAGTAGCCAGGGACAGAGACTGTTGTTTCAAAATTGTAAATATAGTATAAAAGAAAAAATTTTTTTTTTTTTTTTTTTTTTTTGTGGTTTATAATGAATGTTGTACATTTTATTTTACATTGTTACTCCTCAGTTTCTATTCTGTAAAATCATTTTGGGGCTGAACTCCATTTTACTTCCTAAGAGAGAGGCCTTTGTCGCTTTATTATTATTATTATTATTATTATTATTATAATGTTCTTGAGGTTCAGTCAATAAATAAAAAACAACTATTTTGGTGACGTTTCGAGACTATATTGTCCTCATAATAATGCCCTACAGTGAAAAACAGGTTACAATAAAATTATATAAGCTAAACAAATTATTTCAAAACATACAGTTAGCTACAAAGAGGTATATAACAACATGTGTTAGAATAATAAAAATATATATAATTACAGAATATAGAGGAGTATGGAACTACTTACAGTATTACTGGTGGATATGGTATCGAATAACTAATTTCTAAGAATTCTAGTTCAAGACTGACCTGGGGAATTTTTTAAAAAACAGTTACAAGGTTTATGGGGGATTTCCCAACAGGTGGTATTCCCAAAGGTGCAGGTACAAAAATATTTCGGTGTAATATACTAATAAATGAATGAATGATTTATATGATGTATATTATTGGTCTGAAGAAATAAAGTAAGAGTCTGGCAAAATGCAATAGAGAGAAGTATGACAAATATCAAAAGAAAGGATAGGATCAAGTGCATTGATATTCAGAGGAAAACAGGGCTCAAAGACTCTTCCATGCTTATAAAAAATTAAAATGGAAATGGGTTGGACATGTGTTGAGATCTACTGACGACAGGTGGTCATTTACTGTAACCGAGTGGACACCATATGACAATAGTAGGAACAGAGGAAGGCAATTGAAGAGATGGAGCGACTCCTTTAAAAAAGAGGCTGGCCCAACATGGTGGAGAACAGCAAAGAATAAAAATATATGGTGGGAAAAGTGGAATCAGATTTCGAACCCCGCTTCCCAGTAGGACTGGTCACCTTGGGAAATGTAAGACCATTGCTCCTCTTAAAAAAGAGGAAGGCTAGTGCAAGGAAGATAAATGTGTATGTATTTATTGTTTAATTGTATATATTATTTAGTTGCACAATAAAAGCTATTTTCATTTCATTTCATTTCATTGGTCTGAATGTATATTATTGGTTTGAATGTATTAAATTGGATTAACAGGTGCTGAGATTTAGAACGTCTGATTTTTTGTTTATTTGCGCGATTTTAAACTTTTTCTAAGGTTACCATTTCTTTAATATTTCTTTTAAAATTATTTTGTTCATGGTTATGAGAACAATATTGTCAATATATATTGACTTTGTGTATTTAATAAGGTTCTTGAGGTTCAGTCAATAAATAAAAACAACTAATTTTTCTCATAATCATGTCCTACAGTGAAAAATCAAGTTACAATAAAATATATAAGTTCCACATGTTATTTCAAAACATATAGTTAGCTACAATATTAATATATAAAAAAATGTTTTAGAATATATACTACATATAATTACAAAATAGAATATGAAACTACTTACAATGTAACTGGTGGATATGCTATTGGTATCTGATACTGAATATATCAATTCTAGTATACAACAGAACAAAGGAATTTCAGAAAAATATTATTACTTGTCTATTTGATGAAGAGTGCGACCTGACTAAGGTGAGGGAGGAACTATTAACAGTTGAATGGAAATCGATAGTATGAGTAAAATTGTATATTGACGAGGTGTGTATGTATATGTGTGCGTGAGGATATTAGATGTAGAAGTGGGTGGTTGGAGTGTGGTGCTGCTGTGGAGCTGTGTTTGCCAGGTAAATAACAGCTGGGTTCCTAATGGGTTTGTACAGTAACCTTACCTTAGTCCCGGCTGTCTTACTCTTAGGGCTTAGGTTTAGTTTTCAACATTTTCTTTGTTCTCAGTCCTACCTAGAGTGTATATATATATATATATATATATATATATATATATATATATATATATATATATATATATATTCTATTATATAAAAGGACAAGCCATTGATCGTTTGTGATTACTTAACACAAAACTACTGAACGAATCTGTACCAAATTTAAATCAGATCGCCTTTATAGTTCTAGGAAGCTTATGTAATAGTAAAGTGTGATGATTTTCAATTAATTTTTTATTTAAGAAAAGTGATATTATGTGGATAATAGTAAGGTTTGAAAATTGACCGATAGGTGGCGAGCTCCATTCTACATGAAAGGTCACTAAGGTACGATGTTATGTAGAGCTTGAAATTTATAATAAAGTTTATTTATAATTAATAAAATTATTTTAAAGGTTTAAATATGTGTTGCGACCTTTGCACCCCAGTGAAGTTTTAAAATCGACCATTATATGGTTAGTGCCATCCCGCAACAGAAGAGTTTACAATGGTAAAACTACGGGACCCATCTGGAACAAATTTTAACTACATCCTCTTCACAGTTCTATAAAGGTTGAACAATAATAAATTTTACAATAATAAAAATTTAAATGTACAATGTTGAGTGCCAAAAACTAGATTTGCTTCCCTGTCATATACTTTTACGGTTTTTTTATTATTACCAAAAGCAATATGTCGATCCTTTGCTTATTCATATTGTTTGTAAAAATATGATTCGTGGGCTTTTAGTTGTGAGTACTGATATTGCAGTCTATTATTTGCAGGTTTTTTTCTTAATAGTCACTGTCCATCTAAATTACCAACTTATTCATTAAAATTATAAATTTTATGTCTAATTACCTAATCTTAAATCACCTAATCAGTGCAATTTATGTGCATAGATGCGGCGATACTAGTCTATATACATATACTAGCATACCCCCAAGCACTCGCCCTTATTCATGAATAAAGAACATAAAATTAGATTATTTTAACTAATAATTGAATTTCATTTGTTTTTTTATAAAAATCTTGTGTTGAACTATAGAATGTAGTATTATTTCTCCAATGATATTTTCACGCATGGCAGTAATTTTTGAGCTGGTTAAAAGCAGTAAATGGTACGTAAAAGCATAATTAGACACCCACTTTGGTAGAAATAATTTTATAGATCCATCTGGTTGCATTTTAATTTCTAACCATAAAAATATATGACATTGTCGCAAACCTCGTTTCTGGCGCTCATGACTATACATTTTAATTATTATTATTATTATTATAGTAAAATTTATTATTATTAACCTTCTTAAAACTGTGAAGGTGTTGAAGTTTAAACTTGGTAGAGTTGGCTTTAATAGTTTTACCGCTGCAAACTTAATTAAAGAATGGCCACATATCGGTAGATTTTTAAACTGCATTAGGATCCACATATCGCTCCATACATTTTTTTTAAATTTTTTTATTAACAATTTAATTTAAAAAAAGTAATTTTTATTATTAATTTCTAGCTGTATTTAACTTATATATACCACTCTCGTACCGTTATAACCTCCCTCGATAGGAGCTCCCCTCCTGTCGGTCGATTATCAAACTTCACTCTGCACCACATATTTATAGTTTTTTATTTTTTTTTTTAAATTGAAATATAATTGAAAATCTTTAAATTTTATTATTACTAAACCTTCCTTGAGCTATAAAGATGATGTGTACAAAATTTGGTGCAGATTGGTTCCGTAGTTTTCGCGGTCAGTGATCACTAGGGACCGGATTCATATGTGAAATAAAACATGAAATATGTACAAATATATGGATTTACTTTTTCTGGAATATGTAAGTAAAAATAAGAAATATGTAATATAAAAAAAAAATCTATTTTATTATAGTAAGGTAATCAACATAATTTTAATATATATATGTAGAAATCGTGGTTTTACGTTAACGTAGAGACAGAAATAGAAAAAAAAATAATGATTTATTCCTCAAATCTATTAGAAGTTTCGACATTCTTAACTGATCAAACGTAAAGTTACTTCGATCTGAAGGCAGAATATTTTTGTACCTGCTAAATGAACTCTCCACGTCTATCGAAGTATTGGCGCCCGCTTGAACGCTGCAATTTCGATGGGTGTGAGCGAAATTTATTTCCTAAAATTCTTCCCG
Organism: Euschistus heros; assembly: GCA_003667255.2. NCBI lineage: Eukaryota > Metazoa > Arthropoda > Insecta > Hemiptera > Pentatomidae > Euschistus > Euschistus heros. Next base: position 95,413 of record RCWM02000082.1, read on the forward strand.
CTAAGAATAGGAGCAGTCCTTCTGATTTCTTGTGAACCAGGATTTTTTTTCATCGCATCCTCAAGTTTTTAAAAATGCTTGTTTTGAAATCAGCGAATCCATCTTGAAACTCACTTCGTACATGCTCAGTAATTCTATGACAAGCATGAGCAAGACATTTCGCGTAAATTAATTTTGGGTAAAACATTCTGAGAGCTTTCCCTGCCTTGATTATGTACGGCACAGAGTCAGTAACAAAAAGCAAAACGTTTTTATGTTGTACGCCCCAGGCCAAAGTACACCCATAGAATCATTAAAAAATTGGGCAATTGTTATGTGGTTGCATTTTTCTAAAACATCCATATTTAAAAGCATTGCTTTTGTTTTTTCTTTGGACATTTTCCCCACAATGGCACTGGCCACATACCGTGATTCAACATCCGTTGTTTCGTCTATGCATATGCTACCCATATGGGCCTGTATTAAAATTTGACTTACTAGTTGAGGAAGACAAAAGAAGAAATAAAGTTTTGTTTCAGATTTATGTTCTTTTCCTTATTTCCTTGTACAAAAGTGTTGAGATATATTGAGTTACTAGAAATCGTTGGTTTTTTGACACTTTTTTTCAACAACTATCACATAATAAAACATCACCATCCCCATGAAAAGTTTCGTCGGGAAACTCGCTAATGTATTTGGCGACTAAAGCTTTCAATGTCGATTTGATTTTGGGCATTTCAAAAAATTCAACTAAATGATAACAAAACAAAGTCTTGACATGAAATGAAACAAATTTTGGATAGAAAAATGGGCATTGATAGGGGAAACGCTTTTTATACATTCTCGGAAACCTAATAGAGTTTTTCGGCTGAGGCACCTTCCATAATTCACTGAATTCATTAAAAAAAAAAACATTGCTTCTGTTTTTCTTGAGTTTTTTTTTTTTTTTAGTCAATTTTCATTGTTAACTAAATATGGATAAAATTATGTAAAAAAGAGTAAAATATGTAATTTCGTCCAAATATGTACAAATATGTAAAAAAAAAAAATGTTTTAATTACATTTCAAATTGTATGAAACGTAAAATAACCTATCGAAAATTGATATACAAGGTTCAAAAAACAATATGTAAATAAATATAAATCCGGACCCTAGTGATCATAAACGAAAAAAATCCTGTCCTTTTATACAATAGTATAGATATATAAGTTATTCGGAGGTCCAAAAACATGTAAATAGATTAGGAATTATTATTTTTAAAAATAGGGACAGCGTTTGCCCCTTGAAAATATTTAAGAAAACATATTGACCATTTTTAGTTCTAATAGCGGATTTGGAGGAAGGGGGCTAATATAAGAAGTCCTTGAAGGTCCTGAGTTAAAACGCTTCCTGCGGGAGAGCTTTACGACCGCGGAGGGGGGAGGGGGAGGGGGATGAACTATAAAACTGTATAAAAGACGAGAAGATGGCATTGTACCAAATAGTCTAGGCAACTAGCACCTCTCTATGCCAACTGAATCTCCTCTCTAATGTTCATTACCTTCCTATTATCTAGCCTCTATTATAGTCTGTAACTGCCAGCTCAAATGGAGGGATAAATTTATCATTATGAGCTAATTATTAAGAATTAAATGACTCTGTTTATAATTCATGAATGAGTAATAAATCATAAACATATAGAATTAGACTAACATAACTTTTCGCTATAAATATAGAATTGAATTTACCTTTTTAAGCTACTGTCCTCACCACTTATGCCGATGACACATTTGTGTTATCAGTAAATAATAATCCTTTCATTGCATCCCAATCACTACAATCTCATATTACCAACATTCAAGAATGGTGTCGACATTTGAGAATTAAAATAAATCCAAACAAATCCCATCAAATAACCTTTACCCTTCGTCGTAAACCTACGACATCCTGTCCCTGTTGAACAGATCCGCTATCTAGGACTCCACTTGGACAAACGTCTTACTTGGAATCCACATACAAGACTAAAACGACAAGAAATTGCTCGTCGTTACAAACTACTTCAACAGTTACTAGACAAACGTTCAAAGCTTCCAATAAATTACAAAAGACTCATCTACATGACTGTGATATGACCTATTTGGACGTTCGGAGTTGAGCTTTAGGGCTCCATTAAACCATCCAATTCATCTCGTATCCAATCCTTACAATCCAAAATGCTTCGAAAAATCCTCAATGCTCCTTATTTTGTGACTAATAAACTTATCCATAAAGATCTTAATGTTCCATATGTTGCTGATTTAGCCCAAACCAGATACCTATCCTTTCATAGTAAGCTCCATAACCACTAGTCTCCCAACTTGCTTCCTATTCCATTTCCGATAATCCTCCGAGGCGTCTGAAAATAAGATGGCCTAGAGACCTTTTAGTGTAGATTTTATTGAAGTGCTAAGTGATTAGTTCTTCACAAGTTATTTACATGCCATTGTATTCACTATCAACACATTTACTTGATGTATATTATTTTGTACAGTTATATAAATATCAATAAATGAGAAAAAAAACAAAAAAACTTTTTAAGATGATTCTGTAAAACAAATGTCATTTTTGCATTGTCGTTATCATTAACCTCAATTTTACATATGTGTAATTGACACCCAGTTCTTTTGATATTGGTCAATATCTCTTGAGTTTCTATCTTTCGAGCAGGTGAAAGAGTTTACCTACTTGGGGTTACTGGTAAGTGCAGACAATGATATCTCAAAGGAAATCGAGAGAAGTCTCATTTCCAACCTAAATTACTTTGGAATTGTTAATTACTTCAGATGTAAATTTCATGGACGACCAAGTTAAGATTATGTCAGATGCTCGTAAGATCGGTAATAACCCATGGTTCGGAATAATGGCTTGTCTCTCGATGGAACTAACGAAGCCTACGGCTTTCGAATGAAGAATTCTGTGGCGTATTTATGTACCTAAGAAAGTCGGACAAGTATACCTCATAACTAATCAAGAATGAAATGATATTCGTAAACAATACAAATTTTAGAAAATTTAAAACCGGAATTCTAAAATTTCATTTTTATAGCGAGTTTTTTTATTATTAATTTCTTTATAAATGAGCCTCTTTAAATACTTAATCATCCAACCTAATACCTTGAGAAGGCTGGGTTACACAAATAAGATATTTAATTATAGCTATATGGAATAATTCCTAAGTAACTAATCCATCTAAATTATTTGAAATAATGCTGTATTGTGTGTAAAAAAAATTGTAACCATTCTTTTTGGCCTAGAAGCCCCTAATTGTTCAGCTGTAGTGGATTTGAGTCGTTAAAACACATTCCAGTCGACAATCAGCAGTATAAAACTTAAAATATCAATGACCCTGAATGATGAAGACATCAAGATGATGTTCTTGATGGAATTTCAAAAATTATGTTTTATAGAGGATATAGGATTTACCGTATATAGGACATGAAACGTCAATGACCCTAAGGAGTAGAGGCAAAATATATTTATATAAATATATTTAGGTTTTGGGTTAACAATTATAAATAATAAACTAATTGGGAATTACAAGTGTAATTATAATTTTTCGGTTCTCCCTGACTGGGAAAATCAATAGATCATGAATTTGTCTACTGATCTTCCCAATTTACATTTTAAAATTAAAAGGATGAAATTACTTAAATTAAAAATTAAATTAAATTAACAATTGATAATTATTCGAAATAAACAAAGTTGAGAGAAAATAGCGGTTTCTAAATTGACTTGTTATAGTTCAAACCATTAAAACTCATAAACGGTTGGCACTAGCGACAAATGTTACATAACAAAAAATATTTACTATTAAATTTCTGATCAGAAAACTATTATCAAATGTTCGTTCCGAGCAACGCCAAACAGATATAGTATGTGTTAAAGTTTTACATTTTTAAGTGTGAATAAAACTAAACACCAAAAAAGTAAAAAAAAAAAAAAAAAAAAAAAAAAAAAAAAAAAAAAAGAGTGAATGTTGATAGCTGTTTGGGAGAGGGTTTCAAAATAGTATACAATGGGTTTGATTCCCACCTGTGTCAGTTTTTATTTATTGTATAGTGGTCTAGTAAAATAAATTCCCGCTTTTTTAAAAACATGTTGGTAATCTGTAGGATGATCCCTTCTTTTTAGCCCCTTGTTTTACTCCCACATTAAAAATAAAACTACATTTTTTTTTTTTTAAATATAAAAACAATTCGAATTTGATGTATTATAACATATTTCGATGGCTTAGAATATTATAGCAAAGTCGAATCAGAGCCTTTCTGCATGAAGGAAATAATTCACATGCGATAAAATAAACAATGAGTGCTTAAACATTATTTTAGTAAGTATTTTGGTCAACATATCGTTCTGTAAATCGAATTGAAATGTCATTTTTTTTTTCATTTTGTAGCTTTGTTATCCCTCACAATGGCCGCTGACCGCTTTACCAACTATATCTCCAAGTTTTACGACCACTTCACCAACAAAACTTTCGTGATTGTTGTTTTGAAGCAGTTAAACTAGATCCATCCTCTAGCAATGGGCTTCAAAATGGCCTTAGTATAATATACCATAGGTAATATAACACTCGTTGTTTTCAGTTTTCGAAAGGAGGCGAAGGTAATATTAGTTGCCATAGTGCGGTATCAGATGTAAATTTGAGCGAGAGTGGTAGGTTTGAAAGGTTCCTCCGGATAGGTCGGTCCTGCTCAAAGGAGGCGTGGTTCTAGATTTATAGCCAATCGGAAGAGACGTCTCATCCCCTCGCTCAAACGGAAACGAATTTTCTTTTCTCGTTCCCGGCCGCAGGCAGTTGTGAGGTATTAAATTGATGCCATTTATTTTATCAATGGATAATCCTGAAGCGGTTCTAATTTTTTTTTTTTTTTTTTTTTTTTTTTTCTGGAAGGGTGGCTGTGAGATGTATTAGCACTCTACGGTATTGAGAAAATTGAATTTCTTCTCAGACTTGGATATGATAGTATGTTGGATGTCAAACGGGATAAATGACATTTATTATAAGTACTTGTGTGTCGACATTTTGACCTCCCTTGTATGCCCTCTTTTATATAGGAATGGTACATAAACCAAACTATCTCTAAATAATTTTTCAATACATCAGTTAACGACAGTTTATATCATAGTTTGTTTTATATGACTCAGGAAAAAGGGGCCTAAAGGATATATTTATTATGTGGTTAGTGAACTAACTTTTGTATTTTTATTCAAGGTTTTCTTCACTTTTGATTGATAAAACAATTTTAAAAAAATGATTACACAAATAGGCAAATCATAACTCTAAAAGATATTTGCCTTCATTTAAATATATTTCAATATGCATTCTGTAATTCTCGATCTCGATACCTCAGTTTAAAAACAAATAGCTTCAGTGGACGCCGCTTATAAGACTCACTTTGGGATCAACAAAAAGTGAGTCTTATAGGCGAAAAGGAAAAAATAATATTAAAAATGTCTTTAATTTACGAAAAAAAAACTTTATTTTATCAGTTAATATACATAGCGTGTATGAGTTGAAGATAATGCTCAAATATAATTTACAAATAATTTACGTTTGTTTTAAAAAAGTTGTTATTTTAGTTTGTTTTTTATTATTTTTTAGTATTTCAAGAATGAATCGTTCGTAGTCATAATGCTTTTCAAAATTGGTGGCCCCTTGATTCTGGTTTTTCCAACGGTAAAACCATCCTTCTGTCGCCTTGAAATTATCTATATCCATTTTTTCAGCTTTTTGGCGAAGCAAAATTCCTGAAACGCGAGCATCGTTACCCCTAACTTTTAGAAACCATTCTTTAACGCGCATTCAACATTAGCGTCCTTTCCACCCCTTTTCCGTTTCCGAATCTGAGATTTATTTTTTAATGCTTCACTTTCGATTTCTGGTCCATTTTTCAATATCCTGCCCAATACAGTTTGTGAAACGTTGATCTTACCAGCTGCCTCACGTTGTCGCATTTTTGGAAGAAGGTACTTCTCTAAAATTCCTTATAACCGTCTTTTTTGTGTGTATTTGGATACGTCCGGAACGTTCAAGTCGATTCTGAGTCTTATAAGCGGCGTCCATTGTATTTTAAAAGATAATCTAAATAAGCTAAAAAAGCTTTAAAAAAAGTTAAAAAAAAAAATTAAAAAAATGAATTAAACTACTAAAGTAAACTACTAGTAGCACTTATTATACATAGTTTATATGATATAGGTAGTTAATTTTAATTCTGACAATGTACAATAATATAATTCAATTCACATATTCTTATTTACGAAGATGAACATTCCAAGGTCGCTTTTAATGATTAAGGAATTGGAAATGTTACTAAACTATTTCAGTAAACATTGCAGATGCATTGGATTATTTTTATTTGAATAGTAAGGTTTGAAAACTAGTATTTATCCGTTGAAAAATGAAAAAAAAAAATTCTTAATTCTTAGGCATATCGTTACTTAAGAATAACATTTTTTTTTTTAAATGCCATTTGTGTCTGAGCGGCATTATTTCCTTGATTAGAAATTGTAAACTAATTTATTCATTTTCCAATAGCGAATAAATATCTTTAAGAAACTGTAGTTTAACTTGCAGTTGCATGGGATTTGTTTTTAAATCTGTACAAATGTTCGTCGTTAGAAGAATAATTAATGTATAATAACTATGGCCAAGGTCAACGTTATCGATCGGTTCCTAGGAATCGACTTTGGACCATCGATTCTCGATTTCGATTCTTTTCTCAAGAATCGATGTAACTGAGAATCGCCTTTTTGAACCGACACATACCTAAAATATATATATATATATATATGGATAAATTTCTTGACTGTTACTATTAAATGTTTAGTAAGGTTCTTGAGGCTCAGTCATAAAATTAAAAAACAACTTTTTTGGCGACGTTTCGAGACTATATTGTTCTCATAATCATGCCCTACAGTGAAAAAACAGGTTACAATAAAATTATATAAGTTATACAAGTTATTTAAAAACATAAAGTTAGCTACAGTACAGGTAGGTATATAACAACATGTGTAGGGTAATAATAATATATATAATTACAGAATATAGAGGAGTATGAAGCTACTTACAATGTTACTGGTGGATATGAATAGACTAACAGTTCTAGTACACAACTAACCTAGGGGAGTGAGTTTAAACAGACAGTTAACAAGGGTTAGTGGGGAAAAACCCTATTTCTTAAAAATTAAGTTAAAAGGACTGTGTGGGTATTTCCAAAGATGCAGGTACAAAAATATTTCAGTGTAATATACTAATAAATGGAAGAATGGTTTGTATGATGTATATAAATGTTAATGCATATTATTGGTCTGAATGTATTAAGTTAGAATAACAGGTGCTGAGATTTAGAACGTCTGATTTTTTGTTTATTGCGCGATTTTAAACTTTTTTTAAGGTTACCATTTCTTTAATATTTCTTTTAAAATTATTTTGTTCATGGTTATGAGAACAATATAGTCAATATATATTGACTGTGTGTATTTAATAAGGTTCTTGAGGTTCAGTCAATAAATAAAAACAAATAATTTTTCTCATAATCATGTCCTATAGTTTACAATAAAATATATAAGTTACACATGTTATTTCAAAACATATAGTTAGCTACAATATTAATATATAAAAAAAGTATATTTCTTTTAAAATTATTTTGTTCATGGTGAATAATTTTGGGGAAATCAAATTTAAAAGTATGTTTTGTTTGCCTGTAATGTGTGGTGAGAGCTGTTTGGTCAGGTTTGTTCGGGTTTTTATTTATAGACGTGCAACTGTATTTATTATGTTATAATAAATACTGTACTTATGTTGATACACTTGTCGTTTAAGATATTGTTCCGATGTACCAAAATAAGATTTGCCACAACTATCTTCACACGGAATTTCATAAACAATATTAGACTGTAACTCTAACTTATCCGTATCCAGAGTTACAGTCTAATATTGTTTATGAAATTCCGTGTGAAGATAGTTGTGGCTAGTCTTATTTTATATATTTCAAAAAGTGAATTTATAAACATTTCCTTTTATGATTACAGATTGTGATATTATTTGTTTTGCTGTTTAAAAAAACAATATTTTGTGTATAATAAAATTTGTAGTATAATAAAGGGTTTCACGTTTACATTTTTTTTTTTTTTCATGTACGGGTGTAAATTTCTCAATAAATAGTTAATAAAAAAAATTGGGAATGTGTTTCTCATATACTTATATTTCTAACCGCTTATTTTGGTAGATTTTTTACATTTGTTAACAAATGAAGAATGATAAACTCCGATATTGGAGGTATTTTGATGTTGAATTGTTTTGCAAAGAATATGAGGAGACGAATTGGCACCAGCCTTTCTTACAAAAGAAATGAAAAAGCCGAAGACGAAACCCTTCAACTATAGACGTCCTTCCTTTCCAAGGTTGAAACTTTTCCGACAGCAAACTTCAGAATTGTTCGGTCAGGAAAAACTTGAAGTCGTAAATATTTTTTAAACATTATATCAAATATTACGTCATGAAGAAGTGGATATGTCATATTTCTCATGAAATAAGTTAACTATTAACTTTCAAAACATTTTCAATATCTGCGATATTGAAAATTGGTCAAACTGTGCTTCTTAATAAAGCCTTCAGAATCTAAAACGTATCTCTAAAAATACTATTTTGTGACAAATTATATTTTTAGAGTAATTGCAGGATTGAGGAAAATGTTGGAAAATACCTTACTGAAAAGTGTACAATTTTTTCTTCTTTACCTCAGCGATATATAATATAAAAATATATAATATATAATATAAAAATATCTTTTGTTTTTTTATTATAACAATTTATTGAAATTTATAACTGTACAAAATATATACATCAAGTAAATGTACTGTTAACTATTACAATAACGCGACAAAACTTGAAAAGAACTTCATCAGAAGCCCTTTAAGAAAAATTCTACACTAGAAGGTCTCTGTAATCATAAGGTATAGTTGACTGTGATGTATATAGGAGATGTAGATAATTAGGGTAGGCAGTCAAAGATATTCAGCAGATCAAAATAAAATTGTTATTTTATTTTAATAGTTGAAGCCAACGTTTCGACTTGCAATGCAAGTCTTCATCAGGGCTAGAAAAAAGAAAACAAGCAAATAGGTATGACTACATTGTAAAAATATATGAATAAACACACACCAGAACATATAGGAATGAGTGAGAAAGAAAATAAACATAAACAAACCAATAAACATAAATAACTGTATAAGAGTAAGGATGGTAACATAAAGGCAATATATAAAGGCCATAAGGCCGCCAGTAAAGACTATTGAATTGAGGCTAAAATGAGAATTAAAATGGGTGATAGTTACTTAAATGCTAATGAGTAATCTCGACAAAATAATTGGTGAACATAAACAGTGTAGATGCTAAGTTGTTGAGATAATGAGGACAAGTTACTGAGTTAATACTTAATGAGTAGATACAGAGTTACTGAGATATTGAGGACAGATAACTGAATTAATATCTGAAGGCACTGAAGCCAGTACAATAAATGTAAACTATAGAATTAGAATTGAAAAGTATATTTCAATAAATGAGTAAACTATTAATAATTATAAGAAATGGTAATATGAAAGATATATTAAGCTAATGAGTTGGTACAGAATGAATAAAATTACTAGTAACAGTAGGGAGTTAACTAGATAGTTAATAATAAATCAAATATGCAAAGTAAAACTATAGAGTAGTGATAAATATATTGATACACATGATAAATATTGGGACATATATAGTAGGGTAATTATAAGTGTGTACAGTGAAAAGAGAAAGGAAATGAAATAAGGCGCAAAAGTGAGGAAAAAGAATTTTAGCAAAAGATTGTGCACTAACATTTAAATTGGAGAAAGGAAAAGGATATATTAATGAATAAAGGATGAATATTTTCCGATTATCGCATCTTATTTTCAGATCTCGGAGGATTATCGGGAATAGGGTGGACAGCAATTTGAGAAATTAAACGATTTGAGTGGTTATGCTGCTAACTATGAAAGGATAGGTATCTGGTTTGTTGCAATATATGGAGCATTGAGATCTTTATGGATAAGTTTATTGGTGACGAAGTAAAGGGCATTGAGGGTTTTTCGAAGGATTTTGGATTGTAGAGATTCGATACGAGATGGATTGGATGGTTTAGTGGAGCCATAAAGCTCAACACCGTACGTCCAAATAGGTCTAATTACAGTCATTTATATGATTCTTTTGAAATTAATTGGGAGCTTCGAACATTTGTCTAGTAAATGTTAAAGCTGTCTGTAACAACGGGCTTTAAATTTAATTTTGTTAATTTGTTACCTACTTCGGTAGATGTTAGGTAGTAATATTAGATGAAAATGTATTCTTAGGGTGGGTTTGTCCTCTGGAAGTGTTAGGTATCATTAATAGTTTTTTAGCGAATTTGTTTTTTTAAGTGTTATCAGTTGTAATTTGATTGTACGAGGTTCGAATTTCTTTAATTTTGAATTTTTATGATTCCGTTCATTTCGTGGTATGTTTAAAATACGGCAAATGTGCTATTAAAGGCTGCGACCTTATGTGTCATTGGTCTCATGACATTATTACGTATCTAGCATCCTCCGTCGAGGCTTCATCTGCTCTCATAAGTAAAGAACTTATTGTTAGATAATTTCAACTAACAATTGGACTTGTATTTGTTTATCGATAAAAATCTTATGAAGATTGCATTACCAGTGCTTACACCCATCATCGAAATTTTGATTTGGAGATAATTGTTATTCGGACAAAATAATTTTATTGTTTCCATCTGACTGGATTGACAGTGTCGCAAACTTCGTTTTTGCCTCTCAACATTGTACATTTAAATTTTTATTATTTTATACTTAATCATAAATATTCAACTTCCCTAGAAATATAAAAATGATTTTGTTAAAATATGAAAACAGATGGACTAAATAGTTCATCATTCCAGCCTTTGTTTCAAAATGGTGTTAATTACGCGATCGATTTTCACTTCATTGTCGCACCACATATTTATAACTGTTTTAATAATTTAATTGAATATAAATAAATTTTATTATCAATTTCAAGCTCTATATAACATTATAAATTTATAACCTCTCACGTAGAATGGTGCTCCCCACCTATCGTTCAATTTTCATACTTCACTGTTATCAATTAAGAAATTATCAATTTGAAAATCAGTAGATTTTATTATTGCTAAACTTTTGTTGGACTATAGAGGTGTCCTTTTTTTTTTCTTTTTTTTTTTTTATTGAAATTTACAACTTTACAAAATAATATACATCAAGTAAATGTGTTGATAGTGAATACAATGACATGTAAATAACTTGTGAAGAACTACGCTATAGTAGCACTTCAATAAAATCTACACTAAAAGGTCTCTAGGCCATCTTCTTTTCAGACGTCTGAAGCAAGTTGGGAGACTAGTGCATTGGAGTGATTATAGAGCTTACTATGGAAGGATAGGTATCTGGTTTGGGCTAAATCTGAAACACATGGAACATTAAGATTTTAATGGATAAGTTTATTAGTCACAAAAAAAGGAGCATTGAGGATTTTGGATTGTTAGGATTGGATACGATATGAATTGCATGGTTTACTAAAGCCCCAAAGCTCAACTCCGTAAGTCCAAATAGGTCTAATCACAGTTATGTAAATGTGTCTTTTGTAATTAATTGGGAGCTTTGAACGTAGTAAATGTTGAAGTAGTCTGTATAGAGATGTTAAAGTTAAAATTTAGTGCAGATTATTTCTGTAGTTTTCGTGGTTAGTGATCACAAATGAAAAATGGCTTGTCCTTTTATAGTATAGATAACTTGCATCTATGTTTGTGTGTTTTTAAACGATTCTTTCAATAAATATAATCCAATGAAATCTTAATTGTCATGAATCTGGTAGGGTTTTTTGGTTTTTAAGGATTCTTATGTTAATATCCCTTGAAATTATGAATGACAAAAATGAGGATAAATCACCAAATTTCTGAATAACATTGAGAGACGTAAAAACAATTAGAGAAGTTAAAATATTTGATACTTTTTGTTGATAAAATAAAGCGAGTGTAAAGTCAGCTGTTTCCATAATTATAATAAACATGATCGCTTGAGGTACGCATGATGGAATAGAAGGATAAATACAATTAGGGTTGATAATCAGCACTTTGTTACCTGGATTATATATACTAAAGTTTTCAAAAATGTAAGACAATAAATCAAATATATTGGTACTCACCTGAGGAGATCTAACAGATCTTTGAACTATATATATATATATATAGTGGAGGGGGAAGGGCTAAGTTGGTTGAATTTTTCGGGGGCTTTTTACCTCGGAATTTTCCCTATGACTAATTGGATGTTTCCGTTCCTTTTGGAAACAAATTTAAAATGGTGCTGCTATTGGAAATGTTTATCTATTCATTTAAAAAAAAAAAAAAAAAAAAAATCTGCATTGCTTTTGAACAATTTTATTATTTCTAATGATTTATAAATATTTATTTTTAATTCCAATAGAAGTAGCAATTAATTCATCAATCCTAATTCTAATAATAAACATGTGTTTTTTTTTTTGTTTTGTTTTTTCTGTTTAATTCGTTATTGAATTGTTTCATTTATCAAGGTGCTACTATGAATACTTTTATATACTTTTTTATTTTTTTTTAAACAGGAGACGGTTTATAAGACTGCCGAGGCACGAATCGGAACCTTCCCCCTTGCATATAAAGAACACAATACTCCACTCCAATTTTATTCCGTTTTCATTTTCTTTTCTTTTTTTCTCCTTCATTTTCTTTTAATTTTCTCTCAGATCTAGTTAGCATGTCCCCAGTGATTGGAATTATACTCGCGGGCCGCTGCCGGAAAGTTGATAATTCCCAAGGAGAATATAAACAAGTTGCTGGGGTTCGGGGATGGAACGAAAGGATTTCAATTCCTAACTCCCGACCCTCTTTTTTTCCCCCTCCCATTCCCTTGAGGGTTAAAAGTTTACAAGAGTTACAAACTTATTTCGTAACTTGTGTTTTTTTTTTCGTCGATACCCGGATTGTTGAGGAAAAGGATTTAGGAGTCGGAATCATGTGTTAGGTTTGGGAATCGAAATCGATTATGTATCATCAACGCAACAAAATTGAATCATCAAGTTTTTTATATATAGTCTGGTATCTTTAAAAAATTTAATATATATACAATTGTCAACATCAAGGTCGGTATCGAAATTTTTCTATCCTAGGTACAGGTACCGAAACCTAAACATCGATTTTAGATTCTCTGTCAAAAATTGTTAGATACTGGCTGATCTGAAAAAAGTATCCTTAAGGACGAAAACTAATATGTATATATATGTGGCCAAGGATATCCTTACGCCATATTAAAATAGTATCTTTAAGAACGAAAACCAGTTAGTGGGGAAGGTGAGTGGCCGAGAGTGTCGTTCGGCCGCCAAAAATCGTCAGATCTTGGCAGATCTGAATACAGATCCTTTTGGCACTAATTTCTTTCAAATCATACGCAGGGTTATTATTTCGACCCCGACTCCTGAGAATCCTATTGCAAAATCTGATCTATTTTCTATAAAATAACGTTTGTGTTACTGTGGATGTGATGGAAAAACATTCAGATAAGGTATAATTGATTGGTTGTTCCGCTCTCCTGTAAAGTTGCAAAAAGTAACATACAACATTTTTTCCCGCCATCTATTAAATTACTCAAGAAATAATTTACTAAACTGCGGAAAGCATTAATTATTTACAACATATAATGTATACTAGCTTTCCCCGTTGCGGCTCCGCTATTAAAAGCCATAGCCACATACATAGCCTTTTCAAACAGTGTTTTGTCCCTTTGCTATTTTGTCAAACCGTCTTTTGTCCACTGTGTTCCTTCAAAACGTGTTTTGTCCATGTAGGAGTAAAGAAGAATATTTCTGATCCTTTTGTAATGTGTTTTTTTTAATTAGGAATTGTTTGTTCCTGAAGGCTAATTACATCTCCTAATACACGTTTTTTGTTATTGTTAAAAAGTGGGATTATTGTGACAAAACACGTTTGAAAGTTACCTCCTTATATAGAATATATATATATACATATATAATTGTTTGATAATTATTTACCTATAGGAGAGCTTCACCTACAAGAGGATAGGATATAAAAAAGAATGGACAGGGACATGAGGTTGAGTACGAGGGCCGTGTCGTAAATTTTCTTTATTGTCCTCTTGGCGGGGGAGCTGTAGCCCTTGGTTCCTCGGGTCGGCCACACGCTCCCATCTCCTCTCTTCTTCTTACCCCCACTGATTTCGGCGATTATATGGCTCTGGAGCATAGTGCTGACCACATCTTCCCCAAGGATTAAAAGATTAAGCCAGAAATGTTAATGCTGTTCTCGAAAATTTATATCTTTCAATAGTAATTTGAAGATGTGCCACGTTTATTGTTCAAAAAAAGTTAGTATCTAAATCGTAATCAAGGGTAATAGAAAATTTAATTTATTTGATTTATTCAATTATTAAATTAAGTTTGTTGTATTGTAAAAATATTTAATGTAATCAAGATTTAAAAAATATCTCTTTTTTTTTAATTTAAAATTTTTAAATAAAATTGCAGTTATTCAATTCAATTCATTTGATTTTATTTCCAGATCGGCCTGGTAAGCGCCATAGATGGATTTTTAACAATATTATTATTAATTTAACAATAGTAGAAGGAAGGATATAGTCTCGTGTAGAGACACCCATAACAGATAAGTATTCTTACAATTTTGGAATAATTGTAACTGCAGAGGAAGTATATAATAACAATAAATTAAAAGAAAAAAAATGCAATGAAGTAACAATAAAATAATAACAATAATAAATAAATGAGGAAAAAATAAATAAATAATAGTAATATACAAGACAAAATCAAGTACTTAACATAAAATTAATTTTAAAAAATAACAGGAAAAAAAGTATAAGAGAATGATAATTACTTACCGGTGATACTGTACGGAATGGAAACCGCTTCACTCCCCAGCCTAAAGAACATTTTGGGGATAGAAAGAAGAATTTGCAGCCCAAAGAAGACACAAGAAGGCTATATGTTGAGATCTTATAAGGAAATATACAAAGAAATAAATGATTTGTAGTTTTTTTTTGTTTGGTAGAGGATTTAGCACCCCACACTTCACAACCGTACATCATTAATGGCCTGAGTATTGTTTTGTAAACTTGAAAGAAACAAATTGTATTAAATATTGGTTCGTCCAGATATTTATGCAGTTTTATGGTTCTAAAATACAACAAAAAATTGAATAAAATTAATAGTCTGTGGCTCCACTAAACCTTTTAACCCTAGAGTGGTCGTGCGGATGACAATGGTCCTCCACTGCTCTTAACATCGCTACTGTGTATTTGTTTTGGCATGGATGAATATGACGAGCCTAGAGTCTGCAAAGGGAGGCTAGGGGGATAGTCTCAGTACCTCTGTTAGTTGCTATTTGATATTCCCGACCAGTTATTACCATTTGTTTTGGTTGGCTAACAATTGTCATCCACCTGACCTTTCGATTACTTATTTTTAGTTACGTATTGTTTTGTCTACATTAGCAAAATTAATACAATTAGAGTTTATTATAATTACTTTGAATGTCCCCTACTGATATTTTTTAAGTACTGTGTTATTTGAGTGAATTATTTCATTTGTCATCCACGCGACCTTCCCCGTAATTATTATTTTCAACTCTGTTTGTGTTGTTAATGGTCCATGTATTTTCTTTATATTTCATTATTTTGAGTAAATAATTTATTTCTCTTATCCTTTGTAAAGTTTTTGAAACTAAATGGACTAAAAAATATGCCTATTGCTAAAACACCAGACAACTTAGTGAATGACTATTGTCATCCGCGCGACCTTTCTTATAACTGAGCCATTCGCGACCACTCAAGGGTTAATTTGCCTCCGATCCAATTCTTGCATTTACTTGATATATTTTATTCTATATTGTACACAGCTGTTTTTGTTTTTTAAATATCTCTTTCTCTATTAAAAAAAATAAAAAAAATAGTCCATAACATTTTTTACTAACCAAATTCTCTCCTTTAATCTCAATAATTTTCTGCCAACGTGTTAATAACATTTCTATGCCCTAATAGATGATTGATACTTTAGTATTACGAAAATTTTAATTACGCATTCATCTACCGAATTTTAAGCCTCAACTACCTAGAAATGTAAATTAATGAAAACATGAAATCTTGCATTAATTTCTGGAAAACACCGTTATTTATAAATTTAAAAAAAGCCATTTCATAGAAAAATTGTAAGTTCCATGCCAAAAATATCCGTTGTTCTAAAAAATAGTTATTTGCGATCTCATGCTATACATTCTCGAAAAAAAAACAACAACAACTGATAACAACGGAAAGACTGACATAAAGAAAAAACGTCTGTTATTCCCCCTCCCCACCCGAGATACAGCAGGCCGTGATAAGGGAATGGGCGCTAAAAATGTAAAATATCGGTCAGGCGTTTTTCTTCCTTTTTTTTCCCCCTCCCAGCGATGATGGAGAGCGATGATGGATGAAGGATGCAAGAGGGAAGTGACAATGTCATGATGAAATTGTAGCTGAGAGAGAAAGAGAGTGGGAGTGAGAGGACGAACCGGTAAAATATGGCCGCTAGGGAAGTCAGCTCTCTCTCCCTATCCCTCTCTCTCTCCTCTCTCTCTCTCTCGCTCTCTCTCTCTCTCTCTCTCTCTCTCTCTCTCTCTCTCTCTCTCTCTCTCACTCTCTCCCTCCCTCTCTGTATCTGCCTTACAGTTCATTTGATACAGGCCTGTAGTGGGTTCGCTATCAGATAGTCATGTCGTTTACTTGTATCTATCTTCCTATTGTCAACATGTTATTGTAAGCAAAAATATATAAAATTGTAATATGTAATACATAAAATAAATAAATATATTTTGCTTGAATTGATATAAAACAATCATGTTTTAGAATTTTAGTTTATTCAAAATAAAATAAAATTAGGCAACAACATCGAACGACGACTTATTCTCGCCCAAAATACCTGTTTCTCGATTTTTACCTTCCCTCGATTTATTTCAATGTTTTCGTCTTGTGGAGGGGTAAGGTTACTCTCTTTTATCCCCTACCCTATAGGAGAAACTTGTATCAAATGTATGCCATCACTTCGCCGCTCCTGTAAACTACACTTAAGGCTTTTAATAAAATCAAAAAGATAATATTAATATCTTATGCCTTATCACCTCACTATAAAGTAAAAAAGAAGCCATCAACATAATATTTATTTATTAGACGCATGTCTTATTATTGTATTTAATATTCTTTTATGTCTATATAAGACTTTTAATATTATCAAGAAGGGATGAATATCGTAAAAAAAATATCGATACTACATATTGAAAATTTTTTGAGCTCTGAATATCGACCTGTGTCTCACACTTAAATAACCTACGTTGAACACTAAACCTACCGTGCGGGTCAAATGACCGTTTTCGGAATTTTTGGCAGAAGTTCTTGGAAATAGCATTCATTACTTTGCTTTTCGACATTACTACTTTTATTAAAATAATTTATCAAAAGTGTTTTCTTAATATCCTCTCCTCTCTTATTCCTGATTTTTACCGAGAAATTGGGGGTGAAATTAGTATGCATGGAATGTCGGTAGGTTTAGTGTTACATGTGGATAATTTTAGTTTATAATTTTTTTGACGTGGATATGCCTTTTAGTTGGGAGTCTATAGGTTTTCGGTATAACGTTTTTGACACATTGATTTTGACACGTTCTAGCTCTGTTGATGCTGCTCCAATCAAAAATTTGACGGCAGTTCACCAGTCAGTCTTATGTTCTCTTTGTTTTCGGTTGTTCTTCTTTGTTTTTTTTTCTTCTTTTTTGGGTTTTTGTGTTGTTTTTGTGTTGTGCTGTTTTTGTCAAAATTTGATGGAGAAAATTTTTTTTTTTTGTTATGTAACTTTTGTCACTAGGAACTACCGTTTAGGAGGTCTGTCGGTTTCAATAAAAAAAACAAAAACACATTTTTGCTACATTTTTCAAGTATTGGTGCTTTTTTGAAACGCTCTAGCTGTGTTGGTGTTGCTTCGATCAAAAATGAGCCAAAAGTTTTCTTTTCAGAAATTAAATAGAGAGTATTTTTTGTTATGAATTATTTTGTTATTATTATAGGACCTACAGTTTACGAGCTATATTGGTTTGAATACAAAAAGTCATGTTGTTTACATTTTATAAGAGTTTGTTTTACACGCTTTAGCTCAGTAGGTATTTCTCGGATTAAAAATTTAACTACAGTCTCTTAATCAGAAATTTAATGGCAAACATATTCTAGAAAAAGTGGGAATTCAATTTCACTGGACCACTATAAAATGAATATAAACTGTCTCAGGTGGGAATCAAACGCATTGTATACTATTTTGAAACCCTCTACCAAACAAATAACAACGTTCACATTTTTTTTTTTTTTTTAACATGGATATGTCTTTCGGCTGGAGGTCTATACTTTTTTGGTGTTTAGTTTTATTCACACACAAAAATTTAAAACTTTGGCACACACTAGATCTGTTGGTGTTGCTCGGAACGAACATTTGATAATAGTTTTCTGATCAGAAATTTAATAGTAAATATTTTTTGTTATGTAACATTTGTCGCTAGTGCCAACCGTTTATGGGTTTTATTGGTTTGAATTAAAAAAGTCAATTTTTTCTCAATTTTGTTTATTTCGAATAATCATTGATTGCTAATTTAATTTAATTATTAATTTGACTAATATTTTTCTTTCATTGTAAATTATGATTAAATCACATATATATAAGTCGATTATTAGTGTTGTATTTTAAGTTGAGTCTGGTTTATTTTCTTGGTACAGCATGTAATTTTGTGACTTGTAAAAACAAATTATATAAGAAATAAAGAAATATATTATAATTAATTTTTCTTAGTTTATCCTTTTAATTCCGCAATTTAAATTGGGAAATTCAGTCGATTATAGATAGACGACATATCTATGATTTATTTTTTTTCCTTGTGGAGAAATTGAGTATTTTTTATTTTATTTTTATTCCTGAACAATGCTCCTTCGTTTGATGATCTTTTACAACTCAGATGAATATTTCAAATAAAATATTACTGTTTATTTCTGTTGTCCGTAAAAGTCGTTTTTTATCGCGCCGCCTCTTAGATCTGGGACGCTCCATTTAAATTTTTTCTCCTTTGTCCTGAACAGACCTCTCGAGCCCTCCCCTCCTTCCACCCATGTCAGGATTAACAGATGTCCGCAACCTCCTTCTTCTAGTCATTTATTCTTTTCTTTATCTTGAGATCACTGGACCCGCTGTAGTGTGGAAGATGAGAAGAGAGAGTCGGAGTCGTTTAATGTATGCAACTCTTTGTGAATATTTCCTCTTTTCTGCTTTTTTGTCGAAAGAAATCTATTTTTTCTACGTTTGAGTCTGTAAACTAAAGAATATAAAATGTAAATTGTCTAGGATACAACAATAACGTGTTTTAGGATTGATGGATTATTGCCACTTCTATTGAGTTCTTTTATTCAAAGACGGGTTTCTAATGTTTTTAATGTTTAAAATTAACAGAATACATTAATTAATTTTAAAAATGTAAAACAAGAATTTGTTAACTATCAAGTAATTAAGTGTGTGGATGGTTAGGGGTGGAAATATCTAATTCACGGTTTTGTGGAAGAATATTTACAGTTAGTGCTAAAATTTTAGGTTAAACAATAACAATTACTATGAGGGTGCCTACGACTCGAGAATTTAGGGAAATTCGGAAACATGTCAGGGATTTCGTGTGGTCGGGAAAAAGTCAGGAATAAGTTGTGAATTCACAGCAAATTTGCCGAAATCGAAAAAAAGCCGTCATTAATTCCAAAATTTACTATCGTTCTTAAAATTTCATGATTAAATTCCTCATTTCATAGTTTTTATTTCTTATGCGATAGTTTTTAGGGCCGAATTCATAGACTGCACTCAAGTGAAATTTTTCACTCTACTCAGATATGATTCTACTCTTAAGCATTCTATTGGGTTGTTTCACATGAAATGTCCGTTTTTAAGGTATAGTAAGGTATAGTATTTTAGTAAAAATCCAATATGAAAACAATATAATTTTATTCGAAGTATTTACCTTCTTTTTCTACACATTTTTCCCAACGTGACAACAACTTTTTTATCCCGGATTTGAAAAACTCTGAGCTTTGAAGTGAAACAAATTCTGAAAACGCACTTTTAATTTCAGCATCATTTGCAAAAAATTTTCCTCTGCAGAAGTTGTCTAAATTCCTGAAAAGGTGATAATCTGTTGGAGACAAGTCGGGAGAATATGGTGGGTGCGGAAGAACTTCTTACCCCAGCTCTTTCAATTTATGCATGGTAAGTTTTGAAACGTGGGGTCTAGCGTTGTCGTGTAGGAGTATAAGGCCCTTCCGATTTACCAATCCAGGTTGTTTTTTCAATAATTTTTCGTGCATTTGGCCAATTTCATTGCAGTAATGGTCTCACCTCTAGGCAAAAAGGAATAATGTATGATTCCAGCCATGGACCACCATACTGTAACCATCAATTTTTTCGGGTGCAAATTTGGTTTTGGCATTTGTCCTGGGCTTTCGTCGATGTCTAACCACTGCCCTGACCGACGCTGATTGTCATAAGCAATCCATTTTTCGTCGCAAGTTATTATTCTTTCAAGGAAAGGGTCGGTTTTTTGCCTAGCAAGCAACGAAACGCAGGTCTCAAGACGTTTCAATTGCTGTCGCTCAGTGAGATCGTGAGGTACCCATGTATCGAGCTTTTTCAACAACAGAGACTCACAAAATCCTCTATGTTAAATATTATAAAATCGGACATTTCATGTGAAACAACCCAATAGAAAAAATACTCAACTCAACTTTGAAGTTTCACTCAAGAATTTCCACTTGAGTGTTTTTTTCATCATCACTTGGTATCCATAAATCTAATTCAACACTAAAGTGAGTGAAATTTACCACTTAACTTCAAGTGGACATTGTTGTGCCCTCAAGTGAATCTATAAAATCCTATTTTTTTGTTATTATATTTTTTAGGCTTCAGTTAGACGCGATTGGCCAACTTTAAAATAATATTTATTCAAAATAGATGTTTTTTTTTTTTTTTTATCTTAATCAATGAAAATCTAATGATATCGTTGGGCAGAGTATTTTATGCACGGCATTATTATATGTTCGGATCGTCCTTAACCTCGCACAATTCCACATTCTTATGAATGTTACCAAACCATAGTTCTATTAGGACCAGTGGGCAGTGAGATTTTTGTTTTGGTTATGTAGCTCTAACAATGTCAACAACTTAGTTTGGCTTGGAAACCGACACGGAACCTTATACTAATAGCATTAGTGCACATGCGCTACTCGTGCTTATCAGTCCGTCTTTACTCACTTAAGTGGCCCTTTATGAATAATACTTAAGTGAGTGTTATCCCTCACTCTAAGTGCAGTCTATGAATTAGGCCCTAAGTCAAACTTCTTTGTATGTGCAAAATAATGATAAAGTTATAGCCGGCACAGTAATACTAAGCTTTCAAACCCTATTGAAATCTTTGAACCGAGCATTGAATCTTATTAAAAAGGATAACCTCTGTAATATGTATTTTCTCTTTAAAAAATTAAAATTGATTTATTTTTCTGGAAAAATAAAAAAGAACACTGTAATATAGTTTTAGATTCTTACTTAGTTTTAGAAGTCTTACTTAGATCGCTCAGTAAAGAGTAATGGTGAGAACTAAGGTTATTGTGTAATTTGGTGTAGTGTAGTCACTAGTGTCCAATATAACGTGACAACAGATTTGTCTTTAGTTGCAGTATCCGCAATCTTCTTATGAAACTGGATAATATTTTATTCGAATATTAACATATCGATAGTCGGGAATTTCTGAAAACATCCTTGAAAAACTCGGGAAATTACCTATACCGAAATTGATAAACACCATGTAATAATAAACATATATGACTACAGCCAATAGCGGGTCGTGTGTTCAGTACTTTGTTGACCATGTAGTGTTACTAGGTCAACGGTTGTGGCCAGGTTTTTTACATAATTGAAGGTACCCACATTAAAGAGGCTGAGTGTTCCTCAGATGGGTCTTTCGACAGAGTACAGTTTTTGTGCTTTCAGCTTGACTCGAACTCGCAGCCAAAAGCCTGGCAGTCGAGTGCCTTACCTACTGAGCTACCGCGGTTTTTAATTAATTAAATATGTGAAAAATATTTAGTCAGAAATGGAGGTTTGTGTTCTGCTCCAATCAATCAAACAATGTTTACGTTCAAATACATTTCACTGGTTTAAAATAAAATTTAAGATTCATTAGCGGTACTGTAGAGAAGAGAAAAAAAATTGAATCAAAGGCATTAATTTCTGAATTTATGAATGACTAAGCCCGAAAGGAGAGGTAGGGGAAGGGGGGAGAGGGGGGTGGGATCCCTAGCAGGAGCATTTGATGACTGTTTAATTAATCTCTTAACGACCGAACGTTAATTAATTTTATTATAGCTCCCTCCCCCCACCACTGCCAAGATTGTAGAGGCTGTGGAAGGAGAGGCACTTGGCTAAGGCCGTGGAGGGGCGGGAATGGGCCGACGATTGGGAGCAACCTGCTTCTTCTATAAAACTGCCATTAGCCAACCGCCTTCTCTTCTTCCTCTTCTTCCTCTTCCTCCCCCCCCCACCCCACGAACCTCCACCTCCCTTCTTCTGGATATGTTACCCCCAGCTCTTGGGAGAATCTATGTTTAATCTGGCCTTAATGCTTCGTTTGGAATGGCTTCAATTCTTAGTCTTAACGGTTTGTTGAAGGCTTCCTTGGAAGGGATGATAACAACCACTGAGGGTCATTAGGAATCCGTGCGGAGCTAAATGGATAGGAAATAATCTCTTAGTTACCGCTGGGTTGTTTAGTTCGGTTTCCTAGTTCAAGGATGTGTGAATCAGAAAATAAAATGTTATGAAATCCAGTAAAACTTTTTAAATTCTTAAATCTCTCCAACATTACTTTAGACAATTACAAGAATGGTTCAAATATCGGAAAAAATAAACTAAATCATGACAAATCTCAGCATATAAATTCACCTTTAGACACGACACCTAGTCTATATAAATAATGAACCTTTTTAACAAACTAATACAGTTCATTTTCGACAAAAGGATGACCTGGGGCCCTCACGTGAAAATGAAACGCCTCTGTCTAAACAACAGACTAAGACCACTATACTGTATTCTTCACTAACAATCAGACAACGATTAAATACTTATACTTTTATACTGAAACCTGTATGGATCGACGCATCACAATTTTTTGGAACAGGAAAAAAGGCACATTCAAAATTTAAAAAAAAAAAATTAAGAATCATAACACGCTCACTCTGATACTTCAGTAATATAACATTTTATTCAGACTTGAATAAATACACTGTACAGAACCTTTTTCACAGTTTATACAAACGATTTTTTTGACAAACTTTCAAGGACACTACTAGAAACTAATTCAAAACATGGCGACTTTGGATATGTCTGAGTCACCCTAAAGTAGGCTGAAGGGGAGCTGTGAGATTTCCCAAGTTAAATAAAAAAAATGCAAGACTACTACTAGGTACTGAACACCCACATGCTTTGACATGCTGATTTTATACAGTTCTGTATCACTTTTTTTTACCTTGTCACGGTTTGAGCGACAGGTCCGGGTAGATGTAATATAGTGAAAAAAAAAAACCTACTTAATATAAATCTGTCTTACTCAGAATATAACGATTAAATACTCCTGTTGTAAATAACGCACTAATGATTATACCATAGCAATCTATTTCTTACTTCATTTGTGGAGTGTTCTCTTATTTTATCATTTTAATATATCTCTTACGAGACGTAGCAGTATTTATTTGTTACTCTTAAGGGGCTTTGTCCCGAAATAAAATTATTTTTCTTTTCTTTTCTATTATATTCTATTAGTAATAAATACTATATTGTATAAACTATATAGCGTATAGGGATATCGGTGTTTATTTGTAATACTCTATAGGGGAGACCTGGGATGGTTCGGACAAGTTTTTTATTTTTTTTAGGGCTACAATTATTTTTTGTATCTTTTGAAATTTTTTTCTTTTTTAATAACTTTTTAGAAGAACGAATGATTTATTCTAAATGATAATAATGAACACAAGTCAGTAAAAAAATAAAAATATAAAACATTTAACAGTGTCCCAACTATCCTGGGCACCTGGATATTTGGGACAGCCATAAGGGATGGTTGGGACATACATAAATTAGGTAACACATTAGTTACAATTCAATATTTGTATTTACTAAATGATAAACGTAAATATAATAAAATAGTACTACGTGTTTCTTACACAAATAATAGTATAAATTAAATTAAAAAAGGAACACTTTTACCAATAAATAAATAAGGCATGATGTTGAAAAATAAGATTCTGTAAAGAAAAAAACTATAAGAAAATGCAAGTAACAAAGTATAAATAACTGCAAAAATTTAACAGGATGGTTGGACACTGTCCCAACCATCCCTTAGGTTACTTTTTTATTCAATACGTGATCCTTACAAACATGTAGGTTAGTATTTTAAGATTGATTACTGGAATCGAATGATAATTGATAGAAGTTTTATATGTTAATTTAAGACGCTGGCAGGATTTTTTTCTTTAAGAAAATACTATTCTAAAGTACATTCAAATATTTACTTTTGTAGTGAAAATTAAGAGAAACTTACCTCTCTTCTCAGAAACTTTAAATATGGCCGCCAAAGCACAGTATTACAACCTGCCTCAGGAGTGTGATCAACAGCTGTAAAACCAGTTCAGTAGTGCCAACCTATTATTAAAAAATTTCACTGTTCCAACCATCCCAGGTCTCCCCTACTTGAAGATATGTAAAAGCTTACATATAACTGAAATAAAGACTGAAATAACTAAACGAATGATTAAATAACTAAATGATTAAAGACGACATTTACAACAATAGCTACATGACATAAAGGATACATAAATTTTATTGTATTATGTATCAGAACAGTAAAATTGTTCCATAGCGTGACACTAATCTCCCACTCTCGGACTAGTAATTTAACCTTCCTATCTGTAAGCAGCCCTCGTAAACTTATCTGTTAAAATACAATCATAAATCAACTTATATATATACATAAAGTTGATTTATGATTGTATTATATGTATTCATTTATCGATAGTAAATAAATTAAAGGATTGGGATTATAAAGTTTTACCTCATTCCTATATTTCTACATATCTATCCCATACATTCTACTACCTTATTAGAATCTTTATAACAAACTAAATATCGTTATGCGATTAAAATTGTTTACAAGTGATTCAGACATTGAAAATATCTTTAATTAATTTTTTAAATCTAAATGAGGTAAATCGAACTTTTTCAAATCCGGCTTTGTAAACTTGTATAGTTGTTGATAGAAGTAGGTTGATTAAGATGGTAAATACTTTGAATAAAATAAACCAGACTAGCATCCCTGCCTCGGCTTCGCCCGCTCTCATATCTAGAGAACTTTGATAATTTTAACTAATAATTCAACTTTTACTTTTTTTATCGATAAATTTTATTTTTTTTTTTAAGTATCCTATTGAGCATTATGTCTTCAATGATATATTCACGCCTAGCAGTAATTTTTAGTCTGGTTTAAATTGCACTGATTAATGTTTGAAGATTACCTAAAAGCATAATTAGACGTCCAATTTTTAATTTTAATGTATGAATTGATAATCCAGATGGACAGAGACTATTAAGAAACTCTTACGGATTTTGGACTGCATTATCAGTGTTTCCAACTAAAAGCTCATCGATCATATTTTTACACAAAATAAAAAGCAAAGGATTGACGCTTTGATTTAGTAATAATTTGTATTTGTCAGAAATAATTTTATTGATTTCATCTTGTTGCATTTTAATTTCTAACCATAAAAGTATATGACAGTGTGGCTAACCTTTTTTCTGCCACTCAACGTTCTACATTAAAGTTTTTATTCTTGTAAATTTTATTATTGCTAAACCTTTCTACAACTATGAACATGATGTAAATAGTCAAAATTTGGTACAGATAGGCTCAGGAACTTTACTGGGGTCCACATGTCGGACTATATATTTTAAACTTTTTTTGATA
This sequence comes from Euschistus heros, assembly GCA_003667255.2. NCBI lineage: Eukaryota > Metazoa > Arthropoda > Insecta > Hemiptera > Pentatomidae > Euschistus > Euschistus heros. Next base: position 121,610 of record RCWM02000082.1, read on the forward strand.
ATTCAATTGCATACAAGTAAATTTTGTTATCAGTTTTGTGTTATATATAACACCGTATCTTTGTAAATTCACGTTTAAAATAGCGTTCGCCAACCAACGTCAATTTTCAAACTTCACCCCGATCCAAATATTGCAGTTTTCTTTAATTACAAATTAAATAAAATTCAGTAGATTCCAAAGCATCCTGCTGCTATAATGGTGAATTGGTTAAAATTTAGCACAGATCGGTTCAAAAGTTTTCGTGGTTAGTTTAACGAAAAATGTTTTGTCCTTTTTATATAATGGTATAGCTTGGTTGTTACTTTTTAAAATTTATTCTCTGTTTCCAAACTCTGACATTTTTTACCAGTATTTAAATTCCTCTTGTTATGCTTCCAAAATAACTGATGCGATTTATCCTAAGTCAGCTGAGCCCAGTTGAGATGCCGCCGAGGCTCACGACAGACTCCTCTCTCCCTCCCTCACCCCCTTACCCCATTCCTTCCTCCCTCAGATTCAGCTGCCCTAACTCTGCAACCAGATCACGTTCGCATCCTCTCCTTTGCCCAAATTACCTATTTGTACCTTCCCCTATTTCTTACATATATACACACCGACGTCTCCCTGAGTCACCTTCCTTCTCGCTGACAAAATATACGTTCTCGTTTTCTGGATCTATCATTCCTAGTAAAAATAATATAAAAAAAAAAGGAAATATTTTTCTATGAGAAAAAAATTCAATCTAAATATCGGTTACGCCACCATTGGTAGTACTGAACTCTTCAGGGAAGTACGAAATATATATATATATATATAATGTCCGGCAAATGTTTAAGATCATTCTAAAATGATGTCGGTACGTTTAAAAGTTGGACATTCTATGAAAAAATAAATGGATTTAAAATAGATATGCTAAAAAGGATATTTAAAGAAAAAAAGTAAAAATAAATTTTCAATACTTAATTTTCAACATTTTAATTTAGCAACCTTATATATATATATATATATATATATATATATATATATATATATATATATATATATATATATTGGTTAATTTCTTTATTTCTTATATAATTTTATTTTTATTAATTTGTATCCATACAGTTTGGATATACAAAAAGAACATGGATATATTTCCTTGACAGTTACTATTAAATGTTTAATAAGGTTCTTGAGGTTTAGTCATAAAAATAACAACTTATTTTGCTGACATTTCGAGACTATATTATTCTCCTAATCATGCCAATGTTACTGGTTTAATATCCATATGCATGTATGGATATATATTATTGGCATGATATACAGGGTCTGTACCTCTTTGTGTTAAAAAAAAAAAAAAAAAAAAAAAGTGAATGTAGATCGAAAATGAAGAAAATCGCTGCAGATCTTATCTTTCTATTCCAATCCATTGCAGATATACGATAATTCAAAGAATTTTATAAAGAAACCACTTTTTTTTTTTTTTGGACAGTAAAAGCTGTATCTCCATTTTTTTTTCCAAATTTGACCACATTTTCGGATTTAGCATTAAATTTTCTGTAAAAACAGAGTACATGAAACCTTGAATTTTACAAACTTTGGACCTAAACTGCAGCTTGATCTTCACCTTATTTAGGGAAGTTACAATGTCTTATAATACTTCAACGCTCGCCGTTTTTGGAAATAAATATCCTGAAAACGGCTAATGTCATTAAAACTTGCAAATTTAACCAGATTTCATATTGTATGATTAAATTAATGATCCGTTTCGATTTCATGGAGAAATTAACTTTTAAAACCGGAAAAACATGGTATTTTCATTTGGCATACATATCAGTTACCTATATAAACAAGATATGATAACCGCTTAATGGAAATATACATTTTAAACATAATAAACTTTTCATTGGAATAAAAAATAAAGAAAAAAATTACTGTTTATAAAAAAATAAAGGAAAACTGTCAATAAAGTAACTCCAGGCCAAAGGATTTTATGTTATTACATTTATTAATTATTAATATTTAGGATTTATTTTATTAGATTTTCAATGTTAGGTTTAAAACCCAATGTTAATGAACATAGATCTCAATTAGTAGGATAAAATTAAATTAATGCCTATTCCACTATAAACCAGGAAGGGTCTTAGGTTCACAAAACCATCCATAAATCTCTCTATATATAATAAGGATATATCCCTTCTATTTAACCTTTGAATTCCTTCTTTTACATTGTGGATAAAATTGCTTTACAACGTATTCCTGGGTGCTCTATTTATCTTGCCCCCAAAGTTCCTTAGCGGGTCGGTTTAGTACAAGGGTTGTATTCTAATTGTGTGCCCCAAAAGTTCACTCAAAGCCTATCCCTTTATTATATTGTAGTAGTTTTAATAATGTGTTCTTTCATAACCAACAATTAATTAAGGGAGGTAATGAGGTCAACCCCATCCATGCTTAAACGCCAGTTAAGGCACCATACTTTATAGAGGCTGAGTGAGCCTCTCGATCTCAATCCTCTGTTGAAACTGCTGACTATAAATGTTGTGACCACAGCCGGACTCGAACTTGAGCTACTGCTTGGAGTCTAGTATTTCATCCTTCAAGCTATTTAATCCCTTAATATTTACGTATTAATTAATTAATTTATTTTTTTCAGAGTCGTTGAGAGAGTATTTCTGCAAATATGGCGAGATCACGGAGGTGATGGTGATGAAGGACCCGACGACGAGGCGATCAAGGTGAGTACTGCATCTCTGTCTTTATCTCTACCCCTTTCTACATCCTTGTTGTCCTTAGATCATTATTTAGATTTTTTAAATGTTTTTGTTATTATTTATTTTTTTAAAGTTATTTTTTGATTTTTTTTTTTTTAAATCGCTATTATTCCTGAACATTGAATACCTCTGAATCGTTTATTTTTATATAATTTTTGGCATTATACTTACTACATATATCAGATTGTAGGTCCGTAACTTATCACATCGTATATCGATATCTGATATATTTTTTTACTTTCTCGATTTACGCTATTAATTATTACACCTATTTAAGAAATTATACTACTAAGGAATTTGGTTTCGAACATTAAGTAGAGACTAATCACGATCACATCAAGGAATAACAATTTTTCAGAATATTGCTCAAAGAATTTTTAATACTGAAAAAATACTCGGTTACACAAAATGAGACGTCCGAATTTTCATACCTACATTTTTAGGGGTAATCGACGGTTTATATTCTGATTCCTAAGAAGATATTGACATTCTATGAACTGGACCGACTAATCCTCTATTTTCTAACATTATTTTCTCTCCCAGGTATTTATACAGATTTTCGTTTTATTTTAAACATTAAAATGTAAACGCGATATCCAAGTAATTTTATATTATGTGTTTAATTTTAAAGTTCGTTTGTCCAGGAATAATTGCTTAACAGCATAGCACAGCCTCAATAAGTGAACTCGGAAATAAAAAATTTTTATGGCTGCATTTGAAGCCTGTCGATAGATTGATACAATAACCAATTTTAATAAGGCAAATCTAGAGAAATTTCTTTTTAAGTTACTAGTTGCCCCCTCTTATTTATTTTTGCAAAAATTGACTCTTTTCTAGTAAGAACTTAATCCACTGACCTACCGCATCTTTTACAAAATATTTGTTTAATCTAACTAATCTTTTATACAATCCTTGCAATCTAAAATAAATAAACTTATCCATTAAGATCTTAATGTTCCATTTGTTGCAGATTAAACCCAAACTAGATACCTATCCTTTCATAGTAACCTCCATAACTATTCGAATTCACTAGTCTCTCAACATGCTTCCCATTCTATTCCCGAAACATCTCTGAGGTGCCTTATAGAAGATGGGTTCGGGACCTTCTTCAAATGTAAAACTTTTACTTTTACGTTTTTTTTGTTTAGTAATCGGTTCTATGATGTCGAAAATACTCTCATACATGATATTAATTAAACGTAGGCCTTACTAATACATCTGGTATCCAAACCTTGCATTCCGAAATCTTTCGAAACATTCTTAATGCTCCTTACTTTAGGTTGGTGGTAAGGATTGTGGTAGATCACAGTACTTAGTGAACAATCCCATGTACCACTTTTGTGATTTGTCCTTTTATATAGTAGTATGGATTATATTTATTTTTAATATTCAATAATAAATTTAATAAAAAAAAGACCGCTCTTCTATTTCAATATCTTCTTCTAAAAGATGGCGGCCTGTTGGAGAAGACAGGATAGTTTTATTTAACAGGTGGGGATGGGTTTTTGCCCGCCATAATGTTATCCCGTTCGCCTTTTTTTGTTCTTTTTTTTCTTTTCTTTCTGCGTAGCTTGCATGATTTTACGATATTGCTTTTTTATGCGGTCCCGAGCCCGACGTGGAATGGCAAGAACATTTTTCCAATATTATTCCTAAATCTCTTTTATTTCGTTTCTTCATAAGAAATATCTCATGTCACATCCTCCTTTCTTTCTCTCCGAAATTATTATAAGTGTTTATTTTATGATAAAAATAAATTTACATTATGTCCTTGAAGTTGAAAATGTTATATGAAACAGTAAAAAGTCTGAGGATAGGACAAAGTTTTCCCGAAACATGTAACTTAATAGAGGAATAATAAAGAGGAGTGATGCCATAATAAGTGTGATATTTCTTATTTCTTAATTTTTTTTTTTTTTTTTTTTTAACTTTTTATTCGAATAATTACAAGCTGCCTCACTCAAGGGCATGAGTAATATTGATGACAGAGACCGACCTATTCACACAATATATACAATGATAAGAAAATCAAAATAAACAGCTTTAAAAATACAAGAAAAAAAAGGATAAAATATATATATATATATATAAAAAGAGGAAGTTAAAAAATTGGGTATCACGGAGGGAGACTACAAAGATAAGGATAAATTCGGAAAAATGGTTAAAAATATAAAGGTTCTTGTAGCGGAGAAGAAGAAGCATGAAAGTAAGAAATGGACGGAAGAAAGAAAGAGGGAAATGGGCGAAAAAATGAAAAGAATTTGGGCAGAAAGGAAGAAAACCTGAAAATGATATACGCGTGGTCCACCGTTGGCCTGTATCGCGATAAATAAATAAATAAATATATATATATATATATATATATATATATATATATATATATATATATATATATATATATATAAATAAATAAATATATATATAAGACATAAAGTAAAATATACAAGAAATAAAAATTAAATAGAATAAATGATAATATAAAATAGGTAATGAAATAAAAAATTAAAATTAAGAAAGGATCATAACAACATTCATACTCTATGGTATATACAAAATGTATCTTAATTTTTAAATACTGAAATGATATCAAGGGAACTATATATAATTCTGAAACTTTTTTTGTGCACATTCCGTGTTTTTTTTTATTAATTATCAGTTTTACTGTTGATTTGCATCGTCCAAAAAAAAAAAAAAAACATGTTTTTAGCAGATTGTAAAACCTCACTTTTTTTAAAAAGAAATAAATAAATCTAATTCATGTCAATTATTCGTACAGAAATTCCTCATTACTTCAGTAAATGTTCTGTATAAAAAGCCATTTTATTAATAAACTTCTTGGTTGATTATTAAAATTTTAATTAAAAACAAGATAAAACACTTTTGGATTAGAGTGTAGGTTTTTAGTATAGACGGTAGTAACAAGAAATTGAGGATCAAGGTTATTATGAATTAGTACATTCGTGATATATTAAGAAGTATTAATGATCTTACAATGGATTTTTGGTTGAAGTGGCTGGAGCGGTGTTTTTGAGGGAGAATAGATCTTAATGATGGATTTGAAAATTGTTATGTTGGGCCCAGAGGCTGAATCTTTACTTTTACAGTTTGACAAGAATAGGTTGGTAACCTTTAGGATAACCCATTTTTTCCCCCTATTCAGAGAACAAAAATACCGATATCCTACCAACAGATATTAAATACTGCAACAAGTCTTCATTGACTCTATAACACTTCACCTAAGGAGGCAAAATGGAAGGAGTTCTAAAAGCTATCTGGACCAAGTACAGACTGAGTATAATATAACGAAATTTGGAGTTGTATAGTTAGGTGAATAGATTTTGATATCTACATGTATTAGCCAGGTAAATGAAGAATCCTTAGGGTATTCCCTATGACTGGTCGGTTTGTCTGTTCCTAAAGAAACATGTTTATAATGGGACATTGGAAATATTTATCTAGTCATTTAAACAAAAATTATTAAAGAAAAAAAATACCAAAAGAATTGGTTTTAAGCGGTTTTATTATTAATAAGCCTAAACTAGATACCTATCCTTTCATAGTAAAGTATCTACCAACTCGAATCCATTAATGACTTGCTTCCTATTCGGTTCGCAATAACCTTTCGAAGCGTCTGAAAAGAAAATAGCCAAGAGAACTTATAATGTAGAACTTTTATTCAAGTGCTAATAATGAGTAGTTTATTAAAAGTTATTGTAATAATTTTGCACATATTTACTATATATACAGGGTAAAATAAAATCTCTAAAGGGTAAAATATCTCTTAGTGTAAAATAAAAAAAAATGGGTGAAACTAGATCAAAAATGTAGCAAAATGCCGCAGACCTCACCTTTCTATTCCAATCCGTTGCAGATATACGATAAATCACAGACTTTTTTCTTGGAAACCACGTTTTTTTTTCCATAAAAGCTGTAATATCTCCATTTTGTTTAAATATTTTTCAAATTTTGACCACATTTTCGGATTTAGCATTAAATTTTCTATAACAGCTGAGTACCTGTAACCTTGAATTTTAAAAACTTGGTTTCTGAAGAAAAGCTTGATCTTCACCTTATTTGGGTAAGTCACAATGTCGTATATTACTTTAACGCTCCCGGTATTTCGAAAAAAAAAAAATAACTATCCACAACACTGCAACTCTTAGAAAAACTTGAAAATTGAATAAGCTTTTGAATGATATGTTAGAAATAATGATTTTGTTTCGATTTCATGGAGAAATTTACTTTTGAAACCGAAAAAATATGGTGCTCTCATTTGGCATACAAATCTGTTACTTGTGTAAATAAAACATTATGACAATCCCTTAATGGATATGTGCATTTTAAACATAATAAACTCTTCATTGGATTAAAAAGCAAAGAAAAAAATAATTGTTTTATATAAAATAAAGGAAAACTGTCAATAAAGTGTCACCAGATCAGAGGATCTTATGTTATTATATTTATTTATTTATTATTATTATTTAGGATTTATTTTATTAGATTTTCAATGTAATGTTAAGAATCCAATGATAATGAATATAGACCTCAATTTTGCCGTTAGCTTCTGTATACTTATCCTATATAAATTAATATATTTTTTTTTAATTTCTTGTATTTATATTTATTTTAATAAAAAATACTTTCGCTAATATATTTAAGAATGTATTGTTGAGAAAAAAAAAATTGAACGAAGCGCTGACTGAAATTGTACTTAGATTTGAGACGAGAGGGTTGTAGATTGATCAAAAGCAGAAAAGCCGTATTTCATTTAAATACCTCGAGGGAGCAGGTGTGAGCTGTTGGCTGCTGGGCCCTTCTATGACGTATTGATACTTTGTTTCCCTTTTCCCAACTTGTTCTTTTCTTCTCCTCTTCTCTTTGTATTATATATATTCGTATTTGTTTTGGAAATCAATTACTGTTTATATCTTCGAACCATAAATTATTCTCATGTTAATGTAAGCATTTCACTGTAAACATTTCATGTCAGATGAACACTCAATTTTATTTTTCTCTCAAAATTTGATACAGATTTTCTAGGCACACCTAAGCACTACTAAATTTTACATATCGTTCCTACAACTGCAAACTATGGAATGTGAAAAAAATCCATAATGATAAAAGTATAGTTGACTGGTATGATGAATGGAGAAGATGATCAGGGATGTAGTCAGAGAGGAACACCACGTCTAATGCCGGCAGTACACACTCGCCGAGGCAAGACGAATGCAGGCGAACACGAGTGTGTACTGGGTCACCTCGTGTTAGTTCGCCTTAGCTCTGCTCGGCTCGGCAGCGCTCCGAAAAAAGTCGGTCTCTGGGCACGAGTCAAAGGACCGAGAGAAAACGAGCGGCGAGGCGAACCGACCCAGTACACAATCGCCTAAGCTCGGGATTTAGATTTCTGCGAATGGCAAGGCACTTCTGTTATTCGCATCTAAGTTTCTTTTAATCACATTTCAACGCTTCTTTCATACAATTTGCAGTTTCTTACTATTTAAGGAACTAAATAAAAAAAAATATTAACTAAGAACTAGAGATAAAAAAAGATTCCTTAATGACTATTTATTTACTAGATTCCATTTAGGCAATTTTTTTAATTTATTAATTTAGCCAATATATTTTTCACATTCATTTCATAATCTTAAAAAGTTATTTAAGTGGGTTTTTACATCTTCCAATTATAGAAATTTTAAGTAGTTAATTAAAGTAGCTAAATTTTCTTCGAAAATTCGTTTAAAATAAAAAAACAATCAGAAAATATCAATAAATTTGGACTTATCCAGTCCTGTTCCGATGAATGTTGTTATCCATCTCGTTTTTTTTTTTTTTTTTTTTTTTTTTTTTTTCTTCTTCTTCGTGGTTACAATGTACACATACTTATAATATGCGTAGGCTGCAATAGCTGCAAGTGCTGTAACCAGAACCCTCAGATCCATCTTCCTAAGCTTCCAATAAAACACTAGCTTTAGCTTATAAAAGTGGACAACTCAAGTTTTACAAAGCTCGCCTTCCCTCGTCAACGAGCGACTCGGTGAGTGTGTACTTGCACCATTCGTGTACACAGCTCGTTTCCGCTCGGCTCGGGTGGCCTCGTTGACGAACGCCTCGGCGAGTGTGTACTGCCGGCATAAGAAGAAATACTTTAATACGTGCCAAGTCTTCTTCAGGGCCTCCGAACCACACTTGTGAAGAGAAGGACGATGACTCTGACCGTGAAAAAATACATTTCTTGTATAAATTTATCAATTGCTTTAGGACTGATATAAGTTTTAGCGAATTCCCAAATCTGAATTCCCTCTTCAAAGGGGAGGAAAAACCCTGTGAAAGGGTCGATTATACAAACTATTTGATTATGCCAAATCAATGTAACGAATCGCTAAAGAACGAATGTGAAGTTAAACGAAAGTGACGTTAAACGAAATAAACAAACAAACAAACGAATGCAAAACCGCCTATTTTCACATTCGATACTTTGCAGTTATAGGGACGATAAGTTTAAAATGAATGAAAATGAATGGTATTGCCCTAGGTCATAAAGGACCAGTATTCCTGTACGTCACCAATGTATTCGAGCCAGAATCAGAAGGTCGAGATTCAGTCCATGGTTACAAACCGACTAGAACGGATTAGAACCGGCTTCGCTAAGGCTACAAAAATACTAAAAATAAAAAAAAAATATTGAAGAGTTTGAAACCGGAAACATTCCAGAAAATTTCTAAAATAAGTTGGTTTTGGAATATAATTAGGTAAAATGAGTAGGTGGTGAACTTCCTCATTCCTGAATTCTCGATTATTCTGTATTGTGATTTCATCCTCATACCCTTAATATTTGAGCGTCTGATAATATAAAATAAAAATTATAATGCTAAAGTCTTAAATTAGAAAAAAAGAAAAGAGCTCCCAATCAATTACAAAAGACTTAGTTACATGAGTGTGATTAGACCTATTTGGAAGTATGGAGTTGAGCTTTGGGGCTCCACTAAACCATTGAATTCATCTCGTTTCCAATCCCTACAATTCAAAAACCTTTAAAAATCCTCAATGCCCTTTACTTCGTCACCAATATACTTATCCATAAAGATCTTAATGTTCCATATGTTGCTGATTTAGTCCGAACCAGATAACTATCCTTTCATAATAATCTCCATAACCACTCAAATCCACTAGTCTCTCAACTTGCTTCCCACTCCATTCCCGATAATCCTTCGAGGCGTCTGAAAATAAGATGGTCTCGAGACCTTCGGGTGAAGAATTTTTATTCAAGTTCTACTCATGACTAGTTATTTTCAAGTTATGACTTGTAAGTATAATCATTATCAACACATTTACTTGATGTATAGGTTTTGTATAGTTGTCAATTTCAATAAATAGATTAATATATGTATAAGAAATGACATATAAAAATGAGAAATATTTTATCAGTATTACATTATTTAGCTTTTAAAAAATTACAAATTATGATTTTAGTAGGAGAAGATTTTCTTTATATAACTTTAACACAGAATTAAAAGTTTCAATGGTGGTGGGAGGGGATGAATAAATAAAAAAGAATGATCACCTAAAAATGACTTGGAAGACTTACGAGGTTTGGAGGAGAAGGTATAATTAGTTCTGGATAAAATATTGACAGTGATATATAAATAATGGTTATTAGGCCGGACAAAGTGGCTACCAGACCCTTCGTTTCATTAATATTTATTGAGAGGAGTTCCATTGTTAATGAACCTCTTATATTGTTATATTGTTTGCCTGATAATGATATGGCCATGGTAATAGAAAATGTTGCCACTCGATAATGTTTATTTATATATACTGTCTTTACTATTACACAAAAAGACAAGCTATTTTTTGTTTGTGATCACTAACCACGAAAATTACTGAGCCAATCTTTACCACATTTTAACCGCATCAACCTCAAAGTTGAAGGAAGGTTTAGCAATAATAAAATTCAAAGATTATTCAATTATATTGCTGTGAAAAAGCGATAAATATGTAGTGCTCAGTGAAGTTTGATAATCGGCTGATAGGTGGCGAGCACCATTCGAGAGAGGTTACTAAGGTACGGTGTTATACAGAGCTAGAAATTTATGGTAAAATTTATTTATTTTCAATTCAATTTAAATTAGAAATGTTATAAGTATATGGATCGGTATGTTTTTATGTTTTTTAAAAATCGACCGAGATGTTGAATGATCAACAGAATTTGCTATGATAAAACTATTAAACTAAACTGTACCAAATTTTAACTACATCTTCACAGTTCTAGAAAGGTTTATAATAAATCATGTTTACTATAATAATAATTAAATTGTATAGTCTTGAGTGCCAGAAACGAGGTTTGCCAGACTGTCATATACTTTTATGGTTGGAAATTAAATTTCTACCAGATGGATCGGTAAAATTATTTCTGCCGAATCGGATGCCTAATTATGCTTTTACGTACTCTTCAAACACCTAATCAATGCAATTATAACCAGGTTAAAAATTACAGCCATGCTTAAAAATATCATTGAAGAAATAAAGCTAAATTCCATACTTATAAATTCAATACAAGATTTTATCGATAAACAAATGAAATTAAATTATAAGCTAAAATAATCTAAGTTCTTTATTCATTAGAATGGGCGAAGCTGCGAAGGGGTATGCTATTAATATATAAAAATAAAGTGATTATCACTGTGATATATTTATTTTATTGTTAATTTGTTGGTATTCACAACTGTAAACAAAATATACATCTTGCAAGTGAAGGTAATACTTATAATAATGCCAATGACTTGTAAAGCAGTAAACCATTGCTTCCCAAATCCCAAAGCAAATTTAATCATAGCTATTTGACAACTGATTTTCTGGAATCAATCACCTAATTTAATAATTATTAAATCTTTCAGTCAATTTTTCAGTGAACTAATGATTATTTGTCTGAAAGATTTAATCATTATTAAATTAGGTGATCGAGTCCAGGAAATTAGTTTTCAAATAGCTATGATTAAAGTTTAGCTTGTAAAAGTAATCAATTCCTGGCGAACTCTGCTTTGGGAGGGGACCTTCGATTGAAAATTCATAATTCTGGCACATAAGCATTGCCCGTCTTAATATAAACAAAAGATAAACGACCGTAATTTAGTCGTAGCAAGATTCCAAAAAAAAAAAAAAAAAAAAAAAAAAAAAAAAAATGATCAATTATGTAATATCTTGGACAAAAGACGAAGAGCAAATTATAATAATAACAAAAGATCAAAAAGATTCTTAGCCGGTCGAATATATTTCATATTCATTTCTAATTTCCATGATTTAGATTAACACTTGAACATCTGTTGGCATCCCATCCACGGCCACTATAATACTCTCGAATTAGCAGTGGGTTTAATATTGTCTAATTTTTTAACATATGGAACTCTTCCAAAATGAGACTCTATTATGTCTGAGGGTGCGGGTATTATAAGAATAGAAATATTAAAATATATTTGCCTGGTACTATAATTATAATATATAATATCTGGTGTGGGTGTTTGTGTAATATTTTGGCTACTATATCGTTATTCAAATAATCTACAAAGTAAATAAACTTCTTTTGGCAGGGGGTCCATACTTGTTTGGGGTAACGTTTTCACCCTGAAAATGTTACATCTTGACAAGCTCCAGTTTAGTTGGAATTGCTCGGATCAATTTTTTTTGGACAATTTTCTGATCAAACATTTAATAGGTAATATTTTTTGTTATGTAACATTTGTCACTAGGACGAACCGTTTAGGAGATACATTGGTCTCAATGAAAAAAGTCACCACTGACCAGTTAGAATAGCAAACCTAAATTACTCTCTATTTAATGGACGACTTATAACCTATTAATTATATTAATTAGATAATTATAATTAAAATAGCTGTATTTTTAAAATTTATAATTAAATTTGCTGCCAATAATAGTTCTTGAAAGATTTACAATTAGAAAATTTACTATAATAATAACTTATACTATTATATAAAAGGACAAGCCATTTTTCGTTTGTGATCACTAACCGCGAATATTACTGAACCAATCTGTACTAAATATTAACTACATCACTTTCATAGTTCTAAGAAGGTTTAGCAATATTAAAATCTACTGATTTTTAATTTATATTTTATTAAAAAAGGTTAATATGTGGACAACAGTGCAGTATGAAAATTGACCGATAGGTGGGGAGTGCCATTCTACACGAGAGGTTACAAAACAGCTTGAAATCGACGATAAAATTTACTTATTAAACTATAAAGAAAATTATTAAAAAAATATTTAAATATGGTGTGCGATATGTGGATCTCAGTGAAGCTTGAAAATCGACCGATTGAGTATAGCGCCATTCCACAATAGAGTTAACAATGGTAAACTAAACCTATCTGTACCGACATCTAAATAAATAATTTTTATAATTCTAGGAAGGTTTTGCAATGGTAAAATTTAGAATAACTAAAATTTAAATGTACAATTTTGAGAGGCAGGACCGAGGTTTGCCACACTGTCATATACTTTTATAGTTCGAAATCAACATCCAACCAGATCAAATCAATAAAGTTATTTCTGCCGAATACAAATTATTACTAAATCAAAATGTCGATCCTTTGCTTTTTATATTGTGTGTAAAAATATGATTCACGGGCCTTTTGTCGTAAGCACTGATAATGCAGTTTATTTTCCGCAAGAGTTTCTTAATAGTCTTTATCCATCTTGATTACCAATTCATACATTAAAGTTAAAAATTTTATGCTTAATGGTGCTTATATGTAATCTTCAACCACCTAATCAGTGCAATTATAACTAGATTAATAATTACTGCTAAAAAATCATTGAAGAAATAATGCTCAACCACATGCTAAAATACAAGAATCTTATCGATAAACAAATAAAACTTTAATTTTTAGTTGAAATTATCTTTACTTGTAGAATAGATTTGATTGCATTTGCTATAAATATAATCTGTACATCAAATTCTTGATGTTTTAAATGCTTTTACAACTGATGATGTATGTTTTAGTGAATGTACTCGTGATATACATTGAAAATCGGTTTGCGAATAAACATAAGAAATAGTAGTAGCTAATCATTAATTAATTTCTAATTGTATTTACTTTGTCATATTTTTGTTTTATAATTATGTATTAAAATTTGCTATTGGGCACAAAAAATACATCTAGAAACATGTCAATTGTTTGTAAATCAACTACTCATTGGTAGAACTACAATCTAATTTTCAGAACTGATGGTCTAACCAGATGCCTCAGAGGATTTTCGGAGTCCGTAGGGACTAATGGGTTTGGGTGTTTATGTAGTTTACGAATGAAGGGTAAGTATTTCGTTCGGGGCAAATCAGCAACATATGGAACATTATGATATTTATTGATAGATTTGTTTGTGAAATAATAACGAGCATTGAGGATGATAAAAATTGTTATCCTAATGACTGAAACATTTTAGATTGAAACTGGATAAAATGTTATCTGATTTAGGTCAAATCAGCAACATGTACAACATTAAGATGTTCATGGTTGAGTTTATTTGTAAGTAAAGTAAGGAGCATTCAGGATTTTTTGAAGGATTCTGATTTTTTGTTAGGATTGGGAAATCGAATGGTAAGCAAGCTATGAAACTTGTGGGTTTAGGTGGTGGATAGATTGTAAAAAAAAATAATAATAAAAAAAATAAATAAAAAAAAATAAAAAATAAAATAAAATAAATTACAGCAAGTAAAATTGCGATGGATATCACATTAATTTTGTCCTATGATTTTCATATGGAATAAAGGAAAATAGATAAATAAATTAGTGAACATTTATTTTTTCTTGCAAAATTACGAGTATAAACCAGATGTTTTTTTATTTATCTTTCTAAGACAAATACTTCCAAAGTTATGAATGTTTTTGTAAACCCTTATAATCGCCATATTAAACGTGTGAAGCGAAACCAAAATGACCACCATGAATAAATTGTTGGAGTTAAAACTTTAAAAATATTGGTTTTCAAGTCTTGAGACATAGGGGAAGCAAACATCCCTGGATCACTTTAAATGGAATTACCTATTAGATGGGTCGTAGAGTTTAGTTCAGCCCTAAAGCTCAATGCTTAAGTCCAAATAGGTGTGATTGTAGCCACATAGGCGAATCTCTTGTAATTTATTAGGTTTTTGATTTAAGATCTAACTGAAATACTTTTATTGAGTTCTGTCTGTTTCTTTCTGGATGTGTAATGTCCTTTATGTCATTGTGGATGGGTAAACACTAAATATAATACATTACGTAATAAATAAGTATTAACATAAGATTATTGATACGCATACAGTAGATATATTAGTTATGAGGAGATGACAGATGAGAAGAGCGTTGGAAACATCTGTTGCTAACATCAAGCTAGCAGTGTCAGTTGCAGTATTTATAGTGGCAGTGGCAGCCGACACAAAACATAAAACGGTCCAGGACTGAATCTATTTATTTCTATATCCGAACCCATTGAGAGGAGGCTAGACCTAGTGCGCTCTGCCAACCTTTATTTGTCATGGCTTCCACGGTGGAGTTATATTGTCCGGCCTCTCATAATTGTCAAGACCATTACTCATATATGCCAAAGAGTGTTTTAAATAATCTTTAATTTCTTTTTAAATAGTGATATTGCAATTTTTTTTTTTAAAACTCGCTAGCAAACAAATAAAAATTATGAATTAGAAGGTTCTAAGACCTAGTATATTGAATTATAAATTCAAGTTCTATCATGAAAGCTTAGATATCTGGTTTGGGCTAAATCAGCAACATTTAGATGAGCCTAAAGGGGAGCCCATGATTTATCTTGATCAGCCAACTTCACTTCAAACTGGATAAGATGAGTTTTTGTTTTAATAAAGTTCGTGATTATCATCATAAACTCATACATATACAACAAAAAACTTTCAGAGAGTTGACATAAGTACGAGAAGACACGATTTTGAACGAATGACACCAGGAAGACCAAGTATGTATTAATGTAACCTAGTACTGTATAACCTACCCCTTTGGTTAGCTCTCATAGGACGCGAAATATGCCATGTAGCACTTCCACTGAGAGATAAACTAATTAATTTAATAGAAAACGTTTGATATTATTTATAATAATTTCTATAACTATTAATTGATATTTACTATTGTATAAATAATATACAGCAAGTAAATTTGAAGAAAATTATTACAGTGACATGTCAATAAAATGTAAAGAACTGCATCACTAGTAGTACTTTTATAAAAGTTCTACATTTGAAGGTCTCTTCGCCATCTTATTTTCAGACGCTTTGGAGGATTATCGGTAATGAAGTGTGATGCAAGTTGGGAGTCTAGTGGATTTGTGTAGTTATGGAGTTTCCTGAGAAAGGATAGGTATCTGGTTCGTGCTAATTAAGAAACATATGAGGCATATAGATCATTGTGGATTAGTTTATTTGTGACATATAAGGAGCATTGATAATTTTACGAAGGGTTTCGGATTGTAAGGATTGGATAAGAGAAGAATTGAAAGGTTTAGTATGACCCTAAAGCTCAGATCCGTATGTCCAAATAGTTCTAATCTTTGTAATGTAAATAAGTCATTTTGAATCAATCGGAAGCTTTGAACTTTAGTTTAGAAAATGTCGAAGAAGTCAAAAACTACGAGTAGTTTTCTAGTATAGTAGTCTTCCTTGTAGTCTTGGATTCCACGTTAAACGTTTGTCCGGACGGACTTCTAAGTAGCGGATCTAATTAACTAACATTAATGTAATACTTTTAAAGGGTGCTACTATAGGACAATATAAATATTTCGAGAGATTAAAAGTATATATTAAAGTTTATATAAATATATTAGAGACTTTAAAAGTTCTGTGGATTGAAGTGGGTTTTTAGCTCATAATAAGAAGGTGAGGAGACATTTAGATCATTATAGATAAATTTTTTTTGTGACATAAAAAGGAGCATTGAGGATTTTACGAAGGATTTCGGATTGTAAGGATTGGATACGAGAAGAATTGGAAGGCTAAGTAGGGCCCTAAAGCTCAACTCCGTTTATCCAAATAGGTCTAATTACTGTCAGGTAAATGAGTGTTTTGTTTATAATATTAATTTTTAAAATCTTATCCAACAAATTTACCTGTCTTTGATTTAAAAAACAAATCATTAGGTGTGCAAAGAATTCATAAATCATAAAATTATAGAGATACTAATATTTTTTTTAACTTTTTAGGAAAATAGCAAAGGTACCTGTATGTAAATCAGAAAAACATATGTCTGCTAACGGACTTAATCATGCTTAATGTCAAAGAACACATACTTACATGCAACAAATATTGCCACAACACACTTAAGCCTCTTAGTATGATGAACAAGCATTACCTTATGAGCATCCCAAGGAAATCCGAACCAAGCTTGTTCACTTACGGGAGGGCAATCAGTCGCTGGAGTCAAAATCCAATGGAGGCTGTATGGGAGCTCTATGGTACACTCTCTCAGAGCATGAATAATGAGAACCTTATCTGATTTTAGTGACAGCATATTTTCTGGTTGTTATTATATTCTAACTGTTATGAATTTGAACAATGAAGACATGAAAAAAAAAAAAACTAGATAAAAAGGTGATTGATAACCTACCCTACGGTTATCCTGACTTGGCTTATCTTAGAAGAAATACATCACGACAAACCGCAATATTAAATAATATAAATCAAAGCTTGGCATTATGCCATTATAGCCCCCTCCAGCCGAGAGTAATATCATTCATTTTTCATCCAAGAGGCCGTGGAATCTGTCAAAGAGGATACGCTATAGCCAGGGAGATTCTCTTACGTAGTTCCTGGACGTTTGTCATCTCCAGACAAGGAGAAGAGGAAGAAGAGAGTTTTAATAAAAGTGTCTATGTATCGGCCCGGAGCTAGCTGACAGGGGCCCCATATTGGGCTCTCATATCCTCAGTAGGGTGTGTCTAAGGTCCTATATTTGTGTAGTTATCTAGGATATAACGCTCTGTGTGTTTGTGTCTGTGCTTGAACAATATATATGACGTAACTATATTTATATAATTCTCGGTACCGAAACCATGGTAAAAAAAATATATTGCTATAGCAAATTATAATCTGTATCTATACTATTATATAAAAGGACAAGTCTTTTTCGTTTGTGATCACTTACCGCAAAACCTACTGAACCAATCTCTACCAAATTTTAACCACGTGATGTTTATATTTCAAGAAAGGTTTAACAATAATAAAATTTACAGATTTTTAATTAAATTGTCATAAAAGAACGATAAATATGTGGTGCGGAGTGAAGTTTGATAATCGACCGATAGGTGGCGAGCACTATTCGAGAGAGGTTACAAAGTTATGGTGTTACATAGAGCTAGAAATTGATAATAAAATTTGCTTAATTCTATTATATTGTTATAAAAAAAGGGTATATGTGTTGTGACGTTTGGATCGTATTGAAATTCTAAAAGAGTTTTAGTAAAAGTATTGAACCCATTTAAACCAAACGTTAACTAAATTATATTAATAGTTCTAGGAAGGTTTACAATAGAAAAGTTTACTATAATAATAATAATAATTTCATTATACAATATTTATACAGATTCATTATACAATACAGAAATGATGTTTGTCACACTGTTATAAACTTTTAAGGCTAGAAATTAAAATCCACCTAGATGTAATTGATAAAATTATTTCTGGCTAATAAAAATTATTACTAAATTAAAGCGTCAATCCTTTGCACAATGTCACAATGTGTTAAGACTAATTGTTTTAAGTGGAATTATTATTAAATAAAAGTGTATTAGATATGTTGACATTAAATACTCTTTTATTGAAGAAATTAGGTAAAGAAGTATTTTTTCTTGACCAACGGTTTTACAAGATGGTGATGTGGTGAACAATCACGTTTAACCGGCAGGATCCCCCCCCCCCAATAAAGAATACCTAGTTTATAGAGGTGTGCCTCAGGAGGGTCTCCAGACCCCGAGATCGATCCACGCCCGAAGAAACAGAAATTTTCTGCTTTCAGTCGGGCTTGAACTTATGTCCCGAAGCATAGGAGTCTGGATATGTATGGATAAAATTATTTGTAACAAAATACGGAGCATTGATAATTTTACGAAGGAATTAAAATTCTAAGGATTGGATACGAGAAGAATTGGAAGGTTTTTTAGTGGTGCCTCAAAGCTCAGATCCGTATGCCAAACAGGTCTAATCACTGTCATGTAAATGAGTCTTTTGGAATCAATCAGAAGCTTTTAAATTTTGTCTAAAAAATGTCGAATAAGTCGAAAATGTCGAGGAGTTTCTTTTCGTCATAATTTTGTATGTGGATTATAACAGAGTTGTTTGTCAGGATGGAGTCCTAGGTAGCGGATCTGATCAACTGGGATTAGTGTAATACTGTTAAAGGTTACTATGGATTGAAGTGGGTTTGTAGCTCATAATGGAAGGAGGGGTATCTGATTTGTCCTAATTCAGCAATATAGGAGACATTTAGATCATTATGGATAAGTTTATTTGTGGCATAATAAGGAGCATTGAGGAACTGGAAGGTTTAGTTAATCCCTTAAGCTCAACTCCGGATATACAGATAGCCCTTATTACTGTCATGTACGTGAGTGAGTATTTTTTGTGAATAATTAATTGGAATCTTTAAACGTTTGTATTGTAAATGTTGAAATACGCCTAGCAGTTTCTTTTCGTTTTAGTCTTGTATGTGGATTCCAAAGATGGTTGGAGGGAGATGTATAGTTAGAGGTTTGTGTTGCCGGCTTCAAACCTTTAGGTCCTCTTAACCCTCTTATTTCATAAAAGGAACAACTACAATCTATTTTAAAGAAATTATTATTATGTATTATATTAGAGCTATGATTGCTAACCACATCACATTCTTGTACAACTGTTGGTCACGGAACATTACTTCCTTACCATGTAATTAACCCGAGACCCTTCATTCAGGATTTTATATTAATACGTTAAAATTTATAAATAATGTTCTACTCTTTTGTAATATAATTATTTAGAACCCGGTGCCAAATTTTACAGAAAAATAAGAAGGAATTCTAAAAACTATCTCTCTTTCCTTTCGATATCAGGAAGAGGGAGGAAGCATTGTTGGGGCCTTGGACATCTACATCGGAACATCGGAACATCGGAAGGGGTGAGGAGACAGCTCTATTGTTGGATCTTGCTGCCAGTGGCCAAAAATTAACGACAGGATGTTTGCTACTGGAACTAACAGAACAGTTCTTCATAAATACATTTATATCGATTTTATAATAATTTATTTAAAATAGACTGATTACTGATTTTCTTTTTATTATAAAAGAATCTTTAAAAAAATCAACTTCAAGATTATGTACAAACATGAACTAAAAAAAAAAAAAAAAAAAATAAAAAAAAAAAAAAAATCATTTCCAAACAAAGAGCATTAAATAACAATCAACGAAATTATCGGTACTTAAATACCTATTCATAATTTATGATCAATTATTTTTGGAGTCGGTGCCATTTTAATCCTGCCTTTACAAGAAACTTTTCAATGACACGACACAGTGGTGAAGTAGTGGAGCGATCTTTACAATTATCAGTTGTTTTTTTTTTTTTAATTCTATTTGTTTAGGTTCGCAGAACAACCATCCTTAAACAGCTCACCTCCATAAAACCCACACCATCAAAACCGAAATCCCCAAAGTCAGTCCTGACGCAATCCTCCCATCTATTTCTCGGTGCACCCCTCGGACAAAGTTTACAGTTTAAAGTTTGATTACGTTTGTTGAGAATTTCTTTATGTAGTACTTTATTTATCCAGTACTTTTTTTTTCGCACCCATAAACAACTTTAGGTAAGACAATAGTCTAGGATCCTATGTGTTGAATTTTTAGACAGCAGGCGCGAGCTTAGTAGTTTTGTACTCGAGAATTACAATTAATGTTCCATCAATCCCTGATAAATAGATCTACAATCTACGTAGAACTCCATTTGGACAAACGTCTTATTTACAATCCACATACGAGACTACAACGACAAGAAATTGGTTTTCGTTTTATTCTTCTTCAACATTACCACACAAACGTTCAAAGTTTCCAATAAATTACAAATGTCCCCTTTAAATGACAGTAATTAGATTACTTAAACATACGGAATTGAGGTTTATGGCTCAATTCAACCTTCCAATTCTTATGAATTCAATCCTTGCAGTCCAAAATCCTTCGTATAATCCACTAAGATCTTAAAGTTCCATATGTTGCTGATTTGGCCCAAAGAAGATACTTATCCATTCATGGTAAACTCTATTCTTCTCGAATCCACTAGTTTCTCAATTTGCTTCACGCTCAACACCCAAGAACATTCCGATGTGTCTGAAAGGAAGATGACCAAGAAACCTTTTAATGTAGAACTTTTATTTATGTGTTGTTGATCAGTAATTCTTTATAAGTTATTGAACATGTTATTATTATAATTTTCTTCACATATATTACAGTGGAAATATCTAAAAATAATTTTAAAAAAGAAAACAAAAACAGTAACAGAAATTACAAGCGTTTCTTGCGTGTTTAAGCTTGCCTTTCACATTTCCTTGATATTTAAGACTTGAATTTAAATTTAATTCATTTCAGACTACTTCAACAGTTACTACACAAATGTTGAAAGCTCCTAATTAATTACAAAAGACTCATATACATGACTATGATTAGACCTGTTTGGACGTACGGAGTTGAGCTTTAGGGTCCTACTAAGCATTCCAATTCTTCTCGTATCCAATCCTTACAATCCGAAATCCTTCGTAAAATCCTCAATGCTCCTTTTTATGTCACAAAAAAAATTTATCTATAATGATCTAAATGTCTCCTATATTACTGAATTAGCACAAACCAGATACCTCACCTTCTTATTATGAGCTAAAAACCCACTTCAATCCACAGAACTTTTAAAGTCTCTAATTTGAAATATTTATATTGTCCTATAGTAGCACCCTTTAAAAGTATTACATTAATGTTAGTTAATTAGATCCGCTACTTAGAAGTCCGTCCGGACAAACGTTTAACGTGGAATCCACATACAAGACTAAAACGATAGGAAAGTACTCGTCGTTTTTGACTTCTTCGACATTTTCTAAACTAAAGTTCAAATCTTCCGATTGATTCAAAATGACTTATTTACATTACAAAGATTAGAACTATTTGGACATATGGATTTGAGCTTTGGGGTCATACTACCTTCAATTCTTCACCTTTCAATTTTTCTCTTATTCAATCCTTACAATCCAAAATCCTTCGAAAAATCCTCAATGTTCCTTACTTCGTCACCATTAAACTTATTCATAAAGACCTTAATGTTCCATATGTTGCTGAGTTAGCCCACACCGGATACCTATATCCTTTCATAGTAAGCTCCATATTCTCTCAAATCTGTTGTTTCTCAACTTGCTTCCCACTCCATTCCCGATAATCCTTCGAGGCGTCTGAAACGAAGATGGCCTAGAGCCTTCTAGTGTAGAATTTTTATTAAAGTGCTACTGATGAGTAGTTCTTTTCAAGTTTTAACATTTATTATAATCGTAGTCAATACATTTACTTGATGTATATATACTGTACAGTTGTTAATTTCAATAAATATATATATATATATATATATATAAAAAAAAAAAAAAAAAATAATTCATAAAATATTGACATCACCGAAGGTATTTCAATTCTTCCTACTTATCGATTCTTTCCGTTTTATAGATATTATGAACTTAAATTAAATATTTTTACAAACAAATTATCATCAAATAGGGATTTATTTTTTTAAAAAAAATTATTTTCTCTTTGATAACACATTTATAATATATTTTGTTATTAGAATAATAATGATTCTTGGTTGAAATGTTTACTTTGAATGTGTTTTATAGCGGAGGTGCCCTAGGAGCGGGAAGGATAACATCGATTTTCATCTTGTCAGTTAGGGGATTGATGGGGCTTCCTCAGGGAGGAAGGGGGCATGTAGCAACTCTTCTTTAGAGTTTCAGTATCGAACCATTGGATTGTTTAAATTTTTGCATTAGCTAACGGAATATATAGGCTATCACTATTATATTTGGATATGTTTTGTATTTAAACATGTGGTAGGTAGTAAAATATTACGAAAAATGAATCAGATGATATGAAAACGATCATGAAATTCTCGATCTGAGTAACACCAACAGATCTAAAATGTTACATATTTGACTGTGAAAAAAACGTCACACCAAAAACGTATAGACCCCCAAACGAAAGACATATACATGTCAAAAATATTAATTTAAACATTCTATAAAAGGTTTTATCGTGCTTAAAAATTGTTATAATTAGGTGAAAATCTAATGTTATACATAAACAGAATTTACGGAATAAGATTTTTTTCAGGACAAACTTAAAGTTGTTTTTGTAACTAAGAATGTTCACTATTTCAACAACATTTTTAAATGGTACGCCAACAGTACCCTCCAATTTAGGGTATTTTAGGATAAAAATTAAGAAGAAGTAATTTACTTACCAACGAAGAAGGTAAAATCTGAAGATGGAGACATTCACATGGAGACATTCACGGAAAATAAGGAGAACAAAATCATTATTTATATTATTTTTTCATCAGATAGTAAATAGCAATGCATTTTTGAAATAGGTGTGAAAAAAAAAAAAAATTGAACCTACTGTTGTAGACCCGGTACTATTGAAAGATCTTCACTGGGCAAAAAAAGTCTGGAAACACTTTCCAAAATCTTACGCTTATGGTTCTCCTGTCTAAAATAGGCAATATCCCATAGCGAAACTACTCTTATTTTACACAACAAACATTAATCTTTAATTTTAACACAATATATCATTGCATGCATAACAACAGCAATCAACAGAAAACGTTGAAGTAAAAAATATATACCCTTATAGCAAAAAAAAAGTTTGGAAACACATATGTAATAAAAGAAAACAAAACAGTTCAACAATAACAACAGATTATACTCGCGATGGGCTTTAAGGACAAAGGTCAGAAACAAATTCTTATGATTAGAAATCCTTTTAGTCTGTGATTAGCATTCACAATTTGGAAGTGCCAAAAGCCATTCATGATTTAATTGTTTCCTTACGAAATCAAGGCAATCCTGTGAGAGAAATTGGGAGGACTGTTACTAAAAACATGGGTACAGTATTTAAAATTATATAAAGCATTAGGCTCTGCATCCAGCAGACCACGGAACGGGCGTCCACCAAAAATAAATAAATTGCTGAAGCGGAAAATTTTAAAAGCTGTCCCTGACATATTGTGCACTAGCTCTCCGAAAATTGCTATAAACTTGTCTTGCGGCTGAAAAAGTTATAGAAAAGTGGTTTATTAGGTCACATTGCCAGGAAGAAACCATCCATTAGCAAGTTAAATCGTTAGCGCCATTTGGAAATTGTTGAAGAGTATGTACAAAAGCCTCCATCGCTCTGAGAATTTGTTATTATCTCGAGCAAAAGTCGATTTAACATTTTTGGTTTAGATGGCCGTCCAATAGTGTAGCGAAAAGCGAAAAAAAATATTGGAAACAAAAAACTAGAGGAGCATAAGTGTAAAACTTTGGTTAGTGTTTCCTGACTTTTTTTGCACAGCGTATGACGTGCCCGTTATCTGAGAATCACACACAAACACACACACACACACACACACACACACACACACACACACACACACATATATATATATATATACTAGCATTCCCGTCGCGGCTTCGCCCGCCCTCATAACTAAAGATAATTTCAACTAAAAATTAAAGTTTTATTTGTTTATCGATAAGATTCTTGTATTTTAGCATGTGGTTGAGCATTATTTCTTCAATGATTTTTTAGCAGTAATTATTAATCTAGTTATAATTGCACTGATTAGGTGGTTGAAGATTACATATAAGCACCATTAGGCATAAAATTTTTAACTTTAATGTATGAATTGGTAATCAAGATGGATAAAGACTATTAAGAAACTCTTGCGGAAAATAAACTGCATTATCAGTGCTATAACACACGATATAAAAAAGAAAAGGATCTACATTTTGATTTAGTAATAATTTGTATTCGACAGAAAAAACTTAATTGATTTGATCTGGTTGGATGTTGATTTCGAACTATAGAAGTATATGACAGTGTGGCAAACCTAGGTCCTGCCTCTCAAAATTGTACATTTAAATTTTAGTTGTTCTAAATTTTACCATTGCAAAACCTTCCTAGAGTTATAAAAATTATGTATTTAGATGTCGGTACAGATAGGTTCAGTTTACCATTGTAAACTCTATTGTGGAATGGCGCTATACACAATCGGTCGATTTTCAAGCTTCACTGGGATCCACATATCGCACACCATATTTAAATATTTTTTAATAATTTTCTTGATAGTTTAATAAGTAAATTTTATCATCAATTTCAAGCTGTTTTGTAACCTCTCGTGTAGAATAGCACTCCCCACCTATCGGTCAATTTTCATACTGCACTGTTGTCCACATATTAACCTTTTTTAATAAAATATAAATTAAAAATCAGTAGATTTTAATATTGCTAAACCTTCTTAGAACTATGAAAATGATGTAGTTAATATTTAGTACAGATTGGTTCAGTAATATTCGCGGTTAGTGATTACAAACGAAAAATGGCTTGTCCTTTTATATAATAGTATAAGTTATTATTATAGTAAATTTTCTAATTGTAAATCTTTCAAAAACTATGAAGATGATGTAGTTAAAATTTGGTTCATATAGGTTCATTAGTTTTACTAAAATGCTATTGTCGCTTGCCACATATTCGATTTTTAAATTTCACTGAAATCCACACGTCACACCACATATTTATAGCTTTTTGGATAACAAATTAATTTAATTTAGTAATTTTATTATCAATTTCTAGCTATAATTAACACTGGATCATTGAAACCTCTCTTGAATGGCGCTCGCTTTACTACCCACTACATATTTATCGCTTTATAAACAGTAATTTAAGAGAAAATATGTAAATTTTATTATTGCTAAACCTTCCTTGAACTGTGAAACTGATGTAGTTATATTTGGTACAGAATAGTCCTATAGTTTTCGCGGTTAGTGATCACGAACGGAAATGGCTTGTCCTTTTATATATAACTTCATCATCCCCCGTCGAGGAATTTTAACTAATAATTGATTTTTTGTTTATCGATAAAAATCTTGTATTAAAGTGAACAATTGAAAATTATATTTTTGATAATATTTTCACGTATAGTTATCTTAAATAAGATTAAATAAAACCAACAAGATTGAATTATACACGAACGTATTCAATTAGTATGACCAGGTTAAGCAACGAGGCACACTATATATTTTATTAATAAAAAATCATGTGGTAATAATAATTACAAAGAGGTAGTAACAAGAAACTAAAGGAAAAGATATCACCACACACTCTCCCCCCAGTGTCAACGATATCGTTCAGGTACACTTGTGGTACGTCCGCTTCTGGTGCAAACCGGAGGAAGGTAAAAGGTGACGCGCTTCTTTTGACGAATGGGATTTTTTGAATTATTGCTGTCCGTTGTCGGTGTTCTCATAATGCTTGAAGGTAGCGAAGGGGTGTTAGGCTTTTCCGAGAGTATATGGGCAGGTTTCACTCGATCTCTTGAAACGACTATGTTGCGGCCGTTTTTGCTGATGATAAATGTTTTGGCGTCCCTGGAGATAACTAGATGAGGGCCTGTATATGGAGGAGTTAATGGGGGTCTAATCTGATCATCTCGTAAGAAAACGTGGCTGCAACCGTTGAGGTCTGGATGGGCGAACACTGTTGGTTGGGTGTGCCAGGTCGGGGCAGAAGGCCGTAGTGATCTCATTCTCCGTCCTAACTGTTGAGCGTAGGTGTCAGGAGGTTCCATCTTGTTCGGTGCCAGTTGGCTATGGATGTCGCCTGGTAGTCGTAGCCAAGATCCGTAAACGAGCTCGGCTGGAGAGGCATTATGATCGCTTTTGATGGCTGTCCGAAGGCCGAGGAGTACGACGGGAAGAAGTTCCGTCCAACTGTCTTGCGTCTCCAAAAGCTTACAGGTGAGTGCTGTCTTGAGTGTTCTATGCCACCTCTCTATAAGTCCGTTGGACTGCGGGTGATATGCCGTTGTATGAACCAGTTTGATTCCTGAGATAGCTGCTAAGGAACGGAAAAGTTCGGATTCGAAATTCCGACCTTGGTCAGTTACAACTTGAACAGGCGTCCCAAAACGGCTAATCCAGTGGGTCCAGAACGCTTTTGCGACTGTCAGTGCAGATTGATCCGCAATTGGAATGGCTTCTGGCCACTTAGTGAAACGGTCGATGCATGTCAAGAGGTATTTCATGCCGTTCGACAACGGTAGGGGGCCAACGATGTCGATGTGAATAAAGGCAAAGCGTTCATCTGGCGGTGTGAAGTGCTGAAGAGGGGATTTCTCGTGTCGCTGTATCTTTGTTTGTTGACATGTAGCACAGTTCTTTACAAAGTCCGTGACAAATTTAGACATATGTGGCCAGACGAATCTTTTTCGGAGTTGATCAAGAGTAGCTCTACGGCCAGGGTGTGAAAGATTGTGAAATTTAGCGCAAACTGCCGATCTTAAGGATTTGGGAATATAAGGTCGTAAGTATCCAAGGGACGTATCGCAGTAGAGTGAAAAGTTGCCTGGCAGTGTGGTTGGTGCTAGGACTAAGTTGGTCGATGAGTCGTGGAGCCTTGGTAGTTCCTGGTCTTCCGTTTGAGCCTTGGCGATGTCAGTTTCGTTCAGTAAACTATTGCTCGCTAGTGCTTCAATCCGTGACAAGCAGTCGGCTACTATATTCTCTACGCCTTTGATATATTTGACCGACGTGGTGAACTGAGAAATATACGAGAGTTGTCTGGATTGTCTTGGAGCAGCCTTCTCAGTCTTTTGTTGAAACGCGTAAGTTAGCGGGCGGTGGTCGGTATAACAGGTAAAGGGGCGGCCTTCCAATAGATATCTGAAATGTTTTATGGTTTCATACAAGGCCAGTAACTCTCTGTCATAAGTAGAGTACCTCTGCTGCGTGGGTGTAAGCTTCTTTGAGAAGAAACCCAATGGTTCCAACGTCGAATGGTGGATCTGGTGGACTACTCCGCCAATAGCTGTATCCGAAGCGTCTGTTGTGACCGTGAGCGGTGTACCTTGTCTAGGGTGTGCGAGAAGAGTTGCTCTACAAAGGTCGCTTTTCGTGCGTTCAAAGGCGTCTGTCATCGATTGAGTCCATTCTATAGACTGATTGTCGGTTATGTCATGAGGTAGGTGTAGAGGAGCCTGTGTTTGCGCTGCCTGAGGCAAAAACCGACGATAAAAGTTCACCATTCCTAGGAAGGTACGGAGTTGTTTTGCTGTCCTCGGCTTAGGAAAATCGGATATAGCCTTAATTTTGTCTAAACGAGGCCCGCAACCGTCTTTTGTTATTCTATGACCTAAAAAGTGTACTTCCTCCTGAGCGAAAACACACTTGGAAATGTTCAACTTTAAACTGTGTTCGGTAAGTCGCTGGAATATGCTACGGAGATCGTTTATATGTTCTTCCATAGATGACGAGGCGACTAGGACGTCGTCCAAATATGTAAATTGGCAGTTTAGCCCGCGGAGGACTTCGTTAATAAATCTTTGAAAGGTTTGTGCAGCGTTACGTAATCCGTATGGCATGTAGGGAAATTCAAATGAGCCGAATGGTGTTGTAATGGCAGTTTTGCAAACGTCTTCTGGTGCAACTGGAATTTGTTGGTAAGCGTGGGCCAGGTCCAGGGTTGAAAAGATGGTTTTGTTTTCTAAAAAATTAGTACAATCTTGAATATTAGGTAGGGGGTACCTATCAGGTATAGTTATGTCATTTAATTGTCTGTAGTCCCCACAAGGTCTCCAAGTGCCATCTTTCTTCCTTACTAAATGTAGTGGGCTGGCCCATGGACTATCTGAAGGTCGACATAGCCCCAAGTCGAGCATATTGTCAAATACTGTCTTAGCTGCTGTTATTTTATCTGGTCCTATCCGTCTGGGTTTGGAATATATTGGAGGTCCTATAGTTTTTATGTGGTGTTGCGTGGAAAATGGACGGGATAGCTGAGGCGGGAAATGACCGGATATTTGACCAAATTCGTGAAGAAGGCAGCTTATAGGTGACGTCGGGTTGAATTTGCTGATAGGAGTACTTGGGTTATGTGGTGAGCTGTGCTGGATGGTGGAAACACATGTCATGTTGAGTCCGTCTATAAGTCGTCGGCCGGGCAAGTCAACTACAAGATTAAAATGAATTAAAAAGTCCGACCCGATAATCGGCTGCTGGACATCGGCTAAAAGGAAAGTGTAGGTGAAATGCTTTTCGGGGCCGAATGTGAGCGTCAACTTTCGTTTGCCGTAGACATTGATACGGGAGTCGTTAGCTGCATAAAGGTGTTGTTGAACAGGGTTCAAGCGATCCGAAGATCTCGGAGGCAAGAGAGAGACGTCCGCTCCTGTATCAATGAGAAAACGAAGTTTTGTCGTCGTATCAGTTAAGAAAAGGCGACAATTGGGGCCGTGGCAGGAACAGGTCGCCGCTGAACCCTGGCTATTTAGTTTTTTGAAATGTACTTGCAGGGAGCTACACATTTCCGTGC
Organism: Euschistus heros; assembly: GCA_003667255.2. Classification (NCBI taxonomy): domain Eukaryota; kingdom Metazoa; phylum Arthropoda; class Insecta; order Hemiptera; family Pentatomidae; genus Euschistus; species Euschistus heros. The sequence goes on from RCWM02000082.1 coordinate 150,973, forward strand.
CCTGTCTCCGAAAGAGGAATGGTACCAACAAAAGCCGTCTTCCAACGGTCTCTGACGTAAGATGGGAGAACGCCGGCGTGATCTAGAAGAGGAGCGAGAGCGGTGGTATCTAGTGAGATTTCGAATTTCTTGTGTTAATGCCGCGATTTCTGTGTAAATAGGGTGGTTTTGACTTTGTAGTTCTACGTTGGATACGGATGGCTGAGGTTGAGATACATCTAAATTTATCTGCGGCTGTAGCTAATTCATCAAGAGTAGCGGTATGCATAACTTGTAGTATGGATTGTGTAGTTACGGGTAGCCTCTGGATCCATAGCTGCTTTATAATATCCTCGCCGGTATTGGGAGAGGCTAAGGATTTCATATTCCTTAGTAGTATAGAAGGTTTTAAATCTCCTAACTCGAGGCCGGATAATAGTTTTCGCAAGCGTTGTTCTTCAGAATCGCTGCAACGGGAGACTATAGCTTTTTTAAGTTCGTTATAAGACGGGGGGGGTGGTCTCGCTTAATAACATCGGCAATAACGGTCAGCATGTTGCCGTCCAGTGCTGATAATAGATGGTTATATTTAGTTTTGTCTGCTGTCACATGGGCGAGTTCGAACTGGGCCTCAAGCTGATTGAACCATAAAGTTGGGTCCGGGGCCCAAAAAGGGGGTAATTTTACGCTGACGTGATTAATATTGGGTGCTGGGGCCGCGTTTAGCTTTAACTCGAGTGCCGCCAATTGCCTCTGAAGGGACAGAAATTCTTCAGCTGTCGGTGTGCTCATATTAAAATAATAGAAAAAAAGTTCTTACCAACAGAAGGCTTTAACTGTTCTTCTCGGGGTCACCAGTATAGTTATCTTAAATAAGATTAAATAAAACCAACAAGATTGAATTATACACGAACGTATTCAATTAGTATGACCAGGTTAAGCAACGAGGCACACTATATATTTTATTAATAAATATAATCATGTGGTAATAATAATTACAAAGAGGTAGTAACAAGAAACTAAAGGAAAAGATATCACCACACACGCATAGCAGCCATTATTAACTTGGTTAAATTTAGATTGATTAGGTATTTGAAGATAACATAAAGCATAATTAGACATCCAATTTTCAATTTTAATATATGAGTTGGTAATCCAGATGGACAGAGACTATTAAGAAACTGCATTATCAGTGCTTACAACTAAAGGTTCAAAATTCATATTTTTACACACAATATTAAACAGCTGAGGATCGGCATTTTGATTGTTAATAATTTTCATTCGACAGAAATAATTTTATTTGATTTGATCTGGTTGGATTTTAATTTCTAACCATAAAAGTATGTGGTAGTGTGGCAAAACCCGTTTCTAACACTCAACATTGTACATTTAAATTTTCATTGTTGCTAAACCTAGTTCTATGAACATGATGTAGTTAAAATTTGGTATATTTCACTCCATATAGCTGTTTTTATAACAATTTAATTGAAAATAAGTAAAATTTATTATCAATGTTCACCTCTATGTAACACTGTACCTTTTAACCTTTCATGTAGATGGCTATTGCCGCCATTTTTGAACTTCACTGTTATCCACTTATTATTCATTTTTCAATAAAGAATTAGTTGAAAATCATTAGATTTTACTATTTCTAAACCATTCTATAAAGATGATGTAGTCAAAATTTGGTAGAGATTGGTTCAGTAGTTTTTGGCGGTTAGTGAACACAAACGAAAAATTGCTTGTCCTTTTATATAATAGTATAACCTTATACCGCCATATGTTAGAATCGTATAGAGCTAACAGATAATTGTGACTTACAGATAATATACAAATAATATTGCGACTATAAATTAAGATATAAGGTATCCTATCTTTTTTGTTGGGTCAAACTGCACACGGTATGCAAATTTGATTAAAATTGGTTCAGTAGTTTAGGTGTTAGCCGGCCCCTAGGCGGCGACACGTAATTTATATATATTAAGATATGTATTCCATAATACAGAGTATTTGTACAGAAAATTTGTAGAATAATGACGGTTTAAAAAAACAAATCGATTTACACTGAAAACAGAAAACTTTAGAGCGTTGACCAGGTCACCTGTGATTTTGGACTTGCCTCCTTTTTTCCCAAATGCTACAGCTATGGTAATATGCCACATTTCACAGCTCTCATGATATAATTAGATATAAAATATACTAAAATAATATCCCAATTTCACAACCCACTTTAATCGCCTCTTAAGCGTCTCTTTCTCTTTATTATTGTCATCATATGGACAAATTGATGTATTTTAGATAGTTACAGGAAGTGATAGGGGCAAATAAAAACATGGGAGATAATAGAGGATATAAATGATCTTAGTGAAGAAAAAGAAGCTTCGGTGGGCTCGCTAGGCAGAAAATAGGCCCCTTAGGGAAAAGAAGAAGGGCGCAAGGCGAAGAGCATTATTTTCCCAGAGCCAGGGCCTCCTTAGCTTAAATTAGAATGGAAATCCAGACTCGAGCCTCTCCTTCCTTCGCAGAGCAATGTGTTACAATTTGAGCGGCTGATTTATTATAAAAGTTGCCCGTTTAGTTTGAATTGAAGGTAGGCTGTTGATAGTTTGCTCAATGGCGCTCTCGGGTGTCGTCCTCTGTCCTTCAGCAACGAAACAAACTTTTGTAGATTGACATTAATTAAATATATAAAATGGTGATATGGTGCTAAGGTTAATAAGATTTTTATACATGTCTCAGAAGTACTTTATAGTATCATTCATACTGTCTTTATACAGATTCATACTGGACAGCGATGGCAGATTATCGCGCGGCTGTTAGAAATCGTGAGATCCTGGCAGTTCTCAACATAGTATCTTATAGTGTTCTGGGAACAGGATTAATTAGAAAGAATGAGTATCCTTTTAAAAATTAAAACAATAATATAACAACGAGTTCGTGTCCAACTAAAGACAAGACATATTTGTTATTTCGGCTCTGGGTCGATAATGATGTAAGGAGACCCTCCTGGGACACAACCAGCGGGTAATCTTAATTTGGGGACAGTTTTCGGTGGACAGGATCTGGGAGGATATTTAAAGGGTAATTGAATGACGAATGTTGAGAGGGATGAAGTTCCATAGAGAAGAGGATTGGATTACGAAACATCTGTCGAATGCAGCTGAGCAATGAGCAAGAGTATACAAATTGGGATTAGACGATTTAAAAGAGAAAGGATGTCAGAAAATATTGGTGACGGTAGGAAGGAATGAGCTGCTTGAACTCCGTATAAAACTGCGAAACGGTGGGCGCAGGTGGGTCCTGAAAATAAAACGAATAAAGCATAATGTTAGTTGAATATCTTCGATAATTACAACAGAATGAATTACTGTTGCTGTTAAATAAATAAATAAAGGCTTAGCGAACCCGAAGATTCAATGTCACCACCAACCCTCGACCACACACTTCCCTCTAACCCACTCCTCCAAAACCCAAATCCCCCAGGTCGGCCCTGACGCAATCCTCCCATCTTCGTCTCGGTCTACCCCTCGGTCGTTTACCTGTCGGCTCAAAACTGATAGCTTTTTTCGGAATTTGATCATTATTAAACCCAACGTCTTTACATGCCCATTTTAAGCGTCGCGCTGCTATTACTTGAACTATATTTGCCGGATATAACTCGTGCAATTCCACATTGAGATGCCTTCTTAATTCTCCTGTTTCTTTATCCTTTTTTGGGCCAAATATTCAACGCAGTACTTTATTTTCGAAAATCTTGAGGCGTTGTTCCTCCCTTAACGTCAGCGGCCATGTTTCGCATCCGTAGAGAACTGTAGGTAGTATGATAGCTTTGTATACCCTAACTTTTAAATGTTTGGAGAGTAAGCGCGAACTGAGTAATTTTAACCAATAAATAACAAGCATTACCAGCTTTTAACCTTGCCTTTATTTCTTCTTGAATTTAATTTTTCCTCGATATAATAGATCCTAGATGTTTGAATTGCTCAACGTGTCACTGTTGCTTTTAGAACTTCAAATTACATTAAGAATAATCCTTTATTTTTCGACGTAGACCTGAGATAATTGTAACCAATAATGTAAACAATATTTGTGCTTCTCGTGTACTAATCCACTACCACAAATACTCTCTTATGCCATAGATGATGTACTCCGTTGATAGATAGGAGATGATTTTCGTTCCCTGTGTGAGGGGGCACCTTAAAGGATTGGCTGTGCTGTGCCCCGCTGGGGGGGGGGCGACAAATGGGATTCGATTCCTGCTCTTAGAACTCCCCCATCCCCCTCCCCCCTTCCAATCGGCACCACGTCCCCAGCAGCAGTGTCCATCCATCAACAGCGCTTTATCGATGTACTCTGTCACAATTTGTACTTGTGCGCGGATCACCTACTGCAAGAATGTCAGGTGCCCGGGCCGGATTGAGACCGTTGAAGGAGTAAAAGCTACTAAATAATCTGCTATAATATTGTCTAATATTCTATTTTGAACATAAAAATATTTATAATTTTCAATTTTTAAATAGAATAAAAAACTATTTCCCCTTGAATGGAGAATCTCTAATCTACTGCTTTTCCCAATTTACATTCATGAATTAATTAAAAATCAATGATTATTCGAAATTAACAAAGTTGAGAAAAATAGTGGTTTAAAACGTATTTTTTTTCATTCAAACCAAAATAGCTTCTAAACGGTAGGTCCTATCGATAAATGTTATATAGAAAGAATATTCTACGTTATATTTCTAATTAATAAATTAGAAAAACAATAAATCATGAATATAATATATTGATTTTCCCAATCCACATTTTAGAAATAAAAAGGACAAGTATCTAATCATTACAATCCAAAATCCTTCGAAAAATCCTTAATGCTCCTTACTTTGTTACAAATAAACTTATCCATAAACGAGATACCTATCCTTTCATAGTAAGCTCCGTAACCACTCAAATCCATTAGATTCTCGACTTGATCCGATCATATAAAATAATGGCATAATAGGAATTCCGGAGGGAGCGTTTTGAATTTATTTTCTAAATATTTGTTAGGAAGAAATGCAAATGTCTGCATTAGGACTTTATACTATCAAATGAGATTAATTAATAAAAATTGTTACTTAAGGCTTAAACTATATCCTTACATAGTAAGCTCCATAACCACTAAAATCCACTAGTTTCTCAACTTGCTTCTCACTCTATTCCCGATACTCCTCCAAAGCGTCTGAAAAGAAGATGGCCTCTAGTTTAGAATTTTTATTAAAGTGCTACTGATGAGTAGTTCTTTTCAAGTGTTGACATGTTATTGTAATCGTTATCAAATCGTTTACTCGATGTATATATTTTATACAGTTGTAAATTTCAATAAATATATAATATATATATATTATCTTCGTTTGAAATTAAGATAGCCAGACTATTGTACAACTTATTATACATGTTTGTTATTCTTAGGGGACAATATGTCCCAGAATAAAGATTATTTTTTCATTTCATTTCAAAAGGACCAAATTATTTAAATTAAATATTAAATTAAAACTAATATAGCTTCTAAGTGTTAGGCCCTGCCGACTAATGTTATATAACATTTGTTCTTCTAACATCTTGCACTCCGACATTCTCCATTAAATTTCTGACCCGGAAACTCCTGGAAAATTTTCGATCCGAGCAACACCAACTGAGCTAGAGCATGTTAAAATTTTAAATTTTCGAGGGAAAAAAGTTACATCAAAAAAGTATAGACCTCCAGCCAGAGTTGGGCAAAATTGAATCACAAAATAAAAAAATTAAAATTTAGTCATAGCTATTTTACAACTAATTTCCTGGAATCAATCACCTTATTTAAAAATTATTACATCATTCAGTAATTTTTTAGTGAAATAATAGTTATTAGACTGAAAGCTTTCATAATTATTTAATTAGGTGATTGATTCCAGGAAATCAGTTGTCAAATAGCTTTAATTATTTTTTAGCAATGATTAGATTTTGCCCAACTCTGCCTCCAGCCAAAAGAGATATCCATGGCAACATAGGTTACAAATTCTAAATTAAAACACCTGACAATCATAACAGTCATCTCTAAAAGTCAATCATTTACTTTTAGTTTTACATATACGTTTGTATTCTTTAGTAAACATTGCCTATTAATTCACTTTAAATTTGCATGCTATCGAGTTGTACATACTCGTACCAACTTTGTGACCAATCGATGCGGTACTTAATAGTACGACTGATTACTTTACAATTGTCCATTGATGGGCCGGCTACAGTATGTAATGAATTCCCAGTCACGTAGGCAAGTGTCGGCATCTATTGAATAAATTTTCCTAATAAATGCTGTGTAATTTACCCAGCCATTTTGTAAGATTGTTCTATCCAATGTCCGAGCTGAATATTTTAACTGTTTTCTATTTTATTTTTTATTTCGAATATAGGTACTTGATTGTAATTCAGTAACTGCTGGCTGCACCCAACTGAGCTTATAGTAAAAGAGTTTAGCATTACTAAAAGGTTACTTAACACTATCATGTGGAAAAGATTTTTTATTGGCTTATAAGTTCTATATGTATAGGCTGTAGGTAAATTACGTTGAATTCAATTTAAGCCTCGACTTTTCCATTCTAAATGAGAGATATAATTTAGAATGGAAAAAAAATCGCAAGACTAGAAGGATTGATGAAACAGATCCCACAAACGAATCCTTAGGATAACTTGGGGGTCATATAGTTTTTCGTTATTAAATAGGGGCATACATTTACAAATTGCTAAATTAACTCTACAGGCAGATTCAAATGTATATTCAATAGCGAGTGTGGAAATATAATGTCTTACCTGCCTCAGCCATGCCCATTGTTAAATAAAAGCAAAAAGACTTTGCGCTACATACACCTTGAACATAATAAATGGCCATCGAATAAAGATAATCCCACTGTTGGTTATTAGGCACTTGTGTAAACAGGAATGGTTCACTCATTTACAAATTATTTGTAAACACGGTATGGCGGGAAATATTAGTATTAAGCGTCTTACCAACTAATAATGAAAAAGTCAAGCACTCAGAAATTCCAAACTTTTGACTTGACTTTTGTCAACTTGTTTACCTGAACTGGTTATTTTGCCCTGTGTGCGCCGTTGGGCTATGTGGTCCCACTAAACCATCCGATATGTGTATCTTACACAAACTCTTTCGTAAAATCTTAAATTCTTCTTATTATGTCGGGAAAAAAACACACAACTTAGTAATCTCTGTGTTTATAATATAGATGAAATAGCTTAATCTATTAGATACCTATCCCGAGAGTAGATGAGATAACCTATCCTTCCTTATAAGCTTCAAACCCACTCTCGTTGACCCGTTTTCCCAACTTGGCATTTCTTATTTAATTAGAACGAAAATTGCCTGAATAGTTTTCAATAAAATATATGGATAAACATCATTCCTATATTACTTAAAATTAAATATTTAACCATTATTGATATAGAACAGTCACTGTTTTAAGTATAATAATGTATAATTGACAACCTACTAAACATTTTTTTATCTAACCATTATCGTGTCAACTTTTTAAGATTTTTATTAATTAATTTCATTTAATAGTTAATATAAAGTCCTAATGCAGACATTTGCATTTCATCTGAGCAAATATTTGGAAAACAATTTCTAAACGCTTTATTCCATTATTATATCGATCGGCTATGATTAGGGAAACCATTCAGAAAATTATATTACTATATTAATCATATATATAATAGATATATGATAATCCTCTTAATAAATGTGGTATCGGATAGAAAGCGCATTTGTGAGCTTATCTGTGTCAAATAAATGTAGGGCCGTTTGGGATGGTCATTATGGCGCAGAGGTATAACATAATACTCAATTATGATAATATATGATACATAATAGTTATATAGTATATATGTATTGATATTGTATACTAAAAAATTACTATACTAACAAGTCATTCAATGCGTGTTTTGTAGTTTTCTCAATGTTTTATTTTATATTTTTTTCACTTTAAAATGCTCAGAGAAAACTAGACTTTTTGAATTTATTTATCATTTTTGATAATATCGGTGTTGGACGATTAAAATCAATTACAATCCCACTAAATGATCTTTGCTCTTCGTCGTAAACCAATGACTTCTTTGTTTATTATTCTTTGTTCCTCTAACATTATTCCACTACATCCTGTTAAACCGATCATAAAAGTATAACAATTTAACAGTCCTAACATCAACTGAGCAAACGTACTAAGCTTCCAATAAATTACAAAAGACTTACATACGTAACAATGGAACTATTTGAGCCTATTGAGGCTCCACTAAACCATTCAATTGATGATTTGCATTCAATCCTTACAATCTGGAATTCTTCGAAAACTCTTTAATGCTTTACTTTGTCAGGAATAAACAAATAAATAAATCTAAATGGTACGTTTGTTGCTGATTTGGCCCAAAGCAGCAACTTCTTACTATGCTGTGTATAACTTATTTTAATTTTAATTTTTCAATCTGCCCTGATGACGGCCTATGCTCTCAATGGCTATCAATGTTATGGCCAAAAGTTAGGTATAATAATATTTTATTTTTTTTTATTTTTTTTACCTTATTGAACTGATCACTTAAAATTAATATACAAGATATACGTCTAATCTCTTTTTAATTGTGTTTTAAAGCGGCTTTATCTATGGTTTAAAGTCAACAGATCAGAAACCATTAGACCAGAGCAAAAATTGAATCTTAATCGGCCTTTATAGTTTGTCAAGAAACTGTTTAGTTTATGTACTCACTGCCTGTTTTCAGTAAATTCTATTATATGAGTTCTTTATATTTGTTATTTGAGGTGGGCGGGAATACAATCAGGATTGATGAATTAATTGCTACTTCTATTGAAATCGTTTTTATTTCAAAAATTGGTTTCGAATGTGAAACATTCATAAACAAATGTTAAAATCATAAAAACAAACAAAAATTTCAAAACATCATCCATTTGTTGCATAGATTATATATGTGTATGGAATGGGTTAATTTTAATTAATTTTAGAATATTTAATTTTTAGGCCGACTTTCAAAACAAAACCCGTTACGTCTAACACAAAATGGATATTGTCTGCTTATGGAAGTATGCATTCCAATTTAAAATTCACCAGGTTAAGACCACTTGAGGAACACAATATTGAAGATAGGTCTGATCAAATTGTTTGTTTTTTTCTAAAATTAGTTTTTTTTTTTTTTTATGTCATGTAAAATTATGAAAAATAGACATACTGGTTTATGGTTTTAAACGTCTCATATATTCATATATTATTCACCGATACACATTTAATTGAAAAATTTTGAGATGACCTATTGGACTTATTTGACTTATTGTTGGATTCTTTGTAAAGTTTTCGATTTGGTGCTCCGTAGAGTAGCAGTAGAAGGTATAATTACTGAATTTCTACGGAGCATCGAATCGAAAATTTCACAACGTATCCAACATTAAGTTCAGTAAGTCATTATCTCATAATTTTTGAGTTAATGCTTTTCTCCTTGGCAGGGCAGTGAATTATACATTATATGTGGAATATTGTATAATATTAGGGATAGCTGTAGATTGGTATACTAATTATTCCATTATTCGGAAGAAGAAGCGAAGAGGGAGCGATGGCTAACGATGGCCCCTTGGCCCCAGCCCCCTAGCGGCCCCCAGCCCCACTAACTAGCTATATGAATTGCTAATAGCGCTGGCCCACAAAACCCGAGGCTAATGCACAATGCGGCTCTAGCCCGGCTCAGGCTTTATCCTCCTCTATCTGCATCTTGTTATACCTTTAATTGAGTCCATCTATTTAGTCAACAGCTCTCTGTGGAGTCTACGCTCTAACTGTGGAAGTAAAAAAAAAAAAAAAGATGGCGCGGTGTTTGCAAGTTTAATAAACAACTGAGTGTCGATCCCGATATTTTTCGATCCTCTATACCGGTAATAGTACTAAAAAATCAATTCTCGATTCTCCATATCTATACCTCGGTTTAAAAAAAAAGTCGTATGACAAAGTATAAGAGATTGCTATAACTATATGAGAGGTAAGAAAATCAAACTAAATCTAATAGGTCGATGCAAAAATAATGCAGTTTTTTGGTATTCAGTAAAAACATCGATTGTTTTTCCAATTGCCTTGAGATGGCGTACGATTGTTGACTGATCCACATCGAGTTCTTCCGCTATTTCTGGAGTAGTTTTGGTGGGGTCAGCTTCAACTATTGCCTTTAACTGGTTGTTGTCAATAGTAGACAACCACCCTCTTTGTTTGAAAGGTCAAAATTTCCACTACGGAATTTTTGAAACCATCGCTGCACTTAGATTCATTAATGGTACCTGGCCCCCAAACTTCATTAATATTTCGAGCCGTTTGTGCAGCACTTCGACCGAGTTTGAACTCATACAAGTAAATTTGCCAAAAATCGCTCCTAGACGTCATTTTGTCTGGAGGCACTGAATGGACTGAATTAAATGAAAAAAAAAAAAAAAAAAAAAAAGGATTATATAGGAAAGTAAGCGAGATAAATAGACTTTAAAATGATATGTATAACTTAGCATTGTGGATTAGTTTTGTTTACACAATTGGAATTAATAATGAAACTGAAATAAAATCCTGCATTATTTTTGCATCAACCTAATATTAAAAAACAATAATGAAAAATATGGCGGTAATCAAGTTTTAAGGCGGGTACACACCCGGGGAAATATATATACCTGTACCCCCTAACTTCCCCTCCATCCCATCATCATCTAAGAAGTACAATTTCTTTATTAATAAACTGCAATGTTTAATTTATATCCTAATACGAAAAATCGCTAAAAAATCATTTATATAAGGCAAGATTTGTGAAAAATTACCTTACCCCCCCCAACAGTCCGGGCCCGTCACCCTCTTACCGGCCCTGCCTACAGGTATAACTCACAGGTCTCCCTGTCGCAGGTAACCTATCAGGTGGACCTGTCAGTATAACCTGTAGGTGTGTACCTGCCTATATGTTACTATTGGCAACTTTACAGAAACGAGGAAAACATATACAGTATAAATACGGTATCTGAATGGACTTATGAGTGCAATGAGCAACGTTTTTTTCACCACCCCACTGAAAACCAAACTGAGCTTCTGAATAAAATGGACTAGGTTAGGTACCTCTGATAACACACAACGTTATTCAATAACAAAGAGATCAGATTGAGGACCTATGCTCTTCCGAAATTACATAAAATGGCTTTTCCCATGGGCATACAAAAATCATGAAACCACACACACACAACTTTATCCCCGCCACCCGTTCTTTTATCTAAACAATGAATAAGAATACGGCAAATCTACAACAAGTAACATATTTATTTAGTTAAGTACAATCCAGGAAATGTAGATTAGATATACTAATTGTTTTTGCGTTTCATTTATTACCTAAGGAATTACAAATTATAAGCTATCTTTCGAAAACTGAACATGTCCATCATTAACATCAATCGAATTTCGAATTGTTTCGGTACTTTTAAATGCTGAAAATTTTTTTTGTGATTTTCAGTGGATCAATGTTTCTATTACAAGCAAAAATTTATGTTACCTAACTGATCGATAATTGAAAGTTACTTACTCACAATCAGTTTCGGTCCCTAGTTTGTTGCGAGGTGCCTCTGACTGGCCATAATACACAAAAAGGTTTAAATACAAAGCGTTACAGTTTTGATGAAAAGAAGATTGGATAAGTCCGTTGGCTGTGTCAGATCCGCTATCAGTTGAATTAAGTTTAACCGATCCCGCTGCGGCAGAGCGTCGCTATCTGATCCGTTGAGCCAACAATCAGTGGGCATTATAACATTGTCTTGATAAACGATCAAAAGGCAAACATGAAACGGTGTTTCATCGATATTCCGTTTATTATGTCCTTTCAAGTCGTTTATCAATTCTCACTTTTCCTATTACAATATTTGACCGGTATTTTCATGTCTATTTGTTAATATGTTTAATTCTTATCTTTAAACTCTCATTAGTGTAGAAACATGTTTAAAATGATCTGTTTCTAAATCGCTATCCCTGAAAGTAAAGATGGACTCTATTCTCACTTATTAGGATTTGAACTCATTGCAACTGTTTCAGAACGATTAGAACGATTCCTCATTAATTATAACTATATATATAGTTCTTGAAAATAAAAGTCTAGTGAATTCGTTGTTCATCTTTTGACATTACTCACCAAAATTTCAGCCACTTTGGACTCGCAGTTGTTATGTAACAGTCGTTGGAGTGAGTTGATGTTAGTGTTTTTGTGAAAATGGACAAATCCGAGTACCGAGCTGTCATTAAATATATGTTTTTGATAGACAGTACGCCTATGAAATTCAAAGATGAGTTGGATTCTGAGTATAGGGACTCTGCGCCATCATTTACCACAGTGGCATTTTGAATTTAAACGTTCTTGAGAGCTTGAGAGGCGATGAACATTCGGGACGTCCAAACTGCAACTACCGACGATAACATCGATAAAGTTCACCAAACGGTGCTAGACGGCCGCCGAATTAAAGTGAGAGAGATAGCAGAGGTTATGAAAATGTCAAAATAACGTGTTTGTCACATATTAAAACAACATTTAGGCATTAGAAAGCTGTCCGCACGTTGGATGCCGCGTTTGCAACACGCGGTTGAAAAACGCCGAGTACTATTTGGACAGGTTACAGAGATGGGATGATCGCTGAGAGAAGTGTGTAGAGTTACAAGGAGACAATGTTGAAAAAAAAAAAATCAGAAAAAATGTCTTGTTTCTTTGTTAGGTCGGAAACTTTTCAAACCACCCTCGTATATATACAAGGTGAGTACCTCTGAGGGTGAGTAAAAAAAAAAAAAATGTTGAAACTAACAAATGAAACATCAAGAATAAAAAAAAAATACCGCAGACCTCACCTTTCTATTCCAATCCGTTGCTGATAATGCTGATAAGATAATTCAAAGACGTTTTTGAGGAAACCACGTTTTTTAATATAATAGCTGTAATATCTCTACTTTGTTTAATTATTTTTCTAATTTGGATCACATTTTCGGATTAAGGATTTAATTTCCTATAAGAGCAGAATACATGTAACCTTGAATTTTACAAACCTGGGACGTAAAGAACATCTTCACCTTATTTATGGAAGTTACAATGACTTAAAATACTTCAACGCTCACCGTTTATCGAAAAATCTATCCACAAACCCGCAATTCTCACAAAAACTTTCATCAGCTTTCATTTTGATCAAATTTATAATCTATTATATAATTGTCAAATACCACTCACTCATTTAACACTAAATCTCAGAAACCACCCAACGGATTGGAATGAAATTCGATATGTAGATTCCTCTAGGGCTGTAGGTACTCGCTAAGCAAGGAATTTTAAAAAATCGGCCTGCATCGCGGCTAATTTGCGAAAAATGCGATTTCAATTTTTATTGGGTGAATAATAAAAGATTAATTATCATATGGTATTTGGAGATAAGCTAAGTTAAAAAATAGGTTAGATGCTTAAGTCGCACACTTTGACCACCGATTAAGTTCCTTATAGTTACGTGACGGGAAACTATTAAAAGACTTTTGTTCTCTGGTGATGACATGTAAGGCCAGTTCGATGTAGGGACAAAAAACAGATAAGAATCAATAGTTTTATCAAGTGTATGATTCTCTTTAGTATCGTATCATGTTCTACCATGGGGAAGAAAGGTACGGTATTAACATCCCTCAGCGTGACACAAACACCAATACACCACTTAAGAAAACTGTGTCTGCAGCTGATTTTTACGCCTAAATGTTAGTGGAGCGAGGAAGGTGAAGGTGAAGAACCTTATTTACTTTAATTTCGTAATCTCCTCAACCAATTTATGCTTCATATGTACGCAAAAATAGAAAACAGAAAGACTAAACTTTCTTCAAAAAAGTTGAGAAGTTGAGACTATATTCACTTAAAGTATGCCATAAGAAAAGCTGATGATCTGGTATCAGAGCTGGGTAAGATAGTATTTGCTGCCTCGAAGCTTCACTGGAGGACTATCGAAATAATATAAAATTAACTTTTGCAAATTGTCAAATTTACTTATTGAAATTATTCTAAGAATGAAATTCTTCAGGTTTATTTAAGTAATAATTATCAACGTTAAGCTAAAGTTTTACTAATTTAAGTTGTCTTCATCCTAATGATATTAAACCGTAGCGGAGCAGGGTACTTTCAGCTAGTTCATATATATTTCATGCATAAATTAAATTTTAAAACCGGAAAAACATGGTCTTTTCATTTGGCATACAAATCAGTTGCAACAACAAACCCGCTATTAACTATTAATTATAATTATTAATTATTCATAAATCTATATGATCAAATAAGTTGTTATTCTTATTGGAAAGATTTTTTTTTTTTTTTATAGCCATCTTGCATTCCATGTCTAATGTGACTAATTGGTTTTGAATAAATTCTTGAGGGATATGCGACATCTGATGCAAAACTGCAATGAATAAAAATTTCGTATCTTAATTTGTTTTTTAATGATACTTGCTTTTATATAATTAATATTTTAAAAAAAATAATAATTAATAAGTTTCATGTGGTTAAAGTATATGGATACATTAACACCTAGGAAGGAATTTTTAGCCGAGAAAAATAAAAATAAATCTAATTATAATTTGCCTGTCAGTATTTAAACTTAAGTTTAAACCTTTGAGAAAATAAAAACTCTTGTAAGACATTTATAAAACACTTGATATTTTTTCTAATCATTAAAATTATTTTTGTTTATATTTAGTCCAAAGAGATATGACTTTATTTTTACGTATATATCATTTATTATTAATTCTAAAAATTATGCTTTCTACACTCAACTTTTTTTTAATTTTTTTCTGAATCGTTAACTGAGGAAAAAAAAATTATATAAAGTTGATTTATGGTTGTATTTTAACAGATAAGTTTACGAGGGCTGCTTACAGATAGGAAGGTTAAATTACTAGTCCGAGAGTGGGAGATTAGTGTCACGCTATGGAACAATTTTACTGTTCTATTAATAAAATAAAAACTTATGTATCCTTTATGTCTATGTAGCTATTGCTGATGTCATCTTTATTCATGATTCAGTTATAACAGCTTACATATCTTTAAGTTTTCAGTGTTAAAAATAAATATAGATTTCCTATGCGACGTAAAGTATATAAACCATAGTATTTATGAATAGTAGATATCATTGCACTATATTATATATATATTTTATATATATATATATATATATATTTAGCATATTGATATTCACAACTGTAAAAAATATATACTATAAGTAAATGTGCATTATAATTACAAAGACATGTCAATTACTAGAGAAGTACTTCTCATTAGTTGTACTTTAATAACTGTTCTACGCTAGAAATTCCCTAGGACATCTTTTTTTCTGACGCCTCGGAGGTTTATTGGTGATCGAGTCAGAAGCAAGTTAGGAGACTAGTGAATTCGGGTGGGTATGTAGTTTGCTACGAAAAGATAGGTACCTTCTTTGGTCCAGATCAGCAATATAAAGAACATTAAGATGTTTATGGATAAGTTTATTTGTGACATAATAAGGAGCATTAAGGACTTTACGAAAGATTTTGGATTGTAAGGATTGGATACGATAGTAATTGGGAGACTAAGTAGAACCCTAAAGCTTATCTCCTTATGTCTAAATGGGTCATTTGTAATTAATTTGTAGCTTTGAACGCTTGCCTAGTAAATGTTGGAGTAGGCGAGACCTGTTTCTGATAATCGAGGAGACACGATAGTTTACTTGGTAAGTCACTGGATCCCTGATTCTCGGACCCGGGTTTCGATTCCGGCTGAAGCAGATAATTATTCATTGTTCTATATCGATTGAGGATTGGCTGCGGTTGGAAGGCCTTCCCTGGGTACACCAAATCTCTTCAAAGAGGGTTACCTTTAATTCCAGAAAAACATAGTGGTTAAGTTTGTTTCTGAAATTATTGCTTTGTTGTCCAATTGTTGTCAGTAAACAGTTCAAACTCCAGAAGTACTGTATTCAGGACACTTCCATAAGAATAATATAAAAAGTACCTTTTGTTTTAACTGAATCCCATAAATATCGAATTTTTATATAATTAATTTATATATTTCTTACTCTATGTAGTAGTTTGGTTGTTAGTTATGTTATGTACTTGTATAATATAATAACGTATAAAAGCCCCCTTTGGTATATTATTAACAATTTCTATTGTGGTATCTTATACAGTTCTATTACCTTATAATTATCCTAATAGCGTTCCCACGACTGTTTTATTTAGAACTGTAATAAGCTATATGGAATAATTATAAATTTAATTAATTTAAAAATAATCTTCAATTTGATTATTTCATTCCCTTTCTCTCTATATTTTAATCAGGTTGCAGTGGTGCGTTTAATTATTTGAATAATTAACTATTTCTATACCTAAGTGTATTACTAATAATGGTTTTTGTTTTTTTTTTTCGTTAGATCGATCTATGGACCACGGTGCTTGTATTTTAGATGTTTCTTGATGTCATCTTCGTTGCTTGTCACGATTGGTGTTCTTAGTGGTGGGCTCGGTAGCTGCTTTCTTGTTGGTACCTCGATCTTTTCTGATGGCCCAGTAGTCCTTCATTTTCCGGCTAAATTAAATCATACGTTCTTCAGACCATTTCCTGGTTTCGTCTTTCGGTCTGTGGGTAACTTCTGTGAGGGATGTTATGAAGGATTTAGTTTTAAGAGTTTTATGATAGTCACTCCGGTTGGCTAAGTCATTTTGATTTATATAGAGTTCCGAAAGATCCTTCTCCACTTGCTCCATCCACAAGAACCCAGTAGCTTTGCTCTTGTTAGCAGCCTTGAAGATCCTATAGGATAGCCTCTTTGAGTCCATTCTGGATAGATGTCCGTAAAAAGCAAGTCGCCTTGTTCTGATAGCATCAATGAAATTTTCTTGTTCATAATGTAATATATTATATGAAAAAATAAAAAAAAAACCACTTATAATTCATTAATTATTTACTAATACCACTCATGTCCTCTGCAGTCGGGATGTTAGCTGTTTGGTGTAATTTAAAATACTTTTTTTGTTTTGGTCACAAGCTCCAGGTGACTCCAAATTTCACAGCACATTTGTGTAACAATAGGTAGTTGTGGCTTAATTTCCTAAAGTACTCCAACTAGTGCAGGAAGGACGGGTTTTCCTACAGGTTACTAATTTATTGTAGTGTAGGATAGATAGGTCGAGATTAATTCCGTGGTTCCTCCAGGAAATAGATATCGACTTGCCGAGTAAAGATTCGAAACCGCATTGTCCATGACCAGACCCGCTGTGACCGTGGCCCCAACGCTCTCATCTATATGAAAAAAAATGAATGAGTTTATTGTTTTAGACTCGTGGCCTGAAAAGGATCCTAATGAGATTCCCTTTTTGTGGTTATCTTATTAGTAGGTATCATATCGATTATTTCTAAAATCGACTATGTTTATACTTGAAATTTTGTAGAAACTCATTTAGACGTGTTGAGAGGTTTGTGTGCGTTCGGTTTTAAATTCACTCTACTAGAGAACAATCTAAGCTGGTTGAGAGTGTAAAAGGCTGGGCCGGGAGGATTTGCCTACCAAATTGTAGCCCCTCGAGCCGTGCTGTAGTGCTGTAGCTAGTGCTAAATGCAAAGCCCTTTAATTAAAGCTATTTACAGGCTCACGACACCTGACGTCGCTCTCCAATTGTTTACGAAACTTAGTGCTCTCGCTGAGGGGAAAGTCCTCTAAGCGCGCACTCTGCAGTGTAAGAATAGAACTGTTTACCCGTAATTTCACTGTCTTTCCATCTCACTTCTCACTGTATTTCTGTTGGCTCTTGGTACAACTAGGAGAAAAAATAAATTAAAATTTATTACCTCTTAAGATGTTTTAATTACTGTAGAACCCCCGCTAACTAACCTCGCATCAACTGTTTTTTGGATCACCCAATCTCTTGGAACAAAGCTTGAATTTTTTTCCTTATTGGTATAATATAATATAATATATTATATTATACCAACATATATATAATCTATATCTATACTATTATATAAAAGGAGAATCCATATTTTGTTCGTGATCAATAATCGCGAAAACCACTGAAACAATCTCTACCGAATTTTGACTACAAAATCTTTATAGTTCAAGGAAGGTTAAGCGATAATAAAATTTACATATTTTCTATTAAATTGTTGCTAAAAGTGATAAATATGTGGTGCGCAGTGAAGTTTGAAAATTGATCGATAGGTGGCGAGTGCCGTTTAAGAGAGGTTATAAAGGTACAGTGTACATAGAGCTAAAAATTGATGATAAAATTTGCTTAATTCAAATAAATTGTTATAAAAAAAAGCTATAGATATTTAGTGTGACGTGTGAATCCCATTGATGTTTAATAATCGAACGGTATGAGCTTAGCGCCACTCTGCAACAGAGTTTGCTATGGTAAAACTATTTCTGCCGTACCCAATTATTGTAATAGTTCCGGGTTAAAAATTACAGCTTTGCGTGAAAATATCTAGAACTATTGTGAGAAAACAATTCTTCAATTATTAGTTAAATCCATTACTGGGGATCCTAGTATACTATAAAGTATAAAAATACTAGGAAGTATATAGTTGGAGTGTGCGATCAAGAAATCAGAATAAGATTGTATTAAATTGTATTGTTTTTATTGCAAACCTTCATCAGGGCCAGACGAAATAACAATAAGTCATAAGAGGAAATTAATTTTAAAATAATGGATAATCATATGAAATACTTATTTCTTCCTGGTAGGGTTGGGCGATAGTCGATAGTTAGCACTATCGATAGGCCGATACTATCGGTTGAGAACTAACGATTGCTATCAATAGTTTTTCGATAGTTGCTTCCTTTTTTTCCTTAGCTATTCAATAAAGAATTTCAACTAATTTCATTAAATTCAATTATCTACTTACTATTTGAAATTTGTAGGATTATAAATTACAAGATTATATCATAAAGATGAGAGAGAATAAACTAATTTATATGAATTTAAAAAAAAAATATTTACAATTTACATGATTACAATAATAATGAACAAATTAAATCTTCAGAAAAGAAAAATAACGGAACAGTTAATTTCAAGATTCAAGTGTGCTCCTTGAGCCACATATTTCTTCAAAAAAAATTTGCATTTCTGCTTTCCTTTGGCTTAATATTTGTGAGAACCCTTGAGCTATGGGAATTCCGAATTCAATTTCAAAAGAACTCGACACTGGACAGAGACAGATCAGTATAATTCCGAGAGTTTCAAAACTTGAGGGTAAAAAGGATCTATCGATAGTCGACACTATCGATAGTGACCATCGACTATCGCCCTACCCTACTTCCTGGTAAAAACTATAGATGATGTATCATGGATATGCCTATCTATAATCTACTCATTATCCTAATTTACATTATACAATTTAAATAATGAAATTATTTAAATTAATGATTATATTAACCCAGATAACTCTACATTTTTTTTTTTTTTTTTTTTTATATATGTATAAACAGTTTTTAATACTATGTCAAATATCCTTTTAGAAGAATTACAGTGTTACCTGGGTTAAAGTAAAAAACAATGACTATTCGAAATAAACAAATTTTAGAGAAAATAAGGCTTTCAAACATGATTTTTTTTTAAATCAAACCAATATGCCTCCTTAACGTTAGGTCCTAGCGGGGAATGTTAGATTAAGAAAAATATTCTTGGTTAAATTTCTAATCTGGATATTACGGCAAACTATCGATTCAAACAACACCAACAGAGCTAGGACGTGCAGAAAAGGCCGGAACGCTTTCAAAATGTAGACAAAATCTCCTAAACGGAAGGTCCAAGCGAGAAATGTTATATTACAAAAAACATTCTCCATTAAATTTATGATAGGTTAATTATAATGGCGTGTAAAAATGTTATATTTTGAGGGTAAAAAAATCACCATCCTGTGACAGGTATTCTCTACACAGCACATTACTTTCGGCCACTTTAAGGTGTTATTGCATGCACGTTACGTGTGAATAATAATCCTTTTTAGTTCAATAGTCTTGTTTGTCCTAGTGTTTATGCCAACTGAGTAGTTTTTTTGATCGAGAAATAACTAGCGTTTCCGATTTTTAATCTTCCCTTTTATTACATCTTGAATTTAATTTCTCCTTGATATTGTAGAACCTAGACATTTTAACTGCCTCTACTTATTCAAACCATAATCCTGAAAATATCGAAATCACTGACTATCAAATTTTCTTACTACCAATATATCTTGTTTTATTGAGATGGTTATGTCTTTTGGTTGCGGGTCTGTGCTTTTTTTGCTATAACACGGTCTAGCTATGCTGCTCGGATCGGAAATTTTCCGACAGTTTCTTAATCAGATTTTTTTTATTTTTTTCATTTATCAATTTATTGAAATTTACAACTATAAAAATATGTACATCAAGTAAATGAGCTGATAACGATTACAATGACATGTAATAACTTGAAAAGAACTACTCATCAGTAGCACTTCAATAAAAATTCTACCCTAGAAAATCACTAGGCCATCTTCTTTTCAGACGCTTCGGAGGATTATCGGGAATGGAGTAAGAAGCAAGTTGAGAAACTAATGATTTGAGTGGTTATGGAGCTTACTATAAAAGGATAGGTATCTGCTTTGGGCTAACTCAGCAACATATGCAACATTAAGATCTTTATGGATAAGCTTATTGGTGACAAAGTAAGGGGCATTTAGGATTTTTCGAGGGATTTTGAGTTGTAAGGATTGGATACGAGATGAATTGGATGGTTCACTAGAGCCCCAAAGCTCAATTCCGTACTTCCATATAGGTCTAATAACAGTCATGTAAATAAGTCTTTTGTCATGAATCGGTAGGTTTGATCGTTTGTCTAGTAAATGTTGAAGTAGTCTGTAACGACGAGCAGTTTCTTGTCGTTTTAGTCTTTATCAGAAATTTAAAAGAAAATATTTTTTGTTAGATAACATTTGTCGTTAGAATCTACCGTTTAGAAGCTATATTGGTTTGAAGGAAAGAAGTCGTGTTTGAGACTCCTGTGTCCTCTCAAC
This sequence comes from Euschistus heros, assembly GCA_003667255.2. NCBI lineage: Eukaryota > Metazoa > Arthropoda > Insecta > Hemiptera > Pentatomidae > Euschistus > Euschistus heros. The sequence goes on from RCWM02000082.1 coordinate 172,054, forward strand.
TTTGTTTATTTCGAATCACATTGATTTTTAATTTACTTATTAATTTCAGGAATTTGATTGTTTTTTATTTTAAAATGTAAATTGGTAAAAGCAGTAGATTACAGATAGGCATATCCATGATCTGTTGTCTTACCCAATCCCAGAAATACGAAATGCTTTGTTTTGTTTTGTGTTTCATTTGTTGGAGTTCAATATTGTCAGAATGGTCAAATTAAAATAAATCGTTAAATCTGTAATGGTATTCCAATTTATTTCAATGATCGGTTGTTTTTTTTTTATTTTTTTTATTTGATTAAAAGTAGATTGAAGAGATTCAGCTAGCCGAGGGAAAGATTTTCTCTAATCTGGTTTAGAACTGGAGGGGGGGGGGGGTTTGGTGGTAAATGTCAGAGTAAAGGTCCTGACATTAGATAGGAACGAGGGTTCCAAATGTCGCCCCACCCTGCGGCTATTGTGTGTACCTAGTCTTCTGTGTAATTATGCCCTTTTATGCGTACACTATACAATAGTGGTACAATAGTGAACCCTGTCAAACAGGACTCTGCTAGTTGTGAGCTGGCCAGTGGCTCGTCTCAATGGGTCTGTCCATTGTTCGACTTGAAGAGAAAAATCAGTTTTATATCTGTTGTATAGAGATTATTCATAGATCATCCGCCTTTTGATTGCAAAACAAGCAATTGGATTGTCCGGAAATGTGTGCAGAATTTCATGTGTTTTGATTATATCTCACCACAAAAAACATTAAAGAAGTCTTGGGTGATGGTAGTGTCAGTGAGTTCAACGGTGATTAAAAAAAAAAAATAAAATTGGGTGAGAGATTATGGTACAATGTTGAAGACAAAGAAGTTCGTTGCAAAACTCTGTCCCTTGATGAAGATGTTCTCAGAAGTTTTGTGGAACACATCTTAGGAACTTTTGGACAAATTTCAAAAAATCTCTTTGTCAGCAAATCGACCTTCGCTAATCACCTCTCAGGCAATTGGAAAATATCAATATTATATCTCACTTACGATCTTATAATTCAGTCAATCTAGAACAAAAATGGGCATTCATTCCGTAAACGCACGGCATTACCTAAATGTGTATGTTTTGGCAAAACATGACAAATTTTACATGCTCAGTAGGCTTTATATTGGGTCTGATAGTATACTTAACCAGCTTTGAGATGGAAAAAAGAAATTATCTATTGAACAAATAGTTTTGGAGTTATAGTGAAAAATGAGCAAAAAAACTTGTTTTTCATAACAGTAAGCGTTTTTTAGCGTCCTGCCATTAGTATTTTGCGGGACTTGATCAAAATTTCATATATGTGGTCTAATAGTAAATTTAAGCAGCTTTTAGATAAAAAAAAAAAGTTTTGGATCGAACTAATAGTGTCGTAGTTACAGCGGAATTATACCTGTTTATGCGAAGAAATACTTCTTCAAGCATTTTAGCAATTTAGAGCTGGTAATTTTTGAAAACGCATCTGATCACGTTATTTGCCGCTAAGGCTTATGCCCTGAGTGTAACTATCTGTTATATAAATTTCACCTGTTTATGTTTCCGTTGAATGGAACATCAAAATGTAATTGGGAGAAAATAAACGATTGAGGATTTAAAATACAAAAATGTACGAAAAACACAATTGTTTTGAAAATTACAACTTTTCCGGAGCCGGTAGCACGAAAATGGTCCAGTTCTTCGTAAAAATGTATATAACCAAACTTGTAGCAAATTTTATAAGCTTTCATTTTTCACTGATGAACTGTTTCAATGCAACTTACCGTTTTCATGTCATAAGCGAAAAACATAAAAATGGAACATTTAAATCCTCTCCTCTCCCCCGCGGCACCGGAATTTGGAGGGACTTTATTTTTTCTTGTTCAAAGGCCAATTTCCTACATTTTTCTGAAAAATTTGGGACTAGTATTTTTAGTTCCTCTGATTTTTCTATATTGACTAGACTATTATGGAAATCGTTTGAGCTTGGTTATAAGATTCTTCCTCATCCACCCTACTCTCCAGACGTTTCTATTTTTATAACTTAAAACCATAAACATGCTTTAATTTCTATACAAACGATAGATATCAGTTCCTTAATTAGTGGTGTTGCCACCTGTATTCTTGACGTATTTAGTTAGCTCCTTACTAAACGAAATCTTTTAGTTTTAACTATTTGTTTCTTCTTCTGTGCAATATTCATCTATATTCTTTAAACTGTATTATAAATTCTGATCTGAAGGCTTACAGAGTATACTCTCAATAAATTGAATATGACGGTAATATGTAAGGCATTATGTTTATAACGTATTTTTTTTATCTTTCTCGTTTAAAATTAGCACTTATCACTTTTATAATCTGTTTGATTTAGCTTTATTTATGTATACCTTTTTAAATATATGATTTATTCTCAAATTAATCACCCGTCTCAACACCCGCACTTATATTGTTATATTTCAATTTATCAAGGAAAATTACTTGGCCGGAAATTGAAACTCATTATCTAGGCACGCAAGGTTTTAATATCTGCTTAATTTAAAAAAAAAAAAAAAAAAAAAACTATAAATAACTATTCCTTTATTTTTTTCTTTGCCTTGCCTTTTTTTTTTTTTTTTTGCCTGTTATTGTTATTTATATGATTTTTAATAGGGAAGAATAAAATTATTTAAAGTCCATTTCTTTCGTGAGAAAATGTTCTATGGAGTCTAGGTAGGTTGGTCTAAGTAGATTTTCATAGGATTACATAACACAATATAAGTTGAATTAGAATAAAAGTGAATGACAATAGTGGATTATTTAAGTATCTAGTCCTTTTTAAGTGAAGCGCGGTAGCTCTGTGTTCAAGGTACTGTGTACTCTCTCACTTCTCTCTTGGCACCTGGTTCGATTCCGGCTGATGCAGACAATTATTTATTCTCTGCTATTAGATCATTTATCAAGATTTAAGAATGTTAAATTACCCAATAACGGACCCAAACTGTTCACGGATTAAAGTTAAACTTTTATTTTTAAATTAGTTTTAACATCTTTATAAAACACTATCGGAAAATATTTTACTAATAATGTGGATTAATTGAGCTTTGGGGCTCCACTAAACCATCTAATTCATCTCGTATCCGATCCTTGTAATCTAAAATCCTTCGAAAAATACTTAATACTCCATACTTAGTTACAAATATACTTATCCATAAAGATCTCAATTGTCCATATGTTGTTGATTTAGCCCAAACCAGATACCTATTCCTTCGTAGTAAACTCCATAAACATTCAAATCCACTAGTCTCTCAACTTGCTTTCCATTCTATCCCTGCAACCCACCGAGGTGTCTGAAAAGAAGCTGGGGCTACGGGACCTTCTCATATAGAACTTTTATTGAAATGCTATCACTTGGGTTGTTGCTTCACAAGCAATTTTTATGTAATTATGTACATAATTATCACATTTACTTGATGTATGTTTTATGTACAGTTGTAATTTTCAATAAATGGATAAATAAAAAAAATAAAAAATGTGGATTATCACTAAACATGAAAACTGAACCAATCTGTACCAAGTTTTAACTACATCATCTTTATAGTTCAAAAAAGGTTTAGCGATAGTAAAGTTGACTAATTTTCAACTAAATATTGATTAAAAATATGATAAACATGTAGATTCTAGTGAAGTTTGAAAATCGACCGGTAGGTGGCAATCGTCATTTTGCAAGAGAGGTTATAACGTTAATGTGTTATCTATAGCTTAAAATTGACTTATTTTTAATCAAATTGTTATTAAAAAGAGATAAATACGTGGTGTGACATGTGGAGTTTAAAAATTGACCGATATATTCGCTAATAATACAGTAAACATTTCCTCTATCCACCTGGATAACTATCTCATACATTAAAATTAAAAATTGGATGTCCAATTTTGTTTTTATGTGACCTTCAACCACCTAACTTGTCCAATAGTACCAGGTTAAATATACAGCTGTGCGTTAAAATATCATTGAGGCTATAGTTCTGGCTAGAACAGCGACTGGAGAAATCGCATTTATTCCTTGAATCCCTATTATTCCTACTAATTTACCATATCAATTTAAACAATTAAAATTTTCAATTAAAGTTTCTTTTGCTATTACAATTTACGAATCGAAATTTCAGACTTAGAATTGCAGTTGCAGAGTTGCAGTGGATCTTTGGACTGGTTGTTTCTCTCACGGTCAACAATATGTAGGGTCCACCAAAAATGGAAACGATTACAATCAAATCATTTTCATAATATCGGGAGCCAAAATTCAAAATGTAGTTTATTCGGATATCTCTTGAATTGTTTTTTCTCTTTTTGTATGTTTTTCACAATACAAGGTTTTAGTTGACAAATAAATATAATTTCAATTATTAGTTAAAATTGTCCATTTTGTTTTTTACTTATGAGAATAGGTACCTAGTTTATCAATTTATTTTCATATCTGTTTCTAATTTAGTTTATCATTTTTTTTTCTTTTTTAAAATTTGTCACATTTATTTCTTTTTCTTATTTTTTAATTGTAGCCATGGAGAAGAGTAAGCCATATATAGTCGCATTATTCGAACCCGAGTAAATAATTAATTTTAAAATTATCCCTTATCATTTTATTTACATTTTTTTTTGTAGATATTTATTAACTACATTAATTTTTTTGCAATCAATTTAAGAGTTTATGGACTTCTCCCTTAGAAAAATGGCAAAAGATAAAAGCTAGGTAAGAAGAGAAGGTGGACTGGGGGGTGTAATTGGAGTTGGTGGTGGTGTGGGGTGGAGGGGGTTGGAGGGGGTTGGGGGGTGGGGGGAGGTCGAGGGGTGGGGGTAGGAGTGCCCACTTGATTAATATTTGGTAAACTAATGCCTCCGAAATCGGACACCGGCGGGTAAACACACTCTGTGTCCAATTCTTGTCTTGGACCTTTTACTATTACGGCTGCTGTTTTCATAACTCAAGGTTGATAAATTTAAGGGTTTTTTTCCTGTTGTTTTTAAAAAATAAAAATATCAATAACAACAATTAATTGGGCGTTGAGCTACTTGCTTATTCAAATTGTTACTCAGTTTTCCTCCACCCATTACTATACCTGAATCCTCTTCTTGAAAAAAAAAATAGGCAATTAACGCTTCCTTATATAATTTCTCTTTGTAATATTTTAGGATTCGTTACCATGGAAATCCGTTAAGTTTTGTCCCTTACTTTGTTTAATTATTCTTACAGTAATCCAAATTTTCTGAATAAATATTTACACCGATTCATGTGATCTTCTGATATTTAATAAATGTGAAGAAATGAATGAAGCTAAAAAGAAAATGATTTATTTTTATCTAGTCTACTAGGAAAAGTCTATTTTTTATATAATACCTAAATAAGTAAGCCTGTTAGATTTTATATTGCTTCCACTTCACCTGCAGTGATCCGATCTTATATAATCCAAGATAGAAAAGAATTATTTTTTTACACTAAGACAGGTTTCTTTTAGATAAATAAATAGGCTTATAATAAGAACATATTTTCTTATTATAGACGTAAAAGACTTTTTTTATGGGAACATTGTAGAGATTCGCTAACTTGCAACCAGTCCCACATCTCCGCGAAAACACGTTTATCGGTATTCTTTTGACTATAACTCCGAATCTATTTGTCCGATCCAAAATTTGGCTGTAACTTCGAATATATTTGTCTTATACAAGATTTATTTTTTTCTTCTTAAAGCTGGTTAATATTACTATTAGGCTCTTTAATCAGGTACCTTATAATACACATACCAGAGCGCGCTGAAAACCCCGTACTGTTGTGAAGTTTTTTTTGGCTCTTTTATCACTATGACTCCGAACATATATGTACGATTCAAAATTTATTTTCTTCATCTCAAAGCTGTTTGAATTTATTATTAGGTTCTATATATTTCATGAAAAATTGATGATCTTTCAGATAAGCTTTGGTTTTTTTTCGTAAGACCTATCTTGATAGGACTTGTGTCGTCGGCTTCTGGACTTTCAGGTGAGCCCCGACAAAAAAAAAAAAAAAAAAAAAAAAGGTTAATTGCAGCAAATAAGTGCTGTTTTGGACTTCAAAAGTAGTAATCCCTCACGCAACAAAGTCCAGTTGTATAAAACCCTAATAAGACCTATTCTCACCTACGAAATGAAAAATAAACTTTATTCCCCTAAGAATAATTAAAGTGCAAATTAAAAAGATACAATTGTCTGGCTGAGATTAGTTAAAAATCAGCACATCAGTATAACAAATTTTGAGGGAGAAAAAAAAAGAGAGAAGAAGAAAATTAAAAATTAAAATTAAGTAAAAAAAAAAATAATAAATAAAACAATAATAAATAAAATTTAATCAACAGTGAAAATTTGAACACACTTAAATACATTTATTATATATTGTTTACATTTTTGAGGAAGATTGAAGATCGAGGAGATGGATAAATAAAAGATGTCTGGATGCTGGACAATTTCTAAAACGCAAGGAACCTTACTCCTGACCTTCGAAAGACGGATTAGAAGATTTTTTTGTACCAATTTTAAGAGAGAACACTTGGAAACTGAAAACCAATTCAAAGCTCGCTCAATCGTATCGAAGTGCAAATATTGTAAGATATATTAAAATTTGAAAGCTCCGATGTGTGTGGCATGCGGCGAGAATGAACCTAATTAAGTCCCACTAAACTCTTAAAGGAAAAAGATTCATGCCAAGAGAAGAGTCGGCAGACCTAGACTGAGATGGGCCGCTGATTGTGTGAACTATGAGTTATAGTGCCGATTGATAGAGAAATTAATAAGTAAATTATTTGGTCATGAGTAATATGAACATTTGATACATTTCTAAAATATTTTAATCTTAAATCATATTTCTATTGTTGTATAGATGTTATATAACAAACAAAAGCTCTGCCATTTTTATTTCCTAGCTAAATGACATCGATTGCACATGGCAGAGAAAGATACACGGCACAGTAGAGGATGATATGGGAATGAGGAATTAATGATGACCAGAGCTCGAGTGGAGAGGGGGGGGGTCGCAGAGGGGAAATTTTTGTGGGACGTGGAGGGGAGGGGGTAGGCGGCTGAAAGTGTTTTTATATTTTATAGGTTGTGGTTGAGGTCCCTCAAGATTTTTCATTATTCAGGAGAAATCTCTACCCCGAGCTTGGGCTGTTAGGCCGGCCTCAGCGGTTGATGTTCATTTTAACATCACTCCTCATGTCCTCGTTTCGTTGCCATTATTTTTTCATCCGGTCCTTAATTAGGTTTAGTGTTGGGCTAATGGAAGGAACATTGTAGTACTCGGAATAAAAATGTTTTCCCTATATCTATCTATACAATCATATAAAAGGGCAAGCCAAACCGTGAAAACTACTGAACCGATCGATACCAAATTTTAACCACATCTTCTTTATAGGTCCAGGATGGATTAGCAGTTATAAAATTTACTGGTTTTCAATTAATTTGTTATTTTTAAAAATGATGATATTAGGTCAAAGGTTGTGAGATTTGGTCTAAATCTCCCTTAACCGACAGGTTTTTCCCAAATTAAGGGTACCGACTTTTTAGAGGCTGGGTGTGCCACAGGAGGGTTCCAGACCTCGAAGCCGAGCTACAACCGAAATTAGCTTATATTCAATTAGATTATTAAAAGAGGTTTGAATAAGTGGTGCAACATGTAGATCCCTGAGATATTTGAAAATCGAGCGATATATGTGGTTAGCACTATTCCACGATTAAGTTTATGATGGTATAACTACTGAACCTATTGGTGCCAAATTTTAACTGCATCATTTTAATAGTTCTAGGAAAGTTTAGCAATAGTAAAATTTACAATAATTAAAATTCAAAACGTAGAGTTATGGTTAAAAATTAAAATCCAACCATGTGAAATCGATAAAATTATTATTTCTGCCAAAATAAATTAATATCTAATCGTAATGCCAATCCTTTGCATTTTATGGGCTTATGTAGCTATTGTAGTAAGAACTCACAATGCAGTCGATTATCCGCAAGGGTTTCTTACTAGCCTCTGTCCATCTGGATTACTGACAAATAGATTAAAATTAAAAATTGGATGTCTAGTTATGCTATTACGTTCTCTTCAACCACCTAATCAGAGCAATTTTAACCAGATTAAATATTACTACTGTACGTGAAAGCATCATTTGGGAAATAATGCTTAATTTTATGCTACAAGATTTTTATTGATTAACAGATAAAACTTTATTTATTAGTCAAAATTATGTGAGCTCTTTTAATTAGGAGAGCGACGGGGGAATGCTGGTATGTTATATGTTTAACCTTTATATTTATCCTTCTATTGTATATCATCATGCGTACCGCAAATGACTGTGCTGCTATCCTTGTAGAGTAGAAGACAGTAGAAGTTGAGACTTTGGTCGGGTGTGTGGATCGAGCTTCGAGGTGGAGCCGGGCCACTTCCAACTTGTGATTAACTTGTTAGTTGAGAAAATAGCAACAAACACACGGTTAATTGAAGATTCTAATCTCTTAGACCCCACAGATCCTGTTCGTAATTGTTTTAAAGTAAGCCAACCGGGAAAAAAAAAACTTTTTTTTTCTTTACTTTTTTAATTAGAAATAAAGGACGGGTGAGAGAGGGGAAGTAGATGGGGGAGGGGAAAGGGGATTTATCAGTTTATTTCGACCGCTCTCGAGAGCTAAATGAGCTTTTTAAATTGATGATTCCTTTTATCATCTTTCTTAACCAGGGGGCTCTTTAATGGTGCAATTTTAATGTTGGTGGAGGAAAACAATGTTTACTGCTAACAACTCTACCGGATGAATTTCTTTTTTCTTTTTTTTTTTTCTTTTTTTTACAAACATTGTTTCAAAAATCCTTGTTTATAAGTGTAACTTAATTATAATTTAAATTTTAAGAAACATATTGAATACTATTCATTAAATCAAAGTCTACTTTCGCCCATCGTTAGTAGGCATCGTTAATATCGGTACTATTGCTTTGGCTTTAAATAGTGATAGGTATTGTAAAAAAAATATCCATTTTTCAGTTCCAAATATCGATACACGGTATATCGGTGACAACAGTCGATATGTTTTTTGGCTGGAGGTCTATACCTTTTTGCTGTAACGTTTTTTTTACATTCAAAAATGTAACAATTTAACAAGCTCTAACTCTTTCGGTGTTGCTCTGATCGAACATTTGACCACAGTTTCCTTGTAAAACATTTAATAAAGAATATCTTTTATTATATTTATTATAGGACCTACTATTTAGGAGCTATGTTTGTTATAATGAAGAAAAACAATTTTATCTACATTTTTTAAGCGTAGGGGCTTTTTTGACTAGGTGCTGCTTTGCTGCTTTTTCTCGGATCGGACATTTTCCGACTATATCTTTATCAGAAATTTAATTGAGAAAATGTTTTATTATATAACATTTGTCGCTAAAACCTACCGTTTAGGAGCTGTATTACTTTGTATGAAAAAAGTGATGTATGAATACCCTACTTTCTCTCAATTTTGATTATTTCAGATAGTGATTAATTGTTAATTAAATTTATTTATTAAATTAAGTACTTCGATTTTTTTTAGTTCTAAAATGTTAATTGGAAAAACCGGTAGATTATAGATTTCATGACAGTATTCATGATGTCATATTCATATATATCCCCAGTCAGGAAGATTGTTTGCTGTTTTAGTATATTCTATTATAACTCACCGGCATTTTGCCGGCACCGGTCAGTGGTCGGCGTGTGTGCAAGGTTACTATTTGACATGTGGTTCACTATTGAAATTTGGACGACCGGTAAAAAGCCGGTCCAAAACCGGTGTGTGTGCAACTAGCCTTAGGGCTTTTCTGGCGTGCTCTAGCACTGTTGGTGTACCTCATATTGAAAATTTGACCACGGTTCTCTCATCAGAAGCAGTAGATTATAGATAGACATAGCAGTCCCAGTCAGGGAAATTGACTTCTTTTTTTTCCCTATTAATGTCCTTGAAAGACTCATGAATCATGGTTTTCATTACTAACATTACATGTGATTTTTAAAAATCTATATGACCCCATAAAGTAAAAGTAAACATCGTCATAAATATTAGGAACAAAAACAATCTTATGGGATTAATTATGAGTGTTGAAACTGAGGGATATTACACAAATCACTAATTATTTTCGTCAAAATATTCGTTGTTTATTGAAACTGTTTTTTTGTTTTTTTTTTCAGTTTTAATTGTTGTTTGTTTAGGCTTAACGTCCTCTTGTACTATAGAATAGGTAGGATAGGTTCTATCCTTATGGCCAGGAAGGCCGGGTTATCCTGAAGGCTACCAACCTTTTCTAGTCAGAGTGGCAAATAAGTTTCAACCAACCCGGGTGGGATTCGAACTCCCTCTGTCCTGGGTGCTCTAAGACCTTGGCTTCAACTCTTTCGGCCTGCTAGGCCTCATTCTTAATTAAAACCGCTATTTACTAATTAATGAACTAATTATCAATCATAATTTTACATTAAGTTTAACGATCTCAGATTTCGATATTCATCTTTAGCTGTCTTATTTGTACCTTGGTTTTTCAATAACTTATTGTTTATTATTTAGACAAAAATATTATCTGTATTTTTTACTTTATTTTTTATATAAATGTACACCTTCCTATTTTGAATTTTTATAATTAGAATAGTTTTTCCTACTCCATTTTTTTTTTATATAATAACATATTTTGTTTGTTTTTATGTTTAATTTATTTTTGCCTGCAAATAGTTTAGTCGAGTAATGCCTGCTATTAGATGATTTTTGTTTATTTTAATTATATTAATTAAAATAAATATATTTTGATTATATGTGTTTTTTATTGTTATATTGAAAGATTATATTGCACGAAGTTAGAGCTAGTCTGTTAGTCTGTTTTCGCCGGTCACTCACCACATGACACTGAGGCTTCAGGTGAAGAGGAGATATATATTTGATAAAGTGGGAGAGAATGACATAATATAAAATATAATAAGAGAGATGTAGGATGTACATAGTAGAGGGTGACATCGAGTAGTATAGACGAGCACAGTAGTAGCATGTATAGGCAAAGCGTAAACTTGATCCTACTACGGTATTTTTCCGGACCATAATCCGTTTTTATTTTATATATTTTGCTACAAATACAAAATGTTTGCTATAAATAAAAATAAATTAAAAGAATTTTAAAGTCGGTTTCTAAATATGAAATTTTATTTATTCAGGAAAAATATTGCTCATAAGAAGAAAAAAATCTTAAAATTTCCCATCTGATCTAGGAAAAAAAAATATATATCGAAAACGAAAATTGATTGGGTTGTCCGAAAAATTAATGTAGGTTATTTATTTATTTATTTTTTTAAGTAATGCTATAAAAATAAATTATTAGAAAACATTTTTATTGGTCAAAATACGTTTTATTTTCAATAAATTTTGCTGATATAAATAGAATTTTGAATTACTGTTATTCACCATTTCTGACAACATAATATTTATGGCTAGGACCTACCGTTCAAAAACTATATTGGTTTGAATGAAAAACGTCACGTTTGGTTGAAACCTATATTTTTAAGTATAGGGGCTTTTTCGACATGCTCTACCTCTGTAGTTGTTCGAAAATCTGATCGAACATTTAATGACAGTTTCCTTGTCCTCGAGTTTGAAATTTTATTAAGAATCTCACAAAAATCTCGTGTAAGCTTGAGAGTTTAGGCTGATTTATTTACAAGTAGTGAATTTTAAGGAGTTGAAAAAACCACGTTATTATTTAGGACAGGGATAATAAAAAGTGGCATCTATACATTAACAAATCTAATAAACATTAATAGTTTATTATTTAATTTTAAGAAAGTTAAAAAATAAATAAAAAATAAAAATATGCATAATTTTTAAAACAAACCAATATTAATATTATAATAATATATCGTTACAGGAAAATATTATGCTTAAAAAGTAATAAAAATTCTCTACGAAATTATTAATTATTTTTGTAATATAAAATTTATTTGTTTTTCCGTCGCTTGAAATACAATTAGATATTCTTTCTGTAAGAAAAAAAACAACTAAAAATAAATCCTTATCATATTGACAACATTTCAATTTTCTTTATCATAAAATTAGTATTACGGCTGTATTGAATATTATTGTATACATTTTTGTAAACTTTAATTAGCTTTAAATAAACTAAAATTATGAATAAATAAAAGCTGGGTTGTAGCATAACTATTTTTTTTTATAAAAATTGGGAAAATTTTAAATTTACATATGTCGTAATATTATGATAAATATCTTACAATTGAAATATTCATCTAGTTTTAACTAATTTTGTCTTGTTAGTATCGATTAAGTGAATAATTATTTTTTTTTTCTCTCTTATTTTTTTTTTTAATTCGTAAATTAAAGTTAAATATTGGGCAAATGAAATATGAATATCTCAAATTATATAAAATAAATGTAGTTATTTGGTTTTTAAAATTATATCTACAGAAATGTATCAAAACTTTAGGCTGCCTGTAATAAATATTTTATTTTCACCAGACATAAAGTGAATGAGGGAGCCGGGGAAGGGGGGAAGGGAATCACGTTTTATTTATTTTCTCAGCTCTCAGTCAAGATAGGGAAATCATTTTTTCATGTAAAATTGTCGTTTTTTATGCTATATCTTTACCACAACCAAAACCAGTTGTCCGGAGATTAATGCAGGATTTCATGTTTAAACCAAAACCTGATATTATTGTTAAATAGATTATTTATCAGGTTTTGGTCGTGGTAAAGAGATAGAATAAAAAACTACAATTTTACGAGAAGAGTCATTTCTCTATCTTGACTGAGAGCTGAGAAAAAAAATAAAATGTGATTTTCATATTTTTTTTTTTTGGCTCCTAATGTCCATTGGTGGCTATAACTCTAGTTTTGCACTATTATAGGTCCCTACTACCCACACAAAAATCGGCAAGTTTAAGTCATAGCCGAGAACTGGCAGCCTTAATGTAAAAACGTTTTTAGTCTTTCATTATTTTGTTTTTACCAGTTTATCGTAATGAATAATACATAAACAAGAGTCCTTGAGTTTTGGTAACAAAGGATTGATTGAAAGTCCGTCTTCGTCAATCAAAATGCTTTGAGGTATTTTTACTAAGTTTGACGACTGGATATTCGAAGTTCGAGTTCGCTGTCATATTACAGTAATTTATATTGAAGACAATTATATCTTAAACATTTGTTGCATTTATTATTAATATTTTATTATTTTTATTTTATGAGCAGATCGGTTTTAAATTTTTTACTTTTCTTAGAGACTAGAACCAGAGAATTGTGCACTTTTTTTTTTGCATTTAAAAAACAAAACCAAAAACATTGTATTGATATATATCAGGGATAATAAAATTATTTTTTCAGTTGTATTGGTAAAATTCTATTTTTTATTTATACACTAAAAGATTAAACATATATTCCTATATTATATCTCTGTTAGGGGTTTACGTTTAAATTCAACTTATTCAGGGGATAAAAAACGTTAATAAAATATTAAATTTTAATTAAACAAAATACAGCAGTATTTAAAAATATTATCAAGCAATTTTAAATTTACAAAATTTTGAATTAATAAGGCTTATCCTTTCCTGCATTCATTACGCTTTGGATTCGATAGGGCATCGGCCGAATGTGTTTTTGAATAAATTCTTGAGGGATATGCTCTATCTAATGAAAAATTGTAATACGTCATATTAATTTTAAAATTTTATTTATTTTTTAATTCTGATTGCTTTTATTTAATTAATGTTTTTAGTAATTCTAATACTTTCTAAATGCCCTGGTTAAACAATATGAGGACGTTAAAATCTGAAGAAGAATGAAACTTCTTCCTTAGTAAATGCAAAAAAAACAACAAAAAAAAACACATTGGGTAGAATTTTTACCTGTCAGTGTATATTTAACATTATATCGAGATTTGGCAAATAACTTTATTACTGCTTGTATTTATTAATTATATTCATGTCTAAAGTCATTTTTTGATCATGGAAATCATGTCCAGATTCGTGATGCTTCATTTCCAGATCTGAGTATGAAGTTTTCGAATTTAGTAGCATTGGTCATAGCAAGGTCATTATCCCTCTAGTAGATTCCCTTTCCTATATTTTACTAAATCAAGTTCTGTTTTTAAGAATTAGAGTGTCTAGTAGTTATAGCAGTAGATATAGCTTGAATTTACCAGTAGAAGATACCATAGAGGAATAGATTGATTTTGAAATTTACATTTCAATTTTGAATTTATTTGTTTGTTTCAAAATTTTAAAAACCATCCCTTAGAATTCCTCCAAAAATTTAGGTTGTGTTTAATATGAGAGGTTTTTCAGGTTTAGTTCCGATTCCGCTTTCAACAAATATCCCTATTAAATTAAAATTTTAGTTCCACATAAAATATATATAGAATGTAATCATATATTTCTATTTACAATCAACCTGTGGGTTTTTGAATCTAAGTTAATTCTGTAGAGCGTGAGGTCGAAAAATGAAGAGAATTTGCTGCAACGCTGAAATTGAAACTACAGGAGGTTAAATTACAGAGCAAAAAAAAAAAAAAGTTTATTTGTACGAGTAAATTTATAATTAAAATTCAGCTACAAAATTTAAATTGTAAGAATGACTGAAATTTAGGATATAAGGTCTATGATTTATTGAATACTAATGCACGGTATTAGTGTGTTCATAATATGGAATATCATTGTTTCTAATATGGTCGTGTAAAGTCCGTAAATTCTTATATTACATGTAGTATCTCTACTTAGATTCAAATAGATTTATAATTTATGACACATTCGGTAGAAATTTATGAGAGAATGTAGTTTAGAGTTCAAAATAGCTACTTTAGATAGCTATATAGATTAAAATTCGTTTCTTTTGAGGAAATAAAATATACTAAACTAGCATTCCCGTCACAGCTTCGCCCGCTCTTATAAGTTAAGAACTAATAATTGAAGTTCTATTTGTTTGTCAATAAAACACTTTTATTATAGGACGCAATTAAAAAGCATTATTTTCTTAATACTATTTTCACGCATATCTGTAATTGTTAGCCTGATTATAATTGCACTGATTATACATACTAGCATAATTAAACATAAAATTTTTAATTTTAATCTATGAGTTGGTAATCCAAATAGACAGAGCTTACTAAGAAAATCTTGAGGTTAATGGACTGCATTATCTCAGTGCTTACAACTAAAGCCCTATGAATCATATTTTTAGACACTATAAAAAAATAATAATTTTATTGATTTTATCTGGCTGGATTATAATTTTTAAGCATGAGTATACATAAATGCGTGACAAACATCGTTTCTGCCTCTCAACTCTACATTTAAATTATTATTATTGTAAGCTTTACTGCTTTAAATTTTTATAGTTCAAGGAAATATTGGTGTGGTTAAAATTTTGTTAAGATGGGTAAAGGTTTTTAAAATTGCGCTAGGCATATGCAGTTCAAGTTTTAAACTTCGCAGTGATCCACAACTCACACCGCATATTTGATAACATCTTAATTGAATTTATTAAGTTATGTTATCAATTTTTAGCTCTATATAACACAGTATTTTTTGTAACCTCTATTGCATGGCGATCGCTACCTATCGGTCAATTTTCTAACTTCACTGCGCACCACATATTTATCTCTTTTTTAACAACAATTTGATTAAAATATGTTATTTTTTTCATTTCTTAACCTTCCACTATAAAGAAGTGACTAAAATTTGGTACAGATTAGTTCAATAGTTTTCGCGGTTAGTGATCACTAGGGCTGTATATGCACTGTGGATCACTATATGCAATAAAAACTGAAAAATATGCACATATATATGCAGAGATATTGGGTAAAATATGCAATTAGATATTGAAAATATGCAACTGTCTGCATTATTAGAAAAATAAAAAAATCGCAATACATAACTATACTTAAGTACAAACTCAATTTTAAATAACTAATAGTGTTGAAAAAGGGGAAAATTAGGAAGACATACATTAAAAACCTAATATAAAAAAACAAAAACAAATGTTGAAAATCTTTATTAAAGATAAATAAAACACATTAAAACATTAAAAACAAAAAAAAATCATGACATTAATTTCCAGAAAACTTTAACAACAATCAAGACCAAAATACTTATACTTTAAAACAGAACAAGATACATAAAAAACAATAAGCAACGACCTTAAAGAAACTCTCCCGACTTTTTCATGCCACTTATTCACTGATGTAGATTTGAATTGCGGACAACCACTTTTCCAGGTTTTCCAACAAAATAGATCGTCTATTGGGCCTCAAAATATATTTGAAACAGCTAAACAACTGCTCTACATCATATAAATATAAAACGTCTCCATCACTCTTGAAAGTCTCAATAGAAAGCTCACCTACGTACTTTCCTACAAAATCTTTTGTCTTTGAAGGAGTGACTTTCGGTATTTTCGGTTAACACAAAAGAGCAGTTTACGAATGATGTCTCGGTGAACGCTGTGTGACAAACTGTGTAATGGAATGATGGAAGGGAGAAAGGTGAGATGAAAAGTGAAGTCACAATATTCTACGTATTTGAGGGAAGTATAAACGAGAAATTAATCGGATTAAACAATTCTAAGAGAAGCAAATACGATCGAAAGTTCGCTGAAATCGAAGAATCAGCACTTCGGCACATACAAAAAAAAAAAAAATGATTAGGCCAAAAAAAAAAAAAAAAAAGGATGGGAGTAGTTCTTTTAGCTATTTTTCGGTTTTTAACTATATATATATATATATATATATATATATATATATATATATATATATATATATATATATATATATATATATATATATATATTTCTACTTGGAAACATAAAAAAATTTAAATTTCAAATGCTAATATGCTGGATATGTAGATGAATATGCAAGTTTAGTTCAAAATATGCCTTTAAGGCAAAATATGCACAAATATGCAAATTAAAAATAGCTCAAATTTATTCCAAATTCCTCAAAACATATATATTTTGATAATATTAGATGTTTTAGTTAGTTACGAGAAATATGCAAATGCATATATTTCACAGCCCTAGTGATCACCAACGAAAAATGGTTTGGAACCGATATGAGTAGCAAATTTATTAAGACCATATTCTCATTTTTGATGTTATCAATTAACGAGCTAACGAAGTAAAAGAAAAACAAATTACTAAGAACCAACTTAATAATAATTTAATTTTAAAAAAACAAAAAAAAACTATAGATTACTTTTTTTTAAATATTCAGCTTGTCTGTCTAAATATTTGAATATATTTAAATTCAATATACTCTCTGGGAATATTAAAATTATATATATATATATATATATATATAGTAAAATATATATATATATATATATATATATATATATATATATATATATATAATATTCCAATCAAGAAAACTTCGGCAGATAAAACTAGACATACTTTTTTGTTATGCGGTACTGTATAACTGCCGCGCCTGCCGTTCTGGAGAGCAAATGTTTTTGTAATCATTTTATTTTTTCTAATATAGAGATAGTGTTATCAGCTGATATACTAATTAATTAAGCTTTTCTGGAATATAAGAAATAAAAAAGAATATTGTTTTAAAAATTCATTTAGGTAAGATAGAATTTTTTGGTTTTTATGGTCCTTATACATTCCAAATAGAACAGAGAATAAGGTTTATCCTACTGGTTACCAAACGGTTTTATATCAGGCTAGGCATGCTAAATCTATTCTTTGGTTGGGAAAATAAGCAAATTTTAACCTATTGAGGCAGGATTGGAACCGTCGTTGCTAGGGTTACCAGAACGCTAAAATTCCTGATACAACACGCTCGGTAGCAAACACTATTTAGAAAACAAATAATGTATTGTTTCTAATTTTCTTTTCTTTTCTTTTTATGCTAGATCATATTTATAGCTATGTTATTGTAATCCATATAATTCAGTTAAGAAATTCCTTGGTGAATATTAGTTGTTTAACTTATTTATTCATAATCTATAAGAAACATTATATTATATTTTAAATATGAACCTTTCTTTCATATTTTTACCATATTTTCAATGATGAGCAAGTTTATGTTTATTAATTAATTTAATTTCTAATAGGCCTGTAACTAACAAATGCACTTCTAGCTTCCTTTGCACAATTCCTATTGCCTTCATTGTCTGTCCTGTCTTTAGGGAGAGTTTGAGAATTGCGTCCTTGGTTTTTGTATTTCCTAACACTCCAGACTTTTTTTATCATTTTTTATTTGATCATTTATTTATATAATTTGTTTTTTTCTAATAAATAGCAAAAACTTTTGAACTAGAGTCGAAACATGTTTTCGCATCATTTCGATCATTCCATTATATCAATTTATATTATGACTATGTAGGACGCTCGAAGGCGTTATGGAGATTAATAAAAATAAATATATTAATATGTATCAAAAATATTCAGTTTGATTCCAGCTTATTCAATTATGCAATTACTACTTTTGGATTTTTTAAATTTTATTTTATTATTATTATTTTTTTTTAAGTGTACACTTAGAAATACTTTATTGTTTCTTGGATTTTTTCATAATCCATAAAAAATTCTCCAAAAAAAAAAAATCAATTTTCGAAAAAAGTTGATTTACTTGGGATTTTTCGTTGGTTGGAATATAGGTATTTATACTTAGTAAAAAATAGATTGGTTTTATTTATTTTATCACAGTTACTTCTGAATTCGAAAAATCGAAATAACATAAGATAAAACACTCAAATCGTTCAAATGGTTGTTTCTTTTTTAAGTTTTTTTTTTATAAATCACTATTAAGAAAAAATGTTTCTTTAACTTTAAATTTCAACACTTCCAGTATAATCTAATGCGTATAATGATTATAATAATGCGGAATAATCCAAAATAAAATTAAATATATATTTTCAGAGATGAAGTAAGTTATCCTATTTATAATTTATGTAACAAAAATGATTAGAGAAATAGTCAGTCATGCAAACAGAAAAAAACTAATGTATAAATTAAAAAAAAAAAAAAAATTAATGTCTTGTATTTGAATTTTCGTCTTGTCTCCTGACTCACAACATATGCGACCAATATATGCAATGAATTGTGAATGAATCCTGAAGCAGGTTTGTAATTCAAAGCGAAATAAAAGTAGTCAAACGTTTTTGTTTATTTTTAGTCCAAGACGATTTTCTTCATAAAATATTTTACAGTCAATTACGAGTATTAAAATTGTTAATAAATTCAATAGCTTGGACGCATATCTCGCAATTGATTGTACATATTTTTTTTTTAAATTTAGATTTTTATTGTAATTAAAAAAACAAAACATATTTATGATAAATAAATATAAAGACTTTGAGAGTCAAAACGTTATTTTAAAATTTTTCAGTAGGTCAAAAAAATATGAAAATTTAAACTTTGCAAGAAGTTTTTAATGTTTCCCAACTAATCAGACATGATTAAAATTCAACAATTTAAACTTTAGTTCGACTTTTTCATGAAAAAAATTGGGACTGCTCAGGTGTGTTATAATAAAATTTGAGTATTGGTTTTAGTAGGTTTTAAATCTAAACTATTTTTAAAGAAATATAAATATGACAAAATAATATATCTCAACATTAAAAAATTGTATTTACATTATTTTATGCCACAAACATCAAGATATTTATTATAATGAGTTATATTTGCTCCTTTTTTATCATCAGCATTTTTTAAGGTCGCTAAATTACGGACTTCAGGTTTTGATTCTAAGCGCCTCAAATATTATATTGTTTTTAATTAGGAATTGAGTTTTTATAAAATAAATAAATAAACGACGAAAAAATCTGTTTCGATATTTATTGTAGTTTTTAATTTTTCTTTTCGCTTTTCTATTCTCATTAACTACTACTTGTATGGAAGGAATAAAATTAGTATAGTTGTGGACCTACGGATAGACGCGTTTTTTAATTTAAAAACGACATTGAGTGACAAAAAAGGACATCAATAATCTGTTGGTATTATTATGTGTAGATTTAATTAATCTAATAAAATAATAAAATAAAAATATTTCAAATATTAAATATCGAAAAATAATTTTAATGATAAATAGTTTTCTTGTTCTTTAAATTGGTTTTAGAAATAATTAATTTGAAGGTTAGAAATCATATATCTATTTAGGGAAAAAATATTCCTTTTTTAATAAGTTTTTATTAACTTCATCTGTATCTAACTAAAGGAACTAAAGGAATTTTTCATCGTAATTTTCACCATTTATCAGTTATCTAATTAAATTAAAACTTTGCACTCGCTTCAAGGACAATACAATAATTGCACAACTTTGTTCTAATGTTCTCACTTAGTCACTAGTTAAATTACCCCCAATATGGGGGTCTGTCTTGCAAAAGGTTAAGCAGTATGTTCTACGTTTTTACATGGTCCAGATGGGTCCTGAGAATAAAATATCCAAAATGAAACTAAGGGGACTAATGATAAGGGGAAAATGTTTTGGGGGCAAAAAAACCCAAACTTTTTGAACTTTTTTCAGATTTTGAAAAAAAAAACATATAGAAAAATGCTTTCAATAAAAAAAAATGTTTAATTTACAAAATTATTGTTTATTAAATTTTGCTTCTAAAGACATTCCTTAAGCTGAATTTGATTAAGGCGTTTAGCCACAAAAAGTTAGTTTTGTTCATGTTTAAAAGGCTGTAACGCAAAAAAGGCTAATTCAATCAAAAAATGTTATGTAATTAAAGTTGTAGATCAAATTTTGTGCAAGGTAGGATTCTTAAAGTTAAAATTTGCCCCTACCTTCTCTGAGATATGTCAAAAAAAACAAAAATTGTTAGTTGATGTTGGATAAACTGTATTAAAAATGCAAACAGATCACGAATAGCACCGGGAAATTAGCTTCGGACCTTGAACTCAAAATATTAAAAGGTCTCATTTCTGCAAATTGTTCATCACACTTAGCTTTTTAGTTAGGTTTGCTGTAAAAGCGTGTTTTTCTAGTTTTTTTAAACTATAATTTTTATTTATTTAAAGTTATTTTTGAATTTAAAAAACAAAACAAAAAGATGGGATAATATTGCTTGGCCACAGAGTGAATGTGGTGAGTGCGGTGTTTTGCGTCGACTTGGGGACACTTACGATGTTTTCTCTCTCTCTATTTCAGCTCGGGCGGACTTAGCGAATTTCTCCAGCCCCCACAACCTACGCCAAGGTACATCTAACTCATCTTTCTTCATCTCATATTAGAGTAGTTTTTTATTTAATTTTTATTTTTATAATTCTTTCTTTCTTTCTCTTTTAATCCAAATTATATTCTTAACCATGTCTGTGTTGTTTATTTCATTATTTTTTTTTTTAATTTTTATTATATTTATATATTTGTTAATTTATTTGAGTTTGTTATTCTACTTTATTTTTTTTTTTTTTTACGGATGTGTAGAAATAGAACTGTTATATTTTGATAATAAGGTGAGTTTGAAAGGCAACATGGTTCAGTCATATAAGAATGGATTCTGTATGCATATTTTAGTTGAAAATAAAATAATTTCACATTCATACCTTATTTACAAGAAAATCAAAGTAATAATTAAACAGAATAAAATTATATTCATAAGGTATAGTTGACTGTGAAGTGTAGGAGATGCAGATAGTTAGGGTAGGCAGTCATAGATACTCAGCAGATCAAAATAAAATTGTTATTTTATTTTAATTGTTAAAGCCAACGTTTCGACTTGCATTGCAAGTCTTTGTCAGGGGTTCAGGTAATAGTAAACAAACAAACATAATCATTGGAGTTTGTTTGTTTACCATTACCTGAACCCCTGATGAAGACTTGCAATGCAAGTCGAAACGTTGGCTTTTACAATTAAAATAAAATAATAATTTTATTTTGTTATAACTAACTGCCTACCCTAACTATCTACATCTCCCAGAATAAAATTATGATTCATCAAGCTAAATAAATACAATAAAAAATAAAATAAATAATTACATAAGAAGTAAAAAATCTATTTCATTCATACATATATACATACAGGCTAAAAAAACCCAAGCTAGCTTCTTTCTCCCCCATTGGAAGGATTAAGCAATGCTACAAAAGAACCTGGTGCTTCTCTTTAGGAGGCATAGTAAGATCACTAAATACGCAAACATTCTATTAATTCTAGCTTTAGAAGAGAAGAAAGTCATTACCGGATTGTATAAAAATATAAATCAGTAAATTTATAATAACATAATCAATAAATTGATTGAACAATCTAGCATATTAATTCATGAGTACGATTCCTTTAAATGCATATTTATTAAGAAACAACATTGCGTTTTTTCAAAAATTGTATTTGCATTAAAAATAATTTCAATAATTGATTATTAAAATTATCATTAAATTAAACATAGTATTTCACAATTTTAAATAGTAAAGATTGATATTTAATATTAATATATTTAAATAAATATTTTTGTTTTAAAGTACATTATTTAAGATAGTTATCGTTACGAATTACTACTTAAAAAACAAAAAATTACTACAACAGTGTAAAATTAAAAATAAATATATTAATAATCATTTCTATGTTACAAGTATATTTAATTATGCTGGATGAGCTTTGGGCTCCACTAAGAAAAAAAAATTGTATTTGGAAAACTGAATCTTAATTAAATTATTAACTATATAACTATTTTTAAATATTTTTACAGAATACAATAAAAGATATATTTTAAAATATATAATTTTTTATTTGTTTACATTTACGTATCAATGAGAACAATTTAAGTAACATGGCATATAATAACTTATATACTAGACAATGACAACTAAACAAACAGCTTATAACACATTCCTGAAACCAATTTGGACATACAGAGCAGAATTTTGTAGTTCTTCAAAACCCATACAAATTAAATAAATTATAAACTGTACAGTCGAAAATATTTTTTTAATAGAACAATACTACACCTACCATGGTAAATTGCAAATTAAACAACACAGTGATTTACAAATATTATTTGTACATAAACAATAAATACAACAATTTTCACATTTCTATACAACATCCCTGTCCGCTAGTGTGCATTATTTCACGTTTTATCGATATTAGTTTAAATATAGTAGTTCAAAATCCAAAAATTGAAAAATACCGCACTCACCTATTCAATAACATAAAATAAACAAAATAAAAGAGAAGGTAAATTTTGTTGACATGAACCATTACTTTATAAATATTGAAAGAAAAAATAATAAATAGTCTAAAAACTTGTATGAAATGGATTTAACTTGATGTTGCCTTTCAAGCATTTTTGGTGTTCTTTTGCAAGCGAAATTCAGAGATCATTTCTTATTAAATTTTTATCTTTTCTGTGTTTATTTAAATGTTACTATTTCATTATCTATGTATTGGTGTTTTTATTTTTATTTTTAAATATTTATTTAATGTTTTTCCATTTCATTGATTAGTATTGATGTAATTATTTTTCTATATGTGTTTTGTATTCGTTCCGAAATTTGTTGTTTAAAAAAAAAATAAAAAAATAAAAAAAATAAATAAATAAATAAAAAGTTTCTGTTAAATATTTTATAAAGATATATGTTTAGATTGCATCACATAATTTGAAAAAAAAAAAATAGGACAAAAAAAAGTTTATTTAACCTCGTGTGTCTTTGAAATTGAGTGTTACCCTTGCAACCTGTTAAACTAAATATCTTAAGTTCTAATCCGGTCAGTGGCAAAGTGGATTTAATTCATAGTAATGAATTCACAGCCCCCTCTCCCTAACCATGAAAACCCAGCGTTGCCGAAACGGTTATGTAGCGCTATATCTGTCTGCTCTGTCCAGTCCGGATCAGTAATGATCTAAAGGAATGCCATTCAGGACTTACTTTACTGACATATTTCTAATATTTTAAAAATAATTAATTATTAGTAAATATAATTTTTTGGCAAATGATGCGTGGGACCAAGTCATCAAGATAAGTTAATTGAAAATAAAATGTAATCTAAAAGAATTAATTGAATGGGTGAAATGCTAATGGTAAATAAATTTGGCTTGTTAAATTACAAGTAATGTATATTGACACAAGGGTCGACTCAAAAAATTCCATTCAGAAGATGAGATCATTTCTAAATCTAGTATCTTACTTTTTATCAAAACAAACTTAATCTAGAATTATTCTAATGAGTGAGAGGTGTGGGAAGGGCTTCGTACACAGTGGTTCCAAGACCCCATTCCCCGATATGTATTGAATCATTAATTGAAAATTTTTCATTTCAATCCCCAACCACTATTATGTTATCTTCTAACCTCTTAGGAATAAGAATATGTAGGAATGTTCTAGAAATACGTAACGAAAATGCTGTGTTTGTAATTAAAAAGGGATGAAAATTGATATAAAAATGTATGAAATCATATCTTATGATTTTGATTGTTCCTTCTGGAATTCCCTACCTACTTCGATTGGTAAAGCAGCTTCCCAAACTTTCTTTAAAAATAATTAATTTTTACACCTTTCAGACAATCAATCCTCCGCAAATTTATAAATAATTAATTAAATACTTATAATTATTCTTTCTTTTATATATATTGATACGACTGTATTTTATTAAAATTAAAGTTTTTAATTTCACTGATAATCTCATTATTTTAAATAACCAATTACATGCTAACTCGTATAAGGCTATACAAACTTAGAAAATATTAGTAGTGATGGTTTTATTATTAGAAAAAATTAGAATCAGATAAAACAAGGACATTTAGAGTAACTTTTACAATACCTCTATAAATATTTCTCCGATTTGAACTTTTATTTTTTCAATTAAAACCTGGTTAAATTTACTATTAGGCCGTTTATATGAAGTTTTTATTAAACTCCGTAGTATACCCAAGCAAGGCCACTGGAAATGATAAAATCGTCAGATGTTGCCAAAACAAATTTAGCGTGCTGGCTAGGGTGTATTACGATATTTAATCAAAACTTCATATAAAGGGCCCAATAGTAAATTAAACCAGGTCTTAGTTGAAAATATGAAAATTTAGATCGATGAAATAGTTATGGACTTAAAGTGACAAATAGCCAAAAAAGCTTGGATTTCAAAACAGTAAACGGTTTTGAGTGTGCTGACATGGCTATTTTATGGGACTTAATCAAACTTTATATACAAGTTCTTATACTACATTTCTACCAGCTTTCAGATGAAAAAAATATATTTTGGATCGAACTATTATTTTCGGAGTTATAGACAAAAGGGTGCCGAAAAACGTGTTTTCACGGAGAAGCGCGACCCCAGTGAGAGTGCTGAAATGCGGGGTGTAGAGTGCATGAATTATGAGACTAATTTTGACACAGCTTTGTTAGGAGTAGTTAGAAGGTAAATATACTAAAAGTCCCGGTCTCTGGGGGTACGGGAATCCCCAGTTTATGATGGGGGAAGGGGAGAAGGTCCCCTGTTTAGGTTTTTTGATTATATCTCGAAAATGGTGGACTCAAGAAAAATTCACTGCAGATCAAAATTAAAGCTAATTAAATTTCCTATAAAATTGTTTCTATACTTATTTGTCCAACTCTCAACGGTTTTCGAGATCTACGTTATTACAAATCGATAATTATAGAGGAAAAATATTTACCTTACTTTTTGTCAGACGTATATATGAAATTAGAGTAAATTTAATGCTGTACAACTTTGTTTCTGAAAAACAATTGCCGAAGGCACTAGAAGCAAATGTTTTTCCGAATCGCTGCCCGCTTCTTCTTCTCCGCGCTATATTTTGAAAACGGTTAATCCTAAAAAAAAATATTAAAAGAACCAAATCCCAATTAATTACAAAAGACATTTACTTGACTGTGATTAGGCCAGTATGGACGTACGGAGTTGAGCTTTGGGGCTTCAATAAACCATCCAATTCATCTCGTATCCAATCCTTACAATCCAAAATCCTTCGAAAACTCCTCAATGCTCCTTACTTTGTTAGCAATAAACTTACCCATAAAGATCTTAATGCTCCATATGTTGCTGATTTAGCCCAAACCAGATACCAATCCTTTCATAGTAAGCTCCATAACCACTCAAATCCCCTAGTTTCTCGACTTGCTTCCCACTCAATTCCCGATAATCCTCCGAGGCGTCTGAAAAGAAGATGGCCCAGAGATCTTCTTTTATTTTTTACTGAAGTGCTACTGATGAGTAGTTCTTCTCAAGTTTTGGCACGTTTTTTTTTTAACACATTTACTTGATGTATACTTGTACAGTTGTAAATTTCAAAAAAAAAAAAAAAAAAAAAAAAAAAAAAAAAATTATAGAGAATATCATTATCTACAAGTTTTGTAACTTTCTTGATTGACGTCCGATGGATAGAAATCGAAATATTTGAAAAAAAAAAACTGACTTTGAATATCTAATTACGCTAACATGCTAAGTCGGTGACTTTTCACACCTTATTTAGAAGGCCAAAACGAAGCTATATGCAAAAATTCAGCTTCTTTGCTTCCTTTCCGATATTTGCTGTATAAAACTCCTTATTTGACTGGGCTACTCTTCGACCACCTAATCAATGTAATTTTAACCAGTTTAAAATTACTACCATGCGTTAAAATATCATTGAAGATCTAATTCTATACTTCAATACTTAATTATTATCGAAAAACGAATGAAATTCAATTATAAGTTAAAATAATATAAGTTCTTTATTTAAGAGAACGGGCGAAGTCGGTACTTATAGGGTTTGCTACTTATCTAAAAAAATGAAAAGAGAAATGAATTAATATGTTTTATTTAAAAAAAAAAAAATTGATTTTTCATCACGGATGAATTAAAAAATATATTTATGTATATTGATTCAATTATAGTACTAGCCTCGTTCCAATTCCATCGAGTATCCCTGGAGGACAGGTGACATATAGTGAAGAAAATCCAGCCATATATAACCAGTAAATGAAGTGAGTTGTTCCTTTAATGGCGAGGACCAAACTGACCAAGAACGGAAGCCTTTAATTTCGCTGAGAGGTCTATAATTCTACCCCGGGAGGGGGGGGGGGGGGAGTCGGCCCCCCCAGGCCATTTTGTATCTCGCTGGAATCAACTTTATAACTCATGTCCAGGTGTCATTTTTCCCAGAGCGCCTCTGACAGCCCTCACGTTCTGAAGAAAGCCCAAGAGGAAGAAGGCTTGGCATTTATTCAAGTCCGGCGGTGGTATTGTTAATACTTGATATGGCAGCCATATTTTATCGCCTTGTTTGTAAATTAATAGCCCTTGGAGGATATGTACAGGCCAAGTGGTAAAATTTTATTTTATTTTGAGTTGTATGATTTATAGTGACAACCTTTTCAATATATAAATATATATTAATTACCCAAGTTTAATGTTTTTGAACACTATTTTTAACGTATTTCTCACTGAGATTTGGTAGTTTTGTCTGATATTGCTATTAGCTATTGGAATGATATCATTGGGTTGTTCAGAAATTTATGCAGGTTTTGTCCAAATATTCTCTATTACTCTTCATGCATTTCTGCCTAATTAAGGATTATTTATGTCCTGTGGTTAAAAGATTGAGAATTTGTCTCCTAGCCAACTGAAACATCTAATATTATCAATATATATATATATATATATATATATATATATATATATATATATATATATATATATATATATATATGTTTTGAGGCATTTGAAATCGATATAATGATTTTTAATTGATGAAATTTAATTTAATGATGGTATAGAAGGATCAATACAATTATGATTGATGAATTAATTGCCACTTCTATTTTAATTATTTTTGTATGAAGACTAGTTTCGAAAGCTAAACATCCACCTTCAGTTCTAAAACATACAAAATTTTCAGAACATCAGCTACCATGTGTTATAATCCATGTAACATAGTGCTGAGGTGCTTAAAATTTTTTATGTTTCAGAACTGAAGGTGGATGTTTAGCATTCGAAACTAGTCTTATAATAAAATAAATCCAATAGAAGTGACGATTAATTCATCAATTCTTATCTATTTTGCCTTTAGGCCAAGGGGAATTGATTGTTCATGGTTTTCATATATTAAATGCGGGATTTTATCTTAATTTTCTTTCTTGAGTCTTTTCGAACTGAAAATGAATGTTTAACATTTTAACTAGTACTCTGATATAATTATCATGGACAACAGTAATTTAATTCAATAACTCCTAATCGCACTGATCCTTCTATACTATCAAGCGTACCTCAACTAATTGATTTTTTTATCAATTATTACTGCCTGGACATACGGTGACTTTATGATTTTTCTATTAAAAAATAGTAATTTGAAATATTTTATGTTAAATCTAGTAGTGGAGAAAAGTCATTATTCTTATATCTTATGGTTTGCGCAAGGTTCTGGCTCAATATCTGTCTTTCACTAATGATGTAAAACACTAAAGGCCAGCACAACCCAGGTAGAACCCTGGTTTTAGAAGTAGGAGGGACATGTTTTCAGAACGGCTAGTAGCCCGCCATTAGGGTCTCGAAGGGTGTGGACCAGGTGACGGAAGGGTCAGCGCGGTACCAGCTTTCCCTTCTCTCGGCTATTCAGCCTCCCTTCGAATTAACAATCATGGAGCAACTTATTTACATACTCGCACATTTATGATTATTTACTTAATCAAATATTTGATTATATATATATATACATTATGTATGCCTAACATTATAATTTCGATAAATAAGGGATCTTAAGGATTAAGAAGGAATCATTTGCAATAGTAGAACTCCCTCCTAACTGACATAAGAGCAGCCGTTCTCGAAAAAAGATCGTTAAATCTTAGAATATTTCAAAACAGTATCCTTAAGGACAACAATGGCGGAATGTCTTTCGGATAACTAAAAAACCGTTATATCCTGAAATATTTCAAAACAGTATTATTAAGGACCAATACTAATATATATGTGGCCCAAAGATGTCCTTCCGTTATCTTAAAATAGTATTCTTAGGGACAAAAAACTAATAAAATCTACAATCTACAAAACTAATTCTAAGTGTTCTAATGTCCTTCGGCCTCAAAAAATCGTCAGATCCTGGCAGATCTGAAAAAAATGGATCCTTATAGGCCGAACATTCGTTGTATTTCAGAGTTGTTTTAACTTCCTTAAAGTAGCTGTCGGTGGGTTTTAAGTGGCAAATTCGTAGTCTTGTCATAATCACTTCTTCTTTCCATTGTCTTCGTTCTTGACCTCATTGTCCTGCAGTCGGTCTAATTGTTTTGAGTTTGTTGCTCTACTCAATTCGGATTACTTTCTTGCTATACTTTATTAACCTGCTTTCCTTGAGAAGGATTTAAGATACGAAATTCATCGTAAAATCTTCAATCCTCTTTATTAAGCCACGAATGAATATATCCATAATGATCGTTTTCTCCCATTTTTTAGGTGATTTGTCCCAAGCAACAACTTCTAGTTGTTAAATCCATGTTTGCAACCCTCAAAACCTGGTGCGATATTTATACTACTCAAAAAAACACTAAAAGTATAATTTATTTTTTTAATCTTATATCCCGTAAAATAAGTTAATTTATTTGATATAGCATTTTTACAATATTAAAGAGCGCTAATAATTAAATATGTGACCAGTTAAGCCTAACCGCAGCTCCTTAGATTATTTGGTTGCGATGATACAGCTCTCCAAAAAATGGTGATTT
Source organism: Euschistus heros (assembly GCA_003667255.2). NCBI lineage: Eukaryota > Metazoa > Arthropoda > Insecta > Hemiptera > Pentatomidae > Euschistus > Euschistus heros. The sequence goes on from RCWM02000082.1 coordinate 201,695, forward strand.
TGGCCAAGTTGCTGTAAGTCACACTTCTCCGCGAAAACACGTTTCTCGGTACTCTTTTGGCTATAACTCCATAACTATTAGACTCATTGAAAATTTCTTTTACCACGCGAAAGCTGGTTAAATTTAATATTTGACCCTATTTACAAGACTAAAACGACAAGAAACTGCCCGTCGTTAGAGACTACTTCAACATTTACTAGACAACCGATCAAAGATCCCAATTAATTACAAAAGACTCATATACATGACTGTTAGACCTATTTGGACGTACGGAGTTGGGCTTTGGGGCTCCAATAAACCATCCAATTCATCTCGTATCCAATCCTTACAATCCAAAATCCTTCGAAAAATTCTCAATGCTCCTTACTTTGTCACCAATAAACTTATCCATAAAGATCTTAATGTTCCATATGTTGCTGATTTAGCCCACACCAGATATCTATTCTTTCATAGTAAGCTCCGTAACCACTTAAATCCGTTAGTTTCTCAACTAGCTTCCCACTCCGTTCCCGTTAATCCTCCGAGGCGTCTGAAAAGAAGATGGCCTAGAAAACTTACAGTATAGAATTTTTATTGAAGTGTTACTGATGAGTAGCTCTTTTCAAGTTTTGACACGTTTTTGTAATCTTTAATAATTAACACATTTACTGGATGTATATATTTGTACAGTTGTAAATTTCAATAAATTTATATATATATATATATATATATAAAAAGAACCTATTTATGAAATTTTTGATCTTTCAGTAAAAATCTATGCCAACCGGTTGAGAACCTCTTGATGTTATGAAATCTAAGTGTTTTTTTAGCTCATTTCTCCTTAAAACTCCAAAACTATTATTCCGATCCGAAATTTCTTTTTTCGATCTCAAAGCCGGTTTAATTTACCGTTAGATCCCTTATGAAATTGTTATTAAATTTAGGTAATTACCGCTAAATATGTATGTTTTGCCAGAATATGACGATTTTGACATGTTCAGAGGGCGTGGCATTTCACGAGATTTAATCACGTATGTTTCTGTTCATGGGGTTTGCTCAGAATCCTTTATATCATGTAATCTTTTAATCTCAATAACACACTATGCCTTTAAAAACATGCACTGTATTTCACGTTGTGCTGTAAAGAAAATCTTTCGTAGATTAAATCCCCCAACTCCAACCACTCACAGTGCCCTGAATGATCAGTTTTGAACGCGCTACCAACTTCTTTTCTATCGACTTGGCAATTTGAGCCGTGAAGAAAGAAAGCCGTGGACGAGTGGGTGCTAATTACTAGCCGTTGAGCTCAATTTGCCGCCATTAGGAAGGGGATGACGGGGGGAGGGGGGGAGGTAGAGTAGAGGAGTGAGAGGGAGAGACAGAGAGAGAGGAGGGGAGGGGGGAGGGGGGCTCCAACTCTTTACATCCCTAACGATGTATATTTTTGTCACCATTAATTGGCAGCCCCCTCTGCACAATTCAAATGAGTATTTTTGTTTTTTTCTTTCTCAAATAACTTTTGCAAAGGAAGATTATGCTAATAAGCCTTCTGGTTTTCTTTAAAAAGTTTAAGATGAATTTTAGCATGGTATGCAGGCTAGAGTAAAGAAAATTATACTCAATCATCACAAAGACATTGTATCTGTTAGGGGAGGGGAATCGTGGTAGTCGACTCTTTGTTATTTTTAAACAGGTGCTGGCTATGTGATGCTCATATAAATGTACCTTCATTTTGTATAAATAAATTCGTCGTTTGCAAGTACGCCAACATTTACTAAACAAGCGTTTAAATCTACCAATGTATGACGAAAGACTTCTTTATATGACAGTAATTAGATCCATTTGGACATATGGAATTCAGCTTGGGGGGTTCCACTAAACCTTCCAATTCTTCTCGTATCCAATCCTTATAATTCAAAATCCTTTGTAAAATTCATATTACTCTTTCTCAATGGCCTAAACCAGATAGCTATCCTTTTATAATAAAATCCACACCCACACAAATCCACTACCGTCAACCAAGGTCACTTTGCCATTCCAGGGTAACTTTGCCCACTTTTTAAATGTTGATTTAATTTAATGCAACTAGCAATGTTATGTGGTAATGTTTTCAAGCTTCAAAAATTTGTCAATCAATGTATAATTTTTTTTTTCTATTGAATTTTGATCAATACATTATTTATAGTTTAAAAAGTTGTCCAAGTTATTAAAAAAATGGTGGAAGGCTAGCTAGAGGTCTGGGGAGAAGGGCAGTTGAGGCAGAGGCTCAGTTATAGCTGAGTTTAGTTCTAGCTTCAATAATTTCACAACGACCAAATCGTTGTCCATGTTTCAGCTCTTTTAATTGCCTTGTGGTGACTAGCTCAGCCGAAGATTTTCTAATAATCTTTATTTAATTAGTTTCAGGATTTTCATCTTTTGGTGTTGTCCAAATGTTTTTTCCATTTTTACCATTGTTGAACGGTGCCTAAACTAAATTAATGTTTCTGGTTCTTTTGACCGTGTTAAAGACTAAATTATTTCTAAATTGCAAAATGCTAAGGAGGTAAAACAAAAACTCAATTTCTCCCAGACAGGGTAAAACAATAGATGGCGAAAATGTCTATAATCTACTGCTTCTGATAAATGGCAACACCACAGAACTGGAGCTTTTCCAAAAACCCCAACACTTCTAAAATGTAGGCTTAGTTCTTAAATGACTTTTTGTCATTCAAACCGTTATAGCTCATAAACGGTAGATTCTAGCGATAAATGTTATATAACAAAACATATTCGGGTCTTTTTTTACTTTAGCCCCGCATTGTAAATTCGAAAAAATAACATGTTTTTTTAATCAATTAGTGATTAACGGGTTTCTAATAGTTCCTTAATGTTCATAAACATAATATAAAAAATGATAAGAATAAGAGCAAAAAAAACATTTATTTATTTTCCATTGAGAACAATATAAATAATGTAATAATAGTATTCAGAAGGCCAATATTCCCTAACATTTGTTAAAATAACATAAAAAGATACTCATTTTCGTGCCTTTTTCTCTAAATAAACTCACAGAGGTATGATTCAATCATACTTCTTCTAGTTCCACATTCTCTTTTTGCTCTTCTTTTTCTATGTTTAAATTGTAGTTATTGTAACACGACGTATTTAAGTCATGTTACACCATAGCGTATTGTAATATAGATATTATAAAAAATATAATTATTTGTTAAAGAATAAAATGTACTCATAAATTAAAATCTAAAATATTTATCATAAGAACCATGTAAATAGTTGTTTTACCGATAAGTGAAAAGAAAGAGAAATAAGTAGTTTTTTGGTCTCCTAAAAAGTGGAAAAAAATTTAGATACGTCAGGTTGCATCAACATTGAAGATATGTATTTACATAAAATACAAATGCGGGGCTAAAGTACAAAAGTCCTACATATTCTCAATCAAATATCTGTCGCCCGATGGGTCTAGGAGGCAATGACACATTTATTCAACTGACAAACGTAAAGCTCCTGATGATCTTAATTCATAGTCCTTGTTGGGTGCATTAATGCATAAATAAATTGGAAGGATTAAAGGATTTAAATTAGCTAAATCATTTAGTTCCATTCAATGGAAACATTAACAGCTGAAATTGATACAGCAGCTAAATTACACCCTGTAGGCTATATGCCTAAGCGGAAACGGATGTAATGGGGTGTTTTTTCAAAACTGAAGCGCACTAACACTTCTTTAAGCATATATTGAAAAAACATAAAACGCCGCTATAATTCCGAAAATAGTTTCCCGAACCAAATTTTCTTTATTCCATCTCAAATCGGGTATATTCCGCTCTGGGTATCTTCTAAGTTTAGTATGTTCTGTGATGAATTTTTGTGTAGCTTAGTTTAAATGTGTTACTTGTACTGCACGAAACTCAATCCTAACGCTATGCGGTATCTGGTAGATTTTTTTTGTATTTTTTCTCCTTTCATTTTGTTTTCCTGTTATCGGAGTCAGGTGGCGGATGAGGGATTTTGAAACGCTGGGACGGGAAGGTAGAGCTCCCTGATTGACAGAGGTCACTAATAATAAATGGGAGCTGAAATGTTAGCCTTGGCACGGCTACAGTTGGCGCGCCGCTCCGCTTGGAGCACACTCTCTCCGCGCTATAACAGTTTCATTAACTTGTACAAAATTTATTGCGCGCTCTAAAAAATCCGTGTAAAATAATTTCGACTCACTTTAAAATACAATTTGAAGCTGATCTCGTAAAACGTTTGTTATTAGAGTCGTAAATCTGCCAATGTACTTTCATATATTAAATAGTAAAAATATATATTCGTGTCTGAGCCAATATATGTTTAAGTTGTGTGATTTACGGTTTGCATTCTCCTCACTATGTTTTATTGTGTAAGATATAACACCTGTCTCCCTAGAGTCTGTCGGCTAAACAAATAATAACTTGGAACATCTTTAAGGGGTCGACCGTCAATGATCATATGTTTTATTCTTCCTTTTTTTTTCCACCTTCCCATTCTTCTCGTCTCGTATCCTCACAGTCAAAAATCTTTTTAAGATTGTCCATGTTCATAACTATTCCACAAATTAATTTATCCATAATGATATAATGTCTAAAATGTTGCTGAATTGTCTGAAATGGTATACCTTCCCTCCCATAAGCTTTGAACCCACTTAAATTCACTATTTTTGGCTCTTATTAATAGAAATTTAAATATATATATTATTTGCCGTTTCTATCCAATTTTGATCGATTGATTTTTCATCATTAAAAACTGGTCTACGTCATTTAAAATATGTTAGTTGGTAGGATAGAGGTCTGGAGAGAAGGGCAGTTGAGGAAGAGACTGATAACTAAACTCCAACAATTTCTTTGATGATTTGTTTTTTCAGCTGATCAAAATAAAATTGTTTTTATTTTAATTGTTAAAGCCAACGTTTAACAATTGAAATAAAAAACAATTTCATTTTGATCTGCTGAGTACCTATGACTGCCTTCCCTAACTATCTACATCTCCTATACTTCACAGTCAACTATACCTTATGAATAGGATTCTTTTTTTCTTTTAGCCGTTCTATGCTTCATCTCTTTCAATTCAAAGTCAACATCGTTCAATTTGCTAACTGTTATTTTATTATACTTTTGTTTTTTAGAGGAATAATAAACGAAGACATAAAAAGAAATAATCTGTCGCGTGTAAACAGCTTCTTCGCATAGAAGTGAATTAAAGAAAACAAGGAAACCGAAATTATTGGTTTCAGCCCAATAATTAGTTTTATGTTAATTTGTTTAAAAAGTTTTATTATTTGTATTATTCACATTGTTTTATATAATATTTTTTTAATTAATTATTAAAATTGTCATCTCCTTTTGCTCCTCCCTCCAGCTTAGCGTTCTGTATTCCACCTAAGGAAGAAAGGACTGGTTATCCCACAATCTATTCTCAAAGATATTAGTTCGAGATATATTCCGTGGTTTCGGAAATATATTTCTAACAGAATCATTTGAGGTTACAAGAATTCTCAGATGCATTACGCTTGGCCATGTGGGCTTCTATCCTCCTGCTAATCGTATGTTTTCAGTTTATTATCTAGAGAGGCTATTTAACGAATACATAAAATCCTTTATTAATTTATGGACAACCATTTAATCAGCTCTCCTGCCAGTCAACCAACCTCTTTTGGGTCTCCCTTCTATTCTCCACCCTTATAGTTTTCTTGGTTTCCTTCCATCGGACATTCCTTGTAAATGTCCATAATGGCTTTGGGATTTTTTCACGATCTCATCCAATATAACATCCAACATCCAATAGATTTTTGTTGTTCGGCTCCTATAGTCCATTTCAGTGGCACCTTCTTTCGGAGGTTGGCCTTCATTGTCCATGTTTCCGCTTCACATATCATTATACTCGATAGAATAATTTTGGGAATGATATAATGAAAAGGTATTTAAAACATTATAAAATTTGTTTACATTTTGGGATATAGTACAGTCAATGAGTGCTGAAATGAGGGGTGTAGAGTGCATGGAATATGCGATATTTTTTGACTTCATAGATTCGTTATGAATAGTTGGAAGGTAAACATACTAAAAGTCCCCACCGCTGGGGGGTTAGCTAACGATGGGGGGAGAGGAGAAGTTCCTTTTTTTGGTTTTTCGATAATATCTCGAAAACTCTTGGCTCTAGAAAAATATGTTTTAAATAAACATAAAAGATAATTAAATTTACTATAAAATTTATTATATATACATTTGTCGTAATTATAACAGTTTACGAGATATACGTTATTGAAAATAGGTGATTTTCGGGGAAAAACAAATGTCACCTCACTTTTTGTCAAACTTTTGCTTCTATTACGTTCCACAATCGTTTCTCAGAAAAAACGTCAGAATCAAAATTGTAGAGCATTAAATGTACTTTAGTTTCATATATACGTTTTTGTTATTTGGTTCAAACGTTTAACAAAAAATGGGGTAAAAATTATTTTTATTTCTAAAATTGTCGATTTTTAATAACGTATATCTCGAAAACCGTTGGACTTTCTACAAATACGTATATAATTTATTTTATAGGAAATTTAATGAGCTTTAATTTTGATCGGCTACATATTTTTCTAGAGTCCACCGTTTTCGAGATATAATCAAAAAATATAAAATTAGGACCTTCTCTCCTCCCCTCACCTTTAGCTCACCCCCCAGGGGCGGGGACTTTTAATATGTTTACCTTCTAACTATTCCTAACAAAGCTGCGAAGTCAAAAATTATCGCATATTCCATGCACTCTACATCCCTCATTTCGGCACTCTTTATCTTGGATCGCACTTCTCCGAAAAAAAACAGTTTATTGATACTCATTCCGAAACTAATCTTTCGATCAAAAATTTCTTTTTTTTTTTATCAGAAAGCTCCTTAAATTTAATATAAGAACCTATATATGAAATTTTGATTATGTCACGTTATACACTCAAACCAGACCACTGAATTTGTTACTATCGTCATACTTTGCTAAAACATACATATTTAGCGTTCAGGTTTGGGTGTATTACGTGACATAATCAAAATTTCATATATAAGGCCTGATAGTAAATTTTACCAGTTTTTAGTTGAAAAAAATAAATTTCAGATCTGACCAATAGTTTCAGCGTTATGGTGAAAACTATGCCAAAAAAACTTGGACGTATATTAATACGTTCAATAACGTATATCTCGTAAACGGTTAGCATTACGACAAATTTATATATAATAAATTTTATAATAAATTTAATTATCTTTTATGTTTATTTAAAACATATTTTTCTAGAGCCAATAGTTTTCGAGATATTATCGAAAAACCAAAAAATGGAACTTCTCCCCTTCCCCCCCACCGTTAGCTCACCCCCCAGCGGTGGGGACTTTTAGTATGTTTACCTTCTAACTATTCATAACGAAGCTATGAAGTCAAATATTATTGCATATTCCATGAACTCTACAATGTGTTTATTGACTGGACTAATAAGGCAATGAAAAATAGATGGAGGTGTATTTAGTAGACTGTAGAAATTATTTAACTACAGACATTATAGACCGTACTTCGTTCGAGATTCGAACATGGACAAGGCAGTTATCGAGTGGTGTAAGCGGCCCGGTGCTCTGTCGTGGTGGTTAGGGGGGCTGAATAAATAATTGGTCTTTTAATTAATTAGTTCGAAGCGATGGTCAATGGTGGACGGGCGATGGTATCCCATCGGGACTGGCCAGAGGCGAGCGCTAATGGGCATTGCCCACTCGCTCCCAATGAATTTCAATCCATTGTCTGCTCTTCTCATCGGCCCCTCTCCCTCCTTTCCCTTATCCGCTCTATTTATCTCTCTTTTACCGCAAACCCTAAAGCGTTGGTGGAGGGGGGGGGGAGGGAGGGATCGTTGCAGGGTTGTGATTGTAAACTGCCTGATATAGGGTCGTGGTATACCAAACGTACAAAATACCACCCGCTAGATTTATTTCAAATAAAACCGAACAAGAATAATAACTAACTGAAATAGTGGTATTCTCCCAGTTTATATTTTACGCCTATCCAACTTAGGCCGAATCATTCAGGACTATGTATAACTCTACTTAGCTACTACCTTCATTTGCCAACTGCTATGGAACGTAGACCAACCTACTACAAAACAATCATAAAAAACTGCATTGATGTCCTAACGCACTCATCAAACAAACGGCCACTACGCGTAATCAAAAACACCTAAATAAGGCTGAAAAGGAGCTAGATAAGAGACCTCTCAGCCAAAAATATATAGGTACAAATATAAATATACCTTGACTGTTGCTATCACATGTTTGATAAGGTTCTTGAGGTTCATTCAATAAATAAAAACAACTATTTGGCAACGTTTCGAGATTACATTGTTCCCATTATACTGGAAATTCGCAATGGAAATTCTTTGATGCTGGAAAATATTTATAGTTGAAGAATGGGATTTTACGATGAAATCAATTCAACCTTCAGTCCTGATCAGGCAATCACAGTAATGAAGGAATTTCTAACAGGAGGAAATCTAACAGTAAACTGGCGAGTGCGAAGAATACAAGGGCACTCCTACTAAGGTGCAGGGCATGATTAAGAGAAAAATATAGTGTCGAAACGTCGCCAAAATAGTTGTTTTGTTTTTTTGTTATTGACTGAACCTCAAGAACTTTATTAAACACACACATATAAATATATATGAGATGTTTTGTTCTCCTTCATGTTTCTCACGCCTGTATATTCAACTCATCAGATCCACTGGTTATCGGTATTAAAATTGAAGATTATGAATAAATATATGTGTAGTGTAAAAAAATTAAGCAGTTTATAATAAAATCAATTTAATTATATTTTACAACGAGGAGATTAGTCATTGGATTAAATGGGTGGTGGTAATAAAGTTGTAGTTTGGGTTTCGTGACTTCATTTTTTTTAGGGAGGAAAACGTTCTATGGAGTATCAGAATAACAATGCTAGGTTTCAGTTCCGTTCCATCTTCAGAGAATGCGCTAGCTTATGATATAAATCCTGAATCTCTTTACTTTGGAATAAAGTTGTATGTTATCATAAGTTCCTAACCTATTCTGTTTCTGTTACTGTCGAGGTTGTGATAAACGTTATGCATATCTCACACGAATTTCAAAAGTGACAAATCACAAATTTGTTTGTTTATTTATTTTTTTATCTTCATGTTTAAGTTCGATAGTCTTCTATGAAAAGTCAATAATCTATATAATTTACCTTAAAACCCTCCTAATATATCTCACTTGCTGTTGGGATTAAAAGATGACTCAATTACACTTTAGATATTTCATATAAGAGTGTGAGAATTTTACATTTTTTTTATAGTTCGTTTTTGAATGACGTCATTTTTGAAATACATGACTCAGTAAGTCTACATTAGTTTTGCGCTCTCCTGTAAAGTTGCCCAAATTAACACATAACGATATTTTGCCAACCATTCAATTTCTAAATTATTGCCCAAGCTTGTATGAATTTATTTTATTTTTGTCAACTTTTGGCAGTCGGTATGTAGTCCATAACAGACTTGTAAAAAGGGAGGAATAATTAAACAGATACAAATTTAAAGATAAGAAATGAAAATTTATTTTATTTATTTGTCGATATTTACACTGTCCCTATACAATATATACATTAAGTAATTGTGAAGAAGTATAATTAAAATAACATATCAAAAACTTGCAATGAAACCACTATAGTTGTAGTGGCGATTCAATCAGCGACCAATAAAATCCTTCAATCAGTAACCAAGAAGGTCCCTAGGCCTTCTTCTTTTCAGAATCGTGTTGTTATCGGCAATAGGAGAGTAAGAAGCAAACTTTGAACTAGTTGATTCCAGTGGGCATGAAGCTCACGGGTTTGGGCGAATTCAGCCAAATTTATTCATTGGGTATTATTTTGGATTAGAAGATTTTACATTGTAATGATTGGATACTAGAAGTGGAGGGCTTTTATAGCAAACCTAACTAAAAAGCTAAGTATGGTAAACAGTTTGCAGCAGTCAGACCTTTTAATTTTTTGAGTTCAAGGTTCGAAGCTAATTTCTCTGTACTATTCGTGATTCGTTTGCATTTTTAACATAGTTTATCAAAAATCAACGAACAATTTCTGTTTTTTTGACATATCTCTGAGTAGGAATAGGCAAATTTTTACTTAAAAAATCCTATCTTGCACAAAATGTAATGACCTACAAATTTTAGTATATAATTTTTTTTTTTTATTTAATTAGCTATTTGTGCGTTGTAGTCTCATAAACATGGCCAGAACTGACTTTTTAAAGTTAGCAAAAATTTTCGACGTTTGACAATCAATTTTGGCTAAACGCCTAAATAAATTCAGATGTCTTTTATAAATTAACGGATGTCTTTAGTCGCACAATTTAATAAACTTTAATTTTGTAAAAATAAAACATTTTTCTATTGAAAGCATTTCTTTATGTTTTTTTCCAAAATCTAAAAAAAATTTCATAAAGTTTGGGTTCTTTTTTGCCCCCCAAACATTTTCCCCGTATCAACTTTAGTTTTTAAATTTTGATATTTTATTCTCAGGACCCACTTGGACCATATAAAAACGTAAAACCTACCACTCCACCTTTTGCAAGACAGACTTCAATTTTGGGGGGTAATTTAACTAGACTAAGTGAGAACATTAGAACAAAGTTGTGCAATTATTGTATAGTCATTGGTGTATTGAACTGTCTGCGAATTTCAAGTTAATCAGATTGCTGGAAATTTGTTAAAATTACGATACAATATTCTATGTTCCATGTTACATACTGTTGAAGTTAATAAAAGCGTATTGAAGATATTTAATTACGGCTAGTTTAAATAGAAATGAATGACTACATTTATTTAATTTAATTATTCCTTAAATAGAATCCTGCTTATCCAGAATTGATGCTACCTGACTCAGTGCGCAGCAACAAAATCCGGTTCAAAGGGGCTTGTTCATGAAACTAAGTTAAAAATTATGAACTATATAATCGAAATGCATAGAAAACACTTTTCAGCACGATGTAAATTAAAAATAATTTTACAGAATATGAAGTCAGTGCTTCCGTTCATGAAATTGAGTTTATTTTTTAAGAATATGAAAACAAAAAAAAAAAATGATTTCGTGATTAATTTTCTTTTTTTTTCTAGAGGGCCGGATCATTGGGGTCCATGTTAAAGTGATTGTATTGTATTGAGTGAATTTTAGGAAATTCCCTGAAAAATTTATATGAAGGCCTTTAATGATAATTATCATATTAATTTTAAATTATAAATAATTATTTAAAAATCATAAAGGAAATTTCGTTACATACAGGTGAAGTTAATAAAAGCGTATAAAAAATTAAAAAAAAAAAATCTAATTATAACTGTGTTTATGATCTGGGAGTCTGTAGAACCACTCATTTCGTTATCACCTGAAATATTTTTTCCATTATAATGACTATAGCCAGTCTTTGATTGTGATATCACAGTTATTGATTGTGACATAAATATAATTAGAATTGCCATTTTAAGCCACAATTTATTATTGTTGAAGTTGGTATTATAATAGCCTCAAGAAGTTTTAGCTGTATATTAAAAACTCGACTTCTTGCACCGCACCCTACTCCTTCCTACCTGACTAAAGATGACACGGCAAGATATTTTGAAGCCACTACCTTTGTACTGTGGTCTTCCCAGGACTGGTTCAGACCGGGAGGGGGGTGGGGGAGTGAGGTAAAGAAGAGATAGGGTGGGAGATAATGGCTCCTGGTTTATCTTACCCTAACACGCGATCGCTGAACCCCCTTCTATTCGCTCAACCGAAACCATTATCTGTTATACCTCACTCTGTCTCTCGGTCTGCCTTCAAACTGAAATATTTAACTGTGTACATGACTCTTAAAGGCTTCCTAAATATTATTTATATTTATAAGGGTCATTCTGTCATTTTGTCGGAATTTCGACATTGTGGTTCCATTAGAAAAAAGTTATGTAAAAAACGTTTCCCTTCATAAGCATCTTTATAATAGTCTACTAATAGTACATGTGAAAAATCCCTTAATATAATGTAGTCTATATGATCATCATAGAAATAATAAAAGTGAGGAAAACTGAGAGGGTGTCAGGGAAATAAAAAACACTCACAATTTACTTAATCAAATATTTATTGCACAAAAGAATTGTTAATGAATATAGGATCAACTATTCGATTAAAATATATTAGTTACCATTAATTAAACATTTAAACATAGAACTTGAAAGAAAAAAATTAAAATGGTAAGTAAGACATAATATTATACATTTATACTTTGAAATCCAAACGTTAAATTAATATACTGAAGATTATATTAGATTTAAGCAGTGGAACCTCGATATAGAAAATTCCATGATAAATCGAAGTTTTTCTATTTCCCTTGAATCTGCCTATAATTTATCAGTTATTTTTACCTTTACACATCAAAGGATTGGTTAAGAAGACCTTGATATATCGAATTTTCGAAGATTCCTTAGTTTAAGCCGCACCTCTACAAAAGTTTTTATCGGAAAACCTCTATGTATCGAAGTCGATTTGTTAAATAAGTAGAGTTTAGACTGATCAAAGATTCTAAGATAATATTCTAATTCTTATCTAAAAAGATAAGATTCTATTCGAAGGATTAACTGTAACTCCCTTAACTCCTATCCGGACATTTGTTTTTGGTTTGTTCCAGTTTCTGATAAAACAATTATGCGATATGTTTCGTTTTCTGTTGTTCCACAATTTTTTTTTTTTTTTATTCTCAAAAATGGTAAAGCGTAAAACCCTTTTGTATGAAGAAAAATTGAAAATTAATTAAGCCATAAATGCTGGGGTTGACAGAAATTGAGATATTGCAAAAGAGTTTGGAATAACAAGTGTATTAGATTTTTTCCAAAGGTCCGCTTAAATTTAATTTAATAATTATTCTTTCATTAGTATTATTTCAACAAAATATGTACATATTTTCTATAGTTGCATTGAGTATTTCATTATAAACCTCTAACCTCTATACAGGGTGTCCCGAATTTAAATGGCAAAACTTCAGGAACTTAAAGGGGACCGAAAAACTAAGACAAAAAGTCCTTTAGAGATTTGTTCGTTTTTGCTTAGTTTTAAAGAAAATTGCAAAAAAAGAAACAAAACAAAAATGTTACAGGTAGCAATTATCACCTTTCAAAGTTCGTCAGGCTGGGCTGTGAGATATGTAAACACTTAATGTTATCCTTTACATTCTTTTATTTGTTTACATTTTGGCTTCCTTCTAGGATTATAATTCCTAAATCAGTTTTCAGTCAGTTACTCAGATATTTTTGTGTGAATAGCATCAGCCACAATGCCGCATACATATTCTAATGTTGAATACGCTGATATGATTTTTGTGTATGGTTTCTGTAACGGTAATGCTTTAGAAGCGGTGCGGGAGTATGCGCGCTGATTTCCAAATAGAAGTGTGCCTAATCGACGAGTCTTTTCGTTAACTTTTAATAGACTACGAGAGACTGGGTCATTCTTAATACGTAATGAAGGCGACCAATTCCAGGCATCAATAAGAGCAGATTATCGGAGAAGAAATTGTGTCCAACGCCGCTTTGATAACAATCCTGAGACTAGCATCCGAAGAGCATCTGCTGCATTAGCAATATCGCGGCAAGCAGTATGGCGAACTTTGAAAGGTGATAATCGCTACCCATACCACCTTCAAAAAGTTCAGAATTTATGACCTCAAATTTTAGTAACTGGTTTCTTGACAAAATTCGCGATGATAATTTATTTCTATTAAAATTATATGGACCGATGAAGCTACCTTTACAAGAGGAGGAATTGTTAATCAAAGAAATTATCATGTATGGGCTCTTGGAAATCCCAGAGCTATTAGAGAGAATAGGTTTCAGCATGAATTTGCTATTAAAGTTTGGCTTGGAATATGGAACGGATTACTGGTGAGTCCTAATTTTTTACCTGGAAGATTGAATGGTATCACATTTACACATTTTTTGGAGAACGACTTTTCTGATTATTTAGATGACATTCCCTTACAGCAGCGGATTGAAATGTGGTTCCAACTCGATGGATGTCCAGCTCATTATAGCAGAGTTGCTTGAGCTTGGCTGGATATAAATTATCCACAACGATGGATTGGACGTGAAGGAGTAGTACCTCGGCCACCCAGATCACCTGATATGACACCCGTGGATTTCTTCGTATGGGGAACCTTGAAGCAGAAAGTTTATTCGATGTCAATCAACCTAAGAGAGCAATTAAGAGACCGAATCATAGATGCAGTGCACCAAATATCATCAGAACAATGTTTAGTTGCAATTTATCAAGTGAGTGCTAGATCTAATGCTTGCATTGGTGCAAGAGAACAACATTTTGAACAATATTTACATTAAAAAGAACATAACATAAATATAAATGTAAATAAATAAGTATAAAAATGAAAACTTGTTTTGTTTCTTTTTTTGCGATTTTCTCTAAAACTAAGCAATAACGAGCAAATCTCTAAAGGACTTTTTGTCTTAGTTTTTCGGTCCCCTATAAGTTCCTGAAGTTTTTCCATTTAAATTCGGGACACCCTGTATATCGAAGTCTGTCAGAAATCACCTCAATAAATCTAACTCGATATATCGAAATCCTCGATAATTCGAAGTTTTCTTGTTCCCCTTGAGGTTCGATATATCGAGGTTCCATTGCATAAATAGTGAAAACATATATAAAAGGTTCACTTACAGTTTTTCCTATTGTAATGTATTTCCTTCACTTTTGGTGTGAGGGAAATAGAAATGAGAGAAATAGAATTTTGGGTTTGACTGGAGATTATGAACACCGCATATATTTGAAAACCAAAAAACAAATGGAACTTTAAACGACGTGGGAAACATATATTCAGTGCAAAGAAAACAAGAATTAAAACTTCCTTTTCTTGAAAAATCACTATGTGAGGGAAATAGAATATCGAATGACGCGATTCGGACACTTGATTTGACACAATCTTGGAAAAACTAATAAAGGAAATTTTTGTAAAGTTAGGTTACCCTCGCTTTGGCGGGAAGTTTCTAGAATTTTGCCAGCCTGAAATATAATGGAATGGTTCTTGGTTATGATTTGGCACGCTTTTTCAATAAAAAATGTGAGAGGAATAGATAGTGCCTATGGGACACAGGCTTTAGAAGCCATTGCGAGTATTGTGAGCAATTCAATGTATTGCAACTTAACAGAGGTAAAAGAAAAAAAGTCAAGTTAATAATTGCAGAAAGGTAGAACTTTAACGCGCATTTAACGTTACCAACTCATGTTGTTGGACACATGAGGGAAATAGATTTTGACGTTTTGAATTAAAATTTAGCAATGAAAACAAATCAATAACCGTGGGAAAACTACTTTACGTTTAAGATGTACATTGCAGCTACTTGTTACAGTTGGGTTACAAGAATTTTCATGTAGAAACTATATTCGCTTTGGGACAGAAACTTGTATGTAATGGAAGAATGACCCATATATATTTATTATTTTTTTAAATGTTATTATTTGAAACATGTTCTAAATGAGAATCTCGTCACAGATAGAAGTAAAACGGATATAGACTGAATATTTCGCCAAAATAAATCCTAAAATTTTAAATTACTTTTAAATTGATGTACAATCGATATTTGTATTTTAAAAAAAAATAGAAATATTAGTATACATCACAAAATATTGAATAATCACCAAGGAAATTCGTTAGTAAACGAAAACAATAAAATTACAACAAAGATTCAATGTCCTGCAAAAAGGATTAAAGGGATACTGTCCTTTAAAACAGAATAATTAATTTTATTTTCAAAAGAACGAAAATGGGAATTATCTGAAGACTAGTTTCGAGTATTTAATTATTATCAAGGGCTTCTTGAAGTTTTCAGTTCATAAAGTTGAACAGTGTACAGCTGTACTTATTTATTTCTTTTTTTTAATGCATTTTTTTAGGTAAATCATGAGAGTGGAGTGGTCAGATAAATAATCAAATAAATAGGCAATCAAATTTAAATAAAAACTATTGAAAATATTTATTTGGTTATTTAAATAGATATTTGGGCAGGCCTTAAGCGATTTTATTTTTGTCTAATGATTTGTAAATATTTAATTTTAGTCTATTTCCTACGTGATGTGTTATTTTCACTACTGATTATTCGTTAAATTTGTTGTTATTGTTATATTTTGATGTTATTCTGGGTTTTATTAATGTTTGCCCTTAAATGTCCTTTTAACCTTTGAATTAGCGCTGTACAAGTTTTTCCTTTGTATTTGGCTTCACAGTCATTGTAGCTTAGTTAAAGTACTCCGCTTTCAGTAAAACCGTTTGGTTTAACCTAAAAGTCTCCTGTAAAACTTATAACTAGCATTCTCTGTCTTTTAAATAAAAAAAAAAAATATTATAGTTTTAAAAAACCCGTTTTAATAGCAAACCGAATTAAACCTATCTTAGACAAAATCTAATGATCTACAACTATTAATATATTAATTTTTTTGATTAGATTAGCCATTTTTGTATTAAAGACTCTTAAACATGGCCAAAACTAACTTTTTGAGAAAGTTGGCGAAATTCGTCGATTTTGACAATCGATTATTGCTAAACCCTTAAATCAAATTCAGTTTAACAGATGCTTTTTGACGCACAATTTAATAAACTTTAATTTTGTAAATAACGCATTGAAGCATTTTTGTATATGTTTTTTTGCAAAATCTGAAAAAAGTGCAAAAATATTTGGGTTTTTTGCCCCCCAAAAATTTTCCCCTTATTAAATGTAGTCACATTTTTGATATTTTATTCTCAGGACCCACCTGGACCATACTCAATCATAAAACCTACTACTTCATCTTTTGCAAGGCAGACCCACTTTTTAGCGGTATTTCGACTGAACTAACAATAAGTAAGAATATTAAAACAAAGTTGTGCAATTATTATACTGTCATTGGTCCTTGACAGATGTACAAATTTTCAAGATAATCAGATAGCTGGTAATTGATGAAAATTACGATGTAAGATTTCGTTACACACAGGAGATAATAAATGCATATTAAAAATATTTAATTACGGCTCAATTAAATAGAAATGGACGACTAAATTTATTTAATTAAATTATTGCTAAAATAGAATCTTGCTGATCCAGAATTAATGGCACCTGGCTCAGTGCGCAACAGGGTCATGTTCATGAAATTAAGTTAAAAATTAAGAACTATAAAATCGAAACAACTAAAATCGTAGATAAACACCTTTTTACAGCACCATGAAATAAGTGGTTCTGTTCATAAAATTTATTTATTTATTTTTTTTAATATTTAAAACATAATGATCATTTTAACATTTTTTTTTTCCTGGATGACTGGATCATTGAGAGAGATTCTTGTTAAAGTGATTGTATTATTTTGAGTGAATTTTAGGAAAATCCATGAAAAACTTATATGAAGGGCCCTTAATATTAATAATCATATTAATTTAAAATGATAAATAATTAAAAAATAATCATATAGAAAATTAGGTAAATGCATGATATTAAAATTTATTATTTTTTTTATATGATACTTAAAGTAGCACTGTTACTTATCGTCCTTTGAGTATGGTATTTTTTTATATTTACTGTAGTAAAAAAAAATTCTATAATAATTTTATGTATATTTTTATCTATATAATTATTTAAAAGGTAATTATTTTATTTTTTAATTTTCAGAGGTTTCGGCTTCATTACTTTTGCTGACCCATCTAGTGTAGACAAGGTGCTTGCACAAGGAACTCATGAATTGGACGGAAAGAAAGTAAGTAATTTTATAATTATTATAATAGTTAACAATTAAAAAAAATATTATATTTATATATTATATTATTTATATTATATTAGTATTTTTTAAAAAAATTATGAACGCAACTAATTTTTGACACTAGACGATGAGTACTCAGTAGTATTTTTTAAAGTATAAATATATTTTTGCTAATTACACGGGATTTGACTACTAATTCTACTATTTCACAGATAATATGACTTATGAATGTAATTTTGAACGTTTAGACTAGATAATATCTATAAAGTTGGTGAAACAATAAATATTTTTTAAAGTAAATTTTCTTATGTAGCTCCACACATTCCTATATTCCTCCTCGCTGCTCAAAACGCAGTGACCTCGAGATATATTGTAAAATCCGACAATGGAGTCCTGACAACGTCCAGCTTCCTCCGCTCATGTTAGGAATGTCTGCAGCCTATGGATTCTTACATTCCCTCCCTTGGCTCACGAACCAATGGCGTGTGAGAAAGAAGCACTAGGATCTCCAATGGACCGGCTTAGCCGCTCACTTAGGGTCGTTAGTCTCAGTATGAATGTGTTGATGTGTATATATACATATATATATAAAGAAAATGTTTACTTTCGAAGAATTTTGGATTGCGAAGATTTAGTACGAGATGAATAACAGAGTTCAATAGATCCTCAGATCTCAACTCCGTATGTTCAAATTGATCTAATTTTTGTCATGTAATTTAAGTTTTTTATTTTTCAATTAGTCGGCATCTTTGAGCGTTTGTATAGTAAATTCTGAAGTCAAAAACGAGGAGCAGTTTATGTCGTTTTAGTAATGTTTGTGGGATTCGAAGTTTAATGTTGGTCCAGTTGGAGTCCTAGGCAGCGGAATTGTTCAACAGGGGCCAGAGGAATATTA
Source organism: Euschistus heros (assembly GCA_003667255.2). Lineage (NCBI taxonomy): Eukaryota > Metazoa > Arthropoda > Insecta > Hemiptera > Pentatomidae > Euschistus > Euschistus heros. The sequence continues at coordinate 220,377 of RCWM02000082.1, forward strand.
TCAATGAATATTGTAGGACTGGAAGTTGTATGTTTAAATTTTAAATATTATCTATATCTATATTTATACTATTATATAAAAGGACAAGCCATTTTTCGTTTGTGATCACTAACTACGAAAACTACTGAACCAATCTGTACCAAATTTTAACATCGTCTTTATATTTTAGTTCAAGGAAGGTTTCGCAATAATAATATTTACTGATTTTCAATTAATTTATCAAAAAAGTGATAAATATGTGGTGCACAGTGAAGTTTTATAATCGACCGATAGGTGGCGACCACCATTTGAGAGAGGTCACGAAGTTATACTGTGTTATATAGAGTTATATAAAATTTACTTATTTTCATTTAAATTGCTATTAAAGCTACAAATATGTATATGGACTGACAAATGGATCCCAGTGCAGTTTAAAACTCTACCGATATGTGGCCATTCTGCAAAGAGTTTGCAACCGGTAAGACTAAAATGTATATTTTTGAATACCAGAAACGAGGTTTGCCGAACTGTCATATAGTTTTATAGTTAGAAATTTAAATCGAATCAGAAATATTGATAAAATTATTTATGCCAAATAGGATATCTAATTATACTTTCACGTACTCTTTTAATACCTAATCAATGCTATTTTAACCAAGTTAAAAATTATTGCCATAATAATAAATAAGTTACTGTCATAAATAAGATTTTTATCGTTAAATATATGAAATTCAATTATTAGTTAAACTAATATAAGTTCTTTATTTATGAGAGCGAGCGAAGCCGCAACAGGGTATGCTAGTTTAAAATTAAAAAAAAAAAAAAATTATAAAAGTATGGTTGATTGTTACAATGAATGGAGAAATGTTGGCACGCATTAAAATATTTCTACTTGACGTGTTGTTTCTCTTTGACTGCATTCCTGACTATCTTCTTCTCCATAAAAAAAAAAAAAGTGTTCTTACATCATCATTGTACTTAATGTAAACCGGAACTAATTCATAAGGAGAAACCACGAATGATAAAATATGTAGTTATTTTTATTTATAAGAATAAAGGTTAAAAAAATAAAATTAATGTAGGTATCTCTATTTATTTAAATTAGCCATTTTACGTGTATATATATAAACACGTAGATATTATAAATCCCTTTAAAGGAGGCTAATATATAAATACTGTTTGGCTATGGAGAGGGGAAGCAAGGCATAGGGTGTATGTAGATTGGCTGGCTGGGGCCCACGGGGCGCGGATCGAACCCCCGCAGTTGGCCCAGGTCCAGCGCCGCCCCGGGCTATTTATCTGAACAATTACCTGGCCCCAACTAGCTAGTCTAAAATATGTCTCTCCTATCTCCCCATATCCCAGCGGTCTTCCTTTATGCTCCTTATCCGACTCCTTTTCGGTATACTTTCTGCGGGCTACGGGTCTGGGGGTCATTAGGTAGAAAACTTTTTTGATAATTAACAAGCCTTAGAGGAACGGATACTTGGAGGTGAACGGTTATTTGGAACTAACCGATTATTTATTACAAGGATACTCCGTCGCGTCTTCACCCACTCTCATACGAAAATAAAAAAGTATTTTAACTAATAATTGAATTTCATTTGTTTATCGATAAAAATCTTGTTTTTGTAAGTATGGAATTTAGCATTATTTCTTCAATGATATTTTCACGCATGACAGTAATTTTTAATCTGGTTAAAATTGCATTGAATAGGTTGCAGCTCGATTAAAAAAAAAGTATGCAGGTGACGCTTAATTAATTGCCGAACCATTATAGTGTGCCGGTGCTGAACAATGAGATGACACAAATTGATCTCCTCTACCAAACAGTTCTGCAAAGAGGATATAAAGTATTTGCATAAAGAAGACATTAGGAACCAGGAAAAGGAACAGGCAGAAGGGAAGCATTTGAAAGGTTTGGGTGGGAAAACCGTTAACTCACACTGTAGCCAAGTTTCAGAGTATTACCTAGCCCCCAATTCCGTTCCAAAAAGAAGAAATGTACGACCAGCACCTCCCAGCATTTCCCGCTTTGACTATTATCCTTATCAACAGCAGCGTTATTGCCGATTTTACGGACATGGCTGCCGATTCTGGCTGGAGAAGGACATACTATTCTTGTTTTTAATTACAATGATAGTTGAGGGACTTCGTGGATGTAATGGAAGATTCTGTCATGGCTGGTCTTCTAGGTTTGGATTTGGGTTTTGATGAAGTGGGATGTAGGCAGTTTGTTGGATGCAGGCAGATTTTTGGAAGGCTTGCTAAGCCATTTGTTTTTCCTTTTACTTCTCGATCTTCCTTTAAATCCTTCTATCTTCATCTAATTCTTCCCTTTTTGCCACTTCTAAATTCTCTCTACAGTCATATCTATGGACATTTTTGGTAACCTTTCTTAAGACATGTTTTAAAATATCCAAACTATTTTAATTTTTTCCTTTTATAGTAGACAGCATGTTCTATTTTACTTTTAATCAGTTCTCAAGTTCTTTCCCTCGCGATTCTATTCCATCAGGATTTTCTGGATGCCCTTTTATAAAAGTACGTTTCAACAGTTGAATCATTCATTTCTGTGAAAAGATGAAAAGATTCTGTGTAGAAGAGAAATTACAAAATGGGCTAAAATAAATATTTAAAAAATATCCTTCTTTCTCACCCTCTCATGCTTTTCAAAATCGTGAACTGCCGCCTCAAAACACAAAGAGTCTAATCCAGGGCAAGGCAATGCACCTTCGAAAAGTGAAGGAAGGGCGAATCTCGGAATTAGTACTACTGGGACCATCCTAGAGAAGCATGAGCTAAGGTAGAAAACTCCTTGGGGGAGACCGTGAAAGAGCTGCCAGAAAACTAAATCCAAGAACGAAACACCTGGTACAGACACTGGAGAATGCTGCTTACCGGTACAATAGGGGTTTAGGTTATGATGAGTAATCTTTCACGGTGCCTCGTATTAATGTCCCATGTCTTCGAGACAGTTAAAAGAATTATAAATTCAAATATTGCATTGTTAGCCTTTGATATTGTGCTGCATATTTTCGATCCAGTGGCCACTAAAGATTGACTCCGGATATTTGAACTTCAATATATCTGGAAAAGTGCTAAGATGCTATCTATGTACATTCATAATTTATGTCCATCTTTTATTTTTTTTTTATAAGATATAGCATTTTTTTTTAATATATAGATTGTTTGTTTATTCACCCACATTTCCCCACTATCTGAGAGCGAGATACCTACGCAAATTTCAGGTTAGCAAAAGGCAATATTTATGAATTAATTGTAATTATTTATTTTGGATTGATATTATTCATTATATATTTAATTAATTTTATGAATATGTTTTTGAATTGGGTTCTAAATCCAAAGAGTTACGAAATAATGTATTTTAGCTATCGATAGCTTACGTAATAATCGATGTATAGCAGATTTTTATTGAAGGTTATATTAATAATTTACAACAGCGATGGCCGCTCGTGTTTCGGTTGCTATAGCAAGGCCTCGATAGAGGACGCCTCTGAGGGTTTTTAGTTTTCAGATTAGGTTTGTTTTTTTAGAGCGTTAATTTAATTATTTTCCATTTCAATGAGAGTATTATTGTTGTTAATTATATCCAGCTGAAGCAAATACATTTTGAATGATAATATTATCAACAATATAACTAAATAAAACATTGTTCAAAGTTGAAGCAACATCGAAAAAAAATGTTATCTTATCCCGTTTACGGAAAAGTTGACGATTTCGGATGTTGGACTCCATACGAACCTGTTTGGGTCAAATACGTGAGTTTCACCTACTTGTTTCTTCAGGAGATATAGTTATTATTATAAATATGTATCAATAATTTACAATCTTATATTATAACTACAGAGCAAACACGGTTCTAAAGCATTAATATGGACTGATTAAAAAAAAAACTACGACGGAAAACAAATAATTGGGCGACACTACCAAGCGACCTGTTGTGTACCTAAACAAAGAAGAAATGAATTGCATCACTGCTTTTAAAATCGATTCTTCCCTCATCGAATCGACTTTTATTGATTTATCTATCGATAAATTGAAATGACTTTAATTTTATTTATTTTGGAATTGAAAACAGTTGGGATAGGAATCTATTAACAGGCTTCAATAAAAAACTTTTATAATTTGTACTAAAAGCAGAATCGTGTATTGAATGAGATTAAAAATTTGACGTATATGAATCAGAAACATTACATTTGCAGTTGTGCTTTTTGACGTGACGCTAACAGCTTTTGAACTAAGAGCATTTGACTTCAGTTGCACGCTAGGGGCCTACAATTTAGGAGTTAAGCCAAAATGGACGAGTCGTTCATGAACGATTGCAGAGCTGTTAAAAAAAATTGAACGGGTTTCCTTGGAAACAACATGCGCAGAATACTTTTGTAAAAAGTATTAACTTATTTTGTGTGCTTCAAGTTCTTTGAAACCCGGCCAAGTCGTTTTTAAATTGTCATGAATCGACACTCTATAAAAAAAAAAAAAAAAAAAATGATCGGTGATTTAATCTCAAGGAATTGTCATGCTTAAAAGAAACTCGTTTTCGGAGTTTTTTTTTAATCTCTTGTGGTGTTCGTTTGAAAAATTCCTATTCGTGAGTCTCAGCGCGCTCGTAACAAGAAGGTCATGGGTTCGAATCCCATCTGGGCGGGTTAAAATTTATTTCATGGCGAACCCACGAATAAATCTTGACCTTCCCACCCTGGCTAGAATAGGTTGGGAACCTGTAGGATAAACCGTCCTTCTTGCCATAGTTGGAGTGCATGAGGACGTTAAACCCCAAAAAACAAACAGACAAGTATTTTATTTACAATCGTTGTCATCAGGTGGTCAGCTTTTTTTGGTTTTATCTACTAAATTTTCCTTCGCAGATTTTTATAATACATTTATTAAACAAAATAGAATAAATGTGTTTGTTGAATTTTTCAAACGATAAATGAACGATGTATTAGTTTAGAACGAGTTAAAACTGAAAATGATGTCTTAATAAATTTAACTCTTTATAAAGATTCAGTCCTTTGATATTTTTTCAGTTTTTAGTTTGGTTCGTTGAGTCATAACTTAATGATAGAAAGATCTCCTCTCTCTGAAATATACTGGAATATTTCTGGTAAACCGAAGTTGCATGTATCACATGTTATGTACAGACATACGTAGCACCAGTCTCCTTTTACCATGATTTCCCTATCCAGATACAAGACCCTTAATGATAATGACTTAATTTCAAAATGTATACTTATTTTTCCTAAACTTGGTTATCTATTAAAATTTAATATAATATAAAATAAATAAATCAAGTAAATTCAGGGATAATGAATATATTGACATGCCAATGACTATTTATGAAATTAGTCTTTCTTAGAACATTAATACAAGTTTAATATTAAAAGGTCTCGAGGCCTTCTTCTTTTCAGATCCAGAGGATAATTGGTGTAAGCGTTGGAAGCAAGATGATAAATGTGCTTTAATAGTGTTTGTTATGAGAAAATCAACTTAACAAGTTATTTTTAAATAGGGCAGTACAGGTACTTGCGTAATTTTAAACCAACAAGTCTACCAACATATTTTTTTAATAGATATTTTATAGAAGGTACTCGTTGAAGTTTTATTTCGGTTAAATACGGACATATATTAAAATCAGTTATTTATCGACACATGCCAAAAATAGAAATATTGACAATAAGCGGTATGACAAACTTGAATTAAGTAAAATTTCGTTTGTTTATAGGCGTGTATGTACCTTATGTACTCCAACGCTAGCATGCGTTTCGAGGGTTCCCTATCAAATAAATATTAACCGGCCCAGGTGAGAATCGAACCCACGACCTCTCGTACCGAGAGCTCTGTGTGTAGTGGCATGTCAGGCATTTGGAATGTTTCAAGGTTAAAATAAATTAAACTCGGTTTTTATTTTATTTTTATGCCTATGAAAAATAAATATTAGATTTAAAAAACAAAAAAAATATTTAATAAGAACTGTACTACTTCAACCCATGGTAGGCTTAGGAAATACTCAGTAAATAGGAATCGCTTCATGTAAGCTTTTATAAGGCGATGTAGTAAGTACTAATGTTCAACCGTAAGGTTTTTCCTACAATCCGATAAAAATATACCCTCTAACTGGAGGCTTATCATTGCCGAACTCGAACCCGAGGCAAGGAGTTAGCAGACCAGTGCCTTACCCTCTGAGATACCTTACTTCTAATTATGTTGATAAAGAAGTATTTTGAAAACTTTTTTTTTTTTAATTACATTAAATACGAGTCTGTTTGAATGAAATTACGGAGACATGACTTATAATAATAATCTAATAACACATTAAAAAAAAAAAAGGTTATAAAAGTTTTTTTTTTTTTAACAAAAGATCAATATCCCGTAATCTAATTCTGTCTGGGTAAAAGATACACGAAGAAGAAAACAAATCATTCATCGGAAGAAAATAGTAAACCGTTGTTTGGCAGTTTGAAAAATGCCCTGATAATTTATGTACGTTTTATAAGGTTAGGGTAACCGCAGGTCGGACTAACTTGTGTTGCCTTGTCCCGTGACAGTTGTGCTTTATTTTGCCACGTCCCTTCTCGTCTCTCTTCCTGTTTTTCAACCGAACCACAAATTTTGCTGTTTGTCGCTATCTCCTTACTCCGCAGTATATCTCCACCTCTGGGGAGGGAACACATGTAAACTAACCTCATTCTTATAAAATGTGGAATAATGAATAAGTAATTAACAGTAAAAAAATATTAGAATATTGAAAATTTTAAATGTAATAATTTTTTAACACAACTGAATTCAGATTCGCTTTACTTGCATATGTTAAAATTAATTACATATGGATAATTGGTGGTATTGATGTATAATTCCGTATTTGGAAGTGACGTATTATTCATAAAATATAATCATAAATCTTGAGAATATTCTTACTTTCTTATTACTAAGAAATAAGTTTCCTTACGCTTTGATCCTCTCATAAGTATAATACAATTAAAATAATCCTAACCAAATTATAAATTTTTTTTTTTTTATATTTTCAAAATTTAAACTCGTAGTGCCGATACCGGTATTGGCGACAAATTCTCGATTCTTAATAATATTAATACAGTTAAAAAAAATAGGCTCAATTTCAGCCTGACTGGGAAAAATAATAGATCATGGACATGTCTATTGATAATCTACTGGTTTTATATTTACTGCTGATAAGGAAACTGGTGTCAGATTTTCGATCCGAGCAACACCATCAGAACTAGAGAGTGACTAAATATTACATTTTTGAGTGCGAAAAACATTTTGAGGGTAAAAAAAAAAGTTACACAAGCTAGCTATAGACTCCCAGCTAAAATACATTTCAATATAAAAAAATATATATATATGTTTAAGACGACATAGCCATGACTGACCTGAAGAAGTGAATAAGTAAAAATCCTGTTGTTATTCTATAACTACTGTCTTCGAAATGGGCACTTCATGGTCCTATTCGTTTCATTAAAAAAAACAATTAGTACAAGTTGAAAACTCCGTATTAGTATAAGTACTGTACGCGGACGACATCGTCCTATTTGCGGATTCCCAAGAAAAAATGCAGGAAGCCCTAATAGAATGGCAGGAGGAGTTACTCCTTAAAGGAATGGTCATTAACACCTCTAAGAGCAAGATCATAGTTCTGTCCCGAGAGGAGGCAGAAGAAGTCCACCTAATTTGCAATGGGGAGACATTAGAAGTTGTGCCAGAGTTTACCTACTTAGGGACTGTAATAAGCTCCTCTGGTAAGATTGACCCAAAGATATCTCATAGGATAACCAAAGCTAACCAAGTCTATTACAAGGTTTGCAATAGTATAATTGGTCACCGAGAAGTAGGTGTAGAAACAAAAAGGCATACATATAAATCTCCCGACCCTTACATATGGAAGCGAAAGCTGGGTAATGCTCGATAAGGAAGCCAGCCGCATTACTGCAGTAGAGATGAAGTTTCTGAGGAGAGCAGTAGGTAAGACAAGAAGGGATTGCATCAGGAACGAACAAATAAGAGAACAATTCGAGGTGACAGAACTAAGGAATACAATCGAATCACGACAGCTCAAGTAGTTTGGCCATGTGTGTCGTATGGAGGATGAAAGAGAGCCAAAGAAAGTCCTGGAAGCTCGACCGCGAGGACGACACAGAATTTCCTACCAGGAGAACATCCAGAGGATTGGAGGGAAAAGAGGAAAAACGCTCCAGTAGATGAAGAACCTAAGTAGGGACCGGAGCGAATAGCTACAGTTTATTGAGGCTCTTCGACGCTAGAAATGGCACATAAGAGGAAGATAAAGAAGAAGAAGAAAACTGCGTGAGGTAATTGATACAACACTGGGGAAATTCCATCCACTTATGAGAAAAATCTGGTAAAAGTGTCCGCTTAACGTTGAAAATTAGTAATTTTTTAATTGATTAAATATAGTATATTTTTTAATGTTCTTTACGTATACAAATATTGTTCACCTGATTTAAGGAAATTTCATCGCCTTGCAAATCTGTGAAGATTGAGTCGAATTTAAAATTATACGCTGTTACACAACGTCGAATTGCGTGACCTACTATCGGTTAATATTATTAAAGTGATCCAATAAAAATTTGTTCGTAAAGTCAGGATAAAAAGAGAAGGAACTCTTAGGAATGTAATCGTTTCTAGAGAAAGTTTTAGATTACACTGTAATATAAGTGACGTTCCAACATTTCGAAATTTACTCTGAATACATTCAGATCCGAATCTAGCCTTATATCCCCCTACTTATGGAGGGATATTCAGAGTTCACGGAGATCCCAGGGTTTCACCCTAAATTACGTCACTGGTATTGAAAACAAATTTATGCATAGTATCAGCTCGTCAGCCTTTGACGCTTAAGTGTTTGAGCCCAGAAGGCTTGGGGGTCACTTTTATTTTCAATTTCGATATTAAGACATTGAAGATGGTTGAAAATGTTTAATGTAATATTAAAAAAATTAATTGTTATTAAATCGAGGGCGAATGTATATTGAGGTAATTATTTTGGTTGCCATTCATTTTACTTAAGACCGGAAAAATTGAATTTATTTAACTATTCAAAATTTATTTAGATGAATCATTACAATCCAAAATCCTTTGAAAAATTGTCGACGCTCCTAGGTTTTTCATTAATTATTCATAATAATCTAAATGTCTCTAATGTTTCTGATTTGGGACCAAACTAGCTAAGCTCAATAACCACTGAAATTCACGCTGATGACCATTTTGAGACATTTATTTTTCAACTTTTAAGCCACAGATTGATCCTGGTTTCAGATCTGTCAGGATTTGACAATTTTTGGTGGCCTAAGGACATCCTTGGCCACTCCTTCCTTACAAATTAATTTTCTCCCTTTTTTTAATTTGATGTATTTATTTTCATTTTTAAAGATACATCCGCTTTTCCCGTTAAATCCTTTTCACAGGGCACTTATACTATTTTGAGATCTGTCTGTATTTAACCATTTTTAACGGTGGCAGGATAGTACGTCGCTGTTGTCCATTTGAGTATTGATTATATATAATTTGTTTTTTTTTAAATGTCACTCTTTTTTTTTCTTTTATTCCTTTGGATTTTAGTCCTTTTGGTCGTCGTGTAACACATTAGTCCCTCGACCCTATAAACCCCTTCTCTTCGAAATATAATCCCTATGACTAGTCGGTTTTTTTTTTTTTTACAGTTCCTAAAGATAACAAATTTAAAATAGTCTATTGGAAATATTACATAATCTCTGTTTATTGAGATTGTTTAATGAAAATATGAAATATAATAATTATAAAAAAATAGCAATAGGTTACCTGTAGTTCAAAAAACGGCATTTAAATCTTTAGGTTTTCTATTACTTTTTTTTTTTCTTTTAATATCGATAGATATATCTATCTACCTTTAGTTGTAACCACTGATAATGCAGCCCCCAAGGGTTTCTTAATAGTCTCTGTTCATCTAGATTAACAATTTCTATTAACATTAAAAATTGGATGTATAATTATGCTTTTACACAATCTTCTAACACTTAATCAGTGAAATTTTAACCAGGTTAAAAATTACTGCTATGTCTGATAGTAAAGGATGAAGAAATAATGCTCAATTGATTACTTCAATACAAGATTTTTATCGATAAACATTACTTATTTGTCAAAATTATTTTAGTTCTTTAATTATAAGAGCGGGTGAAGCCGTTCTTTATAATTTGTGTATGGTGTATATGGTTGAGTGTAAATTACAGCATTGATGAAAGTAATTTTCTTATGTAAGTGAAGAAATAGTCAGGGGTGCAGTCATGTTAATGAACACGTCCAAGTTTTTAAATAAAAAAAAAAAAAAAATTATATTTGGCGTGCCAACGTTTCGACCTGCCTTGCAGGTCTTCTTCAGGGTGATTGTAGTCTGGTTGAAGACTTGACTATTTCTTCATTGACTAATTATTTTATACTTCAGGATCCAAATCGAGACTTTTCTAATACTCGAAAGTAACTCAGATCGATTCCCAAAGAGGTAGAGGCTCCAAAGTGTGTATCGGAGACGCCGAGGCAGCTCCTTTATAAAATTAATTATTAAAGATAAGACCTAAAGGCTAAAGGGGTTCCATTTGGGCGGCGGTGGCGGTGGAGGGCGAGCGTGCGCAAGTGCCGCGCCGTGCACAATAGAGCCGCTAAAAAGAGGGGCTAATAAATAGGCCGAGGGGAAGAGGGGCCTCTTCAGCGTGGCCCGGGGGGGGAGGGGGGTAGAGCCCCGGCCCTCTTATTACCTCCTCCAATTTATAGCACACACCAACTCCTCGGATTACACACCTCTTTACGGCGTGAAAGAAAAAAATAAGGACGTATCACCTCGAAAACCGTTCCTCACATTATAAAATATATCTTTATTTAACAATATTCTACCGTTAGTTGAGCTGTAAATGATAATATTGAAGGATCAATGGGAGCATATTTTTTAATCTAGTTTAATTATTTGAAATAAAAATCCTCTGAATATAGTGCAATTACTCCAACTGGTACCGCAAATATCAGTTCATTGGAGAAAATTACTACAACTTTTTGTTAATTTACATTCTTAGACTACTTGCACACACACCGACTTTTGGACGGCCGGTAAAAAACCGACCGATATTTTGCCGGTGCTACTAGGTGCTTGCAAACTCACCAGGTTTTTTACCGATCAAACAATTAGTAGTTTTTTTTTTTTATAATTATAATTTTATTTTATTCTTGACTTTTCGATCTAAAACTTTTAACAATTTCTGATTAACAAATTGATATTGTTTCATTCGATTCAGTAACTCAATCAAGTAGTAGCTTTTATAATTATAGTGCATAAAACTCCCTATGATTGGTGTAATTAATGCTGGCAATGTAGAGGCAGGTGCCGGCAACTCACCGGCATTTTGCCGGCACCGGTCAGAGGTCGGCGTGTGTGCAAGGTTACTATTTGACATGTCGTTCACTATTGAAATTTGGACGACCGGTAAAAAGCCGGTCCAAAACCGGTGTGTGTGCAACTAGCCTTAGGGTTTTTCTGGCGTGCCCTAACACTGTTGAGCAAAATGCCGGTGAGTTGCCGGCGCCTGCCACTGCATTATAATTACTGTTTTATGCACTATAATTACAAAAGCTACTACTTGTTTGAGTTACTGAATCGAATTAAACAATATCAATTTGTTAATCAGAAATTGTTAAAAGTTTTAGGTCGAAAAGTTAAGAATAAAATAAAATTATAATTCTAGTAGTTGTTTTGACCGGCAAAAAGTCGGTGTGTGTGCAAGCACTAGCACCGGCAAAATATCGGTCGGTTTTTTGCCGGCCGGCAAAAAGTCGGTGTGTGTGCAACTGGCCTTACAGAAACTTTTCATTTAATAATCATTTCTCTTATCAGTTTTCCGGGGTTCCTCAATGAAGTATCCTCAACACGGTGTACACAGCTGACATCCCGATTCATCCTAGCACCACCTTGACCACTTACACTGATGTTTGTTATGAGTAAATAACGATACCGCAGTTGCACCCCAAACACTACAATCACATATTGCAAACCTAAAAGAATTGTATCGAGATTGGAGTATCAAAATCCAAACGAATTCAATAAAATTCCTACTATAAGGACACTGTTTTAAAGATCTGCCAGGATCTGACGATTTTTTGAGGCCGAAGGACATCCTTGGCCACTCTCTGCTTCTACAATTAGAATTAGTTTTCGTCCTTAAGGATGCTGTTTTAAGATGGCGGAATTTTATTAGTTTTTCGTCCTTAAGGATAATATGTTGAAATATTTTACGGTTTTTAAGTTATACGAAGGATAACTTCTACCATTGTTGTCCTTGAGGATACTGATTTTAGTATGGCGGATACTTCATTGAGGATAACGATTTTAATATGGCGGAAGGGTAACTTCCCCCAATGTTCTCCTTATAAGGACACTGTTTTAAAATATTCGACGATTTAATTGTTTAATCGTCAGATCCTGGCAGATCTGTAAAACAGTGTACACGAATCAAATAACTTTTGCTCTTCTTCATAAATCTTTGACTTCCTTTCCAAAGTGTCTTTTAATAATGTTCCCTGTTGAACAGGACAGCTACCTAGGACTCCATTTGGACAAAAATGTTACATGGAATCCACATACAAGACTAAAACGACAATATACTGCTTCAAAATTTACCATACAAACGTCCAAAGCTTCTAATAAAGTACAAAAACTCATTTACATGACTAATCCTCTAAACCTTTCATTTCTTTCCATATCCAATCCTTACAATCCAAAATCCTTCGTACTAACCTCCACGCTCCTTATTATATCACAAACAAACTTATCCATAAAGATCTTAATGTTCCATATGTTGCTGATTTGGCCCAAACCAGATTCAAATCCTTTCATAGTTAACTCAAATCCTCTAGTCTCCGACTTGCTTCACATTAGATTCCTTATAGCTCTCCAAGGCGTCTGAAAAAAAAAATGGCCAACATATCTTCTGATCTAGATCTTTTATTGAATTGCTACTAGTGAGTAGTTATCACAATTTATTTCCATGCCATTCTGAGCATTTTCTTCTAATTTAATTTAATATTGTAAACATTTGTAAATATCAATAAATAGTAAAAAAAAATTAATAATAAGATGTACCAACTGCATCGAGCTGTGCATAAGTTCATTTCGTTTTTATGATTCTTAAATTTCAAAATAAGACATTAATGAAGAGTGATTTATTTTGTAGTAAATTTTACCCTATATAGTAGAAAAAAAAATTAGAACTATTCAACAAAAATTTTTGTTAGTTTATTACATTACTCAATTATTAAATATTTGTCATTAGCATTTTGCACTTAATTTTTTTAGTAAGATGACCAAATAAATGTTTCCAACTGTCCCATTTTAAATTAGTTTCCCATAGAAACAGGAAAACCAAACAATCATAGAAAAAGGCTAAGGGATTGTCTGCATACCTGATTATTTACCTGACTATCTTTTTATTAATCTCATGTCTTTAATTACTCCATAATTCACTCTATGAAGTGATAGCTTTAAGAATCCCTTATGCTTTGCCTCTTTAGGTTCTTATAGTTTCCATACCTTATATTTCCTTCTTGAATTTCCATAGGACGTAGCAATCTAAAGCATGCAATCAGAAGGATAAACCAATTCTACAATCGTTAATTAACGGTATCTAAAAATCAACGAAAAAAAAAAGTTAAAAAAGAAGTAACGAAACCTGTCGGAAAGAATTGGTTTGGGAAACGTGGGCCTGGTTGTGGCTTTATTGGAGAAGTTAGGGAAAGGTGTGAGGAGTCGCTAAGTGGCGAGGTTGGCCGCTAAGTCCAAGTTGGGCCGATAGGGGTCGCTACTCATCCTCCCGACTGTCCTCTTATAATTGAACCTATAAATGTCTTCTCTATCTTTGCAGAATCCTAACTAGTTCATAGTACTTTCATCATCGCTACTATTGAGTATCTGCGATCCAACAAATCTGAAGTGTGAAACATCAAATCTATGAATAATCCTATTATTTCATGCCGATTCATTGATTAATAATGACTGAGTCACTAACAAATATGGATGCAAAATTAGTCTCTTCTTCCATGGGCATTATTACACGTTATCGTTAAAAATCAGTATTTTGAAATTCATAAGTTAAATTTAACATCCACAATGGTTCATTCAAATTAACCCTTTTACTACGACCGTAGTTTTCAAGCATGGTTCAGTGTCATTTCTTCTCTGAAGTTATTTGAATAGGGAAAACGCACACTATTTCGACTCAGAGCAGAACATAGTATCCACTTTGTTCGCGAATCACCAGCGTTCCACGCTACTGTAAACCTAGTAATGGGGACGGGGTTTGCGAACACGACCGCTCCACAAGTGCTCTGATATGTTACACGATCGTTGAAGAAACAGCATGAGCCAGTGACAGGTTTAACCTACATTTGTATTAATTATTTGGTTGAAGGTTCTTGAAGATCTTGTGTTTGGAAAACAAAATTTTATGAAGAGATGAACTAGGAGAGCTAAAGATAACTGACTGTTAAAAATATTTGGTCTCGTGAATTCATCGGGCGCTACAGAATACTTTTGCGAATTCTACGAAAACATTTATTTTCCTGTATCTACAATAATCCATGTCCATTCCATCTAGTTTTTTTCCAAGGAATTTCGCCTGTAAAACTTTTTTCGCGATCCTAGATGTTCTAACCAGCTTATTTTTTTTTTTTTATTTAACAAACCTTACAATTTTTTCTTGTTGTATAAGGTTGTACAGTGCTTGGTCGGTCCTGATGTACTATCTTAGTTGATCCTAAGATTTTTAAGATTCTTTAGCGTACAGAAGACCGAAGATGCGTCTCAAAATCTTCTTTCAAAGATCTTTTGGGTTTGTTAGTCAGACCATAACTTCATAAACTTAATATCTTTTCACTTGAGGTACGCATGATGATATAGAAGGATCAATACAATTAGGATTGATGAATTAAATGCCACTTCTATTGAGATTATTTTATTTGAAAACTAGTTTCGAATGCTAAACATTCATCTTCAGTTCTAAAACATACAATAAAATTTTCAACACATCAGTACTATGTTACATAGATTAAATATACTAAGGTTTTTAAAAAGATAAGACAAGAAATCAAGCATAGGCACTCACCTTCGAGGTAACTAAAACACTGAATTTGTGAGAAGTAAAAGGGGGGGGGGCAGGTAGGTTAAGTTTTAGATTTACAACGGGGTTTCCCTTATGACTCATTGGGTTTTTTCGTTCCTATGGGAAAGAAATTTAAAATGGGGCTATTGGATATGTTAATCTGATCATTTAAACAAAAATCTGGTTAAACGTTTGGTTTAACCAGACGTGCTCAAGAGAAGGCCTCATACCCAAGACACAAACAAGAGCAGCGTCGAAAGCCACTCACCATGCTAGACGTCAATGGGTAAGATTTGAAATTAACCATTGGTACTCAGTGAGAGATAATTTAAAATTATATATTTATATCCTCCACAATAAACTCACTTCTGTACTCCACCCACTTGAGTTTGACCCATTAGACAATCAAATCCGGACGCGAGTTGAATATCTCGTAACCAAAAAACAAAAAACATTGGAAAAGAAAATTAATAACTTGCTGTCTAGCAAGAATAACCCCGATAATCGCCCATCTAACAGTCCAAAAAAACCCATATCCGATAACCAATTTTCCCCACGTATCCTCAACCTCAGCAACATAACATTAACTAAAAATGAAAATAATTTGCTCAACAAAGGTTTAAAACATTCTATAAATTCACCGGTGACTATACAAACATTCGAAAACCTTGCTGTCCACATTGAATCCGGCTTAGAAAAATACGACAAAAACCCACTTTCGAAATGAATATGCGCAAACATACTAAAAACAGAAATAGAAAAAGCCCAGAACTATAAGATAAAGACATCATCGGAATACAAGATAGCACGCGCTTTATCAACTAAAATATTAAAAAACGACCTTACAATCATAAAAGCAGACAAAGGGAACACCGCAGTAATTATAGAAAAAGAGTTATACAAAAATAAAATCTATGACTTCATCCAAAAAAACAGCTTCCCCACCATAAAAAACCCCGCTAAAAAATTTAACAGTCAAGTTCGGGAGTTAATAAATAATAGTATTTTAATACCTGATAATATAAAATACAACTTGATTGAAATGAATCCCTTGCCGCCCCGTCTCTACGGCCTACCCAAAATACATAAAGCAGACATTCCAATAAGACCAGTAGTTACCTACATTAATAGCTCCATATACAAACTTGCTCATTATTTAAACAACATGTTCAAAACGAAAATTTCCTTTTCCCCACGAAATACAATAAAAAACTCAATAGAATTAGTCAACAAAATTAAAAACGTAAATGTTCCAGACAATGCAAAGTTAATATCATTCGATGTCACAAATCTGTTTACCAGTATCCCACCTTCAGAAACAATAGAAATTTTAGAAAAACTAATCTTCCGGTCTAATCTTCAACCACTAGAAAAATTAGACTTTTACAATTTAATGTCAGTCTGCATAAAACATAATTATTTTCAATTTAACAATACATTCTATAAACAGGAAGAAGGATTACCAATGGGATCCCCTCTTTCACCCCTTCTGGCAGATCTTTTTATGGATAAATTAGAACAGAAAATCCTTCATTCAAAATTAGCTCAACACATCATATACTGGTATCGGTATGTTGATGACATAATTTGCCTATGGTCTAGGACGACCAGACAAATCAATAGTTTCTTAAACGAAATAAACGAAATCCACCCTTCAATTAAATTCACACTGGAGTTAGAGAACAATAAAACTTTAAATTTTTTAGACATAGAAATCTCCATAAACAATAAACAACACGAATTTAATATATACAGGAAACCCACACACACAGATGTAGTTATAGACAACAATGCCAGGAGACCACTAACACACAAACTCGCAGCATTTCATAGCATGATATACCGGCTTTTAAATATACCGCTAAATGAACGAAATTTTAACAAAGAAATACAAACGATTCACACTATAGCTAACAACAACGGATACAGTAAAACCACAATCGATAATATTTTAAGAAAACAAATACATAAAAAAACTATGAATAATATATACAAAACACCCCCAGAGGATAAAGCTACCCCTAAAAAATATATTTTGATACCATACTACGGCCCAATATCCGTTAAAGTCGGGAAAGAATTAAAAAAATCAGGTTTAAACCCTGCATTTAAAATAGATAAGCCATTGTCATCATACTTCCCTTCACCGAAAGACAAAATAGACCCTTTCCAAAAAAGCGGCGTATACGAATTAAAATGTAATGACTGTGAAGCAAAATACACGGGAAAAACCGGACGATCAGTAAATCAAAGAGTAAATGAACATATAAGAGCATACACTAATAAGACCCAAAATTCCAATTTCGCTATCCATCTAAATGAAAATAAGCACAAATTTAATAAAGACTCGGGAGTAAAAATATTACATCAAGTAGAAAATAGCCTAAAATTAAATACTTTTGAATCACTAGAAATAATAAAATCGTTTAAAACCGATCCAGATTTTTGTTTAAATGATCAGATTAACATATCCAATAGCCCCATTTTAAATTTATTTCCCATAGGAACGAAAAAAAACCCAATGAGTCATAAGGGAAACCCCGTTGTAAATCTAAAACTTAACCTACCTGCCCCCCCCCCTTTTACTTCTCACAAATTCAGTGTTTTAGTTACTTCGAAGGTGAGTGCCTATGCTTGTTTTCTTGTCTTATCTTTTTAAAAACCTTAGTATATTTAATCTATGTAACATAGTACTGATGTGTTGAAAATTTTATTGTATGTTTTAGAACTGAAGATGAATGTTTAGCATTCGAAACTAGTTTTCAAATAAAATAATCTCAATAGAAGTGGCATTTAATTCATCAATCCTAATTAATATCTTTTCAACCTCTCATGTCTTTCGCCACTTAAAATTGCACTAATTCATCCATGACCTTAATTTGTTGTTTAGAAGACTTTTCCTCTATAAGAAACTTTTAATAATAAAACTACATGCTATGACTAACCCACTGTAATCTTGCTTTTGATAATCTCTCCAAGTCCTATGAAAAGGAGATGACTTAGGGACCTTCAAATATAAAATTTCCTTTAGAGTGCTACAAGCGGATAGTTATTTACAATTGATTATCTATCATAGCATTATCTATCTTAACTCTTTCTTAAATTATCACTCCTATAAGGGCTATAAAAAATTGAATCTGTTTTCAATTTAAATATCCAAAGTTTTTAAATGATCATTTATCTATTATTATTATCAGTAATATATTTATTCCCTTACAATTTTTTTATTCACACCTGTTATTAATGTAACAATAAGTTAATTTGTTTAAAGTATAATAATACAGGCCGTATAGACTTGAGGGAGAGTAGCTTTCGACAGTCCCTCCTCCTGGCATGATTAAAAAAAAAAAAAAAAAGGAGTTTATTTGAGGAAATATCTCATTCAGGTTTTTTTTTAGCCTTCTGAGAGTATTTCCAGGTATGTCAGTCGTGGCCATTTCATTAATGAGAATGTTGTTATGTCCACTAAGCCTGTCGTGAAATCGTCTATAAAGGTTATGTATATGTTCCTTTACTGTGGGTACTTGTAAATCTGATTTAAGTGTGTGGTTTGTGACGTACCAAGGTTTCGTGATTAGTTTAAGTATTTATGATTAAAATATTTTTATTTTTTGCAGTCCCGTATATCAATGTGTGGCATTACGTTTGTATGTATTTAAGTAAGTAAGAGTATGTATTTAGTCACTGTTGAACTTTTATGAAGCATTGGATACAAGAGTTATTATAACAGAAATATTAAAACCTATTAAATATTTACCTTCTTAAAGTTTCATGTTCTTTTCAGCTTTATTTTTTTTTTCAATTTCCGAGTGACGTTTCTATTCCTACAGGATTGTAAGAGCTTGGTAAGTGACACGTTACCATGTTCGTCCATGCAACCTCCCACGGAATGCCCGGTATTCCTGTCCGGCGATGTCGTGTACACAGGTCATTTGGAAGTCAGAATGTATTGCTGTGCCTGGCACGCACTGGTAGTACACTCAGTTTACGATCCGTCTTGGGATGAGTGATCGCCCTGTCTGTTATGTTCCTTTGAGTGGCTTTCACTCAAATCTAACTCCTCATGTACACGGTTGGGCTTGGTAATAGCGTTGTAGTCGTCATGATAATATCTTCGTATTCATATCTTATTGTCAGTAACTGTCAATTGAACATATTTATTTTGAAATTATGTAGAAAGACCTTAAAATATGTAGGAAATATTTACAATATGCAATAATACATTAAAAAAATGCATTTTTTCCCCCCAATTTTCGCTACAAAATATATATTTTTCAAAATTATTTATTAATATTTAAATCTGTATAGGAAAATTATTACAATAACTTGTAATATACTACATATTAGTAGCAGTTCAATAAATATTCTACATTAGAAGGTCTCTGGGCCATCTCTTTTTTTGACGTGAGTTCCTGAGGGCAACCGGGAATCAAATAGAAAACAAATTGGGATTGGAAGACTTGTCGGTTCGAATTGGTATGGTACTTATCAAGGTATCTGGTTTGGGCTAAATCAATATGGAGGTCATTAACATCATTATGGATAATTTTATTTGTGACATAATCAAGAGAAAAGAGGATTTTCAATTGTAAGGATTGAATGCAAGAAGTGTCCTCATTTACCCTTATCAGGGCACAGTGTACTACAGTACACTACTATTCGATAGATTGTATATAGAGGCCCCATCGTTCAAATACATTAACTGAGGTTATAAAACAAAAATATTGTAATAAATGAAAGTAAGTTATTTTATTTTGCCGATTTTGCTGATGAGCCGATAGTTAGATCTTTAAAACTTAATTAAATTCAAATGACCCATGGGCGTCGATGACCTATCTGTTAAACGCTCTCTCAAAGCGACTAAACAAACAATCGAAAAAGTATCTTTTAGTGCCCTGTGAAAATGATCAAACGGGAAGAGGGAATGTCCTATTGAAAACCGAAAATATTATTTCAATTATCAAAGGACTAAAACTCATTTTCCGAGAATTGTCGCACTAAGCCCAAAAGCCACTGAAGCTTACTGTTTCGATATCTGCCAGGATCTTACGATTTTTGACGGCCAAAGGACATCCTCGGTCACTCAACCGACAACATTTTTTTTCGCCCTTTTGAAAATTCATTAAATTATTTTAATTTTTAAAAAGACATAAAGGATATAATTTCAAGGATTAGTTAGGATTAGATCTCAAACGCTCTACTCCGTATTTCTATATAGGTTGAATATAGCTGTCGTTTAAATGAGTCTATTATGGTGTAATACATAAGCAGTAAAATCTTGTGTGGTTCATTTCTATGAATCCGAAAGAAGAAGCCCAGCTCTGTCAGTAGAATAGAAAATTTCAAAGAAAGAGGTTTATTTTGCAAATGTTCATGCGCAGGGTGGTAGAGCGATTGAGGGTGGGGAGGACATCATCAGCAAAAGGATCAACGCAACCAAGCTGTCTGAACGACCTTAGGTGGAACGTAACCAGAGGCGCAATTAAAATCCTACTACACCGAGGGAACGAAACGAGAGATTTCTTGGCGTTGGTTTTCGTTCAAAGCTGGAGCCAGTTCCACATTCCATTCCACTCAGAACGACCCATCTCTAGTCCAGAACAACGAGCACATTTTTACAAACGACAAAATATAAAATAACTAGTTATTTGTTGTTTATTTGCTCAACGTTTTAATCTAGGAGTATGAGTTATCATTTACAAGATGCCAACTTATTCCAGCTAGAATGTGAAAGTCTAGTTTCATTCTACAGGTATGGAACGATATGAATTTCTGTTCGCTGAGGCAGGATTGGTACTGGTGTTGCAGAGGTTTTGAGAACTCTAAAGTACCTGACATTTTAACTCCCTCAGCCATGCTGGTCTTGTTTAATAACTCATCAAAAATAAATTATAATTTTTTACCCCAATGTTAACATTAAAGTATGTTTATGACAGCATCTTCATTACGACAAACTTTCAGTAAACTATAACGTATAATAGATAATCTTTACTAATCGATAAAACTATCGATAGGAACTGACTAACTGTTAATAGAACTTTTAAACTTTAATTTCCGGCTGGGTCGCAGACGAGTACTTGATGAGAATCAGTCGACCGTCAAAGTGAAGAAGTAACATCTGTTGGTCCATCTGTCTCCTACAATCGAGTTCGGAAATATGGCGTTAATCGATTCTTGGGTGAGCAGCTGGGAATAACCGAGTTGAGAACTGAACTCGCTCAGAAATTGCAGAACTATCAAGAAACTTTACTTAATGGATAATAATTCTTTTCAGAAGTTCTTTCACAGATCTTTTTTCATTGGTGATCAATAGGAGATTTTCTTTTGTTTTTTTATTTTAATACTAAAAAATAGTTTGATAATTATTATCCAATTGATTATCAGAAAATCATTTACGTAATTATAATATAAATTATTTGAATTTATGAAGCTTCATAACTCGAATTAAACTGATCTCGTATAATTTAAAATCCTTAGTAAAATCAGTCGTGAAGCAGGATCGATACTATCAGGAGTTAAATAACTATTTGTCATTGTTTTATTCGAAGACTAAGTAATTATTTTTTTCATCAGTTTTAAAATAGAATCAGACATCACCCTCTTTTTTTCTATTTCTCCACGGTTCACTCTATGAACCAATAGCTTATTTCTTATTCCTTTCATAAACATTTTGTTTTACGTCTGCAGCATTTTTCTACTTGGTGTTTACTCAAAAGTTTAAAATAATTTAATTTCTCAACTTTCCTTTCCACATTCAGCTTCCTTTCCAAAGTCGACGAAACGGCAAAAGTGCTTGAAATTTGTCAGGTACAACCTTTAACCGTTTAAATAATTTTCAATTACTAAATGTATACAACAAGAAAACAAGAAAGCTAAATTGAGCGATGTCGGTTCGGTGGCCTGTCAGTAAATATCATTCCACCTCAGCTGTTGTTGCGAAGAGGGGGGGGGGGGGGAGGTAAAATGTAAATAACTGTTGGAGGAAACAGAAGAGCGGGAGAGGAAGTCGTATGTAAAAACAGCACGGCAGAGGATGAAGGCAAGATGGCTCTCTTCTATTTGTTTTCTGGTCTCGATATTGTATATTGTTAGGGGAAGAGTGCCTTGTTGTCGGGGCATCCTCGTTAAGGGACAGCATCGTTTTTCGATACCAAGCCTCGCTCTAATCCACATTATCCATAAAGCCGACCATCTTGCATCCTCTACCTAGGCTATACCGGATTATGGTTTATTTATATGAGTAGGGAATATTTAGTGTAGGCCTCAGATTAGTTGGTAGGGAAGGAGATGAGGATACGTAAATTGATAGGAGTTCTTGTAGTTCTGGAATTCTTGATTATTTTGGAGGGACCTTCGTTTAAGAGATTATTGCCAGAGATATAAAGTTCCTGCAAATGAAACTAGCTTTCTTTACTGATATGAAGAAAGGAAAGTGATATCATTGATTTTTGTAGTTAGTAAACTATTGGGTTCGTGCAAAAATAATACAGGTTTTTATATCTATATCTATACTATTATATAAAAGGAAAAGCCATTTTTTCTTTGTGATCACTAACCACGAAAACTACCGAGCCAATCTGTACCAAATTTTATCCGCATCATCTTCATCGTTCAAGAAAGGTTTAGCAATAATAAAATGTATAGAATTTCAAGTAAATTGTTATTTAAATATGCGGTGCGCAGTGAAGTTTGATAATCGACCGATAGGTGGCGAGCACCATATATAACTAGAAATGTGCAATAAATTTACATATCGTCTGAGGGTTGTTTTCTACCAAAGCGTCAAAAAAAAACGTGATCAACAACAGACAGGGACCTTTTTTGCCTTCGAGATCAAAATAATCTGCAAGAAGAACTTGCAGAACTTGAAGAACCTGTGGTGTAGTGGTTAGCATAGCAACCTACTAAACCCAAGATCGCGGGTTCGCAGCCCGGCAGATGACCTTAGGATTTTTTAAAGGGAGTAAAAAATCCTTAGCTATGCCGTCCTTCGGAAGGGACGTAAAATGGGGGTCCCGAGCCTGTGCGATGTCAGGTACTCGTTAAAGATCCCTATCCTTATTATACCTGGATAGGCAAAATTTAGGACTCCCACCGTAGCATCGTCCGATTAGCCATAGCAGCATAAATTGACGTTAAACGAAACAAACAAACAAACAAACTTTTCGGAACCATCGCTGCACTGTACATTCACTGATGCTTCCTTCACTGCAAATAACATTGATGTTTAGGCCGCATTTCGACTAAATTTGATCTCATAAAAATAAATTTGAGAAATATCTTGTTATAGTATGGTTAATTTCAGATGTTCTTACTCATAGAAAATGCAACACAAAGTAAACTAATCATTGAGTAAAAAAAACATTACTTATTCTTATTACTTAGTCTTTGTTTACTTGGCAAGGACTTGCCTAAACAAAATGGATGATAAAAACCTGCATTATTTTTGCACCAACCCAATAATAACGATATGTTCATGTAACAAAATCGGCGCGAAAAAGAAATGGTGTATTATTGTAGAATATACATTTTTTACTTAATACTTAAACTATATTGGAAGGCTCAAAATCTTGTCCTTATAAACACACAGGTCTCGCAAATTCATTAGGTATTAAGAAGCAATAATATCACCAGCAATCAAGCCCTTTTTTATTTCCATCGTTAACACCGGAAAATTGTAACCAACACGCCTACTGATTTCTTGGTAGTTTAAAGTTGGAAGTTAACATAGGAATTATCCATTTCTGTTTAACCGACGTGTTTACTTAAAATAACATAAAGTAAGGGATTGCTACAAAAAAAAAAAACAAAAAAAAACTCTCCTTTTTGTAACCGCTTAACTGATGTCTTTTACCTATAAGAAGTTAGGCGTTACACGACAAATATCTTTATCTTATAGTTAATTTTAAAAAGTATTAATTGATTAGTGGTGGACATATCGCAATGCCTATGAATTACAAAAGACTTATCTACATGATTGTAATCAGACCCATTTGGACGTACGGAAGCTTGGGGTCTCCATTAAACTAAGCGAATTTATATTGTGTGCGATTAAAGTTTAAATCCTTGATACACCATAAATTTATTCGTATATAAACGTATTCGTAACCTTGATATACCATTAACTTATGGGTGGGTTAAAATTTATTTCGTGGTGAACCCACGAATAAATCTTGACCTTCCACCCTACACTAGAATAGGTTGGTAACCTGTGGAATAACACATCCTTCCTGCCCTAGTTGGAGTACTAAGGACGCTAAGTCCCAAAAAACAAGCAAACATACTTATCCGTATACTGCTATTTTAGGCCTCACCAAATATTTATTATTTTATAGTAAACTTCATACTCACTTGTTTTCTTAACAATATTAAAATATTCCTGTTTCTTCTATATAATAAGATATTTTGTAAAATATCAATATTTATATGATAGCATTAATTTTGTCTTTTTTATATTTCAGATCGACCCTAAGGTTGCATTTCCTCGAAGAGCGCACCCAAAGGTAAGTGGCTACAATTTTCTTACGATTGCATACATAATACATGATACATTTTATATTCAATTTTCTGCATTGTCTCATTATCATAATATGCCTGTCCACTTATAAGATTAAAAATAAACTAGCTTTATATACGATAAGCTGACCTGTATTTAACAAGCTAATAGAACCTTCTTTTTATTACTTTTCATTATTATTATTCTTGGCTAGCCGATTTGGCAATTTTTTTTTCAATATCATTCTTTTGTTTTTACTTTTTTTCTTGTTGCATAAAACTATTGATTCCTAAAAAGAGAAGGAGTAACTCAAAAATTGGGAGTTGACTTATTGGTATCATTGGATTCGTTGTGAAATTTTCGATTCGATGATTCGAAGAAAAGCAGTAATTAGACCGTTTACTGTTTTTTTAATTTTATTTATTTAATTTTTTTTTTTAGTTAGTTAGAGTTACTTTTTTAGGGCAGTTTGACGTTTTAAATAAGTGGAACTAAATATTTTTCATATATTTTTATATTTATTTTATTTACCAGTGACATTTTCTGAAATGTTTCGGTAATAACATATTGATTCGTATGAGCATTTTTTAAAAATTATGAATACTGATAGTTTTTAATCCATCTAAATCAATGCTGGTTTATGTTTTTAAAACGAAATTATAAAGTAAATAATTATAAAATATTTTATTAACCAAAATACACTTAATTTCTCTCAATACGTTTCTGCCAAAGTGTTATTTCCTCTGAATGTGGTTTTGAATACTATCCATTTTTGATTTCTATTGACTTTTAATCAATTTTTTACTGTTTAAAAATTGGTCCAGGCACTTAAAAAAGTGATAGTTGGTGGGCTAGAGGTCTGGAGAGAAGGGCGGTTGAAACAGAGACTCATAACTAAAGACTCATGGTGACGACAAAACCTTTCATAATGTTTTTTTTTTTTTTAATTTATTTTGTTTTTTTTGCCGCTTGTGCTGTTTGTTTCACGACTATCCTTGTATTCAAGCTCCCTCCCGATAATTGTCGAACAGATGAAAGGTTCTTTCAAACTGTCATCACGCTGCACTGCGTTAATATATCCGGTCGTTTTGATCGAGTTTAAAGTCGTTAAAATCGAAATTAGGCGAAAACCACGCATTGACATCTTACAATAATAATAAACAATAAAATAAACTGTTGGATTGTGCGTTTCCCATCTAGGGTGGAATATAAAGGAGATTCGCCTAAATTTTTAAAACAATAATCGAAATTTTAATCCTAGGTAATCCGTCCTTGATGATTCCGATGGGATGGACAATATTTTTGCGGAATCCCAAATAGCCAAATAAAACTTTACATTTGTGTGTGCAAAAGATTGTTTATACAATGTTATTGTTGTGCTTGTATGCTGAAATCCAAGTTTTCTACCTTGAAACTCTCCCGCACGCTAATTCGTAACGTCTAAGTATCAACAACTTTCTACCTTTCGTCGTTTCACCGAAATATCTAATGCGCGATTGGTTCTAAAGAAAACGTTTTTTTTAATTTAAAATTAAACTAAACTAAATTTTCTTCAATTTTTGTAGAAAATAAGCTCTGTAGCTTGAACCGGGACTAAAAATAGTTTTCCGGTTTTGATTTATACATTCTAAACAACGTTTAGAGAATACTTTCTTGTTAACGGTTTCAAAAGTTGTTAATTTGCTACAGATCTTACAAAATATAGAGTTGCTAAGGCCAATACTTTTTTACATATTTTTGACTAAAACATACCTATTCCAACTTATTATTATATTAGTGTATATAACGTACGTTATTGTTTCCTTTATTTTTTATATAACTTTTAAAATAATTATTATAATACACTTAAAACTATGGAAACATGTTTCATTGAAATATCTGGGTTATCCAATATTTTGGGGGGTTCCGCAATACCCTACCGGGGTTTCTTATGGGTCAGATTAGTGAGGTCATACTGTAAATTGAAAGAACGTTACTATCTATGAAAAGGTATTTCGGGTGGAAGCAGTGGCAGAGTCTGGCTTCGGTATCGTTATCGACCAAAACCTATCGATACACTGAGAAATATTTTCAAGGTTTATTGTTACTGACCAGTTTATTTATCTGTATAATAACCATCCCCTTCATAAACAGGAGAAAAGAGAGAAAACAAAAGACGATTGACCCAAAACGGTTGCAGTGGACAGACGATCGCCCGATAAAAAATAACCGTTATATATAATAGAGTATAGATTGTATTGGATTGGAAATGGGCTCAACTATATTGGAGCTTAACTAAGGGAATATTGGGAATTTATTGCCGGGAGGAGGTGCTACAGATCGCCCGCTAACTACCTCTATAGATCACCTCCTAGTATCTACTGCACCTGCTACGGCTCTCTACTATACAGCTCAGCTACTCCTATACTCTTGGATATTTGGTTCATCTCTACAATAGGTGCAGTATATTAAGTGTCTTCCCCGTTCAGCTTAGAAAACAAAAAGTATGTTATGAACTCGATAATCCGACTCATATACAAACAGAAGGGTGCCGTGCCACCTAAAAATGGGGATTACTGGATGTAAAGAAACAAAAAAAAAATTGAAAATCATTAAAAAATTTTTTTAACACAATCGATTGTTTTAGAAATAGCAAATATTTAAAATTTAATCAGACGAAAAAAAAACTTGTACATAACTTATGAAAAATAATAGTAACTTTATAAAATTCTTTATTTTCAAATAGCGAATACATATCTTCAACAATTTGACGTTTACCTTGAAGTAGCAATGCCTGATTATTTTAGAATATTATTTTAAATTTTGTATCTACCTTTTCATCTATTACCTCGGAAATTGTAACAGAGCAAAGAGGGCACGGCCTCTCGTGGCCGTCAGTAATCGCGCGATATTTTCGGCGGTCAACAATTTGGCTACGTTCCACAGTAAACGATATCTGTGTGAGTGATCCAGTGTTGAGATAGTATTTTCGCGGAGCAGGTTCGGAGTAGGGGTTTCCATCGACTATAGTAATTTGCAGATTTTTCAATGAAAATTAATAGTTTATTGCTTTTTGACGGTCGAAGGACATTGATAAAAGATGAAGAAATATATTTTCTATTTATTTTTTTTCATTAGGTAGAAGATCAATTATAGTTATAGAATTAGGTATCACAAGACTGCCTTTAACTTAAGCGGTATAGATTGGCTTTTCATCATCGATTCTCGATACTGATCCTTTTTATAATATATGCTTTATAATTTATTTTAATTTTTAACCCTTATATTTATAACAAAAAAATATTGTAAACTGATGTAAATTATAATAATAAGAAGAACATCGTCCTTATTTACTAAACATACTCTCTTATAAGACCACGCGAATAGCATTACTTTCCCTTTTTCATTTTCGTTCTTCTTTTCTCTCACAAGGGGAGGACACACTCAGTCTCTCACGGATCTTGTTGGCAATTTTTTTTGGAGGTTCCTGGTCAAAAAATATTGGACACGTATTTTGCCGTTCCGACCAATGGGCCCTAGAAGCCGAGAAAAAAAATAAAATAGTATTAAAATAATTTGTATCTCGGGTTTAAAAAATGATATCGACATAATTCTTGCACCAAGATGTTTAGTTTTGATTGCGAATCGAAGGAAAAATACAGCCACTCCATAGATTTTGGTTTAGGTTAATTAAATTCTAAAAAAAGTATTAGATTTTTAAGCAAACTACCTCTATAGATTTTTTCCACTCAAAAATTGATGTCAGAAAACATTGAAAAACGCTTATTCAACAAAATAAAAAAAATATCATTTTTTTTTACGCTCTTCGAGGAAAATCAAATTTTTAAACCGATTATTGGTTACATACCTTTAAAGCGCCATTACTTTGTCACACAATTCACTGGTTGGTATCGCTAGAAAGAGCCTTAGCTTTCTTTTGATGCATATAAATGTAAAATTCGATGAACATAAACCTATTAAAAAAGAACCTCGATATATTTCCGTATTGTTCTCCATTTAGAATGTTTTTTCCGTTATTTTTATTTTTTTTATATTTCCTCTCTCATTAGTTTCACATACCCTACTGCTCGCTTCACAATTTTGTCAAAGAGTTTCTTGTCTAGTCTCCGTTGGTCCATTCTTACTATGTGCCCGTAGAATCTTAGTCATCTGATTATTATTTCGGTTTCTAGATCATTTATCTCTCTGTAGATTTCCTCTTTGGTAGCGGCAGTAGATAAGTGTCTAAGATCTTGACTGCTGAGCTCCCGGGCCCGATTTCAAGTCTAACTGAAGGCAGAAAATATAAATATATACTGTCATTTCAGGCGTGGGCTCACCCAGTCTCTAAAAAGGTGGGTACCTTTAATTGAGGAAAAACCTGGCGGTTGAGCATGAATTCTGGCCTAATCTCCTCATTTCACAACCGTTGGCCCAGTAACTAAATTCCTACCGAAGTATTGAACCCAAGGCACTTCATGGATTGTTATTTGAAAAGGTGATTTCCTGGGTGGGTCTTGAACTGTAACATTCCTCTGTTTTCTTTGGCCCATAGATTCTCTTCATAATCCTTTCCTCTATTTTCAGTAATTTTTCTATTCTAGGAATACATTTTGTTTCCATCACGTACAGAATTACTGGTTTTGTAGTGTTGTAGTGTCTTATTTTTGCGTTGGAGGATAGGTTCTTCAGCGAATAAATTAATAAAAATCAAAAGTATATGAATAAAATTGTGTAAATAAAGCTCGTGTAGAATTTATATTAGTCTATTTTATTATTACTTTATTTTATTTTTTTATCCATAAATATCCCGAAGGGCGTTTCCCAACAGGACTGAGGAGCATAAATTTCTTGCCTGGAATAAAGCTATTCATCCCGTTGTAGACCTAGCTCTGGGGTAGGGAGGAGGTATAGCAGCTGGGCGACCTACACTTCCTCTACTTCGGCGCCTTATTTTTTCCGCCCTGGCCGAAGTAGAGGGCGGGGCAGGATATTGCTCTATCTGGCTGACCCATCTTGAAGGGGCCGCCCGGGGACGGGGGGCAGGGGGGAGGGCGGCCACTGAATTCAATATTGAAAAATGAGTTGGATACACGGCAGCTATCGGGGCCTGCTTTACCTTCCCTAATCGATAGCTCCAAGCAGCTGCAGCCCTTCCTTTAATTGGAAGGATCGATATTTTTTAAAAATTTGATACCTTATTGGAGATTTTGATGTATTAGATGAAACGTTACTTCTTATTACTCTTCAGTTTGAAGAAATTATTATTATTAGGTGTTATAATAATAAACCTTTTTTTCCAAAATAAATTGTTGAATATAATAGTATTTACCCCAAAACAGGCTTTGCAATCCGAAATCACATTACATTGATTCGTCTTACCTTCACTTCAGATAGGGTAAACCAGACATTTATTGACACCTCCGATAGTTGTTGCCACTCTAGCTTTTAGATTAAAAACTAAAATATTCATTATCAGAAAAATGTAAGAAAATTCCATTAGTATGCTTTGCTAAAATACTTTCAACTCTGTCCATATTTTAAATGATATTCTTAGGGTGCCATTAACTGATTTACTTTAGTTATTGGGATCTTACAAGTTCGTAGAAGTTACAAACTTTTATCAATAGTGTAAGAGCCCAAGATTTTACAATGATAAATTTTTTATTTTTATTTTGTTATTTATTGAAATATATGTACAATCTGCCTCAATTATGGGCAATAGGTGACAGTGCTAAAGATGTAGTCATTCATAAAATATATTCAAGTACTCATATACACAAAATTAATGATAATAGAAGATAAAAATAAAAACAAACAATAATTATAAACTAATAATTCAATCATCAAAAATAAAATGAAATAATAAAAATCAAGTCACAAAAATTAAAAAAAAATAAATAAATAAAAAAAAATAAGATAGATTCTTACTATATGTACAAAACAGACACACTCAGCCTGGGGAACCCTGAATCGAGCCTTTTCCCCCACTTATTGGGAGTCAAGGCTAGACCCTAAGAGATCCCAGCGCTGCTCTCTCAGCTGCATTACTGGTAATCTCCAGTGGAGGCTGAGTGGGAGCGCTATAGCCACATATGCTCAGGGCATGAGTCGAGAAGCTGGTCAGTACCAGGACTCCAGCATAACATTATATTACAAAAAGTCTCGGGGCCATTGCCGTTTCAACCTTCTGGGAGGGTTACAGGGATTGTTAAGACTGGATAGGAATAGGGCAGAGGATTTTGGATAGATTTTGATGGAATTTCGAGAATTTTGAAGGAATGAGATCAAGGACAAAAGGTATTTTTAGGTCATCGTGTAGGGTTTTGTTAGTGACATAATAAGGTGTATTGGCAATTGTTCGGAGGACTTTCGATTGGAATGTTTGAATGCGTTTGATATTGGATTGTCTTGCTGTCCTCCACAGTTCTATGTGTGTAGGTCCATATTGGTTTTAAGATAGTTTTGTATATTAGGAGTTTGTTATCGACTGAAAGATGAGAATTCCTGCCTAGTAGTCTGTAAAGTTGGCTGAATCTCCTATTGAGTTCTTGTCTTTTGAGTCTAGTGTGAGGGTTCCAAGTTAGTCTTTTGTCAAGATGAAAGCCAAGGTAGCGTACTGTGTCGGATATAGGTTTAGGAATATTATTGAAACTGATGGGTGGACAGAAGAATGATAAAAATAACGCAATTTGAGGAGAAGTCGACTTAACTAGTTGTTAAGAGATTTATAGTTTTACCAAAAAAGTAAAAACAAAATAAAATAATTTTCAGGAGAGCAAAAAAACGCGATTATACTCAAAATTTCTCAGATAGTTATATTGTAAATTTTATCAGTCTCTAATGTGCATATATAGCAGTTATATCACTTGGTGACTTTTTATACTTATGGGAAATGATAATATCAACACACAATGACTTTTTTGTCGAATTTGGAAAAAAATTAACTTTGTGACTTATACTTCTAAGCACACGATACGCTTATTTTTATGCTCAGGTTGTATAATGTAAAATATATTAAGTTGTAATATTTTGTAAAGGCTTATTGACACCCTTGTAATCCTGCTCCACTTCCTCTCCCTGCAGAGAACTAAGACCCTGCTGGAGTACCCTCGGTGGTCGGCGTTGCATCACTAAGCCTAATTCTTCCCCACCCTCTCACCCCCCTCCCTCTCCTGGCAGGATGAATACCTCCTACGTCAATATGTACACAGGTCCCTGCCTCTCACCATCTTATGTGGTCAGGCTAACTTAAGGAGCTTATGTCGTGAATATTATTTCGGAGTGGTAGAAGTCGGGGGAGTGGGGAAGAGGTATCTCCATTCTGAGTTCGATTCATGTAACGCAGGAGTATTTATATTCTTGGTAGTATATTGTCATACTTTCCGCTGTATATTCATATTTGTATATTGGGTAAAACCAGAAAGTTATTGACACCCTAACTTAAAAATTGGTAAAAAAAAAAAAAAAAAAAAAAAAAAAATATATATAATATATATATATAATATATATATATAAATATATTTAGCCAAAGAAAATAAGACACATATTCCTTTTAAATACAAAATGTTGAAGTATGGAATTTAGCTTTTTTTTTTTTTTTTTTTTTTTTAATTTTACTGGTTGGATTTTAATTCTAACCATAAAAGTATATGACATTGTGGAAAATCTCGTTTCTGCCATTCAAGACTATACATTTTATTATTATTATTATAGTAAAATGTATTATTATAAACCTTCTGAGAACTATGAAGATGTTGTAGTTAAAATTTGGTACAGTTGAGTTTAATATTTTTACCATTGCAAATTCTGTTGCAGAATGGCCACATATCAGTCGATTTTTAAAGTGCACTGGGGATCCACATCGTCATCCCAGAATTATATTGTGCTATATCCCAAAACCCTTGTTTTGGGAATTGAGATTTGAAGTTTATTTCTTAAAGTACTTTTTTATTTTGGGACAATATGTAAATGCATTTGCAGTTAAATATTCCCAGTATGTTAGATATTATTTTACTATATCAAACTTAGAGCCTGATTGCATTGGTTTAAATCTAAAACGATTTTATTCATTTCGATATAGAACAAAAATGGCTATTTTTGAATAACCTTAAAGAAATACGAGGACATAGACCATTTTTAGATCAATAAATTGTTCTATATCCCTTTGAACTTCTTTTCAATAATTTCTTTTTAATAATTAGGACAGTGTATTGTAATAAAAGCCCTTTTATTTTATATAAATTTTATTATTACAAAAAATTAATAAAGAAGTAAAAAAAAATAAGTAAATGTAAATAAAGTGTAAGTATATAATTTATTTTATTTCTTTCGGTTTTGCCTTCCTTGACTTTGGAGTTGTTTCTGGTTTATTTTATGGATATAGAACAACTAAATGAAATCTAACGGTCTATAAAACACTACAATTCCTCAAGCTATCAACAGAACAAGATAATTCTTGAAGTTGACACAAAACCTGGGTTATAGAACATTTATTTACTGAATACTCGCTTATTATGGGCTACGATTATGCCGTTATTTAAATTGATATAGAACAAGAATTTATTTTCTAAATTTTTGGTGTATATAACTCTATATACCCTAAAAATGGACTTAGAACAAGATAATTCTGGGATCACGACATGTCACTCCATATATATATTCTATCGTTTTTAATAATAATTGAACTGAAAATAAGTAAATTTTATCATAAATTTCTTGTTCAATGTAACACAATACTTTTGTAACCTATCTTGAATGGTTCTCGCCTACTATCGGTCGATTATCAATTTTCACTACTAACCATATATTAACCGCTTTTTTATGACAATTTATCAATTCAAAATCTTAAAAGTTTATTATTGCTAAACCTTCCTTGATCTATGAAGATGATGTGGTTCAAATTTGGTACAGATTGGTTCAGTAGTGTTTATGGTTAGTGTTCGCAAACGAAACATGGCTTGTTCTTTTTTCTTTAATTATATGTTAATTAAACATATACATAATAAAGATTTCTCAATTTTAACTTGAATTTTAAAATGAGGTTTAAATCTTTTTGTTCCACAAATGGATCCTAACTTTTGGAAATAAAGGCGATCGTGGCCAGCGGTCTTAATCGAAGGGGAATCAGAGCCTACCCTGGCCCGATTCGATTACCGCCTAGGACGAAGCGAGAGGAAGTGCAAAGTTTGGAGCCAACAAGTTGCAGGGGAACAAGTTAAAGGGATCCCAACAAGGTGGTGCTTTGTTGTTCCTTGCTAATCAGGGCTAGTTTACCTCACGGCCCAATCCTTCGATATCTTCAATCGAATTACCGCCTCCCCTCCTATCTGTGGCCCCAACTTGGCTATCTTAGGATCGATTGTTTCAAGTCGATTTCGGTAGCGGGATTATATTGAAGGAAATAATTATGAGCAATTAATATTAATGAATTATTTGCCACTTCTAATGGATTTTTTTTATTCAGAGACATATTTCGAATCTCGGGTATCTAATTAAATTTTTCTTTTCTTTTTTAAATTAAATCTTTTCTTAATTTTTAGTTATATGTACTAGCATCCCCCGTCGCGGCTTAGCCAGCTCACGTAAGTAAAGAGCTTAGATAATTTTAACTAATAATTGAGCGTTATATTTGTTTATAGATAAAAATTATGTATTTGAAGTATGTAATTGAACATTAATTCTGCATTGATATTTGTACGCATTGGAATTTTGTACCTCATATGATTGTACAGATTAAGTGGTTGAACTTCATCTAAGAGATAATTTTACAACCAATTTTTGGTAATTCAGATGGACATAGATTATTAGGAAACTTGCAGGTAATAAACTGCATTATCAGTGCTTACAACTAATGGCCCGTGGATCATATTTTTTAAACACAATATCAAAAAGCAAGTTGATTGAAAATTTAATTGATTTCATCTGGTTGGATTATATTTCTAACCATAAAATAATATGATAGTTAGACAAACCTCGTTGCTGCCACTCAACATTGTACATTAAAATTGTTATTGTTGCTATACCTTCCTGGAACTATGAAAATGATTTAGTTAAAATTTGGTAGAGGTGGATACAGTAGTTTTGCGATTGTAAACTCGTAATAGTTGCGTAAATAGCGTAAAATGGCGTAATAGCGCTAATCACATCGGTTGATTATCGAAAAAACTGGGATTCACATGTCACACCACATATTTTATTCTTTTTTTTTTTTTATTCTTTTATTAATAGAAATTTACAACTGTATTAAAAAAAAAAATCTAGTAAATATGCGGTATATATGAGATATAATGACATAAATAAAACTTGTAGAAGAACTACCCATTGGTAGTACTCTAATGAATATTTACAAAAGAAGATCACGAGGCCATCTTCTTTTCTGACGCCTCGGAGGATTGCCAGGAATGGAATGGGGAGCAAGTTGTGCAAAAAGTAGATTTGGATAAGCAGTAAGTTTATTATGAAAGGAAAGGTATCTGGTTCGTGCCAAATCAGCAACATATGGGATATTAAGGTCATTGTGGATCAATTCATTTGTGACAAAGTAAGGAGCATCTAGGATTTTTCGAAGGATTTTGGATTGGAGTGATTGGATGCGGGAAGAATTCGATGGTTTGGTGGATCCCCATAACTCTATTCCGTAAGTCCAAATAGGTCTGATAATAGTCATATAGATGAGGTTTTTGTAGTGAATCGGGAGATTTGAATGTTTGTCAAGTAGGTGTTGTAACAGTCGAAATCGACATGCAGCATGTTGTCTTTTCAATCTTGTATGAGGGTTCCAGGTAAGTCTCCTGTCCAGATAAAATCCAAGGTATCTTATCTGTTCTACATTATTTAATGGTACTCCATTAAAGGATACAGGAGGACAGGATGAGGTAGGTTTTCGACGTAGGGTATATGTTATTTGCTGGAATCGGTCAATAATCAAACTTAACTTTTATGCACATATAATTTCTTATTCAATAACAAATCAATTGAAAATCTGTAGGTTTTATTATTGCTAAACCTTCCTTGAACTATAAAGATGATTTGGTTAAAATATGGTACAAATTGGTTCAGTAGTTGTCGAAGTTAGTGATCTCGAACGATATATGGCTTGTCCTTTTATATAATTTGGAAAAGCAGAAGATTACATATAGACATATCAATGAACTATTGTTTTTCCCCGTCAAATTTTTCTTTTTTCGTTTATACAGTTGTAAATTTCAATAAAAAGATTAAAAAAATAAAATAAAATAAAAGGTGTAATGATTGTATTTAAAGAATGTTTATGAAAACAAAACATGAATGTGCTGGTTAAAATAATTCTAAGGGAGTTAAATCTTTTGTTACACTCGAGTAGAACAAACATATTCCTCGAAATAATTAATTGTTCCCTTAGAGAGAGAGAGAGAAAGAAAGAAAGAGAGAGAGAGAGAGAGAGAGAGAGAGAGAGAGAGAGAGAGAGAGAGAGAGAGAGAGAGAGAGCTATGAGCTACCTTTGTGCCTCTCCCTACCTGCCGCTACCTGCCGGCCATATGCTGTTCTGCCCTTCAGGTTTTCTCTTGCCCTTCTCTTGTTTGAACTAATCCAGGCTTGTCTTTTTTAATTTCCCCTTTCCCTCTAATAAAAATTGTATCCTCCAGGATCCCACTCCGAGCTTATTCTTAAATAATTAAAAGGGTGGATGATTTAGCACTCTCTTATTCTCGCTGTATTTTGCAATGTTTCGTTCCTTCATTCTCTTGTTTTTTTTTGGTTTTTTTTGCCTGACTAAGCGGCGTAAATGTTGAAACAAGGAGAAATGCCTAGTCTTTGTTATATTTCTAAGTGAAACTCTAGCATAAAACTAATTATGCAGCAAAAAACAGGATATTTTTTTCTGCGGACATGCAGATCTAAAAGCAGCATCCTTAGTGGCTTTTGGGTTCTTTATCGTATCAATTTAGTAAACTCTCTCTCTCTCTCTCTCTCTCTCTCTCTCTCTCTCTCTCACACACACACACACACACTCTCTCTCTCTCTCTTAATAAGTAATAATAATAATAATAATAATAATAATAAACGAGGGAGTGGATATCGAAGCATCCCTGACATGGATGAAATATGGCAACATCTTCCCGGAAACCGAGGGATTCCTTTTAGCTATCCAGGATCAAGTTATCGCAACGAAAGCATACAGGAAGCATATATGTGGGGAGACCATAGATGATCAGTGTCGCCTTTGCAAAAATGCCGTAGAATCGATCCAGCATGTAACTTCTGGATGCAAAGTACTGGCTGGCAAGGAATATCTCCAAAGGCATAACAATGTAGCCAAGGTTGTGCATCAAGCTATGGCCCTCAAGCTGAAGCTGTTGGATAAGAGCTGTCCCTACTATCATTATCATCCACAAGCCATAATTTCGGAAAAAGGGATAAAGATATTTTGGGATCACCCGATAATTACTGATCATACGATCATAAACAACAGGCCGGATATAGTGATCATAAACAAAGTAGGGAAATCAGCTTTTATCATTGAAATCGGTGTGCCATCAGATGACGATATGTTCCGAGTTTTAGCTGAGAAGAAGAGGAAATACCAGGACCTGGCAGAAGAACTGAAACAACTATATAGATTCGATAAGTGCAGTGTCTTGCCCATGATTATATCTTGCAATGGGCTGATTCCGAAAGACACAATTTGTTCAATAGAGAAGTTGGAGCTGCCAAAAACAGTGCTACAAAAAATGCAACAAGCAGCATTGTTGCGAACTACAACAATAGTTCGAAAATTTTTAAATTCCAAATAAACATTCATGGTTGACCATGTTTGGTCCCCAGAATGTTTGCTACCACTAGGTGTGAAAACAAATAAATAATAATAATAAGTAACTGCTTAATAAAGTGTTTCTCTCTCTCTTTAAAAAGGACAAAAATGGCGGAATATCCTTTATACATCTTAAGAATCGATAGATCCTGGCAGATCCCAAAATAGAATCCTTCAGTGTCATGTGAAAGGGATTAAACGGGAAATGAGAGTGTCCTTTTAAAAGTTGAAAAACTTAAATTCAATTTCAAAAGGATGAAACTATAACATCGGAAAGGAGAGTGTACAAAGATGTCTTTAGGCCGTCCAAAATCGCCAGATCCTGGCAGGTCTGATTCAGTGGCTTTTAGAAAATTAAATTTAAATGGAATATTAAAATATGTATGTATATATGATGTGTATATAGTCCAATCAACGAAGAGCAAAAATGGCCGAATAGGGGACATAATAATTCATGTAGAAGCCAATTTTGGCACAGTTGTAGGAGGAGGTGTCCTTAACAACATACTAAAAGTACTAGGGGGGGGGGATGGAGCTAAGGGTGAGGGGGTCGTTTTTTTTTTCAGTTTTTCGTTAATAACTCGAAAACTCTTGCCTCTAGCGAAAATATGTTTATATACTAATTTAATTTTCATAGCATTTTTTCAAAAAAGGTTCTATACATTTTTTTCTGGGATCAATGCTTACGAAGATATAGTGGGGGGAATATGGAAAATGTAAAAAAAAACACGTTTTGTTAAAATTTATATATTTATTGTTAAAATTGTAATGTTTATTGTCAAAAATGAATAGTTTTAATTAATAATTGAATGCTTATTGCTAAAAATAAAATTATTGTCTCTAAGCCTAATATGCTTATAGTATTGAACCTGTTTTGTAAACAATTTTATTTAAATTAATTTAGTACATATACATATTTTCGCTAGAGGCAAGATGTTTCGAGTTATAAACGAAAAACTGAAAAAACCGACCTTTAGAGCCCTCCCTCCCTCTTACCTCCACCCCCACCCCCCAGTACTTTTAGTATGTTGTTAAGGACACCTCCCCCTCCAACTGTGCCAAAATTGGCTTCTACATAAATTAACTCCTCTAAAAATCCTTTGTTGCCTGGACTAAAGGTATATATACAATTATTATTATAACTGCGTTACAGTCTGAGGACTGTACAGGTGAGCCTGAGATTAAATTTTCATTATGTCCCATGATTCATAAATATTTAATACTAGCTGAAAGTACCCTGCTCCGCTACGGTTTAATATCATTAGAATAAAGACAACTTAAATTAGTAAAAGTTAAGCTTAACCTTGATAATTATTATTACTTAAATAAACCTGAAGAATTAATTCCATTCTTAGAATAATTTCAATAAGTAAATTTGACAATTTGCAAAAGTTAATTTTATATTATTTTGATAGTCCTCCAGTGAAGCTTCGAGGCAGTACTACCATCTTACCCAGCTCTGATACCAGACCATCAGCTTTTCTTATGGCATACTTTAAGTGAATATAGTCTCAACTTCTCAACTTTTTTGAAGAAAGTTTAGTCTTTCTGTTTCTATTGTTGCGTACATATCAAGCATAAATTGGTTGAGCGGATTTCGAAATTAAAGTAAATAAGGTTCTTTACCTCCTCGCTCCACTAACATTTAGGCGTAAAAATCAGCTGCAGACACAGTTTTCTTAAGTGATGTATTGGTGTTTGGGTCACGCTGAGGGATGTTAATACTGCACCTTTCTTCTCCATGGTAGAACATGATACGATACTAAAGAGAATCATACACTTGATAGAACTATTGATCCTTATGTGTTTTTTGTCCCTACATCGAACTGGCCTTACATGTCATCACCAGAGAACATAAATCTTTTAACCTCCTCTTTAACATAAGTCTTTTAATAGCTTCTCGTCACGAAACAACTCAAACTTGTAAGTTGTAAGTAACCTCTGCAGCTACCATAAGTTTACAGAAAGTACCAATATTATAAGGTTTCGACATCGATCGTATTTTTGTTTGTTTACAACTATAAGGAACTTAATCGGTGAGCAAAGTTTGCGGCTTAAAGATCTAACCCATTTTTTAACTTAGCTTATTTCCAAATACCATATGATAATTAATCTTTTATTATTCAGCCAATAAAAATTGAAATCGCATTTTTCGCTAATTACCCGCGATCCAGGCCGATTTTTTAAAATTCCTTTCTTAGCGAGCACCTACGGCCCTAGTGGAATCTACATATCGAATTTCATTCCAATCCGTTCGGTGGTTTCTGAGATTTCGTGTTAAATGAGTGAGTGGTATTTGACAAATATATAATAGATTAGGCCAATTTCTACTTGTATTATTTTTACTCTCGAGTTTTTATTGAATTAATGGTTATTTTCATGGTTATGCTCTTGTATGTTCTTTTACTCTTTGATTTACCGATCGTCTAGTTTTCCCCGTGTATTTAGCTTCACAGTCATTACACTTTAGATAGTATACACCGCTTTTTTGGAAAGGGTCTATTTTGTCTTTAGGCGAAGGGATCCCCAGGGTTCAGGTGTCTATAATATATAAATCGTAGGAGGTTAGATAGATGTCTGGAGAGTAGGGTGGATATGGCGGGGTTTATTATAATCTAGCTCAAATAATTTTATTGAGGTAATTCGAGAAACAATGTTCAGTTAATACATATGGTGCCCAAGTATCCAGGATTTTTTATCTTTCCTTTTGCCATGAGGTGGTCAGGGATGGTCAACCATGCTCTGACAGATATTCTCTGCAATAAACAAGACATGAAAAAAAAAAATCCCTATATGATCCAGCCACAGCAAAAAATACAATTTATATTGTAGGATAGCTATCTACTCTAACCGGGGTTTGGTCATGATTCCGTGAGACGGTTTCAAAATGCTGTTTTGTTTTAAGTCAGTGACTATTAAACATACTCATTACATAACTTAATTCATTTTAGCTAATAATTATATTTAAAAATATATGTTATAGTTATTACTAAATAATGAGAAAGACAAGGGACTAATAGAGAGAGGGAGATAGGGTAGTGGTAGGCAAAGTGGAAGTTATGTTTACAGCTGCTGCGAGACCGAGCCGCCCTGATTTAGCAGGCCGGTTAGCAGCACGTGTTCTCCGCTGTCCGCTTTGTCGATAATTATAGCCACGATTAGCAGCTTAACTACTTGGGATCTACAATACTCTCTCGCTAGTAGCCTCCTAGTCCTAGATCCATTTCAGCTTTACTATCTCAACCGGGTAACGCCAACGTGGTTATTCCCTTCATTTGAACGTGTCATTACTGGCCCAGTGTTGTTAGTGAACTTACATGAAAGTTTTTTTTTTTTTTTTTTTTTTTTTTTTTTTTTTTTTTTTTTTTTTTTTTTACATTTATAGGTATCTTATTTTATAATCTGCTGATGTATTTTTTAAAAATTGTGCTGAAGTCTTTTTTTTATTTTTTTTATTAGTTTAGTCAATAAGTGCTGAAACGAGGGGTATAGAGTGAATGAAATATTCGATTATTTTTGACTTCATAGCTTCGTTAGGACTAGTTAGAAGGCAAACATACTAGAAGTTCCCGCCCCTGGGGGGTGAGCTAACGGTGGGGGGAGGGGACCAGTTTAATTTTTTTTTGTTTTTCGATTATATCTCGAAAACGGTTGGCTCTAGAAAATTATGTTTTATATAACAATTAAAGCTATTTAAATTTTCTAAAAAATAGTTCTTATTAATACTTCTCGAACTTTTAACGGTTTTTGAGATATATGGTATTGAAAATCGAAAAAAAAATGTTTACCTTGCTTTTTGACAAACGTTTGCCTTTCACGGCCGTTTCTCAGAAAAATTGTCAGGATCAAAGTTTTAGAGCATTAAATTTACTTTAATGTCATATATACGTTTCTGCCACTTGAAGCAAACGTTTGACCAACAGTGAGATTTTTTTTTTTTTTTTTAATATTATCGTTTTTTAATAACGTACATCTCGAAAATCGTTAAAAGTTCGACAAATGTGCATAGAAAAAAATTATAGGAAATTTAACAATCTTTAATTTTGATGTGTAGCATATTTTTCTAGATATAATCGAAAAAACCCAAAAGTAGGACCTCTGCTCCCCACCCCACCGTAAGCTCACCCCCTAGGGTGGGGACTTTTAGTATGTTTACTTTTTAATTATTCCTAACGTGCTGTGAATTCAAATATTATCGCCTATTTCATGCACTCTACAATGTTTTTATTGACTGGACTATATTTACTAATTGATATTTACAACCGTAAAAAGATAGAAATTACATCAGTTATTACAATACAAATTACACTCGGAACTCGATTAACCGAGTCACGACCAACCGAGGTCTTGATCAACCAAGCCTTTTAATTTTATGTTATGTACATGTTCTTTCACTGTGGGTTCATGTAAATCTCAGTGAAGTTTGTGGTTTGTGATGTACTCTGGTTATTTCGTAATTTATATCAAGTATATAATATTTATTTATTTTTTCATTATATTTGTTTTACCCACACATTATAATTATTTATCCACAATAAGTGGATAAGATATAAAACTGAATTATTGTCATATCAGGCAAGTAGGAGCTCAGCAGCCATCGGTACCTACTGTAACCATGCAATTTTTAGATTTATATTAAGGGATCTCTTAATTTCTCCTTTTCAGCTTTCTTCGGGTTGCTATTAAAATCGCCTTGTTTAGCATTAGTTTGTTGAAGTGTTCTTAAATTTGTCTTAAATTATTTTGTATGTAATGTAAATATAATCTCGTAAAGTGGGTATGTTCAAGTCTACATGCAATGTTCTATTACTGACGTACCTGGGTGAACATTAAGTGGTTCTTAATATCTTTTTGCTGTCCCAAAAATATATGATGCGTAAGTCAACAGAGGTTTCACATGAAAGTTTAAGTATTTAATTGTCTGATCTTTTATGTCGATTGTTCGTGAAGTAAAGAGTACAGTAGTCCTTGTCTATTGTTGAGGCAGAGGCGTTTCATTTTCGCGTGTCATCCTCCGCTCAAAAGGAACTGCTAAGTACTGAATATATAGACTCCATCACAGGTGTCGTGTCTAAAAGTGAATGCGATATGCTGAGATTTGTCATTATTGAGTTAAATTTTTCACTGTTTGAACCATTCTTGTAATTATTGTAAGTAATGTTGCAGAGTCAGTGAAGCCTAAGTGATGTATGAATATCTTGTCAGACTTACAAAATTCTGAGTAGAGACACCCAAAAGTGAGTGAAGGGTACTCGTTTCAGATCTGCCAGGGTCTGACGATTTTTGACGGCCGAAGGAAATCCTTGGCCACTCGTTCGGGAAAAATTACTTTTCGTTCTTTTGAAATTTGATCAATTGTTTTAATTTTTAAATGGACACTTAAGGATACTATTGTAGTCTCTCGAACCTATCACCCCTTCCCGTCGAAAATTCTTACTTTATTGGTATAATTCTTACTAAATTGGTAAAATGTTGCTATTATTACAGATAGGATGAATTATGACGATTCGATTGATTTTTTTTTTTTTTTTTTTTTTTTTTTTTCTATAATCATTGGTTCCATATTTCATGTTTGTAGACCTCAGTAGTAGGCAGACCAGATTTTTTTTCTCTTAGCTATAACAGTTAGAACTTATTAAACGTTCGTGAAGGAGGGGGAAGGGGTTGGAGGAGTGTGGCCGGAATTCTGTTTAGTAATTAACAAGGAGTTGGCCCCGCGAGCTTATTTATAAATTATACGAGATACCCTCCCCCGTGCCCTGGAGGAGGCAGAATGATGGCCGGAGCTTTTAATGTCTTAATGTACTCCAAAGTAAAACCTGGAAAAGGATGTGCTTCCAGTGAAAAAAGTTGGGACCTTCATCAATCAGGGAGTCTTAATTTCTTGAAGGGACTTCAGGGACTTGAGGGAGTTGACTAATGCCGCCAGCTTTACTTCATTTCCCGCTTCTTTTTTGCATTTCTGTCTTCTCCTTCTTCTACTTCTTCTTCTTTTAACGGCATTGTTTCAATCTAGTTTAAGAACTTTTGTATCCTTCCTATAAAAGAACTGGTTTCAACATTTGAAGAGATAAAGTAAAAAAGACCTGATTATGGTACAAAAAAAAAAAAAAATTGAATTCATCAAACCTGGGATTCTTTTATATTTTAACCAAACCCACAATCTTTAGAACACAGTAGTTAATTTTACCCAAATGGGCTATCGGAAGTCGAAAATCTGATCAAAGAAATTGTTATTTTATAGCTAGCTAAAAATGACCTGTGTGACATGAATTAGGCAATTATTCAATTAACTATGTGGAGTGAGTGAGCTTGACCTCCTCACCTCATCAATATCTCAGTCGTCAGTTCAATAGGTTAATTCTAAGTGCAGTGGAACCTTACTAATCCGACCTCCAAGGGACCAATGGATAGGGTGGAAGGGCCAAAGGTCGGATTAACCGGAATTTTCTCTGAGGCACCTCTTTACCATAGTTAGTAATTAATTAGTTAATAATTCTCATAGTTCATAATGAAATATGCTCTATACGTCGTTTTTTAGGACATATAGGAACAAAACCGATTTCTGCTACTTTTTGAGAGAATGCCTAATATTTTAAAGCTTATTGTCCCATTAAAGCTACAGGGCTTATTTTCTTTCCTTTTTTATTTTCTGATTAGAGCATTCGCAGAAAATTTAATTTAGTATAGCTTAATTTTGAATATATAAAGGTTTTCTCTAGAACCTACTCTGCAGCAGATTATTTGCCGTTATATAGTTCCAAATATCTTCCATATATATGAAGATGAAGAAATGAACACGTCTAAGTGAAAATATATTTACAGACTGCCAACGTCTCAGTCATGGATTTGTTTCTTTTCCTGTGTGGTTCGGTAGCCCTAAAGAAGACCTGTAAGGCATGTTGAAACGTTGGAACTCTATAAATAGTTTTTTACTTAGAGATATTTATTTCTTCCTGACTGCATCACTGATCTATTTCAATTTTCTTATTTTAACAGCATTCTTAAAGGCTTACGATATGAAACGGTCCAATTAAAATTTTTATGGCGTTTCCTGATGACAAAGCTTTCTCAATAAACCGCAGATGCAGGCCTCTGCATAGGGAAAGAAGCTTATTAAAAGTTGGTAGCTCTGTTAATCTGGTCAATTGTACTTTTTATTGTTTCTCGACGCCCAACTGATAAAAAGCATTAGGGTCAAGTAGGGAGGGGGGGGGGCGTAAGAGTGAAATTCCC
The DNA here is from genome assembly GCA_003667255.2 of Euschistus heros. Taxonomy (NCBI): domain Eukaryota; kingdom Metazoa; phylum Arthropoda; class Insecta; order Hemiptera; family Pentatomidae; genus Euschistus; species Euschistus heros. The sequence goes on from RCWM02000082.1 coordinate 265,036, forward strand.
CTTCCCCATTCCCTCCAGAACCTCTGTGACTTTCGCAGTCCCAGACCCTCCGACCGCAGCCGACGAACTAAACTTTTCTTACAACTTTCCAAATACATCATAAAAAGTAAGAGATATCTCGAAAAGAGAGGGAGAGAGAGTGAGAGCGATGAGGTGAACTTTTCATAATGAGATTATTCTGAAGTCAACTCGACGGAGAATTATTTAAATTGGCTTCGTGGTTTCCTTTCACATTTCTCTGACTTAGGCCTTTTTTATTTTCTCTCTTTTTTTTATTTTCAATTTTAGTTTCTTTCTTTCTATTTATTAACTTTCGGCTTAAGAGATTTTCATATTTTTACGTTCTTGCTCTTTGGTAACTCTTTATTGGTATTCTACAAGAAATTCACCTTTAAAAGAGAGAGAGAAAAAAGAAAGAAAGAAAGTAATTTAATTAATTTAATAGATTTACAATAAATTATTATTTTTACCAACACTTTTTTCTGTATTCTGGAATTATGATAGCATCAGGTTTCAAAATATTTAATTTAATTTTACATCATAATTCTCAATTTTTTTTTTTAGTTTTTTTTATGTATTCCTAATTAGAAGAAAGGTAAAAATAATATAAATATAATTTAATTAATATTATGAAATTAGTTTTTTTTTTCTACTATTTTGCCGCTTAGGTTTATTAAAAGAAGTTTCCTATATTTTTGAACATTAACGTTTTCTTGGAATAACATGTTGGCATAGCACAATTTAAAACAAATCATTGGGGCTAGTTAGAATCCCACCCGTGTGGGTTAAAATTTATTTCGTAGTGGACCCGCGGAATGAATTCTTACCAATAATATTACAACCCAACAATATACAATAAGGACAACCCGTTCTCCTGCCCAAGTTAGATTACATTAGTATCTTAACCTAAAATAAACTACCAAAAATAATTTACTGAGCATACATAATATAAGCGTAATATATATTTTTTATATACAGATCCTTTATTATTATTTAATTCAAAATATTTTTTTTTTCCAAAACGTATTATTCAACTTTTTTACATGGATTTATTTTTCCTTACTCTCTCTAATCTCTTTTCCTTCTCTTGTTTTTCTTTCTTGTTGTAATAAAACCAGCAGAAGAGGCAGAACCATTTGTGCAAAACCATTCAAAACATGATATTATAATTTTATAGGTCATGCCTATCGATGGTCACTATCGATAGTTCCTTTTTACTCTCAAGTTTTGGAACTCTCGGAATTATGCTGATCTGTCTCTGTCCAGTGTCTTCTGAAATTGAAGTTCTTTTGAAATTGAATTCGGAATTCCTAGAACACAAGGGTTCCGTCAAAGATTAAACCAAAGGAAAGCAGAAATGCTAGTTTTTCTTTCGGGAAATATGTAGCTCAAGGAGTGCACTCTTGAAATTTACAATTTCGTTATTTTTCTTTTCTGAAGATTTTATTTGTTCATTATTATTGTTTGTTCAAATAAATTAGTTTTTTTTTTTTCTCATCTTTATGATGTAATCTTATAATTTATAATCCTGCAAATTTTAAATAGCAAGTAAATAATTGAATTTAATTAAATTAGTTAAAATTCTTTATTCAATAGCTTTGGAAAAAAAAGAAAGCAACTATCGAAAAACTATCGACAGCAATCGATAGTTCTCAACCGATAGTATCGGCCTATCGATAGTCCTAACTATCGACTATCGCCCAAACCTACTATAATGTATATGGTTGAAAAAAAATCTCAAAAAATAAGTAGAACTAACGACTTAACTTAAAAAAACAAAAACGAAATGGCATAAAATAAAGTCTCTCTCTCTCTCTCTCTCTCTCTTATATTATAACGAAATATTTCCCAATATGGGTTGACAGTAAACCTAGTGAAATAAATGTTTACTAATATGTAATTACCTTAAGTGTTAGGAAGTTTCTAATTCAACATATGGTGAATTCCTTACACCTGGTGGCGAATTCCATAATCTTAATAATACCCTAATGAATGAAGTGGTATTGCCTATCGATTCAAAGTTGAAATGAATTCAGCTGTTCAAAATCCAATATAGTATAGTCAATATTGTCCCTTGTACATGAAGTTGACTCGAACCCGTTCTCCGATGGACAAAAGAAAGAAAGAAAAATAATAAAAGAAAAAGGGCTTTTCCTAATTAAAAAAAAGAAGAAAGAAGTGAAGCATCGTGACTTTTCTCGACCGAAACGTCTGCTCATTTCCTTTCGGAAATTAGTTCTCGTTGGCTCTTTACTCCGGGGCAACAGTTTCCAATTATTTTCCAATGATCTCTTACATCTTTCTGGAAGGGGAGGGGCGGGGGAGAGGGGAGTCTCCAGGCTTCCAGCCTTTTCCAGTTAATAAATTGTGTTTCCTCTCCAGGCTAACCAGTGACCAAGTTGCACACAGAGGACATTAACTAACTTCTAGATTAGGGTCTCCTTCCTATCGCCCTTCGGTTTATTAGTTTCTCCTCTGCTGACTTCTGTCTTATTAGATATATAATTTGATAAAATGTTCCCCTTTTAGACTGGGGTCGGATAAATGTTATTCTTGAGTTTTTATATTTTTCCAATATTTTAGTAAATAGCCTTAGTGGTTGCCAATACCAGACTAAAAACTGAAACTTCCCTTCTTTATCACAAATTTTTCAACATTCACTTAAACGTCCAAACCTTCCTAATGATTGCATGAGAATCACTTACATGACAGTTATTATCTAGTTAGACACACGGAGTTAAGCTTAGGGGCTCCACTAAACCTTACAATTCTTCCCGTATCCAATCCTTACAATCTTATGTCACAAACAAACTTATATATTAGGATAGATCTTAATGTTTCATTTGTTACTGATTATGCCAAACCAGATACTTATCCTTCCATCGTAAACTCCATAACCACTCCAATCCACTAGTCTCCCAACTTACTTCTCAATCGACTCCCTGATAACTTTCCAAGGCGTTTGGAAAGAAGATGGCTAAGAGATCTTCTAGTGTAGAACTTTTATTGAATTGCCTGTATTTATTAGTTCTTCACTAGTACTTTTCACGTCATCATTCTCAAATTTACGTGTTATATATAATTTTTACAGTTGTAAATATTATTAAATAGTTAAAACTTTTTTTTTTTTTTTTATACACATTTACTGAAATTTACCACTGTACAGAATATATACATCAAGTGAATGTATTGATAACGATAATAATGACATGCTAAAACTTGAAAAGAACTGCTCATCAGTAGCACTTAATTAAAAATTCTACACTAGAAGGTCTCTAGACCATCTTCGTTTCAGACGCCTCGGAGGATTATCAGGAATGGAGTGGGAAGCAAGTTGAAAAACTAATGGATTTGAGTGATTATGGAGCTTACTATGAAAGGATAGGTATCTGGTGTGGGCTAAATCAGCAACATATGGAACATTAAGGTCTTTACGGATAAGTTTATTTGTGACAAAGTAAGGAGCATTGAGGATTTTTCGAAGGATTTTGGATTGTAAGGATTGAATACGAGATGAATTGAATGGTTTAGTGGAACCCCAAAGCTCAACTCCGTACATTCAAATAGGTCTAACAGTCATGTATATGAGTCTTTTGTGATTAATTGGGAGTTTTGAACGTTTGTGTAGTAAATGTTGAAGTAGTCTTTAATAGTTAAAACTAAAAAAAAAAATTACTTTTTGTGTGGGTAAAAATAATGTTACACGTTTGGGTCATCACAAAAATTCAATTATATTTGGGCAATGAATTTTGGTAAACTAACTTAATTTTTCCCTGACTGGGAGAAACAATAGATATGTATATCTATTATCTGTTACTTTTCCGAATTAACAGTTTAGAATTAAAATGATTAAATCCAAAGGATTGAACGGAAAGGAGGAGTGTCCTTTTAAAAAACGTAATAATTAATTCAATTTTCAAAAAGACAACAATCGCGTTCAAAAGGACAAAAATGGCGGAATATCCTTCGGCCATCAAAAATCTTTAGATCCTGGTATATCTCAAAATAGTATCCTTTAGTGCTCTGTGAAAACGATCAAACGGGAAGAGAGAGGGGCCTTTTCAAAAACGAAATACTTAAATAAATTTTCAAAAGGACGAAAAATAAATTCTAGCAAAGGGGTGGCCAACGATAGGCCTTAAAACATCTTCAGATCTTTAATTTGATCTACTGAAACTAGTATCATCAGTGGCTTTTGGTCTTATTAGTATATTAAGGACTACCTTATTAGTAGCACTTTATTAAAAGTTTTACATTAAAAGATCCCTAGGCCATCTTCTTTTGTCTGTCTCCTTGGAGGTTATTTAGTGGTAAGCAAGTTGAGAGACTACTATATTTGAGTGGTAATGGATCTAAAAATATTTAATATGAAATAAAGCTTTACTTTAAAGGTAGAATTAATTAACCAGCCAAGTCCATTTTTATAATTTTTCACAGCTGGTCGATAAAGGTAAAGGTTTGGCTGGATTAGGAAGAGGCCTTATGTTTTATGGCCGTTTTATTTTTGATTTAACAACTTTTGGGAAAAAAAAACCTTTCACCTAAAGATATTCTAGAAGAAAAACAAAATCTGGAAATCGACTTGAAATAAAGATTTTTCTTCAGAAACATGTTCAGGGTAGTTAGAAAGTTGAAATTCTAAATGTCCTGGAGTTTTCGGGCCTGGGAACAGGAAGGGGGGGGGGTGCGGAAGGTCCCTTTTTTTGTTTTCGCTCATATCTCGAAAAGCATGAGTCATATCCAAAACATGACTATTTACTAAATTAAAGTGAATTAAATTTCCTATAACTTTCATTTCATACATATTTTTCATATTCTGTACCGTTTCTGAGATATACGCTAGGCAAATGTGAAGGACTTTTAGCATGCTTGTTTTACCAAAAAAATTTGAAATTTATGAAACTTTTGACAAGTTAAAGATAAATTGGCGTATATATGTGTATTTTGGATTACAAAAAACGCACTCTATATTCCTTAATTGACTGGACTATTATGGTCAATGACTTCAGGAACAACCAAGTATTATAAAAATAAAAAAACCTAATAATAATGAAATTGCTTGATGAACTCTTGACCGTATGAAACGTTTAACATGTTTACTATGTCCGTTGTATTAAATTGATGAAAAAGGTTTTTGTTTTTCCCTTTTTTTTTAATTATACACATAAAGCTTTCATTTGATACCTGTATATGTTTTTAATTACCGAGTCATGTTTTAATTAAGGATTCTTATGCAGCAGGTAGGATGTATGGATTTTTTTTTCTCGAAACACATTCAAACAATCATAATGGCTCTAGCACCAGCGGAGTCAAAAACACTCTCAGAAATGAGGTATTTTTTTTTTCTTTCTCCTTTTGCCTTGGACAGTGTAGAGAACGTAGCCGTCAAAGAGTCAAAGGGCTAAACATGAGGAATGCAGGTCGCTTTGTGCGAATCAGCTCCCAGCGAGCAAAGAGCTCCCGAATCGGGAAAATGAAAAGAGGTATTAATTTTTGTAAAGGGCTCTCATCTACTACCTCCTCGTGGCTAACATGCACGAATTTTTGTATTTTTAAAGATTTTCTTTTTTTTCTACTTTCCAAAGCAAACTTGTGATAGTGCCCTATGGAAAGCAATACCGCTTCGAGCTTAATGTACGAAAGGAGACTGCCTTATTTATAGTTAAGGCACGCATGGTGTAATAGATGGTTCAATGAAATCGGGACCGATGAATTATTTTCCATTTCTCTTGGTATTTTTTTATTGAATGACTAGTTTTGAACGTAAAACATTCATCATCAGTTCTAACAACACACATCCTTTTTTTTAAAAACATTATATAGAAACCTTGCTACATAAATTATATATACATAGATGGTATATACCAGTCGGGCGCCTGTCAATCTGAATAAGAATTAACATTTCATTTGGTCAAATTGAATAAATATGATACCGGTAAATTAGTCGATAAATTATCTTTTATATAATAACTAGCATCCCCAGTCACGGCTTCGCCCGCTCTTATAAGTAACGAACTTAGATAAGTTTAACTAATAACAGAAGTTTTATTTTTTAACAATACAAATCTTATAATGCAGTTGAGAATTATTTTCTCACAATATTTCTATATATTTTCACTCAAAGCTGTTACCCGGTATTATTGCAATGATTTACTCAAAAGCATTATTGGATATTCAATCCTTAAATCTAATCTATGAGTTGGTAATTTAGATGGACAGAGACGTTTTAGGAAGAAACTCTGAATGATAATGGACTTCAATATCAATACTTACAACCCTATCAATAGAGATATTCTCTTTGTCACAATTTACATTTTCAATAATAATGTTGTTAATATTCTCTGCTATATTATTTGTTGGTAATATTCCTGCTCTTTCACTCAACCAATGGTACAATTTATTAAATAAACCTGAAACATTAAAATTAATTTGAAATCATTGAAATATTAGTCTTCTTAAAACCTTTATCAAAAGCCTTTATGGTTAGGTCACCCATTTTTTAAACACAATATCAATAAATAATCGATATTTTGATAAGGCAGCTATTTTAATTTCCATCTAACTATAAAAGTTAATGACAGAGTGACAAACTTCTACCACTTAACACTGTGAATTTAAATTATTATTATGGTAAACTATACTATTTAAAATCTTCCTAGAATTATGAAGATTTTGTAGTTAAAATTTGGTACAGAGGGATTTAATAATTTTACCATTGCAAACTCTGGTGTAGAATGCCGCTAACCACATATTGTTCGATTATTAAATATCTCTAGGATCCACAGGTCACACTACATATTTATAGCTTTTTTAAAAACAATTTATTTGAATCAAGCCAATTTTATAATATTTATAAATATGGTTATATTAGTTATAACCAACGGAAAATGGCTTGTCCTTTTATATAATAGTATAGATATAGATTAATTTAGAACATATGTTTTATTGCTAATTGTTTACAAGCACTTGCACTAAAGTAGTATTTATATAAAATAATTGTTATTTTGATATTTACATACAACTAGAACCCCAACTCTGATATAAAAATTTTTTTTTTCAAAAACCTTCCCGGGGATATACCTAATAATTTCCCAAATGTTTACGGCGATTGGATGTACGGTTTTTGAATCTATCGAGTACAGACATACACACATTCATTTTTATATATAACGATAATAATAATCCTTTATCAGTTCCACGGTGATACATAAGCATTTCTTTTTAAATTCAAATTAGGTTTTACTTTAATTATTATTTTTCCTATAAAAAGAAACATTCACTTCACTTACTGTCCATTAACTTGACAATTCATATGTGTGTGGTTGTCTCTATGTATGGGTATATAAGTGAATATGTGCGGCATATATAATTATATATAGTGGTATCTGTAAATATTTCTTCATTCAATGTACAATTGTTATTATATTTGCTGAGGATCTTTATGATATTAACTGTATTTACATGTCTCATTTTATTCATATATATAAATTACGTTTTATGAAATTAAGCAAGCCAGACCACTGCACTACCTTGTGATACAATTTTGTTATTCTTAGGGGACAATACGTCCCAGAATAAAGATTATTTTTTTAATTTTCATTATATTATCCTTCTTAAAAATTTACGACGAGAAATCATGTTGGCACTAACCTAAGATAGGGAAAATATAAAGGGCTTCTGGAAGTTATCAAGACCTTTAGCAGGCTGAGTGTAAAGAGACGACAGGGTCTGGTAGAAATGGTTTGTTCTTGACGTTTTAACCACGACTCGTTGATATCGTAAAAACGGTTGACTCTAGAAAAATATGTTTCAAAAAACATAAAAGCTAATTAAATTTCTTATAAAATTGTTTTTATATTAATTTGTTGTAATTCTAACCGTTTACGAGATATTCGATATTGAAAATACGTAATTTCATCTGTAACCTTACTTTTTGTGAAACTTTTGCTTTTAGTATCTCCCACAATCGTTTCTCGGAAAAAACGTCAGAGTCAAAATTGTAGAGCATTATATTTACTTTAATTTAATTGTTCGCGCCGATCGGCGCTTTTGTGTTAAGGGGGAATGAGAAAATTGTAACTTAGTTCAAGTGACGCCCTCTACCGACTTCCCTCATTAACCGGCCCTTTACTTAGTTTTCCTATTGCCAACCAGAGGGCAGTTGACTTTATTAACTCTCGCAAAGTTTAATATGCGGGAGTTCTAATCGCAATCTTAATCCCTCAGGACCATTCTCGGTCACTCTGTTCCTGCACTCTGCCCTGGATGCACCTACTTTTGTCCAAGACTTCATAGTCTTCCTAGTTTACATGCTCAAGGCTCACATAGCCTTCCGAGAACCTTTTATATGTTAAAAGTGTTTTCCTTTCGTGCTACAACCAGTAAAATTTTCCTTTTGACTTTAATGAGTGGTGATAGCAGAGGAGGAGAGTTCAATCAAGTTTTACAGGCCACAAGGAGCGTTCGCCTGTCTGTGAGGACTTCAGGGGCCCCGCGAGAGCTAGAAGGCGTCCGTAACCAGGTGAGTGCGCTTATCTGTATTTTTTGGTTGAATTATTTTCCCGCTAACATCTCCCCAAAGTTGCAGAACCTCGCTTTGATTAAATTCTATACAGTCCATTTTTACTGCGCCGAGGCGAGTTATTCGCACCGGCAATTTTCATTAACATTTTTGGTCCGATCCGGGCCGTATATATTGTACCGCATTGAAGCGAGAATTTTTGCAGTTTTGGGGCGATTTATCGGCCGCTCATTTTTCAATTTTATTTATTTTACTGGTTGTTATTTTCAAATTTCCAGAAATCACGAACTTTTGACCACTTTCTGTTCAAAGTACGTGATTGCCAGTTTCTGCCGGTTTTTGACTAACCCTATACTCAGCCATTTTGTCTCCATCAATTTGATCCGCTGGTGGCTGACGTCACCACCTCCCACTTCTCTAGTAAAGTACTCGTTACTGCGTCTCGTAACAGTTCCCGCCATATTGCCTTATTGTAACGTCAGTTACAATAACGTAATAATTAGTCTAATTAATTTAGCCACTTTCTCTCCTTTCCCTTACTGCTTTGCATATTACAATTTTATTTTATCTGTTTATTTATATATTCCATATTTTTACAAAATGCCTTCTGAAGACAAAAACATCATTTTGCAAACACAATTACTGGCAAAAAGGGAGACTTTTTTCGCCGACGTATCGAGCAGATGGGTCGAAATTAAAGATTCCATTCCTTCGGATATTTTCACTGTCCAAGTGCATTACGAGGAGTTACCCTCCCTTCAAGTCAAATTTGAGGGGGTGAATGAAAAATTAAGTGACCTTAATGCTCTATTATCCAAACAAAATCATGTGGATACTCAAGCCCCTGCAATTGCTTTCAATAGTCTGTTAACAAAAAATTAAATCCAAATATTTACAATTGAAAAAAGAAGAACCTATTGCAACTTCTACAACGGTTGCCAGCCCTGTTCATTTGGCTCAAAGTGCTTTCTCCTTACCACCTATCAATTTACCAACCTTTTCAGGCGACATACAGCAGTGGCCTGAATTTTTCTCGTTGTTCACCGCCCTTGTTCACGACAACCCTTCTCTAACCCCCATACAACGCTTTCATTATTTAAGATCTAGTTTAAGAGAGAGTGCTCTTTCCGCAATTTCTAACTTTCAACTAACAGCCGAAAATTATGACCTTGCCCTTTCGGCACTAGCACACCGTTTCCAAAACCCCAGGAGGATAGCCCAGGCATATCTGAACCAAATCTTACACTTCAAGCCCGTCAGTTCAAATTCATTGAATAACTTAAAAACTTTTCTCGAGGTACATCAAAATTCGGTGCAGGCTATCAAGGCGCTACCAATCGACGATTTAGCAAATTTTTATTTTGTTAACCCTCGCATTAAATAATCTAGACCCCCGTACATCTAAGGCTTTCGAGGATCAAAATTCCGCTAAATCAGTTCCGCTTTTCGATGACTTACTAAATTTTATTATCAGGCAAATTAAAACCCTGGAGATTATTTCTTCCCCCATCAATCTACATAGAAACACTAAAGTTAATTCGCTAATTGCTAGCACTAGTCCTGATACCTCACCATCAGATAGAACTCGGGCCGCACCTTCAAATTCTTTTAACCTCAAATGCATTCTTTGTCGTAAGGCGCATTCCTTATCCTCCTGTTTCGAATTTTCTCATCTCACTCGAGATCAAAAAATTGATTTCCTCAAAAGGCATAAACGGTGCTTTAATTGCTTGGGTCCCCACCCTAAGGGTAATTGCAACTCCAAATTTTCTTGTCGTAAGTGTAATTCATCAGAGCATCACACACTTTTGCATCCCGTCAAAGTAGTAAATTCAAATCTCCATTTGAATTCCGCGCCTAGTCGCGCTTCAGCTCATGCTGATCACATTACAAGTGAACCAGCATCCGCTTCCACTGGTCAAGCACCAGTTGACGCCTCCTTATCTCTGAGTTGTAGTACCACCGGAAGTCACGTGACTTCACTCCTAGGAACCTTCCGTGCACGAATCTTTAATTCTCACTTAGGTTACGTTCCGGTCCGTGGGGTCATCGATCCGGGGTCGCAGCTGTCATTTATTTCCAAGCGCCTCTTTGACCAATTAGGTCAAAAAATCCAGGATATGCCCATTACCGTCTCAGGCATAGGTGGGCGTGTTTCCAATTCTCCTGGCACAGTTTCGTGCGATATCTTCTCCAGATTTTCCCAGAGGCACATTCTCGTCAACCCGTCCGTGGTTCCTCATATCGCTAACCATTTGCCTCCTAAAAGCTTTACTCCAGAAATTGCTCGCGCTTTTGAGCATTTGTGTTTAGCCGATCCTAACTTTCATCAATCAGACAAGATTGATCTCCTCCTAGGTGCAGACGTATACCCGCAATTATTATTGCCTCATCCGTTTATCCCAAGCTCTATTGGTCCTATTGCAGTCAGTACTATTTTTGGTTGGGCAATCATAGGCCCTATCCAAACCCTATCACAAAATCGTTTAGCCACTTCGTTAATTTCTGTTTGCCAGAATTCCCAAGATTTCTATGATTCTTCGGAAACTGAAAATATTGAAAAACTCCCAGTTGAACAATCCGTGAGTACAGACCATAAAGACTCAAATGTTTCTGACATTCCAGAAAACATTGACCCTTCTATTGACATCCATACATGTAGTCATGCACTAACCAGTGATAACGTTCACCAGGCCATACAAATCAATAATCTAGATGCTTCTTTATACTCAAATCGAGTTTCAATAATTAATCACGTAGATAGAACAGGTGGTGCTGATACCACTGTCAGTGATTCATCTGATGAAAGGTCATTTGCTTCTCTTGCAGAAGAGGATAATTACATCTCATCCTCAAATAGCCGCTATTCTTTAGCCAATCAACATTGTTCAAAATTCCTTCTTATTAAAAATAAAAACAATAAGAAACCAGTATGTTCACAAGATAACCAAGATAGTATAACAAGTAAAATTCCGGTCTCGAATCCTATTGAACCTACTTTTTTTTAAAACCACCAGTTGTCAATATCAAAAGGTCTGTACGATCTAAAATTTCGATGTCTGTTAAATTTTTCCCCGGTAGGATTTGCCGATGTTTCTTCTCCCACTAATCATGCCCATATTGACTCTAGGAGTCTTTCTCCTACTCATCCCACGCAAGCCAAAATTTTTTGTTTAGGGACTCAAGATCCCTCCTCTTTGACCAATTGCCAGGAACATTGGCCACCTCCTTACCGTGACCCCGACTTAAGCACCAAGCCATTACCGGATCTTAAGTCTACTCCCATTGCGCTCATCACAAATGAACCTGACCATACCTTTAAACATTTTTCTGGGTCTCTCCTTAATATCCGTGCCGATAAGCCGGCAAAGCCGCCTTGTTACAGTACTCCTTTCCTCGGTAGCCTGGAGGTCCTCAGGGTGGGCGGCATACTTGACAACGCCGTTCCTAATCATGATTCACAACGTTATAAGTGGACTTCAAATTCCAAACGCCGTTGTGGAACCACGAAACAGGGGGCGACGTTGTTGTGAGCAAGGGACTGAACAGCTCCTCACTCTCCCGGCCTTTAGCTCTTATTTCCGAGCATTTTCAGGATTCTCTACTCAAAATTCGTACCGGAAAGCCGGCAAGGTCGCTTTGCAACCTGACGCCTTTCATCGACAGCCTGGGTGTTCTCAGGGTGGGCGGCCGACTTAAGAACGCCAATTTAAAGTACGATTCCCGTCACCCAATTTTGCTTCCTAAGTCCGCATATCTATCTCTGTTAATCTGCAAGCACTTTCACATTTCCTCCCCACACGCTGGGCCTACTACTTGCCAGGCCCTCGTGTGTAGCCGTTACTGGATTATCTCGTTGCGTCAGCTGTTAAGGAAGGTGATCCACCGTTGTACCACATGCCTTCGTTTCCGTGCTCCTACCGTGCAACCCATTATGGCTGACCTGCCTTCGTGCCGCGTTCGGCCCAGCAGACCTTTCTTCAACACCGGGATTGATTTCGCGGGGCCATTTCAGGTTCGCGCGTCGCGGCTTCGTAAATCTGCTCTTACCAAGGGTTACTTATGCGTATTTGTGTGTACCGCCACCAAGGCCGTGCACCTCGAATTTGCCTCTGAGCTTTCCACTGCCGTTTTCCTGGCTACTCTAGATAGATTCGTTGCACGCCGCGGTCTTCCGCATTCCATTCTATCTGACCAGGGTCGTAATTTTGTCGGAGCTAATAAGCAATTAAAAGACGTGCATCGTTTTTTCCTCCGCGCTCATCACGAGGAAATTTCGAATGTCTTGTCGAGTCGAGAGATAAGTTGGGTATTCAATCCTCCTTTAGCGCCCAATTTCGGTGGTCTTTGGGAAGCCGCAGTCAAATCCGCAGAACCTTTGTTATCTCGGTTATCCACCGAAGTTTTATTCACTTTCGAAGAATATGCCACTCTTTTCGCTCGGATCGAGGCTATTCTAAATAGCCGTCCTATCTGTTCATTGCCTTCTGCCCCCGCGGATGCCGCTGCTTACTTAAGTCCGGGACTCTTCCTCATTGGGGCTCCACTTTTATCCGTTGCCGAGATTCCTATTTCTGAGGATCATCATTTAACGTCTAGATGGAAGATCATTTCCCAGTATTCGCAGCATTTTTGGCGACGATGGTCCAGGGAGTACTTAAACTCGCTGCTGCAGCGTACTAAGTGGACCGCAGTGTCCAAACCAATAAAGCAAGGCGATGTTGTTGTGATCAAGGGTGTGAATAGCCCTCCCCTCTCCTGGCCTATAGCCCGCATCTCCGAACTCAAGTCTGGGCTCGACGGTGTACCTCGAGTGGCCATCCTTGAGACCTCCAATGGTACTTTCACTAGGCCGATCAACAAGCTCATTCCGCTCCCGGAATGACGTCTGTGCCATTTATTTTTTTATTTTATATAATTGTTGCTCAGTTGGGCTGATTCTTTTTCTTTACTTTGTATAATTGTTTACACAGTAGTACTGTTTTATTTTCTTTACATTATATAACTGTTGCCCAGTTGGGCTGTTTCCTTTTCTTTACATTGTATAATTGTGCACCCATTCTTGTTACAGTATTTTTATTATTTCCTTTTTTTCTTTATCTTTCTCCTTACTCAAGCTGAGCTTTCTTTTCTCTTATTTTATTGTATAAATTTGCTGCTGCCGCCCTCCATTTTCATTGTATAACTTTTGGAATAAAATTGGGCAACATCCCAATTTTGGTGGGCGGTATGTTCGCGCCGATCGGCGCTTTTGTGTTAAGGGGGAATGAGAAAATTGTAACTTAGTTCAAGTGACGCCCTCTACCGACTTCCCTCATTAACCGGCCCTTTACTTAGTTTTCCTATTGCCAACCAGAGGGCAGTTGACTTTATTAACTCTCGCAAAGTTTAATATGCGGGAGTTCTAATCGCAATCTTAATCCCCTCAGGACCATTCTCGGTCACTCTGTTCCTGCACTCTGCCCTGGATGCACCTACTTTTGTCCAAGACTTCATAGTCTTCCTAGTTTACATGCTCAAGGCTCACATAGCCTTCCGAGAACCTTTTATATGTTAAAAGTGTTTTCCTTTCGTGCTACAACCAGTAAAATTTTCCTTTTGACTTTAATGAGTGGTGATAGCAGAGGAGGAGAGTTCAATCAAGTTTTACAGGCCACAAGGAGCGTTCGCCTGTCTGTGAGGACTTCAGGGGCCCCGCGAGAGCTAGAAGGCGTCCGTAACCAGGTGAGTGCGCTTATCTGTATTTTTTGGTTGAATTATTTTCCCGCTAACATCTCCCCAAAGTTGCAGAACCTCGCTTTGATTAAATTCTATACAGTCCATTTTTTACTGCGCCGAGGCGAGTTATTCGCACCGGCAATTTTCATTAACAATATATACGTTTTTGGTATTTGAAGCAAATGTTCAACAAAAAGTTAGGTAAACATTTTTTTAATTTCTAAAATTATCTATTATTAATAAAGTATATCCCGAAAACCGTTGGAATTTCGACGAATATGTATATAATTAATTTTATGGGAAATTTAATTAGCTTTAATTTTGATATGTAGCATATGTTTTTAGAGTCCACCGTTTTCGAGATATAATCGAAAAACACAAAATTGGGACCTTCTCCTCCCCCCCACCCTTAGCTCATCCCCCAGGGGCGGGGACCTTTAGTATGTTTACCTTCTAACTATGCCTAACGAAGCTATGAAGTCAAAAATTATCGCATAATCCATGGACTCTACGTCCCTCATCTCAGCACTCATTCACTGGACTAAAAATAAATTTAGCTATTTTTTGAAATTTACAAATGCATACAGTATGAAATAAATAAATGTAGATATAAATAATTCTCAACTCTATGGAATCGATATGAATTCGCTCAGCGGATAATCGATTCTAGGGTCGTATACACTCTTAAGCACACCTAACCGCTATAAACCACCAATTGCAGTAAAATTCTGGTGGCTAAATGATATCTGTCCTGAACTACATCTGTTATCTAACAATTTTAAGTGACCTAATCTATCAATGGCGAAAGCATTATACGGTTAAATAAAGAAGCACATTCTGTACAGAAGGTCATGGGTTCGAATCCCACCTAGACAGGTTAAAATTTATTGAATCTTGGTCTATCCATCCTACACTACAATAGATATGGTAACCTGTAGAATATCCGATTATTGTTTAGTCTAGTTGGAGTACATAAGAATATTAAGACCCCCCCAAAAAAAAAAAAAAAATTTTAGTTTAGAGAGGGTCGTTATTTACTTTATGGCTAAATCATATAACGCTCATGGACTGCAATAGTGGCACACCTCAAAAGATTATTTTTGAGATAAGTGGGTTTAAAATTTTCATTTCTAAGGAAAATGTATAGAAAATGCTTTAGTTTGCTTAGAATAGAGAAGGTATAACTTGAAGGTTATTTCGTTTAAGCAAACTACTGCATTTACTATGCAATTTTTCTTTCACTATGTTCACTAGTTGAATAGTTTGTTATAAATATGAGTGGCGAGTTTTCTCCTCTTAAAAAAAAAAAAGGGTTATAAGAATAGTAGGTATCCAAATTTACCTCAAATTACAAATGTACCTGTGGGCACTTTAACTATCTGTCCACAGGTTCAGCTGGCAATGGTGTCCACATGTACAACTGAACGGCATGTTGTGCAGAAAGCTCTGTTTCACAAAACCCGTAAGTGATAACTGATATGAAAACACATGAAGGTATGATATAATTATCGGACAACCCAATGAAATATTACTGCCTAGAAAATTTCTAAGTGTAGGTCTTAAAAAAATTAATATCACTGGTTGGATTATTCAGGATTTGGAAGAAAAAAAACTTAAAAATAATAATTTCTACTTAACTGTTGATCTGAAAATCTTGAAAACACACGTGCAACTGCAGGAAGATGGTTGCAGCACTACCAATCTAACAATTTCAATTTCCCTCCTCCCACTTTCTCATAATTAAAAAAGTCCACTGGTACAACTGTGCTGTAGGTACAGCACCTTCCCGTATATATAAGAGAGTAGTTTAAAAAAATTTTCAAGGTCGACTAAATAGAATTTTGGTATCTGCATACACAAAATTTTTAAAATTAGTTTATTAATTTTAAAAAAACTAATATATCGATTTGTAGATGCAAGATCTGATGTTATGCTAGTATACAACTGTCCATTTCTGTCGGATATAGCTCCACTATCATTTTAGAAATTTAATGTATTTTATTTCTGTACCTTTGATTTTGGTTTTATATTAATGTGATTTTTTTCTATATATCAATTTATTGAAATTTACAACTATATAAATATATACATCAAGTGAATGTATTGATAACGATAACAATAACATGCTAAAACTTGAAACGAACTGCTCATCAGTAGCACTTAATTAAAAATTCTACACTAGAAGGTCTCTAGGCCATCTTCTTTTCAGACGCCTCGGAGGATTATCGGGAATGGAGCGGGAAGCAAGTAAAGAAACTAATGGATTTGAGTGGTTATGGAGCTTACTATGGAAGGATAGGTATCTGGTTTGGGATAACTCAGCAACATTTGTAACATTAAGGTCTGTTGAAAAAGTAAGGAGCATTTAGGATTTTTCGAAGGATTTTGGATTGTAATGATTGTATACGAGATGAATCGGATGGTTTAGTAGCGCCCCAAAGCTCAACTCCGTACGTCCAAATAGGTCTAATCACAGTCATGTAAATAAGTCTTTTGTAATGAATTGGGAGCTTTGATCGTTTGTCTAGTAAATGTTGAAGTATTCTGTAACGACGAGCAGTTTCTTTGTCGCTTTAGTCTTAATGTGATTTTTAAATTAAAAATTTGCATTATTTGTTAATAATAATGTTTTATCTATTCCTTTTTTCTTTCTTTTTTTTCTCTTTACTTTTACATGATAGCAAAGTGTAAAATCGTATTCAGCTGCCAAAAATATGTAGAAAACGATTGAAAACCATGTATATTATTTTTCTGCTTCCACTAATTCTTTTTATTCACCAGTAACTGTTGTTCAGGCCGCCCTTATTATATATTTTTTCTAATGTATTGCAAGATGAAAACATTTGTCCTGTATGTTAACTTATTTATCAGAAATCATTTTAAGTGGTTGTAGATAAGGGATAGACTCTGTTTAGATTTGTATAGGATTTTTTTTTTTAATTACGGGCGGAAAGGAATTATGAAAGAGACGACATAAAGCGGAGGAGGCCGTGGCTATCATTGAAGATATTGAGCCGTGGCGCGGCACCCCGGCAGACACTACAGGACAGTTTAAGCTCCAGCGCTCATTTGAGGAGAGAATGTTGAGCGGGTGCGGTTTAGGGCTTAGCACACACGGCTTCTGGGGGCCATAACGACCCCCCAAATTATGGCCATTACATATTTTAGTGCTAATATCTTTTTTGGATCTGACCATTAAGGGAGGAGAGGGAGGAGAGGGGGGTATCTGGGATTTAATTGGTAGAGAGGAAATTTATTGGGGAGGGGTGGGGGGTATTGCTTTAGGAGGTGGGGGAAGGTAGTTTGTCATAGTATTATTATTATGGCTTAGGCTCTCTCTGTACCTGGACTGGGGGTGGGGGGTTATATTGTACCGGGGATACCGGATGAAAATCTTTTAATCAATAAATTATTTTATGAATATCTTCACAAGAGACAAGAACAGTTTGTGTTATTTTTTAACATGGGACATGTTTTATCCGTGTTGGTGTTTCTCAGATCAAAAATTTAAATGTCACTTTTTGCCGCATTTTCAGGTGCTAATGTAGTGTTGCTCGGATCGAAAATGTGCTGATTGTTTTCATATTAGTAATTAATACAGAATATTTTTTATTGTATTACATTTGTCGCTGGGACCTGCCGCTTAGGAGTTATATTGGTTTGAATGAAATAAGTTTTAGACCCTCAGTTTTTCTCAACTTTGTTTATTTTGAAAAATCATGAATTGATAATTTAATTTTAAAAATTTATCCTACAGTTACGTGGAAAAAATGAAGAAAATAAAAGCATATACTAAGTATAAGCTGTTTAATTTGAAAATTTATCTCTTACAGACAAATGAATCTCAGGTAAGTGGAAAAAAATAGAAAACATATGAGCATGAACGATCAAGGGAGCAACCCCTACTGAGTGGTTTTTCCAGTCAGGGAGAAACTGAAAATATATATATATATATATATATATATATATATATATATATATATATATATATATATATATATATATATATTGTTTTTTATTTTGGTGTATGACTAATGACTCCATAATCACTGAAATCTGATTTACCTCCTGTTGACTTTGAACCATTTATTTTAACGTTGATAATATTCACGTTAAAATGAATGTTTTGATTATGCCATCAAGGTCCTTATATACGTTTTGATAAAAATCTTGTCGTTTATAATAAAACTAAGGATAATGTAACCCAAAATATATTTTTAAAAACATATTGCTTAAAACTTACATCCACTTATGTAATCAAATATCTTCTACTCAAAGTCAACAGCATTGAGGAAACTTCTATCTCCCCTCTCCCCCCCTCCAAAAAGGTGCATAATCTAGGATTAGAATCCTTTGAGTAAGCTAAGGTAAGTATTCTTTGTCAGTTGAAGATTGGTAACTGTTGGGAGTTTCAAGTTTTGAGCTCCGTCGTGTGTGCCTGTATCCTTGGAGTAATGTTACAAGTTTTAAGCTCCTCACAACTTCGAAAACCCATAGTTTTCCCAGTTTGTAGTAGGTTACCTATCTCACCCTGTTTGCTTCAAGTTTGTTTTGAATCTGAACGCAGATAATTAATTAATTAGTATTAAACTTTGATATATCAATTACATAAATAAATATCTTACTGTCAAATTTATAAGATGATACATTAATTTGTTAATCTATTATTTAAAAGCGTAAATTTTATTAATGTGAAAAGTTAAAAAAAAAATCATTTGATGCCTGATATCTTTGTATTTCTTCATGTAAATATATTTTTATTCTTTAAAACTTTTTCTATTTTGGACATGGCATTTTTTTCTGATCATTCAAAAATGATGCCTTACACATTTTGAGAGTGAAAAATAAATTTCTCCCTTACCATTAGGATTGATGAATTAATCGCCACTTCTATTAGAATTATTTTATTTCAAAGCTAGTTTCGAATGCTAATATACCATCATGCATACTTCAAGTAAGTCAATTTCTCCCTGATTGGATAAAACCATAGATCCTGGCGATGTCTATCTATAATCCACAGTGTTTCCCAATTGACATTTTAGAATTAAAAGGATCAAAATACTTCATTAATTTAATTTAAAGTTGAGAGAAAATGGGAGTTTCAAACGTGACCTTTTTTATTCTAACCATTATTATTCCAAAGCGGTAGTAATATTTTCCATTAAATGTTTAAAGAAACTTTCGGTAAATTTTCATTCCGAGCAATACTCACATATTTGGACCGTGCCAAAATAAGTGTGCAAAAAAAACGTTACATTAAAAAAAAGAAAGTAAGCCAAAATACATACTTTTAGCACCAAAAATAATTAATAATTAAATGCTAGCGAAATCAGTATCTTTAACAAATCGGTATTAAAACATACAAATGCATTATAATGAAGCAATGTTATTACATTTTTACTAGATTTTTTTTTATACGTTCAAAATTTCTCATAATTATACTTTATTCAATTAAACGTTTCGCCAGTGTAAATTAAAATTATGACCAGGCACGGAGCGTACGCAAGGCTTTTTAAAACGATTTATGCATTTTCAAAGAGAGAAAAAAAAAAAAAATCCGCGAAGGCAGCTAAAAGGCAGCGTGGAGTGGCTCGAGGGGACGCGTGTAGAGATGAGAGACGAGCTCCCATTGGCTGGCGGTATAAAAGAGCTGTCGTGAGTGGCCAGGAGTGGTGGGGGAGGGGGGACAGGGGGCAGGGGGGGGGGGCTCCTTTATATTCAGTCCTCTGTTTGTCCTCCTCTCCCTTTAATATCCTTTCCACCGGATTTTGGAATTTTCAAGCTCTGTGCTCCGGCGAGGCTTAGCGAGCATCAGCTGTCATATCTCTCGGATCCCGTTTCTTTTTACAGATTCCTCAGCACGTACTGATTGTCATGACATTTTTTTTTTTTTTTTAAAGGAAGGATTTCTTAAATAAATATAAGATCCTAAGAACTCAATTTTTCTTTAGGGTAGAAAAAAAAAGAAAACATTTTCTCACTACTTTGTTGTTATTAACAGATTGCGGGTTCATTTAATCTTTTACCCTTACTAATTTAAATCTTGTCCCCAGTGAAGCAATAGCCTCAACTATTGATATATAATCTTTTGATCTTTTTCTATCATGTTTATTGATTTTGTTTTAACTAGCTGATTGTCTATTAATAATGATTTATTAACATTTCTTATTTAATAAAAAAACAAGAAATATGGATTATAATGCACTTTATCTACTCTATGGTAACCATGCAATTTACATTACCTATCTGATCTATTTACAGTGTATAATTCAATCAACATATCTAACTTTGCATATTTATAATTCATAATTTTATTTATATATACATGTTCCCGTATACATCCTCTACATTTAGTTTTATTCAATAATGAACAAGCTTTACAATTTAAAGTTGATCTCTAAACAGCAGAAAAAAAATACACATATTAAAAAAAAAAAAAAAAAAAAAAAAAAAAAAAAAAAATTAAAAATAATAATGAAAATCATCTCATCTACCTATACAAATAACTAACATTTATATTTAATAACAAATAAGATGAAATAAAAGTAACTAATTAAATATACCCACCTAGTATCAGTTTAAATGTCCTTTAATGATTAAAATAGATAATACTCAGAAAAAATTGATTTTTTTATTTCGCCCTGTCGTTATTTTTTTTTTTTTTCATCTTTGTTTTCTCATGCAAGCTAATATTCTATTTTTTGGTAAAGTAAGAAATAAAAAAATGCCAAGAAAATAGGTTCTCCGAAAAAAATATGTTATATTTCAGATTTTGATAAAATCAGTAGTTCGTAGTTACTGATTTAAGAAATTGATGTTCGGTAGTATTGAATATAAGTATTAATGAACTTCTATAATCTACAGAAAACAATAAACATAAATTTCGTCCATACCTTTATTATTTATAAAAAATAAATTAAAATGAATAAAAAGAAATGATCGTTTACTTATTTTCAAAACATTAAGATTTTATGACTTTACTTTCATCGGAGTTCTGTTTAATTGGTTCTTTTTAAAAACTGCTAAGGAACAGCTGTCACCAACGTCTTCATTTATTTTCCTAAATCTGTTATTCTTATAGGAAGCCGATTGCTATTTTCTTGCATAACTAGGCAGAATGTTAAGCGTAGTATTAGCTCTTTTATTAATTGGTTCAGACATTATAAGATATCTAATCGTCAGAAATTATGGTTTCAACTAACGCTATATATGATAAGCCGATTTTTTTTTTTTTTTCATTTTAATTTAAAACGACTAAGCTTTAAAAATTAATAGAGAATGATTTTAATTAGACCAACTCTAAAGCTTCATGTCCTCTTAAAATAATATTTCATATAGCTGATGTCAAACATATTTCGTAGATGTATTATTTTAACATACTTTAAATAAAAAAATCAAGAATCCTAGATACTGTTAATCAGCTATAACGCATAAATTTATTCGGTTTCAAACAATGTTATTCACACTAATTTTACAGTTAATCAATCCTATTTTAATCTAGATCATTTTGAAGAACAATGGAAGATTTCGACGATCATATTATCATACAAACACTATAAGTAGTCAATTTTAAATATATTTTGTAGATTTAATGTAAATGTATTATTTTAACATACCTTACACAAAAAAATCAAGAATCCTAGATACATTTAATCAGCTATAAAGAAGAAAGTTATTTAATTTCGAGGAGAAATTTTATTGGAGAAGTTCACTCAAACACTGACTTATCCTATAGTCAATCAACCACGCATTTATATTTTCAGTAATGAAATTGCAGGTACTTACACTCAAGTTATTTCGTAGAAAAAAAAGTAAATTTCGAAGACCATTTCACTGTATTTTTTAAAAATTTATTTAAAACATATTAACCTATCCTATAACCATTAAACTTTACGAAGATCGTGTTAATATATAGAATGAAAGATAAGCAGTCGATGTCAAATATATTTCGTTGATGTGTTATTTTATTACCTTAAACAAAATAATCAAGAATCGTAGATACTTTTAATCAGCTATAACGCAGAAATTTATTAGTTTCAAAGAGAAATACTATCGAAGAATGTTACTCACACTAATAAACTATTAATCAAACCTATTTTAATAACTTCACAAAATAATCGTAGATATAATTTCGATGAAAAATAGAGGATTTCGAAGATCATATTACCATAAATGAAGTATTAAATAAACAGTAAATTTCAAATATATTTCATAGATGTATTATTTATACATACCTTACACACACACAAAAAAAAAAAAAAAAAAAAAAAAAAAAAAAAAAATCAAGAATGGTAGATACTTTAATTCAGCTATAATACAGAAAATTATTTATTTTAAGGAAAATTACCAGTTGTTTACAATTGCTACAGCTTTCTACGTTATAAATTACTACATAAAATATTATCTATCTTTAAATATTAAAATTGCTATTTTTTTCTTATCTTGAACCACTGTGTGCCGTTCAATAATACAGAAACTAAATCTCTCCGAACAGCTGGTATTCGAACCCATTGATCCTGGACAAGAAAAAAAAAAAAAAAAAAAAAAAAAAAAAAAAAAGGATATAAAGGGAAAAATACAGAAAGAATAATCGTAGGACCTGAAACACTGGTCCCGGGAGATTTAACGAGGGTTGGGGGGGGGGGGGGGCGAGGGATTGCGGCTTAGGGCAAATGATTGTTTCGCCGAAAAGCATAAAGAGACCCCGCCAAGGTTCTCATTATTTAGATGAGCCCGCATTTACTAAATGGCACGTTTTAATTGGTTTACTCTTTAGCCAATAGCTGTCTCTGATTTATACGGACTGATCCCATTGGTCCGGGAATGGCCCCACTCCGACCCTACCTGTCTGGGTACCTTCTCGGTCGGTGAAATTTATTACTTTTATTAATTTAATTTTTAATTTAGCTCAGATGTAATTTCATGACGAATATTTACAGTAGTTGGAATTGAGGTTTCTCGGTGATATTTTATTTTTTCTGCTCTATAACTAACCGCTCCAGCCTGCAGAGCTCACGGTTTAAAGGACATTACATTCTTTTTAATTTTAAATGTGATAGTCTCATTTTAATTAAAGATTAAATTATAGTATAATAACTCCGGTTTACTGATGTAATAGTGTAAACCGAACAGTTATTGACACCCTCAAGGAAACATTCTTACTATAATTCTGTACCAGTTGGGAAAAACTAGATAAGTTCATTTTTTTTTTACAATGAAATAAATACTTTGGGCAACCCATATTGGAGGCCTACACATCTTGTAAAAGTAGGCAAGTTGTAATGTCAATTGTATAAAAGGATACCATTGCCATTACAACTTGCCTTCTTATACATGATGAGAATGACACATCAGAGAAAATATTTATCTTACTGTCGACAAAATTGAACCTCTTGACGTACGCATGATGATATAGAAGGATCAATACAATTAGGATTGATGAATTAAGTGCCACTTCTATTGAGATTATTTTATTTGAAAACTAGTTTCGAATGCCAAACATTCATCTTCAGTTCTAAAACATACAAATTTTTTTTTTCAACACATCAGTACTATGTTACATAGATTATATATACTAAAGTTTTTTAAAAAGAAAGACCAGAAATCAAGCATAGGCACTCACCTTCGAGGTAACTAAAACACTGAATTTGTGAGAAGTAAAAGGGGGAGGCAGGTAGGTTAAGTTTTAGATTTACAATGGGGTTTCCCTTGTGACTCATTGGGTTTTTCCGTTCCTGTTGGGAAACAAATTTAAAGTGGGGCTATTGAATATGTTAATCTGATCATTTAAACAAAAATCTCTAGAAATAATAATATAATAATAATCACTAGAAATAATAAAATCGTTTAAAACCGATTCAGATTTGTGTTTCTTCTTCTAATGAAGAAGATTATATTTTTTTTTTAAATGTGGCATAACCCCTTCATCCAGTGATTCCTTCAACTTTGTGAGCGGTCAACACTAACTTATCTCGCAATGTCCTGAATAGTTGTACAAGGGTTTTCTTTAACCAAAGCATGATGTTGATGAAGAAGAGAAGGCCTACCGCGACCTTCCTTGTCTTCGAGATGTAAATCTCGAAACAAAATTTTCGAAACTATCGCTGCGCTGTAAATTCACTGATGCTTCCTCAACACAAAAAAACATTGATGTTAACCCTTGTATGTGCTGCACATTGAACAAGTTTGAACTCGTAAAAAAAATTTGTTGAAAATCTTGATTTGACGTGGTAAATTTGAGAGGTCCTTAATTATAGAAAATGTAACAAAAACTAAACTAATCTTTGAGGAAAAACAACAACAATAACCATTGTTTATCATCCATTAACTAGGCTGGAGGATTATCTTTGTTCACTTGGCAAGCACTTGCCTTAACAAAATGAATATTAAAATCGTGCATTATTTTTGCACCTTAATATCCATGTTTTGGTTAGCTGCTTTCATTATCCTTGAAAACATTTACTGCAGGCTTCAATTAAAAGAAATTGACCCGATCTCATGAAGTGTTTAAAAAGCTGAAGTAATATAGGGATACTAATCAATGAATACTTAATACTACGTAACGGAATTAATAATTTCGTAATCATAAAAGCATTTTAGTTACATCTCTTGAGGTATCTGCGAATGTACACAGCATACAATGATAAGACCCTATATTCCAATTTCGCTATCCATCTAAAAGAAAATAACGATAAATTAAATAAAGACTCGGGAGTAAAAATAATACATCAAGTAGAAAATAGCCTAAAATTAAATATTTATGAATCATTAGAAATATTAAAATCGTTTAAAACCGATCCAGATTTTTGTTTAAATGACCAGATAAACATTTCCAATATCCCCATTTTAAATTTGATTCCGATAGGAACGGAATAATTCAATGAGTCATAGGGGAAAGCCCAAGGTAATCCCCAACAATTTAACCAACCTACCCTTCCCCCTTGCTTTATCCACGATGGATAGATTTCAAATATCTGTTATATTTTCTCAGGCGAGTACCAATATTTTATTACTAGTCCTACATATTTGAAAACTTTAGTATATAAATTCCCAGTCAAAAGTATCTCAAAACTGAAATATCTGAATTTTATAAAAATCCCTTTTTTTTTTCACAATAAAGATAGGTTCTGAAGTACGTATATAATACATATTCTTAAACTATACATTAACAAGTTTTTATTAAAATAAATTACAATATTTCTTCCAATAAACAAAAACGTTCGAAAATTTACTTTTTAAAACTTTTTTTTTTTAACAATTCTAGCTTCTAGATTTTTAATTTATATTTAATAAGACATATTGTCCCCTCTGGCTAGAATGACTGCTTCCACTAGTCTTGGCATACTTGTAAATAACGAAACAGATGATAAACATGGACTGAAAGAAATTCGAAACTAGTTTTCTAATAACATAATTCCAATAGGAGTGGCAATTAATTTATCAATCCTAATTTTAATTATAAATGCAGCATTGATTAGTTTCCTTCAAGTCGTTTTCTCTGGAGTTTGGGCTTTTTTTTTTTAAAGACATTCTTTTTTATGTGTTTCAATTTATTTCCTACTTGAGGGTACGTTAAGGATAAGTTTATACTTCCTTTGATGTGTATCCTTGATGAGGAGATGTTAAGAAGATGGTGAAATAGCGGAATGGTTGGAGTGGAGGAGTGGATGTGAAGCAGGTGGGTTGTTAAACCTGGAGTAGCTGGAGGTGGAGGTTGGCTCTCCTTGTTAGCAGTCTCCCGTTCCTTCATCGTTTTACTTTTTCTCTGTGTATTCTCTATTTGCTGTATTCCTTTGCCCTACAATATTCCTGTGCCGGGGTAATATAGATTGTTTCGAGTAGTTGCAAATCTTGTTACTTGAGATAACAAGATCCTTACTGGCACTGTAAAGTTATCTTGAAAACTTCTACATATTACATAAAAATAAATAATTTGTTAATTCATTAGAGCTTATATATAATAAAATAAATGAATAAATAAAAAGTTGTAGCTAACCCGAAAGTTCAATGCTACCAACCTCTGACCAAACACCTCTCTCCAAAAGCCAGTGAAGGATACTGACCTCTGATCTGCCAGGTACTGGTTTGTACCGGTTATGGAGTTTATTATGAAATAATAGGTATTTTTTTGGTGCTAAATCAGCAACATATGGAAGGTTAAGATCTTTATCGATAAGTTTGTTTGTGAAAAAGTAAGGTGGATTGAGGATTTTCCGATAGACCTTGGGAAGAATTGGAAGGTTTGTTTATTTATTTCGTTTATCGTCACTTCATGCTGCTATGGCTTATCGGACGATGCTGCGGTGGGAGTCCTAAATTTTACCTATCCAGGTATAATTAGGATAGGTATTTTTAACGTGTACCTGACATCGCATAGGCCCGGGACCCCCATTTTACGTCCCTTCCGAAGGACGGCATAGCTAAGGATTTTTCACTCCCTTTAAAAAATCCTAAGGTCATCTGCCGGGCTGCGAACCCGCAATCTTGGGTTTAGTAGGTTGCTATGCTAACCACTACACCATAGGTGACCCAAGAATTGGAAGGTTTAATGGAGCCCTAAAGCTTTCAACTCCGCATCTCCAAACAGGTTTACTTACTTTTATGTCTCTTGTAATTAATTGAAAGCTTTGAACGGTTGTCTTATAAATAAAAAAGTGAGTAATTTACCTTATAAAAAAAAAATAAAAAAAATAATAATAATAACTATAATAATTTAAAATAAATAATTCTTTTAATTATTACATATAAAGTTAATTGAACCGATTGAAACTGGAAAATTCCTACATTGATCGAAAGAGTGATTTTTCGAGAATATGTTTACAAAATATTTTTTGCCTCTTTGTGCCTTTAAGGGACTTATGATTGTTTCTATGTAGGAAGTCAAGAAATATCGCATGTGTATTTCTAAAGTGACGCAACTCAAAAACCTACATTAAAAAAAAAAATGTAAAATACTTTGTTCCCAATACAGTCTTGTATGAAGTATCGAAAGCGTACCTGAATTATTTGTAAGTCCCAACGGAGATGTATCAGGTGGCATTTGAAGTTAATTTGATACATTTTGTTGACATCTAAATTGCTATATAAAAAAGACAAGGCATTTTTCGTTTGTGATCACTAACCACGGAAACCACTGAACGAAATTTTAGCGACATCATCTTTACAGTTCAAAGAAGGTTTAGCAATGAAATAATTAACATATTTTAATTAAAATGTTGTTTAAAAAGGGATAAATAAGTGGTGCGCAGGAGTTTGAAAATTGACCAATAGGTAGCAATGGACATTCAAGAGAGGTTACAAAGATATACTGTTATATAGAGCTAAACATTGATAACAATTCTTGTTTGATTCAATTAAATTGTTATCGATAAAGCTATAAATATGTTGTGTGTGTGATGGATCCCAATGAAGTTTAAAACTGGAAAGATATAAGTCTAGCGCCATACTGCCACAGATTTTTGCAATGGTAAAACTATTGAACCCAGCTGTACTAAATTTGAACAACATTATTTTCATAGTTTTAGGAATGTTTCCAATAGTTAAGTATATGATCGTATAAATTTAAAATTACAATATTGAGTGGCAGAAATGAGATTTGCCACACTGTCATAAACTTTATAATTTAAAATCCAACCAGATGAAATTAATAAAATTATTTCTACCGAATAAAAATTGTTACTAAATAAAAATGTCAATACACAGCTTTAATAAATTATGTTAATTTAATATTTCCTATTTTTTTTATGTATAATTAATTTTTTAAATAATCCGAATACGTTTCATAATTCCTGACAAAAGCATATTGAAGCATAAATAGCTAATGAAAAATACAACTTTTAGTCCAGGGAAAATAAAAACACTGAGGAATTTTTCACCTGTATGCGTATATTGATTAGCCTGTTTTCCTTTACATGAAGAGATTATATTTCTCTATTGACTTCGTTTGTAAAATAAATTTGATACCCCGTGACTTCTGAGGTTCGATTCCCGTTCCGAGAAGAGAATACTGTTGCTCGGTAACCAATAGGAGCGCTCCGTTCTACAACTCCCTTTGCCTCACTAAAAGCAGGAAAGAAACTTTGCCCTTCCCCCCGATAAGTTGGGACTTAGCCCTTTTACTCCCTTTAATTGAAGTTAATTTCTTCAAACATCCCTTTTGAATCTCCAATTATCATTGTTAGTGCTTTTATCCTGCCACGCTCTCTTGACAATTCTCGTTAAAATTATTTGATTCCTATTGGATATTCACTAATAATTATTCATATATATTTTTTTCTCTTATATTATAATTTTTTTTTTTTTTACTTTCCTAACAAGCATGCCTCTCTTCTCTGGTATGAAGCTCACTGCATTGAGCAAGGAGTGCACAAATATTATTATCTTACAATTAGTTAACATATTTTAGTTAAAAGATTATAGATTAAAAGTACAAGGATTATTTCATCGAGAAGATTGGTCCAGGTTATACTTCAGTTGTCAAAATTCGTTACATCCTGGCAGATCTTGAAATATTATCCTTCAGGGCCCTGTGAAAATAATTAAACGGGAAGGAGTGTATTTAAAAAAATAAAGATTTATAAATTTTCTAAAGGACGAAAATTAATTTGTTGAGAAGGGGAGCGTCCAAGGTTGCCCTTAGATCGTAAAAAAAAATCGTAAGATCTTGGAAGATCTAAAAATAGTATCGTCCAGAGTCCTGTGAGAAGCATTTAACGGGAAGGAAGAATGTAGGAAGAATAAAAAAGGGAAAGTTGTCTAAACGACAAGGATTATTTTGTCAGGGGAGGATAGCCGAGGATATGCTTCTATCGAAAAAATCGTTTGATTCTGGCAGATCCTAAACTATTATCCTTCCATATCCTTAGCCTAGTAACCCTTCATTATGGATTTTCTTCCTCTACTCGTTCAACTCGTAATGATTTAGCAGTCACCAACTTAAGAGCATCTGATGCTCTGATGAGCGTTGGGTAGTTATCTCAATTGAAAACATCTTTGAATTGATTTGAAGAAGTACCAGATCTTTTCGAGCTAATTTTGCCCATTTGGCATTGGTCCTTTTCTCTCTAGAGATGGTTTTGAAAATTCTCGATAGTCGCTGGTTGTACATTCTGACTATGTGGCCGTAAAAATTAAGTCTCCTCTTCCTCATAGCTGATTTTGTGCTTTCCAATTGTTTGTACAACTCGTTGTTATGTCTGATTCTATATTTGTCTCTCTTCTTTATGGAGCTCATTGTATTTATTAGGATTTTTTGATATAATTTTTGCACTATTATTATTAAATTTATAATATATAATTATTGTTATTTTGGAGTTCATTTGTTTTTGAGATGTCAGCTTTGTGTTTCATTACGTCTAAGTAGTTCTACTTTCTCGAAGTCTGTAGTTTCCCCCTAAATCTTTCCATCTCGTATTTTTTCTTACGATTTTAGTACCTAATCTCAAAGATGTAAGACTCATTTTTTATTTAAATACTTTTGTTGATAATTTTAGTACTAAAATTTGTCCATCTTCGACGAAATCATCATGTGAATGATATTTTCCTGTTTATAAAGGCAACCAATCATTACCACAGACGAACACAGAGACCTAGCTCTTACTTGTTTTTAACTGAAGGTTGACATGAGGGCCACATGTCGGCTAAAGAGGAGCTGGATGAGAGATCTCCTTGAATAACACTTTAAATTAGCCGAAGGTGAGGAATATGGACCACTGGGTCCTGTCTCCTTCATGCCAACCCATGCTATGATTATTTTATGTTATATTAGATTTGTTGATTGTAATATTATATTACAGGTGAAAATAAAAGTAAGTAAAAATAAACAAAAAAAAAAAAAAATCTAAATAATTTCTTTTTATAGGTGTACTCATTTTGATTTTTTACCTTATATGGTCATATATATGTTTATTTCTAGGATGAAATTCGCCGCGATCTATGGATTTTGATATTTACTGCTACTATTGCTATTTACTATTTATTGGTATCTACTCTGAATTTTATATTTTTCCAAATATTTACATCAAAGTTCCAAGCAGTAATTACAATTCAGAATTTAATTTATATTATTTTTTACTCTTTACTTAATCTTTGAAGCAATTATATATTCTCAACGCTACATTTATATTTATTTCTTATTAATACACTAACAATATTGCTAATGCCGAAGAGACAAACAATAAGACATGACCACTACAGAGGCGATAGAAGAGAGCAGATATTGGTGTTTGTACCTGGCCCAGGATATTACCCCCTCCCCATTCCACCCCTCTCCCCCCTCCTCATCCTCCCCCTCCCCCCACAGAGCTCAGGACCTTTCCTTATTGCCAGGAGGACACACTTCCTTACTTCCTTCGCCAGGACCCGGTCCTGTTATGGGGTCTTCTTATTGTTCACGGCTCGGGGCATTCATTGGGTACAACTCTAGTTTGTATTATTTACAAAGGTTTTCAATACTCCAGACTACTGTAATATGATATGATTCAAAAATGTCAATAAGTTATAAATTGAATTTTGAATTTAATGGGTAGAGTTATTACATTGAAATAAAAATTAAATAAACGTCATATTCTCATCTTAGATATAAAATTAAACAATTTTAAAGTATATAATGAAAAAAATAATATTTTTAAAATAATTGAAAATGCTCTTTGTATTTGTTTTGTTTTTAAATATATTAACGTTGTTTTGGATTATTTGGTTTATGAATTCTAGTAACTGCGTACAGACTTAGACCTCACCACTGAACTAGACCACATCAAAACAAATTATAGAATATTTCTTGACAAACATTTTTCTTTTTTTCTTTTTTTTTTTTTTTATTTATTTTTTATTTTATTTTTTTTTTTGTCATTTCGTAATTTTTTTTTTTAATCATTTTTACGGGTGATTAGCCCCGAATAAATATATATATATATATATAAACTATGAAATAATTCTTGGTTAATAAATATTTTTTAAATTTTTTTTTTTTTTTTTTTTTTTTGTAAAAAAAAAATATATTTAAAAATATTTATTAATCAAGAATTATTTCATAGTTTAATATATATAGGACAGCTCGTCAATAGATCCATTTAAAGTAAGTCAAATGTTCAAATTGAACATTCATCCCCGAAAATTGTACATCGCAATTGAGAGTGCCCGGGGGTATGGATCAGTGAAGAGAAAGGATTTCCCTGGTTCGGATACGAGCTCGGTGGCCTAGTGGATAAGGCGCCACGCTAGACTTTCACCATACTTTGGTGGAGACTTGGGTTCGAATCCCAACCGGGGTCTAACGAAAATCAAGAATATACAACCGAACTCAATTTCGGAAAATGGAACCGAGAAAATCAGCGAGAAACGAAAACGAGGAAAAACGTGAAAAACGAACGGGGGGAAAAACGTGAAAAACGAGAAAAAAAACGAGAAAAAAAACGAGAAAAATAACTTAACGGGATCTTCAGTTGTTCCAAATGAACCGTCCTTCTCTTCCGGGGATCTTGAATACTCTATAACGACATTATAATCGCAACAACCTTGAAGGGTCCGTCATATCGTATTTCCTCTTTAGTCCGATCGAAGACACCCTGCGATACACAATAGAACCTATTTCTATTTTCCCGCGTCTTTTCCCATCTTTCCCCGAGCGCCACCCTATTTGCCACCAACGTCGCTGCAAACTCCTCATCCACTATTGCACCGCGGCTATCCCTCTTGCGCTCCCGGAGTCCAAATAACATTTCGAATGGTAAATATCCCGTTGGTAGTGGTTTATGCTATTATCGCCTTAGGCATTGCCGTATCCGCTTTCAACCCCTTTTCCGCGTGGAAGACGCGAAGGTGATCACCCAGGGTACTATGCAATCTTTCGACCGCTCCTCGAATTAGGATGTCCCGGTGTATTAAAATGCCATTTACCCCTAACGCTCCATCTCCGTGAGACGGCTGTTATCAAATTCCCGCCCCCCATCTGCATTCTCTTACCCCGTAGAATTGAAAAAGTACGGAGATCGAATGACCTGTCGTCAATTTTTTTTGCTAAAAATGTTATAATTGTAAGCCACTTTCTTCCAGGTAAACGTGTCACCTGTAAGTCAGTTAGTGGTACGGTTGGTGTCATTGTCTCCTCAATGCTTCCCGATGGGGGATGTTGAAACATTTCGTGGAAAAAAAAAGAAAAAAAAAAAAAAAAGATCTTGCACGCTCCTATTACCTTCTCTATCGTCTTCCTCATGTGCATCCAGAAATACTTCCTCTTTAACGCTTTTAAAGTTTCCTGCACCCCTCTATGATTTGTCTTTCCTGGTGGTACGCTATTGTGACTTCCTTCTGCCGGTCCACCTCCCTCACCGTTTCCACCTGCAATTTGCATCTAATAAACGTCCGGTCCAACCCTATCTTTTCGGCCCGCCACAACCTCTTAATTTTTTCCCACACAACCGCATTCCCGACGTATAAATAAAAAGTTTTTCCCGGTCGAGACTCCTCCTTCAACACCTTACTGATGACCTCCTCTCCCACTCCTGGTTGCGACCATATGGTGGTAATATGATATTTCCCGTACGTCGCGTATTCCGCCCTAGTCAGTCCCGTTGTCTTCGTCTTCCATATTATTTGTCTGTCCTTGTCGTTTACTATTTCTTCCCTTTCTTCCATCTCTACCGTCCTCTCGCCCTCCGAGCTCTCCCCCCTCAACACCTCGCTTTCGACTTCTACTTCTTCCGACTCGCGTTCCCCTTCCCCCTCTGGCGTCCACTCCGGTATGAATCGTTGTAAACCGCCCGAATACTCCTCTGCTTCTCGCTCTATCGCGTTAACCTGAAGGGCTCGCGATAACCAGTCGGCCACGACGTTTTCCCTCCCGGGCTTGTATACCACTTCTACGTTATATTGACTAAGAAATTCTTTCCAGCGGGTTATGCGCGCCGATGATTCCTTAAGCTTTCCCACCCACATTAGGGGACGATGATCTGTGAGTACCCTAAACTTCCGTCCGAACACATACGGCCTGAAGTGCTCTATCGCCCATATTACCCCTCGGTTGCCCCTCTCCTTACACCCTCCTCATTCTTCGTCTCGCGATCTCCTTTCCGCTGCCGCTCGTCGTTCCTCGCTCCTATGGCTACTCCTACTCCTTCCCTCCGCCCGTGCGCCTTCTCCCGGCTCACCTTCTTCTTCTGTCTCTGATGTCTCCGAAGACATCGTCGATTCAGATGGTCGTCTGCTTCTTCTCCATACACGCTGTGCATTTACCTCCATAGGTTCTCCCTGATTCGCTCCTCTGCGCCTACTCATGTACGGGCACTGTCGAGCGATGTGCCCTTCGGTGCCACATTCAAAGCATCTCGTGCGGGGGCACTGTGCTACCAAGTGACCCACCTTCCCACAGCCGTGGCACTTCCTCTCTTCCCTCCTCCAATTTCTCTTCTCCGCGCCATACCTCTTCTCCCGAGGTGACGTCCGCTCTCGCACTCCGACCTCTGCATCTTGTCTCCTCCATGGTTCCGTTCGAGGCTGTTTGTTTCTGTACTCCTCGCTGCGCCTGTAGGTTACTCTATTCCATCCTTCGTCCTTCCGCACCTCTTCTTCTCTCGCACTACAGTCTACTAGTTCTCTAGCACATTCGACAAAGGTTTTCTCTCTTGGTAACCCTTCCTTCCTTCCCGTCTCCTTTGCCAGCTGCACTTTCAGGATTGTTGACAAGAAGGCCATCCGCGCTTCCACCTCCGCCGCTTCCGTGGTTTCCCTCATTTTCTCCGTTATCTTATTATAGTGGGCCAATAAGGCCCCTGCATATTGCCCACTGGATTGGTGAGGTCTCCTTGTCTCCCTAAACATCCGGAAGATGTCTTCTTCCGGTGTCCACCGGCCGCCTCCAAAAGCTTTCTTTAACCGGTCTTTCACCACCAACCATGGAGTGTCTTCGTCGGCTTGAATTAAATTTAGAATGCCTCGCTTGACTCGGCACACTAACGCCGCCCTCAGTGAACATGCATCCACCGGGTCCAAAAGGTTCTCGGCTATCTTGGCCTCAATCCGAGCCATTACTCGGTCGCCTCCCTTGAGGAAGTGATTCAGCTCCCCAACTTCTCCACCATATTTTTCTATATCTGATATCGCTCTTCTTAAATCCTGCGATACCGCCGTTTTGAGTTTCAACAACTCCAAAGCGTTCGCCTGTGCCGCTGCCATGTTTGCATGGGCTGCCGCTAACGTCTCTGGTGGTAACGGCTGCAATTCTGGCTGAACCTCGAAAGTAGGAGGTTTCAAAATGTTTTTGCCCTCCATCTTCTGTTTTTCAAATTTCAAATCCGAAAGAACAGGTAAACACAAAAACAAGTTTGACGTTGAAGGCAACGAAAGGGAAAAACTTCTTGCGTGAAAAATAAAAAATAAATACCAGAAGAATATGCTCTCGTAGTCCCGGGTTTCGGCACCAGTTAAGTTCATCCAGAAGAAAAGTCCAAAAATAACGCACCAACTTAAATAAAGACTGACTTTATTGTTCAGCAATTTATACATTCCTAGGAATTAAGATGTATATTATCCCTCTATACACCTTAACTTATATATATATATTTATATTTTAAGCATAAATAAATAATCACTTGGCTTATTGGGATATTTTAAAATATATTTGGCCAAGTAAGTTCCTTATTTAGCATTATAAAAGTTATCGAATTTATTTTTTTTCTAATTTCATAACCTTTCTTAATCTTCATCAATTGATGTAAGATATTGAAACATTTTGGAAAAAAAAAAGAAAAAAAAAAAAAGAGTTTCTATTCCTTCAATGAATAACAAACAAAGATGAATATAAATTAAAAATTATAACCAATAACGAACGTTTTTATTCCGATAAATCTATTTTTAAGCATAAATAAATAAAGGCTTAGGGAACCCGAAGGTTCGATGCCGACACCACCAACCGTCGACGGCACACTTCCCTCCAATCCACTCCTCCAAAACCCAAATCCCCTAGGTAGGCCCTGACGCAATCCTCCCATCTTCGTCTCGGTCTACCCCTCGGTCTTTTACCCAACGGCTCATAACTGATTTCTTTATTCAGAATTCGATCATTATTAAACCCAACGACTTTACATGCCCATTTTAAGCGCCGCACAAGCTATTACTTGAACTATATTTACCGGATATAACTCGCGCAGTTCCGCATTGTGAAGCCTTCTAAATTCTCCTGTTTCTTCATCTTTTTTTGGGCCATATATTCCACGCATTACTTTATTTTCGAAAACTTTAAGGCGTTGTTCCTCCCTTATCGTCAGTGGCCATGTTTCGCATCCGTAGAGAACTTTTGGTAGTATAATAGTTTTGTAATATCCTAATTTTTAAATGTTTGGAGAGTAAGCGCGAACTAAGTAATTTTGCGACCGAGAAATAACAAGCATTACCGGCTTTTAACCTAGCCTTTATTTCTTCTTGAATTTCATTATTCCTCGATATAATAGACCCTAGATATTTGAATTGCTCAACGTGTTCAAACTTTACCCCGGAAATATCTACATTACTAAAATGTTCACCGTTTCTACTACTAACCATATTTTTAAGCATAGAAGTATGAATTAATAAAAATAGTCGGGTTTCTGGACTGGCCACCAGCTAGTAATTTCCTATATTATCATAATTTCAAATTAGCCCATTTGGATGAATCATCATATGTATTCCGGAACACAGCCGCAAATTTCAATAAAAGGTTTTCGCATCAGCTTTAACAATACATATATAATATCCTAATGCTAATATTGCGCCAACTTATTCTAAGCGTTTCTTGCTGAATTAATTATAGAAGTGTGGAAGGACAGACAGTAAAATGTAAATAGAGGGGTGATGGGGGGCGGGGTACCCAATAAGCATTAGAGGTATATTGGGTCGTGCTCGAGCATAAGCCAACCCAATGCCCTCGGCTAAGTACCCTGGGTATTAGTGGCGCCCAAACTGCTTTTCCTCCTCCCCCTCTCACCCCTCCTCCCCGCTCGGCCATTCCAGCTACCCGCGCTTAATAACGTCCGCAGTAACCCTGTCCTGCCTTGGATAATCACCGATTAATTGTTTTAGAAATAATATCCTACTATAAAGAATATTTTAAGGAATGAAATTAATAATTATGAGATAAATTTATGTTATTGAAATATAAAAGTGTTTAAAACAAAACATCTTGTAAATAAGAGATGATATGGATCCAATGACATGACAATAATCTGTTTAGAGACTGCTCATTGATACTAATACTCTATAGGAGTTCCATAAAACAATTCTGGTTTAAATGCCAGCGTCTTTTTAGACATCTGACATCAAATGTCAGAAGATTATCATAGATCGAGTTCAGAATTTAGTGGATTTAAAGTCATTATTAATAAGTTTAGAAGCAATGAGAAGCATTTAGATTGTAAGAATTAAATATGAGGAATAGAGTCATGGGTTAAGTGGTGTTCAATCTCAATTTAACGAAAACATTATGGTTTTGATTACTTTATTGAGTTATTTTATTAATATATTTATAACTTGATGGTGAAGTAGGCTCCAATGTTTTTCACCTTTCATAATAACTAAACAGTCTATAAGCCAGAGTCAACTATATCTGGATAATTATATATATATATAATTTCTTATTAATATCTGATTTATCTGTAATAATTTTTGTTATTTTAATTCAAAAACTTATTATAGTTAAAATTATAATCTGCAGTGGTGTACTTTATTAAATTGGAGATACAGAGATAGATGGGGTGTTGGTTAGTTATGCGGTATGGTATATCGCAGCGCCTGCCTCAGTCCAATAAAACGTTTCGTCAGGACTCTATAAGGTTTCAGATATATTCATTTATTTTTATCAAATATATATATTTAATGGCTCAATAACTATTAAAATAGTATTTAAAATAATAATTATGATATTAGTGAACAGGTAAAATATTTTACCGCCTAATTTATTGTTTTTTTAAAATTTAATATAGATAAAATAAATAAAGAAAAATATGGTTGGGATGTGCGGTCCTTACAAAAAGAATTATAATTTATAAAATTATAAATTTATTGTGTTGTTTAGATTTATGTTTATCTGGGCAACAGGAATAGCAAATAAAGTATGTAAAAAACTAGAAGTAAGGTGGATTTAAATAAAATTTTAAAATGAAGACAATTTATAGCTTTATATAAGATCACTTCCAGATTAATTAACAGAATAAAATAGAACTACAACAAAATATGATTAGATATCGTTAATTTTAATTGAAATTTAAATTTAAAAAAAAAAAAAAAGTTTCCGCATCAACAATTTTCACTCCATAGTATATCCGGGTTTTTTTTTTTTGAGCTCAAAAAATTTAACATTTTGACATGCTCTGATTCTGGTGGTGTTGCTTGGATTCAAAATTTGACGACAGCTCACTGATCAGAAATGTAAATGGAGAATTTTTTTTGTTATATATCTTTTGTCGCTAGGATCTACCGCTTAGAACCTATATTGGATTGAATGAAAAAAAACAAAAAAAAAAACACCTTTTGCCTATATTTTTAAGTGTGAGGGCTTTTTTGACTGTGTGATGCTGGTGGGATCGAAATTCGGCGATAGAGTCCTTATCAGGAGTACATCCTTATACAAAAGCAGATTATAAATGGCACATATTTGATCTATTATTTTTCCAAGTCAGGGAGAAATTGAATTTTCTTTTGAATAATAAATTAGGTCAATAAATCTATGTCATTTATAAAAATATATTATTATTAGTTATGTATAAAATCAAAAGCGTATTATAGGTGTATAATAAACAGAACATGTAATATAAGAAAAAAAACAAATTTAAAATTTAATGGTGACAAATGTTTTAATACATTTATGTTAAGAGCACACGTGGCAGAAAAGCATTTAAAGTATACTGATCGGATCTTGGTAAACATAAAGATATATCAGGAGAGGAGTGTTCGAAAGGAAGCGAGAACGTAGCGAATATATAGCAAAGTGGAAAGGAACAGAGAATAAAGAAAAGGATTGGGGGTGGGGGATGTTACTGACGGAGTGGAAAATATTTAAGAGGCGACGGAAAAGTTTTTCGCTTTTTTTTTTCTTTTTTATATAGCCATTCCGCGTTAGGAGGAAGAGGTGGAAGAGAGAGGTGTGGGCAATTGATGACTGCGGATTTAGCGGCAATGAGCGCTTGTTATATTCTCTTCGATAAAGTAACGGTCGCGGGAGCTCGTAAATTGGGAAAATCACACTTTACCTCCTCGAGCCTTGGCTGCGCTGCTTCCTCTCTCTCTCCTTGGCATGTCTGATAATAAATTAGAAGGATGTTATAAGTTATTTAAAATGTCGTTATAAATCCTGTCTCACTTCGCCGATTATGAATTTCGCTGTTAAAATATTATTTTACACATATGATTTAACGTTTAATCGCATTAAATTTAGGAGGGAGCCAGTCAGCGGAGCGCGGTTCGAATCTCTTTTGGCATACCAAAAATGAAAAATGGCGTGCTCAAGTTTCAGGTTTGAATTTAGCTCTACGAAGTATTACACGCAGACTAATGTATCCCGACTATAACGAATATCTCAAATTAAATGGCGACGTAAACAGACTAGTACAAAATATGGCAACAACCAAAATCCCTAATGCAGCACAATGGGTGCTAAAGAAGATGAGAAATCTCCTAGAGTAATACTTTAAACTAGCTAAAGCTCAGAAGTATGTATGCACTGTCTTCCTCGTTCTAATCCTTACCGCGATTGTTGTATAAGTATATTACATTTGTTTCATAAGATTTATCTTTGGCGTCGACAAACGGTCTCACGTATCTTGCCGGTACAAAGAGCTAGGATGACTTTTCCCCGATTTTTGACGGCAATACTTCCTCAGCACTTTCCTATTCCAGTCATTAAAAACCAATAAACCTTGCTATATCCTAGACCTACTTACTCTGCGTTCCTCCACTCACCACCTGAATACAAGATCCCAACCTTCCAACCTATATACCCCCTCACATAGAACTGCCTCCTTTGAAAAATCCTTCGTTATCCGTGCTACCTCTTTTTGGAATTCCTTACCTATCCATATTCGCAAAGCCTCTTCCTTAACTTCTTTTAAACATCTTTTATTCATCTCTCCTCGATCTTCAATCTTCCACAAAAATGTAAATAATATTTAAATGTACATAATTGTGTTAAAATTTTTACTGTTGATTGTTTTTATTTATTTATTTTTTTTACTTAACTTTAATTTTTATTTTTTTTTTTTTTATTTCTTCTCACTTCTTTTTTTTCATAATTTCATTTATAATACTGACGTGCTGATTTCACTAATCTCAGCCAGACAATTGCACCTTTTATTGTGCACTTTAATTATTCTTAGGGGACAGTCTTTCCCAGAATAAAGTTTCTTTTTCAATTAACTTCATTTTCATTTGCTGACACACTATTATATAGTGTATATATAATAATAAAAGTTTTGAATTAAAAAAAAATATATATATATATTGATGGCTGTTATATCGAAGAAAAGAAAATCAGTCCGATTTCTATTGAAGGGGCCCTTCAATATATTGAGATGGCATTAAAATTATTGAAATCTGTAAGGGTTATATTGCCATATTGTGCAATAAACGTCAGTCAGTCTCAAAACGACGTTAAGGCTCTTTATGTTTCTCGGGTGTTGTCGGACAGTTTTTCATTTACCAAAGCTCGTAGAATAGCGTCATTCAGACCAGAAGTCCTGCAACGAACGTTCATGTCTTTGAGGCTGAAGCCTTCCTCTGGAAATGTTTTAAACCATTGTTGAACGCTGCACACACTGAGCTTACTTTATAAATGTTTCTGGCTTTTTTAGGCCCACTTCATTTTTTTTAAACTAATAAAAATGAAATCATCAGAAAATCACAAGTTAAGTTGTGAGTAAATACTGAATCGAAAGTAGCGAAATGCTGAAGAGGTAAAAAAAAAAAAAAAAAACATTTCTTGTTTAGGTAAAGAATAAATAAATATTGAAAGCCCATATTATGTTCCGG
This sequence comes from Euschistus heros, assembly GCA_003667255.2. Taxonomy (NCBI): domain Eukaryota; kingdom Metazoa; phylum Arthropoda; class Insecta; order Hemiptera; family Pentatomidae; genus Euschistus; species Euschistus heros. The sequence goes on from RCWM02000082.1 coordinate 305,264, forward strand.
CCAACCTGATTTATCTTTTTCATTTTTTTTTCTGGTAGCCTTGTTCCTTTAGCTAAGTGATTGGAGAATGTAATATTTTCTTTATGCATACTTTATATACAAGGACCTTTAAAAAAAATGGAGGTATTTTCTGTGCGGCTACTTCAAAAGGATACCTGAGGATGGGGGTCCTCTCCAAATAGCAGGAGCAGGCAGGAACAAGAGCTAGAGGCGAGGATATGAAGAAGTATTGTTTTAGGTTCCTTTACCAACCGCACTTTACCACACACACCACATATCCACCGCACCCTGCTTTCCTACACTATATATTTCCCCTAATTTAACCCCATCCCAACAATGTTTCCAACAATTGGGCCAACTTATAACTGCCCTTAAAAGGGCGGTGCTATTAGGTACCTCTGCAACGCCGTTCGCAGCAATGATGAATAACGGCAACAAAGGCTAACCCTTCTCCCTTTGAAAACTTTACTGTTTTCTCCATTCACAAAGACTATAAATTTAGACTTGCAAACAAAACTTTAGAGGTTATTGTTAATATTTCTTGAGATAATATTGAAGTGATTTATCTTATTGAGAATTGAAGGATTGCGGAAAAGAACATTCAAAGTCACAGAAATCCCACAAACCTGAGAAAATAGTTATACTCGTATGTAATAACATTGGACTGGCTTGCAAATATTCCTACTAAAATAAAAGAACATTCCACTACCATCTTCTTTTCAGACACCTTGGAAGATTATCGTGGGTTAAATAAAAATACAATAAAATAAAAAAAAAAACTACACAATGAAAGAGGAAAAAATAAATAAGAAATAAAAAATGAATATAAAAATACATTTCTTCAAATACATAATATGGACACTTACTTAGAAAAAAGTATAGTTGTAATAATTTTTTAATATATATATATAATGTTCATTAATATGTTTTTAGTACGTTTGTGGTTTTATCTTTTTAGTGATGTCTTGTTGTAGTATTTTTTTTTTTTTGTATGATGGGATTTTCGGATATTGTTGTAAGGGAAAAGAAATTTTATGTCTGTAAGTGAGTTTTAGAGTTAGAGAGCATGTTAGTAGTAATAAAACTAAACTATATTATTCATTGAGAGGATGTATAGTCAGAAAAAGTATACTTAAATGAAGTTTTATATCTAAATAAAAATTTACCACTGGTCTCTTAGCTTGCATTCGATTCCCAATAATTCGTTAATGATTTTGAAAAGAAGGTCTCAGGATTAACTGACATAAATTCAAAATTCATCTTTTTTTTTTTCTAATAATCATTGCATCATTATTATTTTTGTTTAGCTATTTATTATAAGCATATATCCAGTAAATCTGATGATGACTCGTAAAGCTTAAAGTCGTAGTTATGAAATAAAAGTTCTACATTAGAAGGTCACAATGGATTCTTCTTTTTAGACACGTTGAAGGGTTATTGGGAATTTTTTGGGAAACAAGTTAAAAGGCCAGTGGGTTTAAGTGGTCATATTATTTATTATAACTAGGTATCTGGTTCTAGTGAAATCTGCTACATATGGAACATTAAGATATTTATGGATAAGTTTAGTTGCAACAAAATAAGGAGAATTGGAAAATTTTATAACGATTTTAGGTAGTAAGGATAAGAAGAATACTGGAAGGTTTAGTAATTTAATAAATAAATTAGAATAATAGTGCATGCATGTGGGAGATCAATATCCAGCGATTTTAAAACTAAAGTCACCAAAATCGCGATTGACTAGTTAAGCAATTAACAAATCGTTTGTTATAATTTAATTTTTTTATTTATTGGAATTGACTACCTGAGGTCATATACCGAGATACAATACATTGGACCGCCAGTATTCACTGCCTTCCCAATCTCCTTCCGCTAATCCTCTCGCCGCCATTACTTCCTCAACTACTTGAACCCATGTTTTCCTTGGGCGGCCTCTGTTTCGCCTTTCTTCCAGGACGTAGTTGCATATCTTCTTTGGCTATCTCTCTGGCCCCATTCTTCTTAGATGGCCGTACCACAGCAGTTGTTTGTTGTGAATTGTGTAAGCTATAGTGTTTTCCGCCTTAACGATATTTTGTATGGTAGAATTAGTTACCCGTTGAACCCTGGAAATGCGACAGCATGTTCTCCAAAAATCCATTTCGACAGCTTGTAAGCTCTGTGCATCTCTCGTTCCAACCACCCACATTTCCGAACCATAAAGGATTACTCCTTCAAAAAAAGGGTGGAAAATCCTCTTCTAGTGAAACATTTGGAATCCACAGTACAGAGTTCATCATGCCAATCAGCTTTATTCCTTTCTTTATTTTAAACGAAAATCTAAATATTTGACTAAAGAAAACAAAGATTCAGTGCTTCAGTATATTTGGAAAATCGATTAATTTTAATCGAGTAAAAATATTACCAGAATCATCATTAGCGGGATGGTAACAAGAGAGAACATTAGCGAGCGCGGAGCCTTGGTAATGACCATGTCCAGGAAGTTCAGCTCCGGCGATAACACTCCCGATCCTGGACTAGCGCGATATACGACCTCCGGCTCAAAAATCAGCTTCCCCACTTCCCCACGGACCGCAGAGGACTAGATAAAGCTGGCCAGAATATCTCACCACATTTTTCAATGTTCTCATTTATCTTGTCCGCTCTACGGTCTGCTTTGTTGTCTCGTGTTCGTGTTGCTAGTAGCTGATATCGGTGTGTTTGGCGAAACCTCTGAATAGAGGACTGTCCTTAAATTAGATGTTTTGAAACAAAGCTTTGTTATGTAACAAATCGTCCGTAAAGTAATGTAGGATTATGTTTAAAAAAAACAACATAAATAACCTCTAAAATAAATTTTATAAAACATTTGTATCAATAAAAAACGCTTCATACGTCTCTATACAATCCTGACAAGGTGTAAACTCACCTGTATGAAATTTGATTAATTTGATTGATTGACTTTTGATTAATAAAATGCCACGAACTTAAAAAAAAAAAAAAGTCGATTTTCGAAGAATCTCCTTATAGTTTATCCGTATGAACATTTATAATTTCTATCGACATTTGCCAAATAAATTTTTCATCTTTTTAAAGGAGGTCCAGGTCATTAAAAAAAAAGAAGACTGTTAATGATATTATAGTTTTCAAGAGATGATCCTATCACCTTGGTGATATTGAGGTCCTCAGCTTCCTTAGATTTACTAACTGTTATTTTCTTTCCAGCAATTTTTTGTATTTTCATCCACCAAAGCTCGTAAAATATATTCATTCGGTTAAGAATATTAAATTCGGTCTTTTTAATTAAATTGTTTAAGTTATTTTGACTAATTAACTATTTGGGTTATAGAGCGCGTTAATATGATAGTGCAGTTTACTTGGTGGTCTGGAAATCAGAGGGAAAAAAATATTGTCAGTTGATTTTTATGTTTGTTGGGGCGTTAATGTAGAATTACCACTTATGATATTTGTTCAGCTTTTTTTTTTTTTTTTTTTTTTTTTTGAAAGCATTTTGTATTTCTTTCTGAATAGAAACAACAATAGATCTTAGATATGTCTATTATAATATATATTTTCAGAATTAACATTTTAAAAATCAAATCAAAAAATTACTTAAATTTATAAAATGAATATTATTGAAAATCGAAGATCAATAGAAATAAACAAATTTGAGTGTTACTAAGTTTTCGAACGTGAATTTTTTCATTAAAAACAACATCGCGGTAGCAACAAATTGTACGTATAAAAAAATATCCTACATCAAATTTCTGATCGAAAAATATTTTTAAGCTTTTGGTCTGAGCAACACAGAGCTAGAGCGTTTTAAAAAAGCCCAAAATGAAATTTTCCATTCAACCAATATAACTCTTAAAAAGTAGGTTCTAGAGACAAGTGTTACATAACAATATTTTCCACTAAATTTCTGATCAGAGAAAATGTCTTCAAATTTCTGATTGAGTAGAGGTGTTAGTTATGCGGGATGGTATAACTGTAACGCCTGCCTCAGTGTGTCAAACGTTTTTTTCTTAAGCGTGAAAAAAACTAACACCAAAAAAAGTACAGACCCACAACCAAAATTCAAAAAAATATATATATATATATATTTCTCATAAATAAAATGTAAAAATATACAATTTATTTTATTTAAATGTTTAGACATTTATATTTAATGTTATTTCGTATTTTTTTTCCCGAATAAACACATTGAAGCATTGAACATACATAAGCACATTGAATCATGTATCTTGGTTAGATACTGAATATAAATATATAAAACAGAGATGTTATTATCATTGCAACCTATTTTTAATTGTTTGCAAAAGGAAAGATTTATAGCGAGTTGAGAGTAATTTTGGGACAGGGAAATTAATCTTGTTAAATTATGACATAATTTTTTTTTTTCCCAGTTACAAATTTTAGCCTCCTTCTCAAAATAATATATCAATCAAGGTTCCCTTTTATATTCTGGCCTTTTGTCATATTAAATTAATCGATCTTTAAAAAAAAAAATTAAATCGATTCTCTACAATGGAGAATTTTATTCATCTCCCACTTATTGTTCTTTTTTTTATAAAAAATTATTTACATACCAAAACAATAGAAAAATACGAGTTTTTATTTCATGAAAAATAACATCGTTTGTTGAACATATCGTGATATGCTTTGACCAGATTAAGAAATTGATATCGTTTTACAATATAACTGAATAAACAGCTATTTTATTATTTAGCCAGTCGTTTATGAACCAAATCGTATAATTGTTACATTTATAAAGTATAGACATACCAACATAAGTTGGTAATTCAGATGGACAGAAATTATTAAGAATATCTTGCGGATAATAGACTCCATTATCAGTGCTAACAATGAAGTTCCATGAATCTTATTATTACTTATAATATCAAAATCCAAAGGATCGACGTTTTGATTTAGTTGAAATTTTTATTCGACAGAAATAATTTGATTGATATCATTTTATAATTTTGATTTCTAACCATAAAAGTAAATGACAATGTGGGCAAACCTTGTTTTCGCTACTCAAAATTGCACATTACAGTATGGTACTAAGCGCATACACTAGGATATCCACATGTCGCACCACATATTTAAATCTTTTTAATAATTTAATTGTTAATTTAATATAAGTAAATTAGTTTCAAGCTCTATATAGCACTTTTATAACCTCTCATATAGAATGGCGCTTGCCACCTCATAGTCAATTTTTAACTTCACTGTTATCCACATATTATTTTTTTTTTTATGAAATATTAATTGTAAATCAGAAGATTTTATTATTGCTTAACCTTCCTGGAACTATTAGGTTGATGTGTTTAAAATTTGGTAAAGATTAATTCATTATTTTCTATGATTAGTCATCACAAACGGAAAATCTATAAATATATGGTGTCACATAAAGTGACCCAATGAAGTTTAAAAATCGACCGATTTTTGGCTAGCGGTATCCTGCAACATAGTTTTCTATGGTAAAACTACTAAACCATCTTTACCAAATTTGAACTACATCATCTTCGTAGTTCTAGAAAGGCTTAAAATATTAAATATTACAACAGTAATAATATAAATGGTACAATGTTTAGTGGCAGAAACAAGATTTGCCACACACTATTTTTTATATACTTTTATGATAAGAAATTAAAATCCAAACAGATAAAATCAATAAAATTATTTCTGTCACATAAAAATTATTACCAAATCAAAATTTCAATCCTTTGTTTTACGATATTGTATGTAAAAATTATGATTCATGGGTCTTTATCTGTAAGCACTGATAATGCAGTCAGTCGTAAAGATTCTTAACAGTCTCAGTCCATCTGGTCCAACTCATACATTAAAGTTAAAAATTTCATGTCTAATTACATAATATTCAAACACCTAATCCGCGAAATGCTAATTATTAATAAACATCAATTAAATTAATACACCCAAGATGTATTCATATTGAAGTAATTTAATTATATCGTTTTCTCTTGTTTTATTATTAAAGAGAAACTTTTTGTTTTTTAATTCCATTAAAAGCAACAATTTAATTCCGAATTTCCCGGGATCCCCTTCCATTTTTCCATTATCTCTTTTCCTGTTTCATCGGCCGCTTATCGATCTCCCCGTCGTTCTCGATATCGTGGGGTTATTATTAATGTGATTTATAACCCCCCCCCCCCACCTAGGAGGAAGGAGGGAAGGGGTCGTTGGTGAAGGTTCTGGTCCGCTAAGTTTAGTTTATTCCGCAATCCTCTCTCTCTCTCTCTCTCTCTCTCTCTCTCTCTCTCTCTCTCTCTCCCTCTCTTTCTGAGTGAAGTAATAGGTAATATGCCACCTATGTTATATCCGAGGGCAGGGAGTGAGAGAGAGGGTCTGAGAGTAAGGGCAAATTTTGTAAAATGTGAATTAGGCTAGCGGAACGTTTTGTGAAGTTTTCGGAGTAAACGGTGCGGAACAAATTGGGGTTTAAATCAAATTTAGTGTTGGTTGGCCCTGGCCCGTGGGGGGGGGTGGGGAACGGTGGGGGGTAGAGGTGGAGGTTGGGTTTTAATCGATGGAGTGTAGCCTCTCTCTCTTGGGGGGATCTTTCATACCCCGCTCTGGCAACTGTGCCATCCTTCTCCTCTCTACCGGTCCTTAAGGATAATACCCTTATTATAGGTTTAAATCAGTTATTATATAAGTTCCATTGAAGAGAAATATACAGAAATTATAGAATTATGGGATTAAAAAAAAAAAAAAAATTGTATAAGATGATAATCTGGAGGACAAAAACATCCAAGTTAAATCTTTTCTTATGGAATGCCGACGTTTAAACCTACCTTACAGTTCTTCTTCAGGATAGACTAGAATATATGGTTAAATATAACAAAATTAAAGCAAAAACTGATGGATAAACTAAACTACAATTTTTTTTTTTTTTTATTCAATTATTGAAATTTACAACTGTACAAAATATATACATCTAGTAAATGGGTTGATTATGATTATAATAACATGTCAAAACTTGAAAAGAACTACTTATCAGTTGCACATAAAAATTCTACACTAGAAGGTCTCTAAGCCATCTTCTTTTCAGACGCCTCGGAGGGTTATCGGATATAGAATGGGAAGCAAGTTGAAGGACTAGTAGATTTTTGTGGTTATGGAGCTTACAATGAAAGGATAGGTGTCTTATCTAGTTTGGGCTAAATCAGCAAAATATGGGACTTTAAGATCTTTACGGATAAGTTTATTTCTAACAAAGTAAGAAGTATTCAGGATTTTGGATCGTAAGGATTGGATATGGGAAGTATTAGAAGTTTTAGTTGAGCCCCAAAGCTCAACTCCTTGTGTCCAAATAGGTCTGATAACTGTCACGTAAATGAGTCTTTCATTTATATAATTTTTTTTTTTGTTATCGCTATTTACTAAAATTTACAACTGTCTACAAGATAATATAACATAAATATCAAGTAAATAATAGATGATAATGCTAAAAATAACATGTGAATTCCTTGTAAAGAAACTACCCATTGGTAGCACTTATAAAGTTCTATTAAATAAATTACAACATAACCTTCTAGTTCAGATCTCGAAGGCGCCTCGGACACAATCTACAGTAGAAAGTGAAGACAATTTTTATTCTAATGGATTTAAATGGTTATGAAGTTTTCTATGATATAATAGGTATCTGGATTGGGCTAAATAAACAATATTAGATACATTAAGATCTTTATAGGTACTTTGTTAGTGACAAAGTAAGGAGCTTTGAGGATTTTTCGAAGGATTTTGAATTATAAGAATTGGATACAGGACAAATTGGATGGTTTAATGGAGCCCCAAAGCTTTACTCCGTATTTTTCAAAACGTCTAATTTACTGTCACGTAAATGAGTCTCTTGTAACTAATCGGAAGGTTTAAATGTTTTTTTTTTAGTAGATTTTAAAGTCGAAAACGTCGAGCCGTTTCTTGTCATTTTAATCTTGTATGTGGGTTTGATATAAATCCTTTGTCCAGATGGAGTTCTAGGCAGCGGATCTGTTCAACTGGCATCAATGGAGTATTACTAAAAACTGCTAATGAATATAATCTAAAATCCTTGGAAAAACCTTCAAAGCTTCTGAATGTCTCAGAAATAAAATTATCCAAATAAAAAAATAAATATCTTAATGTTACATGTGTTGCTTATCTGTTTAGCCGAAACCAGAAACCTATCCAAAACAAACAACATGCCCACTCACAGCTACTAATCATTTAATCAGCTTCTCAACCAATTCCTTTTAACTTTCTGAGACATTTGAAAAGAAGTTGATCTTGAGACCTTGTTTTATTTCGGAAGTACTACGAATGCTATCGATGTATACCTACTTTGCAAGGAATTTACATATTATAACCATTTTCTTTACATTTGGGTACTCTTTTATACTACCCTTGTTAGGGTACATAAGGACGTTCTGACTCAACAAACAACAGAATATATTGTCCTGGTATAACTTTGTTGATTGAAACTTTAAATTGGTGTTATTTATTACTAAAAGTTTTGTGCTGATTAAAATATGTGTGTGTAGGCGCTATTTCTCGGAAAATATGGAACCATAAAATAAAAGATTATTGCGAAGTGTTTCCTAGAAAATCGTGAAAAGGCTAGATGTTTTCCATACATTGCTTTGTGCACCGAAAGGATTAATTTTTTTCAAAGTAATTCATTAGACACATTCACCGTCATTTACTTAAAACTGATAGCCACTGTAAACAAAACGATTTCATGACAAAGAAAATAAAATATTTACTTAATTATAAAACTAGGAAAGCGTCGATTCTCAATTCTACCGATTCTTGAGATATGAATCGGTTTCGAAAATCGAAGATCCAAAGCGGTTCCTCGATGAAGACCAGTTACGTTGACATTACTTTCATTATAGCTAATTTTTCACATTTTTCATCCTCAAAAAGTGTAACGTTTTTTCACACTTAAAAATGTTCCCTTCCCTGTTCGTGTTGCTTTGATCCGAAATCTGACGACTGTTTCCTGATCAGAAATTTAACGAGAAATCTTTTCTGACAATAATTATTTCTCTCTAGGACCTACAGTTTAGGAGCTATAGTTTGAAATAAAAAAGTTACTTTTGAAATCCCTATTTTCTCTCTTGAATTTAATGTAATTTATTATTTAAGCAATTTTATTATTTTAATCTAATATCAATGATCTATTGTTTTCCCATTCAGGGAAATTATTTATTTAACCTTTTGAGGATTTTTAACCCGGCGCACAGTGGGCAATATGACCGATTTAGGTGGACAAAATTCTGAAACTTTTCCATATTTAACCTTTGGGGTCCCAGATTACGGAAAAAATAATAAAAAAAATCTAATTAATTTTTTGACGCGATTGGCGAGCGCACAGTGGTAAAAAATCAAATTTATTGGCTAAAATCTAAAACTCTCCTACATTTAACGGTTGAAGTTCCAGAATATGGGAAAAATAATACAACAAATCTAATAATCGGCTTGGAGTGGCGTTAACCTGCTAATAGATGTGTTTTAAATCATTTAGGAAACTCTTCAAATTATAGGTTCAAAAACGTTTATTTTTATTTTTTTTAATTTTTAATTTTTATTTTTTTTAATAATCAAAGTACATTAAATAGAATTTAAATCAATTACAGAAATAAAATTAGGCATAATTTATAATAATTAATAAACGTAATTAAGCACAGGTAGATAAATATAAAAAAAATTATGAATATTAAACAACTGATTATCTTCTTCACTTCTGTCATAATATGATGATCCAGATTGATCTGATAACTCTGGCTCTGACATGTCATCATTTGGTTTCTCAAGATTTAAGTTTGATAAGGATAATTGTTCGTTTGGAGTAGTGCACATTAGTAAATATAGCAAATCTGAATCTAACGGTATTTTATGTTTTTTGTAGTGAAGCAACAATAGGGTCCGATGAAACTAATAGCATTGTCAACAAATCACTATTTGTCGCTATTCATGAAATTTTCTTGTAGAAGAAGATGGCTGTTAAGAGGTAGATGCCTCTTTCACAACTGGAAGAACCGCGCTTACCAGAAACGAAGTGCGTGCTGTGCAGCGAAGGTCCATTTTTCACAGTCAACCTTCAATAACTCGCTGACTTTTCTTTTTTTTTTGTTTTCTCACTTTTTTTTTTATCGTAGACAAGTAGGCTGGATAACTGAAATACTAAAATCCAAGTCATCGGAATCAAGGCAACTATAGTATTTATTGAAAAAATCTTCCAATTTTCTGTGACATTGAAATTTTGTCGAAAAAAAAAAAAAAAACGGACGGAAATTTTAATTTTCAAAGGCCTAATCTCCACATTTTCTTAATTATTAATATGAGAAGAAGTTAGAATAGATTTCAGCAAGTGGTCTTGGCGGTTTTATTGGGGGGGAAACTTAGCTCACTCTTCAAAAAATGTTCCCCAGGTGATTTGGAGTGTTGTGTCTGAAAAAAATTATGTATCACCCCAAAACGCAAAAAATCGCAAAAATTCTTTGCATCATTTAAAGACTAGAAGGATTGATGAAACAAATCCCACGAACGAATCCTTGGGGTAACTTGGGGGTCATATAGTTTTTCGTTATTGAATTGGGGCATACATTTACAAATTGCTAAATTAACTCTACAGGCAGATTCCAATGTATATTCAATAGCGAGTGTGGAAATATAATGTCTTACCTGCCTCAGCAATGTCCATTGTTAAATAAAAGCAAAAAGACTTTGCGCTACACATACCTTGAACATAATAAATGGCCATCGAATAAAGATAATGCCACTGTTGGTTATTAGGCACTTGTGTAAACAGGGTTGATTCAGTACTTTACTATTTATTTGTAAACAAGTTATGGCGGGAAATATTAGTATTAAGTGTCTTACCAACTAATAATAAAAAGGTCAAGCACTCAGAAATTCCAAACTTTTGACTTGACTTTTGTCCACCTAAATGGGTGTTTTTGCCCACTGTGCGGCGTTGGTCGCTAGCCGATCTGATACACCGTTAGTCGCTAGGTGACCATTTCCCTCACTTCTTTGATTTTCATAAAAAATGGAGTTTTATGTTACCAGATATGTAGTTATAAATGTTATATAAATATGTTTATAATGTATCAATAATTGTAGTATGGAGTATAAGGATTAAAAATGTATCTTTACAAAGATTTATTGTAAAACAACAAAAAAAAAACCAAACAAAAATTAAATATTTTCCCTTTTACATAATAATGTGTTTTACATCAGCTGGCTCATTTTCTTATATTTCTATAAAATTATTACAAGTATGTTTAGTAGGTTCATTGTGAACTAACATAAAAAACATTGCACTTTTTATAATTTTTTTTTGTTTTTATTTTTTTATTTCTTCGGCACACCTTTACCAGATCTATTTTGTATTGCCTGGATCAGCCACGAACAAGAATCTGGAATAGTAAATATTTCAGATTCCTAGTAAATTATTGAAAAATAATATAAATACAATTGACGACGATTTATTAACTAATTACTTACAATTTATCTTCTCAACTAGCTGTTTATCCAATTCAAGAAGTTTATATCCACGACTCATTTTGAACCTAAGTAATCACCAATAAATCGAATAGAAAACTCGCTCAGTAAAATGTCACGAATAAACTGCACGAGATATAATCTGATACTGAGGATTGTGGTCAGGGCAATTTTCAGTACAAATATCCCAATATCCTGGCCACCTGGATCCGTTTTACTTAGAAATCGTATATTTTTATTCGCAAATGTCCTAAACTCAGCTATACTGAGGGTTAGCGATGAAAGTTAAATTCTGACGAACTTATAAATATTTTTTAGAAGGGTGAGAGAAATGCTCACCTAGCGACCAACGCCGGGTTAAACAATAAAAACTAATATTTATCAGAATGACTTTAGAAATTAATAATTAATTATAATAAAAGGGTTTAGATCAAGGATAAATGGTACATGTTTTTGGGATAGGTGTATATATACATTCGGTTAGGATCGCTGTATACAATCTTTTTTCGGTTATATGTAATATGGGTTTATTATAAGTAAAGTTAGTAATGTAGTGCTTACTGGTGCTTAAGTGCAAACACAAAGTCTATCTAAGAATCACTACGTGATGTACTGAAATAATTGTTATGAGAGGTAACGGACAGTTTTATTTTTTAAACGCAGTTTGTCTCCATTCAAATTGTTCTATGTTAAAAATTATAGTATAACACTTAAATATTTGGCGAGTTATCTTTCAAAACTGAACATGTTCACTCTAGAAAATGTTTAAAAAAAAGCAAAAAATCTATACCTGCTGTTAAATTCAAAACCATTATTTCATTTAAATCAGTGATAGTTTTTTTACTATCGAAAAGAAAGTATAATAGTGTGTGCAACCCGCAAGACTTTTTCAGAAATAAAAAACAAAATTTAGACCGAAAGTGAATAGTGAATATGTTCAGTTTTGAAAGTGACGCGTTATAATATTTTATATTTCTTGCTTTATTGATTGATTTTATAAGTATTGCTTCAGAAATATTATTTTTATAATGTAAAATTAATTTTATGTTTTTTCGTCAGTTATGTATTAATTGATTTTTTTAAAATATTAAATTAAGGATTTTTTTCCTGTGATTCCTACCGTGGACTATAACTACGGTAGAGATTAGGAGAGATATAGAGATATCGGTAAAAGTATAGGCCGGGCTGAGATATGAGGGTACGGTCCCCCCCCCCCTACCGTGGGCAAGGTAGATATTGATCGTGGATTGTTGCCGATTGCCGATGCCCCAAGGAGCAACCACATCACTACACCGCCTCTACATAGTTCTCTATATCTTGTCTATGTCTATATGTTGTCTTTGTGTTTGTAGCTATTGTATCTATTGTAACTATCTTAGTTACAGCTCTCTACACAGCTTAGTGTACGCTTCTAATTAGCGATATGCTGTTATAGGCTTATCTGGAAATATAATGCAAGTAAATAATCTAAAAACAATTTTTATAATCTTAATACTCTCTCTTTCTCTTAATATATTTCTGCCAACGAGTTAGTTACTTTGCTATGCCGCGAATGGAAGATTGAGTCTTTAGTATTAACAGATTTTAAAAGGGAATTTTCTATTGAATTTCGATTATATGAAATATTTTATTTCTTATAAATTCCTAAATTCCTAGAGTATCATATAATAATATTCCACTGATCCCTGTTAAACAAATCCGCTATCTATGACTCCAACCTGACAAACGTTTATCTTGAAACCCACATACAAGACTAAAACGACATGAAACTGTTCGTCGTTTTCGGCTTTTTCAACATTTACATGACAGTCATTAGACCTATTTGGACATATTGAGTTGAGGTTTAGGGCTCAACTGAACCTTCTAATTCTTCTCGTGGCCAACCTTGACAACAATCAAAAATCGTTTGAAAAATCCTCAATGCTCCTTACTAATAAAATTATCCATAATGATCTTAATGTTCCATATCTTGCTAATCTAGCTCAAACCAGAAATCTACCCATTCATAGTAAACTCAATAACCACTAGTCTCTCAACTTGCCTCTAAAAAGACTGCTATATTATAGAAGTTTTATAAAAGTGCCACAAATGCGTGATTGCTTTAAAATATATATTATATTGTCATATTATTTTATTCCTTTGATCACACATTTACTAGGCTTATGTACCTACTTACAGTTGTAAATAGTAAAAAAAAAATGAAAACAAATAAAAAATAAATTATCTCTTATAAATTGATCAAGGTTTGTAAAAAAAGAATTGGCAGTCGGTTGGTGAGAGTTCTGAAGCGTATGTTGGATGACAAAGAGTTGCATGACCAAACTTAAACAATCTTCGTGAGGTCAAACGTGAGACAATGGCGGTCAGTTCATGAAGGAGGTAGCCAAGTTTTGAGCTATTTTACTTTTCCGTTTGTCTTGAGACGATCAGCGACGATCGAACCACGCAGTCAGTTCTCAAACAATTTCCTTGGGATTTTCTTAGAAAAATATCTTCATCAAGGGAAGGAGTTCTTCCACGACCTTTCTTGCCTTCAAAGCTTAAACATTCCCCGAAATTTTTAACAGTGTTTCACATTTTTTTTTTTTTTTTTTTTTTTTTTTAACAGATAATTTTTAACCGCGATTCAGACTTGGTTTATATGTATTTTGAAGTTATAAAACGAAAATAGGCGAAATTCAGAATTTGAAATCAGTACAAACTGGACTATATTTTTTAGTAGGGACAATGATGCAGAGGCAAACAAACATTTTTTTTTGGGAGATAATTAACTAATAAAGACATAAATACAAATAAATAAACCCTCAAATGTAAACTGTTTATTATCTTGAAAAGCGATTAATGGAAGACACGAAATCCTCCATTAATTTCCTGATAACCAATATTAAACCTTTTAATTGTTAACTATTAAAGCATAATTAGACATCCAACATATTACATGAAATAATTTTATCGATCCATCTAGTTGGATTTTAATTTCTAACTATAAAAGTGTATGACAGTTTGGTGAACCTCGTTTCTGCCACTAAAGACTATACATGTTAATTATTTTTATAGTAAAATTTATTACTATAAACCTTCCTAGAAATATGAAGACGTTGTAGTTAAAATTTTTTCCAGTTAGGATTAATAGTTTTACCATTACTAACTCTTTTGCAGAATGACCACATATCGGTGGATTTTTAAACTGCACTGGGGTCATCATGTTGCTTCATAGCTTTTTAAATAACAATTGAATTGAAAATTTTTAAATTTTATCATGAATTTCTAGCTCTATATAACATTGTGCCTTTGTAACCTCTCTCGAATGGTACTCGCCACCTATCAGTCGATTATCAAACTTCACTGCACACCACATATTTATCGCTATTTTATGACAATACGATTGAAAATCTTTATATTTTATTATTGCTAAACCTTCCTTGAACTATGAAGATGATGTGGTTAAAATTTGGTACAGATTGGTTCAGTAATTTTTGCGGTTAGTGATCACAAACGAAAAATGGCTTGTCCTTATACGTATATAATAGTATATATATTAACTTTTATAATATATATAAAACGTCCCAGAATAAAGTTTATTTTTTCATATCATTATATATATATTGTACATTCTAAATTTCATATTCTAGATTATACAAAAAATAATATTTTTATTTTATTTTTCCTCAAGAAAATGTTTAACTTTTAAACCTATATAAAATTTTTATTATTTAGTAGCGGCTGTATTTCTCAAAGGATAGCAATGTTTTAAAAATGGCATTTAATTTAATAAAGCAGTTTTCAGTTTTGTTGTATTTTTTTTTTGCTTTTTTTACAGCGCTGTAAAAAGGTAATTTATCGAGTGAAAATAATGACGAGGGGGGGGGGGGTTGTGGAGTTATCTTTATGGCGGGAGGTGTTTCGCCTCCGCTGTTAACGGCTACCTATGGTTCGGTTTATATCTATCTCTCTCTATTACAAATATATACATATTTTTTTTTGTATTTTCTTAAATATCGATTCTAAAATAATTTCTCATATCGATTCAAATAAACTTTAAACATTTTATTAAGGAAAATCTAAAATAAATGGGCTTAAAAAAATTGCAAGATTATAAATTTAAAATATAGAATATTACCATCACCCATTGACCGTTACCTCTCTCCCATAAATAAGATACAGATAATTTTGGCTAATAATTGATGTTTTATATGTTTATTCATATCGATATTTTATAGATTTATGCGACTGAGCATTATTTATTCAATGATATTTTCACGCATAGCTTTAATTTTAAACATTGTTTAAATTGCACTAATAAGGTGTTTAAAGATTACGTAATAACATAATTGGACATCCAATTTTTTATTTAAATGTATAAGTTGCTAATCCAGATAGAGACTATTAACAAACTCTTACGTATGTTGAATTTGATTCTTATGAAAATTAAAACATTATTTTAATGCATTCTTGTGGACTGCAGTGACATACAAGGAAGTAGATAGTTTGTGTGTACAGTTAGGAAATCACAATAAGATAGTATTAATTTATTGTGATGACGATAGTATTTTAAGATCTGCCAGATATGATTTTTACGACCGAAGGATATTTGGCTTTTTCTTTTTCCACTTGACTGCCAAGTTCCCAGGCCCGAGTTCGAGTCCGACTGAAGGGAGATAAATTATTTTCGATTTTCTATGGACGCTCGATTTCGACTTCGGGAGATCCTCCTGAGGCACACCCAGCCTCGATGAAGTGGGTACACTTAACTGGGGAAAAACCTGGCGGTTGAGCGAGATTTCGGCCAAATCTCCTCCTTTCACAACCGTTGGCCTAGTAACTGTACATCCTTGAATAAGTACTGAACCCAGGACCCTTCATCGGCTGTAGTGGTTGTACAAAAAAGGACACTTTTGTCTTTCCGTTTAATCATTTAGTAATAACATATTCGTCGGTAGGTTGGAGATAGTGTGTATAAATTATATGTGTACATAAACTGTGTTTATATAAATAAAATTTATATTTTAATTATTTTAAACTTATCTAATTATTTATTTTTTATTTTTGTTTACAGGTGAGTAATCTTTCGTTAATGAGCAATTTATTGTATCCGAGGAATACCGTAAGTAGAATTAATTTTTTATAGCCTAAAATACTAATTTCTATTGACATCACTTCTTAGAGAATATGAGTAAAGCATCATTTAGTATTTTCTTTTTTCATTTTACCAGTTGTGAATTTTTCTGAAAAATTATACTAGATATTTAATTATTTATATTATCTTAAATTAAATAAATGAATATAGAATATTTTACTTGAAAAAAAAAATATTCTAGGATGCAGTAAGGTTGTAACAATAAAAATAAAAATAAAATAAAACATTACACTTCAAAAAAGTTTTGAGTAGATTACTGACCTTTCTGTAGTTATTTTAAATCTTTTAGAAAATAATTTTTCCTAAAAATAACAACAATACAAAGTTACTGGTACAACAGTTTTATCAATTAAATATAACTGCATTTGTATTTATGACATTTATTGTAGAAACAAAAACATATTTAGTTGAAAAAAAAATTGAACTCATTTAATCAGCTGTGTAATAAAATTTTGAAAAATGACCGTTGTAACAGAAAGTCAATATTTTTTTTTTTTCTTTATGTATAACATTTCTTCGACTTATATATTATATCTGTCACCCCAGTGAATAAGTGGTTAAGTCGCATTTTGACCAAATTAGTGAAGTGACTGAAAAGAAGCATAGAGATATTTTTTTCATAGTATTTATCTTAAAACATTGTTATTGTAATGTGCGTTTGTATCCATCTTGAGTTTCGTAAAACTCAAGTTGTTAAGTCGGTTTCATCTGCACACTTCGGTGAACAACTGTCTAAACAATGTTGATCAGTTATGTACGCCCGGTGAAACATGGTTAAGTTTAGTTAACCATTCGTAGACAATTTGTTTTATGCTGGCCAGCTGTCTAAATCAAGTTACCCAATTAGTTATCAAGTTATCCATTATGAACATTTAATGAAATGTTAAGTTTAGTTAGCTACTTGTGAATCGATATACCTTTCATGTAACCTGCAAACTTCTCCGAAGCATTAGATCTCAGCAGCAGCCCTAATTATTTATTCCCACTTTATTACGGGATTTTATTCATTTTTTTCTTTGCCTCAGGCATCGTTATTCAGTCTTTTTTTGTCTTAAAAAAAAAAAAAAAAAAAAAAAAAAAAAAAAAAAAAATGCTCGCCCGAATTAAGTTTTTATTCTCCTTAAAAGAGATTTTTTTTTTTTTTTTTGTAAGTGTGATAGTTTTATATAATTTATTTCTTTTTATCATTACCCAATTTTTCAAAATATTAATTATTTTTTATGTGACATTTGCGAAAAAATTATTTAGAAATTAAAATTCCTGTAAACAATTGTTTTGGCGTTTGTTAAAAGAATTTAAAACTTGTTATTTTTTCAAATAAAAACAAAATTAATTTTTTTCTCCATATCTAATATCTTTGCTGTTGACATTTTTTTTGTTTTACCATATTTTTTTTGTAATTAATAGGTTTATATTTTTATATGATAAGTCGGATTTTTTTAATAATAAAAAGCAATCTTAATTGTATTACAATTTTTTTAATTTATTTTATTTTTTTTTATTTCAAAGTCCTAAACAAAATAAAAATCATTTTGCACAATTTCTATACGCAGCTTTATATATTTTCTGCACATATTCTTTATGTTATTTTAAAGCAATTTTTTCTGTATAATCACAATATTTTTTGTTAATTTTATAACATCTTCGTCTGTTTTGTAAAATAAAAACAACATTAATTATTTTCTCCTTATCTAATATACTTATCTTATCTTTTCTGTTGACATGTTTGTTTTTATTTTATTATATATATATTTTTTTTAACTCAAAGGTTTTTATTTCTATATTGGATTTTCAAATAATAAAAAGCAATCTTAATTATTTTACAACAAATGTTTTTTTTGTTTTTTTTTCAATTTTCTAAACAAAATCATTTTTTTTTTCTTTATTTATCTAAATTCACAACTGTCAAATGCATTAATGACAACCAGGGAATGAGATGGCTGTAAAACAATAAGAAAGTTTTGGCATGAGAGGCATGATGATGAGCATTGCCCATTGGCACCTCCATCTATCTTGTTAATCATTTAATTTTATTCAAGGAGATCTCTCATCCAGCTCCTTCTCAACCCTCTACGGATATTGTTGGGCATCATTGTTGTGGCCATGTCGTGTAGACGTTTGTTGGGATAATATAAAAATTAATTTGCACAATTTCTATATGCGAAGAAATGGTTAAGTCTCCAGTGAACAACTTGTTAAATATAGTATCATATTACTGATAAGAGCTATTAACTCAACTTATTAGTGGTATCAAGAGAAAACTATCTAGATACGTTATACAAAATTTCATTGATCAATTTCATAAACCTGATTTTGTATTGGTTTTAAAACTTTAAAAGTCGGGCCCTGAAAAGTAATGATATTTGACTTAACCACTTCACTGAGATGACGGATATGTACGCGCCCAATTTTAAGTTATATCGCAAGAACTTATTATAAAAAAACTTGAATATTCTAAAATCAATTCCTCAAAATAACTGGTTTATTTACATAGCAAATATAAAACGAAAATTATCCGCAAAGAATTGTGTATACCTTATATTGACGCACATATGTTTTAACTATGTAAAAAATTGTTTTATGATAAGTATAAATGTTAGAGAACCCACTTATTAATTGGGAACTATTCAAAGTTGTTATATAAATGAACTTTTATCTCAATGTTATATCCATCCAACTTCACACGTATGATCAAACCAAAAAATACTTTGAAAAAAAATTAAGAAAAATCGTCAAGCATCCCTCAATAAAGCATCCCTCAAAGATACCTTCACATAAGAACAAAACATGTACTCCTAACATAACTGTATACTCGTTTTTGTTACTTGTATATAATATTTGTTATTGTATATAATATTTGTTATTGTATATAATATTTGTTATTGTATATACGTATTAGTTACTTTAATTTTATTACGTTTTTTATTATATATATATATATAGTTACTATATATATTATATATATATATATATATATTATATATATATATATATATATACATATCAGTTATTTTTATTTTTGGTTTGTGTTTTTTTTTTTTCCCTAATCTTTTCTACTTTGTAGAGATCACTTTTAAATTGTAAACCTTATTTATTATTGAATAAAACTATATTGTCCTTTTAGAGGATATGAAGTCCACAACATATATATTTAAATGAAATTTTTAATTGTAAAAATTCAAAGTTTTATTAATTGTTAAATTAGTACAAAGAGGTATGCACACAAAAGCACTAGTACATCTGTTACGGCAGGACCAATGTTCTTTTATTTCATTGCTGTTTATAAATATACGTATGCATGTATGTTATGTAAACATTTATAGTTACAATTTTTTTTTTTTTTTTTTTTTTTTTTTTTTTTTCTCTTTTTTTTTTTTTTTTTTTTTTTTTTTTTTTTTTTTTTTTTTTTTTTTTTTTTTTTTTTTTGTATCATGGTTTTACAATATAGTACGGTGATACCATTGTGCTCTATGGTTTGAGGCCATCAGAAAGCCAGCTGTAGAATTCCTTCATGGTACCACTCTTTAGGTTTTGAATCGGAGAACTCACGAACCCCATTTTCAACATTTAGGTTTTTGAATATTTTTCCATAAAGGAAAAGAGCCATTGATCTGAACAGGTGGTAGTCTGACGGTGCTAGGTCTGGACTATATGCCGGGTGAGGGAGAAGCTCGATTCCATCCAAATTAGCTAGTTTTTCTTTTGGGTCTTGCATTATGTTGTTGGAACAAGACTTGCTTCCCGTTGACTAAACCTAAAAACCGCTGAACTAAAACATCGCACATTCTCTGCAGATGTTCTGAATAGAGCTCTGAAGCGCAGAGCGTCCTGCTTGACTACTGAAACACAGATCCTGATCCTGATTTCCTTTCATGGCTAAAATCACCTTCATTAAATTTTTGGAAACACCTTCTCACCGTCCTTTCATTCAAAGAGTCTTCATTCCCAAATTCAACCGATAAACGAGTGGCTTCAGCTGCTGAAAACTCCCGTTTCCAATAATGAAGCAAAATTACGAAAATTTCGTACTTTACTGTTATTTTAAACAAAGGACAGCTAAAGAAGTACTGAGCCCGGATAGAGGGCATGCTGTTTGCCAAATGGTTTAGACGGGATGAAACATGAACTTCTTATCACAATTCTTAGCTCCTGAATGTATATAAGAGAGGAATTACGATGCATAGTTCAAACACAAACAAAACGGTCATTGTTTTTTTAGTCATCCCATTAAATAAATTAAATTCATTTACCATTATTTATTGCCTTTAGATATGTTTTTAATTAATAAAAAATATTTCTTATAATTTATCATTCAGATTTTTTTTTTCCATTGTTGATAATTTTTATACTACTCCGTACTCCGCTAGTACCGGGAATTTATTATATATACTTAATATACTAGTTTAGCAAACCCTTAGGTTGGATGCAAACACCACCGACCTCAGACCACACTGTTTGATAAAGTCCTATATAGTAGCTTCTATAGATTTACCTCTTTCTCTCTCTCTTTCTCTCGCTCGCTCTCTCTCTCTTTATGTGCAACCAACCTATGCCTGTTTTTGACTCGGCTTTCCAAAAGACCGAGAACATACGTTAGCTGAAACAATGCTTAAAGCCCCGACAGGCCACGTGGGATGTGGGATATTAGTGGGATTTTAGTGGTGTTGTTGTTGAGTTGTTTGAGGGGGGCTTTGGTTATCTAAAGGCTGGCAATTAGTATTCTGCTTGTCAGTGGAATTCCGCTGAGCGTAGTGCTGCACACCCTTTCAGCATTGTCAAGAGTCCTCCCGGTTCACTTCTCCATTTGTAATTCCTATCAGCGTTATTTTAATGCCCTTCCCCCACCCCTGCGCCTCGAAACACTTTTAAGGAGTAATTGTATCTGGGCCATTTGTTTAGAATACTAAAATATATATTTTATTTTATTTTATAAATCGTTAGCCTGGCTTCAAATACAGCGCGTTTCACTTACAAATATGTACTTTTAAAAAAATAAATAAATTTATTTATTGAAATTTAGAATTTAAAAAAAAAAAAAAAAAATCAACCACTGACTAGTAAAAGTTATAGAACTTATGACCATGGTCTCTAAAGGAAGAAGTAAAGTATCCTGTAATCTTAAAATCCTGAAACCGTCTTATTTTCTTTCGGTTTGTAACATTAACGAACTTTTACCTTTATAATAATAATTATGAATGAATTAAAAAATTTTTTGTCAAAAGCACTATCTTCAAAATCACATTTAGAAAATGGAAGAGCTAAGTTGAATCTGTTACTGGGTCTATATAATATTCAGATAATTATGTATACAGATACATATTATTGTATTCCAAAGAGCCGGTTTTTAGTTTTCTAGCTTTTTAAAGTTATGTATTTTCCTATTTGTTTATTAAGAATCACCAGAGTATATAACATTTTTAGTAACAGGCTTTTTCAAAAGCCCTATAGTTTTTTTAATCATCAACATTTTTTTGGTCTGAACCGTATTTGTTATAATTCTAATTCCACCTTTTCTAATGCAAACAATTTTGTTTACTATCTTTGAAATAGGGATTACATTTTAATCCACTCACTGCTAAACGTTTAAAGAAATATATTAAAATGGGGAGTGTTGAAATTCAAATTCGCTCAATTATATGAATTAAAACTTGCCTTAAAGGCAACCAGCAAAATATGCTCCGTCTTTGGTTTTCTAAATATCGCCAAGGCGACGAAACGCTGGATGATGCTCGTTCTGGAAGGCATCAAGTTGCCAACGAACAGTAAATTCAAGAATTAATTGATTCGGATCGAAGTCAGACATATTTGTATGTGATTCGGATCGAGGTCATTTGCTACAACGACATAACTCAAAAGCAAGCTTTAAAGTAATGCCGAGCTTTTGACTGTCTAATGAACCATTCAGGAATGTAGTTTTAGCCGGTAGTACGTTATATTTGAGCTTCAACTGTTCACTAAGAGAGAGCAGGATATGTCACCATTCTATGTCTACAGATTGTCCTGTACTTTATTCGCAAGGCTGTCCTTCTGCAAAATTAAAGTTTTTGAGTTACGTCACTAGGGTGACTATGGATAAATTAATGGAAATTGGATAGGACACATTGCACCATCCACCATATTCTCCCGACCTTTCACCCATCTATCACCTTTACAGATCTCTAGATAATTGTCTCTGGTATAAATGTTTTGATAACCAGCAAAGATTGGTAATTTCTAAAAAATGCTATTTTGGATGTTGTATCACGGTAGGATGGAGATATTAGTTTGAATGGAGGTTATTTTAATGAATAAAGTTATTGTATAGTTATTGGTTCATTGATTTTTTTAATTACCCCCCACCCCCACCAAAAAAAAAAAAACGACAGGACTTTTGAAACGACCTGGTATTAATACTGGGTCGTGATTTAAATCTGACCTACATTGCAGGGATGTGTGGAATCTTAATATCGATAAATATCTATCCAAAAGTCACTATGCATCGTTTCTACACCCTTATAATATATATAAAATAAATGCTTTTTACTTTGATTGTGCTTGAATTAGAAAAAAAACTTAAAACTGCTTGCTACAGAATTTGCAGTTCTTTTCAAAAATTTAACATTGCTACTGCAAGCCAAAAATATAATTGTTGAATTAAGAAATGTTATGCTATCAAAAAATATAGAAATGACGTTACAACATTATATAATGGTACTTTGGTTTTTATCTTGTTGTATATGCTTAGTATAGTATATTACCAATAATTTTACAGACAGATTTTTTAATCTTATTAGTCAAGGCAAGGAAAGACAATAATCGTGGATTAGGAAAAAAATAAAATAAATTAACTGACTGACAAATAGCTCCACTCAATTGATTTATTTATTTTCTCGGCTACAAGAATTATTCTTTCTTACTTTTTTTCCATTACCACTTACTTTTACGAAATCATATAAAGACTATAAAAATTAATAAATAATTTGAATTAAATAAAAGCAATCAAAATTTAAAAAAAAAATACTAAGCAATTTTAAATTTACTAAATTTCAATTAACAATGTTTATATCTACCCCTTTTGTTTATTTCATCTTGAATATAATGGGATAAAAGTCTAATGTGATATTGAATAAATTCTTGAAGGATGTCCCCCATCTCAAGCACAACTGTAATAAATCATAATAATTAAAAACTACGTAATTTTATTATTATGATTATAATTATTTTAAATACTTTTATTTAGTTAATGTTTTTTGTAATCCTAATACATTTCATGTAAAAATTTCATCCGAGGAGAAGAAAAAAATATGATTGCAATAATAAATCCCTTCTCTACTGTTAGTTATTAAAATGATTTTTATTGAAGGTTTTGTGTATTATAATTTTGTATATAAAGTATTTTGTCAACTTGATTACTATATTAAGATAGAAAAAGTAACATTCAAACCACTCTCCCCTTCACACCCATTTTCATAGTTTGGGGCTTTCAGTATGTTGTAGAGTATACAACTATTAAACAATAATTTAAAAAAATTCAAATACTATATGTTTTTCCTGAGGCGCGATTTTCGTCCTTCGCTGCCTAGACTATTGGATTAAAAACATCTTTGCAAAAATTTAGTTTATAATATTTCATAATATAACATTTTATGCGTATTCTACTGAATTAAAAATAAAATTACTGTTATGACATTGAGTAAAGATTAAATTAATTATTATATCTTGATACCTAAATGGGTACTACTATCGACAAGGCGCTCCACCAAAAACTGCTCGACCTGCAATGTACCCCGCGAGATCGATCCCAACGCTTCAATTCGAGTTTCACATTTATCCATATTTCTTTCCTATTACCTTACGTGTAAACATTCACCGACTGCAGTTTTAACTTGGTTTTGTTTAGTATTATATTGATTTTTTTACCTCCTTGAATATAAAAGGGTGACACAGAAGTTAACAACAAAAGTTTCAGCATGGATTTAGTTTATATAGTTTTATATTTCCACTTCACTTATTCACACGTGATTAGATTTTTTATTATCCATATTACTTAATGACCTTAAGGTCATTATAAGGTGAGTAGAATTTATCAATACTAGATCATCTTTTTTTTTTTTTTATTTCTGTGTTTGACGCATTTTTGTTTTAGCCCTGATGATGCGAATCGTTGGCAAATAAATATGTCCTTTTTTTTTTTTTATTGATCCCTAACAACATCCTTCACTATAATATCTCTTCAACATTGATTTAGTGTTTTATATTTTTATTTTTTTTATTTCCGAATAAGTATTTTCTTATTTCTCATTTTAATACTAGGATGCATAATAGAAGTTAATATTAGTTTGAAGATGGATCTGTGTTTTTTTTCTACTTCCCTCTCGAAATGTAGAGACTAAAACATTGAAATAAGTCGGAACAAGGTTAGAATCGATAAATGGTATTCTTGGAACGTAAAGGGGCTGGAACGCCTCATAGATAGTTGTAATCTTAAATTCATCAATCCTGATTTTGTTGATATCGTGCGTACATCAAGTAACACCACTAAATTATATTAATCCAAAATGCACCGATTACTGTTGTTATGTGGAAGGTTCTTTTTAAAGATTTAATCCCAATTATTTATGTATACGAAGAAAATAAAAGGGGAGGTTGGACACATAATCCATAATTGGTGGAGCGTTCCCCGGGAGCGGGGACTGGCGGAGACATCGCCGGGATTATCCGGACACGGGCTGAGCTGGCCTGGAAATCTTTAACGATAGGTTAGCGGGAGAGCGAGCGGCCCAGGGGGCGAGGGGTGGGGGAGGCGAGGGGCAGGGGTGGGGGCAGCGGGGGCGGCGGGGAGGGGGGCGCATGCGCAGAGCCCCCGGCCGCCCCCGCACACCGCTCCCGGCCGCCGCCTCCGTCGCCCCTCTGCCGCCTCCGCTCCACGCTCCACACTCAACATGGTGAGTACCACCAGCCGTAATCGTAGGCCCCTACTCTATCGAAGTCTCTCTCGTCCCGCTTCTTATCTCTCCGCTGCACGTGTGTGTATATCCTAGCTGTCCTGTTCCCAGTATATCATCCCCTCACATCCATAAAATGTATTTTTGTGAAAATTATTAATTAAAAACCTAAATAAAAATAAATCAAACAAAGGAACACAAGACATATTTTTAAAAACATAAATATTAAAAGTAATAACTTCATATAATTCATTCCGTTACATAATATGTGATAACTTAATTTTTTTATAATTCCAGGTGACGTGAAATAATCATTTCTTAATAAAACAATAATTGTATGAATAATATTTTTAAGAAATTGTAATAATTAGTTTACTATTTATAATTTTGTATACATTTTCAACTCCTTTTAATATTTATACGGACTAGATACTCACGTTAATACATCTTCGGCTAAGATGTGATTCTTCGTAAGCGCCAATTTCCAGAAAAAAAAGTTTTAAAACCATTATTTTCACAAAAAATAGCCGCATCGATTCAGTGAGGCCGCGTATTCACCAGATCAACAATAACATTTCTAGTTTTTATTTATTAGCTATTTATTAAACTTTACTACTGTATAAATTTTAAAAGAAATGCAGCTAGTAATTGTGTTAATAAAATAAAATAAAACAAGAAAATTGCTTGTGAAGCGATGACTCGGTAGCACGTCAACAAAAAGAGGTTTAAAACGTATTCATTAGAGAAATAATAATTCAAAATACCTATTATTCAATTGTATAAACAGTTTTTTGCTTCCCCTGGAAATACGGTATTTTACACATACGAGATATCACGTATTAGCCGGCGATATGACGTTAATACTACAAGAACTCAAAAATAAATCAGAAATGACACTTATCATTTAATATTAACATACAAGAATTTTTTTTTTTCATAAAATAAAAAATAGTAGAACTTGTATCATTCTATTGGCAGCGCTCGAATTCTTGAGGTTGGCATTCCTTTCAGTTGTAGCTTATAAGGAAAGAGTTTCTTGATTTCCTAATGAATTTTTCTTTATGAAATTAATTCTTGAAATTTGAATTAATTTGTACTTCGTTTTCCTGTGCGCTAGGATTAAGGGATGGTCTACGTAAGCGCTCGCGTATCAGAGTATTGAATTCAAATATAAAATTACAATTAATTATACTTTTATTAGTTTAAAATTAAAATAATAAATTAGTTTATTGTTCGTAATTAATCGCTATTAATTATTAAAAATAATTATGAAAAAAATCCTTTTATAAAAAAATTAATTTTATTATTAGTTTAATCTAATATTTTTACATTATCTTATTATCACAATATTACAGCAATATTATTAGTATATGCTAATTATTATATTATTTACGATGTCTTGTTTAAAGTTGCTTGCTTTATTTTTTTTTCTTTTATTAAAAAAAAACATTCTAAAATAGTTATAAGCTTGATATCATTTCTAGAACCATTTAAGAATTAATATATATATATTTTTTTTTTTAATTTTTAATATATAGTTTCCTTTAAGAAAATAATACGAAATAATAATACTAAAATGTTATTTAATTTAAAATTAAATTAAAAGTATTCAATTAATATGTTAATTATATATTAGACTAAATTTGTCTAAAAGTAAATCTAATTTAAAATATTTAAATTATATTAATACTATAAATTGAGTAGAACCGATTAGAATTGGCCGGAGCAGGTACAATCGCAGCATCGACTACGGGAAATTAAAGGTTATTCTTAAAATAATTAAAAAATATATTTTAATAATTATTATAATGGAACTATGCATTAATATTTTTTTTATTATTCACCCTCAATTAAATACTTAAAAAATGTTATTGTGCTGGTTGTTTCGGCTTAGCTCCTCAAGTCTAAATATTCTGAAAAATTATATTTAATAAATAAAATATTTTAATAAATATTAAATTAGGAAAAATAAACCATCAAAATACTTAAATAAATAGTTTTACTATTTTTAGATTTTTAATAATTATTCGTATTTTAAAATGACTCTAGTAGTTATTATAAAAAAATAAAAAAAATAATAAAATATATATATATATATATATATATATATATATTGCTTTATTATTGCTATTTACATAGTTAAATTTAAATAAATCAAAAGAATTTTCCGTTTAATTTCATCTTTATATCTAAACACATTATTAATGAATATTTTTGATTTTTAAATAATCGAATAACTATTATAATTGTTTAATATTATGACATACTTTTTTTTTTTTTAAATTATAACTAATAATTATAATATTTAAAAAAAATTGTAGGTCAGTAGTGGAACATTGAATCCAAGCTTCGTGACGAGTAACCTGGATACTAGGAATCCGCTCGTACTTAAAGATTTCTATCATTTAATCCTGTTATTCTTTAAATTATATAATTTCTATGATGATTTTTTACTTTGATTAATTTGTTAACATTATTATTTTCTATGTTTATGTCCATATTAAATCACATCAAATCACCTTTAATCTCAGACATGACTCTTGTCCTCTTGACTTACATTTAACATAAAAATGACCTGGTGCCCAAGCGTATGGTAAATGCATTTCAGTTTAAACCAGAAACTCAAAACCTTTTATCCAATCCAACAAAGTCAGCAGCTATTTAACACATATGCACATTTACTTAAACCCATAAGGATATACGCTACACAAATACGAGTGTTCGTGGCTGTAAAAATATGAACGAAAAAAACAAAGAAACACTTCACTTAAAAATACTAAGACATCTCATGTCAATGACTGCTCCACCACTCGCGTTTAACCACACTAAACAAACATATATATATATATATATATATATATATATATATATATATATATATATATATGTTTAAAATGATTTAACTATATCTAAAACGCTGGTTATAAAGAGGCCGGACGAGAGATCTGCTCAAATAATATATTTTGCTTTGTTTATTGATTTATTTTTAAACCAGGAGGAAGTACTGTTGCTCATTTCGATTTGGCCAGCGAAGTAATTTTTTTTTTGCACTTTTGACGAATGTAAAAAAATAAAAAATAAAGTTCAACAAAAGAACCATATATTAAATACTATAATAGTAGCAAATACAAAAAAAAAAGTTATTTAGATTGACCTAAAAAAAAAATCGATCAAATATTGGATTTGTTTTCTATATTTTTCTTATATTTCAGTTTTTGAAAATTCGTACAAACTCGAAATATAATGAAAAACATAACAAAAAAAAAAATTAATAATTTATTAAAACTAAATTTGAGTAAGGTATAAAAAGCATATTCAATAAAACATCAACGTGAATGTAAGAACTGTTTCTTTGAAATTTGTTGTCCATTTCTTTATTTACTGTATCATTTTCGTTGTAATTAGCTGGGTTTTTTTTGTTGTTTTTTTGTAAATAGTAGATAGTTTAACTAACAAAAAAAAAAAACTTTAATCCATAAAAAAGGTCTACCAAAATATTTTCACCCCAAAACTGTTAAGTAGGATGAACTATTTTGAATTCTATAAGATGAAAACATTTATATTTGATTCATTTATTATTTTTTAATAATTATTTGAATATTAAATTTTTACAAATCCATTTTTTATTTTTAAATTTTTTTTCGTATGACTTTCACGAGAAAATAGGTGATACGTATCATTTCGCGTTTCAAGAAAACTGAAGTAAAGTTTGGCATTGGCAGGTTTTTTTTTTTTTTTTTTTTTTTGGTTTTTTTTTTTTTTTTTACAAAAAGAAGTTTTATATAAGAAATTCAGATTTCTAAGTCTTAAGCACTCTATTGAATTTACGGAAATGGACGTAGGAAATATTAAAAATATACCACTTAACATGTCTATCTATAGAGACATTTTTCCAAAAAATGTTACTTATCGCCATCTACTAGATCCTTCAATTAATATAATTTAATATATTTTTTAAATTAAATAATTAATATTTAAATACGTCTAAATATTATTTTATAACCTTCCTCCATGTGCAGTAAAATGCGGAATAAGATTTGACTACTACTTAATGTAGGTACTTTAACCTCCCATAAGGAGCTTATTCGAAAACACTTATCCGTGATAATTTGATCTGAGTGGTAGAATAAATTATTATATATTTTATAACATTATGTAATCTGATTTAATCTATGTATTCCTAATCTACAAATGTTATTAAATGTTTCCTTCATGATTGAATATTACTAAGGATAATGTAATATTCTTCATTAGCTATATTATTTTGTATTTATTTTATCACATAATTAATTAAATTTTATGAAAAAATAGAGGTAATTTAATATTGGGTGTAATAGATTAAATGTTTTATTTGATGATATACGTTTAATAATTAATGCCGCAGGTCAGAAAAAAAAAATCAGTTGCATGGGATATTTCTTTTTTCGATTTCAGAAATAATTTATAAAATTAATGTTAGTTATATCAGTTCTCAGACCATTCTGTAAATGAGAAAAATAATTCTTCATTTTACAAATTAATAGGAATTTAACGAATTTAAATTTAAGGAATTTAAGAACTAGTTTTTTACAAGTTAAAATCTTTATAAATCGTAGGCAGATCTTTATAACTACATTTTTTTCACTAAAAACATTTTCTTTACTCTTTTAGTTTATGTATAATTTGGATAGGTATTTCTAAAAAAATAAAAATTACAGAGCGATTTTAAAACTGAATAATTACTTATCGATTATATATAATAAAAATCTTTATTATTATATTAAACTGATTCCTCTATTTGAACTTTGAATTATAATTATTACTTCGTGATTTAATTTATGTAAAACTTACTTAGTAAAACGCGAAAATTAGATATATATATATATATATATATATATATATATATATATATATATATATATATATATATATATATATATATATATATATATATATATATATATATATATTTATTTGTGGGGAACAAGTAGTCCTTCTTGCTAACACCACCT
Organism: Euschistus heros; assembly: GCA_003667255.2. Lineage (NCBI taxonomy): Eukaryota > Metazoa > Arthropoda > Insecta > Hemiptera > Pentatomidae > Euschistus > Euschistus heros. Next base: position 335,812 of record RCWM02000082.1, read on the forward strand.
ACCGAAAGGTTTCCTAACCACTCCTCACCAGATTGTCTAGATCCTTTTCGCGACTAAATAATAAATATTAGCTAACCAATGTGGGTTCCGAAACCATTCCAGCTGTCTGTCACGTCGATTTTGTGATGTATAAAATATATATATTTTCTATTTTTATTTATTTCCCTTCCATAGTAACCCTATGGAAGGGGCGTGTATTTATGACATTTTTACAAGTTCCATGCAAATTAGCATACTACCTGTAATTAGTAGGTGTAATATGTATATATTTTTTTAATTAGATAAGTTAAAAAAATAACAAAGTTCTTGATTGATGTTAAAATAAACACTTAAGGAAAAGAAAAAGGAAAAAGATAACAATAATTTAAAGACCAAAAGACAGTAATTCCATAGTTAAACAAAAAGAAATTAGAAAAAAAAAATCAAATACAATAGAAAAAGAAAATAGATTGATAAAATAAATAAAAAGAAATAGAAATTTAACATGCAGGCAAGTTGATTTTTCAACAGATGTCTTCTATTGTTCATCTTGTTTTTGATGCGGGGTGGTCTTCTTCCTTGATCTGATGGTCTATTTACCAGTTGCTAATGAGAATCCTGCCAACTGTTTCTTGTAAGTTTTTATAGTTTTGCTTCGGTGGAAGGCCAAGTGTCCAAATTTTTATTCATATATATATTTTACATTGACTATGGTTGTCTGGTTTACGGTGGGCTCTCGACGGTTCTCGAGGACAGACTGAAGCGAATCATGAACTGCTTCGTCAGGTTTGTCTTCGGTAGTCCGAGGCGTTCCCATGTTTCCCACCTCTATTCCCAACTAAATTGGCTCTATCACACTTTCCGTAAATAATATTTCCATGGAACATTCCTATACCAAATTATCAATACTCTTCAACCTTTTTATATTTACAATAAGCTTCAATTCAGATCTGCAGTCAATCCATTACATACGAGATCCCGTCATTCTGATCTGTATACCCAATCCCATAGAACTTCAACATTCCAACGCTCCTTCCTTTTCCGCTCAACAATCCTCTGGAACTCCATCCCTCCTCACATCAGACAAGCTAAATCCCTGAAAACATTCAAATATTTATATTTCCAATACCTCCATCTCATCCAGACTGACGCTTGTTAACTATCTAATTACTTAGTAAAAAATTATTGTTGCATTGCTGAATTCAGTTCTGGAATAATTGAGATTCCTTTTAATAAAAATTTAACTTTCCATGAATATAACATTGGGTACTTCTATTGTACATACAAATCATATCATTGTACCAAAAGATTTGTCTATAGCATTTTATTTTATTTTTTTCTCATTTAATTTTATCTCCTATAATCTGTAGAATGTTATCTTGTTTTCTTTTCTTTTTATTTAAATATCATCTATGTACATAGTGTCATTATTGTATTATTGTTTTTCTTTTTTTTTTTTTTTTTTTTTTGTATCTCATTATGTCTCTAACCAGATTTAATTTAGTTATACCTGCACTTATCTGTTATTCTTAAGGGACTTTGTCCCAGAATAAAATTATTTTTCTGTTCTATTCTATATAAGTGATTGTTTTTAATTATTTTATGAATTATTTTTATAATTATTGGACATGTTTTGAACACTTTTTTTTCTTAACGTTATTTATTTTTAATAAGCATAAAATGTTAATTTAATATAATTATTATTTAAAGTAATTTGTTCCTTTTAATTCTAAAATGTAAATTGGAAAAAAAAACAGAAGATCATTAATAGACGTTTTTATGAACGTTAGTATTATTTCCCCTTCAGGGAGAAGTACGAAATGCATTTTTTTAAAGTATGAATTTATGATCGATAAGAATATAAACATTGTTTAATGTTTGAGTTTATTTTTATTTCTTTTAAAAATTATATCTGGTTAAAAACACGTTCTTCAAGTATACACAGATTTCTTTGAAATAGTAATGTGTCATTCCTATCATCACAGGAAAATGAGAGTGTTAAATAAAAGAGTTGATATTGAGTTTCTTTGTTAACTTAATTTCTCTCTAACTGGGAAAAACAATTGGTCATAGATTGTCTGTCTATAATTCACAACTATAACTGTTTCTGGTAAGCACTTAAAAAATGTAGGCAAAACGTGATTTTTTTTAATTTTAAACGATAGGTCATAGCGACAAATGTTATATTACAAAAAATATTCTCCATTAAATTTATGATTAGGAAACTGCCGCCAATAAAAATTTTGTTTTTGTTTATTTTAATAGTATATATTAAATTGATTTTTTTTTTTTAACATCGTATAACGTTAATTTATTAATAATATGGAAAAATAAATTAAAAAGATAAATTAAAATTAAATAGTTAATATAAGTTTTGTCATATATTGATAAAAATAATAGTAATGAACGTGATTTTTTTTCATTCAAAGCAAAGTAGCTCCTAAACTGTAGGTCCCAGCGACAAATATTATATATTAAAAATATTCTCCATTAAATTATAATTATGTAGGATGTTGTCAAATTTGTTATCTTTGTTTTTTGTTTTTTTTAGTTCAATCACTCAGCGATCCAGCGCTCAGTGCGTAATCCGCGATAAGAAAGCTATACTTCCAATAATTGTTTTTTTAATAAATCTTTTCACAACCTCATCGAGATATAGATTAACTAAAATAATTTCACCTTTCGTCCAATTAATGAAATTAATATTTCGAAACTTGAACTTAGAGCTCGGTAATTATGTAAGTTAATCTTGGAGGATGGGGCTAAGGGCCGCTAGACTAAGGGGGGCCCTATAGCCTTAAGAAGCAGGGGGACCTAACCCCCGAGGTACTGTAAGGCACTACCTCAAGCTCTCTATTTTAATGAGCTGACCCATAGTGGCTACGTACCGCATTTCCTCCTCCAACCTCCCCACCCCCCAGGCCTTGGGCCTAAATCATGAAGGTAAGGTCGTATTATTTCAGGAGTACCTTGTGGTAAAGGGATCGTAAATGGTGCGGTGTGGGATGAGAGAGTTGCTCGAGCTCCAAGTTCACCTCACCTCTCTAAAGGAATGAGAAAATAACATTTGTTATATTTCCTCTTTTCTAGTTTCCCTAATTGTTTTTAATTAAAATATTCCGAAAAAAATAAATGTATTCTTTATACCATCCTATAGAATAATTAACTTAATTCTGTATTATAAAAATACAGGAAAAAAATCACATAATGTTTTTGACATGAATATTTCATCGATCCATATTTTTTTTCGTTTTAACGTTTATTTCACTCTCATTTTGACACGCTCTATCTCTGTTTCCTCAGTTTCCAGAATACTTTTTGTTCTATGACATTTGTCGCTAGAATCTACCGTTTAGGAGCTATATTGGTTTGAATGAAAAAAGTCACGTTTAAAACCCCTATTTTTTCTCAACTTTATTTATTCACAATAATCCTTGTTAATTTAATTTAACCCTCGAGTGGTCGCGCGGATGACAATAGTCCTCCACTGCTCTTAACATCGCTACTGTGTATTTGTTTTGGCATGGATGAATATGACGAGCCTAGAGTCTGCAAAGGGAGGCTAGGGGGATAGTCTCAGTACCTCTGTTAGCTGCTATTTGATATTGTCGGTCTGTAATTGTCATTTGTTTTGGTTGGCTAACAATTGTCCTCATAACATTTTAAAATAGTATCCTGGAGGACAACAATGGCGGAAGTTATCCTTCGGATAACTTAAAAAAACGTTAAAACAGCAATCCTTAAGGACGAAAAAGCTAATTCTAATTGTGGATGGGGAGAGTGGCCAAGGATGTCCTTCGGCCTCAAAAAATCGTCAGATCCTGGCAGATCTGTAAAACAGTGTCTTCATAACATTTTAAAACAGCATCCTGGAGGACAACAATGGTGGAAGTTATCCTTCGGATAACTTAAAAAACCGTTAAAACAGCAATTCTTAAGGACGAAAAAGCTAATTCTAATTGTGGATGGAGAGAGTGGCCAAGGATGTCCGTTTGTTATAATTACACTAAATGTCCCTTACTGATATTTTTGAAGTACTGTGCTATTTGATGGAATTATTTCGTTTGTCATCCACACGACCTTCCCCATAATTATTATTTTCAATTTGGTATGTGTTGATAATGACCTACTTACTTTATTTATATTTAATTATTTTGAATAAATAATTTATTTCTCTTATCCTATGTATTTTTTAAAATAAATGGATTAAAGAAGATGTCTATTGCTAAAACACCAGAAAACTTAGTGGATGACTATGGATGACAATCTTATTATGCACTACTTTTCTTGTAACTGATCTATACGCAACCACTCAAGGGTTAATTCTTAATATAATTAATTTTCTTTTTAATTCTAAAATTTAAATTGAGAAAAGTAGATTATAGATCAAACAATAGATTGTTTCTCACAGTCAGGGAAAAAGTTTTTTGTTTTTCCTACATTTATTTGACTAAAAGATTCATTTTTCTTTACGTTTTTACGTTTCCATATAGTTTAACCTGAATATATAAAACTTATTAGAGTTATAAAAACTTTAATTAAACATAACAACGATTTCTCCTTAAATGGGAAAAACAAGAGATAATAGATATGTCTAAATATCTATCCCAATCAACTTTTTAGAATTTTAGAATTAATAGGGTCAAAATATTTAATTTAATAATTAAATAAAATTAAAAATTAATCATTATTCGACATAAACAAAATTGAGAGAAAATAGTGGTGACTTTTTTCATTAAAAAACATAGAGCTCCTAAACAGTAGGTTCTAGCGATAAACGCTATTTAACAAAAACTATTCAATTGAGCTAGAGCGTGTCAAAATGTTACATTTCAGAGAATTAAAAAAACGTTACTCCAAAAAAAGTACTAACCCCTAGCCAAAAGACATGTTCATGCCTATAAATTATATTATAAAAATTTCAAATAGCATGGTTTATTACAGTGGCCATTAGATGGTACATATTCCTCAAGAATTTATTAAAAATCTTATTATACTCATACCCAAACGAATGCAAGACGTAATGAATGAAAGGGGCGGATTTAAACCTTAATAATTACAATTTTTTGTAAATTTAAAATTGCTTTTTATATTTATTTATTTATTATTATTATTATTATTATTTTGAAAAAAAAAGTTCTTCTTAAAAACAAAAGAAACAAAAACTGAACGAACGCTTTTTTCCTCTTTCAACTTCAATTAATTTTCTGTTTGAATATATTAAAATTCATATATGGCATTAATTACTTTATTTATTTATTTTTTGTTTTTTGTATTACCCCACTCATTACAATATGTACCCATGTATTGATCTCTCGAATAAAACTTTGCTCCTAAAATCCGTGAAGAGTCTTTGGTTCAATACTTGGTGAGGGAGTATTGTTGCGTGACCAACGGTTATCCATGTGTCAGCATCTATACTCGACCCTCAGGTTTTCCAGTAATTAAGGGTTCTCTCTTTTACGGACGCTCGGTGTGCCATCTCTAGCCCTAACGTCGATCGACGGCTCAAATAACAGAATATCAATTATCTGCCTACAGCCATACTCGAACTTGGGTCTGGAATCTAAGAATTCTTTACCTTCTGAACTATTTTACTTTATATTTTTTTTATTGAATTTTTTAAAAAACTTCTTTACAAAGATCTAGATAGTTGTAAAGTTAAAAATTTTTATTAAAAATAAAATTGGACAAATGATTTGTAGATTTTGACATGAACATGTATTTTAGCTGAGGGTCTATACTTTTCTGGTGTAACATTTTTTCACTCGCTAAAGTGTATCATTCGATACAGTCTAGATCTGTTGGTGTAGCTCGGATCGGAAATTTGCCGACTATTACCTTATCAGATATTTAATGGAAAATATTTTTTGTTATTTAAATATATTGTCGCTAGGACCTACCGTTGAGGAGTTAATTTGGGTTGAATGAAAAAAAGTCACTTTTTGCCTACATGTTTTAGGTGTTGTGGTTTTTTTGACACTCTCTACCTCTGCCAGTATATCTCGAATTGAAAATTAGCCGGCAGTTTCCTATCAAAAGTTTAATCGTATAAGCAAACATCGTATCTTTGAATGAAGTAATTTTGAATTAAAAAAAAAATGTAGTTCACAATGCTTATATCCGCCCCTTGTACTCATTACGTCTTGCATTCGATTGGGTATAGGACTATAAGCTATAGGGATTTTGATTAATTTTTTGAGGAATATGCACCATCTAATGCATAACCATATTATTTAAAATTTGTTGAATATTATTTTTTGATATGAACATGTCTTTTGGCTTGGAGTTTGTCCTTTTTTTTTTTTGTAACGTTTTTTTTTTATTCTCTAAAATATAACATTTCGACACGATCTCGCTTAGTTGTTGTCGTTCGGATCGTAAATTTGTCTAAAGTTTTCTCATCAGAAACCTACTGTCCAAGAGCTATATTGGTTTAAACATTTGAAACCCCCTACATTCTCTCAACTTTGTTTATTTCGAACAATCATTAATTTTTAATTAATTGTAGTTATGAATTTAACTAATTTGATCCTTTTAATTCTAATATGTAAATTGAGAAAATTGGTATATTATAGGTAGACATATCCATGATCTATTTTTTTTCCGAATTAGGAAGAAATTGATCTTTTTTTTTTTTTTTAATATATTTTTAAGAATTAATAGTGGCATCAGCCATGACATCAGTAATAAAACATGCCCTCTATTCAGACTTTCGGTTAAATATATTTTCTATGAGATAATTTTATAACATAATGGAATCCGAACATAGTAGAGGAGCATGATGGATCGTAGGATTATAGTTTTGTTTATGTAAAGAGATTGCTCGAACAATCGCCGGAATGGGCTTTATCTAAATGCAACATAGAGTACAATGGCGGCCCCTAGATGGCGCGCAATTAAGATTGTTAATGAGTTATGAGAGGGCCTGGGTGGGGGGGGGGGTGGAGAGGAAGAGGCCATGGAAGAGAACTCCCCCCGTGTTGGGCTCGCCCGACCTTGTTCTTCCTCCTACTACAATTTATTATACCACTGAGGTCAAAAATTTTTGTTTTATCGTCCTCGTTGCAAGAGTATTCCCTCTCCTCTTCTCGCCGCGCTCTTTTCGATGATTAATATGTTTTGTGGCCTTTTTCTTTTCGGTAAACAGGGGAGCAGTCACAAATCCCCGACCTGCTGACAAACATTCTTTCCAGTTAGGTTTTCGCTTCCTCCCCCCCCCTCACTCCACTTCCACCACCACTCAGCCCCCGGCCCCGTGAAAAATAATATCTCCTTTGATCCTTTTACTGTCAGCGGGAAAAGTTTTTGGCCCCGTCTGTTTTGGGGATAACTTTTTAAGCGAACGGATTTTCTCATGCATGGCTTGTTTTTTTTTTTTTTCTCCCTCGATTGAGCTTATATTCGACGTGCTGAAAGCTTGTTAAACTATGTTGTTTTATTATATATATATATATATATATATATATATATATATATATATATATATATATATATATATATATATATATATATATATAAATGAATAATTTTAGCGAACCAAAATACTTTGTAATAAACTTCTTTTGTGTCCGAAACATTTTTGGTGTTGCCTAGTGTTATTTGTCAAAATTAACTAACAAGGAGAAGTTTTGACTTGTAACTTACAGATTTAAATGCCGATTTTTGTGTGGGTAGTAGGGACATATAATAGTGCAAAACTAGATTCCTGGCCGCCAATGGGCATTTGGAGCCGAGAAAATAAAATAAAATATAAAAATCGCGTTTTATTTATTTTTTGTCATCTCTCAGTCAAGGTAGAGAAATGATTCTTTCATGTAAAATTTTAGTATTTGGTGCTATTTGAAATTAAAATACTTTCGTTATGCTCGAGACAAGACCCGGCTTTCAACTTCAAAATTTTAAAGTCCTTGAAAAGGGTACAAAATCAGTGTTTTTCATTTATTATAGTGCCTTAAATCGAGGATTGAGGTCAGTTTTTCATGGAAAACAATTTCCACTGATTTACAGCGGATTTCATTAAAATTTTGTAAAGAAAATAAAACGTGATTTTCATTTTTTTTTTTCTCGGCTTCCAATGCTAATTGGCGCCTATAATTCTCGTTTTACACTATTATAGGTCCATAATACCCACACCAAAATCGGCATTCAAATCTGTGAGTTACAAATCAAAACGTCTCCTCGCAAGTTCTTTACTTATCAAAGCCAGGCGAAGCCGTGACGGGAAATGCTAGTTAAGATATAAGTCATAAAAAATTCAGGAGGTTTTATCTTTACACCGCAACCTCTAACTGTCATTAGTTTAACCATAGGTATGACTTTATAAAATTAAATAAATTCAAAATTGTAGATAAATTATAAATTCTTCCTTTATACCGCACTTAAACAGTATAGTATTTATCCTTTGATATATATTAATCCAGGAGGCTGAGGACACAATATTAATAAGGTAATTTAGAAGGCTGTGCACTGACGGCCTGTCATATTTAATACCCCCTCCTCTCTCTCCCCCTCTCCCCCCCCCGGTTGGTGCTTCATCAATCTTCCTTTCAATAACAATATGCCCGGCCCCTTCTTATCTCGTTTTATCTCTTTCACATTTGTTTTATCCTCTCGTTTCCTTCTTGGCTGACGCCTCTTTTCTACTTCGGTCATTGTGTGCTAGCCTCGGAGCTCCGGGCTGTTTTGTTATTTAAAACAGTTTTCTGTATTATGTTTCTCGTCCGGACCTGTCCTAAATGTAGGTTATTCCAAGAAAGGTTTTTTTTTTCTATCTTTCCTTCTATTATTCCTTGGTCAACTTGAAATATTCTTCCCATTTTTGGTCATTTACTTTGTTTACTTTAAATATATATGATATGTACGGCCTATATAGAATGCAACGCATTATTAGAGACACATCTCAAAATATTTATAAATCACATAATTATTCCTGTCACAACTAAGCCTAAACAATTATTGTGAGGACATTGGCGCCCAGCGGCTCGAACGGCTCAAATTCTCTGACATGTACAAAAAATTAATAATTTTTTATTTTAATCCCCGATCACTTAGCACCATCTTCTAACCTATTAAGAATAAAAAAAATGTAGAAATGTTCCAGAAATAAGTAGGGAAAATTGCTGTGTTTGTTATAAAAATAATACAAATTGACATAAAAATGCACGAAATCATATCTTATGATTTTAATTTTACCTTTAAGTTTTTAACTTTACTGTTAATTTTATCTCATAATCTCAAATAACCATTTAACTAATTCTTACAAGTCATTTCAAACTAAGAAATTATTAGAAGTGATGGTTTTATTATTAGCAAATATTAGGTTCAGATAAAACAATATTTAGGGTATTTCGAGTGCATTAATGCGTGTTTAAGAAAAGCTCCAAATCCCTTCAAAAATGGACTTCACAGGTTTTTAGATTTAGGTATTTAATAATAGAAATCCGTCAAACGTAAACAATTTTATTAGGATTGATGAATCAATTGCTACATCTATAGGAATTATTTTATTTCTAAACTAGTTTCAAATGTTAGTCATTCATCTTTAGTAAGTTTAAAACTTACGGCATTTTTCAAAACATTGAAACTTTGTTACATGGTTTATATATACTAAAGTTTTCTAAAATGTATTTATTTTATTTTATTTATCCAACGCCCGTCTGTGGCAGTTTAGCCATCTGACGACGAGCCTAAAATGTAAGACAAGAAATCAAATATGGGGTCACCTGTGGTGTAGTGGTTACCATAGCAACCTACTAAACCCATGATCGCGGGTTCGCAGCCCGGCAGATGACCTTAGGATTTTTTTAAGGGAGTAAAAAATCCTTAGCTATGCCATCCTTCGGAAATGACGTAAAATGGGGGTCCTGAGCCTGTGCGATGTCAGGTACTCGTTTAAGATCCCTATCCTAATTATACCTGGACAGGCAAAATTTAGGACTCCCACCGCAGCATCGTCCGATTAGCCATAGCAGCTTCAAGTGACGTTAAACGAAATAAACAAAAATAAATCAAATATATTGATTTTCACCTGAGGAGATCAAACAGATTTCTGAGTGGAAGAGGAAGGGACATAAAGGTTAAATTCAACTAAACATAAATGTTTAACATTCGAAACTAGTTTTCAAATAAAATAATTCAAATAGAAGTGGCAATTAATTCATCAATCCTAACTGTATTGATCCTTCTATACCATAGTGCGTACCTCAAATGAAGAGTTTATTATCTAGAAAGGTGTTTTAACCCTTTTCTTGGCAAGATAATTTGTAAAAGAAAAAAACCTTATCCCAGTAAAATCCCTCTAAAAGAGATCAAATAAGACATCGATACAAAAACATTTGACCAAAATGTATTTTTTTTTTATTAAACTAACTTTACTAAGTTAGTAAAGCAAATAATAACATTCTCAATCACTCAAGAGTATCTCAGTTACAGTGAAATATCAGTAAGGAACCTACAAATACGTCAGCATATGCCTAAAATTTGTGAAAAACGCTTACAAAGGATGGTATCTCAAGAGATACCATACCAAGAGGAGGGTTAATAAAAAAAAAAATAATAATAAATAAATTCTGCATTAATTTTTGGATACGCCATTCATTCATACTAGGCTTCCTATTCATAAAGTTTCCGATGCGGTCGCTCAATATTCCCTGACGTCAAGGAAGCTATAAAGATATCAATCAATAGGATTTCTTCTCCTCTCTCGGGCAAAGCCCTCCGCTTGACCTGAGGAGGAAGGGCTGAGGTTATTGAAGCGATGGCTAGAAAAATGAGTAGCTAATCCAGTTAAAAAGTTGACGGTTGATGGATTTGGTGGGGGAAGGGGCCGCGATGATGAATCTGAGGTGAGCTATTAGTTAGCGTCTATTTTTAGTTGGCTACTCCCCCTTCCCATTTTCCTATTTCCCGTAATATAGATGATGGCCTAGTCACCGCTACTATCATATATTTACTAGGACCTCATTATATATACTAGGATCATATAATTATATTTATTATTATTATAATATGCAGTTACAAAAGTCCTTTTTCATAACTATAACTTTATTTCAGATAACATATTTTGAACATAATTGAATACTACTCCTCAAAGTAATGTCTATTGTTTTCAACTACTTTTAGCCATCTTTCTGCCACTTCAATTTGATGCTGGTACCGCTCTCTTATGTTTTGAGGCAAAGAACTCTTCACATCCAATGTTCACGTCAAGACTCATGTATCTCAATTATACCGCCCAACAAATCCCAATATATATCCCCCTTTACTCTTCGTCGCAAATCTACGACGTACTGTCCTGCAGTATTTTAGTTAAACAGATCCGCTAGCTATGACTCTATCTGGAAAATCGAAATACTTGGAATCCACATACGAGACTTAAAAGAGAAGAAAATGCTCTTCCTTTTCGTCTCCTCTAACATTTCCTTGACAGGCGTTTAAAGTTCCCAATTCATTTACAAAAGACTTATTTATATGACAGTAATTAGACTCATTTGGACATACGAAGTTGAGAGTGAGGCCCCACTTAACCTTACAAATCTTCTTGTATCCAATTCTTACAATCCAAAATTCTTCGTAAATTCTCAATACTTCTAGCTATATGTTCTTTCATACTAAACTCCATTCTTACTCGGATCCACTAGTTTCCCAACTTGCTTCACATTCAATCCCCGATAATCCTGCGAGGTGCCTGAAGAAGAGATGGCCAAGAGACCTTCTAATTTGGAATTTTTATTGGAGTGGTTATTACATGTTATTGACAAGTCATCGTAATAATATCCTCAAATTTACTTATTTTATATATGTATACACTTGTAAATATCATTAAATAAATATCAATAAATTGAAAATAAATTATAGTATTTTTGTCTTATGATAATTGTTACACGTTGTGACATATTGCTTGTCATTTTATATTTGGAAGCCATGAATCACCCATTTCGTATAATTTGAAATCCTCCAATTTTGTAATTTGATTGAACTTTTATAACATCGACGTTGACATCTTCTGATTTAAGCTGACTTACCTCGCTTACCTTATGCATATTGCTGAAGTACTCCCCAACACCCGCGGCTACCACGGTCACCACGAGCTGTACCATATTTGAACTTTTTGTTTTTATTTATTTATTTATTTATTTGCATATGTCTTCAAACTGAAGACAATCAGCGAATTCTTTTACAAAAAAATATAAAATAAACTTGACACGTAATGCATGAGAGAGAGCAGTACCCATTGGTTGCTTCTCCTGACATTATTTTAGGTTTTATGTTAGTTATGTAAGTCGCTCATCCAGCTCCTTTTTAGCCTGCAGTACTTATTGCCAGGAATATTTGTTGTTGCTATGTTTTGTATGAGTCATAAACTTTGTCGAGTAATATTCTGTATTTTGTTTTGATTTAGTCCAATACAGTGGGTATGTGTTGGTCTGTACGCAGTGGTCTATTACTTACGTGCCATAGAGATCGTGTAATTAGTCGGAATGTTTGTAGTTTGTATATGTGGGTTTTTTTTAGCTAAACCATATATCTGTGATGCGTAAGTCCATATCGGTTTTAGTAAGTGTATGTATTCAGGCGCTGTCTTAGTTTCAGCGAGGATCTTCTTTGCAGTATGGAATAAAAGATTTTCGTTATCTTGAGTTCTAAAAAAAAGTTTTGAAAATTATGAATTTCAAATAGACAAATGAACGAGTTTCTTTTTTAATTAAATAATTTTAACCTATTCGCTTTAGCGAAAAAAAAAGTGAAAACGTCCTTAGCAAATATATTTTTAAAACGCCTTCATTAATTTATGACATGTTTGTATCGAGCAGTCAACAGGGTTATGATATCAACAGGCTTTGGCAAGAGAAACCAGCTAGAGTCCGTTATTCAAACGGACGAGAAAATATAACCCTTGGAGGCAGTGAGTGGGGCGGGTCTTCTTTTTAACTCCAGAGAGTAATGCTTGGAAGGGAGAGAGGGTGGTGCTGGAAGGGGAGGAGGGCTGGAATTAGTTAAATGTGCAGCTTATTTACTGGAAAAATATATCTTTATAGAAAAGCCGATCCCTCTCACCAACCCCCTCTTTTATATTATCTTCAACTAGAAAAGTCTTCATTTACATAGAATATTGGCTTAAGTGTGATACTGTTTCATTTTATATTTTCTTATGTTACAGATTATTGTTTGTTAAGTAATATATTAAAATGTTTGCAGTATTACATACTAATGGCTTTATGTAATTATTTAAGTTATTAATGTTTATTAACTTGACCTGTATGTAACGGAATCTTTTATTGTAATTTCCACCAATTTCCAACAATCTGATCAACTTGATAATTTGCAGACAGTTCAATACAGCAATGACAATACAATAATTGCACAACTTTGTTCTAATGTTCTCACTTAGTCTAGTTAAATTACCCACAAAATGGGGGTCTGCCTTGCAAAAGGTGAAGTAGTAGGTTTTATGTTTTTATATGGCCCAGGTGGGCTCTGAGAATAAAATATCAAAAATAAGACTAACTTTGATAAGGGAAGAATGTTTGGGTGGGCAAAAAAAGCCCAAACTGTTTGAACTTTTTCAGATTTTGGAAAAAAAAAACCTATAGAAAAATGTTTTATTTACTTACTTAAATCTTATTAAATTGTGCGTATAAAAACATCCTTTCAACTGAATTTGATTTAGGCGTTTAGCCACAATCGATTGCTATATATCGAAGAGTTTTGCCAGCTTTGAAAAGTTAGTTTTAGTCATGTTTAAGATTCTAGAACGCAAAATTGGCTAATTTAATCAAGAAATTATATATAATAACAATTATAGATCATTACATTTTGTGCAAGATAGAATTTTAGTAGGAGTAAAAATTTGCCCATTCTAACTCTGAGATATGTCTGTTTAACTCTTGCAAACAAATAGCACAGTTTTGGAGTTATATTGGTTTGAATGAAAAAAGTTAAGCTATGGGAGCATTTTTTCAGTTTGTGATTTTTTGGCCAAGGATATGCTTTGTTAATTGAAATCTTTTAGAAACTTTTGTATGTGCTCAATTTGTTCAGAATTTTTTAGGATTTCTCAACCACAGTAATTTTTGACAGTTTTACATTTTTTTATTTTATTACTTCGGTCTCTGAGTTAAATATGCCAATTGTGGACCCCTCTTAGGTTTTGGCCAGTCGGATAATTAAATAGTTACTATGAGGCAACTAGGATTTGAATCAAGTTCAAACTTACACTAAATGTAGGTCATATAACCACATGCCAGAAGGTTTGACCTCCATGTCACAGAGGGGAAGTTTATGGAAATTCAAACTATGTTCAAATCATCAATGTCATGCATTAATTTGTGATGAATGTTAAACTTTATTAGGTGCAGTTTTCAAGGTTGTTAAGTACGGCAGCATATAATGGTTTTCTTAAATTTCAACTTGCTGCTATTATTTTAAATTTATAAAAAAAAATATATATATAACACTAGTTCGCTAAATAATGTTAAGTCTTACAACTATAAATAAATAGTGTTATATTGTTTTTAAAGCATAATTATAATGAACTTCAAAAGTAACTCAGGAAGATCTTGACTTGGAAAAAATATGAGAAATATCCGTATGATATAAAATGAAAAATAAATTTCATTATGTGACTTACTGTAACCTGCGAATAATAATAGTGTACATTTACAAGTATTATAGTCTGGAAATTATATACAATTCACTTATATGTGTCTATTGCTGATATATTTACCTTATATAAACAGACTCGTCCTGTATATCCGTATTATAGACATGAATATGTCTTTTGGATGGGTGTCTTTATTTTCTTAGCATAATGTTTTTTGTTTTTTTTTACAATCAAACATTTTGATATGCTCTAACTTTGTTGGTTTTGCTCAAATTGAATATTTTTTGAAGATTTCCTTATCAGAAATTTATTGGAGAATATTTTTTTGTTAATAACATTTGTCACTGAGAACCTCTGTTTATGGGTTATATTGGTTTAAATGAAAAAAAAGACTCGTTCGAAACCCCCATTTTCTCTAAACTTTGTTTTATTTCAAATAATCATTGATTGTTAATTTAATTTAATCATTAATTTAAGTAATTTGATCCTTCTAATTTTATTATACATAGTTGTATTATAGATGATTTATTGTTTTTCCCAGTCTGGGAGAAATAGATTTTTTTCCCCTATGCCTTTCATCAAAGAAATAACACTATCTGAAACTATCTTTCATTGACAAAAAATAGTTAATACAAAAACATTCGTGCATATTTTCAATGACTGTTAGTTATACGAAGACGAGAAACAGAATTTAGTTAATGTTTTTCTAATGGAAGGGGGTACATGGCCTCTGCAATTGGAAGCTTTATCCCAGAAAGAACTACTGGAATACTGCAACCATTTGAATCTGAAGTAAAACTATTTGGAAAAAACTGTGTTTCTTTTTATTGACACTCGAGATCTTGTTTTGTTATTCTTACTTTATTTTCTCGGTTTATTCATACATTTCAGTTTTTGTTGTGTTTCTGTCTTGTTGTTGAATTTAATAAATATATTTCAAAAACTTAATTTGTAATGAAAGAAAATCTAAATTAAAGCATTGTAAAGCATATAATATGCTTTCTGCATGGTGTATGCACGGATCTTTTAAAATAAACACCCCTTCTGTAGTAATCCTACAGAAGAGAAAGAATAAAAAGAAAATTATTGTTTAGTGAAATTAATATATATCGAAAAGTATCCCAGGAATATTTGATTTGATTTTTAATTAAGGGCTTCTTTACAATCCAAAATCCTTCGAAAAATCCTCAATATCAGTATTTAAAATAAGAATTATAATATTAGTCAACAAGTGTAAGATATTTTTACCGCTAACTTATTGATTTTTTTTCTTTTTTTAAATTTAATATAGCAAGACCAAAGCGACAAGAAACTGCCCTTCGTTACAGACTACTTCAACATTTACTAGACAAATAATTAAAACTCCAAATTTTATTACAAAAGAATTATTTACATGACTGTGATTAGACCTATTTAAACGTACGGAGTTGAGCTTTGGGGCTCTACTAGACCATCCAATTCATCTCATCCTTACAACCTAAAATCCTTTCGAAAAATCCTAAATGCTCCTTACTTTGTCACCAATAAACTTATCCATAAAGATCTTAATGTTCCATATGTTGCTGATTTAGCCCAAACCAGATACCTATTAATTTATAGTGAGCTCCATAATCACTCTCATCCACTAATTTCCCAACTGGCTTCCCACTTCATTTTATATAACCCTCCGAGGAGTCTGAAAAAAAGATGGCCAAGAGACCTTCTAGTGTAGAATGTATATTGAAGTGCTACTGATGAGTAATTGTTTTCAAGTTTTGACGTGTTATTGTAGTCGTTATAAACACATTTACTTGATGTATATATTTTGTACAATTTTAAATTTCGATTAATTTTTATTAAAAAAAGAACTAGGGTTTATGATTCAAAATATTCTGCGAAGTGGTTTATTTAATACTACGATAAATAAACCATTTCCTGCAAGGCTCAGATTTAATATACGTTAAAGATTTCAAATTATCCTGGAGTAGGATCCTTATAAAGGACAAGGAGAATAAAGGAAGGAGGATAGAGGACAAAGGATAATAGATATGAGCAAGTTGAGGGAGATATGGAGAGAGAGCTCTTTGGCTAAGCCACAAATGAAATCTTCCCCCAGAGTTTGTTCGATCCTTCTGATCGCTACGTGATATCTTCGCCAAAGAGTTTATCCCGCGCCCCCCCCCACCCTTACCCTCTCCAGTTTACGGTTCTCTGTTTGCCCTGTGCTCCTGGAATAGTTTGGAAACATCTATTTATCAGCTGTTGAGGGCTGGAACTTTGGAAGCGGACGTTCTGGAATTCGCCAAAGCTTCCCCGACCGTTTTCGCAGTCAGAAGCAGAAGTTTCCATCGAATTTCAGTTCTCGTTTTAGCTGAGATGAGGAGTGGAGCTAGTCTTTGGCTTCTCTGCAATTGTGGGAATTTAATAACCATCATGGCAGCGATTTATTTTACGTTCTAATCGGCTCTAATTTTTAATACGCTTTTATTAACTTTACCTGTATGTAACGGAATCTTTCTCCAATTTCCAGCAATCTTATTAACATGAAATTTTGCACACGTTTCAAGGACGAATGACATTATAATAATGCACAAATTTGAATTAATGTCCTCTCTTAGCCTTGTTAAATTACCCCCAAAATGGGTCCAGATGGGTCCTGAAGATAAAATATCATAAATTAGACTAATTTTGATAAGGGCAGAATGTTTGGGTTGGCAAAAGTACCCAAACGTTTTTAATATTTTTCAGATTTTGGAATATATATATATATATATATATATATATATATATATATATATATATATATATATATATATATATATATATATATAGAAAAATGCTTTCAATCGAAAAATGTTTTATTTACAAGATTAAAGTTTATTCAAATTTGCGTCTAAAAACATCCCTTAAGCTGAATTTGATTTAGGCTTTTAGCTACAATCGATTGTTAAACATCGAAGAATTTTTCCGACTTTCACAAAAAATTAATTTTGGTCATGTTTAAGAGTCTATAACGCAGAAATGGCTTGTAAAAAAAATGCTATATACTAAAATTTTTAGAACATTACATTTTGTGCAATATAGGACTTTTTTTTAATTTATTTTTTTAAACTATTAATTGATATTTACAATTGTACATCAATATACATCAAGTAAATTTGAGGAAATGATTATAAGGAAATGTAAATAACTTGTGAAGAACTACTCACTAGTAGCACTTCAAAAATACTCTAAACTAGAAGGTCTCTTGACCATCTTCTTTTCAGACGCCTCGGTGGGTTATCAGGTATCGAATCAGAAGCAAGTTGGGAGACTAATGGATTCGTGTGGGAGTGCAGTTTACTATGAAAGGATTGGTATCTGGTTTGGGCTAAATCAGCAACATATGGAACATTGAGATCTTTATGGATAAGTTTATTCGTGACAAAGTATAGGAGCATTGAGGATTTTTCGAAGGATTATGGATTGTAATGACTGGATTCGAGAAGAATTGGATGGTTTAGTGGAGCCCCAAAGCTCAACTCCGTACGTTTATATAGGTCTAATAACTGTCATGTAGATGAGTCTCTTGTAATTTATTGGAAGCTTTGATCGTTTGTCTAGTAAATGTTGGAGTAGTCTATAACGACGGGCCGTTTCTTGCCGTTGTAGTCTTGTATGTGGATTACAAGTGAGACGTTTGTTCATATGGAGTCTCAGGTAGCGGATCTGTAGGACAGGATGTCGTAGGTTTACGACGGAGGGATAGGACTTTTAAAGTAAAAATTTGTCCGTTCCTACTCTGAGAAACAAAAACTGTTGGTTGATTTCTGATAAACTGTGTTCAAAATGCAAAAAAATCACGAATAGTACAGGAAAATTAGCTTTGAACCTTGAACTCTAAAAAGTAAAAGATCTGACTGAACATAACTAATAAATTCTGTGTGAAAACGTGAAAAAGTTCTTAAATTATGATTTTATTGCGGGATTTATATTAACGCTATTTATATCTAATATTAAAAAAAATAAAATAAAATAAACTTGATAATGAGAAATTATGGTATACACTGCAGGCCAAATATTTGGGTTAAATATTAACCCTTTTCAGGTCAAGCACACATATTTAAAATCATTTAAATTTACTGGGTGTTTTTCTTCCTTTTTATTGGTCTAATATTGAATAATGTGTAAATAAAATAGTTTACTTTCTGTTATTACAAGTTGTTTGTTTTTTAACTTCATTTAATGTTTTTGTTCATTTGTGTTTTTTACTTTTGTACACTATGCCCTTAAACGGGATAAACAACAACAACAAAAATAATTGATGCAATATCATGAAAAAACGCCCAAAGTACCGGTTATTTTCGGTCCAAAAAAACATGGATCTTTAGCTCGCTGGAACGTGTATTTTAAGGAACTTTATTAAAACTTCAGATGTAATAGTCTAATAAATTTAATCAGCTTTAAGATAAACAAAAAGTCATTTTGAATCGGACAAGTAGTTTCGGAGCTGTAGACGAAAGAGTTCGACAAACATGTTTTCGCGGAGAAGTAGGACTGACCGCCAGTTTCTACACTTTTTCCCAAGACTATATCTTCGCGAAAAATGGTCCGATTCCGGAGTAATTTATTCCATTTTGTAGGTATTAATTCCTGCTACAATTAATATTTGAAGACTTTCTTCAAAAAAAGCTTCATTTTCGTGTTAAAGATAAAAATACGAAAATAACCGGTATTTTGGGCGTTTTTTTTGTTGTTGTTGTGATTTTGGGTATGAAGTCGACGCCTGCCGTTGTAGTAAACTAAAAGTAAACTTCAGATTTGGATTTTATGAATATTGATGAAAATAGTTGATGGTCATCAATCAATCAATGAATCGGAACGTTTGAGAATATTATAAATGTATCGTACTTACTTTGTAACCCTTCATCAGGGAATTTGAAGGATTTTTCTAAATTGTTACATATTTATTTATTTATCATTTGTTTATTTGTATTTTGTGACTAAGCAAAAATTGTGAAATTATATATTACGTCCTTAATTGTCGGATGTTAGAATACTTGTCAAAATAAAAGATTTTACTTAGGATTTTGAGTAATATGTTTGTATGAGTAAAATGATTATTTGTTTTTACAAATATTGTATGTTGTTAATTAGAGAGTTTTGTTATCTCGAGAGGACTCTATAGGACTTCCACTCGGTGGAGTGCACTAATGAAATGAAACCACGATTCCTACCAATCCGTATTTCCTAACTGCATTCTCTCCCCCAGTCGGTTATAAATATCAGAAATAGAGCCTATTCTCTCGAAGGATATATAGAAATGTAGGAATATAGAACGAACAATGTTGGGCCTTTGTCGATAACTGCATCGTAATTCTGGGTTATCTGGAGTCCATGCTGGAGCTCGCTGGAGAAATTAAACCAGATAAAAAGGATACCGGTTTTATCTATGCCGGAGTATTAACGTGATTGTAGTTTTTATACAAAGCGATGTATAGACAAATTATATTATTAATAATATCTTTGTTTTCAATTATTTTGTATTTTATTAATAATATAGGTAATATAATATCGAGCAGTTATAGCGTAAAAATGCAAAAAAAAATCGATGTTACTTTAAAAGCTCTTAACTCTACATAAAACTGTTTATTAATTTATTAATTAATTTATACGTGGTTTACCTAAAAATAAATTAAAAAAAAAAAAACGGCTTTTTATTTAACAAAAATTCCTCTATTGAATGCATTCACGTCTCATTGTGAATTCACTACATATGAGTCGTTCAGGATCAAAATACGCTAGTCCACTTTTTTCAAAAATTATGTTTTTAAATATAAGTTTAAAGGCGCTTTTATCTATGACTTAAAGGCGATA
Source organism: Euschistus heros (assembly GCA_003667255.2). Classification (NCBI taxonomy): domain Eukaryota; kingdom Metazoa; phylum Arthropoda; class Insecta; order Hemiptera; family Pentatomidae; genus Euschistus; species Euschistus heros. Next base: position 356,231 of record RCWM02000082.1, read on the forward strand.
GAGGAAAAACTACTAGATCCTAGTAAATCTTGAACATAAAGTGAATAATGTTATTATTTTATCTGAATCGGCCTTTATTACATAGTTTGCTTAGTTTAGATACAGTCTCGCAGTTTATAATGAATTTTATTATGGGTTCTTTATATTGCTCACTTGAGGTACGCTTGATGGTATAGAGGGATCAATACAATAAGGTATGACGAATTAAATGCCAATTCTATGGGAATACGAACGTAAATCAGTTCTAAAAACATACTAACATCGCAAAACATCTGCACTTTGTTACATAGATTATATAGGGTAAACCAGGCAGTTATTGACACCCTTAAGCAAATATTTTGAAATATTCATACTAATATTATAAAAATAATAGTACAAGGAAGCTGACATTAGCAGTCATTTTTCCTTTCTTACTATACTTAAAGCTAAGCAAGAACATTCCCTGAAAACATTTTTCTTGAATCTATTTTACAAGATAGTGACTATAAATAATGTAAAATCAGTTATTGAGACCTTATGGATATTTAAAGGGAGTAAAAAATCCTTAGTTATGCCGCCCTTCGAAAGGGACGTAAAATGGGGGTCCCGAGCCTGTGCGATGTCAGGTACTCGTTAAAGATCCCTATCCTAATTATACCTGGATAGGCAAAATTTAGGACTCCCACCGTAGCATCGTCTGATTAGCCATAGCAGCATAAAGTGACGTTAAACGAAATAAACAAACAAACCTTATAGATATCTTTTAAAATACGGACAGAATTAAAAGTACTTTTACACAGTTGAGTCGTAGGATTTAAAAGGAATTTCATTAATGATTTTTTTTTGTATATATTTTTTTCTCTAATTATTTTTAGATAGGGTGTCAATAACTGCCTGGCTTGCCCTATAAGAAATGTGACCTATAAAAGTGTTATGACAATTCGATTAAGATAAAAAAAAAAATTGCAGAACAATTAATTTTTGGGCCTCCTTTAAAAACAAAATCCGTTATGCCCTATAGAAAAGTTTCTGCTTATAAAACCATCCATTGAATTCACATGTTTATGACCAATTTTTTTGTCTGTCCTAAAATTAGTATTTAGTAATTTTTTGTAAAATGTAAGAACTAATGTTAACGGGTTTAGTTTCTAAACGACTCATATGTAAGTAGAAAGGATGATAGAAAAAACTTTTATTACTGATGTGCCTGTAGTTACATTTTTTCGATTCCTGAAACTGATACTAGTACTCAAAGGACAATGTTATTACAAAAAAATCTATCTATTAAGAAAATAATTATAAATTAGTAAACATCAAACAACATTTATTAGCAATATGTAAAGTGCGATTATGTCAAATGATAAAGAGGCAGATTAAAAAAAAAAGGTAAGAGTGGTGTATCGTGATAGGTTAGTTTATAGTTTCATATATTGGACTATCTAAATATGAACACTTAATGCTGTTTTGAAGGGATTTAGGTAGAAATCAAAAGCGCCGAATATAATAATATTTTGTAATGTTATCAAAAATAATATTTTGTAAAAACTTCCTATGATTTAACAATAAATAAATATTAAGTGTAGTTAGAGATGAGTAAAGGAAAGAACTAAGGAAGTATTGTTGAAAAACATTCCTTCTTCAGGGCTATAAAAGTGAAGATTAGAGTAAAATGGAGTTTAGAAGACTTGATGACCGACCGCGTTGATGACTTTAAAAGTCGTAGGTTCGAATCCCACCTGGCCGGGTTAAAATGTTTATTTCTTGGCGAAAACAGTGAATGAATCTTGACCCTCTCAGTCTGCCTAGAATATATTGTTAAACTGTAGGATAAACCGTCTTTCCTGTCTTAGTTTAGGTGATTAGATAAGGACGTTAAGCAGATTAGGGGAAATCATGTTTTTATAAGAATTCTTTGGAATAAGATCTTGTCGGATGATTCCATGTAACGTATATAATAGAAATAATGAAAATAAAAAGGTAAACAGATACGAAACACGCGGTGTGAGTGAAAAATTGCGCTTGCATAATTGGGAGAGGCTAATTGAGTGGAGGTAGGCGGATGAATATGGATATAATTTACAATTCAAACTTTTCTCGACATAACGCGGCTTTGCACAAGGTTTCGGCTTGTTGACATGCAAATCCGGAGTATCCATTTTCAAGGGTCTCGGCGAGGCTTGGTGGAAGTGCTTCTGTAACAACTATTTTTTTTTTTTTCATCTCTCACTTTTAAATTATTTATTTTACTTAATTAAATATTTGTTTGTCCAGAAATTAATGCAGGTTTATGGGTTTTTTTAAAATGAAACTATAAAATTAAAATGCACTCTATTCCTTGCAATAGATTTCTGCTAAAATCTGGGATCCTTTGTGGATTTTGAATCCTTATTATTATCTATATCTGATGTTTATCGACTTTTGATCTGTGAGATCCACGAAGATAGAGACAAAGTCTTTTTTTTCCTTTTTCAAACTATTCTTCATAGACCACGACAGACGCACTAGGCGATCCTTGGCCTGCTCAATATCTCTTGCATAGTCTTGTCTGTCTGCTGCAAGTCTTTAAGGTACCTAAAGGTACTTAACTTCGGAGGTCCTCCGCCACGTTATCCTTCCTTGAGCTCTCACTCCTTTCGGATGTTCTTAATAAACTCCTTTGACAGCTCTGACATTGTCCATTCTCAGTATGTGTCCCAAATACTTCAGACGTTGAATTCTGACATAGCCAGATAATTTCAGATCTCCATATAGCTCATCTAATTCATTATTCCTTCTGGTTTATTTTCTTTGTACAGCATGTAATTTTGTGAATTGTAAAAACAAATTATATAAGAAATAAGGAAATAAAAAAAAATTATTCTATCTAAGTCGGTTTGCCAATTTTCACTTATAGATCCTAGAATATGCCTAAACACTTTGCGTTAAAAAATATGCCATATTTTTGAAGACCTGGCCTCTTTTTAAACAACAAAAACTGATTAATCAAAAGTAGATAGAAATCTGAAATGGTTAATAAATAAGATTTAAAATTGTAGTTACAGAATTAACTCTTTGGAAGAAATGCATCAAGTGGAATAAAGTGTATTTCGATTCATAAACAAGTTTTTTAATAATTAATTATATAGTTTTATTTTAAAAATATATCGGCGCTTCCGAGACCACATTTCTTCGAGTAAAATTTAACGCTGAATCCATTTCCGAGAATTTGAAATTTTTTTTTTTTTTTTTTTTTTTTTTTTTTTTTTTTTTTTTTTTTTTTTTTTTTTTTTTTTTTTTTTTTTTTTTTTTTTTTTTTTTTTTTTTTTTTTTTTTTTTTTTTGATATGCAACAAACTAAATCCTTTTTCCTCATTCTACAACTAAGCTATTTTCCTTGTGATACACCTGCGAAAAGAAGGCATTTGTAATCTTAATTTTTTCTCGTTTAAAGTAATACAATAAACCCATTTTTTAAATTTTATTTGGGTAATAAAAATATTATTAATATGAATAAATAAGTTTTATGTGTCTACTTTAAAGTTGGTAAAAAATGGCTGTTGACAATGTGGTTGCTTAGGTTGCCTATATGCCTGCATTAAGGTCCGGATTACCGAATATTATTCGGACGAGGAGAAGTGAATATTATGCTGATATTGAGGACACGTGGAGCTAAGGGTAATGGTTGAGAGGCTAAAGGGGAGAGGGGGGGGGGGTAAATTTCTCGGTCTAATAAGAGACGGTTGGTGCAGATTAAGCATTAAAGTTCCTACGAGAGTAAGCACCGAGCCCTGATGCGGGACTTAACGTGTCAGCTTGGAAAAGTGTAACTTGTAACAACTTTGTTCATCCCCGCTTTTAATAACTACCTTCCTCCTACCTCCGCACTATCGATAGCAGCAGGGTCTTGCGCATTACGGATAACTGGTATAGAATCCAACATGAGCCTGTTATGATTGAGATAATTGAATTTTGTCACAATTGGATTTTTTTTTTATTCAAGGATTCTGATTTTCTGAAGGACATCCTTGGTCACCCTCCTTCCCCACTTAAAATCAGTTTTCGTCCTTAAGGATACTACTATTTTTTTTAAACGATTTTATTCAATTTCTTCCTTAAGGATACTATTTTAAGATGGCGGAAGGACATCCTTGGGCCACATGTCTATTAGTTTTTGTCCTTAAGCATACTGTTTTGAAATATTCGGTGATTTAACGGTTATTAAGTTATCTGAAGGATATTCCTCCATTGTTCTCCTTAAGGATACTGTTTTTTTAAATATTTTAGGATTTAACGGTTTTTAAGTTATCTGAAGGATATTCCGCCATTGTTGTCCTTAACCCTCCAGTAGTCGCAACCCTAGGACTAACACCAATAGTCGCAACGATCTGACAGATCACCTCTTGAAATTCAATCGTTTTACTGATGATTTCATCACCTTTATTTTTCTCATTTACTTTATTTGATTTTTAAAAAAATGCACATAATAATACACATTAATAAAATAAGTAATAAAAATATTATTTATCTATCATAACAACTTTTAACTATTTTTCTGTTATCACAAGCTTTTAACTATTATTTACTTCACTAATTTTATTTATAAAGCTTTGACAGGCAATTTTTGAATGTTCTAAACATAAATACGTTTCACATTATTCACAAAAGTATTCAGTTAGCCTTCGATTTTCACATAATTCACAACGTCGTCTTAAAGAGCCGCGTCCTTGTGACTTGCTTCAGGTGGAGCATCCTCTTTTCTATGATATATGAAACATAAACCAACTCTTACCTATAAATGAATTATCGGTGATGCATTCCTCATCACTAGATACATCATCTTCGTGTTCAGTATCTGAATGCTCAATTATTTCTTCAACGACGTCTGTTTCACTTTCAGAATCTGTCTCACTTTTATCACAATTTTCTACATCACTATTATTCTCCGTTTTACATAGAATGATTTTGCAAATCATTTCAATATCGTCTCGGTTTTCTAAATCGAAGGTGCGCTTACGATTCATAAATCAATAATGATAGAATAAAATCTATCACGTCAGTAGTCGCAATGAGCCTAATATATCTTGTCCCGGTAACAGCGGATTAGAAACTAAATAACTAAAAATCTGGATAGAATATTGAGGATTTGACGTCATTAATGCATTCGAGGAATGTTAGTTAAAAGGTACTGAGTCGCTTATCTCATTATAAAAATCCTACTCGGAATACTGCGCAAAAAATACCTTGGGTAATCTCTCAGATCGGTTGCGACTACCGGAGGGTTAAGGATACTATTTTCAAATATTTCAGGATTTAACGGTTTATAAGTTATCCGATGGATATTATTCCATTGTTGTCCTTAAGGATACTGTTTTATTAATATTAAAATATTTAACGGTTTTTAAGTTATCCAAAGGATATTCTGCCATTGTTGTCCTTAAGGATACTGTTTTGAAATATTTCAGGATTTAACGGTTTTTAAGTTATCCGAAGGATATTCCGTCAATGTTGTTCTTAGACAACCAGAAACCCATCTTCTTTTTAGACTCCTTGCAATATAGTCGGAAATCGAATGAGATGAGAGTTGACACATAAATGGATTTGGTTGGGTATATAGTTTTTTATGAAAGGATAGTTTCATATCAGACTCCTATAACTTGTTTGGTACCAAATCAGCAACATATAGGACCTAATGGATTAGTTCAATCGTGCTATAGCCAAGAGGCTTGAGGATTGTTCGAATGATTTATATATAAGTGACCGCAAAATAAAAATAAATCCATGTTTATAGTCGATTTTGGATTCGATATTGTCAAATATGGAAATATTCCTCGTTTATTGTTACTCTGTGTTTTCTCCTCGATTTCCTTTTAAGTCTGACTTATTGATCTGGAAATATAATTAATCATAGTAATATATTAATCCTTTAAATATCATAATACTAATTTATTTATTTCCTTTTTTTTAAATAAGAAGCCTCAGCTAAGGTTGGGGATATTTTGAGGAATAAAGGAGATAAGACGAAGATAGTATTTTGCCGCGGTAGGGTCCCAGAGATAACTGACGTATCAGACGGTTCTGGGTCACTCTTGTCATCCCGCCCATTTCTCATGTCTGTTCGCTAATCCATAACCCCTCCGTCTTCGGGGGAGCTCCCCCTTCCCCTTCTAACCCCCTCCCCTCCCCAGCACCGGGGCTAATCTCGCCTCAGGGTAGTCTTATGTCCTCCTGCCTCTTAGGGGATTTGTCCTAGAAGCGAGGTTTAACAAATCGAAAAGGTCTTGTCAGGATTAACTCGAAAGCAATGGATTTTTTCTTTCTTTTTTTTTTTTTACTCTTTTCAGGTTGATCAATAGTATATCTTAAGCGAACACCTTACCGAATGAATCTGAACGACTTAAAAATAATTAGGGTAAAGGCACCAGTAGTAGACAATATTGTGAGACTCTTTCAGTAATTTTAGTAGTAGTTCAATAAATTCGCCTCAAGTTCCTTTTTTTACTTACATGATTTTTTTCGTTTGGGATGTGCCTAATAGCACTCTTATTGGACATAAATACTTTTTAAAATAACTCTATTATCGATTTTAAGGTTGTTTTTACACATTTTTTGAAAACATATTTTTTCACCAATAGTATACACCTGTGTACCAGTACTACTACTGGTATATACTATATGTGTCTACACACAGGAACGCAGCAGTAGTACTTTACTTACCAAATATATTTAATTAATTTTTCATGAAATATGTTTTCTTTACAAAGGATCTTGGATTTTAAATAGTAAAAAAATGAAAAAATAACATATTTTAATTTAAATTAGGAAGGTAAAAAATAATAAAAACTTCTACTTTCATTTTTGTCTTAATGAATCACGTCCAATCTCTTTTGCTTTCTTAAATAAACTTCGAACAGGAATAATACAACTAGCATTTATAATTACAAAACTTAGGTAACTAATATAAAAAAGGAAGTTGATTTTTTGGAAAAAAGTTCTTTAGCCATTGCTAACACAAGCTAATTTCACGCAACGCAAATTCAAAAATCGTCATTTTTAAAATTGAACTACAAATTACATTCAATCATTAATACAAAAAATGGGAATTTTCTAGTAGTAGACACTTTTGTCTACTACTCGAACAAGAGAGAAAATCAGTGTCCCAGTAGTTGACAGGTCGTTTTTGTGCTCATTCATACAAAATTTACCATAAAAAATTCGTTATTTAGTGAGTTGATTGTGTTCACTATCTTTACAAACAAAATTTGTAATAAAATATTGTAACGATAAAGAATAAAAGAATAATTGATGAAAATCCAACTAACCTCTCTCAGACACTGTGGTTAAGGGAAGAGCCTTTTATGTCACTGCTAATTAGAAACTGACCTAACGTTTCCACTGCTGCACATAATCTGTTACTACTTTATTGTGGAAGCACAGTAGAAGCTAAAGTTTAAAATGGTAAAATGGGACCAAATTCAAATCGTTCTGATGGTTTTAACTCTTATTTATTAATTTTTTTTTGGTTAAAGTTACAAGTGTCTACTACTGGCTCAGTGTCTACTACAGATGCCTTTACCCTACTAATAGAATAATAATATATTATATTTGAATGAATAAAATATTTATTGTGTGATATCTGTCCCCTAAGAATAATATCAAGTTACAAATTACGTTAATATTGTCTGGCTTTGACAATTTAAAATAATAATCATTAATAGCTTACACAAATACAAATATAAATAGTAACACTCACACATACATATAATAATACATAAATCATAATAAAATCCTTATAATTTTAAATTGCAAGTATACTCGGAAGATGGTTAAGGAGGTAGATATATGAATGATAATTGAAAGAGTTTGTAATAGATTTTTATGAATTATTTATTTAAATTTTTTGTGCAAAACTCCCAATTAATTAAAAAGACTCATTTATTTGACTTTGATTAGACCAATATGGACGTACGGAGTTGAGCTTTGGGCCTCTACTAAACCATCCAATTCATCCCGTATCCAATCCTAACAATCCAAAATCCTTCGAAAAATCCTCAATGCTCCTTACTTTGTCACCAATAAACTTATCCATAAAGATCTTAATATTCCATATGTTGCTGATTTAGCCCAAACCAATCCTTTCATAGTAAGCTCCATAACCACTCAAATCCCCTAGTTTCTCAACTTGCTTCCCACTCAATTCCCGATAATCCTCCGAGGCGTCTGAAAAAAAGATGGCCCAGAGATCTTCTTGTGTGGATTTTTTTTTTTCTACTGAAGTGCTACTGATGAGTAGTTCTTTTCAAGTTTTGGCATGTTATTGTAAACGTTTTTTTAACACATTTACTTTATGTATACTTGCACAGTTGTAAATTTCAATAAATTGATTAAATAACAAAAAAAATTTTTTTTTGTAGTTACTATTGCATTCCATAAATCAGATAAATGTTTATATTTATGTTTAATGTTTATGATTTCAATGGCATGTCGATAACTTGTAAAGAACTAATCATCAATAGCTTTTCAATAAAGGAATGAAGGTGTTGTGGCACATCTTTTTCTGATCTGTTTCTTTAACTAAAATATAAATAAATAAATATATTATATACATGTATACAACTATACAGTTATTATTATTATATATGAAATTATTATTATATATAATTCTGAGATTTTTATACTATCTCACTATGATCGTTATTTTCCACGACATTTCATAAATAACTTTTTTGTTTAATTATTACTTCCTCATCTGATTTAACTTAAATCATTTAAGAATATACTTCATTTTTAAAATTAATTTTAATGTTGTATAAACGCCCTTTTATGGATAACCATCCATGACGCCTGAAAGCATGATCAGCTAGGGACTTGTACAACGTTTCTTGAAGTCCTTCTAATGGGTTGTTTCTTTATTAGCTTTTGATGTCATTTTTCATATTTTACAGTACCCTTTATGTATACAGTATGAGTATTTCTTAGTGTAAAAAAAAATTGGTCGAAACTAGATCAAAAATAGAGCAAAATGCCGCAAACCTCACCTTTCTATTCCAATCCGTTGCAGTAATACGATAAATCAAAGACTTTTTATTTATTTCCATAAGAACTGTAATATCTCCATTTTTAACAAATATTTTCAATTTTCGGATTTAGCTTTAAATTTTCTATAATAGCAGAGTACCTGTAACCTTGAATTTTACAAACTTGGGATCTAAAGAACAGCTTCATCTTCACCTTATTTGGAGAAGTCAAAATATCTTAATTACTTCAAAGCTCACCGTTTTTCGAATAAAATATCCTCAAAACGTCAAATCTCACAAAAACTTGCAAATTTAATCAGCTTTCGAATGATATGTTAGACATAATGATTTTGTTTCGATTTCATGGAGAAATTTACTTTAGAAACCGAAAAAAATATGGTGTTCTCATTTGGCATACAAATCAGTTACTTGTGTAAGTAAAACATTATGACAATCCCTTAATGAAAATGTGCATTTTAAACATAATAAACTCTTCATTGAATTAAAAAGCAAAGAATAAAATTAATGTTTAATAGAAAATAAAGGAAAACTGTCAATAAAGCGACACCAGATCAGAGGATATTATGTCATTACATTTATTTATTTATTACAATAATTTAGGATTTATTTTATTAGATTTTCTATGTAAAGTTTAAAACACTATGATAATGAACATAGACCTCAATTTTGCCGTTATCTTCTAAATGCAGGTTGTGTTGAAGAATACTGCTTTTTGAGGTTCTTTTTTTTTTCTTACCTGTGGTTCAGTTTTCTGTAGGAGATAAATTTTCAAATTAAACAGTTTAATCTTGCGGACCGTCTATGACCTAATGTTTTTATTTTTTCCGCTTACCTGTATAATTGTATTGTTTATTTGCAAAGGAATGTAATTTTGTAAATCCAAAAAGTGATAGAACGAAATAAAATGTTGTTATTTTATTATATTAGCTGACTAATTCAATTCTTCATTTTCAATCAGTTAAGTGATAGTAATTTCATTTGCGATTTTCCTATTTTTGTTTTATTGTTTATTCTGACATTTTATAATAATTGAAATAATGATAATTACTTAAAATTTAAGCTTTGATTACAATATTGAATCATTTAAGACATTTATAGACCTTATGTATACATATATGTTATAAACGTTTTTCAAGGTCAGCATCTAACTATTTTTCTGAGAAACCAACTCTAGAAATCGAGCATGATCGGTCAAATCCAGGTTAAAAGTTTTTATTTCGTATTAGGAAAAACAGAGTCGAAAGGAGCTCACTCATTAGAACCTGCCTCCTAGTAATATAGTTAATTTTTAAACGAGAGTTGAGCTCTTAAATGATCCTGTTCTCCTAATATCAAACCTCGCGTAACGCCCTAACGTTCCCCAAAAACGCTTTTTACCAAGCAGGTCACCGGTAAAACATGTCCCATGTTGAAATCTGTTCTAATATTTTACAAGGATGATCATACTGATTACATTGATAAGAAAATAAAATTCTGCCTGTGCGACGAGGAACTTTTTGATACACGGGTTCGATCCCCGGAGTAGCTCAATATCAGCCGAGAGATTTCCTATATTGACTGGAGCGTATAGCTATAAGAGCTTCCCGAGATGACACTTATTGAAATATCAGATAGGAATTATGCATGGAGATGGGTCGAGGGGTGGGGGAAGGTAGGAAGGGAGGGGGAAGGCAGGCAGGTGGCTGTTAAGAAGACGGATCTAGCCCCGCTGGCACAGAACAATCTCGTTAGTATTGATCCGTCTCTCCCGCAATCCTTCACATAGCCACTCTTCTCTCTATTTACTGCCTACTTTATCTTTAGCCAGCGTATTATTATACAAATATATTATACTATTATACTCAAATCAAACAAAATCTCTACTTTTTTTTTTATAATAATAAATGATAGTTCTCAACGACGATCAAAGATCTACCGGTAATCAGGTAGGCTCAAAAGGTGAAAGAGTGTACGACTCATTTCGTACTAAATCTTTATTAGAAAAAAAAATTAACAAATTTTTAAAAAAATTATTCCCAAATACTGGCTAGGTTGGACTACCATGGTTTATCCCATGTCTTCAATTTATTGGTCACAAACAAATAAGAACTGGACTACAATGTTTTTTTCCCTAAACAGCAAGCAGTTTGTTGATACCTTCTTATTTTTGAGGCATTAAAAATTGTGTTTTGCTTTTGAAATTTCATGTAGAGGTACGCGATTATCTAGTAGAAGAGAAAATGTTTTGAGAAATTAATTTTTTACTTTTTGAAAATGAACTATAGCGAGATAAACATTCATTTTTCTTAAAATTGACTTGGTTAGACTACCGTGTTTGCCCCCTGGTTCTTTACATGTTATCCCAATGGATTTTAATAGATTTTAACAAAAATACTATTGATAAATTTTGGAATCATATAATTCCTCCTACATATATATCGCTCATGGGCTGGAATAGTGGCACAACTCAAAAAATCATTTTTTGAGATAAGTGGTTTTAAAGTTTTCATTGCGAAGGAAAAAGCATATGAAGTGCTTTAGTTTGCTTAAACGACATTACCTTCACGTTATACCTTCTCTCGTTTAAGCAAACTAAAGCATTTCCTATGCATTTTCCTTAGTAATGAAAACTTTAAAGCCACTTATCTCAAAAAATGATTTTTTGAGTTTTGCGACTATTGCACTGCTTTTTTTAGTGTTGCGTACATGTAGCGTACCTGCTCACTGTCTCGCCTTCTCAAGCTGCACATTCTCTAACAGATTTTTTTTTATTAATCCAACGAAAAAAAAAAATTGAAACTTAAGGAAATTTTAGTATGCTTTATACATATATATATATATATATATATATATATATATATATATATATATATATATATATATATATATATGCTATATAATGAAAATACAAAGTTTTTGACCTCCAGGTCCTTGTGAAAAATTTAAGAGGAGGAGAAAACTGCTCTTAATTTTTTTCCTTAAAGCTCTACATGGAGAGCTTTATATATTTTTAATTATTTTTTTTTTTTTTTAAAGAATAGAAACCAAACTTTATTTTTATTCAGAGACAATGTCCTTTAAGAATAATATGTTTACATGACTAAAAATAAAATAACTGGCATAAAGATTTTTTAAATAGAACAAGATACATAAAAGTAATTACAGAATGTGATCTTACATTAACAGCAACAGACATGATCAAGCATGAGAAGGTCAGAACCGGAAGTACAATATCCAAGCCTCACTACAAATAAGACCAAAACCTTTTTTATTTCATCAGCTGAGTTATGTCCGTAATTCTTATCTTACAATATTCTGAAACTGTTTGTCACAGTGCCCACATAATATGTCGAAATATGTCTGTGCGTAGTATTTCGTTTGACACGTGGATAGAGGAGTGGATGGGTATCTTTGATCCCATTTAGAATCAAAGGCTTTGAATTCTATTGATTCATGTGATTCATGAATTGTGGTGTTGGACCCAAGAGTCAAAGGGAGTTATTCTTCATTTTGTATCGCACCTTCGACTGTACACTGCCCATATTTCCTCCTTTTTAACACTCCAACCTCTCACCCTTTTTCATTATTTGGAAAGGAAGAAAAAAAAAAGTCCTTTGTGGCATGGATTAAAGAAAAATACCTTTTCAAATTCCATATTTATGGAGGAAGGTTCATGGTTGAGACCATGATATAAACGACACCCCCTATGGTGCCACCCATTAATATTTTTATTTTTTTTATTTTTTTTTTTTTTTTGTTAATCGTTCAAAAATATTTATTAAAGTGGACTCTTAATAATCTGAAATCGGAGAAAGAGACAACTTTTTATTTAAGTTGTTTCTGAACTACTAATTCGGACCCCTGTGTCTAAAAAATTAGACAACATAAAAATAATTTCAGCTAAGCGTAATTGTATAAAATATAACTTTTTTCAAACACTCCTCAAATCCTCAAAACACCTCTCTCTTCAGACTGACGCTTTCCAATTCAATGGATGCTTTTTAACGAATATTGTAGTATTATATAATTTTATTTTATTTTTCTAGTTTATTTTTTCTGTGTTCGATTATAACTTATAATCATAAGTTATAAATTATAATCACTTTATTATATCATAAACTAGAAACAGAAGAAAAATAATATACTTGTAAAATATTCCTTAGAAAGTATTCATTGAATTGGAGAACGATCAACGATTTTTTTTTTTTTTTTTTTTTTTTTTTTTTTTTTTTTTTTTTTTTTTTTTTTTTTTTTTTTTTTTTTTTTTTTTTTATTAAAAATCAAAATATTGAACTGGATCATAAGTATTATTGGTAGAATTCGTAGACATTTTTGAAAAAATGAAAGATAATGATTCCAATAAAATATAATACACAAAATATAACATTTAATATTATAAAACGTTTTTCTTCACCCCAAATGTTACAATTTGGCACTCTCAAGTTCTGTTGGTGTTTCTCAGATCGAAAATTTTACGGCAGTTCCCTTATCAGAGAGATTATTTTTTTTGTTTTTTTAACATTTGTCGCTAGGACTATGATCTAGGAGCTGACTTTTTTCATTCAAACCGGTATTGGTTTCAGTGAAAAAAAGTCACGTTTGAAACATCTATGCTCTCTCAACTTGTTTATTTCGAATAATCATTGATTGTTTATTTAATTTAAATAATTTGACAAGACTAAAGCGACAAGAAATTACTCGTCGTTACAGAATACTTCAACATTTACTAGACAAATGTTCAAAGCTCCCAATTCATCACAAAAGATTTATTTACATGACTGTGATTAGACCTATTTGGACGTACGGAGTTGAGCTTTGGGGCTCTAATAAACCATCCAATCATTACATTCCAAAATCCTAAATGCCCCTTATTTTGTCACCAATAAACTTATCCATAAAGAACTTAATGTTGCTGAGCTAGCCCAAACCAGATATCTATCCTTTCATCGTAAGCTCCATAACCACTCAAACCCATCAGTTTCTCAACTCGCTTACCACTCCATTTTACGATAATCCTCCGAGGTGTCTGAAAAGAAGATGGTCTAGAGATCTTCTAGTGTAGAATTTTTATTAAAGTGCTACTGATGAGTAGTGAGTAGTCTTTTCAAGTTTTGACATGTTATTGAAATCGTTATCAGCTCAATTACTTAATGTATATATATGTACAGTTGTAAATTTAAATAAATTGATATACCATAAAAAAAAAAAAAAAAAAAAAAAAAAAAATCTGATCCTTTTAATTTTGAAATGCAAATTGGAAAAATCAGTAGATTATAGATAGACATATCCATGATTAAATGTTTTCCAAGTCAGGGAGAAATAGTTTATTTTTTTTTGTTTAGCGTTGGACTGGAGCATGAGCATTATGAGTAGAATTCGTAGAAATTTTTAAAAATAAGGAAGATAATGGTTCTAATAGCATATGTGTAGCAAACACTAAATTTATTATTTCAAAAAAGTTATACATACATTGTATAAAATTTAATAATACATGTTTTTTTAATTGAATAACTGTGTCGTCTAGTTGCAAAACCGGCCAACTCCTCAATTTTGAGAAATACGTTTTTTCTGTTTTTTGAGTCCTAAGATACATTTCCCATATACTGAAAACAAGAAACCTTGCAAAAACCCGTGAAATCCTTGTTAAACCTGCGTTTGAAAAACACAGTGTGCTGCAAAACCGGCCAAATCCTTCCGTGAGTGAGTTTCAAAACCGGCCATCTCCACATCCGCTTGATCGCGGTGTTGTTCCAGATCAAGAAGGCCTCTTATTAGGCAACTATCAGTCTGCTCCTACTTTTCCTGTAGTTAACGTTTATGCCTTTATCGTTTCGTTCACTTTTCATTCGATCTTAATGGAGACGTTTGTAGAAGAAGTTCCAGGTGATTTAGCCAGAAAAAGACAAAGAGACCATGCAACTTGGAGAAGAAAAAAACCCCTCCAGATCGGGTTTTTACCCAAATTGAGAAGAAGTTAAAGAAAATTGTGACTCTTGTTCAGCCTTCAAAGTTTTACGGCATTCTCTCGGAAAGTGAAACTGTGTTCAAACCAGGAAGAAACTACACAAATCTTGATTGAAAGAGTCCCAGTAGTGCCCTCCTCAAACCCCCTCCACTATGGCACTTCAAAGTCACCCCAACAAAGAGATTTTTCAGAACCAAACAAAATAATAAGGTGCTAGTTCAAGGGGAGGTTTTCTATAGATTGGTTGATTTATTTACTGCAACGTCGTAGTATCAGCTGCTCAAGAAGGAGGAAGCAGAGAAGAAGATGAGAGTGATGAAGAAAAATAACAGGAAGAAATATGTAAGCCTGTTGAAGACGATAATACCGCAAGAGTATATTTTTCTGAATTTTTATATTTTTCTAAATTACGTTTTTTGGAAATTCTTCTTCTTCTTCTTCTTCTTCTTTTAGCACAACAGACAACATATAGCGGCCCCTGGCTTTTTCAACTTCTGCCTTCCATTTCTCTCCGTCCATTTTCGGAACTTATTACTTTAAAAATCATTCTTGCCAGTTTTTCCGTCTAGATGTTTGAGTTACACCACAACATTTCAGAGTTTAATTTTTTCAAATAATATTCACTTATTGAAGAAAGTTTTGTTCATTTGCATTCCAAAAAACCCAATATTTTCATTAAATTTAGTGATTTTTAAGTTCTAATTCATTGCAAAACCGGCCAACTCCAAAATGAGTTGCAAAAGTGGCCAAATCCAAAATAAAAAATTGAGTAACTCACCCCCTCCACTTGCCCCTTCCATTTCAAAAAGTGCTTTCAAACACACTACCCTAGTGCCACTAAAAACCGAAGAGATTTTCTTCCTACTTCGTTTTGGCGTGATGTAACAGAAAATCAGCTCTTCTGAAAAATTTTGTTTTTTGGAGATGGCCGGTTTTGCTACTAGACGACACAACTACAAGCTGCCTCACTTGAGGGGAATGGATGAAAAGTAATCCATTCATACAATACGAGTATGTACCATGAAAGGAAAATAAAATAAAATACGGAAGTAAAGTAAAAATAAAATTGAACTAAATAGGCTCTAACTGTACAAGGCCAAGGCATTAACTAAATTATAATGTGAAATAAATTAGGATAATAACCACAGAAACAAATAAATTAAACCAGAGAAAGAAAAAGAAAATAAATCTTAAATACAGTCTTACTAAATAAAACAATATTTACAAGCACCCTAGGGAAACCTTTACAAGCTTGTCCCCCACCCCACACTATGAGAGGGCAAGACAGGCTGATACCTTATCTGCTTAATTAGCAGAACCCTATAATAATAATAATAAAACAAATTAATATTAGAAACAATTAAAATATATTCATACAAATAAAATAGTGTTGACGAGCAAAATATCTTTGTTGTTTCATATTATAGTACCATATAACATTGATTTATTTTTATTTTATCGAGTTTTTTACACAAAACTTGCTATAATTTGATTCACATTAATTGTTTCTCTAACGTTCCCATTTGCTAAATAACCGAGTGAGTCCGGAAGAAGTTTGTCTGAACCCTCCGAGACGTGGTGGGAATTTCGCCGCTGTTGGAATCAATTGTAACGGGATTGTTTTGGCCGAAAGAGTGCTGGAGGTAGAGAGAGAGAAAGAGAGAGAGATAGAGTGAGGGAAGGAAAGAGACAGAAAGTGAGAGAGAGAGAGAGAGAGAGAGAGAGAGAGATTGGGGTGGGGGTGGGAGCTGAAATAGTGGACTCGTCTTATTGTTTCCAAGCTTGCAAGTTTCCACCTAAATCCTCGGTCCTGCCAATAGTCCCCCCTTCCTTTCTTAACTCATCCTTCCCCTCCCCCCCGTACACCGTCAATATAGTGGCTTACTTCCTCTTTGTCCTCTGTCTTCCTTCAGGATAATAAAAACTAATAAATATATTGTTTGTCGCGAATTCAATTTCACGGGAGTTTTATCTTTTAAAATTATTTAATTTAACGTTTCCTTGGCGATTCACTGAGATAGTGTTGTTAAACCCTTTGCAAAAAAAGTTATGAATTTTATTTTTAAAGTTATGAAGTTCCTAGAGGAAATTAGAAAAAAAAAAAAAAAATAAAATAAAAGCATACCATAATTCCTAATATTGTCATATATTCTACACACATACATACACAAACACATTCCTATATCTTACATGTTTTTCATTCGATAGATAGTACCCTTGTAGAAGCGGCGGGTATATGATAAAATATTACATCTGTTACAGGTAACATTGATCTATCAAATAAATAAATGGGTAAAAATGCCAAACTATGTATGTGAGATCAGTATATATAGTTTTCATGTTCGAATTTTAACTGATTGTGTTCTGGTTGAATTAAGGCCTCCACTTTCGCACACATATTCAATAATATACCTGTACAATATTCGTTCTCGTAGATATCGAAATCAGATTAACTGGATGTTACGAGTAATTGGAGACGTAGAGATATTTTGTATGTAACGTGGATTTCGTAAATTCGAATTTGGCAACACTGATTGTAGTATTATGAATGAAACTTGGAAGCTTATAGATTATTTAATTATTATAAATTTTATTATTTTTTCTGCGGTTTCAAAAAATTTATACTTATTAATTTATTTATTATTGTTGCAGATGGTCACAAGGACAAAGAAGATTTTTGTGGGAGGTCTTTCGGCCCCTACCACTCTCGAGGACGTCAAGAACTACTTTGAACAGTTCGGCCCGGTAAGTCATCATTATATTTATTTATTTATTTTTCGTATTCAAATTGAATGGGTAACCTCAACAACGGGGTAACCCACATAAACGAATTTTTTTAGCAGAGCCAAAGATGTGTTTTAACATTTAGAGCGATTTCTTTTTTAACTTGAAAATTGTTTATTCGTATCGTTTGAACCTGAATTAGTGGCCATGTAAAAAAGTTCTGCCATATTTAATTTCCAAGTCAACGAATGTATAAATTCTAGCAACAACGTAGTAACCCACACGGGTTGTTGCCCATTCCCCTGCAAACAGCGGGAGGGAATGGTGAGTACTTTTGGGCAAAAATGGACCTCTTGGTTCCTCTTTAATTATAAAACAAAGATTCATGGCGGAAGTAATGATTCTACTGCTTGAGATAGGATCAAATTGGCTCTTAATGAGCTAAGTAACTTCATCGTTTACTTTACTTTGAGGTCACAATATGAAACGTTTTGTTTGGTACCATGGTAACAAGGTTGTAATCCTCAGTCATGATTGATATTTTAGAAACTTCCATGATTAATAAGTTGCTTTATATATTTCAGTACTATTGATTTTTTTTTCTATTAATTTTTCATTTAAATTACCTAGAAGGAATGTTAAATATAGGAATGAAAAAAAAATTTGACGATATCATCGTTTGATAATATTAAATTGATAAAGTAATATATAATTGATAAATAGATTAATAATATCGATTTCGGTTCGTATAAATTCTCAACACTGTATATAAGTTAAACCTCAGTCGAGAACGAGTCACTCAACTGCTCTAAGCCAATGTTGATTGCTGACTCCCCTGACCCTTCCCCACCAGAGGGCTGCAATCGATTCTTCCGTCCAATCTGCCGTAGTGAATAATCGATTCTGGTAATCTGCTCCGACTTCTGTTCTTGCCGAGCTTTATGGAATTGTTAGAGGCGCCGTTATCGCTCTGCTGGGGGCCGTGCTTGCAATGTCGCAGCAAATTAATACTCAGGAGCGTCATGCATTCTAATGGCGGGGGGAGGAGAGAGAGAGGGGCGAATCGTTATCTAGATGTGGAAGTACTTCAAACTGGATCGTTCCGTAAATATCGAAGTTCATCTGCTGAATGTTAAATGGCCTGATTAAAAGTTTTATTGTTAATTATTATCGATTTTTAATAGGTTTTATGACGTGCCGAGTATGAAATACACTATATAAAGAATATAAGATACTGAAGCCATTTTTTTTTTTTGCTGACAGAGCTCTGTGCACTGTATACCCATGACAGGAATCCTAAACTAAGCACAGATAATAAATTATTATTATATATAGCCTGCTTAAAACATATAATAACATATGCAGGCCCTATATTCAATCATATCGTCGCTACTATATTAAACTAACCATTGTGAAAAAAAAATCATTTCCGTTGTACAAAGGCATACGTAAAATGCTAGAAATTCGTAAAAATTATATTACTAATTTCTGTCTTCTAATTGCATATCAGATCAGAGAAATTTTATCATAAAGGCTTTGTAAAATACATCGGTAAACAAACGAAAAAAAAAAATAAAAATAAAAAAAGCAATTTTTCACATTCATTAGTTTTACATATTGTAGACGATATTTCTAAAACTTATTATGAAAAAAAATACAAATATTTCAAAATAAATGTCTTAGAATTATTGGAAATTATGCATACTACACAAAATTTTAAATAATCCATACAAAATTGTGTGTACCTTATATTAATATATACATTAATAAACTGTGTAAAAAATTCTGTATTTGATAATAAAACAATAAAAACCTACTTATAAAAAATATTAGAAGCAGAATTTAAAAAAAAAAAAAATTCAAAATTTGTTATTCTTTTCAAATTTTTTTTTTATATTATTTTTTTTCTTTCATTGCTCATTATGATTCTATATTGATACATTTAAAGTTGTCCAATGGTATATTACTTTTAAGTTTGATTATGGTCTATTTTTAATAATGCATATAATTTTCGTGAATCGTTGCGATTATAGAAGAAATAATTATTAAAAAATGACTTATTATTTTTTTTCGATTTACCATGGTTGAATAGTTGGTGCAATAACATTTTTTGTTACTTTAGGCAGCTTTTCAGGAGAGCGGAAAAACTACTATAAAATTAATGCGATACCTTAATATACTTTTAAATGCTACATTCAATGTTTTTCCACCACTTAATTGTGTGGCTAAAAAATATTTTATATTTAAAAATATGTATTTGAAGTGTTTTTTGAAAACAGAAAGCTAATGAAAATCTAAGATAAAATAAGTCTAATAAAAATCTTATTTGACTTATCATTGGTTTTGTTGTAAAATTTTCGATTCGGTGCTCCGTAGGAAAACAGTGATTAGGCATTTTGCTGCTTTTCTTCGGACGAAAAATTGACGACTAATCCAACGATACCAATAGGTCCATTATCTCACAATTTTTGAGCTACAGCTTTTCTCCTAGGCAGGGCAGCGTACATATGTGATGCAAAGAAATAAAATAAAATTTATGTATCGGAGTTTATGTGTAATTTTCTTAAACAATGCTCTCATGTTATCACAGAATTAGTTATTAACATTCCTTTTACTCTTGAAGAAGTGCCAAAAAGGAACTGCTACCAATATCTAGATTTCTGAAACAGTTTCCCTTAATTGAAGAAAACTGGTGAACGACCCAGAAGAAACTTACTTATTAAAACTTTGCTAGATCCAATCTCCCCCCCCTCTTCCCCCTGAGGCCCAGATATCAACAATTAATTAGCCCATTATTTGATACAGTCTTCACTTGAGGAGGAGGCGATCCTTGAGGGAGAGGAGGGGTGTCAGTTAAAAGTCGTCCTACCGAGCTGGGAGGTATTAGCAATAATTTAATCTTAATGGGAATTTAATTCGAAGGATGAGGAGTGGGAGGTAGAGGGGGGGTAGCAGGGGAGGGGGGAAGAGTATTTAAGTTTTAATAGGATCCAGGGAGAGGTCGCTCAGTTATATTGTTGTCGAGTGTTAAAACCATCTTAGTCCGGTCCGAAGCCGAGTTTAATTCGAAATTTATAACGATCTTTAGATGGGATTGAAAATAAAATGATTTTATATAATTCAGATAGGATTAGTAATAAAATATCTATTAATATATACTTAATACAACTTTTGAACAAGGTAGGACAATTTTTTGAGTGTTAAATTCAAAATCGTATTTTCTTCAGATTTAATTTTTCCCCAACTGGTTTCTCATTCTTTTCCCGATAATCCTCAGAGGTGTCTTCGGGATCATCTCATGTTGTACTTTCTTTTGAGAGTTAATGATAGGTAGTTTCTTAACAAGCTTACAGAATGAGTATTGTTTTACAGTTGTAAATTTCATTATTTTTTTAACATAATTTTATTCGATGCTATTATACATAGTATTCAACCAGCGAATGTGATGGGATATAAAAAACAACAGACTTAGTAAGACAAAGGAAATTACAATTAATTGATATTAAAAAAAAAAATTAAAATCTGGTGTTAGGACTCTATCTTGACAAACGTTCTAACATTCCTATTAGTTACAAAATAATCGAATTACATAAAAGTAATTAGACTTATTGGACGTATTGAGTTGAGCTTTTGGGGTTCCACTAAACCATCCAATTCATCTCGTATCTAATCCTTACAATCCAAAATCCTTTGAAAAATCCTCAATGCTTCTTACTTTGTACAAAACTTATCCACAAAGATCTTAATATATCTAGTTTTGTTGATTTAGCCCAAACCAGATTACCTATTCTTTCATAGAAAACCCCACAAACATTGAAATCCATTAGTATCACAATTTGCTTCTCATTCCATTGCAGATAACCCTCCGAGGTGCCTGAAAAGAAAATAGCTTCGGGACCTTATAATATATTACTTTATTATATAGAATATTTATAAGTGCTACCAATGGGTAGTAGTAGTGTTGACATGTCATTGTAATCGTTATCAGCTCATTTACTTGATGTATATATTTGTACAGTTGTAAATTTCAATAAATTAAAAAAAAAAATTAGTAAATCGCTATGAATAAAAATTAAAAAAATAAATTTATAAAACCTAGTGTCTTATGCATTAGTCAAGGGTTCGTTTTAAAATATAATTTTGTCTTTTCAGAATTACACGATTTTAAAATCGCTAACATTTTATACCTTCATGTCTCATATTGTATTTCAAAGGTTAATATGCCGCCGGTATGCGCTCTTTATCGCCTATCGCGGTTTTAAACCGGGTCCAGGGTGGATAAAGGCTAAGCCAATGGTTGCCGCGACCTCTTTCCAGCAATGATTGTTGCTCAACCAACAAAGGGGTGACGAATAAATCAGCCGGGGCACACCTGCCCCCTTTGTTGTTGCCTCCCCCCCTCCTCCCCTCCGCCCCTACCAGGTCCCGGTTCGTTCACCCCAGCCCCTGAGGAAATAATGCTTGAGGAGGGGGTTAGGCGCCGGGAAGAGGAATGTCCTCTAATAAATTCATATCTGCGGCCGAGGCTGTTTGTAATTGTAATTGTAATTGTTATGAGCTGAATAGCTTGTAGGGAGCTTGTAATAAATATTAAAATAAACACACCATAGCTCCACTTTTGAGGTAATCTGAAAAGAAGTAAGCCTTTTGAGCTTTATATTTTGCAGAATCATGTATAGCTGTTCAACAATTTTATTGCTTCAGTATAGAAAATCCTGAGAATGTCTTAGCTCTTAGACACGACCTCTGCTCTCCAGTCTTTAAAAACAATGAACCTTTTCAACAGAAAAATACAGTTCATAACGTGAGACTTATTTTCGACAAAAGGATGACAGAAGTCCTTACGTGAAAATGTACACCTCTGCCTGAACAATGGAGTACAGTATGTATCTATTCTATTATACAAAAACACAAGCCACTTTTTTGTTAGTGATCAATAACCACGAATACTACTGAACCAATTTCTACCAAATTTTAGCCACGTCATTTTTATAGTTCCAGGAAGGTTTAGCAATAGTGAAATTTACTGAGTTCCAATTAATTTGTTATTACAAATTAGTGAAGTTTGAAAATTGACCGTTTGACGTGGCGAGTGTCTTTTTACATCAGAGGTTACAAAGTACGGTGCTATGGACTTGTTTATATGTTAGAACTTGAAATAGATAATAAAATTTACCTATACTCTGAATTATCAAAAAAGATTTAAATATGTGGTGCGGAATGTGGATTCCTGTGAAGTTTGAAAATCAACCGGTATCTAATATCTAATATCTTTTAGAATACTCTGCCATCACAATTTTCCAAAAAAATGGAACGAACGAGTTTTGCACCTCGCCTCCTGATATGAATATTATTTCTAATGGATCTACGCTTCACACATTTTTGTGACAGAAAAACTGACTCACATTCAAAAATTATAAAATTTCCAATCTAGAGTATTAAGAATAACATTTTCACCCTGCTACGTCAGTAATAGAACATTGCATACAGAATTGCACATGCCCGCTGTACAGGACTGTATTTACACATTTTATACAAAATTGCGTCAAACTTAACGGTACCTACAAAGTTAAATAATACATGGTGACTTAGGCCTGCGTAAACCTGAAGAAGTGGAGGTGGCTTAGATGTCTCCTAATAGGTGTCCTACAAAAGAGTCGGTGGATTTGTAATCGGACTTAAATTACTTATGATTCATAAATTTTAATTAAGAGACACAAAGGAATTTTTAATTTATATCTATATTTTTTTATGTATCTGATTTCATAGCTTCTTATACTGCTAGTTCTTGGATAAGAATATTATGCAGACTCATGGCCATTTTCTTTTCAGATATTTTAATTTTATGGTGGTGTTAATGATGATGCTATATTTTTTTTACCATCCACGCTATTGTAAAAGTTTATTTATTGTTTTGTTTTTATGGTAATACATTTTTCAATATATATATCTTTCAGCTTTTGATACGTAATTAATAACAATACTTGAAATAAAATTCAATAGCTTTTTGCTGGCAAAACTTTTATAAATTAAAAAAAGGAATAAAGAATATATAATAATGTTTAATAGTCAATGAAGAAATTTAATTAGATAAAATAAATAAAGGAGACGATTGAACCTGTGACAAGTAATGGACTATTGTGGAAGGCACCTATCGACTGTTTTAAGGAACTAGGTCACTGGGCCATTTTCTTTTCAAATGCCTCTCAGAGTATCAGCCATTGTTAGGGAAGTCTGTCGGTGGCCAAATGGAGGTTTGTTTCGAAATGAATCAAATATTTATCGTAGAAAGGCATTAAGGCCAGGCGTCGATTGACAAAAAAAAATATTTTCGTCAGAGAAAATTCCTGAACATTTCAAATAATATGATTAAGTCATATATTTTTACTTCGATAATTATTATTATTTCGAAAATAACTTTATATTAACGTAGATCTACAATATAATATCATACGAGCTTTAAAACATTACTAATATTATCAGGTAAATAAATTATTATTATTAATATAAATCAAAATAGGATCCACTTTATTGGGATCGATAGATTTGTATTATGTCAAAAATGGAGAATTAAAATAAATCCTATCAAATAAGCTTTACCCTTCGTCGCAAACCTACGAGTTCCCGGCTTACAGTATCCTTTGATATTATTCCATTGATACCTTTGAACAGATCCGCTACCTGGAACTCCATCTGGGTTCCATAACGACTTACTTGGAATCCTCATACGAGATATAAAAGACGAGAAACTCCTTGTCGTTATAGACTACTTCACAATTTAATTAATGATGACGTTATTTTTTTGTGTTTATTTTCTGCACGAGGAACACAATTTTTAACATTTCCAACCATCTTGAGGTGACCACTATCGATTTGATAAATGTGATTTTCTCAGCAAGTTTTCGAACAGTTGTTCTTGGACCAAATATTGTAGAATATCAACGGAAAAGAATACTACTACCCTACCCTCTTTGACTTCCGCTAGTTTATACTCAGCAGTCGGGATCTGTTGATATTCGATTCTATCGATTCTTGAAAAAGAATTGCTATCAAGAATCGAAGATCCAAAGTCTAGTTTAGACATCGATATGTCTTTTGGCTGGGGGTCTATAGTTTTCTTGAGGTAACGTTTTTTAACACTCAAAATGAGTAACTTTTTTTACCCTAAAAAATGTAACTTTTGACACGCTCTAGCTCTTTTGGTGTTTCTCGGATTCAAAATATAACGACATCTTCTTCATCAGAAATATAATGGGGGATATTATTTGTTATATAACATTTGTCGCTAGGACCTGCTGTTAACGAGCTTTATTGGTTTGAATGAAAAAAATTAACATTTTGCCAGTTTCCTTGTCCTTGTCAGAAGTATATATATATATATATATATATATAACAGCAGTAAATTTTAAATAAACATATCCAGGATTGTTTTCCCCAGTCTGGGTGAAAAGGAATTTTTTTTTTCATACTAAATAACAAATCAGTTGTATATATCAATGCTGCTAGTAAATACAATATTATTTAAATCAATTTAGTTCAAAAATCAAATATTGTCACTGTAAGCCACCTTTTTTGGTACCTTAAGTTATAAATAAAACCTAGAACCTTAAAAATATTTATATTCTTAAATTAGATTTTGTAAAATGATGTATTTTTTTTTCTTTTGTACATTGTCTGAATAGTAATAAACCTATGTATCATTTGATGTACATAATAAATGATACTTATTGTTTGCTAATTTATATTTTCTTAATAGGTTTTGTTTTCATTTTTAGCTTTTTAAAATGGAAGGATTATTTTTCGTACTGTGATTCGGTTTGACGACAGATATAAAACATTAATATATGATTTCTTCTATTTTACGGTGTTTTCTCTTTTGTTTTCTCCGCTAATGTCAACAATTAAAAACAAAAAAAACACTATCTACAATTTCATACGTTAATAATAACCTAATAATTAAGCTCTGCATCGGGTGCTTTATGCGCAAACAAACTTTAAATCATCGTTTATGTTAGTAATTGTATTAGTAATTGAATTATAATTAGTAGGAGTTACCTTACTGTGAGTCAAACGGTCTGCCCACGCACAACACTACGTGGGCGTTCTTATTAAACGTGTATAAACAGCAAAGGGATGCTAGGTACTGTTGTAATTCTTTAGTTTATGTAGTTATATTCAATTTTATCTTATTAAGTCATTTTTGTATCGTAGTTATGTATTTTATAGATATTTTAAATAATTTAATTCAAATTTTATTTAAAGTAGAATTTGATTTTCCCCTCCTTACTACTGTTGATCAGGTCAAATTTCTTTCACTGAGTATTCTCATGGAAGTTACATACTGTATAAGAATTTTTTCCACATTCTATTGGATGTTTTTACTTTAAGTTTAGTTTTATATCTAACCGATCGGTTTTTTAAACATTAAAACAGTTCAAATCATAAGATAAACAGATTATGCAAATTAAATTTTTAATAAAATGAGAAATCAAACCTGTCAACCTAAGGAGGCACATTCGAATGATTTAAAAAATATATCAGGCCCTAAAGTGTAATGAGGAGAGGTCGTTGGGTACTTAGGACTTAGGTAAATAGATTTTGGTCTCAGCACTTATTTGTCAAGTAAATGAAGGTTCTTTAAGTTTTACCTATGACTTGTTGGTTTTTCTGTTCTTACTGAAAAAAATAAATAAATAAAAATAGGATTATTAGAAATATTTATCTGGACATTTAAATAAAAATATAAATTGGATTTAGATATTTAATATGAGTTATGGAATATGAAAATCACAAGACAAATTGAATCTAAAATCGATCGAAATTTTACTTTTTGTAAATTTTTTATTAGTAGAAAAAAGAGTCAATACCAATTTGATATATTTTTTAATACGCTTTTATTAACTTCGCCTGTATGTAAGAGAATCCTTTATCGTAATTTTCAGCAATCTGATTATATTAGAAATTTGCACACGTTTCAAGGACCAATGACAATACAATAATTGCACAACTATGTTCTCACTTAGTCTAGTTAAATAACCCCCAAAATGGGGGTCTGCCTTGCGAAAGGTCAAGTAGTAGGTTTTACGTATTTATATCGTATCGTTTGACAATCGATTTTCAAACATCACAGTATTTTTTTAAGTTTAAAAAGTTAGTTTTGGTCATGTTTAAGAGTCTATAACGCAGAAATGGCTAATTCAATTTAAAAAAAAAAAAAAAAAAAAAAAATGTTATTTACTGAAAGTTGTAGATCATTACTTTTTTTGCAAGATAGGATTTTTAAAGTAAAAATTTGCCTATTTCTATTCTGAGATAAGTCAAAAAACCAAAAATTATTGATTGATTTTAAATATACTGTGTTAAAAAAACAAATCACGAATAATACAGGGAAATTAACTTCGAGCCTTGAACTCAAAAAATTAAAAGGTCTCATATCTGCAAATTGTTCATCACACTTAGCTTTTTAGTTAGGCTTGCTATAAAAGCGATTTTTTCTAGTTTTTTTTTTAAACTATAATTATTTTTATTTGTTTATATACATTAGTAGTATAACCAAAAATAATATTAATTGTAAATACGTAAACTCTAGACGTTTTATGAATTATCTAAACTTCTTATTTTTTTAAAAAAATCGTACATTTAATCTTCATATATGTCCCCATTACCAGCCATTTTACTGAGCAATGTTCAACACTTGTTTATTTGATGGTCTTATTCTACTTACAGTAAAATGGCTGGTAATATTCATATAGATGAAGAGACAATGTGAAAATAATCACAGACAAATAGATGGCTGAAGATGGAATAATGTTCCGAAACATATAGCTACAAATATTAAATATAATAGGATTCTGCCAAATAAAGAATTAAATAATTGATTAAATCTCCTTCAGCATAAAAGGTTATTAAAAAAAAAAAATCGTGCATTTCGTTTTTGAATAGCTTTAGTTTGGGACTGGAGATAAAAATCTGCAACTTATTCAAATTTTAGTTCTTATTTATATGTTTTAAGGTGATAAAAAAAATATCTTTTGTATTTTACTAAGGAAAATTTATAATACCCTGAATGATTTTAAATCGCCCATCAGTAGTTCTTCCTTCTCTCTATATATATAGTCGATGTATATATTAATAATAATATTAATATCCGACGTGAGGTTGAATTTAATATCCTGCCCCCAAAAGTGAGATAGGTATAAACGATCGGCTAAATGAAAGGAAGGGAAGATTTTTAGCAGATGGCGCTCTCTGTGAAAGATTGAAGCGGTGAGGGCGGGTAGGAAATTGGCTAGCTGACAATGGAGCTATCTGTTATTAAATATGTAAATCCATAATCCGGGCCCCTCCATACTGCCATACTGCCACTGCCACCAATATCTACCCACCTTCTCCCCTTCGATCCATAACCCACTCTCGGGTCCGAATCAATCCATACCTCCATTCGTCCTAAGCCCTCCTCTATTCCAGTTTTATTTATTTATAAAACCATCACGTCTTAAAACTGTTTATATACCCTCTGTTTGTATGTATATACATATAAATACAAGCATTTATATATCCCTGGTGAGGGAGAATAAAATCGCAACTTTTCAGGCCGACACTTTTAAACATTAAAAATTTTACTGTAAATTCATTTTTGGAAGAAAATAAATTTTTATTGACGTCAATATCACGAAAATAGCGGGATACTTAATTGGTTTGAATAAAATTTAATTTACAGAAAACAACTCAAAGATTTTTCTTTAGTTAACTGATTGCACATTAGAACTTCATGCATTAACCAATTTATTTACAAGTCTTAGCTAATTTGATAATTTTTAAGAGCTAATTTTGGTCATGTCTAAAGGCCCGTTCACACGCTAAAGCCATTTGGCAAACTGGTTTGTGCAAGCTAGTTTGTAAAAATCAAGTCGATGCCGTTCACACGTTCAGTTCTCCTTGCACTGTTATGAAGTGGAAACCTCTCTGTTTTGTTGAAAAAAAGAAAATTATGACGAAGAACTATTAATTCTTGCCACGGATAACGCTAGTATAATATCCTTCTGCTATCTCCAAATCGTTAAATCCTGGAATATTTCAAAATAGTATCCTTAAAAAACAAAAATTAAAAAATTAAAATTGAAAATTCTGAAAGATTAAAAAAAAAAATTACTATCCTTAAGGATGAAATCTAATTTGTTGGGTAGGAGTCTGGCCAAGGATGTCCTTCGGGCGCCAATAATCGTACAGATTCACTCAAAATATGGCATAGAACAGGCGGACGAACGTAAAATGCGCATGCGCCAGGTTTGAGCATTGTTTACAAAGAATGGTTCAGTAGTTTTCGCGGTTAGTGATCATAACCGAAAAATGGCTTGTGCTTTTATATAATAGTATATCCATATCTATATACAAACACAGATATATATATATATATATATATATATATATATATATATATATATATATATATATATATATATATATACTCAGTTATGAGACCTTTTGGTAGGTAGATTAGCGGAGGGCAGATCACAGTGTTGCGGCGCCGGTAAGAAAAAAGCAATTCTACCTTCCCATTCCCCCACAGCGGAGAGCAATACCGGATTCCCCAATATAGCATCCTCTGGTATTTCTTGACATCTGGTCTTCCCCGTCAGCCCAAATATCTACACAATTTGATCAAATTGGCATCGCTTCTACGTCGTCTCTATTTGCTATTGGTCCATGTCATAAACTGGCTAACTTCGTTCAGCTCGAAATAGGATGGATATGTAATATTTTTTCTGATGAAATCAGTGCTCAATTTATTAAAATTGGTTCTGGTATCTAAATTCATTAGAATTGTACATATCTTATTGCTGTCTGTTTTTAGGCGAGTACGTCATGTTACTATGCCTAGATACCGCTGTAGTTCGTATCTACATGCATATTCGGTTTAATGTTAATTGAGAATGTACAGTCTGTTCTGTATAATGTCAATTAAAGATAACACTCGACGCATATTCTGCGCACATACAAAAGCGATTCCCTTATCAGTTCATGAAATTATTTGAATGTTATCTTGATACTGAAATTGATTTGTGTAATTAAGGTGCCATATAATAACAATCTAGAACTCTACCTACCACGAATACTTCACAGCTTAATTATTATGTTTATTTTTAGATAAAATATATTTTTGTAATAAAAAAACAAAACAAAAGTATAACGACATTATGTTGTGTCCGTGTGTGGATTTTAGACTATGGAATATGGAGCCTATCCTGGAAGTCAGTATTTGATACGACGTCAATTGGACAGTTAACCACTATTAAACTTTATTAAAACTTTCTTTAAAAGAAATATTATAGAGTCGACATATACAACCACACTTCGAAATTTCGGTTAATAACGTATATTTTTCTATAAAATTAAAAAATAATAAAGTTTGATGAAAAAAATATTTATATCTATTTTTTCTTTAATTTAAATTAGATTTTAAATATAAATAAGGTATAGCCTAATTTATATTATATTTTAATTTTATTTATAAATATAGATAAAATATTATTATTAGATAATGATCTAAATTTTTTAATAGATTTGTTTCTTTTTTTGAATCCGATTTCCAGTTGTAGTAATACCTGTAAATTTCCTTTATTGTGCAAAAAAGAAAAAACAATGTTCTGTAAGTATGAGTATAAAATCAACTTTCAATATAAATTGTTTATTTCTTTTTAACCCTTTAGTGCATGTTTTTTCTTTTTCATTCTAATAAATTTTTTGAATATGTTTTGGTCAGGTTATTAACAGAAAAATGCTGAAAAAAATATTTTACACCTACAAACCATTTTAATCAATAATATACATTATGTTGCTCATAACTAAAAAGTCATTTATCTCTATAATAAAAAACAAGAATTTTATCTTGGGAAAAGCCACAGAAATTTTATTTGATAAAAAAAACACAATGGATGTTATAAAAAAAATAAGAACACTTTACTGGCAGGAAGGAGGAATCTCCACAACTGAGGACTTATAGATGTAAGTGACAATTAGAGACACGTCTGCTCCTGTTAGGCCATGCTAAGTCCTCTCATGCCTAGAGGGATGATGTAGCATCTCCAATACAAGATTTAGTTCTAGAACACGCAAAGAGAGTTCGCTGGCATACGTATAAATATAATGTTGCAGATATGCTACACTATGCACTAGAGGGTTAAATTTATTTAATTAATACCATATGGTTCCATAAAATCTTAGTGTAAACTTTGAAACTGCTTTGAGTTTTTCTAAAAACAAGTTTTGTAACATAGATATTAACTTTTGTTTTCGATGCTTTTAGCTCTAGATGGACAATACCTGTCCGAATAATTATAATAATGAAAAAATGAAATTAAGTTATTGCTGCTGTGCTTTTAAAGACACAATTAAAATGAATAATAACTTGATTCAATTTTTATTTTTCATATTGCTACTTATTATGAAAACTAACTATATTTGTTTATTGATGAAAATTTGCCATCTTTAACAATTATAAGATTAAATACTATTATTATTATTTTTTATTATTATAAGGGTAGGGAATTAAAGTATGAGATTAGCCTTTAAACTTTTCCTGAAAACATTGTGAAATTCAGAGTTGCGAGTTAAGGGCAAATTGACAATTAAAACTTCTTTTAGTGTATGCATGGTTTTAGTCCAGTTTAATTACGCTATAGAATTTTAAAACGCTCTTTAATCACGCGGTCACGTCTACAGAGACCAGACTAGAATTTTTTTATTAATCTTAATTTCTTCTTTTTCTCACTAAAATTCTTTATAATATTTTTAATTTTTTTTTCTATTATCTCAAAACTTTTATTAATAATGAAATGATAATAAACTATGTATTTTTAAAAAAAATCTATTGAACATAAAACCGTTTCTTGTATATTGGGTTGTCCAGAAATTAATGGAAGTTTATTGTTTTAACAACGGTTTAAAACATTTTTTATTTATCAAAATACTATCTTATTACTCTCAATAAATTTGTGGTATGGAGTTAATATCTTTTCTATGCGATAGGAAATGAAGTCTGAATCTTTTGTTTAAAAAAAAATATAATAACGTATTTCGACAAGGATATGTGTTTTGGCCGAGTGTCAATACTTTTTTAAGCTTACGTTTCTTTCAACCTCAAAAATATATCATTTTGATACTCTCCATCTCTGTTGGTTTGAAAACAAAAACACTTACGCGAAAACATCTTACCCGATTATTATCTTGTTATTTCCGAATTTATTAGCTCAAAAAGACATAGTTAAGTGGATACATCTTTATGCATTAAAACATATATCGAAGTTAAAAACAGTCAATCATAAGTTTTGTTTTTTGTGGTTGAATACCAAAGTCAATTTTTATAAAAACTTTGGGTGTGCCGCTATGCCACAAAAATTGACTTTGAAACATCAAATCTAACCAAACAGTTATTGACGTCCTTAAGGAAATCTTAGAAGTTGAAATTTGCAGTGATTTTTCCTTAATTACTTATTATACTTTAAGCTAAGCAAGAAAGTTCACACCAAACATTATTATTTGAATGTTTTTTTTTACAAGATAAAATAAGTTTTTGATACCCTATAAATATCATTTAAAATACGGACAAAAATTAAAGTAATTTTATACAATTTTATAAAGGTTTTAAATGGAATTTTATGATTTTTTTTTCTTATACTTTTTCGGATTATTAAAGGGCCGGTTTAAAGATATTGTACTGTATATGATTCGATGATTAGAATTGTTTGGTATGTAATGCAATGTAATGCAAAAGTGGAAACTCGTTATTTCGTCACTCGATAATTCGTCTTATTCTGTAATTCGTCAGTTTTTTTTTTAAATTTATTTATTTTACTTTTTTTTTTTACATGTATATTTTTTTTACGTTTTTTTTTACAACAGCCTCATTTGGTTTGTCACTAAAAATACGCCTATATTTATAGATTTTGTAAATCATTTCATAGAAAAAAACAAGCAGAATAAGCCCGGAGTCGATCCCTCCATTGATTGTAGTAAGAGATGAAAGAAAGTATGAGTGCAGTTAACGAATTCACGAATTAATCGGAGTTAATACTGGAAATCTCTTCCTACAAAAACATTAGCATCTGGCTCAGCAACTTCTGCTCCTGGTTATAAAATGAGAAAAGATAAGCAAGAAGTAAGCAGCTGGTTAAACATGGATAGTACCGATGTAGGATATGAAATTTTAAATAACAATGGAATTATAGTACAAGTGCTGAGTGCTCACAATGAAGCTAGTAATAAAAATATGATGATGATGAAGTTTCTAATTCTTCCACTATTCCATGCAAAGAAGTAGAGGAAATGTTAACAAAGTGCATGAGTGGTTTCGAGCAGTAATGTGAATCAGATATTTCAGTCCAATGTGTATAATGTTCATCTGTTCGTGTTTACATTCAATAAATTGCAAAAAAAAAAATTACAATTATATAGTTTAAAACGCTTTTTTGTTACTTTACCTTAGAAATTCTGTAATTCGTCGTTTCTGTTATTTCGTCACCCCCTCTCCCCCACTCATGAGTTATCGAGTTTCTACTGTATTATGATTCACATATTTTTTTTTCTCAATATTATTTAAACTAATGCATTTTTGATGATATTTTTGTATAGTAAATATATTTAACTTAAAAAAACGTTGCCCAATAGAAGGCATTAAGCAGAACAATGCAAGAGGCAGTGGCAGCGGACTAAGCGGGGTGTAGTTGTTATTTAAAATAGAGCTTAGCAGTTGGGACCGCATTATCCGCTGCTACAGGAGCTGGCCATTAGGCTACTAGGGATCTCCCTTGTTACGGATTAAACAAAACCCGTCCCTGCCCTCAGGTTATCTTTTAGTTAATCCGATCCATTGATTTAACAATGGCCCAGGTTAGCGCTTCCTATGGTACCTCCGAGTTGTACAAGCTACCGGTTGGCCAATTGGACATAATTGGTATTGGCCAGTAGGTGTTGTATTCGTCGAATCATTTACAATTGAATTTCTATTAATATCATATAGCACTACTAAATAAAATATTCATTATCCGTAAAGCTTTTTCCCTGAAAGATTAATGATCCCTATATGTTTTGTATTATACCTAATGGTAGCCTTCTGCAGCACCAGGGAAGCTTGAGTCTTGAGTAGGATTTAAAGCTTCTCATAATCGCACAACCTACGAATATCTTTAAGAAGTACATTCTTATATTATGGATATATTAACTAATTTATAACTAACTAACACTTCTACTCAGAAATACTCCAAGTTAGTTGTAATAAGTTGGATATGCTATAAGAATACTTGTTCATTTTTTAAAGGCATAACTCCCCATTATTCTTTTTTCATTCATTCAAATGAAAAACTTAAATTAATCTCCTTTAATGAAACAATTGCTTATAAGGATACTGTTTTTCAGATCTATCAAACTATCAATGCTACATTATTAATTAAGATCTATTAACATTTCCGCATTTCTTTGTATTCATTTTTTTTTTTGAAACCTTCAGTTTCAAAAGGATAATTTTTTTTCAGATCTTCCAGGATCTGACGATTTTTGGCGGCCGGAGGACATCTTGGGCCACTATCCTTCCCCACTTAGAATTAGTTTTCCTTTTTAAGGAAACAATTTTTTGTGTTCTTCCAGGATTGAACGATTTTGTTAGTTTTTGTCCTTAAGGATCCTATTTTAAGTTGACGAAAGGGCTTCTTTGGGCCCATATATATTACCTCTTGTCCATAAGGATAATATGCTGAAATATTTCGGGATTAACCGGTTTTTAAGTTATCCGAAGGATATTCCACCATCGTTCTCCTTAAGGATTACTGTTTTGAAATATTCCAAGATCTAACGATTTTAAGATGGTGAAAGGATATTCTGCCGTTGTTAACGGATTCAACGGGAAAATGGAGATCATTTTTCCGCACTATCAGAAGGACATCCTCGGTCCTTAAGGATACTATTTTAGGAATTTTTTTTTTTTTTTAAATTGTGAAATTACCAAACCAAGTATGAAATCTCATCTTGATTTACAAAGTGAAAATTTAACTCCGTTGTCGATTTTGTTCCTCGATTTGGTGAGTATTGTTCTTTCTGTCCGTAGAAAATGGCCTAGCTCGCCCCATTATCGGCCCTGGGCCGGGATAGCCGAATCCTATTTTGCAGCTGAATGCCGCTGGGCCATTTGGTATTCATGCACTCCCTTAAAATGGTCGTCGGTGAGGGGGGGGGGGTGCTCTCGGGTGATGTCTAAATCCCAGGTGGACTGCGTTGGCACTGAGCTGCCCGTCGGTTCGGAAAATTCAACCCTCTCTTTCATATGCATATTTGATTTCAATTTTCTTCCTTCCATTTTTTCAATTTTTATTTTATTTTTTCATTTCTCTAATGAATTTTCATTAAGAGAGAAATATAGAGAAATAAAAAAAATATATATATATATGTATATACATCGAAATAAATCCAGCCAGTTATAAAATAAAATTCAATATGTTATTTTTATTTGTATTAGAGGAACAAATTCTCTTTAAAGCAAATGTTTTCAATCTTATGATACGATAAAAATTTTAAATTAGGTATGTTCTCATATAAATACATTATTTTCTAATTTTCGAATAAGCCTCTTTTACCCAATTGAGTTATTAGTGCCTATTTTCCCCTCCCTCCTGTTGACTTAAAACCTTGGAGATCGTTAGCCGCCCCTGCTAGATCTTCTTCCTACCTATCCCTATCCCGATGATAATCTTCCAGCTTATATTCTGTAACATTATAATCGGCTACGTCCTTTTTTATCTTGCCCACCTATCAAAGTTAAGTTCCCCTCTTAGTCTATTTTTTAGTAGGATTTGCTGGGATAATTTCTATATTCGAATAAGCTCTAATTGTATTACCCTTTCATTTTTACATTCGTAGTTCTCGATGAAGCGATGATCTTTCACATTTTTTTCACGTATTTATCCAAAATTTCTTCTTCTTGTCCTTACGTTTTTCTTTTCTGTTTAGACTCCTGTTCATTTATTTAGTTCCTCTTCCACCTCTTCTCCTTAAATTCCTTCATATTCCATGAAGAAAGTTGTGTACTCCATTTCTAACGCCTTAGTCTTTTCCTTTTAAATTTGTCCATGTTATTATTGATATTGGGTCGAAAAGCTGTTTTTTTTTTTTTTTTTTATTTATTTATTTTTTTTACAAGAAGTGGACTGCTTACCCGAATATTAATCTCCTACCTGTTGGGCCTAGTTTTGACAAGGATATACCTTTTAGCTAAGGGCTATAGTTTTATTGTTTTTTCTCATTCAAATTTTTCACATTCTCAAAATGTGTTAATTTTGTTTTTTTACCAATAACAAATGTAATGTTTTGCCGCGCTCAAAACTGTCGGTGTTGCTAGGTTTTGAAAATTCGATGACAGTTTTTTTTATCAGGAACTTAATGTAAAATATTTTTTGTTATATAACATTTGTCGCTAGGACCTATGATTCTTAAATATAAATTAGGAAAATCAGTAGATTATTGATAGACATATCTCTGATCTATTGCTGCCCCTAGTCAGGTATAAATTGAGGTTTCTTATATGAACCACCGCCTCTGTTTGCGTTACCCAGGGGGCACCACGGGGAGGTAGAGGTCGGATTTTGCTCCCCCTGATTTTTTTTTTTTTTTTGCACGCAAAAAGGCCCTGAGGACCACGCGAATATCATTGAGCTTAGTGCTTCTTTCCCTCTTTCTTTCTCTTCCTCTCACTCCATACTTCCCTCATGCGGTCACCGTGGTTCCTCCTCCTGTCCTCCGACCACGCTCCTCCTCCTCTTGGCTTCCTACTATCCACAAGGACCTTCACCCCTTTCAATGATTTTCTGTATTCGTCTCTGTCTAGACAGTCCTGGTCCGCTAATCCCAGTTGCTTCATGTCGTTTTTGATCTGATTGAAGTATCCAGTAGGAGTTTTGTATGACTTTATTTTCTGGAAAATTTGTTGATTTAGTCTTTCGGACTTCATTCTCATCATGTGTCCGTAAAATCATAATCTTCTTATTCTGATATCAGTCTGTATGTCTGTTGTTTCTTTGTAAATGTCTTCATTTGAACGCAGTCTGTATCCTTCTGACGTTCTTCTGGGTCCATATATTTTCCTCAGGATTTTTCTGATTTTCCCCCCTGATTTATTTATAAATTTATTAAATTTATTTTTTTTAATATATTGTATTTCTAGTTATTTGGAAAAAAAAAATTTACAATTTAAAATTAATATTTAGTTTTCTAATTATGTTTCATTATTCTTTTCTTCTTTTATACAGGCCCTAGAGTTCTTTATTTCTTATGCATCCAGAAAATATACAAGAAAAGCTGATATTTATTATCAATAGCTTCCTGGTTGTGTACTGGTGACATATAGTCCCTGTTTAATATAGAAATTTTTGGTTCGCTAAAAGAACTTTTCTCATCTATGGTCCTCTTCCTGTATTACATTGAAACACTTTTTTTACCTTTTTATCTGACTAAAAAAGAGAAAAAACCCTGTTGAAAATGTCCATAGAAAATTGGAAGGTTTTGCATTTTTAAACAAAACCAATCGGGGCATCCTCATCAGTCATTCCGTCTCTAGCAGTCGGTTGCCATTAATTAAAAAAAAAAAAGGAATAAAAAAAAAACGAAAATGTGATTTATCACGGCGGGTGTCGAAGTGAAGGGCCGCGACCGTCTCCTAATGATCCTGGGGGGGGGGGGTTGGGGGGGGGGAGGAGGACAGAGATGAAAAATTTATCCGTCAAACCTAAATATTTTACAGTCATCTTTTATTTTATATATTTTTTTATACTATTTTTTTTTTTACCCCTCAGTTTTACTCAACAGCATCCATCATGTAAGCCGTATTTCCCTCTCTTTCTCCCTCTCCTTCCTCCTTTCTCTCCCCCACGCCCATCCTCTCTCTCTCTTTCTCTCTCCCTCAAGTATTAAATGTATTACAGGGAGACAAATGAGCTCTTCATATCTTACATTTTTCATCGGCCGAGATTACTCTCTAGAACTGTCGTCCCTTGGAAAAATATTTTACCTCTGGACTTTGGGTTCTTATCGCTGAAATTGTTTTTATATTGCCTTATTGTTGTTTTGTCCTTTTGTACGTTCCCTGTGTCCTTTGCCTGTCTTATATTATCATATATTATTTTTTTAATATTTGAATCAGACGGGATTTTAGTTTTCACTATGTTTATTATTCGTAATTGTTGTCAGTTTTCTCTAATTGAAGTAATATTCCTATTGGTGCATTTATTGACATGTATACTCGGTTAAAAGAACAATATGTATCACATATAAATCATGCTTTATTTAAAATTTAGTACCTACATATAAATTTTAAAACTTATTCAAATATAAAACTAAGATTATAAGGAGGATAGAATTACAAATTTTTGTTTAGTTGAAATTAGCCAATCTTACCACCAAGGAACTTGGCCGATTGTAACAATCGGTCTCTGTTTAGTAACATTTTGAATATCAATTTATATAACAACCGTATCACGAATACATAAATGAATACATGATACTTGGAAGAGAAAAAAAAATCGGAATTAGAGGTTCTTTTCATATTATTCTCTTACATATATCATGACGTTTTTCTCAGAACTCTTAAAATACTGTAGACTCCTGGTATCGATAAGTTAAGGTATAAGATCGATAAGGTATAAGGTATAAGATCGATAAGGTATAAGATTTATGTTTATTTTTCTTTTATTCGACCTATCGTCCAACCCCTTTGTATGAGTTCTAGTTAAATCTTTATGTATAGCAATCGATATTGCTTCTGAGTATTATAAATTGTGTGTGTTTTTTTTTCTTGTTATAACGGCTACAAAACTCATGTAAGTATGGCTAAATATTTGTTAATATCGTATATATTGTCTACTTGCGAGTAAAAGTTACTAAGTGCAATTTATTACAAATTCGACAGTGATATTATCATTTCCTATAAGTATAAAAAGTCATCTAGTGAATAGAACTGCTATATATGCACATTAGAGAATGAGAAAATTCACTATATAACTTACTATATGAGAAACTTTTAATGAGCATGATCCCGTTTTATTTTTGCTCTCCTGAAAAAGTTTGATTTTTTCTTACTTAATGACTTTTACCTCCAAGCAGACGATATGTGTATATATATAATACTAGTATCTTCCGGCGCAGCTTCGCCCGCCCTTATAATTTAAGAAGTTGGATAATTTTGACTTAATATTGAAGTTTTATTTAATAATCGATAAAAATCTTATAGTAATAATTCATTTTGATATAAGTAAATTATATTATTAATTTCAACCTCTATACAACACCGTGCCCTTGTAACCTCTCATAGGTGCTTGCTGCCTTTCGGTGAATTTTCAAACATCACTGTTATCCACATAATATTCTTATATCCACAGTAGATATTATTTTTGCTAAAGCTTCCTGAAACTATTAAGAAGATGTAGTTAAAATTTGGTACTCTGTTCAGTAGTTTTTGCGGTTAGGATCACTAACAAAAAATGGCTTGTCCTTTATACAGGGTGAGTATCTCTTAGCGTAAAAAAAAAAAAATTGGGTGAAACTAGATCAAAAGTGTAGCCAAATGCCGCAGACCTCACCTTTCTATTCCAATCCGTTGCAGATATATGGTAAATAAACGATTTTTTGGAGGAAAGCATGTTTTTTACGATAAAAGCTGTAATATCTCCATTTTGTTTAAATATTTTTCAAATATTGATCACATTTTCGGATTTAGCAATAAATTTCCTATAAGATCGGAGTAATTTAACCTTGAATTTTACAAACTGGGACCTAAAAAATATCTTTATCTTCACCTAATTTAGGGAAGTTACAATTTCTTATAATACTTCAGCGCTCACTGCTTTTCATAAAAACAATCCACAAAACTGCAAAGCTCTCAAAAACTTACAAATTTAATAAGCTTTCAAATGATATGTTAAACGTAATGATTTTGTTTTAATTTCATGGAGAAATTTACTTTTGAAACCGAAAAAACATGGTGTTCTCATTTAGCATACAAATCAGGTACTTTGGTAAATAAGACATTATGATAATCGCTTGATGAAAATCTGTATTTTAAATAAAAGAAACACTTCATTAGAATAAAAAGCAAAGAAAAAATATATATTTATTGACATAAATTTTAGGCCAGTTCAGGTATTCATAATAACAACAGCGACTTTGACCTCTCTCAGTACTAAGCACATTATCGCTATTTCATAGTTATTTTCCTGTTTATTTTGAAATGGGAGGGGATTATTGTTTATTATTTTATTTTTATTTTGATATAATGATTGAAAGTTTGATTTGGAAATTAAGAAGCTACAGAGATAAAAGTGTCACTATCATTAGAAAGACCCTTGCTAATATTGCTTATCCTTAGCTTGAGGGCCCATTTTATTTATTGGGATTATTTTTTTTTCTGTTTGGCAATACACCTGCGAAGATGGCAACGTTCACAAATGGTGAGTACGCTGACATACATTTTTTGTATGGTTTTTGTAATGGAAACGCGAGTGCAGCGCGGCGGGAGTACCAACTTAGGTTTCCAGATAGGCGCCTCCCCTCTACGATAGTGTTTTCACGAACTCATCAACGTTTATCTGAAACAGGTTCCGTTCATAAGTTACGTCAAGAATTGGGACAAGTTCCTCATGATGTTGAACTCGAAGAGGAAATTATTGATATAGTAAATGAAAATCCCAGTGTTTCATCAAGAGACTTGGCCCGTGAAATTGGTATCTCCCAAAGGTCAGTTATCAACATTTTGCACCGAGAACATTTTCACCCATATCATTTCACACAAGTACAAGGGCTAGAACCTAATGATCATGTACATAGAATACAATTTTGCCGCTGGCTTTTAAATAGAGACATTCAAGAACACCAGTTTCTGAGGAAAATTTTATGGACAGATGAGTCTCTTTTTACAAGGGAAGGAATTTTTAACGTCCACAACCGGCACTACTGGGCAGCTGAAAACCCACATATGGTTCAAGAAGCATCTTTCCAGCATCGTTTTACAGTGAATGTGTGGGCTGGGATAATAGGGGACCGACTCATTGGGCCACATTTTTTGCCCAGCAGATTGAATGGAGAAAGTTATTTGGATTTTTTACAAAATATTCTACCACAACTTATTCACGACATTCCACTTGATGTTCAGCAAAACATAATATTCCAACACGATGGTGCTCCTCCACATCATTCGGCAGCAGTACGGGAATGGCTGAACCAACGATATTCGACCTGGATAGGTAGAAATGGTGTGATACATTGGCCAGCTAGGTCACCTGACTTAGCTCCAATGGACTTTTATGTGTGGGGCTACATAAAAAAGCGAGGTATATGCCAGAGAAGTGACCAGCATTGAGGTCCTAAAGACGAGAATTCTGGAGGCCGGAGCCAAATTGCAACAGCGTCTGACTTTAGCAGTGACCGTAGGGGCTGTGAGAAAGAGAGCAAGAAGCTGCATTCGAAATAATGGAGGACATTTTGAAAATTTAATAAAATAACGGACTCTGGCGGCGCTTTATTGACAGTGATTCTTTTATTTTCAAATTAACAAATTTTTTCTTTGCTTTTTATTCTAATGAAGTGTTTCTTTTATTTAAAATACAGATTTTCATCAAGCGATTATCATAATGTCTTATTTACCAAAGTACCTGATTTGTATGCTAAATGAGAACACCATGTTTTTTTCGGTTTCAAAAGTAAATTTCTCCATGAAATTAAAACAAAATCATTACTTTTAACATATCATTTGAAAGCTTATTAAATTTGTAAGTTTTTGAGAGCTTTGCAGTTTTGTGGATTGTTTTTATGAAAAGCAGTGAGCGCTGAAGTATTATAAGAAATTGTAACTTCCCTAAATTAGGTGAAGATAAAGATATTTTTTAGGTCCCAAGTTTGTAAAATTCAAGGTTAAATTACTCCGATCTTAAAGGAAATTTATTGCTAAATCCGAAAATGTGATCAATATTTGAAAAATATTTAAACAAAATGGAGATATTACAGCTTTTATCGTAAAAAACATGCTTTCCTCCAAAAATCGTTTATTTACCATATATCTGCAACGGATTGGAATAGAAAGGTGAGGTCTGCGGCATTTGGCTACACTTTTGATCTAGTTTCACCCAATTTTTTTTTTTTTACGCTAAGAGATACTCACCCTGTATAATGGTGTAGATATAAACACATAGTACATGTATTGACGGTCGTAAGGTACATGCATGCTCAACAGTGACAGTGTCTTGCGGGTATTGTATACACTTTGCGCCGTGTTATGCGGGCTGTCTATTCTTGTCGCCGTGTTCTCCCTCAACTTGATTTCCAACTTCAAAAGTTGGAATATCATAAATAAGAATATCTTGCATCTAGAATAAAATAAGAATACATCAAATATTGTGTTTTAATTAGATAACTAGAATGTATATATTTTTTTAGACAAATATTTTAAATAAGTTTTCCTAGATAACAAAGGTAAAAAGTATATATAAAGAAAATTTTGTACTTGAAAGCATATTTTAGCAAACCAAATATACACCTCATTTCGGAATTGAAAAATATATATATCTATTGTTATAAAAGTGAAATAATTCTGCTTGCTGTACATTAAAACTGTATAATACATCTAATATTTTATATAAGCTGAACCAATTAAAAACTCTTATTTTCGTTATTATATCAACATGCTACAATCAAGGTTGATGAGTAATTCTGCTATCAAATACACATTTAGTCCTTATTTACTTAAAAATCGTCAAAATAAGTTGTAAAGACATATCCATAAAGTAAAATTTATGGATTTAATAGATACTAGGTATATCGTTATCTATTTATATTTTATTAATTTTGTTTATTTGTTAAACAGCGAATTTAATCACAATTTATGTGAAAAGGTAATTAATTTCATTAAAGGTATGTTTTTTTTTATGAGGCATTTCTTTTACTTAATTATATTAATATATCATTAATTAAATATGTGCATATTCATTTCTCAGATTCTGAGTAGTCTCCAAAAATTATTATATATATATATATATATATATATATATATATATATATTTTTTTTTTTTTTTTTTTTTTTTTTTTTTTTTTTGGATGATTGTTTTTTGTCTGGGAGCCTATTGTTTTTTGGTGTTGCTCGGATCGAAAATTTGCCTACGGTTTCCTCATCAGAGACCTAATGAAGGATATTTTTTGTTGTATAATATTTGTCACTAACACTTACTGTTTAAGAGCTATATTTGTTTGAATGAAAAAAATCTCGTTTCGAACCCCCATTTGTCTCCAAACTTTGTTTATTTCCAATAATCATTAATTATTAACTTAATTTAATCATTAATTTAAGTAACTCTATAATTTTAATTTTAAAATGTGAATTGGAAAACAGTAGATTATATATAGTTATATTCTAGATGATCTATTGTTTATCCTAGTAAGAGAGAAATTTTATAGCTTTTATCAAATTAATACTAAGATAAAGCATCTCTTTTATTGACAATGTTTTGGTTTGAATAAAAAAAGTCACGTTTTTAAACCATATTTTCTCTTAACTTTAATTCGAATAATGATTTATTGTTAATTTAATTATTAATTTAGGAAATTTGATTATTTTAATTCTAAAATGCAAATCGGAAAAAGCAGTAGATTTTATATATAGACATATCCTATTTTTTTTTCCCAGTCTGGGAAAAATAGTTTGTTTTTTTTTGTTAAAAAAATGTTATTGTATAGATAAAAAAATATATTATAACAGTAAAGCTAAAAACCTACAGCTTAATAATTATCTACGACATATTCATATAATTATTTTTCGTAAAAGGAATATTACAATATACTCAAATCGATTGCTAGTTGTTTTTTTCTGAACGATATATTTCTGGTATAGATTTCTTTATTTTCACATAATTTGCAGGTAGAATACTAAAATGCTTATGCTGGTATATATACACCATATGTATACACTCCAAACTGGAATTTATGACATTGAATTCAGTAATTAAATGGATCTGGCATGCTATAGATAACTATATGTATTTGCTATCGGTATTGCTAATATCGGACTGGAGCCATTCAACTTACTTAGTTTAATTCCTGGAAGTGGCTTCTTGGCAGAGTTCCTCTTGTGCTCTCTCACTATCGACAGCCATCTTTAATTCACAAGGATAAAATAGTACCTAAATCCGGTTCGGCTCTCCTTTAAACAGAAATTAAATTGCTAGGGCATAAGGATATTGTATCTACCCATTATTAATACAAAATTTATAGATAAATATATACGAACTCTGAGAAAAAATTGAAAAAAGATATCATTCATATACTTTCATTGTTTTGTCCAAATTAAAGGAATATTATTTTAATATTCAGATCAATATAATGTTTATTTCTTTTAATATGTAAAAGAGAGCGCTATGAAAATTAATGTATTAAAAAGATTTTTGATGAAATATTTATTGATTATTTATCATTGACAAAATCTATTCTAGTTAAAATATTCCATATAAATAAATAATGGTTTATCCGAAAAAGTAAAGTTTTTGTGTATGTTTCATTTGAGGTTGATATATGATATTATTAAAGTCTTTACGATTTTCACTGTAGTTTTATATAACGCATTACATCCTTAAATATTTTTAAAAATACCAAGTTTTGAAGAAAAAGTTTTTTCATCGTACTAGATTCGAGGCTCTTATTCACAATTAAAAAAAAAAATAGTCATTTATCTGAAAGCAGCGAAAGATATATGGCCCTCTCATCA
Organism: Euschistus heros; assembly: GCA_003667255.2. Taxonomy (NCBI): domain Eukaryota; kingdom Metazoa; phylum Arthropoda; class Insecta; order Hemiptera; family Pentatomidae; genus Euschistus; species Euschistus heros. The sequence goes on from RCWM02000082.1 coordinate 400,673, forward strand.
CCAATTTTTAGTAAGAAGTTTACTTACGGTTATTTTTTATCTTTTCGTGGTTTCTTGATCATGTGAGATTTCATCGATTTTTTTTGTTTAAGAATATAGAAAACATTCTAGTTTTGGTACCTCTCTAATATTGCAATTAACTTACATTAGCAAATATATTTTTTGTGTTGTATATAGTATGTATGTTATAGATATTGTAGGTAGTAATTTTTACTTGTTCATTAATTTTAACATTTAACTGTACATATTGTAGGAATGGATTCTTTGTCATCCATATTATTCATTGGCCTTTAGACAGGCAGCTTGTAATATTTATTCAATAAAACAATTTATTTAACACACGATTTAAATATATTTTTATATCCATAATACATCCATTATTTAAAGTTTTTTAAAATAAATAAAACCTGTACCATAATATCCTCAAGGAGGGTCTTGGATTCAGTTCTAGGTTAGCTTTTTTGGCCATCCGTTGTTCAAGGTGTTAAATCTTATTCAACCACCAGGTTTTACCCCAATTGAGGATACCCACTTAATAGATGCTGAGTGTGCTCCAGAAGGGTCTCCCTACCCCTGGGTACATCCCCGGTTAGTGGAACAGAATAATTCATTATCGGCCTCATCCGGATTCGAACATAGGTCCCGGAGTTAATACTGCATCATATAATTTTTATAAGTGTATCAAATTTTTATACTATAAATATCACAAGTTACTCTATATCTTCTGATGACACCATATTTGTTAATTTTAATAAACTTATTTTTTTTTTTAAACATCTGTGTGATGATAATAATTTTATTTTTGATTTTTCGATATTCTTACTACGAGTATATTATATTCTTTCTTTTTATTCTTGAATTTATATCTCATCCTGCCTTAAAAAAGAGCTTTTTTTAAGGACTTTTATTTATTTTTTTATTTTATAAAAGTCCTTCCAGTCGCTAGCTCATGCATTATTTATGAGCTGTAATCCTTTGGTTTATTCAAAGACAATGAGTTCATCATGAGACGTTTTCTAAAGAATAGACTCCTTTTTTTCCCCAACTCTTTAAAGAAAAAAATAATGTACATAATCTGATCGCCTCGGTTGGGAACATTGTTAACGCGTAATGAGAATCCTTGGTTTTATTGGAAATAAAAACAAAACTTTTTTTTTTAATGTTTAACTTAAAATGACCTCTTGTATACTTTTAAAATAACTTTAGGACTTACAATATATGTGGGTTTTAATAGGATTTTTTTTCTTTAATAAAAAAAAAACGGTAAAAGTATTTTACCGCTGGGAATATAAAAAGGGATTTTAATGAGTGGCTCTGCTGTTTCCTAGTAATGAGAGCGTTCGTGAACACTCGAGTGCTTAGTTCTACTTCAGGCCTTCGCTCTCTGTGCTATTGTTGATTAATCTAGCGTTCTTATGGTCTAGGAAAAAAATTTTTGCTCCTTTTTTTATAAAAAATACTATTACAAACGTTGCTGCTTTTAGCAATCGATTGGACAATTTTTATTTAATATTCAGTTTCAAACATTCATCTTCAGTTTGAAAAATAGACAAATATTAAAAACATCAGCAATATGAAATACAGATTATTCATTAAATGAAATTAAAAAAGAAAAAAATATTTATATTTTGAGACTAATTATCCCTAATGAATAATACAGAGGTACGTCATGTTAATGTAGTCTAGATATGTAAATTTTAAGATAATACTATAATAAATATAATAAAATAGGGTTAATTGTATAAAATTGTAAAACTAAAACAGATTTGTGTAGACGCAAACATAAAATAATAATTTTTAAAAATTAAAAAATTAATTTACGTTCAAAGCTCCCAATTAATTACAAAAGACTCATTTACATGACAGTGATTAGACCAATTTGGACGTACGGAGTTGAGCTTTGGGGCTAAACTAAACCATCCAATTCATCTCGTATCCAATCCTTACAATCCAAAATCCTTCGAAAAATCCTCAATGCTCCTTACTTTGTGACCAATAAACTTATCCTTAAAGATCTTAATGTTCCATATGTTTCTGATTTAGCCCAAACCAGATACCTATCCTTCCATAGTAAGCTCCATAACCACTCCAATCCACTAGTCTCCCAACTTGCTTCCTCCTCCTCCCTGATAATCCCCTGATAACCCTGATGATACTAGTGAGTAGTTCTTCACAAGTTATTTACATGCCATTGTATTCACTGTCAACACATTTACTTGTTGTATATTATTTTGTACAGTTGTAAATATCAATAAATGAAAAAAAAAATTAATTTTATTGTTAATGTAAAAATTAGGATTCTTCTTATTTTTTTTTTAAATTTAAAGATTAGCTTCAAATGTTAAACGTTCATCATTCGTTCGAAAAATATTAAAAAATTAAATCAAAATATCAGCACTTTGATTGATACATAGATCTTTTATATTAATTTTACGAGTGAAAAACAAGAAATAAAACATGTTGATACTCACATGAGACAACACGGAAGTGCTTCTTAATGCTATCAGGTTCTACAGTTAACTAGTTGGTAATAGAAAGAAAAGGGGTAGGGAACTCAGCTATATAATCAGGTAAATTGTCAATCCCTTATGTCCTCCTTGTGGCTAACCGGTTTTTCTAATCTAAACAAATTTCAAGTTCTGTATTGCTTTTAAACGATTTTACTATCCTTAATGATTTGTAATTTAATATATTTATCTATCCCATACGTGATGGATCCTTTTATATAAGGAGTCTTTGTTAAATTCATGATTTTTTTTTTGTTTTTAATGCATAACGAAGTTGGAATTCTGTGTCTTATTAAGTGGTGTTCTCTTGATGATGTAGAAGGACCGATTATTTGAGAAATAATGTGACCTAGATATTTAGACATGCTGGTCAGAATGAAATAGACTATAGATACAGATCGTCTTTTCCAACTACTACAAAAGACAAACGTAAATAAATTACAAAGGCTTATTTACTTGACAGAAATTAGACCCATTTGGGCATAAAGAGCTAAGCTCTGGGCTCCCCTTAACTTTCCAATTCTTCTTGTATTCAAACCTTACAACCCAAAATCCTTCGAAAAATCCTCAATTCTCCTTATTATATCACAAAACAAACTTATCTATAAAGATCTTAATGCTTCTTATGTTATAATTCGGCCCAAACCAGGTACCGATCCTTTCATAGTTAACTCCATACCCACTCGAATTCACTTGTCGCCAAACTTGCCTCACACTCAATTCCCGATAATCCTCCGAGTCGTCTGAAAAGAAGATTCTTAGTCATCCTCTTTTCAGACGCCTCGGGGGATTATCAGGAATGGAGTGGGAAGCAAGTTGAGAAACTAACGTATTTGAATGGTTATGGAGCTTACTATGAAAGGATAGGTATCTGGTGTGGGCTAAATAAGCAGCATATGTAACATTAAGATCTTTATGGATAAGTTTATTGGTGACAAAGTAAGGAACATTGAGAATTTTAAAAATTGTAAACCTTCTAATGTAGAACTATTGAAACACTACAAGTGAGTTTTTCTTTACTCGTTATTGGCAAGTCATTGTAATCCTTTTCCTCAAATTTACTTATTGTATACATGTATATAGTTGTAAAGATTAACAAATAGTTTTAAAAAAGAAAGAAGATATTAAAAAGGCTACTAATATTTTTTCTCTTACAAAAGTTTTTTTTTTTTTTTTTTTTTTTTTTTTTTTTTTTTTTTTTACACGTAACGGCCACTGAGGACCACACCGAATATCATTACTTAAGCTGTTTATGGGATCTTCACTTCCTTTCTTCCCATCGCAATTTCATGATCCTCGAATGCATATCTTTTCTTTCTTCGGACCACTTAGTACCCCTGTTTTTTTTCTCCCCTAATACGGGTGAGATTTTTCATTGTCTTCCTGTACGTTAAAAATTCTTAATACAAATCATTAAAAATAAAATTAATATATTTTTTGTTAGATTAATAAAATACGGCACAATAAAAATAAAACAAAAATTGGCAAATAAAATTTTACTTATTATAATGTTTTACATTTTTTTAAACATATACATAACTATAAATAAATTCTCGGACTAAACTTAAAAGGTACTTACATGCTACTTGACAATACTTTGATAAATATAGCCAACATTTATCATTTATAATATTCAATGCCTCAGCTTCATTAAGGAACGTTTTTTAGAAATTTTACTCTAAATTCCCTCAAGGATATACACCCTCTCTCTCGGATCTATTACATAATGAACATATTCCCATACCTGTGCCAAACCTCTTGTAGTTCAAATTTAGAAGTTCCCATGATTCTCATAATCCAACTATCATAGGGCACTATTTATATAACTATTGCGGGTAGGGTTATGATTCAAGTTTTTATATAAAACAGAGGAAGTGGATGTTGTAGCGTTCAAAACTTCTTCTGACTTGAAATTTAGTATTAATGCATTTCTTATATTTTCAAAAACAATTCCCCAGTTTGAAAATTTCCAATAGTAATAATATCTTCCTCGTTATATTTCTTCATAATTTTCTTTATATTTTTAAACCAAAAAGTACCTAATTTTCTTAATTGTTTCTATAGAAAGTAGCCTAGGGTAACGGTGATCGGGTAAATTAAAAACGTTTAGCAAATAATTATGATGCATTTTCATAGCATGTATAAAGATTGGGAAGAGATTTGTTTCAAAAATGATCTAAATACAGTATTGTAAATAAATCATTTGAAATTAATCGGCAGCTTAAAGCGTAGCTTTATGCCAAGTACATGGAGTAGATAACGCCGAGCAGTTGTTTGGTGTTTTGGTCTTCTATGGGGATTATAAGAAAAGCGTTTGTTAAAAATATCATAAGCAGTGTATCTATTTTAAAAGAATTAGTGAACCATTATAAAAGGAACTTTCAAAACAAACAATTGCAATATAACAAGAGAGGTATACAGCCCCTATTTGATAGCCTTGTTTCATTCAATCGGGTTTTCTCATCCCGAAATCCGGGTAATACTTATTAAAACAGGGACGGATAGTATTCGAAGGAAAATTTATTTCAACCGTTTCAGAGAAATTTTGCCGAAATCGCTCCTAATCTGAGCAGCAAAGCGAAAGAGCTAAGCCTTGGTTATCGGAAGCGAAACAAAGCGGAGAGCCAACGGGAGCCATTGATGAGAAATGGACTGATATATTTAGACAATGGCAAAATGGCAATTAGTATTTGGGGTTCTCTACCCTCTACCAGCTACCTCTCCATTCCCACAGAAACTCATTTAAATATTGATAGCGGACCTTTTGGTTTATTAAGCTCTTCTCCAGTAGTTCCAGTGTCCCTTCGGCTGGAATGACCCGATAAGCTTTTTTTTTTTTTTTTTTTTTTTTTTTTTTTTTTTTTTTAAATTTTTTTTTTCTCTTGTCATTCCATTGAACTCGAATCTATATAGTGTTATATTAAAATTTATAGTGATATTTTTTGTTCGTATTTCGTTTATCAAAACTAAATTTCCACAAATATTGGACTAAGATAACTGATATATCTAGTTATCTATAAAGAACTGTTGTTTTTTTTAGAGAAATCATAGGATTTTGGAAAACAATCAAAAATGCCATATTGAAATATGCACAATTTTGACACATCCGCTTCATCACGACAGCCAGGAATATAACTTGTGATACGGTCAAACCGTTAACTAAATAATGAATTCCATCAAAGAGAAAGGATTTTTCTTCAAGTTTGTCAATTTTTATAGTGTATTTAAATTTTTTACAATTACAAGTAAATTTAATTTTTTTATTATATAGAACCATTTAGCATTATAAATAAAGAACTGGAGCAGCGGATATGATCGAATATATCCCGAGGTAATATCACCGTAAAAAATATAAAGATAATTTCGCTGTCCAAGCAGAAGATAAAAATGGCTTTGGATGCCGTAGTTGCCAGCTGCCGCGGCGTAACATGTGCCCGGTCTTTTTTCTTTCCTTCCCTGTACACTTAGTCTTCTGGTCCCGGGCTTTTTTTTATGACTTTTAGGGAAAACTTTATGGTATATTAGAAATGTATGAAATGAATTATGATGAGGGATCATAAAAAAAACAAAAAAAAATGTTATTGCTTTAGGTTTACGACTCTCTGTGCTTACTTGGCAGATAAAAAAAATAATTCAAGATTCAGCAGTTTTATTATAAATCAGATCGTAGGACCTGAATAAAAACTAAAAGAAATTATTTATTCTCATAAGACTAATCTAGGGACTCTCTCTTTATCTGTTTAGTCCAGTAGAAATAACTTCAAAAATAAATTCAATCAATGCAAGAGATAGATAGTAAGTTTATATTTAATATTTTCAGTTTATAAACACGATTATTTGGTGAAAAGTTATTTTTTAGGGTTTAGAGTCCTTATCTATACCAACTTGCGCAAGAAAGATGGATTATCCTACAGGTTAGGGTCTAGATGAAGGGCTTCTAAAAGATATCATGGCTCAAGTAGATGAAGTTTAATGAGATAAAAGGGTGGGTTGAATAGTTAGGTAAATATATATCTGATACCTGAAAAAATAAAAATAAAAATTAAGAAAAAAAAAACAATATTTTTAATATAACAATAAAATGAATTTCAATTTAAGTACTATATAAATTCAAGTGATTTTATTTCATTAAAAGTCATGTATAAAAAAATTAAATTTATCATTTAAAAAAAAAAAAAAAAATCAAGATATTTTTCCATGATATCGCGTTTAATTCATCCTTCTGTACATCAACATTTTAGTAATGATAAATAGTATTAGTTTTTAGCATTTCTAATATTCTAGTTAGGGTAGGAAGGTCGAAATTCACTCCTTGGTTCCGTAATGAAATAAATTTAAACTCGTCCAGGTGGGATTTGGGTTCTCTAAGCCTTTTTATCCATGTATTTATTACGTTTTTTCTTTAAAGTACAAAGTTTAAAGTTGTGAATTTCCTAGATTATTCTGTGATTTTCAATGTTTTTTTTGGTCTAACCTAATTTTAGGTCGAGTACTCGCTTCATATGAAGTTTGTTGCTTTCTTGGGATCGAATTTAACTGATAAAACAGAACATTAATTATTTTCCTTTAACTGAACATGGAGCCTTTGCCTTACATGATCTGTTACTTTTGTATAATGTATGAAAAATAATACAATCTAATAAATAATAAAATAATTCCTAAATATAATCTATTTTTTATCTATTTTTCTATTAATCTATTTTTTTTTCTCTTCCTTTGTATAAAATCTCTAATCTATAGAATAATAAAGAGAAAAACATAACTAATTTAAATGGATTATCAGAGCCAAAAAATGATGACCAAATACAAAAAAAAAATGACCAAATACAATTTTCAAATAAATTTTCCGCTGAGAGGGTCATAATAATTTCTACATCTGGAGAGTGATGAAGGGAAGTGGTTGGGGAGGGGGCATTATGGGTTGTTTTTATAAAACGAAGATCTCGCTTTCTCATTAATTCTAAAGCTGGATCCGCCTAATTTATTTTCGATCATCCTTTTTTTTTTTTTTTTTTTTTTTTTTTTTTTTTTTATCTAACCCTCTTATACCAGATTTCCCTCTTATTAATGCCCGTTTAATTTCTCAACTCATTATATATACCATACATATATTTTACTTCAAAATAAGTAATATGCCGAAAAGTATGCCACAACATGATATACAGTGCAAAATTTGTCTTATTAATATAAGTGTATTTGTTTTTAAATTGATCTTAATGGGTTTCTTGAAGATGATTGAGGCATTGTAATCAGAAATCATCAATTCTGTATTAGTAATAAGATGGCTGTTGAATTTTACAATTATATCCTTATTTTAGTTAGAACACTCCATACAGACTTACTCATACCCAATTTACTTGTCCATATCAAAACAATTTTATAAGATACTTTATGGAACATCCTTCCGAACTCCTACATTACATAATCACAACAAATACTCTCTACAATACATACCGATGGCTGCTAAAAAGGAGTTGGATGAGGGATCTTTCTTAAGTAAGAAATAAGATTAAATTAAGCCTAGAGGAGGAACCAAAGGGTCTTACATACCTTTGACTTATTCATTAGGTATTCAGCACATTCGCTGTTTTAAGCTTGATAAAATGTATGAATTGAAAAATAAAGTTAAAATAAAATTACTTTTACTTTTACTTTTGCAGGTTTTATCCCTCGATGGGTTGCCTGGTTAAGTCAGAGGGTTCCTTCACCTCTATCCCACCAGTCCTCCTCAAGTCCCCTGCCAGCTATTTCCTCCTCCACACTGACCCTCCACCTAGTTCGGGGTCTTCCTCTCCTCCGTTTTCCTGGTTGTTCCCACAGCAGAATCCTCTTCGGCCACCTACGTTCAGTTATCCACAGGCAGTGTCCATCTCATCATTCCTGATTTGGTCTAGGCGGGTAATCCTTAGGCATCTCCTCCAGAAATCCATCTCTGTCGCTTGTAGTTTAGAGTTGAGCCCTCGGTTGTGTCCAGGTTTCTGCGGCGTAGCTGAGGGATGGCTCAACAATACTTCTAAAAATGCGCCTTTTGTTGTCCGTTGAGATGATCGTGTTCCAAAGGACTGGGTGTAACATTCTAGTCACGCTTCTTGCCAGACCAACCCTCCTCCTGACCTCGGGTTCTGACGTACAGTTCCTATCTATTGTTGACCCTAGGCATTTAAAGGAAGCTACCTTCTTACACAACTTCCCATTAATCTGTAGGTCCGCGGCCTCCTTGGTATTTACTGGCAGGTATTCGGTCTTATCAAACTTTATTATTAGAGCCCACAGGCTGTATTCTTTTTCCAGGGCCTTTGACGCTTCTTCCAGGCCTTTTCGGTTATATGTGACCACCTTTTCTCTCCCATCGTGCGCTCCACTCCTTTACTGCCTGTTGTACATAAATTTTAAACAGCGTCGGTGACATACAGCAACCCTGCTTAAGTCCTTTGGATGCATAAAAAGGCTCAGATACACAAGAGCCAAGCTTTACTCGATTCTCGTCTTCCCTGTACATGCACATCACTGCATTTATTAGGGCATTGCTCATACCAGGGGCATTCTTAAGGGCTTTCCACATCTTCCGTCTCGGTACAGTTTCATACGCTTGCTCTAGGTCTATAAAAGCTATGTGCACAGCTCTTCCTTTTTCCATTCGCTTTTCTATGAGCTGTCTTAGAACAAATATGCCGTCCGTACACGGCCTGGCAGCAGTGAACCCAAACTGCTCTTCTGGAGCAACGAACTCCTCTTCTAATTTACCTTTCAGAATTCTAGCAACGATCCTTGATATCGAACTCTGGACACAGACGCCTCTATAATTTCGGCATTCCTTCCTGTTTCCTTTCTTATATATAGATGTTATAAATAAATTTAGATAGAGAAAGAAAACCTTGTATTAGGAGCTTTATGAAAGGTTGCTGTGATTATTATCATTAGTTATAATTTATAACAGAAGTGTTCATTTGGACATATTGAGTTGAGTTTTGGGGCTCAAATAAAGGATCCAATTCTTTTCATATCCAATCCTTCCTAAACCCTTCAATTCTTCTGTTTATGTTTCAAAAACGCTTAACCACAACCATCTAAATATCCCTTATGTTGCTGCATTGGTCTAAATAAGATACCTTATCCTTTTTCACGATATACGTCCTACTAGAATCCACTAGTCTTGCTTCTCAAGTTTGTTCCCGATAATCCTTTTAGGTATCTGAAAAGATGTCCTTAATATTTTCTAATATCAATATGCTTCTAATTGGTTGTTTCTTTTCAAGTTATCGAACCATTTTTCCACAAATTTACTTGATGTATATTTTGTACACAGAAGTAAATATTTCAATAAATAGTATAGGTAAAAAAAAAAAAATTATTGAATAAACTGAGTATAACAATGGAAAAAGTAATTATGTTGCTGCTAAGTATTCATTTCAATTCAGATGTCAGGACCTATCCAGAGCTGTTCAAAGTCGAAATATACAGGCTGTGTACCTCGCCTATATCCGAGTTCACGTGTGCTTGATCTTTCGCATTCTCTGCAATATATCTGCTGCTATTATATATTTTCATCTTATGCTTAGATTAGATTGTGGTTTTTCTTCGGGCGATCAACTTCTAGATTATTACATCCTTTATATCTAACTGCTGGAAATTTAATTTTCTTCGTTTTTTATACACATTATTTCTATATTATATTTTATGATATAGTTCATTTAAAATATAATGAAAGCTTTATAATTTTGTCTATGGATTTTCTCGAGTCCTCTTGAGCAAGTTCTGTAGATCAGGGTATTTTATTATTTCCAAAGACTTTTTGCAGTAATGTACAATTTTCTATTATGTGTTGAATAGTCATTGGAGATTGAGATGTTTCACAATGTGGTTGGGCCTCTTTTGTGATTAAATATGTTTGAGTTAGGTTGGAATGTCCGATCCTCAGCCGTGCTGTAACCACTTCTATTCTATTACCTCTGCTTTTTACTTTTTTTAAATATCTTATTCTTATTTGTAACAGGTAAAAGAAAATAAATAGATATAATGTAATTAATTGACTTTATTATAGCTTTATATTACCTGAGACGATGAAGTAAATTATAAGCAATAAAGAGACAACAGATGAGACAATTATATCCTCCCCAATCCAGGCTGGCAGAGCGGTTCATCTAATTGCAAAGTAGTCCGGCCTTGTCCCCCTCCCGGGAAACTCGGGATATCCCACCACGGGCGGCCATCTTCTCCCATTCAAATCCTTCCCCATTTATCACTTCACTTATATTCCCTCGTTTCGCTTTACATGACAAAGCTCTAACCGTCATCCCGCTCCCGACAATTTAATGCTAATTCCCTCCCAAAGCTCCTAATGCTCCCGGTGCCCTGCCCCTTCCGGTAGAGAAGGGGTTGGAAAATTTCTGGAGGGAATGCTTTTTATTTGATATCTTTCATCTTAGCTTGATTGATTTTCCGATCTGAGGGTTCTGAATTCAATTCCTTTGTTTGTTTTATGTTTAAATTGATATTTTTACAACTGTGTACAAATTATATAGTAAGTTAAGTAAACGTGATTATAATAACATATCATTAACTTGTTAAGAAACTACCCATTAGTACCACTTCAAAGAAATCTGCATTAGAATGTCATTTGCCCACCTTCTTTTAAAACGCCTCAGAACGTTATCAGAAATCGAGTTGGAAACAAGTTGGGAGACCTGTGGGTTAAAGTTGGTATCAAACTTATCATATAACGATGAGCTCATATAGTCCATGATGTTTGAGCCAATTCCGTAATATATGGTACATTGAGATAGTTATGGATAAGTTCATTTGTGACATAATTAAAAACATTGAGAATTTTTCGAAAGATATGGATTTTACGAGTGTTTAGAAGGTTTAGGCCCCATAGTATTCCATAAGGAAACTGTTTTTCAGATCTGCCAGGATCTGACGATTTTTTGAGGCCGGAGGACATCCTTGGCCACTCTCCTTTAAGGATACTGTTTTGAAATATTCCAGGATGTAACGGTTTTTAAGTTATTCAAAGGATATTCCGCCATTTTCCATAAAGATACTATTTTGAAATATTAGAATAATTCTTATGTCCAAGTCTAATTACTACCATGTAAATAAGTCTTTTTTTAATTAATTAAAATTTTGGAGCGTTTGTTTTGTAAATGATGAAGAAGTCAAAAACTACGAGCAGTCTCTTGTGATTTTTGTCTAGTATGTTGATTCCAGGTGAGTGAATCTATTCAACAGGGTTAAAAGAGTGAGTTAAAGGTCACTTGATAAGTTTTTTGCTGTGAGTTTGAGTGTTAGGGATAAAAGGGATCGTTGATTATTGGTAACACATATGTATTATCAGCGTACGTGGTTAGAATGATGATAAGATGGGTTGGAATGTAAGAAATATTAATAGGTTTCACGTAAGTCTAAGACCAGAATTTTTTCTAGATGTTTGGATAGCTAGATACTATTATTTAAAATACAACAAGTGTTTAGTGATTTTATAAATTACATGGCGATGTAATACTAATTTTATTATTTTTATTTTATCTAACTACGTATTGTATATTTAATTTTAGGGAATTAATACCTTTTTTTCAACTCGCTTAAAAATATATAACAATAATAAAAAAACAAAAAAAAAACAATAATAATAAAACCCATAATTACTGAAACCCGCTTGTCTCTCAAATTTATTTATTTCAATCATTATTTCATCATATTTATTTATTATATTATGGATCTCTCCAATGGCAGGGAGAAATCTCTAAATTTACTAAACACCTATAGTCCAGTAAAATAAGGGTTTTCCGAAGAAAAAACTGCGGAACTTTTATTCTCAACGGATCTTTATGTTTTTTGGGGTGCTGAATCCGAATCTGAAGTTTGCTACCACGGCAACCATCGGCTTCATATTCAAAATTGCAAAAACCGCCAATAATACCCCGTTATTTTTGGTATTTTATCTATAAAACGATTACGAAGCTTTTTTTGAAGAAAGTTTTTAAATATTAATTGTAGCTGGAACTAGTACCTACCGAAATCGGACCATTTTTCGCGAGGTTACGTTATTGGGAAAAAATGGAGAACTTGGCCAACTTGCCGTCAGTCCCACAGCTCCGCGAAAATTCGTTTGTCGTACTCTTTTGGCTATAACTCTCAAACTATTTCTCCGATACAACATTACTTTTTTTCATCTTAAAGCTTATTAAATTTAGTATAAGAATCTATAAATGAGGTTTTAATCAAACACCGTAAAATGTAAATGCCAGCCAGCTAATAAAAACGTACTGTTGTAATATCCAAGTGTTTTTTGGCAGATTTGTCGCTGTAACTCCTTAAATATTTGTTCGATCCCAAATTTCTTTTTTCTTTCTCAAAGCTAAATAAATTCGCTATCAGATGCTATATATGTAAACTATATTGCTATATCCTGTAATCCACCCAAGCTAGCACGCTAAATGTGGATGTTTTGGCAAAATATGTAAATTATGACATGATCAGTAGACTGGTGTGGGTATTTCACGGTGTTAAATATAATAGGATCTAATAGTAAATTTACCCAGATTTAAGATAAAAACATTAAATGGTTTTGGAGTTATAGCGAATAATGTGCCAAAAAAACATGTATTTTACAAAAGTAAGTGATTTTCAGCGTGATAGCTTGTGTATTTCAAGAATTTTGATAAAAATTTCATATATAGGATCTAATTGTAAATTTAACCACCTTTCAGATTAAAAAGAAAAAACATTTTTCCATTTTTTCCCGATAACGTAACTTCGCGAAAAATGGTCCGATTTCGGATTTCTTTTTTTCATTATGTAGGTACTAGTCCCAACTACGATTAACATTTTCTTCGAAAAAAGCTTCGTTATCTTGTTATATATAAAATACAAAAAATAACGGTTTTTTTTTTTGCGATTTTGAATATGAAGGCGATTGTTGCCGTGGCAACAAACTTCAGATTCAGATTCAGCACCCCAAAAAACATAAAGATCCGTTGAGAATAAAAGTTCCGCAGTTTTTTCTTGAAAACGGCCTTTTGGAGCCTTATTTTACTGGACTACTACTCGAATCCTCTAGTCTCCTGAAGTTTTTCCTGCTCGATTTCCGCTAACTCTCCGAAGCATCTGAAAAGAAGATGGTCTCGGGTAAGGTTCTTGTAGTTTATAGCTGCTATTCAAGTGCTACCAATGGTTAGTTACTTTATAAATTATTGACATGTTCTTGTGACTCCCTCACATTTAATTTACGTTAATATTTTATCCAGTTGAAAACAATAAAAAAAAAAAAATTTGATTTGTTAATAGTAGTTCATGTTTATAGACAATACAAGCGGTGGCTAAAAGGTTTAAAATTTTAAATAAATAATATTCTTTTAAAAATTGCCCAGATTGGTCAAAGACGTGGATTATGTATGTTTTATCCTAAATTTATTAGGATTTGCGTGCGGGAAATCGGATTTGAATTATTAGCCACATTCCCTTTGTATTTTTTCCTCTCCTTATATAAGGGTGTGGAGAAGAAAAACAGAATACATTTGTTAGGTAATAGATACCCCCTTTATATCTAAAAGTGGCAATAAATTATGTAAGGGAAGGAAAAAAAAAAAAAGAAAAAAAGTTGAATCCGCTTCTGATAAGGGCATTGTTGGAGGGTGAACCACAATATCCTTTGACGTAAGCTGCCGCTACATCAAGGAGCATTTGTGCCTCACAGTTCTCCTCTATAATACACTCTTCCTCTCTACTCTCTCTAATTTATTTTTCTTGATATTTTTTTTTTTTTTTTTTTTTTTGTCGTTAAGTAAAAAATATAATGATGTAAAAGTTTTTGTGTTAATTTAAAATTAAACTTAAATACTAGGACAGGCAGCTCACGAATGACTGCAGACTAGTGGCTTTCAAATGAACTTAATTTTTTATATAACAATAATGTCGTCGTTTCATACTAAATATCTGGTTTTATTATTTTTATTAATTCAAATTGGGATTAGTGTACTAAATTAGTAATTTTAATTCTCAATATTTTTTATATTTACTTTCACTCCAAATAATTGCATATTGTTTAGTATGCCATCAAAAATAAGACCAAGGAATCATATGATTACAGAGTATTTTTTTTTATGAGTTTAAACTTGGACATTCGGTAGCCTAAACAGCTAGAAACTTACCCAAACATGTCACCGTGTGTTGAAACATGCCACGTGACATATGCTAAAACCATTTTTTCAACCTATAAGAAATGATAGCTTTCTGCTCTATTGTCTATGGATGTAATAAACCTTTTCTTCTTTTTATATTGAAACGATTCATTATGTTCACTATCCAACTAACTCCAAATGTCTATCTCTAAGAAATTTCCATTTGTTCAGAAATTTTGATAACTTTCATAAAAATGATTCTCAGTTCAAATACTCATTTTCTGACTTTGTCTTCACAAAACCCTGAATTGTTTCAGTTCTGGGATTGAAAATGTGACACGTTGGGAAAAATTGCAAAGAAAATAAAAATAAATATTTTGCGTAAAAATGTTTTAATTTTGTTATTTTTACTTTTTAAAAAAATCAAAAAAACTTTACTTTGAAAACGGAAACTTTATATGAAACGACCTAATAAAAATACATCGTTTCGCGCTGGTATTCTGGACTTATGTGGTTCTGAGCTTTTTCCCTATTTTAGGAAGCAATATTGCCTCGCTACCTTTCTATCTCAATTACTAAAAACCAAAAACCGTTCCTTAACTTACGTCCCTCTATCCACTTCCAGACTACAAGGTCCTAATCTTCAAACCGATACAATCCATCCCGTAAAACTGCTTCCTTTAAAAATCTTTTATCATTCGTTTACATCTTTTTTGAATTCCCTATCTATTCCTATCTTTAAAATTGTTTCCAAACTCCATCAAACATCATTTAATACCCTACATCTTTGTTAATCCATCTTCCGCAAATATGTGAATAGCATGCACGTATATAGATGTTTTATTTTTCCATTTTTAGGAATATTTTCTTTTAGATTACTGATGTATTGATTTGTAAATAATGCGATCAGACCATTTTACTGATAATTGTACGTTATCCCTAGTTATAGGGGAAAGTGTGTCCCAGAATACAGTTTATTTTTTATTTCAAATAATTCAATAATTCCTAATCGAAAGGGTTTGGTGAATGAAGGTGTGATGAAACAAAATTTTGAGTAATTTATGTTAAATGTTTTCTTTTTACATTTTCCTTTCCTGGGAATATGTCACATAGCTCCTTTATCTTCTTCGTATACCTTTTTCTAGTTGTTTTGAAATATTCAGATTTTGCTAAGTAACACTTCTGCACATGAATTCTTCATCCAAAGAACTAGATTGGATTTTAAAATGTGACATAACCCCTTCATCCACCAAACCCTTCATTTGTATTGGTAATTCTATACTATCATGCTTACCTCTTCTACTATTAATAATATGTTCAAGCATTGTAAATATATAAATAAGAAACTACATTTGATTGTTCTTTATAACGTTATTTTGTTGTTTTTCTGTGAATGAATTCTTAAGGCTTCATATAAGTTACATTTAAATGGGGATTTCCTTGGTCGGGTCAATCCCTTGGTAAAAAAAAAATTCTCAACTTATCTGTAAAACTGTCGTTAAAGGGTAGATGCTTAGGTTGCAAGGTTTCGAGTGCCCTTGAGGGGGGAGAGAGGAGTAAACTTAATGCGCTTAATTAAGTAACAATAAATTTAATAGCTCAATAAAGGAGCCCTTAAATAAAGTAAAAGATAATAAAGTATAATAAAGGGCGTCTTTAATAAAGGGCTACTTTTTTAATTAAATGAAAAGTTGTTCCCCATGGCTCAGCATGTAATGGCGAATTTCTGTTTACGTCGGCTACTCCAGCAAGCACTTTAAGCACCTAAGCACTTGTAAGCTAAAAACCCTAGCAGTTTCTCGGTGTTTTCTCATATTTTTTTTTTATTTATTCTTTTTTTTTATCTTTCATTCCCTTCTGAGGTGGAGTCAAAACTTTTCTCAAGTCGAAAATTACTCTTTGGCATTGACGGTGAGGGGAGGGTTCTGTGTACTCATTACCTCCCTCAATTTTTTTCTTCTTTTTTTTTCTAAGCCAAACTTTATTAATTACATTTTATTGCAATTCTTTGAAAGCTAATAATTCCTTTTGTTAGCTTCTCTCTTTGAGTATTTTCGTTGAGTTCAAAGAAATAATATCTTCAAAGATCAGGTTTATATCATAGTCTTAATTGTGGTAGAGTTTTACAATTTTTATTACATTTAACTTGCTTAACATTATTTTTAAAAAGTTTTTTTTATACCGAATAATTGTTATTATGCTAAAAAATAGAGTGTCGCTCTTAAATAGAGTCTCTTTTGTTTTCTTTTCATTATCAACACAGTAAACTACAACTCTATATTATGGTTAGGTAAACAATTAATTTAATTATAAAACAATGGTAATCTAACATAATTATTTATTTGAGAGCGACAGGTAATTGGGAATGAAAAAAAAAATTATATTTAAAAAAAAAAAAGACTTATAAAATCAGAATTAGAAATGGAGATAATATCCCAGGGTTTAGTAACTTTTTTTTCTCATTAATATCATTAATCCACACCTGTTACTTATCATGAGTTTACTTTGTCGTGAAGTCTTTTGTATAAAGTCTGGATATGATCTTGTGCCATGGGTATGTGTAAGTCTGTGCGTAAAGTTTTGTTATTGACATTCCAGGGTGATTGTGTAATGAGTCTTAAAGTTTTTGACTGGAAAGTCTGTATTTTTTGGATTTGTGTTTTTTTAGCTGCTCCGTAAATTTGTGAGGCGTACGTCAACAGAGGTTTTAATAAGTAAGTATATGTATTTAGTTTTTGCTTCATTTTCAATTTAGATCGTTTATGTAGAAGTGGATATAAAAGTCTCAGTCTTTTGTAGTTTAGTAACGTAAATACTAACAAAAACCAACATAATCTGAAATTGAATGAATGAATGATTCTATTGTGAGGTTTCATCAGGAGATGATGATGTCTCGGCTTCATTCAAATTCCCCTACCAAAAGCCAATGAAGGATACTAGTTTCAGATCTACCAGAATCTGCCAAATTTTTCACAGCTTTGTTTTGAAATATAAACCTCTTAAATCCAGCATATTTATAATGAGGTACATAGTATAATAGAAGGATCAATGGAATTAGGAACGTATGAACTATTTCCACTGCTGTGATATTTAGTATATCAAAAGAGTATTTTCGAAATATTTTAAAAATAAAATTTAAAAAACAATATAGCGATTCGAAGAAAAGGTGGTGTGATAAAAAGAGAGGTTAGCCAATCCGGTAAATGGAGAAACCTTGAGGGTTTTCACTATAAGGACACTGTCTTACAGATCTACCAGAAACTGACGATTTTTTGAGGCCGAAGGACATCCTTGGCCACTCTCACCTTCCACAATTAAAATTAGTTTTCGTCCTTAAGGATGCTGTTTTAAGATGGCGGAATTTTATTAGTTTTTCTAATTTTGCGTAGAAACAGTTAAGAGCCCAACTCTCGTTATAAATAAATTTAAAATACGACTACTGAAAATATTTAACCATTTCAACAAAAATTTGAACAATTTCTGCTAATGATAACATGTTTTAGTGTAAATGGCTTAAAATTTCCATTAGGTTTCAATGTTAATAGAGTGCACCTGACCAAGACAAGACCCCCCACGGAGTGCTAACTCGAGTTGGATATAATCGATAGTGTTCAATGTTAATGTTATTGAAAGGAAGATTAATGATGGTCGGGCTCAACATTAAATATGACAGGCCGTCAGTAGAACCTTCTAGAAGCCCTTATTAATATCCTGTCTTGCCCCCCTCCCCTCCTTCTCCCCCCCCCCGGTCTTGTATTAATATTAATAATATATCGAAAGGGATGAATATTAATTAATACATCATACGCTATATCTGTGTCACCTATAAATAGTATTTTAAGTGCAAAAATCGTATGAAAAATGCAAATAAAAGTTTGAATTATTTTTCCAAAATCGATAACGTGATAAAATTATAGTTTCAGAATTTGAAACTGTTGATAAATCATCAATTCTCATTATGACCATCATGTTTTCTTTTAATTTTTCCATTACATATTTTTTTAACAATAGGTTTAAATTGTATAATACTAAAAAATAATATTATGTTTAAAACGTGTTAAGTGGTATTTTACTATACATACAGGTGACGCTAAGGAAATTAGGACAAAAGACTCAAAAGGTACAGAAGCAGGGTTCGAACCCCACCTGGGCGGGTTCAAATTTATTTCTTGGCGGACCCAACGAAATGAATCGTTTGTTTGTTTATTTCGTTTAACGTCACTTTATGCTGCTATGGCTAATCGGACGATGCTACGGTGGGAGTCCTAAATTTTGCCTATGCAGGTATAATTAGGATAGGAATCTTTAACGAGTACCTGACATCGCACAGGCTCGGGACCCCCATTTTACGTCCCTTCCGAAGGACGACATAGCTAAGGATTTTTTACTGCCGGGCTGCGAACCCGCGATCTTGGGTTTAGTAGGTTGCTATGCTAACCACTACACCACAGGTGACCCCGAAATGAATTGTGATTATACATTTTAGAATTAAAACGATATTCCACCATTGTTGGCCTTTGTTTTTGTCATTAGGGATACTGTCAGAGTTTGAAATCGATGATTAAAAAAAATAATAATAAAAATCAAATCCGATCAAGATTTTTATTTGGAATTTTTAAAATCATTTAATGATTTTTACTAAGATCGATTTTTATTTTTGATCATAAGTGATAAAAATCAAATTCTGATCATTATTTTTGAACAAAATTTTTACAATTAACAATAATAATAATTTTTAGAGTAATTCCTTTTTAAATCAGAAAGTTGAATTTTCTCCATAATAATATTATGGAAATAATTCAAAAACAAGATCAACATTTTTTTTATCGCAATTTAATCATTATTATTTATGCAATACTGTATCACTCAGTGAGTGATCATAATTTTTATTCAAATCGATAAACATCAAAAATCAATTGAAATTTTTATTTATAAATCAGGAATGATTTTTTTAATTAAATATCAAATATAATAATTATTATATGATTTTTTTGGAAAAAATAATTATTGATTTCAAACCCTGGATACTATTTTGGACTATAATATTTCTACTGCTAGGATATTTAGTTTTTCTAAAGACTATTTTTGAAATATTTCAAGAATTCAAACAATAAGCTATTCGAAGATATGGTGTAATAAAAAGAGAGTAAAGAGAGTGTGATCAAAGGACTTCATTTAATAACTAAATTAAATTATTCATTATATGAAATAAACAAAATTGAGAGAAAGTAGGGTTTTTATACGTCACTTTTTTTCAATCAAACTAACAGTCGGCAAATTTGCGACCCGAGCAAAACCAACAAAGCTAGAACGAGTCAATAAAGCCCCTAGACTTAAAACATGCTGGCAAAATGTAAATTATAACAAATATAGCTCCTGAACTGTATGTCCCAGCGACAAGTATATAACAAAAAATATTCTCTATTAAATTTCTAATAAGGAAACTGTAGTCAAATTTTCGGTCCGAACAACACCAATAGAATGGATTTTGTTATATTTTTAAGGCTAAAAAAAAAAAAAAAATGTTGCAAAAATAAACTATAGACCCCAACTCAGAAGACAAATCAATGTCGAAAAGTGAAAAGTATCTTCTCCGCTACTGAAAACTATACTAAGTAAAAAAAAGATAGAAAAAGTGCTACATTGCTCACATTGCAATGGTTCTTAAAACTGTTTGTCTACAATGGGACATGTGCACTTCAGTTATTTCTTACAGATGGATATTCAATTTTCGAGTTCTAGCCGAATAATCCCAAGGGAATATTCTCTTAACTTAAATAAAAATTAGCTTCTTGGTGTGATACCCATAAACCAGAAGTCACAAAACTGTACTTACTTAAACATAACTACTATTCTAAAGTTCCACAGATATATTATTGGAAACTAATTTTTCAGATATTTACTCCACATTTAGCTTCTTTTTGTTTTCTTTAATTCTTGTGTAAATAATTATTTTGTTTTATTTTATTTTTCCCTAATATTCGATTAGTTTAATTATATTTAAATATTTTGGGTTTCGTATATCGGTCATAGGTACTAGTCAATACTTGTACTTGTCTCGCATTTTCATATTTGGAAATATTATCAATCGAGTTTAAATTTGGGTCACCGTTTCAGTCGTACCGTGCCTGAACTGAAATAAACCTGTGTTAGTGTCCGGGTGAACCGCTGTCCGCTACGTAGGTGTGCATGTCTTGTTCGATGTAGAGGGGGTCATGTCAACTGTCGCCTGTCTCAGTCCGGATTATGTGCGTTAGCTTGGAATATAATTTCGGATGACTAAAAATGGTCTCTATGTTTAAAATAAGCCTGCCATTGTGAAATTCCTAGGATTATACGTTTCAAAAGAGTAATTTTTTTAAAGTCTTGTAAAAATGTAATATGTAAAAAGTCTTTTTTAAAAATTTGTTTTTGCTCTTGAAATATTATATTTTTTTATAATAAGTGTCTTTTTTTGTCTATACGTGTGTATAATACCTGGCCTGATTGGTATGAGAGAGAGTGCCAAAGTAGCGCTCTCCTGGAGTAAAACAATAAATTTAAAAAATATATTATTATTTGATTAGATCTGTTACGCAGCTATTCTTATTGGTATTTATTTTGTTATAAATTATCTCGTAATAATCTTAAGGTGTAGTCTGATTATTGTTGATTAGTGGTTTCGCATTTAGTTTTTTTTTTTTTTTAATCAATATTGTAGATAGTTCAGCAACATACGTTATCTACTTCTGACTTGAATTTAATATTTTATTATAGGAGATCTCTTAGACTACTACTTTTCAGCATTTTTCGAGTCGAATCAGGCGTATTCATCATTGTCAAGCTGAGCCACCTAGAGCCATACCGGGCCCCGGGGCAAACGCATGGCCCAGGCGCTTCAACCCCCCCCCCCCCCCCCCCATTCCCAAAAGTAGTCACCTTAGCTCGGGCCCCCCAAGAGGAGATTTGGCCCCCCCCTCCTGTCCAGCGGCCCTGATGTCAAGTCCTTTGTACGAGTTTGTTGTATTCTACGTCTGTGGTTCTGCACAGTTAATATATTTAGGTCAATGTTTTGTTACTGATGTAATTGGGCGAACGTGTTGAAAATTTATTTTTTATCTATTTATCTTTTTTTTTTGTATGGTACTACAACTCGAACTGACACAGTTAATGGCCGACTCTGAAGACGTTATTAAAATCCTGCGCTTCAGCTTTGGTCTTATTCTCCTTCATGTCCTATTGGGTTCGTCAACAGTATCTTAGGGATTTCTACATCGGCCATTCTGGCAATATGCCTTAACTTTGTTGTTTTGACATCTGCCTCCTCAAAGGGGATTTATAGCTCCTGGATTGTTCAGGGCTTTCATTCTTCTTTGACGTTAACACGTCGTAAATTTCAGACAAAGAAGTACGGGACACACAAGATGTGTCGAGATGTCCTATTTGAGAATACTCGCTTGTTCAGCTACTTGTTTAGTCCAAAGTAGCATAGGTTGGCTGTTGTTATCCTTCTTACCTCTACATCGGTGTCATTATCCTTGGGGATAGTGAACGTGAAACCTGATACCTTTTCAAGGATGTAAGTCCTCATTTATCCTGGTAATGAAGAATTATCAGAATTAATAAATAACCTCTGGCATACAATGAAAAAAATAATTATAGTTTCTTATTCATTGTTTTTGCTTTAGCTGGTAATTGCTTTTAACCTAATGAACCGACCGCTAGGGGGAGGGGGGAGGTTATAAAGGAAAAGGAGTGGCTTAATAAAAATGGCGACGGGATTGGATGTAGGTGGCAGGTTCCGGTTAATCTGGCCTGAGGGATTATCGGCGGGAATCAATGTGTCGCCGGATGACAATGGGGAGGCAATCAGGAAGGAGGCATTCGTCTTGCCCTCCTCCAATCACCACCGCCCCTCCCTCCCTCCTATCACCCCTCCTGCTCCCCTCCTACCTCCCCCTCCAACTCTCTCTCTCTCACTCTCTCTCTATCTCTATCTCTAATGAAAAACCTAACTGCCCAAGGCCCTTCGTCTCTTGTCGTCTGGTCTCTACCTTCTCCTATCTACAGGCCGTCTTGTTTGTTAGGGCTACGGTTCTAGTAGGTGGAAATTATAGACATTACGGCTGTTCTCTTAATTATATTTTAATTATATTTATATCCTACTGATATATACAAATGCTGACATATAAATAGAATAGATTATATGGCTTAAAGCTTTAGATACAATTAAAATAAAATGCCTATTCTTCCGTTCTATGCCCCAATATTTTTTGATTAAACTCACATTTATGTTCCCAGGCTAAAACAAAGAACTGCTCTCCTTATATACTTCAACTTTTCCTTTGCTTCTCATTAATTGCAATGCACTTCTTTACATGACTTTAAATAGATCTTTTTTAACATATTCAGCTGAGCTTTGGGGCTCCACCAAAGGATCCAATTCATCTCATATCCTATCCTTAAAATCCAAAATCGTTCTTAAATCCCTAATCCCTAATCCATATTATGTCTCGATTAAACCTAACCACTATTTTAATTCCTATATGTTCCCGAAGCGTCTAAAAATAAGATAGTCAAGAGGCTTTTATTGCAGTGCTACTAGTGAGTAGTTCTTTACATGTTATTTACATGGCGTTGTAATAATTTTCCTCAAATTTACCAGTTTTATTTAATTTACACAGTAGTATATATCAATAAATAGTTATAGAAATTATTATAAATATTATCAAACGTTTTCAGTTACATTAGTTCGTTTATTCCTTAGTAGAAGAGCTGCAAGTCATATTTTGCGTGCTATGAAAGCTACCCTTAACAGCTAACGGTTTGGGTAAAGGGGTAGGTTATATAATACTAGGTTACATTAATAGATACTCGGTCTTCCTGGTTTTATTCGTTTAAAATCATGTCTTTAGGTACATGTTTCAACTCCCTGAACGTTTTGGTTGTATATTAAGATATTATTCCTACGGACCATCACAAACTTTATAAAAAAGCTTATCTTGTCCAATTTAGAGTGCAGCTGGCTAATCAAGACAAATGATGGGCTCCGCATTAGGTTCTTAGAAATGGAGTCAAGGAGAAATTTTACTTAAAGGATAAGGTCTAACTGATTTCGGCCAAAATTTTACCACTAGGTTTGTCCCAAAATTTTCTCTGTAGACTGTACCACTTAGTCTAGAGTGGTCTATAATATATTTAGTCTGCAATATATTCTATTATATGGCACCTTTAAATTGGATAGTGGGCCAAAACTGCAACTATTATAGTTTAGCGATGCACTTCAAACTAGAGGGAATCAAATTTCCTTTGTATTTTATATTTCAAAGTACACACGTTATTTTAAGCTTCAATGATCAACGATATAAAAGTAAAACAAATTTATATCCGTGGTTTAAACAAAGATAACGAATTGATGTGATTTATCAATGCAGACTGAATTCGATTACAGATAAAATCTTTCCGTACTTGACATAGATCCCAGAGCAATGCATTTGTGGAGGTTCGATTTGGGTAACTTATTCAACAACACGTTAACTAATTTATCACCATTGATAGCGATGGTATTTCTGAACGACAAAGAGAGAGAGAGAGAGAAAGAGAGAGAGAGAGTGAGGGAGAGGGAGCAATAGTATGCAGATCAAACAATGAATAATCCATAACCTAATGAATAATTTTAACGATACACTGTTCACAGAGTTTGATAGCTACAATGTGTGTCGCTGTTTGCTAAATTATTTTTATTAAATGTTACAAACTTAAATTAATTTTAATATTCATGGCTCAGTATTTCTTAAAATAGGCAAAGTCCCTATGCTTATATTACATTTCATTGCAGTCCACAATAGAAGTGTTCGAGTATTTTCTTTATTACCTATTTATTATATTACTCTATATTATATAAACATATTTTAATTTTTGATTTTTATCATTATAAACATCTAAAACGACAAGAAACTGATATTTTAACACTACCAAATATCCCCACATTTACTTAAAAAATTTCCAAAGTTTCCATTAAATTACAAAATTATTTTACATGGCAGTAATTAACCTATTTTAAGATACGCAGTTGAGCTTTGTGGCTTCACTAAACTATCCCATTCATCTCGTATCCAATTCTTAAAATTTAAAATCCTATGGAAAAATCCTTAATGCTTCTAATTATGTTACAAATATACTGATCCATAATTATCACAATATTCCATATGTTGCTGAATTGGTCCAACCGAGATACCTATCTCTCGTATGATTAACTCCATACCCACTCAAATCCACTAGCCTCTCAACATGCTTCCTATTCAATTCCCGATAACCCTCCTAGGTGTCCGGAAAGAAGATTAGTTATCTTATATGTATATAATATATGTAATACATATATAAAATGTATCTAATATATGTAGATATTTTCCTGCAGTGCGACCAATTGGCAGTTGCTTTACAACCTATTGCTTTTCAAATAAATTCGTAGTCCGGTGATTTACTTATTGTGTTGGTGTACAGTTATATCTGTCAATTTGAATCATATGTGTTATGTTATATATATCAAGAGCGCTCCCGCAGGCATATGTTTTTTTTTAAACTTAAAAATAAAATAGTTTTAACCTATAAATGATAACGAATCGTTGGATAAACTCGTTTTGCTACGTAGAATAGTTTTTTTTTTTTTTTTTTAAATAATATAAAAACAGGCCCCCTTGAGCCTGTAGGTTAAAACAAGAATAACATGGAACATGTTTTAGGGGTCGAACACTTGACCGTCAATGATAGTCATGTGACGGGTGGAACTGCCATTTCCGATGTGTGCATTTTTTCGATTTCGATTTTTTTTTTTTTTTTTTGCAGGTTTCGTTTTAAAATGAAATTCTGCGTCTGATATAAAAACCGGATACGCAAATTCAGGTTGGATCATGTTTTGATCCTAAAATTGATTTTGACCTAAAAAATTATTACACATTTGGATCAAACAAAATTTCGTATTTACTGTCATAGAAGGTGCTAAAATGCACATATCGGAATAGGCAATCTCACTAACGATAAGCGTCATGCCCTTATATTCTTTTTTTTTTTTTACGATTACTTAAATAACTGTATAGTTTATTTCAAAAGGAGAGTATAACGAGAGTTGAGCTCTTAACTGTTCCTACTCTCCTAATATCAAACTATCAAACTATGGGTAATCACGTTACCCTAAAATGTATCGCGTTATGTTCCAGTTTAATCATTTCTGAAGCCTCGGTGAGCAAGTTAGTCTGGCTGCAGAAAAAAAAATATTTTCTTTTTATTCTGCCTCGAATCGATTTCGGGGTCTGGCAGCCCTCCTGGAACACACCTAGCCTCTTTTAAGCACTCCTGATTAGAAATACAACCTTGCGACTGAGAATGGATGCTAACCATATCATGTCCTTGTATAACTGTACTTGAACTTCCCTATTAAGTACTGAGCCTATGGTTTGTAAATTGTACTAGTTATGTACGTTCAGCATATTAAAATTTCATAATTTTTTTTTAACTGGACTGTATTTTAAAGCTATATAGTTTTAGTATATAAATATATACTTTATACATTATATAAAGCGCTGACCCGCGGTCATAAAGCGAAGCACTAACATGAGATCGGGCTGCCATTTCCCTAACTACCCATTTCTACTTAACCTAACGGCCCATTTCCTCACCTGTTACATCAAGTCCCTATTATAGGCTTGTATACAAATCTGAGGACTATCTCGTTAATTTAATTTTATTTTTTTTATTTATATAATCTTATAACATGCTATTAGTGTACAGTTTAATTTGAAATTCATATTACTAATTATAATAATTTGAATAGATTCCGTTTTTATTCGATTATTATTTAAAAAAATAATTATGTCGTTATTATTTGATTATGTGTGACTCGTATCCCCGTCACAGTCTCGCCCGCTCTCATATATAAAGAACTTAGATTATTTTAAATAATAATTGAAGTTGTATTTATTTATCAATTAAAATCTTGTAAGATATAAAGTATGCAAAGAGAAAAAAAATAAACTCGTGAGGCATCCTAAAAATAAACTAAATTTCGTATTTTGTTTCCCGATGTTTCTAGAGATCCCTACACATTATTGACCTGAAAGAAATAGTCAGTCCCAAGAGCCACTACAACTTTATTGTAAGTCTAGCCTTGTGATTTGTTAATTGTAATAGCAAAATAAACTTTAATTGGGAATTTTAATAAATTGAATTGAAATGATAGATTAGTTGAAATTATTCAGGAGTCTAGAAATAAATGCGAGTTCTTCAGCCGCTGTTCCAGATTATGTGGTTGAAAAGTACGTAAAAGCATAATTGGAAATCCAGTTTTTAATTTTAATGAATAAATTGGTGATCCAGATGGACAAAGAATATTTACTGTAATTAGCGATATATCGTTTGATTTTCCAACATTAGTGAGACCCAGATGTATTAACGCATATTTATCCCTTTTTTAACATCAATTCGATTAAAAATAAGTAAATTTTATAATCCATTTCAAGCACTAGATAATACGATAACATTGCACCCTATCTTGCAGAACGGTGCTCGCCATCTAGCGGTTGAGTTTCAAACTTCACTGAAGTCCACATATTAATCACCTCTTTTTTTTTTTTCTAAATCTGTAAATTTTATTATTGCTAAACCTTCTTTGAACTGTTATACATTATCATTGTCTTATTTGAACTATCCTAGATTATCTTCAATTTAGTTAAAATTTAGTACAGATTGGTTCGGCAGTATCCATCGACATACGATATAATATGCCGCAGTTAAAGGATACAGACAGAAGTTATTATATGGTACCTCAAATTTTCAAATAATCCGTTTATTAATTCTGCTATTTACAATTACAAAAAAAAAAAAAATGAAGGAATATTTCTTGGAAAAATGTGAGGAATGAAAATTGTTTTGCACCTAGTGCTTAATATTGTGTTTGTTGAAAAATAAAATAAAATATTTTCTTAATGTCTTACCTAGGCCTAATGGCTCGAAAAGAATTTCACCCTAGATTTGTTTTATTCCCGAGAGAAGTAAAGGGTTAGAGGAGGTGGGGTGGAGCTCATATGATAAAAATTCTCTAGTAGAATTGAGCGAGGCATTCTCTAGCGACCATTGAGCAAAATGATAAAACAGCTGTTAGTGTGGTTATTACAGGGGGGAGGGGGAAGGAATGCAGAGTGTTGGTCTTACAATGGAGGACTTTTATTAAAATGAAAGATGTCCCTGGGGGCTTTGTGTGCCCGGCATACAGATTGTCCATTAATAGCGAAGACTAGTGGCCTCCCTCCCACCCCCCTCCATGGCCCATCTTACCTTTCTTGTAATATTTGGGCTCTACATGGCTAAGTATTCCCATTTTATTTAGAATCTGGGAAAATATACATATATATACTTAATATCTGGAAATAAATATTAGAGGAAAAAATATATAAACCGAACAATGAGACTCAAATAACAAGAATTTGAACTATAATTAACTGCTTCTTTATAGCGTGGGGAAATCTCGAACCATGATTACAGTAAATTATTTTCTTAATTTTTCGTCTTAGCAACTAGTTATTTGTTAACGGAACTAAGGTTCTGAAATGATAATAAAAATGCATCTAAAAAGAAGATCTCGGAACGTTCTAAAGTGCTACCAATGTGCGAGTCTCCTGTATTAATCTCATCCCTTAGATCTTGTAGATGTATTTATGAATATATGTTGTATATTTCAATACATAAAAATTACGATGGGTGACTTTCCACGCTTAGGTAAAGATGAACTATTGAACACTTCTGTAATATTTATTTTATTTGAATACTAGTTTCAAATTGTCGAAGGTCAGTAAGTTTTTTTTTCTTTTCCAAATGAACTTTTTCATTACACAAAATTCCTACCTAGACCTGGGCAATGAATACCCTTAATCTTCTTGATCTCCTTCTAAGTATTAAATATTTCATTAGTTCAAATATTAGTACATGTCTGTATGTAACAAAATTTAAGTCCTCGTATTTTTTTATTTATTTTTTTTTTATAGTTCTAAGATTTTCTTTTAATTTCTAAACAAATTAACTTCGGATAATTGGTTATTGATTTTTCTACAGCAATTCCTACTTTATTCCAAAAATTTTCAATTTAATACAGTTTATCCAGGATCATAAAACTTTCCGCTTTTTAACTAAAATTATATTTTGATCTGTCGATTGAAACCAATTATTGAAGAAAGTCTTCACTCAGTTTATTTTATTTTTTTCTTTCTATTCAAGATTTCACACCTGAATTTGTGGTTTATACACAAATGTTAATAGATTGGGCAAATCAGCATAAATTGCACATGAAAGGATGTGTCAGCTCAAAAGAATGATTTTTTTTTCCTTAGTGACAAGTTATTAACAGATTTAAAAGTTGAGCTTATGACCAAAATAAACAATATATGATAAATATAAACTATTTTATAAAAAATATACTAACCTCCAGATAATTTAATAAAATTGGGTTAATACTTCTTCCACCAATGGCTTCAATTGTTATATGCCAATTTTATCTGTCTAATCCTATTATAAACTGCTTCTAATCATTACTAAACGAAATTACTAAAACTAAATTGTCATCGAAAATGGAATCGATTATAATCGATATGCACAACAGTATATCGCGCAGGGAGTTAAAATATTGCAGTCCGGAAAATGGGGGGATTGTGTTCGGGGAGAGGGCGTTCGTTAGCGAACCGTTCGACGCTATTGATATATCGCTACAAGTTTCACTCCGCCGGAGAAATTAATTGTCCAGCCCCCCCCCCCCCCCCCGTCCCGATGCTGGATAATTTATTTGTTTGTTCCAAAACGGGCAGAGCAGCAGACGGACGCAAACAAAAGTCTGTAAGGCCGCGCGGGGCGGAGTTTGTGAAGGTAGAGTAGTGTTTGACGGCCCCCCCTCTCTCCTCTTGGTAACAAACCGCACAAACTTTCTACTCAGCGGCTGACAATATCGCTAATGGTCTCACGTCCTCCTTCTTATACTCTTCAACTTCTGCCGGGACATTAGCCAGAGCAACTGTGACAAACAGCGACACCACTCTTGACCGATGGCAGAAGGGGGCAGAACTTGGGGTCCCGGGTCCCGAGAGGTGAGGTGGGGGGTACCTTTGGGAAAGCATTAGTCTTCTCCTCTCAACATCTTTCAAACTGTTTTTTACTATCGAAAAATATTTTTAAATGAACAATAAATTTCTAATATAATATCTGTTATTAGAAGCTAAAATAATAAAGTAAAAACATGTAAGATTTGGTTTTTGAATTCTTATGATTGCATGTAGAGTGGGTATCGTTAGAAAAATACCGATGTACCATATCGATGATTTATGACCTCATCATCGATTAATATCGACCAAAAAAAACGTGCTTTTTTTTTTTTTTTTTTCTTCATGAAATGCCTTTTAAAATATTTCATTCACGTTGCAATGATATTCCTGTTTATTTTATCGTTTTAGTTAATTTAGGTAACGATATCGAACCACTGCTCCACCAAATTCGTCAAACCTACATCACTCTTGCAAATCGATTCCGATGCTTCGGATATTTTAAAGTAGTTTATTATGAATTAAACAGTAGGGGCAGTAGATATCAGTTACTTAATCAGAAATCAATACTATGATGAAAGCAATTCAACACACATATATCGAAATCAATGGATTATAGGAAAAGTAACTTTCCCAAACGTTTGCTGCTTAATTATTACCTTTTGAGGTCGTGGGTTCGAATTCTACCTGGACGGGTTAAAATTTATGAAATGAGTTAAATGAATTTTCAATTTCCCACCCAGGCCAATATAGGACTTCAATGGAAGTCATGGGCAAAGAAACAAAAATGATAAAAAAATGTAATAGTTGTTTAATCATAATTATGTTCGTAAACATTATAAAAAACGACAAGGAACGTTATAAACTGATCCAGCATTAACTAGTTCAGAGTTTCCGATTAATTATAAAAGACTCATTTATGACAGTATATGATCTTTACAATCCAAAACTCCTTAATGCTACTCACTTTGTCATAAATTAACTTATCTATAAAGATCTTAATGTTCCTTATATTGCTGATTTAGCCCAAACCAGATTACCTATTCATTCATAGTAAACTCCATAACCACTCAAATACACTTTTCTCTCAACTTTTTTCCCATTCCGTTCCCGATAGGAGTCGGAAAAGAGGATAGACTCGGGACTTTCTTTGACAGAATTTTAATTTTTACCAAGGGTTTTTTTTTTTTTTTTTAAGTTATTGTCATGTTACTGTAATAATTTTCTCACACACTTACTAGATCTATATATTTTATACAGTTACAAATATCTATAAAAAAAAAGTTGATGATAAATTTATTGTAACTTTAAACAGGTTTTTATCTATTACTTATTTATATTTTATCTCTTTTAGGTCTATTACTTTTAAATTAGATTTTATCTGTTATCCGTAAATCCACTATCTCCTTTTACAAGTAAAACATCTTGTGATTACTCTTTGAGCCCATCTCCTATTCAGACGCCTCTGAGGGTTATCGGGAATCAAATGTGAAGGAAGTCAAAGAAACTAGTGGGTTCGAGTGTGGCTATAGCTCATCATTGAAGGATTGGGATCTGGTTCAGTCTAATTCAGCAACATGTGGAACATTAAGATTGTGAATAGGTTTATTTGTCTTATAATATGGAGCATTGAGGTTTTTATAAAGTGTTTTGGAATCTGAGGATTGGGATATGAGATGACTGAGATGGAACCTTAAATCTCAACTCTGTTTGTCAAAATAGATTTAATTAATCTCATGTAAATGTGTCTTTCACAATTATTTGAAAACTGAATAAGCAGTTTTATGTTGTAGTATTTTATGTGAATTCCAAGTAAAACATTTGTCTAGATGGATTCCTAGATAGTGAATCTGTTCAACAGGATCTTAAAGGAT
Organism: Euschistus heros; assembly: GCA_003667255.2. Lineage (NCBI taxonomy): Eukaryota > Metazoa > Arthropoda > Insecta > Hemiptera > Pentatomidae > Euschistus > Euschistus heros. Next base: position 432,232 of record RCWM02000082.1, read on the forward strand.
ATTGTAGGATGCGAAGTCGTTTAAGCCAGTTGTAGTTCTTTGCTTATTCGTGTTATTCATTACTCTTTAAATAATGTCATTGTCACTTCCCATTTTAATTTTTAGGTATATATTCAATATGTTATAACATATTTTAAAAATATTGAAATAAAGAAAGATGCCAGTTTTAGGACGATATTGAAAAATTCTTAGATTCTCAACGAATGAGATTCTTTGGAATAAGAAAATGAATTTTTTTTTTTTTTTAAATATTTCATCTTATGCCACAAGCTTATTGGAAGAAATGAAATAGAAGAAACAGTAGCTTCAAATAAAAATATCGGTTTTCAGGATGGATTCATTCGAATTTGAAGGAAATGAGGGACCGTTGAACCTTTATACTCAGCAGGGCCCCACTCCATTAATCCTGAACAGGGAGAGGGGAGAATCGGTGGATTGAGAGAAGAGGGGGCGTCATTTAGGATTCGAGGAAATGAAATATTAAAAAACAATCTATTTAAGTCAGAATAAATCTGCGAAATGCTCCAACTTCGCAATTTACATTAATCACAGTGAAATGTTCCTAACTTGAAAAACTAAAAAGAAAAAAAAAGAGTATTGATACCTTTAAAATTATATAATAAAAAATGTTAATATTGCACTTCTTCCTATCTGGCGTTACAGGAGCCCATACCGCTTTGGATGTCACCAAAATTACATATTACCATTGCAGCTTGATTTTCTTTTCAAGAAAACATTTTTAGTATATTTTTTTTTTTATTATAAAATTATAGTTAATTATAATTATTGATTTCATATTATCAATTACGTATGCAGGCTGCTAATACAAAGTTGTATTACTGTTTTATTGTTTGTGTATGTATTACAAAGCAAACAGTTATATGTAATTATAAGTAAATACGAGTATACTAATGATAGAAGAGATAAACTGATAATTAAATATTATTTTATGTTATTGAATTTCGAAACACTTGCGGATAATGGACTGAATTATCAGTGCTTACAACTTAAGGCCTACCAGGTATGCAAGTTTAAAATGTCGTTTTAATTCCAATAGAATGCACTCTTAGCCTATTGAAGGATTTGCTTATCTCTAAACGCTATTTTGTTTGTTAGTCATTTGTTTACAAAAGTCAGTTGTTTTTAAGTCGTTTACGTGGACGTATCATACCTTTCTTTGGTGTTAAAAATGTCTAATTCTAAGCCAAATAAAGAGCATTTGCGGCATGTCATGATTTTCTTATTTAATCAAAAGAAAAAGGCATCTGAATGTCATCGAATTCTTGTTGAGACTTATGGCGATGTTGCTCCAACCGTCAGGACATGTGAACGTTGGTTTCAAAGTTTCAAACGTGGTGATTTTGATGTTACTGATCAAAAACGAGAAAATCGACCAAAAAAGTTTGAGGACTTCGAATTGCAATCTTTATTAGACGAAGACAATACCCAAACCCAACAAATGATGGCAGAACAGTTGAATGTCACTAGGCAAGCCATTTCCGAACGCCTGAGAGCTATGGGAAAGATTCAAAAGGTTGGAAAATGGGTTCCACATGAATTGGACGAACGACAGATGGAAAAACGAAAAACTGTGTGCGAAATGCTGCTTTTACGCCACGAAAGAAAGGGTTTTTTGCATCGAGTTGTAACTGGCGATGAAAAATGGATTTATTTTCAGAATCCCAAACGAAAAAAATCATGGGTAACGCCAGGACAACCATCCACATTGAGTGCAAGACCGGATCGTAAGACAATGCTGTGTGTGTGGTGGGATCAGAAGGGAGTAGTCTACTACGAGCTTCTCAAACCCGGCGAAACAGTCAATACCGAGCGCTACCGACAACAAATGATCAATTTGAGTCACGCATTGATCGAAAAAAAAACGCCCAGAATGGGCTCACAGGCACGCCAAAGTCATTCTTCAGCATGATAACGCTCCTGCACATTCAGCCAGATTGACTAAGGAAACGATTTCTTCGCTTGGTTGGGAACTCCTACCCCACCCGCCGTATTCACCTGACCTGGCGCCTTCTGATTATCACCTCTTCTCATCGATGGGACACTCATTGGCGGAGCAACACTTCAACAATTTCGAAAACGTACGAAAATGGCTCGATGAATGGATTTCAAATAAAGATGAAGCATTCTTTTGGAATGGTATCCATATATTGCCCGAGAGAAATGAAATGAAATGAAATGAAATGAAATGAAATGAAATGAAATGAAAATAAATTTTATTCTGGGGCCATTGCCCCTTAAGAATAATTATAATGAACAATTATTGGCGGCCTAGCTGCCGTATGTATAATTTAGAAATATAATAAAGACAAGGAAATACAATTTAAATTAAATTAAGGAATTGAAAAAAAAAAAAAAACATAACTTACAACATAAAGTAATAAGATTAATAATACATGTTTTAAAATATCACACGAAAAACAAATTAAATCTTAAGGTTCGAAATTGAAAATAAGCTACAAAAACAAATTAGGAAAAAATAAAAAAATATTCAACAAAAGAATGCGGTAGACAAAGCTAAGAAATATAAATTATACGGAAAAATAATGTATCTTGTCTGATAAATAATATAATTATGCTGAAACCAATTATACAAACTTAGTGCAATGGTACTAAAGTAATTCTGTACAAATCAATATTATGCTTTGAATATTCATACTTCATTTTAAAACATATTTTCTTCATTGATGTGACTATTAGATTGAGTTTCTAATAAGTAAACGAAAAGACGTGATTTGAAGCTATTATAAGTGGAGGAATGGCGAATGATGGAAGGGAGGGAGTTCCAGAAGTTCGAAGCTCTAGAAATAAAGGAGCGTTTGAAGGATGTTGTGTTAAAGGAAGTTAGGTAGAGGTCTGAGGAACGGGATCTGGTTTTGCGGGAACTCACTGATGATTTTAATGTTAATGCTTTCAGGATATAGGGAGGTGACTGAGAGGAAAGTGATTTGTAAAGGAACGAACCCAGGAAGTATTGTCTTCGGAAGGAGGGAAATAACCATTTTAATCTTGTGTAGTGGTGAGATACATGGTCATAACGTGATATCCCTAGAACGAATCTCAGGCAACAGTTCATGAGCTTCTTCAATCTTGCGTCTTGAGATGCAGAGAGGCCTCCGTACACCACACTACCAAAATCAAAATGGGGGAATATGAGGGAGGTAATTAATAGTTGACGAGTTGATTGAGGGAGGAATTTACGGGAGCGGTTTAGGAGTCGAAGAGTGGAAATTGTTCGGCGGATAATTAGGGAAACATGGTCTTTCCAGGAAAGGGTTTGGTCAAAGACAATGCCGAGGTTCGTAACGGAGTTGTGGAAGTTTATGGGATTGGAGTCTATAGAGAAATTAGGGATTCCAGGTAAGGAGTTGAGAAGGACCCTGGAGCCCAACACAATAGCCTTGGATTTGCTAGCATTCAGTTTCAATTTATTAGCAAAGGCCCAAGAGGATATTGTGTCAAGATCAGCTTGCATCTTTGCGATAGCTTCCTGCAGTTCACTAGGGAAAAAGGAAAGGTAAATTTGTGAGTCGTCCGCGTAAAAATGAGAGGAACAATGTTTTATGAGGGGATAAACGTCATTAATGTAGGAACTAAATAGAGAAGGTGATATTGAGGAGCCCTGAACCACACCAGAGGTGATTGGGAGGGGAGAGGAAGGGGGAAGGTTAGGAATTTGGACTATCTGGGTGCGGTCAGAAATAAAGGATTGGATCCATCTGGTCGCACTATGAGAAAAGGAAAAGTTATTAGCTAGTTTGGAAAGGAGTAGGTTGTGATCAATGGTATCAAAGGCTTTGCTGAAGTCAAGGAGGATGAGGATGGTGATTTTATGATGGTCCATAGCTTGGTGGATGTCTGAGGTGATTTTTGCAAGAGCTGATTGTGTGGAAAAGCCAGTTCTAAAGCCTGACTGAAAAGGATTAAGATGCTGTTCAAGGAATGAGGATATCTGGTCTTGAGCTATTCTCTCTAGAGGTTTAGAAAGATTGGAAAGTTGTGAGATGGGTCGGTAGTCATTTTCGGATGCTGGATTAGGAACTTTATTTAGGGGAAGAACAGTAGCTTTTTTCCAGGCGGATGGAAAGATTGAGTTCTGGAGAGAAAAGTTATAAATATGGAGTAGAGGTGCTAGGATTAATGGGAGGCAAAGTTTAATAAATCGTGCTGGAATCCCATCTGGTCCAAATGATTTGGAACGTGATTTCATCACAGCCTCTATTAGCTGGGAGGGTTCGATATAAGAAAAAAGAAGAATTTATCGGAATCAAAATCTGTATTATTCGGGTTGTGAACTGGGATTGAGGAAGGTGAACCGGATGAGGTAAAATACTTATTGAGTTCATCTGGGGTGGCATGGTACGAAGGACAAGATTTAAATTGTAAGGAGGGGATTTGGCGGAGGAGTTTCCATTTTTGGCGGGAATGGGAATGCGTGGATAATGCTTTATGGTAATATTGGAATTTGGAACGACGGAAGGCTGATTGGGTTCGGTTACGGAGGTTTTTAAAGGTGATTAAATCTTCAGGGTGTTTTGTCCGGATATATTTCCTTCTGGCTGCATCTCTGGTTCTCATCATCTCTTTGATATCTTGAGTTATCCAAGGTGCTGGAGGACGGTGCGTTTTCACTTTTTTTTGAGGAGCATGATTATTTAGAATGGATAAAAGGTTGGAAGTTAGGAATTCGATCTTAGCATCTAAGGATGGTGTGGAGTAAAAGGCGTTCCAATCTATGGATTCTAGGTCGGCTTGAACCATTGGAAAAGTTAAAGAGTCAATATTGCGGTACGGTAATAATTCGAGGAGTGAAGGAAGGAACAGGAAAGTCATAAGAAATCGATATTAAATCATGTGCAGAAAGAGAGGGTATAGGATGTTGGGAGTGGGATACCAAATTTGTGGGAGAGTCGATTACATGTAAATCAAGCCAGGTATCCGATTGGGAAAGGTGATGGGTTGCAGAGTAAGGAACAATGAAGAGACCAAGGGATTGAAAGAGGTTACTCAGGAAGCGTTTATCAGGGTTGTCAGTTAAAAAATTGGAATTGAAATCTCCGGCGATAATAATGTGATTATAACAAGGAATTATTGAGAAGAGGAAGGTTTCAAAGCTGGGATCAAAGGGTACATGTGGGGGTCGGTAAATTACTGCGTAAAGGATAATTCGGGTGTTGATGGTAATTTCACTAAAAAGGTATTCTATGTGAGGAGAATCTGAATTAATTGAGGAATGGAGGATACGAGATCGGAGTGTTTCATGGATGTAAAGGGCGACACCCCCGCCAACTCTGTTGACTCGATCATGACGGAGGAGGTTGTAGTGAGGTATTGAAACAGAAGAGGAAGGAATAAAAGGTTTTAGCCATGTTTCGGAAACTGCTATTACATGGTAAAAGTTCTGCTGGAAGTGGAATAGGAATTCATCATAGTGGGCTGGGATAGATTGAGCATTAACATGGCATGCAGTGAGTATATTACTCATGGTATAGGATAAGAGAGGATAGAATTGATGAATGATTAGCGGTGGGGGTGATTATAATATTAGGTTCACATAAAGCTATACTAATTAAATACGAGACTTGATAGTAATATAGAGAATTACTATAATGGCCATAATACAGTAAATTAATATAAAGATAATGGTGACGAAAATGAGGTATCTGTGAAATATAACTAATATAATAGAAATTTTCAAGTAAAGAAATGATATCAGGAACATAAACAGTAAGAGTTCTATAATGAATATGAATATTCTTGTAACGAAGATAATAGAAAAAAATGATGGAACTAAACCATGAAAGATACATAAATAAAATAAATTTTGTTAAATAAAACTTGTATGAAGTGTTTGTTGGGGGGATGCTAAGGTAACAGAGTTTCCTCTCTCAGGAGAAAACCTCTAGGTCCTCTTCTTGGTCTATCAGGACAACAGGATGTCCGTTGTCTCGTCGACATCGTACTCTGCCTCCAGCGAACCAAACGAACTTCAACTTGCCGGCGGCCCTCCTCTGCCTCGCCAGCCAGTATAAGTGGCGATTGACTGGAGTCATTTCCTCTCCTAGATAAATCTTTTCGTCGTTCTCCTACCCTAAGTGTCTAGTGGAGAAATCTCTTTTAATTTTTCGGAGCCGGATAACTTCGTTTCTTACTGTCTGTCGGACAAAACGTACTATTATAGGACCTGGTCTAGTATCTTCTCCTTTTGATCTTTTCCTCTCCACGAAATCTAAGTCATCTGCCTTGAGTTTTATACCCAAGGCCGATCCAATAGAGCAAACAATTCCCTCTGTTGTTTCCCCGGACTTCTGTGGCACACCTCTAATTTCCAATGAGTTACAGAGTTGCTTCTGTTCTATCCTGTTAATTTTTGTTTCCAACTTTGTAATTTTTGTTTTCAAAGATTTATTCTCTGCTAACAATTCTTCTATCAATGTTTCTTGCCTCTTTGCATGGTCTTCTAAATTTTTTAATTTTGCGGAATTATCAAAGGAAATGTCTGTCTGTTTGTTTAGCGTGTCTTTTATTTCTTTGAACTCACATTTTCACACACACATTTTAAATTTAAATTTTTATTATTGTAAATTTTATTATTGCTATACCATCATAGATCTAAAGAAATGATGTGGTTACAATTAGGTGCAGATGGGTTCAATAATTTTACCACACATTGATCGATTATTAAACTACTCTGGGATCTACATGTGGTACAACATATTTAAATCTTTTTTAAATAATTAAATTGAATATAAGTAAATTTTATGATCAATTTCAAGCTATACGCAACACCGTACCTTTTTAACCGCTCATGTAGAATGGCGCTCGCCACCTATCGGTCAATTTTCAAACTTCACTATTATCCACATATTATCTCTTTTTTAAAAACAAATTACAGTAGAGCGTCGAAAATCCGAACGTCAAAAATCTGAAATTTTTTTTAAATATTGAATTCAACATATTTTTAATGTAAAATAGATACAAATACGTAAGTGATTTTGTACAGTTAGGTTTAGAGTGGGTTTTTTTTTGTGTACCGTAACTATTCAGTACTCTGTTCGTTTCCATTTTATGTACGTTACATATTTCTTCAAGAAATCAACAACAGTAATGTGCATAATATACGTATGTACGTACATAAAAACTTTTGTTTTTATTTCATGTATTTTTATTAATGGTTCTAAGCGGCATTTCTAGGTTATGTTCGCAAATCCGAACAAATCGGTAATCTGAACTACCGATGGTCCCAATGGGTAATTAAAAATAAGTAAATTTTATTATTGCTAAACCTTCCTTGAACTCTGAAGATGATGTTAAAATTTGGTAAAGATTGGTTCAGTTGTTTTCGAGGTTAGTTATTATGAAAAATTGCTTGTCCTTTTATATAATATCATAAAATGGTAAACATTTTAAACAATAAAGAACTATTTAATTTATAATATCATGTTATGTTCATGAACAAGATCAAATTTCTCTATTTTTATGAAAATATAATTTATAACTCTATATATTATATAACATTGACCTAAAACATTTCTAATAATAATACATAATTTTTTTTTTTAGTGTATTCCTTCCAGCAGTAACCCTGTTGAAAGGGATTTTCTTTATTTTTTCTGTACACACCATACTTGTATAAAGTATACAATGTACATGTAATTATTATTTTTGATTTGATTATAATTTTACGTGTGTTGAAAGGTTAATATAAAAAATAAACAAGAAAAATAAAATAAAAAATAGAACAAGAAGTTATATAACATAAATAATTTAAAATTCAATAAAATCAAGCAACAAAGTTATGTAGGGAAAAGTTTATGAATATTTAGTGGTTTATAGATATTTCATATTTATATCCTCTATTTTAATCATTGAATTTTTAAGAAATATTTTGAAATTTTCAAATAAATTGTTCATCAAACATTGACCATCCACCGGCCAATGTCCTAGTTTCTGTACTGTTTTTGTCTGTAGAATAGTTCTGTAGTCAGTGAGTAGTCTGCATTCATATACGAGGTGGTGTATATTTTGTTCTTGAGTGAAATCACAAGGACATAGGAAAGAATCTCTTTATTTTAAATCGATAGAAATAACTGTATTATAATTGTATTATTAAGGCTGAAAATATTAAAAAGTTTAACAGTGGCACATATGATAGTAACAGTATACTTCACAGCACGTTATAAAATTAAACACAATCAGCTGAACAACAGGAGCAGAAACTCAATCAACTCCGAAATGCCGAGGCAATAAATATCATAAATCGATTGAAAAATTTTAAATCGATATTTACGGCTAAGAGATCCGGGGGAGGGGGGGGCAATACATTGTCCATGATTGAACTTCCGCCAGGCTGCGCCGCCTCCTCGATAAAACATCTACACTTCCTCTTAACAAATGGCGCCGTGTCACAAATGGATTTCCCAAGAGTTTTTCAACTCGTAAGTAAATGGATCGTTTGGTTTGTTGTATGTTATGTTGTCCCTCTCGAAATTTCCGAATTTTCAAGTGTTATTTGTTTGAGAAAATTAAAGCGTTGTACGGTTTGATACCCGACAAAATATTTTTTTCTTTAAAATACCTACTAATCCTATTCTTACTAGCAGTGTTTGTTTCTTTTCCTAGAAGGCTTATATATTTCAAAAGTGAAAATGGAAACACGTGAATTAAGATTGGATATCCATCCAGCTTTATTGAAAATTCCTCAATAGTGGCGAAATGTGGGAAAGTTATTAAGTTATTGTCTTATTAATATTATAATGATATGAGGAGTTATTTTTCAAAACTGAACATGTCTTCATCAAAAAATTGTTTAAAAAAAATATTCTAAAACGAAGACTAGTCCTCCCCCTATTTTTAAATCCAAAACCATTATATTATTTAAATACTCAAAAGATGTTTACAAATTAAAACAATCCATGTCGCTCTATATATATATTTATATAACTTTTTAATAACAATTTAATTGAAAAAAGGAAATTTTATCATAAATTTCTAGTTATATATAACACCGTACCTTTGTAACCTTTCTCCAATCGTGCTCGCTACCTATCGGTCGATTGTCAAACTTCACTGCGCACCACATGTTTATCGCTTTTTTTATGGCAATATAATTGAAAATGTGTAAATTTTATTATTGTTAAACCTTCCTTGAACTGTAAAGATTATGTAGTTAAAATTTGGAACAGATTGGTTCAGTAGTTTTCGCGGTTAGTGATCACAAACGAAAAATGGTTTGTCATTATATATAATAGATAGATTAATAAGATAATATTATTAGTTTTCAGTTATATCATTCTCACAAATTGCCACTTATTTATAACTTTTCAGGCTTTTTATTATTGTCATTTTATTATAAATTGCTGTATTTTTTTTTATTTAGAGACTGCTCAGAAAAAAAATAAATTTAAACACTTTTTTTCATTTCTCTTCTGGCTAGTTTTTACTCGACTTTTTTAGAATACCTAGTGCATCGAAAATTATAACAATTTTATATTTACTCAATAAAATAAAATTTTAAACAAATTGAGGTACTATTAATGAAAATATGGAGTGTGATTTATCTTTGCATCTAGAGTACCAAAAATCAATTCAATATTTTAAAAGTAAAATCCTTATGTGCTGTTTCATTTTTTGATCAGTTAATTGACTACAATTCAAAAAAAAAGAAAAAAAAAAAAAGATTCTGATATGAGTATTTTGCGCTGAAGAGCGAGAAATGAGGTAATGTGTTACGGGCTTCTTCCTACCTGGCATGTCACCCTTTGGGTAGAGATACCTATATTTTTTATTTTGCTGTAATGTTTACATCCCAAAAACATGTTTTATTGTGGGATATTGCTGACTGTACGTTCTGTAAGTTTCGATTTACCAATCCGTAATCGTTTCATGGTAACTTCTCATTTCGTTAGCTAACATTCCCCATTCTTCATATTTTGAATTATTATTTGTATTTATCATAGTCACATTCATAAACTACAATAAATTAATATATAACTGATTTGTGAATCGTAAACATAGATAATGTAGGCACTGGCCTAGTTCTAGGCAGTGGTCACACCCAACGGTGTCACATCGGGGCGATCTTTGTACTTTGTTGGAATCCTTCCAATTTTCCTGGTACAAATCCATTGTTCTAGTACACTTAGCTCTGATCCTCCTTTGCAATACATTTCCAATGGATTAACTAACAATTTTACTCTGCAAAACATGTTTTCGTTAAACCTCTTAAAGTGATTGGATCCCGTATTAGAGCTAAAAATGTACTCATTTATACATAAATATAAATTTTTTATAAAATGAAAAAAGAATATTGATATTGATATAAGTTATTATATTTATAGAGTTCCTATTGACACTTCATATATCTTCTCCATGGCTGCAATTCATGTTGCAATTAAATAATATAGTCCTTTATGAAACGTCAAATGTGTTTAATATTCCATAAATTCTATCTGCTACTATTTTTTAGCATGGAAAATGTTTTACCGGTGACCGAATTGGTCAAAAATGATATATATTTGGGGAACCCGAGGGAATTCCACATAGTTTGCTAGTTAGGTAGTAGTGGTAGCGTAGGAACAGTTAAGATCTCAATTCTCGTTATATTAAATAACACTAGCTTACTAATGAGTGAGCTTCTTTTGATTCTGCTTCTCCTAATATGAAATAAAAAATAATCAACCTGGATTTGACAGATCTTGTTTGATCCCTCTCGGCTGATGTGTATAAAATAAAATAATTTCCTTTGGAAATGAACTATACAATCATGTAGATAAGCAGGAAACAACATAAGGGCATAGTCGGTCAGCAGGATTAAGCTGTTTAATTTGAAAATATATCTCCCTCAGAAAACTGAATCACAGGTCAGCGAAAAAAAAAAAATAAAAAACATATTTTTGGTAAGATTGCCAATTCTGCTATTTTAGAACCTTCGACGGCATTAAATACAAAATGTGTAATTATTTTTTTGGCTAAAATTACATAAGTGTTTTTTCAAAACCTGATCTAAGCTGAATTTGCTTATTCGGGTTTTCAGGAGCTATATTGGTTTCAATGAAAAAAGTCACGTTTGAAATTTCTATTTTTGTGTTGGAGCTGTTTTGACACCCTATAGCTCTCTTGGTGTTGCTGAGATAGAAAATTTGCCGACAGTTTCCTGATCAGAATTTCAATAGCTAATACTTTTTGTTGTATAACAATTGTAGCTAGGACTTACTTTTAGGAGCTATATTTCTTGAATGAAATTATAAATAAAATAATAAAAACAAACTTGTAAACCGGTATTTAGAAAATATATGAAACATAAACAAAACATATGAGTACCGACGGTCAAGGAGGCAACCCCTAAAACATGTTCCATGTTATTCTTTCTGTAGCCGGCAAGATCTCAGCTGACAGCCTCAAGAAGTCCAACTTTTTTTCTTTTTTTTTTCTAATCTAGGTCGTGTGTTATTGATAGAAAACTTTTTGGTACGAATAGTTCCTACTACTATTTTTCACCTTAACCTATTTGTTTACTTTAATGTCCACGCCAATTAAGTTTCCACAATTTGTTAGTTATATCAATTTAAAAATACCTGTGTGATAAAATTTTTAGTTTAAATAATTTCATTCAAAGCTCCCAATTAATTACAAAAGACTCAATTATATGACAGTGATTAGACCTATAAAAATTATTGTAAAATCAAAATTTACGATATGTTGCTTTTTGATATTGTGTGAAAAAAATACTATTCACGGGTCTCGCAGATAATTCAATCTGTATTCTCGTTCAATAAATAACAGCAATTGCTCAAAAAATATCACCAAACAGTAAGTTAGTGGGCGGTATAACCTTTATTTTAGACCCAGATTTCAGTAGACTTTATCTGTGATTCCAAATGGTTTTAAAGCCATTACAATAAAAGCATGTTTAAACTCTTCAAAAAAACTAATGTTTGTTTAAACTTAAATTACAAAAAAGACTAAAGCGACAAGAAACTGCTCGTCGTTACAGACTACTTCAACATTTACTAGACAAACAATCAAAGCTTCCAATTCATTACAAAATACTTATTTACATGACGGTGATTAGACCTATTTCGACGTACGGAGTTGAGCTTTGGGGCTCCACTAAACCATCCAATTCATCCCGTATCTAATCCTTACAATCCAAAATCCTTCGAAAAATCCTCAATTCTCCTTACTTTTTCACCAATGAACTTATCCATAAAGATCTTAATGTTCCATATGTTGCTGATTTAGCCCTATCCAGATACCTATCCTTCCATAGTAAGCTCCATAACCACTCAAATCCACTAGATTCTCAACTTGCTTCCCTCTTAATTCCCGATAATCCTCCGAGGCGTCTGAAACGAAGATGGCCTAGAGATCTTCTTTTGTAGATTTTTATTGAAGTGCTACTGATGAGTAGCTCTTTTCAAGTTTTGCCATGTTATTGTAAGCGTTTATAACACATTTACTTAATGTATATTTGTACAGTTCTAAATTTCAATAAATTGTAAATAAAAAAAATAAAAATATTTCATCGAAGGCATTCTTACAGATTCATTTATTGACATCAAAATTGCACTGTCCTCCTCTTCCAATATATTCTATTCAATAACGATCTGATTAATTACTTTCATAAGTATGTTTCGATGTCATCAGTTAAAACAAACATTTTTTTTATCTTGATCCTGAATGAAGCGGAGATGGATGGCATTGCTCCATTAGGGTAATAAATAAGAATAGGATCCAGCGGGTGGAAAACTGCTTTGACGATGAGCTAAAGGAGAAAAAGATGCATTTTAAAAGATTGCTCCAAGAGAGGAGATGGGATTGGATGGTGGGGTGGGGGGTGCATCCACCTTCCTATCCTTTCTCTTTGTCCTTCCAGGCTTTTTATTCCATTTTCCTACATTTTTTTTTTTTTTTTTTTTTTTTATCCTCTTTCGTTTTTCCTCCTCTGTCTGTCCCCTACTGAAAACGAGCTCATGTTTTTTTATGTCACCGGCAGCAGTAAAATGATGGTGTACTTTGTCATTTTCATTTCTTCCTATCATTTTGAGAACATTGTAATGTTATTTCTACTATATAGGTATTTTTAAAAAGGAATATACCGTTTTCAGAAACCTATTATCTATATTTGTGATAATAGAGTTCAAATCTCCTTCGTGTGGATTTAAGTAGAACTTAAAAATGATGCAGTATAAAAATAAAATGCAGTCGTCTAATAATAAAAATAAATAATTTTTATTATTATTATCATGCATTGCTATTATTAAATTTTTAATCGTGTAAATATTACAATCTGCCTCAATTAAGGAAAATAATTAATAAGAATAATATATATAATTAAATGAATAAAATAAAATCAATTATAGAAATAAGAAAAAAATTAATTAATTAAAATATTAAAAATAAAATCATATATACTGTTCATACAAAACATACAATCAGTATATAGATCCCCGAACTAAGCCAACCCTTCCACTTATAGAGGGACAAACCAGGTCCGAAGAGATCCCAGGTCTACCGTCTGCGCTTTGTCACTGAGTTTGAGTGAGAGCACTATAAATGAATTAACATATTATACGTATGTTTTCTCTCTACATTTGTGTTTGTAATTATTTTTTGATATTCTGTAAATTTTTTTTTTCTAAATCTATTTTTAAAAATAGACGATCTGGAAATCTTTTCAGGCGTTTGAGAAAGTTTTAAGAAATATAATGTTAAGCAAGTTGAAAAAGCGGGTGGTTTTAACGAAAGGATGGAAATTTGTTTCCATTATATAATTTTATATATATATATATATATATATATATATATATATATATATATATATATATATATATATATATATATATATTATAATTGTTGTATATAAATAACGGGGACGGGCATAACTTAGTTGTTGGCTCAAAAGGTTCGAGCCCTATCAAATTTAGGATACATAATTTGATTTTTATGAAGTGAATTTGTAGTACCAATCAAATAAATCATTATTTTCCTGGAAAATCCAGCAAAAGATTCACGTTCCATAAATTCTACGTACAGCCAATAAAAAAAATAAAAAAATGAATTAAAAATTAAAAATTAAAATGTATATAGTGCAATACAATATATCTTTCTTTGAAAAGGTACATTGCCAAACCACGAAGAACAAATCTGTTGTTTGTTTTTTTCACAAAAGCTTATCAAAAGTTAGAAATATTATATTGAAATACAAAAATTAATTAAAAATAATTAGACAAAGAATATTATTATTTTTTACAAAAATAATAAACATAATTTCGGAAAGATTGAAATAAATTCCTAAAATATATATATATATATATATATATATATATATATATATATATATATATATATATATATATATATATCACACCCCTATGTGAATATTATGAATACTGGGCAGAATTTATTTGCCAATAATATCAATTAAAACTAAAAATTAAATAAAAACTATTATGTTCTGTAAAAAAACATTTCCCTATTGCTCATGTCCTTCGAGCCTTATTGCCTTTCTGGTAATCTCTTTTACAACACTACTTGTTTCTGTGTGCGTTGCCCTAGCAACCCGATAAAACCGAGATTGTTGGTCCGAATCCGACCAATGGCAGTTTAGAATTAATTCGAAGTAACTATTTCCCCACCCGATTCTTTTAGCCTAGAAAACCTCGTGTTGCAAGGTATGTAAAAAAGGTTCCAATTTTCGTATTTATTGCTCTTTATCGTAGCAACGTAAAGTTTAATATAATAGAAAATTATTGTTTCAAAAAAAAAAGAAAGAAAAAAAAAGTACACAATTTGTTGCCGAAGTTAGTAGAATAAAGAAACACCCAGAATATTGGCTATTGTTTTATTTATCCACGTGGTCTGAGATCACCGATATCGTTCTGAGAACGCCAAGCGGTAGAGAATTCTATGGAAATTATCGGCATTTCAAGAAGCACTTCAATGACTTTTGAAAGTTCAGGGAGTTTACTTCAAGGCTATTGCGAAAATATAAGTTAAAGTATAGTAGTTGCTAGCTAGGAAAATACCTCCTGCAATAACAGTTTTTAAACACTGAAGGGGCTGGAGAGCTAATAAAGTTATACGGTCGGGTAGCCAACTCCTTTTCTTTTTTTCTACAGCCATTTTACCCTCTTTTCGGAATATCGTTTCTTTCACTCCGGAATTAGCCGAACATCTTTAATTTATAAGGAGTGATCCTCATTGAATCATCATTTACAGGAAGTGGAGGAAAGAGGTCTGTGAGGGATAAAATAATAGCGGGTGGGATTTATTGTATGGAAATGAATGGAAAACAAAAAATAAGGAAAATAAAGTGAAGAAAATAAAGAAATAAAGGAGGCTACAGAAGAACCATTAATTACCGAGGCTAAAGGGAAGATGGTGGTGGGGGGCTTTAATGGAACCCTTCAAATGTTCCTTTTGAAAAGAGGATTGCGCTTGGAAAAAGGAATCTACTATGAAAGATTTATTGCGCGCTCTCAGCTCTGCCTGATCGTGGGAGGTGGAGATCGCATTGCCAATGATCTTCCTGATCCTTGATAAATGACCTGTTCTAATTTGCCAGAAATCGGCCAAGGGGGGGGGGGGGGGGGGGTGTGTACTAAGTACCTTACAGTGAAAGGAATACTATTTATGTATTTGCTGAAATTAAATTATTAATGTATTTTTTTTAATATTCTTAGTACAGTTTTATATAGGAGAAATACTTTTTTAACTACTCGTCGGGGTGACTAGGTTGATGGCAGTCTACATAAATTATAATGTTTTAGTTTCTTACTTCCGAATGTAAAAATTAGTATTTCTGGATTTTTTATTTTAACTAAAGAGAATTGCAATCACCCACAATTAAAGGAAATAAGTCTTTGTGTTCATCTGATATGCACATTCATGTTTCACTTACAATTAATTTATAAAATAAAGGCAAATTAATTATAATAAAAATGATTAACATACGTCTAAAAAAGACTTTTTTTACTTTTTATATCAATTTATTTAAATTTACAACTATACAAATATGTACATCAAGTAAATGAGCTTACAACGACTACAATGACATCAGTGGCACTTAAATAAAATTTCTACACTGCAAGTGGTCTCTAGAAAATGCCCGTCGTTACAGACTACTTCAGCATTTACTAGACAAACGTTTAAAGCTTCCAATCAATTACATAAGACTCACTTACATAACAGTACGGACATATTTGGACGTATGGAGTTGAGCTTTGGGGCTCCACTAAACCATCTAATTCATCTCTTGTCCAATCCTTTCAATCCAAAAAGAAAAATTCTCAATGCCCTTCTTTGTCACCAATAAACTTATCCATAAAGATCTTAATGTTCCATATGTTGCTGATTTAGCCCGAACTAGATACCTATCCTTTCATAGTAAGCTCCATAACCACTCAGATCCACTAGTTTCTAAACTTGCTTCCCATTCTATACCCGATAATCAGATGCGTCTCAAAGAAGATGGCCTAGAGACCTTGTAGTGCTATTGATGCTATTTAAGTGCTACTGATGAGTAATTCTTTTCAAGTTTTGACATGTTATTGTACTCGTTATCAATACATTTACTTGATGTAGGAATATATTTTCTACAGTTGTAAATTTCAATAAATAGATCTAAAAATAAATAAATTAAAATTATTTGTTTTGAAATATCTATAAATCTTGTAGATGAATTAGAAATCAAACCAATTCGAAAGATAAATAAAAGTTAGATTAGCAAATCTCTATTTTATATGCCAACGTTTCGGACCCATATATATGTTCATAGATATAAACTGTGGGTCAAGAGTTTGAATGCACTTCCTCACATTCAAATTCGTTTATTGTTCAACAATATTTTGTTGTTTTTTTCTAATAAAATATATTCTTTATTTTTCTAGCTAATACTCATAGAAGACATTATATTAATAAATCTGAAATAACATTTCTGTGTATTTTTAAACATTATATTATCGATGAAAGTAACAGTGTTAAAGGGATATGTAGTCCTATATAGCAGGATGCCCAGACTTTATAGAAAAAAGTTTAGTTATTTCTTTTGTAATTTTCTATAGAATGTTATGATTTTTAATATATTTTCACTATTTTATTGGATCAACTGATTTAAGAATTATATGTTTTGTTTACAATAATATTTTTTTTTTAAATTTTGTATCCGAAATTTTGGCCTGCAGTGTGTGTGTATATATATTATGTCCAGACATGTATATTTATTAAAATCATAAATGTAGATAACTTAAGCGTATCAACAATTATACCATATGTTTTATATATATGCGTCAAACATAAATACTTGTGAGCGGTCGTAACGGTCCACTAGCATTTAGGAGATCTCAAAAAGTCGATACATTATCGAGTTTGGACATAAGCTTCCGACTAATCGAGATGCCATAACTGATCGTAACATCTCTCTCTCTCTCTCTCTCTCTCTCTCTCTCTCTCTCTCTCTCTCTCTCTCTCTCTCTCTCTCTCTCTCTCTCTCTCTCTCTCTCTCTCTCTCTCTCTCTCTCTCTCTCTCTCTCTCTCTCTCTCTCTCTCTCTCTCTCTCTCTCTCTCTCTCTCTCTCTCTCTCTCTCTCTCTCTCTCTCTCTCTCTCTCTCTCTCTCTCTCTCTCTCTCTCTCTCTCTCTCTCTCTCTCTCTCTCTCTCTCTCTCTCTCTCTCTCTCTCTCTCTCTCTCTCTCTCTCTCTCTCTCTCTCTCTCTCTCTCTCTCTCTCTCTCTCTCTCTCTCTCTCTCTCTCTCTCTCAGAGTGGAGAAATTGCGGCTGTAAAAAGAGGTCTTGGTACGGCAGAGAAATGGTTTTAATTAACTCGTGTAATTGTTGCCATAAATCCACACTTTGCCGGCTCAAGATTGTAAAAATTTTATCCCCTCGAGGGACACAATCGTTATATGTTGGGGAAAAAAAATCTCATAAAAACGGGGCTTGTGGATATGAAATGTTGGTTTCAATGTTTCCTTTTTTATTAACAATTCCTTCTTTTATTTTGTTTTTTTTAATTTTTAAATTACTTCTTCAATGTTGGACTTTTTTAATTAAGAATATAATATTGAATTTTAGTACTAATATTTTTTTATTTTATTTTTAATTGTTCCTATCACTTTAGCTACATAGATAAACATAATTCATCTCATTAAATATTTTATTTTTTCATATATACATTTAATAAATAATGATTAATGGCTTGCAATACAGTTACGAAAAAGAAAATACTTATATTCCAGTGAAAAAACTTTTAATGGTTTTCTGACGTTTTGACCAGTCTTGCAGGTCTTCCTCAGGGCAACCGAAACAGTCAGGAGAAGAATCAGACAATGACGATTAAAGAGTGACTGTTCTACTAACTGGTTCGATCTCCCTGAAAAAGATCTGCAAGGCATCTTTTTGGGATACTAATGGGGAGCAAGTTGAGAAACTAGTGGTCTTAAGTGGTTGTGAAGTTAATTATGGAAGGATATATTTCTGGATTAGGCCAAACAGCAACACTTGTGACATTGAGAAATGTTACTAGGCCCAAGTTGATTGCGGTATCTCGCATTTGAATTTTAATTCTACAAAATTATTTAATTTTTAATTTTTGTTTTGTATCCAATCCTTGATATCCTAAATCCTTTAAAAACTGAATTAATGTTCCTCCTTACTTCGTTACAAACAATCTTACCCGTAAAGATGTTAATGTTAAAGATGCTGATTTAGTCCAATCTGGAACCCATTCTTTCACAGTAAACTCCTTAACCATTCAAAGCCACTAGTAGCTCAACTTGCCTCCAGATAACCCTGGATCTCTAGGATAGAACTTTTATTGTGCTTTAACCAGAGGGTAGTTGCTTAACAAGCAATGTTATATTATTATGAGCATTATCTTCACATCCTCTAGATGTATTTTTATTTTATTTTGTAAATTCCACTACATAGCTAATTTTTTTTTTTTTTCTAATTTACAACTTAAAATTTGAAGAAAAAAAAATCGTATATATTTTTTCTTCGGATTATGACATGTAGGGAAAAAATACTTCAAGGAATGATTTCGTAGAGAAGTCAAAAATTGAGTTGTTTTCCTTTCTTTCTGATTTTCCACAAGTTTGAGGGTCGAATTAAATTATGTTATTTTCGATATTAACATATTAAAATGCCATTAAATTTCTAACTTTTTTTAGTATGACCCCTTTTTCTGTTTCTGCTGATCAGACTATAATTTTTATTGATGTTTGTCGAATTACGAATTTATATACCAACATCTACATTGTATCAATTGTTTTTTAAATAAGTATTTGTTATTTTTTTCATTAAATTACATAGTTACCTTACACATAAACCTAGGACACCAATACAATATTAAGATCTTAATAAAAAAAAAGTATAGATTTTACTGCCTGGAATCGATTCTGCACTAGGCCCCGCTATATTAGAGGTATGGGACCCGGGTGGGTCCCAGGAACAAGAAGGGTTTGTGTTATTGGAGCCCGGGCGGGAAAGAGAAACACAAGGATATGAATTCTGGTCGCTACTAAATCTTGGTGTATTTACTTTCCTTCTGGACTGTTCCTTTATTGTTGCCAACCCACCGCCCTCTATATCTCGTAAATATCAAACAGAAAACCCATTCTCTTGCTAATTTTAGCCCCCAGTGCCGTTTCCGTTGCTACAAAGCTCTGCTGTTGCTGTGAGATGTACCACGCCACGTGAAATACGACTTAATTAAAATTTAACAGTAACGTTTGCTATTGGAAATGATTAAGTCATAATGTCATCGGATTCACTCAGTCGAATCATAGGTGTATCAATAACTAATTCTAGAAAAGAAAATATTCATCAACATAGAATAGTTTGCTTTTTTATTTCATAGAAGCATCCCCCGTCGCGGTTTCGCCCGCTTTCACAAATTTTAAATTTAAGTGATTTTAACTGATAATCGAAGTTTTATTTTTAATCGATAAAAATCTTGTAATGAAGTATCTAATTGAGTGTTATTTCTTTAAGATATTTTCACACACAGCAATAAATTTTAACCTGGTCACAACTGCACTGCATCTTAAAATAATTTTATTGATTTCAGCTGATTGAATTTTGATTTCCAACTATAAACGAATATGACATAAACCTCGCTTGTGTCACTCAACATTGTACATTTTTTAAATTTTTTCATTCTTTTATTAATTCAAATTTACAACTGTATTAGAAAACACATCTAGTAAATTTGCGGTATATATAATGACATGAAAGAACTTGTAGAGGAACTACCCATTGGTAGTACTCTAATGAATATTTACAAAAGAAGATCACGAGGCCATCTTCTTTTCAGACGCCTCGGAGGATTGCCAGGGATGGAATAGGAAGCTAGCTGTGCAACAAGTGGATTTGGATGATTGTTAACATTGTACCTTTAAAGTGTTATTATTGTAAATTTTATTATTTCTGAGCCTTCTTAGAACTATGAAAATTATTTAGATAAAATTTGGTAATGATGGGTTTATTAATTTTACAATTGTAAATTCTATTGCGGAATAGTGCAATCTATGTATCGGTAAATTTACAAACTTCACAGATATCTAAATGTCGCACCGTATATTATTTTTTTTTTAATAGTTTAATTTATTATATAAATTTTGTTATGAATTTCCAGTTCTATATAACACGGTAACTTTGTAACGTCTATGTAGAAAGGCACTTGCTACCTTTTTTAATAACAGATTAATTGAAAATTACTAGATAGTAGTAGATATAAATTTCATTATTGCTAAACCTTCCTGAAACTACTACTGGAATACTACTGAAACTACATAACTAAAGGTTATGTGGTTTTTATTTGGGCTCAGATACAATAGTTTTTGCGGTTAGTGATCACAAACGAAAAATTGCTTTTCCTTTTAAATAATATGTAGTATAGATTTAGAGGGATAGAAAGAGAAAAACATTAAAAATATTAAAAATGCTGCATACATCTATACATATTGCTCATTTGCTGCAACAACGACAAATGCCGAACTTTTGATTATATAATGAGCTATTAACCTATGTAGTTTTAGCCGGTAGATCGTTATATTTGAGCTTCAACTATTCACTACGAGAGAGCAGGATATGTCACCATTCTATGTCTACAGATTGTCCTGTACTTTATTCACAAGACTGTCCTTCTGCAAAATTTAAGTTTTTCAGTTATGTCATTGTTATAACAAATGAGCGATGAATTAAAATTAAAGTAACAGAACCTTATAAAAGTGGTTAAAATGAGAGAAAGATTTTAATTTTAGGGGCAGGGGACATTTGAAAAAACAGGTTACTAGTTAGTTACATTAGCTCGTGATACACATTTAAGTGTACGTACTTTCTACGTAATTTGTTCCTATTTAAGTTGGGAAATAGATAAATAAATGAAAATTGTCTGTCCTAATAATCTACTTTGTCTTGGTCGAAACATTACTAGTCTATCAATAAATCGACGCTCAAGCAACCTACATGCTATAAGTCACTTATCGCAAACTTTAGTTAGACCTTGTGCAGAATATTTAATTGCGCGCTGGATCCATCTCCAAAGCCAGATTTAAAAAGAAAAAAAAAAGAAGGAAAGAAAAAAATCGAAGCTAATACTGCTGCAGCCAGTTTTGTCCACACACCACCAATGTAATCCTTGGTCCACATGCTATTACAACTAATCTGTTTTCCAAGATAGGCACTCGTAAAATTCTCATTTTTTTCTCGAATTAGTTAAGGCAATATACCCGCTTTTTTTCTTTATTTGAATGAAAATAATAATATAAATAAATCTGTCCTATGTTCCTACTGTAAAGTTAGGAAAAATGACTTATGGCATGTGGTTCCTTAAGAGATGACTTGTATCGTAATCATTATCATCAAAATTCGGAATACTCAAATAATACGAGAATCGAACCCATCTTTGGATGTATTCTGTTTATAGACAGATTTCTTCTGCCCTCCTACATAATCCTTCTTCCTTCAACATCGTGCCTTCTAATCTCGCCGTTCCTCTTGGAGTACCATATTCCCCGTTCCTGGAGAGCTGCGAACTATCGATATTGCCGCCTCCGGGGGTAGGTAGCGAACCGTGGGTGGAGATAGCCGACAAGAGAGACTTAATCTAATCTGGAAGGCAGTGAGAGCTATCTGGGTTAGGGTGCCTCCATGATGGATCTCTTCTCGGTGATAGCGTTTGTCCCAGTTCGTGCATCCCTGCTTCCCTAGTCTGGATTTTCTGTCAGCGGGCACTTTAGGCATTTAGTTTATTTAAGGTTTGATATTAAGTATTGGTATTGTATTTGTATTAAATAAATTACTAAAATAAATTTCCGATATTTCACCATAATGGCATATGTGTTTAATAGCATACCTCTTCGCGGCTTAGTCCGCTCTCACAACTAAAGAACTTAGATAATATTAACTAAATGAATTTTTATTCTATATTAAAAAAAAAAAAAATGTTTTTTGCCATAGTATTTGTTGGTGAAATTACAGCTCTTTCTCACATTTGAATAATTAAAAAAAAAATCAAATCGTTGACCACTCTCGCTTACTTAACTACTTCATTTACGGTTGTATCTGCGGTTTTATTTTCAACTTATCAGCAAACGAATAGGAAATTCAGAGTCTCTCCGCGCAAAATGAACTCTCACATTTTGTAATTTAAGTTATTTAATGCGTTTCCAAATACGTGAAGAGTCATGCCTTTGTTGTATCAGCTTTAGAACCATTTGGAATCACAGATAAAGTCTACTGGAATCTCGGTCAAAAATAACCTTTAAGCCGTCCACTAACTAACTGTTTGATGATATTTTTTGAACGAGAGGTCAAATGAAATTATATGCGAGACCCATGAATATCATTTTTTCACACAATATCAATATGAAATATATCGTACATTTTAATTAGGCTATATTTTTAATTCAGCAGATTTCATCTGGTTGGTTGTATTTTAATTTCTAACCATAAAAGTATTTTTCAGTTTGGCAAATCACGTTTCTACGACTCTACTCTGTACATTTATATTATGATTATCGTAAACTTTATTATTCCTTATTATTATTATTATTATTATTATTCCTAGAGCAATGGAGATGGAGTTAAAATTTAGTACATTTGAGTTCAGTAGTGTTACCATTCCATAATGGCGCTTGGTACATCATAGTCAACATTTATGGGAACTAAATTTCGCGCCATAATAAGTAATTTTTTTAGCTCTATGTAACACCGTACCTTTGGGACCTATCTTGAATGGTAGTCGCCACACATCTGTCGATTACGAAACTTCACTGCGCACCACATATTTATCGGTTTTTTTTATGACGATTCAATTGAAAATAATTAAATTTTATTCTTGCTAATCCTTTCGTGAACTATGAAGATGATGTAGTTAAAATTTGGTACAGATTGGTTCAGTAGTTATCTTGGTTAGTGATCACAAACTAAAAATGGCTTGTCATTTTATATAATAGTATAGATTATTGAGATCATATATATATATATATATATACACTTAAATCTTCAAGATCTGTAATTTCGCAATGATAATGATAGTACAATCTGTTAGAAACGCCAAGATTAATTTAACCATTGCCGTTTCGGTGCCGTGAGGAGCTTAGCCCATTCGCGTGCCTGCGTAGAACACGCTCTGTCCTACACAACATTCCCTTGTAAAACAACCTCCTCAATTAAAACGTCGGCATATGCTTTCGTGACGTTTTAGATAAATCTTCTTCTCTTATCTTTCCATTTATCGCTTGTTAGAGATTTTTTTTTTTTTTTTTTTATTCTCGCCCCTCTCCAGCGGTTAACGCGTTTTGTCAGCACTGGCGTAGTGAACCATTAATTACCCATAATACCCTTTAATCTCTCGGATTATATTTACCTGCCCCCCTACTGCAGGTGCCCCCTAGGGGGACGGGTCTTTAATCTTTTAATGGAGCTGTTATATGGCTTAGGCACTTGTCTTGAAAATTTATTACGGCGTTCTCGTATTAATTTTATTAATTGTGATTAGTGTCGACATCTTGCTTTATTACCACTATAATAAAAAGTTATTTATTTAATAAATTTATATTTCCTTCTGTGATTTACTAAATCAGAAATTTAATTTTTTTTTTTTTTTTTTTTTTAACTTCTTTAAGAAATCGCTTTATTTTAAAGAAATTTTAATAAGAAAAATAGTATAATTTTCAGAGTTGTGTAAAATTCGATCATCGCTAAAATTAATTAATAGCTATTTGACAACTATTTTCCTAGAATCAATCACCTAATTTAATGATGATTAATTCTTTCAGTCATTTGATCGTTAGTTCACTACAAAATGTACTGAAAGATTTAATCATTATTAAATTTGGTGATTGAGTTCAGGAAACTAGTTGTCAAATAGCTATAGTTAAATATTGAATAAATTTTAGCTATGATTAACTTTTTCCAACTGTGATAATCCTTTTCACACGGTACAAGAATAAATTTCTCCCTGAATATGAAAAAAACAATAGATCATGAATATGCCTATCTATAAATTACTGCTTGCAAGTTTCATATACAATCAATCAATTACATTTTATATTTAAAAGGATCATTTTTTTAGCATCATTTTACATAATTTAATTAATTAACTATTTATATGTAATAGAAAGAAACAAAGTTAAGAGAAAGTAGAAGTTTCAAGTGTGATTTTTTTCATTCAAAACACTTTAGCTCTTAAGCGGTAGGTCCCAGCGACAAAGTTTATACAACAAAAGCTATTTTCCATTAAATTTCTGATTAGAAAACATTAAGCAAATTTGTCGATCTGAGCAACAGCAACAGAGCTAGAATGTGTCAAAGTGTTAATTTTTTTCATTACTGACCCACCAAAAAATAACTGACCCAAAGCTAAAAGGCATATCCATGTTAAAAATTGAAAGTCGATTACTGGGCTCTTCAAAAATCAAAAACACATTTATTTTATTACGTTCGATAAAAATATGAGTATGATAATGTCTATTGTTTTTTTTACTAGAATGTTTTTGGAAGGTTGTCAGGTTTTTTTTTTTTTTAGATAACTATCAGCTGATATTATACTGTTTTAACTAAAACTATTTGAAAATAAGGTTTGGTACTTATCTTTTCCTAACCCGAATATCTATACGAAAATCTAAAGTACTCTATTTTATATTAAAAACGGTTCTAAACTGATAATTTAATGTCCTCTTGTATTCAGAAGAATTTAGCGTTGTGCTTTGATATGGAAGCTCACAACACTCTGCTACACTCTCCTTTTCTCTCGGCCTAAGAAGTAATCTAAGAAGAGGCATTAGCTTTAATTCCAGTTTAAATTCAGTTACATGGAGCCTCGAACCTAATCAGTTTTGCCAAAGCTCGGATTAACTTTGTAACTAATTGTGAGTCGGGTGTGTACGGACCGAGCATTAAGTAGTTAACTGCCAGCCAGCCCTCTCTACCGTACATTTTTGTAACATTAAGTTTATACGTCATTATTAAAAATGTTCTTTGAGCCCTTTCAAAAGGGATTAGATCTTTTTATTGCGCTCTTAAGGAAGATAAAAAACGAAAAAATATATTTATAAATATGAAAATTAATTTGAAAATAAATAAATGCAATCATGATATGTAGAGTTTGCAATATTATGATAATAATTAAAGCCAAAAATTTGGTGATGTATTGGATAAATTGAAATTAGAAATGAAGAAAATATTTATCCTCAATTAGGAATGATGAATTAATTGTTACCTGTATTGGAATTATTTTTATTTGAAAACTAGTTCTAAAACATAGAAAATTTTCAAAATATCAGCAGTACATTAAATAGATTATATATTGCAAAATTAAAAAAAAATAAATGGCAATAAATCAAACTATATTTTTGAAAAATTTAGTATGTATGTGTCTATGTAACGAAGTGCTGATGTATTGAAAGCTTTGTATGTTTAAGAACTGATGATGTGTGTTTACATTCGAAACTAGTTTCCAAATTTCTAAAAAATCTAATAGAAGTGGGAATATTTCAATCGCAAGCCTGGGATATTTCAAAATAGTATAACCCCCAATCCTGGAACATATTTAATGCCTTTTTCTCAACAATGGGATATTTCATCCTTAAATAGTTATGGCTTATAACCGTTATTTCAAAAATTCCCGGCCTGCCCGTTAAAGGGTTAAGGACGAAAAATAATTTTAAGTAGAGAAGGAGTATGACCAAGGATGTTCTTCGGCCTCAAAAAATCGTCAGATCCTGGTAGATCTGAAAAACAGTTTCCTTATGGTATACTATGGGGCTCCTCTAAACCTTCTAAACACTCGTAAAATCCATATCCTTCGTAAAATTCTCAATGTTTTTAATTATGACGCAAATTAACTTATCTATAACTATCTCAATATACTATATATTGCGGAATTGGCTCAAACATCATGGACTATATAAGATTATCCTTCCATGATAAGCTTGATACTAAATTGAACCCACAAGTCTCCCAACATGCTTCCAACTCGATTTCTGATAAAGTTCTGAGGAGGACGAAAAATAGTATATATGTGACCGAAGGATGTCGTTCCGCCATAAAATAGTATCTTTTAGAACGAAAACTAATAAAATCGTTAAATCTTCAAAAAAAAAAAAAAAAAAATAATAAAATAAAATAAATGATAATATCATTAGGATGTGGAATAATAAAGAGATTTTGGGCTTGTAAATAACCTGAGTTAGAAAAATATCCCCTAAGATGGCTGCAGCAGTGGCTAAGTAAAAATATACCAATTGGTGGGACGTTGATAAAACAAAAGACCAAGTATTTTCACAAGTAATAAATGTTTACAATTATAACAATTACAAGTTGTTTGAAAACCTTTTTTTAGTGGTACATGCAACCTTAATGACCTGGATAAGTAAACCCTTGTATAAGTGGAATATCTCTTTAAGTTTGGTTGAGATCCTGTCACCAAGATATTCCACTTATCCAGGTTCGACTGTATTTGTATCACTTTTTTTTTTGTATTTATTTTTGATGAATAATAACGATTCTTATTTTGATGAGAAATGATAACTGGTACGAATATTTCCTAAATTATTCGTAAACATTTACTACTTTCCGGAATTGTGTTACTGCTAGTAACTATTTTTATTTATTTTCCATGAATCTACCAAAAGAGGATAATTAGCCTTTGCATAGTTAATATTATTTTAATCTAAAGATCACCGCCATTCTATTACGAAAAGCTTCTCTTACAAATAGCGAATTCCCTTTTCTTGCTCTAATTACAAGTTAGAATTCGTTTGGTTAATTTACTATAGTTTAATGGAACGTTAAGAGAAACTTTGGCTTGGATAATAAAATATTAAATACTAGAGTACAATAGCCTTTGGTCTTGGTCTTGAATGTTGTATTGATTGACTCCTCTCCTCCCGAGTTCTCATTTATTTCGGCTACTCGTTTGAATATTCAGTCGTAATTGATTCACCTTCTAAACAAGTCGAGGTATCGATTATAGGCTGACCCCTATTTCTTCCCCCCCCCCTCTCCCTCTCTCCCTTTGAAAGCTATGGCAATATAATTCCTTTCCTATGTGATCACTCCCAAAGCACATTCTACTTTGTTTTAGATTGATTTTATTTAAAACTTTTTTTTTTTAATCCTTTTAATTTTTTTTTATATTGGAGTCACCCTATAGACTACCAACCTAATGTAGCCAGATTGGGAATGGTGTTGATATTTTTTTTTTCTGCTACAAAAGTAGAAAAAATTAGCTATCTTCAGAAAATTATATTATATATATTTAAAGACACACTATTTTTCGCTTGTGATCACTAACCACAAAAACTATTAAAACAATCTGTATCAAACTTTAACTGGATCATCTTTACAGTTACCAGAATGTTAAAAAATTATAAAAAACGATGATATGTTGATAACAGTGAAGTTTGAAAATGGTCCGATAGATAACGAGCACCATTCTACATAAGATGTTACAAAGGTACGGCATTGTATAAAGCTTGAAATTAATAACATAATTTACTTATTTAATATTTATATATTTAATAAAATATTTAAAGAAGATTTACGTATATATATGTGGTATGGCATGATCTGTTAAATAAATCCGCTACTTAAAAGTCCATTTTTTAGCAAGACAATCAGAATCCAGTATTATAATTATTACCTTGACTAGACTAAATTGTTACATCGATAGTTTTACGAACGACTTCCCTTAACATTAAAAATTAATTATACACAATTATAGCATGCATATTTTTTTTCGTTCTTCCTTAGTTTTATACCTATACTATTTATTATATAAAAGTCCTAGCTACTTTCCGTTTGTAATCATTTACCATGAAAACTATTTAACTATTATGAGCCCAAATATTGACCACATGACCTTGATAGTTCCAGGAAGGTTTACCAGTAATAAAATATACTGATTTTTTATTTATTTTTTTTAATTATAAAAAAACGATAATATATAAATAACAATGGAGTTTAAAAATCGAACAATAGGTGGCGACCGACATTCTACATGGGAGACTAGGTTCAGTGTTGTATTGAGCTTGAAATTGATAATAAAATTTACTTATATTTAGTTAAATTATTAAAAAAGATATAAATATGTGGTTCGACATGTGGATTCCAATGAAGTTTGAAAATTAATTGATTATGCGTTCAGTTCCATTCTGCAGTCTAGATTACAACGGTTAAACAACTGAACTTATATACACCAAATATAACTGCATCATATTTATAGTTCTAAGAAGGTTTAGCAGTAATAAAATTTACTATAACAAAAATTTAAATCTAGCAGAAACTAGGTTTGCCACAACGCCATATGCTTTTATGGTTAGAAAATAGAATCCAACCAGATATTTATCGATATAATAGTTTCTGCCGAATAAAAATTATTTACAAATCAAAATGTCTATCCTTTTTTTTGGTTTACATTGTGTGTAAAAATATGGTTCATTGGCCTTTAGCTGTGAGCTTTTATAATGCATTTAAATTGAATATCAAATTATGTTTTTAGGTAAACTTCAATTACCTAATCTGTAGGATGGTACCAGGTTAAAAATTACTGCTATGCGTGAAAATATCATTGAAGCAATGATTTTAACTCCATACTTTAATACGATTTTTATCGATAAACAAATAAAACAAATTATTAGTTATCAATAATAAACTTATTTAAGTTCTTTACTTATGAGAGCGGGCGAAGCCGCGACGTGGGATGCTAGTGAATGTATAAAATTTTTGTATATATATACTTTTTATTTTGGCTCCTAATATTTTCTCGATAGTATTTCTTGCAGCACCATCTGATTATTTAAAATACTTTATTGCCTTTTTAAAAAAAAAACTTTATTAGGGTACTTCGAAAGTTTTGCTACCGAATCTCTTTATTAATGCTATAAATTTGATAATTCATTTATGAGCCATAAAGATATCTCGTAAAAAGATACAGCTTTATTATATTGTCAGTTTAAGGGGACAACGTCATAATTCTAATATTATTATTATTTAGACGGTTGAGGCAATCTTTTTCAATTTTTTTTTTTTTTTTTTTTTTAGTTTGAATACTTTAGATTAACGTTTCGTTCATGTATTACGTAGTCAGGTACATACGTTTCCATCGCCTGCACTTCTTTATTGCTGTTAGTTTATAAACTTGGAAAAATATTTACGTTACTACGATGTTCAAAATCGATTATTGAACAGTTATTATATTATTTTGCAAAGATGGCCTTACTGTAGCGCCAATGAAAGAGCACTTGGGTGGTGTACGGGCAGTCCTCCACATCACATATGTGTCATTTTCACCAGACTTGGCAAACTGCTATCTTCGCAATTTAGATTTTTACCTACGATTTTCTGTAGCACTATAATGTTTCATATTTCTTTCTGTGAATTAATACGTAGTGACTGTTTTTCAGAGTTTGTTTAAGCAATAAAACTTATTATGGTTGATTAATTAAAATTTAAAAAAATCATGAATGTTTTGTCTTTTGCAATATTTGTCATACTATTTTTTACGGAATTTTTCAAGAAACCGCTGCCAGACGCTTCTCTTGAAAATTCCAAAAATTAAAGTAATTGCAGTTAATACGTTATATAAAAACCACAGCTGCTAAAAATAATGGAAAAACTGTTTTTTTTTAAATTATATCATAAGATACCAGAGGTGTTCGGCTTCTTCATGGCTATGCCATATCCACATATAATTGATTAACAATGCTAATCTTAAGAATGTTAATATGTTCCTTTCCTAGAAATCTCGCGTGCATGCCACAACCCAGACTTGTATTTTGTTTTTTGTTTTTTCATGGAATAGAGACGTTTCCTAAACATTGTCCTAAATGTCTGGAGATTAGAACAGAATATGCTGACAAACAATAAAACCAGTTTTTTTCTTTCACCTTTCCTTCGTCCGCAGACCAATACTTGCAGACATTGTTTATTCTGCCTGTGCTGGTATTGTATAAGGACAGGATTTAGGATTAACCATCGAATTGGAAGATAGTTATTGATTGATACAACTGAGAATATTTTATTATAAGAAATACTAAAAATGAACTAATAATCATTGAAATTGTTATTATGTCTTCAAATGATGGATTGGTGCAATATGATATTAATACTGATACTGTTTGATACTTTGCTTAAACTAGAGACCAAAGAAATTTGTTAATCTGGTAAAGTTCGAATCGGTTCTTATTCCTAAAAGTTTGGTGTAAGTTCTGGTTTAAAACAGGGAGATTCTCTTTCTCCGGTATTGTTTAATTTAGCGTACAGGAAAAGAAATAGAACCAGGTGATAAAATTCCGGTTCTTGGTTATACAGGTGGTTTGGTATTGTTGGGTGGAAATGAGGAAACTATTACATTAAACATAAATACGTTCATGAAAACCGGTAACGAAATTGGTCCAGTAATTATTGCTAATAAAACAAAATATATCGTTACGTTTATAATTTCGGTATATAGGTATTTTAAGGATTAAATTTGACACGTAGAGCAATTAAAACAGGATTGTAAGCTTGAAATGCTTGTTATTTCTCGATCACAATTCTACTCAGTAATGTAAAACTTTCCAAAAATTTAAAAATTAGAGTATATAAGACTAACTACCAGCAGTTCTTTATGGATGCGTAACCTGGCTGCTCAATTTAAGAAGAAAACAACGCCTTAAAGTTTTTGAAAATAAATTACGCAATGCGGGTCGGTTAAATTGAGCAAATGAAGTTGATATAATAATGGCGGAATCCCAAAAAAAGTAATTAGCTTTGAGCCTTCAGGTAAACGTCCCAGAGGTAATTCGAGACGTAGAAAGTACAGAGGGTTCAGTCAGGTTGACGAATTACTCATCCAAAATAAAATAAAACTATATTCGGAGTGCCGACGTTTCGAACTCCTTCAGGGCTACAAATAACAAAAATAGGATGTAACCAAAATAGTACCGAATGATCACAAAATTTAGTTTTTCATTTTGTCACATCCAGTTATTTTTAGCGCTGAAAAACACCTGCTAGGTTGGTCAAAATGTAGTAGGGGTTGTGCCATGCCTGATTTTGAGGATTTTGGTTTTGATTGGATGTGTTGGAGGTAGGTGTGTGGGCAGAGGTTATTGGTGTCGGCTTTTGTATTTTTTATTGATTTATGTATTTTATTATTGCTTTTATAATGCTAAATTAAGCATATTTCTTACTGAGTAAAATAAGGCAAAGATTTTTTAGATTTTATTTGATCGTTTCTTTTCTTTAAAGTTTTCAGAGTGTATCAGCAGTTTTTTACTGGTCTCCTTAAAGGTGAAATTTCTCATTTTTTTTTCTTCTTCGGTCGGTGGTGGGGATTGGGAGGGGAGACCATTGTACAAAACCCGGAGAGGAAGGGGTAACGGTGGCGCAAGAGGTAAAAAAAAAAATCTTAATTCCATAGGAAGGGGGAAAGTTTCTTTTAGGAGGTAATTGTGGGGGAATCAATGGTGGTGGAGAAGTTTTTCACAGAGTTGGTCGTTTTTAATGAGCGTGCATTATGCGCCCCGTTCTCGGAGGTGGCACAACAAACTGGGAAGTTTTCTAAATGTTCCGCCAGGGAGCGACACTCAGACAAAATGTTGACAGCGCTCTCTACAATGTTTCGACCAAGTCGCGGATATTCTCTTGACGTCTCTCTTTTGTTTAATTTTTTTTCTTTTTTTTTTTTTTTTTTTTTTTTGTTTTTGTTTTTTGACGACCCTTTAGGCAGATTTATCTTAGCCAACCTCCCCCGCCCCTCTTCTCCTCCACGTCCGCGGTGTAATGAGACTCGAACAAAGGAGCCGGCTTTCCAATTATGGAAGTTTTGAAGATCTGACGCTCGGGTGGGTTTGAACAAGTCAATTGTTTGGCGTGTTTCTGTATAACTCTAGAAATGCTGCGTTGATTGTCTACGGCTAAGACTGGTCTCATTCATCAAGACATTTTGGAAGATTTGATATGTTTTCAGGCTATACATTTTAATATTACAGAAGATAATATAAACACG
This sequence comes from Euschistus heros, assembly GCA_003667255.2. Taxonomy (NCBI): domain Eukaryota; kingdom Metazoa; phylum Arthropoda; class Insecta; order Hemiptera; family Pentatomidae; genus Euschistus; species Euschistus heros. Next base: position 464,751 of record RCWM02000082.1, read on the forward strand.
AAATGAACGAACAATAGCCTTATCCTTGGATGTATTGCCAGCTTTTATTCTCCTCTCAACCGTGCTTTGGGTTCCAGGCTACGTTCCTAACTAGACAGCTTACATATGTTTTAAATCAGGTGATCTTATGTAGTTTGAGAAAAGACTAATATGGCCTCCTAGTGATCGATGTACATTAAGTTTAAATGGTTCGTTATGCAAAATCGATTCCTAGAAACTGGTCGAAACCACTGGGAAGGTGATTTTTAATTTTATACCGAATCGCTATAAATTGGTTCGCTGTGTTACCCCTTGCTGGGGGTATTATTAAATGCTATATTAATATCAGCTATCGTTCCTTGTGACCCAATACCCCCCTCTATTGATGTCTGATTTATTTGAATTCTTACCGTACTGTCGTGTAAACCAATTCTATCTTAATGTAGTGTAGGGTTGCCATACGTCCCGGTACACCGGTATAGAAATCCCGTCACGGTTGACCCATCATATGTCCCAGTTCAAGAATATACAGTTCTTACGATATATTTGGTTAACACCTTCATTGGAATAAAATTCAGTGGCGTAATATTATATATTCGGTGTGAATGTAGGGTGTCCAAAATTCCTGGGGTGATCTTTTCTGTTATGTGTCTGGAGCTCCGCACGGCCAGATTGCAGGGAACTTTCCTTACTCTATGCTCCCAACTCCTTTCATTTCGTAGGTATTCGTTTTAAAGTTCATATTAGACTGCGTGGAACACTTTGCAACTAGTAATTTTCTAGAGTCTTGATTTGTGTCCCGGTCAGTACCTAGACTGTAATGGTAACCGTTATGTATTGGCAACGCGGAAGGCCTAAATTAAGGTCTTTGGATACTATCGATGCAGACCTAAGAGTTACGGTGCAAATCGGGATCGCAAAGTTTGTCTCGGCCAGGTCTCAATCTTCTCTATCATAGTCTGCCTCTTCCTCTTCATCTTTCCGCTCTTCATTATCTTAAAGCTGTCAATCATTCTTTTGCTTTTAATTCTCTTTTAATTGAAAGCACTGATAATGCAGCCCATTATCTGCAAGAATTTCTAAGTTGTCTCTGTCCGTCTGGATTACCTATTCATACTTTGAAATTAGATGTCTGATTATGCATTTACGTAATCTTCAAACACATAGGGTAAAGGCACCAGTAGTAGACACTATTGTGAGAATCTTGCAGAAATTTTAGTAGTAGTTCAATACATTCGCCTCAGCTTCCGTTTTTTCCCTTTATATGACCAATAGCACTCTTATTATTGGACGTAAATTCTTTTTAAAATAATGTTATTATTGAAGTTCAGATTGTTTTTGGACATTTTTTGTGAACATATTTGTTTACCAACAGTAACCTAACAACACCTGAGAAAACTAACAAGAGAGGAACAAGAGAGAAAATTAATGTCCTGTAGTAGGCAGGTCATATTTGGGATCATTCAAACAAAATTTACCATAAAAAATACTTTATTTAGTGAGTTGATTGGGTTCACAACCTTAACAAACAAAATTTGTAATAAAATATTGTAACGATAAAGAATAAAAGAATAATTGATGAAAATCCAACTAACCTCCCTCAGCTACTGTGGTTAAGGGAAGAGCCTTTTATGTCACTGCTAATTAGAAACGGACCTAACGTTTCCACTGCTGCACATAATCTGCTACTACTTTATAGTGGAAGCACAGTAGAAGCTAAAGTTTAAAATGGTAAAATGGGACCAAATTCAAATCGTTCTGATGGCTTTAACTCTTATTTTTTTCTGTTTGAAGTTACAAGTGTCTACTACCGGCTCAGTGTCTACTACTGGTGCCTTTACCCTAATCAATGCAATTTTAATCAGAATAAAAATTATCGGCATGCGTGAAAATGTCATTGAAGCATTAATGCTTAATTGCACACTACAATAAAATAATTTTTATCGATAAACAAATAAAAACTGCAATTATTAGTTACAATTCTTTTTACTTATGAGAGCGGGCGAACCCGCGATGGGGAATGCTAGTTTATAAAATACAAAATGGTTTAAATTTCCCTTTGAGCCCTATAAGCCTATTTTCCAAAAGAGAGGCCTCAGAGGTGAAAACGAATAAAAACCCACCCCCTACCTCCCCTACCTCCCCCCCTCCCTGGCTCCCGGGGGCTAACACGATTCCCAAATGGACTCCGATGTTGCAGCTTTTTCCAGAGTTAGCTGGCACATAGCCCAAATGAGACCTTCCCAACAGAACTGTCTAACGACCCGAAAGGGAAAAATGGCCTCACCTACGACAAAAGAATATCTTTTTCATCCAGAACTTATTCTTCATTTTAGTATTATTTTTGTATAGAAATAGGCGATATTATTTATAAGCAACTAGCAACCCCCGTCGCGGCTTTGCCCTTATATAACTTAGATAATTTTAACTAATAATTGAAATCGTGTAATGAACAATGTAATTGAGCATTATTTCGTCAATGATATTTTCACCCAAAGCAGTAACATTTGAAGATTACGTAAAAGCATAATCGGACATCCAATTTTTTATTTTAATATATGAGTTGGTAATCTAGACGGACTATTAAGAAACTCATGCATACACTGGACTGCATTATCAGTGCTTACTACTGAAGGCTAATGGATCACATTTTTACATACAACATCAAAAAGTGAAGGATCAATTTGATATGGTACTAATTTTTATTCGGCAGAAACAATTTTATTTATTTCATTTGGTTGGATTTTCATTACTAACCTTAAAAGCTAATTACAGCGTGCCAAACATCGTTTCAGCCACTTAACACTGTACATTTAAATTATTATTATTATAGTGAACTTTACTATAGTAAATCTTCCTATAACTATGAAGACGATGTAGTTGAAATTTGGTTCTAATAGGTTCATTAGTTTTACTAAAACTCTGTTGCAGAATGGTGCTAGCTCTAGCTATATCTAGCTCTATATAACATCATCTTTGTAATCTCTCTTGAATGACGCTTGCCACCTATTGGTCAATTTTTAAACTTCACTGAGCACCACATATTTATTGGTTTTTTACAGCAATTTAATACAAAAGATATATAAATTTTATAATTTCTAAACCTCTTTGAACTATAAAAATAATATAGTTAAAATGTGATTCAGACTGGTTCATTAATTTTCGCGCTTAGTGATCACAAACGAAAAATGGCCTGTCCTTTTATATAATAGTATAGATAGATTATCATTGTTATGTTTAAATGATACAGTTGTAAAAGGAAATAATATAATAAACACCATTAAACAATACTTGTCTGTTACAAAAGTCCTTGTGTTTGAAAAGAACATTTAATTCCATTCCTCATCATATCAGACAAGTGGAATACCTTAAAACATTTAACTACTTCTATTTCCAGTACGTCATGCTTATCCAAGATAATGCTTGCTAACAATCTCCCTTCTAACGCAAATTGAGAATATCAATCAAGATTGAAATCAATCATACTCTTTCTGAAACACTTTCAATAACTATTTGCACAATTTATATTCCACTCAATATAATGTTTCATAACTCTGAAAATAATATCTAGGTACTTTTATAGTATATAATACACTAAGCATTGTACCTAAAGAATTTATTTTTCATTTCACTTGTATTAGGTTGTCCGGAAATTAATGCAGGATTTCATGTTTAAACCAAAGCCTGATATAATTATTAAAGAGATTATTTAGCAGGTTTTGATTGTGGTAAAGAGATAGAATAAAAAACTACAATTTTACGTGAAAAAATTATTTCTCTATCTTGGCTGAGAGCTGAGAGCGAAAATAATACGTGATTTTCATATGGGTTTTTATTTTTATTTTCTTCTCAGCACCCAATGCACATTGGCGGCTATAACTCTATTTTTGCACTATAATAGGACCATATTACCCACACAAAAATCGGTTCAACTCAGTGAGTTACAAGTCAAAACGTCTCCTTGTAAGATGACACCAAGATATCACATTGTATCAGATCTGGGCAATGGGATCTTATTTAATAGGACTTTCGGGCCGAAACTGCGACGTAAAAGTAATTTATCAGATTTTGGTTGTGGTAAAGAGATAATTAATCTCTTTAATGATAAATGGTTTAAACAAAAATCCTGCATTAATTTCCGGACAACCCAATAAAATGTTCACTTATTTTCCTCTCTGTATATTTAACTATCTTCTATGTATATATTATCACTGTATTTTGTTATTATTTTTATATACACAAATTGACATTAACATATTTAATTCAAACGTCTGATTGATTTTTTTTATTTTTTTTATTTGAAGGATATTAACCAGAAACAATGTAAAAGTAAATAAAAGAGAAAGGTGGTTTCAGTATAGTAAGAAATTCATGAAAATGTACACATTATCGATCGTGTGCCACATTCACTGACGCAATAGAAACGAATTCAACGCGGAATATGGAACCTTGGAAAATATATTAATAGAATAAAGAAATTTTATCTTTTAATAAAAAATTATTTTTTTTACGGAAGATGCATAATCCTTGTTTATTACTTCTCTTCGTGGAACCCCCAATGGTTCTAATTACTTTCACGCATCTTTCTGCCAAAAGGCTTTGATGTTAAGAAATCGCGTTATCAAACATTTTAACCGAAAAAATGAGCTACTGATTTAAAAAAAAACATAATCTGATGGTCAATGAAAATATCATTGAAGAAATAATACTCAATTGCCTACTTCAATTGATTTTTATCGATAAACAAATTAAGCTACAATTATTAGTTAAAATTATCTTCTAATAATAAGTTCTTTACTAATGAGAGTGGGCGTAGCAGCGTCGGAGGATGCTAGTATTATATATAATGAAAACTACAAGGACATACTAAAAGGACGAGGAATAAAAAGAATAATATAATGAAACAAAAATGTTGGGAGAGTGTCATATGTCTGAGTGTGTCAACATCAGAACTGGGAAGGACCCGAGGGCTACTTGTCACAGTTTTTTTATCACCCCCCCCCCCCCCACCCTCCAGCGGCCCCTGTCTTTCTTCACCAGCTCGCCCCGTCCGAACCTCCCCCCCCCCATTTAGGTGGCAAAAATAAAATATATGTTGCGACATTATGTTAGCAAGGCATGTTTAAATTAACAACATATCCCATGGGGCGAGAAAATTAAATGGTCAAAACTTAAGTATAAATGTTAGAATAAACATTTTTAGAAATGAATTAAAACCCAAAAAAATAAAAAATAAAAATAAAAAACATTATGTTACACATCGGCGCGTTTGTAAGAAACATAAAAAACAACAGAAGAAGAAAAAAAAGAAACAGAAAAAAAGATAATGTCTGTAGCTGCATGTACAGACGGCTATAAAGTTATAAACGAAGCCTTTTGAACTATGCCGATTTTACCCGAATTCTGACGAAAGAAATGATCGACTTGGCTGACTAATCGATCGATTCATGGTTTATGGGGTTTTCAAGCCGACAAATCGGTTCATCTTTAGTATTTATACATATATGGAATAATTATTTACTCTTTTATATAAAACTAGGATCCCCCGTCGTGACCCTTCGCCCTCTCTCATAAGTAAATAACATAAATAATTTAAACTAATAATGAAAGTGATTTTTTTTTTTTTACAAGTACTAATAACACTTGAAAATTTCAAATATATTTTAAATATACAATGAATGTGTAGTATGTGTTTAGTTGTTTCATAGTTTCCCTCTATTTTTTGAAGTTTCCAGTTAAACTTAAGTCTACTCTAAAATTATAGTAAGCAATCCTTTAAAAAAAAAAAAGTGAATAAATAAAAATACATTAATAATAAATGACGAAGCTTCTAATTATTCTAATTACAAATATTCTAATTGGAAAAATATGTCTGGTATCATATAGAATATGATACCAGACATATTTTTCCAATTAATATTAATAAATGAAACCGTGTTACTCTATTGAATAAACTATGCATAGCTGCTGATAGATTAATGATCCAGTTAGCAATGAGGACTACAATAAATCACAGGAGTGGTGACTAAATAATTACTGGCAGTAGATCACATGTCAACCTGATTTAGGCTGAACAAATACAGCCTGCACATGTGGAAACTATTATTAATTTTGCTATGATAAATCTGTGCCACTTGTGAAGAATCATTTAAGTGCGAATTTTAGGAAAAAGGGCAATTTTTTCCACAATGATTCCCAAATTAGTAATCATCTCTGTCGTAGCCTCAGACTGTCAGAAACTAACAAAGATAATAAAACCTCCTGACTGGAAAAAACATTAGACTCTGGATATGTCAATCTATAATCTAAGTTTTTTATACGAGCAACACCTACAGAGCTATTTATTTATTCAAACCAATATAGCTCTTAAACGGTAGGTCCTAACGAGAAATTTTACATCACAAAAAATATTTTCCATTAAATTTCTGATACGCTGTATATAATTTTAGATATGAACACTACCAACAAAGTTAAAGCGTGTGAAAATGTTTTATTTTTTAATGAGAAAAAAAACCTTGCAAAAGAAAACTATAGTTCCCCAGCTACACGATATAAATATATAATTACAATTTTAGGAAGTGTGTATAATATCACATATATGAGCCACTATTAACCCATTACCTAATTAAAAATACACAATAACTAAGACTCATATAAATAAAATAAAAATACAAACGAAGAAATGTGATAGATATAAGAAAGAGGATATAAACAAAGAAATGCTAAGATAAAAATAAAACCTATAAGGATAAGGAAACTGTTCGATCCGAGCAATACTAACAGAGCTGGAGGGTAACATTTTTGAGGGTGAAAAAAAACATTACAAAAAGGTTGCCTAGATAGTGTAATCTCTCACTCAGCAAATCGACCATCGCTAACCACATCAAGTCAATAGGAAATGTAAAAAGCTGGAATGTTGGGTACTTCATGCATTTACTAACCGCCCATGTCTCATGTATGACTTCCCGAAAATCGTTTCTACCCTTATACTATTCTTATAATCTAAAATCCTTCGTAAAATCTTTGAATCGATTGTAAATATTGTGAAAAGAAGTTTATCTCAGATCCAATTTAGAAATATAACTTTTTCTTGACTGACTTAAGATCGTTAGTTTCTCTAAATTTCAAGAACCATGTGGTTAGTTTGTTTCTAATCAAACACTTGATGTATTCTTGTTAGACAGTTCTAGTATTAAATAATTTTTTTTTTATTCTTAAAAAATACTAGCTGATGTATAATTGAGATGGATATGTCTTTATGCTGGGATTTTTATACTTTTTTGGTGTTAAGTTTTTTTCATACTCAAAGATGTTACATATACGCTCTAGATCTGTGGGTATTGCTCAGATCGAAAATTTGTCGACAATTTCCATATCAGAAATTTAACGGAGAATACTTTTTGTTATTTAACACTTGTCGCTAGGACCTACCGTGTAGAAGCTATATTGCTTTTAATGAAAAAAAAAAGTCACGTTTGCGTACATTTTTTCTGTTTATAAGAAGCAATAGCTTATGGATGACTTATCCGTGATCTATAGTTTTTCCTAGGAGAAATAATTTTTTATTGTTTGCCATTTGTGTTACCTTTATTTCAGTTGATTAATTCAAATGTTATGTCATGAATGTAGTTGTTCATTCATTTCAAACCAGATACTTTTTCAATAATAATTAATTCTATAAATACTCATATCAACTAGGTACTGAACTTCTCTTACGATTCTCGAAATTACTGAAACGTCTGAAAAGAAGCTGATCTCTGGACATTGTTAAATATAATCTTTTCTTGAAGCTCTAACAACATTTAGTTACTTTACATGCTATAACCGGTGTCACTAGTTTAACTGTTTTTTTTCATCCATTTTTTTTATTCAGTTGTGAAATTCAATAAACACTTTTTTTAATGACAAGTATAAAAAGTTTTGTTATTAGCGCATATCTCTGGGATTTCCTTTAAATCAGTCAACAATAAACTTTTGATTGTAAAATTTAAAAGAGCGAATAAAATTCAAAAAATAAAAAATAAAAAATAAATAGGAAAAAGAAATAAAACATTTGACGACCAATCAAAATTTTATTGCTTCGTTAAGCAAAATGAGGGCTCGAAATAGCTCCAATGAACCGCTGACTCGGCTGACTTTTTACTGACATTATTAATTACTTTTCAAATTGACTGTTCATTAATTCAATTAGTGTATTTAGAATAAATTTATTTATTTATTCAGTATTCGATAATTTTATCCTTCTGGGACTATAGGATAAATATATATATATATAAGATCCTTTATTAAAGGCTATCCTGAAAGGGATATAGAATACATAGATAAGATGCCTACAGCTGGGTTAGGGAAACATTCTGGGTCGGAATTCAATTGGACAAGAGAACAAGGGATAGGAATGGGAAGGTGTGGTGGGGGCGGTGCGGCATTGCAGGTAGCTACCGTCCTTACCGGTACTCCATATTCTCTACAGGACTTGTATATATGTATATACTTGTGTGTGTGTATATATATATATATATATATATATATATATATATATATATATATATATATATATACATACACATACACATAAGGTTGCAGGATAAATGCATCAAGTTCCAAAAAGTATCGATTTTGAGAAAACACGATTGATAATTTTTTTTAATTCCTATGCTTAATGAAATTGGTATTTTAAGTATATACTTAATACTAGTGTTAATCAACGTGTGTAGGAAAATTAATTTTTAGTTTTTGATGCCAATTTTCCATAAATAAATAATGATATTTTTTTAAATGAGGAGGTGAGATGCAAAACTCGTTCGTTTCATTTTTTTAAAAAGTTGGATATTAATTATATTATATTTTAGAAAGATAACATATATAAAGATATTTATAAATAAACATATAAAGATATATTTATTATTAGATTAGAAAGATTATATATAGATAGTTAATATCTTTTAGAATTCACTGGCATCTCAATTTAAAAAAAAAAAAGAAAAATGGAACGAACGAGTTTTGCATCTCACCTCCTCAAATGTATAAAATGAAATGAAAAATAATCTTTATTCAGGGAAGTATTGCCCCTAAGAACAACAAAATTGTATTACAATGGTCTGGCTTACATAATTTCATACAAGGCTATTTCTATACGAAGAACATAAGACATTTAAATACGATTAATAAGAATTAATTATATAAAGAACTTTCTGTTAAAATAATAACACAAGTAGCAGAAAAAAAATTAAATAAAAAAAAAGAAAAGATAAATACAAAAAATATACTACATCTTTATGTATATTGAATGAAGAATATATTTACAGATACCAAGATATATATTTATATATACTGCACATATTCACTTATATACCCATACACACAACCATACACTTTTGAAATGTGAAGTTAATAGGTAGTAAGTGATTATTTCTATGTTAAGGAAAAGTAACACTTTAAATAAAAACAAATTTGAATTTTTATAAAATAAATGATTACGTACGTTGAACAAATAAAGGTTTATTATTGTTATCATATAAAAGAAAATTTATCAACCAATTCAGATTTATTGAATTTGACCTAAATAATGCTATTTATTAATTAATTAATTTTTTTTTCTGTCAATTAACGAAATAGAAAACTGTATACAACAGCATTCATACAGATTAAATCGATAATTATAAAACTATTGTAATAGCTATCATTTGTAAAAAAAAATTCGGCCATCTCAAAAAAAAAAAAAAACGAAGTCCCTTCTAAGAAAATTACTGTTATGTCTGTTACATTTAGTATCGTATTTTAACTACATTAATCGCAAACCAGACTTTAAAGGAAAAAAGGAGTGTTCGTCGTTTCCTACTGCTCTAACATTTATTAGACACGCGTTCAAAGATCCTAATAAATTATAAAAAAATTATTTACACAACAGTAATTACATCCATTTAGATATACGGAGTTCATCTTGGGGACTAAATCTTCCAATTTTTCTTATATCCAATCCTCATAATCCAAAATTCTTCGTAAAATCCTAAATGCCCCTTACTTTGTCACCAATAAGCTTATCCATGAAGACCTTAATGTTCCATATGTTGCTGATTTAGTCCCAAACCAGATACCTATCCTTTTATAGTAAACTCCGTATCCACTCTGGATCCACTCTGAATCCTTCTTCTGGATCCACTTGTCTCCGAACTTATTTACACTTGATTCCCGCTAATCCTCTGATGTGTCTCAAAATATGTTGGCCAAGAGACCTTCTAATTTTTTTTTTTTTTTTTTATTGGCGCGACAAGACGCATGAAGCTGTCCTTGGCCTGCTCCATAGCCCTCCTCCAGTCGTCCCGATCAGCTCCTTGCCTTAAATATATTTTAGAAACTTTTAAGTCCTCGCAGACGCCATCGAACCATTTTCTCTTCGGTCTTCCACGAGGTCTCACTCCATCCGGTCTATCCCAGAACAATTTTCGGCATGTTCTGTTCTCACCCATCCGGTATACATGCCCCATCCATTTTAGCCGTTGAACTCTTATGTATATCGTCAATGGCAATTCAACATACAAATCGTATAGTTCCCGGTTCTTCCTTCGCCGCCACATACAGTTATCCTTTATCGGACCAAATATACGCCTCAATACTTTCCTTTCGAAACAGTCCAGTTTTGTCGCTACTGATTTATTAATAGTCCATTGTTTTATTCTCAACCTGCATATACGCTCATTAATTGGCTTAGGTCCAATATGGCAGATTTTAACTTGCTGGATACTAGAAAAGCTGTACCAAACTCGTGACGCTCTTTATGCCCACTGTATAGTACTTCGAAGTTCTTCCCTTTTAGAATACCTTGGCGAGTCCATCTTACCTCTTGCACAGCCGCAACATCAATTTTCATTTTCTGCAATTGCACATCTAGCTCATGCAATGCTCCAGGCCTGTATAGCGTCCTAACATTCCAAGTTCCAATTTTGTAGTCCTTATTCCGAGAGCCAGGTCGTTGCCGATTATCCGTCCAATATCCGAGGCCTTGTTGTAGAGCTTGAGTAACCAAGAAATTTTTAACAAGAGGCGGGGGGTCAGCCCTCCTCTCAACTCTCCTCCTTTCTCAACGCGGGCTTGGGACCGGCTATGGCGGAGTTAAGAGACCTTCTAATGTGAAAATTTAATTGAAGTGCTATTAATGAGAAGTTTCTTTCCTTGTTATTGACATGTCATTGTAATCAATTTTTTACGCATGTACTTATTTATGTAGATATCCGTACAGAAATTATTAAAAATAAATAATTCCGAACAATTATTACTTACGCGTTGTACCTTGTGAACTATATTTCTTGCAAGGCGATAAACTTAAAATTGCGATATAACATCTTAAATAATGTTAGGTATATGCATTATTTACAGCCTATTTAACATCCATTTCTTTTATTCAGCTTTGATAACCTGTTTTCCAGTCCGCTCTAGTTTTTTAACCGCTTTATAGAAAATCTAAGTTGCCTAGTGCATTATGTACAACACGTTGACTATTCGAATTTTGCATTTCACTATCATCTTCGAAAAATGTAATTTTGGAATATAAGTGATAAACTTGGGATTTAAGTTGGTAAACCGACATATATATCTATTCTGTAATGTTGTTTTATTTGTGTATACAGCAGTGATTTCGTAGCGTGTATACACGATCTTATTTGGCTCGTGAATTGAGATATACGGCCTCATAGGATAATACGTTAAAGGCCTACCTGCGCGTGCCTTGAACACAGACCATGTACGTGTACAGGCTACAAATTATATACTCCTTTAATTTTCTCCTTTTTAAACAAATCAATGATTTTGTAGTTTATAAACATAGTATAAATAATTATTATATTTTTTAATTACAAACTGACAAAAATAATAAATTTAAATTTAGGTTTATTTTTGTAGTTTTTCTGTTGGATTTAACGGGATTATAAGGATTTTTACCTTTCGGACTGTTCTATTTCGATTTCGCGCGAGTTAGGTGCCATCGAAATAAAAAAATCGATGTATACTTTTTTCTTTTCATCTGTTGGGCCTTTTGGAGCTGAGAAGAAAAAAAAAAATTGTAAATTTTTCAAGAAATTATTTATTTCATTTCAATCATGATGAATACTAATATGCACATGACTCTTTTATGAAAAATGTCTTTTTACGGCATGTTAATAGAACAATGTACTAATCTTTTCTATTAAAGAACAAAATAAAAAAAAAAAATAAAATAATTCATCTTCATTTTTTTTACTCAACTATTGAACTAGCAATTTTTTCATAGCGATTTTTTCATACAAAAAATTATGTCCATCGCAAATGGACCGGCCAAAAAAACGCTTTTCAAAAAATACAAACATTTCAATCTAAAGACTGATAACAGACTCCTGGTCACGCGTCAAACGCTACAGTTAAGAGCGTATTTAATTCAAACATTTTCATGAAAACTACAAATTCCTTACTTAACTCAACGAAGGCTGAAAAGGAGCTGGATGAGGAATCTCCTAGTCTAATTCCTAATAATTTAGTGTCACGTTTTGTCAACAATCAAGATTGTACCACTGGCTGCTGGCTCCCTAATGCCTGATCATGTCTGATGTTTTTTTTAGTTGTTTTAACTTACATTCACTGGTTTAAACAAATGTGTACAGTTGTGAATAAAAATAATGTATTAAAAAAAAAAAAAATTAAGTCACATTTTGTTTTCATACACCTATATCGATTCGCACGTAGATCAGTGAAGACATGAATTTACGTTTCATTGTGAATTTTTTGAGAAAAGATCGTCCCTCTTTTTATTAATATAAATTTATATTATTCATATAATTTTAAGTTTGATATTGATTAATAAACAGAAAACAGAATCGAGGTTGTTTTTTTTATTAACTTCTAAAACATAGATTGATAACATAAGACCACTACATTTATCAATTAAATTGCATACATTATTACCACTTTAACTTACGTACTACGTTGCAGATTTTATTATTATATACGATATAAATTTTACTTGGATTAGTTGAAGAGTGAAGTATTGGGTTCATCCGGGGTACGTGGGTGACCTTTTTGTAGGCTGTAGGGCAAAGGGCTGAAAAGGCTTCATTAATTCAAATTATTCATCATAAATTTTAATTTAAACGAAATTATTATTTGTTAGTGTTTAATTAACCAATAAGTGTCTTATTGCAATTATAAAAAGGAATAAATGAAGCAGTGCTATTGTAGTCTCATTAAAATTATCATGAATGATGTGGATTAATAGTTTGTTTTCGTTGGTATTCTATTATATTTTAATAAGTGTATTTGTTGAGGATCGAGCGATGGTATAGAAGGATCAATGCAATTTGGATTGAAGAATTATTTTCCACTTCTATTGTTTATTGTTTTTTTTATTCAAACACAAAGTTAAATATTCATAATCTGTTTTAAGAACTTTCGAAAGATTCAAAACTTCAGCAATTCGATGCATAGATTACATATATATTAATTTAAAAGGCGTAAGACAAAAAATCAATCATGATGATTCCAAAGGAGGCAAAAAGCGGAAGGGCTTCTTGAAGCCATGAGGTCATAGAGTAAACTAGGATTTCATAAAAATGAAAGAGGAGGGGGGCTGTTAGGTAAATAGACAATCCTTTAGATTTGTTCTATGGCTGGTCCGATTTTGTGCTGTAACTGAAGACTGAAATATAGGGCTATTTCATATATTTATCTGATCATCATTTAAAAAAAAATGGATTGATTTTATTATTAAACAGTTTTATTATTTGCAATTATTTTGTAAATATTTAGTTTTGGATTATTTACTTTTTAATATATTAATTTTATACTTTCTAATTTGTGGTTATTTTAGTTTAAATTTATAGGTAAGTTAGATGTCTTACTATATACGTCCTTTTATTTTATACGCTTTTTTTGTTTTCCTTCCAGCATTGACCCTGTTGGAAGGGATTTTATTTATTACTGTACGCACCAAATTTTATCGTATATAATGTACATATAATTTTTATGATATTTGTTTTTATAACAACATAAACACCAGAATAATATATGTATAAGTTATGGAGATATCAATTGTATTCCGTATTAATATCTACAATTTTTTCAATAGAATTTAAAAACAAAAAAAAAAATTGTTTTAGGCCTTCAAATATTGGCCATCCTAAAGACAAACATCAAATGATGTCCTAGTTTTTGTACTGTTTTGACTATAGCATAGTACTGAAGTCAGTAAGTAGTCTGCATTCATATGTGAGGTTGTGTATATGGATTTTATACAAATTGAGGAATACACTCATTTTTTTTTTATATGATGTTTTCCCCTAATTTTATTTTAATATTTCGTAAATCATGCCACTCAGTGCCAGAAGTTTCTGATGACTGAACCCATGTTCCGCTCATAAGATAACTTTCAATGACGTTTCTTGGTATTTCGGTAAACCGGACAAGGTCTCACATACGTCCGCTGTTTATTGCCCCGTAAGTTGAAAGTTGGACTTCATTATAGTCGGCGGTTATAATGCTCGCTATTAGCGCGCCCTGGGGGAACAAGTTGCTGAGTCAGCTGAGTTGCCTCCCCCCCCCCCCTCCCATCACCTCCCTCTCACCACAACACGCCAGAGAGATCAGAACTCACCCTCTCATTAGGATCTCACCAATCTCATTATCATGTGGCATATCTTTGCGTCTTGAGTTAACATCAAAGCGCCTTTATTGGTTTTTGCCAAGATCTTCATTAGGTAAACATATAATTTTTTTAGATAAATGTCTACTAAAGGAATTTTTTTTTTGTTTCTTTTTTTTTTTCAAAAATAATTATTAAAATTGAACCTTCGAAGCGTCTGAAAAGAAGATGTCCTCGGCACTTTCTAATATACAGCTTTTATAAAAGTACTAGCAATAGGTAGTTGCTTTAGAAGTTATTGGAATGCTTGTAATTATTTTATCCCATATTTACTTGATGTATATTCTGTACAGTTGTAAATACCAACACAAAAATGAAAAAAGTTTATAATAAATTCATTAAATATTTAAACAAGCTTTTATCTGTTTTATCATATTGCATTTAAGATCTATTTTATCCCTCTTTGACAACTAAAACATCTTTTGATTTTTCTTTGAGCTGTAATATCCTATCCAGAATCAATGAGAAGCATGTTGAGAAACTAGTGGAACTAAACATTTAAAATCGTGAATTTTAACACTGAACCTACCTATATTTCGTGTTTACCTATTTCTACCATAATTTCTTGTTAAAACAATACTAAGAAAAGAGTGCATATTGCAAAAAAACTTTGGTTAAATTTTTCAATAAAAGTGGTAAAGTCAAAAAGCCAAGTAATGAATGATGTTTCCATGAACCTCTGCCAAAAAAGTTATTGTAGGTTTAGTGTTAAACAAAAAATATATCAAATAAATTAAAGATTCCTGACTAGTGGGTTCGAGTGGCTATGGAGTTCACTGTGAAAGGGTATGTATCTGGTTTGAGCCAAATCTGCAACATACAGGACATCAAGATCTTTATAAATAAATTTGTTTGTTACATAATAAGGAGCATTAAGGATTTTACGAAGGATTTTGCATTGTAAGGGTTAGATACGAGGGAGAAGTGGAGCCCCAAAGCTCAACTCCAACAGGTCTAATTACTGTCATGTAAATGAGTGTTTTGTAATTAATTGGGAGTTTGGAACGCTTGTCTAGTAAATTTTGGATTAGTCAGAAACGACGTGTAGTCTTTAAAGTCTGGTATGAAAATTATTTATTAATTTTCAATTTATGTCTATTTTTAATTTTATTTTTGTTAATAAATATGTTATACTGAAGGTTAGAAAATCCAGTTAAAAAGTTAAATTTAAATTTTAAGAAGTGTATAGAGTGTGAGAGAGGAGCTGTAGAGAAAATCTGTTTCAATTAAGGGAAAGCTTGTTGGTAGAGACATATAGACCCTAATCCAGGAATGGCAGAGATTAATTAGATTTGTAATTAATCCATGGAACGTGTTGTAAGATGTAAATTAACTTGAATTAACTACGTTTAGGAGCTGAAGCTGGGGCTGAAGCTAGGAATGAAGCCTCTATATCTGTCTCCTCTCTCCGGCCCCTCCTGCGGTTTCTTAATGAAACAGCACTACCCCTTTCCCGTCGGGCTTTTCTCCCTTACTATCCTCCCCTCCCCTCCATATCTTTCGGAGAAATTGAAATCGATATATGAACTCGATTCTACTATTGATCTATTACATTTAATTAATTCTCCAAGGAAGAGAATTTTTTTTTCTAAAACAAAAACAAAACGGAAAAGACGGTGTGATCATATGATCACAGTCATAGTAACCGGCCATTTTAAAAATTTACAATTATTATTTTTTAATGACACTCATAGTAGAGCATGATACGACTATATAGAGTCTAAATCTATGATGTTATCAGATGAAAAAAATACTAACAAGATTAAGGCCACTTAACGTTGGTGAAAATCGATTTTCAAAATTTGACAAGTTTCAAACTTTTTTTTCTGATGACAGATGTGGTTCATTCTTCACAGTTTCAGCCACAAATCAACACTAGCATCTCTTGGAGAAGGCTTGCAGAGCTATAAAGGAATAAAATAAGGGTGGAAAAGCAGGGTGTCCTTTAGATGGGGGGAGTACGTTTGGTGTGATCATATGGATAAGCCAGTCCTTGGAGGGTTAAATACACTTGTAATAACAACGCAGAATGTCAACTATATAAATCTTTGTGTAACCAAGACGGGGTTCAAAATCTGTTTAGATTTAATGAATAACATATAAATTTCTCTTGCTTTTTTTTTTTTTTTTTTTTTTGTTACTATCAGAAATAAAAAGAAAAAAAAATATATAAACGCTTATATAAACGCTTATATTTTACTCATATATATATGTATATATATATCTTTTTTTTTTTTTTCAAAATTATTCATGAACTATTAAAAGCTCTCTCAACTAGCCATAGTATATTGTATATAATGTGATTGTATTTAATTTTTTTTCTTTATTTCTTTTTATTGTTATTATTCTAATTTATTTTATATTATTATTTATTACATTTTATTTTGTATTGCATGAATGGGATCATTATTATTGATATTACTTATTGACTCTTAATGGGGAAGCATGTAATATTTATTTAAAAAAATTAAATGTACTATTTTTTTTACCCCAGAAGCTACGAACAAAAAAATTATGAAAATGAAAAACAAATAAAAATAATTAGATAGATTGTTGAGATCTCCCGTCCAGGTCGCTTTCGTTATTACTGCTCAAGTTTTTAATAATAGAATATTTTATCAGAGGATACAAAGCTGAATTGTTTTATGGTATCCAATTGGATTCAATGAATATATAATTACATATATTTTAAATACATTCGTATATATATTCGTCAAAATATTAAGTGTTCCAGAAAATGATTATTTTTCTTTCATTCATTCAAAAATAAATGGTTAAAAAAATAAAAATAAGAACCCTGAAACTCTAGTTGCACTTTAAAAATGAAGTGTGTCACAGTGTATTTTTTTTTTTTTTTTTTTAATTTCCTGAATTATCTGTGGCTATTCTGAATAGTATGTTAACTGATATAACCGTATCTTGGGAAATTCGAAATTAAAAGTTTGTAATTTATTTTATTTATGAATTTAGCTCTCAATATGAAGTACTGTATTAAAATTAATATCCAGAGAAAGGTATATTAAAACTTTCCCTCGTTTTGGATTATCGACTGGACAGCCCCCTGGTGGCAGAAAGTTGTCGACAATTAGCGCCGAGTTGGGAGCCAACCCCTGCCCCGTGGCGGTCGCTATCTGTCCATCTTTCTCTCCCTGTCAACCTAAATTAAAAACAAACCACTGGGAAAACATGGCCACTCCCCTAACTGAAACTTCCAACCCAACCCTTTTCGCTTTGTGTTCCCAATATAAATATCGTAAAATTTTCATGCTGTTCTCTGGCACAGGCCTGGGGTTGAAAATGTTTAAAATGAAAACATAAGATTTATTTATTTAATTCAATAAAGACTCTATGATTGATCATAGACAATATATATTTATTATTATATACAAAAATAATTATATTAAGGCTTCATTTTATTCAGTTCATTCTACAATTTCTATAATCTGATAGAATTTACAAAACCATCACACTTCCCATTATATATAAAAATATTTAAGTAAAAACAACATTTTTTAGGTATTGAGATAAAAAACACACACACACACACACACACATACATTTACAAATCCCGACCTCCTGTTTATTTCCACTATAATGAAATATTTTATTTTGGTACGCTAATTTAACAAATATATTTAACACTGAACAAAATAGCCAGAGTGACAAGACTTCTTGTCCAGATGGAGTCCCGAGGTAGAGGATCTGTTTAACTCGGATCAGTAAATTATTAATAAACTTAAAATATTACAATATAAATAAGGACCGGAGGTCCTGTAGCCATATTCTACTAATACTTCTCCTCTTCCTGGTACTAAACATTGTCCCCAGTAATACCGTTTTTGGAGCTCTGCTGTCTTCCATTCTTAGTGCATACCATTCAATTCTTCTCTCTTTTATGAACTGAACTATGTCAAAAGGACCGTCAATTTCATACAACTATCTGTTTTTCCGAATTCTCTACTCACCCTCAACCACAAGAGGTCAGTATATTTTCCTGAGAATTCTTCTTTCGAAAATTCTCTAGGCGTTTATTGTGGAAGTTTTACGCTGGATTTTGCTGAACATGCCTAAGGTTATGCTTAAGGTTTTATATAACCTTATCTTTGTTGCTCGTGACAAGAGCGATGATCGAAAAACCTTTCAAGTTCTCAAAATAGTCTCGGTTACCTGCAATAATCCGTTTTTTCACTTCTTTCAATATCTTATTTATTTTAATTATTACAGATCGAAAACCCAAAATTGAAAAGTTACGTCTTTTACCTGACGCAGAATGGATACTCTGCCAGTTGTGAGTGAACTTAAATAAATATAAGTCATGTATTGCATAATCTTTTCCTACAGTATTACAGCTATTTTAGAATCCATTACGGAAATCTCGCCACGTACAAACTGTTCAATATGTATAATAACTATTATATAAAGTGTATATCAGCCCTCTAACCCAGAACGTTTCCCGGAAAGTTGTTAGTTTCGGGCCGATGAGTTGCCGTTGGTACTTTGGTACTTTAGCGTACTATGGCTGTGACACTTAGGTAATGAGTAAGTAGCTCAGAGGGCGCCCCCCCCCCCAAGCTCCAGTTGGGAGATCTCAACCGAGACATTACCCTAACTGGTAATTAATGGGATCAACCTTTATGAGTTGAGTTGTCTGCTCTCAATTAACTCGGCTATAACTGGCCCCAGAAATTAATTTACACACATCGCTAGACTTGTTAATTTTGGAAGAGTTACCAATTTTTTTACAAATATTTTTACTCAATAGATTAAAAATAAATCGAAGTAAGTCAATCTAATGCTTCCGAAATATGTTCTTAAAATATTTCATAAATTAATTCAGAAAAAACAAACATCTAGGTATATATGTTCATTGATTCAGAATTTTAGTAACTTTTAACTGTACAGGATAAGTATCAAATATCAAATACAGGTAGGATATCGATAGCATAAAATAAGAAACAACTTGTATTTCGGACTAGGCTCTGTCCATTACGTTATATTACGCCAAGCTATTATTGCCTGACAATTAAAAATTATCCTATAATAAACTTGGCATTGCTTAAAATTTCGATTTAAACGAAAGGTTTAATTTGGGGTCATGATTATTAATTTAACTATAAAATTTTTAAATTAAGACATAGCTGTAGTCCCTTTAAGGTTTTGTAATGTTTCTTCGAGCTATTTTTCGTTGTTTCAGTATCCATTTGGGCTCCAAATGAGAGATTTATCCAAATATATTCCTCATTAGTGGATCTGTTCAACAGAAAGTAGTAGAATGGCATTAAATGATACCGTGGAACTGGATATAATAAGTGTAAGACGAATGGTTCAAGGTTGTCGAGTTGGATTTTTTTGGAACTATTTTATTTTTTTCAAGTTTCGACACAATTCTTGAAGGTTTATGGTATGATATTTGGTTATTAGGAATGCGATGAATAGGTCATTGTTCAATGATAGCAAACTATTGTTCCAAGCTTAATAGAAGTGTACTAGGGTTGGAATGTCCGCTTTCTACATCGTACACTCAATGGAACTTAGGATACCAGCGTGAGGAACACCGCCCGACTTGCTAGATAATATGAAAAACTATAGTATATTTATATCAACAATATGGGAATCCATAGTTTGTTAAATTAAGATATATAATTTTATTGTTTGTATATAGATATAGTTTAAGTGTCATAATTAAATTCATTTTTACAATATATTCTTTGTTTTTGTTACAGGTGAGTAATTCATTCCTTAACAACAAAATTATTATAACCGAAGGCTACTGTAAGTAGAAAGAAAGATTTCTAATTTTTTTTTTTTTTTTTTAATGATTAAAATTGCTTGAAAGCAAAATATCTTATGTAGTATTTTCTGAGGATATAATTGTATAAGTCAATCTTCTTAAAAGTGCAATTTACATATTTTAATTCATTTTTTTAATATTCTATGAAAATATATCAAGACTAATATCTATCATGGAATATTCAGCACTCGTAAAACAAATTTATAAACACAGTAGAAATATGATTAATTGTTTCCTTACAAAATCAAGGCAATCCTGTGAGGGATATTGGGAGGACTGTTAGTAAAAACGTGGGTACAGTCAGCGAGGAGATATACAATAGAGCAGTCACGAGTGGAGTGGGGATGGGATTCGTCCCCCCTCCACTATGCTACCCTAACCTCAAAAGTTACAACTAAAGTTACAAGTGTTTGCTTTTAATTTTTTATTTTTTTCGTAAACCTATTCTCGTTGAGTTTTTATTTTGTTTATGAATCCATTCCACATTAAGTATGTCTTTTTGTGCTGCAATTGGATGTAAGAACAACAACAAGACTGGTCAAATTAAGTTCGCGATGGTGTTAAATGCAATTACTTTTTTATAATAAACTCCACGTCAAAAATATCGCAATACTTTGAATTATTTGAATTTTTATTATTAATTATAACTTTTATTTTCAATAAAAATCCTTTATATTAACAATGTTTAAGTAAAAAATGATACACTGTGTTTGAAGGAAGTTTATTACCTATACATGCATCAGCAACAGTCTAAAATAATGTTGGTGAGTTGGGAACTGGGTTAACTCTGGGTAGTATACTGGTGGGGGAATACTGCTCCCACCTGCCTGTAGCTCCGCCCTATCTCAATAACAGTATATCTCCTCGCTGGGTACAGTATCTAAAATTATAAAAAGATATAAAGAATTAGGCTATTTTTTTTTGTTTTCATTACAAGCATATTATTATTTACTTTTTACAAATGTATGGTATGTAAGTTTATAATAAATCTATTGTTTTTTATAGGAATTTTATTTTGTATTTCTGTTAAAATAAATATTGATACTACACCGATTAGATAGAACACTCCATTACTCACATGTTATTATGTCGGAATGAGGGATGAGGAAGGTAGCACAATGCAGACTGAGGCCGAAGGCGCGATACCTCCGAAGGTGACAGAGCCCAGCCAGACAATGGGATCACCCAGACCTCCTTAGAGCGAGATACATAATTGCGCCGACGGCATTGTCCCACTAAGAGCTAGCCCCCGCTGTAAATTATACTTAGCCCTAACACCCAACTAATTAACAATCCCAAATCCTCGCATCCCAGCTCAGATTGTTCTTCTTGGGGAATAAATGCCCCCTTTACATGAGAAGAAACACACTGTGAGAGCTGCTTTGCCTTAGATAACAGCTATTGCCATATTTCTTATGTGTTCTGAGCTTACTCGGTGATTATGGCACCCTTAGTTCTACCTGAGGTAAAACCAGGTAAGCAATCTGTTAATTGCATTTCTTCTTCTCGTCCTTTGGTTGGGGGTATGTTTATTTCATACCCGTATTAAACGTTTTTTTTTTCATACCCATTTTGTCACGATATTTTCCGTATCACAAATTATATGGATAATATTTTTTGTTTTATAGCATTTTTACCTGTAACGAAATTGGTTTAGTAATTAATAGCGATAAAACGAAATATATGGTTAGTAGTGGAAACGGGGAACATTTTAGTAATGTAAATATTTCTGGGATAAAGTTTGAGCACGTTGAGCAATTCAGATATCTAGGCTCTATTATATCAAGAAAAAATTATATTCAAAAGGAAATAAGGGCTTGTTTAAAAGCCGGTAATGCTTGTTATTTCTCGGTCGTTAAACTACTCAATTCGCGCTTACTCTCCAGAAATTTAAAAATTAGGACATGTAAGGCTATTATACTACCAACAGTTCTCTACGGATGCGAAACATGGCCGCTTACGTTAAGGGAAAACAACAGCTTAAAGTTTTCGAAAATATAGTACTCCATAGAATATTTGGCCCAAAAATTTGGCTAACTGCGCGAGTTATATCCGGTAAATATAGTTGAGGTAACAGCAGCGTGAAGGTTAAAATGGGCATGTAAAGTCGTTGGGTTTAGTAAGGATCGGATTTCGAAAAAGTGAACAGTTTTGAGCCGTCGGGTAAACGGTCGAGGGATAGACCAAGACCTAGATGGGTGGATTGCGTCAAGGGCGATCTGGGAGATTTGGGTTTTGAGGGAGTGGGTTGGAGGAAGGTGTGTGGTCAACGGTTGGTGGTGTCGACATCGAACCTTCGGGTTTGCTAAGCCTTTATTTATCTATATATCATTTATCACTAAGATCTACCGTTTAAGAGCTATATTAATTTGACTGAAAAAAGTCATGTTTGTCTACAATTTTAGTGTTGGAATTTTTTTGACACTCCCTAGGTTTGTTGGCTCGGATCAAAAATTTTTTTCGATAGCTTCCTGAAAAGAAATTTATTGAGGAGCTATCCGTTTAGGAGCTATATTGAATTGAAAAAAGTCACGTTTGAAAGCGCTATTTTCTCTCAACTTTGTTTATTTCGAATAATCATTATCTGTTAATTTAATTTAATTATTAATTTAGGTAATTTGATCCTTTTAATTCTAAAATGTAAATTGGGAAAATCAGTAGATTATAGATTGGCATATCCATGATCTATTGTTTTTCCCAGCCAAGGAGAAATTGAGCTTTTTTTTTTTAATATCACTCTTAGAATTAGAAATTACCCAATGTAGGATGTTTAGGGAAGTTTTCTGTTGCCGCTTTCTAGCCAAATAAATTAGTAGTTCATCATATACATGTTTTCAATGTTTTTTTTTTTTTTTTTGTGTGGTTTTTTTTCATCAGCTTTATAATAAGGCAAAGAATCCGAATTTTATTTTTTTCAGTGTGAGCGGTCGGATTTACAACGAAAAATGCTAATTTATCGCACTTTTTTTTCAGTTCTGAAAAACTAGATTTAAAAAGTGCTCCTGATGAGTTGTTCTTCACATGTTATTGACAAGTAGTTGTGATAATTTCCTCAAATTTACTTATTGTAAGTTGTATATTTATAAGTTGTAAAAATAAGCTACAAAGTACTGCAAACTACTATTTGATTCTTCAATGAACACTTGATGTTGGAGCAACGGTTTGAAAATGCTTAAAAACTGCGGTTTTTTAGTGTTCTGAGAAACGATCATCCCCACTCCCGGAACATTAAAAAAAAAATTCTTTCTTATATCATATGTCTTCGTTTGTATCATTTATTTAATTTCTTTCAGGCTTAGTTATTGTATTTTTAATCAAACAATGAGTTCATATTACCTCATGTGTTGTTGTATACATTACTTAAATTTGTAATTTTTTTAGATTGATATGTCTTTCGGCTGGGGGTGGTTAGGGTGGAACGTTTTTTTTTCACCTCCAAAAATGTAACATTTAGATACGCTGTTGCTCTGTTGGTGTTGCTCGGATCTGAAAATTTGACCATTTTCCTCATCCGAACTATTATAGAGAATATTTTTCTGGGATTTGTTACGTTTGTCGCTTGGACCTACCGTTTGGAAGCTATTTTGATTTGCTTGTATTTTTAAGTGAGAGGGCTTTTGTGACTCGTCCAGATTACAGACAGTAGATATAATTGCAGTAGATAATAAGTAGAGATATCCGTGATCTATTGTTTTTCCTAGTGGAAAAGAAATTGATTTTTTTTTTTTTTTTTTTCATTGCTCGATGTAATCTCTCTTTAGAATTGTTTTAGTGTATTTTGTTAGGAATGTTTCCTACAATTAATTAAAAATATTATAATTTTTCATCCCTCAAAGTTTTGTATTTACAACTAAGTTTAATCATTACTAAATACATGCTTTGAAAATATATGTAGCCATAAAAACCGAGGAAAGCGTGCTCCTATAAATACAAAAAGTTTGTTCCCGTTTCCCGGAGAGGAAAGTTTTTCCAGCCATAAATACAACACATACTCAGGGAACATTAAGTATGCTCGCATGTTAGTTTTAAACAGGAAGCGCACTAAGAAAGAGGATGGACGATGGGAGAGAAGACATTAGGACATTACTGCGGGGGGGGGAGGGGTGTGGCAGGGGGGTCCCAGGCGCGAAATGTCTCTTCTAATTGTTTAACTAAGTCGTGTCTTAATTGTACTCGTTTGTTACCTTCCTAAATTACTTTGCTCTTCTAACGAGTCCTTCCTGTGTTCAAATATTTAATATTTTCAAAAGTTCTGTATTTTGTTTTAAGTATTACATTTTCTTACTTTTATTTTGAACATTTTATATGAGACAGTAGGTTGACATGAACCTCTTAAGGCTACAATATTTTTATACAAATACATATATTTATAGGAAAAAGCAACTTGTTGATAATGAAGATTCAGTGCAAGAAGAAATCCTTTTCATTTTGCCTCCTCAGAACTGATGATGAATGTTTAACGTTCGAAACTTGTTTTGTAATAAAACTTGGTACCAAGCCCTGTATGATAGGTATATTGACGATGGAACTTATTCATTATCCAATTAAAATTTTTGTTATATTTTATTTTTGGAACTTACAGACTTTTCCATTTACATGACTCAATTCATCAAACTTAATAGGAAAAAGTAGTCTAATATCCAGTCAACATTAAAAAAACAAAAACATTCGGGTTAAAGCTTTATTGGAGAGCCGACGTTTTGGCCTTCAGTTGCAGGCCTTCTTAAGGGCGACTGTGGCAACTCTGGGAGGCAAATCAACAGTATTTGTTCATTCACTTCCTACAGCAGCAACAGCAAAGGTGGGGACGGGAGATAAGTATATCTGAAATATTAATTCTACGCTAAATGCGATTAGAAAGAACTTTTTTTTATAACATCTCTAATCTAAATACATAATTTAGAAATATTTTAATACCAACCACCAGGTTTATCCATAAAGGCACCCACTTTATATAGGCTGGATTTGCCCCAGGAGTGTCTCGATTAATAAATAAATTGCAATATAAAAAATAAATCACAAAGGTTCTGCGGTGATTCCTGCGGGATCTTTTAGGTTTTTTTTTTTTCTGGTTTACAAAATACATTTTTCTATTCCTTCATCTTCTTTTATATCGTATCCTCTTCTACTAAAAAGGATCCTTTCTTCGTAGCCAAAAATCTTTATCCTCTCCCAACTTCTTTCTTTTCCAGTCTTTTACTTTTCTATCCTGTTTTACAGATCTGCTAGAATCTGACGATATTTGTTGAGGCCGAAGGATATCCTTGGCCACTCTCTCCTTCCACAATTAAAATTAGCTTTTTCGTCCTTAAGGATTTTAAGATGGCGGAATATTATTAGTTTTTCGTCCTTGCTGTTTTAACAGTTTTTTAAGTTATTCGAACAATTTCTTCCGCCATTGTTGTCCTCCAGGATACTGTTTTAAAATATTTGACGATTTTAATATGACGGACTTCCGCTATTGTTGTCCTTAAAAGGACACTGTTTTGAAATATTCGATGATTCAACTGTTTTTTAAGATGGCGGAAGGATATTTTATTCGTTGTTACCTCATTCCACGGGAGGCTGGAAATAGTTAAATTATGATTAAATTATAGTAGGACCTACAGACTTGAAATTTGGAGAACAGCAAAATACTAGAATATCGAACGTATCCAATCCTTCCAATCCAAACCCCTGAGAACCATAACCAACACCCTTATTTAGGTGTCAAACAAAACCTTACATAATGTCCTTAACATACCTTTTGTCCTTATAGCGTATTCCTTCTACGCCTTCTCAGGGTTATAATTCTATCACTTTTACTCTCTGTGTCATATATATATTATTACCCTAATCCGAAAATTTTTTTTTCTTAGTGTGCGATTGGCCAAACAGAACAGAACCATTACGTCGGTGCTAATGGTCTGCTGAAGTCCATAGGTGAAAAGGTAATTATAAGGATCTAGGAATGAATAAAAAAATTGGGAAGGATAGAGTGGTAATAAAGGACATGATTCTCCCGGAATAAAGGACGTAGGAGATATCAAGAGCTGGCGTGGGCAGGGTCGCTAGGTCCCTGAAGTAGATCTGTTCTTCACTGGGATTGTGAAAAAGTATCTACCCGCTACCGCGCTATGTATTCAGATAATAGTTTATTATAAAATAAAAAACTCTCAGTGCTCGGGATTCATGGCCAAGCCCTTTTCAGACGGATTTCTTCTATCAACGTTTCTGTAGTTACTATGGTTTTTGATAGTATGTTGTTTCTATAGGTAATTTACAATTATAGTTTTAGTTTCCATTTAACAATAATACATCTATACAGGACACCAGTTGCTTTAGTGTTTAGACAAGACTGGTAAACGTGTAACATACAACCGTTGGGGCTAATCCGCCCCATCGGAGATATCAAGGTAATTAATCTATTAAATATGCACCGCTACGGCAATTATTGGTCCGCACCTGGACACCTGCTGCCCAATCAGCAGCCGTCATCCCGAATTGACCAATCCGAGCGGCTAATGATTTATCCGCTGCTAATGACGACGCCTATAGGCCCTCCTATATATTTAATCACAATTGCTCCCCCCCCCCCCCCTCCCCCTACCCTACTAACATAACTAATGCCCGTTGGGTGCGGCCTCGTCTTTAATTACCGCTATTAATTAGAGTTACGATCTGGTGATTAATATCGCTAATAAACGGCCAAGTGCTTTATTATAAATTATTTGTTATTGATTTAGTTATTTTTAGTGATTATTATAATTATTATTAATACCATTACTATAATATTACGTTAAGTACATATACGTAAGTTAGCATGATCTGAGAAGTTTATTTTCTTCTGAGGTGTCCTAGGTTTATTAAGAGTACCGAAGATGTATGGCTATCACGCAAAAAACCATTAGAAGTGGCTTATTTGTCCAGTTGTATATCTGTACCTCGGAGGTACAGGCTACTATGTCCATTTCTTACCAAAAATAAATTATTACGCATTCCTATTCACTTTTATCACTTTATACAGAGGTATAAAAGAATTCTGTTTTCTTGACCAAATAATTCTAAGGTCAGTTACATAAAAAAGTTTTTTTTTTATTTATTTATTTTATTTTTTGGTGTGGGAGGGTATAATATCCTTATGTACTCCAATTGGGATAGGAAGGACGGGTTACCAACCTATTCTAGCCTGAGTGGGAAAATAAGACTCATTTCGTACACTCAAATTTAATAAACAGTTCAAGAAATTAAATCTTTTAAAAATAAAACCGATTCAAATTGCTCTCCTGTAAAGTTATGGAAATGTGACATAGTGTTCTATACCTCCGAGGTACTAATATATCAAACCAATTTATTAGTTTTTTTGATTGTTGGGGCTTAAGTTCTTATGTACTGGGGCTGGAAGTAAGGGTTACCCTGCCTGTTAACCACCCTTTGGCTGGAATTGTAAAATGAAAAAATCATAATGGTCCTGCCAATAAACAAATTTTAACCCGCCCGGGGTGGGATTCCAGACTACGGCCTTATGTAGCAGGCGTATTTAGACCGTCGCTTCAACGCGATTAGCCATAGATCACAATCTGATCTTCCAAATATTTTTGACGACCGAAGGATATCCTTGGTCATTCCATCCCGACAAATTAAGTTTCGTTCCTTTGAAAATTATATTGTTTCGTTTTTAATTGTACACTTTCTCTTCACGTTTAATCCTTATCATATGACTCTAAAAGATTCTAAAGGAAGAAAGAAATAATAAGAAGAAAATTAACTTTATTCTGGGACAAGTTGTCCGCTAGGAATGACATATGAGTACAATACACAGGACAATCGTCTGGCTATGATATTTAATTATAATAAATAATAATAACAATTTATTAATAATTAAATTATGAGTTACAAAATAAACTCTATTTATAGATATTAATAATAAACTCTTCGGAGATACTATTTTGGGATCTGCCAGAAACTAACGAGTTTTGAGGCCGAAGGATATTCCGCCATTGTTGTCCTTTTAAAAATTGATCAAATATTTTTGATTTTTTAAAAAGACGCTCTCTCTTCACATTGAATCCTTTTCACAGGACACTTAAATAAAGAAACTGTTTTGAGATCTGCCATGAATCTAACGTTTTCTGATGGTCGCAAGATAGTCCGCCATTGATGTCATTTTGAAATTAAGTGCGGTAATATTTCTATAAATAAATAACTTCTACTACAGCACCAATTTCTGCTTTTACGTTTAAAATTTTTGTTCTTCTTTTTTTTTTTTTTTTTTTTTTTTAAATTCTGAAATAGCTCCTGTATTTAAAAAATATAAATGATTCCATAAAGCCAACCCATGATACCACAAGATAAAGGACTAAACAAAGCAAACATTAATATAAATAATAGGAACAAAAAAAATTCAGGATTAACTATGGGAGTTGGAATTAAAGACTGGATTCACGCGTAACGACTTTTGTTACAAACTATTGTATAGGTTAGTGTAGCATATCTGAGAAAATTTTAGTTGAAATTCAAGACCAAAGAGGGCTTTAGAGTGTATTATTACAGCAGAATTGAGAATGTGGCAAAAACGCTTAGAGAAGATGAGGACGAAATTGTTTATTTGATTTGAAGATTCGTTTTTTCTTCTTTTATTTTAATTTTAACAATGTACGTGCGTTTTATTAATGTAAAAAAAATATATTTATAATTAACCCATCAAGACAATTTAAGTTTTCAAAAATTTAAAGGATTAGTCAAAGTAAATGAGGAACAAAAATATTCTAATTAGGGATAAAATTATGGGAGTTGGAATAAAAAGTTTTTGTTGACCCACAAAGATTTTTTGTTTTATTACTAACCTGGTAGAAGTCCACAGAAGTTTTACCTGTAATTATAGTTATTATGAAATGGATAACTTAAAATACATTGGTCTCACTTAAAAGAAATAACGATAGTTTATATACACTCATATATATATATATAGAGAGAGAGAGCTATATAGCTATATATGACTGTCTGTATAGCTGGATAGTGTGGTGGAATGTACTACATTGTCTAAAAATATATTCTTTCCCAGAAAGTATTTCTATATTAGCATTTATGTTCTGGTATTTCCAGTTTTATTTGCAGAGACAGGTAATCGAAGGTAATAAAGGTAATTGGTGCCATAAAGTGGCTGCCTGGCGGTCATCTCGGGTCAGGAGGTCACAGCCAGGTCACTGTTGTCTCTCTCCGTCCAATCTTGTCATCTTCCCACGTCTTGGGTCAAAGGGCTATTTGAAAGGTCTTCCAGTGTTCTCTTGAAGGAAATATAAAATGTATTAATATTATATTTTAAAAATAATGGTATATTTAAAATTCTTTCCTCAACTATTCGAACTCATAGTGGCCTAGTGCAGTCAGAAAGATTCCATGTTCTTAATATATATTATCTTCATATGGCTCTGTTATGATTTGTGTCAAATGGAAAAAAAAATATTTATTCATTATATTGAAATTTACAACTGTATGTAAAAAACAAAACACATCTAGTAAAGATGGTAATAACATACTCGTACATAATAACATACAATTGCTTGTAAACCAACTACCGAGTGGTAGCACTTCAATAAGAGTTCTATATCAGAAGGTCTCGAGGCCATCTTCTTTTCAAACGCCTCGGAAGGTTGACAGGGATATAAAGGGAAACAAATTGAGAAAGTTGTGGATTTTAATGGTTATGACATTTACTATGAAAGGATAGGTATCAGGTTTGGGATAAATCAGCTACATATGGAGCATTTAGATGTTTATGGATAAGTTTATTTGTAACATAGGGTAAACCAAACAGTTATTTACACCCTTAAGCAATTATTCGAAAATTCATACTATAATTATACAAAAATTGTTCCATAAAGTTGAAATTTACAGTTATTTTTCCATAATTACTATACTTTAAGCTATATAAACAAAAAAGTTCTCATCAAGCATTATTCCTAGAATGTGTATTATAAGATAGTGACAGGAACTAATGTTAAATCAGTTATTGACACTCAAAGGATATATTTTAAAATACGGATAGGATTGAAACTTCTTTTACACAGTTAAGATGTAGGATTTAAAGGAATTTTTGATTTTTTTTTTTTTTTTTTTTTGGTTAAATATGTTTTTTTCTAATATTGAGGATAGGGTGTCAATAACTGTTTGATGTAGGTACCGTATTTAACTTTAGAAACCAGTCTTTGAATAAAAAAACAACAACATACAAATGGCAAATAATTCGTCACTCCTTACTGTATTGATCCTTTATACATTATGTATAACTGAATTGGAAGATAACAAGATAACGATATACACCATTTAAAAGAACGGAAACGACATTTTTTATTTGTTTTAGGTTTCACTCCTAATCTACGAATTTCATTATATTTTTCCAGTCTCGCTGTAGCAGCCGTAGTGAACAGAGTACAGTCCAAGTTATATAGTTACGTTTTCTTTTAGTTTTCTTTTATTTAAGACATTTTTACTTTTCATTATAGTTTTTCGTTTTTCTTATTAATTTTACGAAGTTAATAACCCATTCCAAAGCCCTTGGAGGAGGGGCCGAAAATACAATGGATGAACCACCAGGACCATCAACATCAACATCAAATAGAAATATCAAACGGAAAAGAGGTGATGCTGTACAATATAATATTGACGTGGCAAACTGCTACGACATACTGTCTGATATGGATGAGGATGAAATTTCGGAGTTATCTACATCTATAAACAATAAAGGTAAAATCAACAATCAATATCCACCTATCATAATAAACAGCCCGTTTAATAACATTAAAGAAACCATAAATGCTATAAAAACGCAAGTAAAAGAAATAAAAGTAAAATATAACGGAAATAAAACAAGCATTTATACATTCAATAGCCAGGATTTCTCACTAATTAAAAATATTTTTAAAGAAAACAATTTATACTTTCACTCATATACTCCTAAAAGCGAAATAAAGCCTAAATTAGTTCTAAAAGGATTTCCCCCAGAATTCCCTATCGAGGAGATAACAGAAAACCTTAAAAACCAAGGCCTTCAGGTGTACAAAATATACCAAATGGAAAGAAAAACTGAAACAGGACTAATTAAACTTCCATTAGCAATAGTAATTTTAGAAAATAAAGAGCAATAAATAAAAAATAAATAAAATAAACTATTGTTGCGATCTAGTAATAAAATGGGAAAAATACAGGTCAAATAAAATAATCACGCAATGCTACGTATGCCAGGAATTTAATCACGTAGCACGAAACTGTTTTAAAAAACCCAAGTGTCTCAAATGTTCAGGAGATCACTTATCAAAAGACTGCCCCAACGCACTCATTGACGGATTTAAACCAAAATGTATCAACTGCTCTGAAGAACATTTTTCAAACTCACCTAACTGTATAAAATTCGCAAGAAACCTGGAATTGCAACTAAGCAAGAAGAACCCCACGATAAAAGCAGCACCGCGAAAAAATTTCAAAGCAACTAAAGAAGCATTCCCAACTCTCCCGAACCCAAAATCTCAGTGGCCTTCAAACACCTTCTCATCGAAAGACCATCAAAATCAGGAGCCTTCGTTCTCTGATTGTTTTAAAGAAATTAAAAACTTTTTTAGCTCATTTAACATTGGAAAAATAATTTCAAATTTTAAAAATACGATGACAAAACTAAAAAATGCTGAAGACGGAATGTCAAAAGTTTTTATTTTAATAGAAGGATTGTTATCATTTATTGATTAATGGTAAATATAACAAATACTAATATATTTTATAATTATATGTTTAAATATGTTATAATCATAAATGTTTTAGAATTACTTACGAACTTCGGCTTCTCTAATTCTACCATCACAACCTACACTCATAACAACAACAGTACACCAACTTGTTACAGTTACACACTCGCACGTCTAAATAAATATTTTTACTTTACACAACTTACAGTCCTTTACCTAACAGATTCTAAAGCGATACTGAAATATGTCTCGTACAAAACAAACTACTTACAGTATCTCTGTACTATAAACATAAATAATAAACAAACTCGTAAACATTTTCTCCTCATTTCTGTTATTATTCTTTTATGTTATTTACTTAATCACTTATATAAGCAAACTCAAATTTATCGTAAATGGTAACAAATAACGATAAAATAAAATTCTGTATGTGGAATGCCCAAACCATAAAAGGTAATTCAATAGAATTTAATCAATTTCTACTCGAAAACAAACCGGACATTGTTTCAGTAAGTGAGACTCGACTAGCCCCAGGTGACAGATTTTCAATTCCGGGTTACAAAATATACCGGAAAGATCGTAACAGGCAGGGCGGGGGAGTTATGATATTAGCCCGCCAAGACATTAGTCACACATATCTCCCGGTAGATGGCCTTACTCACGTCGAAGCTGTCGCCATTCAACTCAGAATAAATAATAAAATTACCGCAATCATCGCTACCTATATTCCTCCTAATAAACAACATACGCCAGACTTAATTAAATTATTTAATATTAGTAACAATTTTATCATCTTCGGCGACTTAAATGCCAAAAATAAACAGTGGAACTGTCATAATAACAACAAAAATGGGAAAACACTTTTAAATATTATATCAAGACACAACATAGAACTCCATAGCCCCTCAGAACCCACATATATTCCATCTCAAAGCCGTTTTAAAACCGAGTATTATAGATTTAGCTCTTTCTAAAAATATCAATATCTCTCGTTTAGTCTCTCTACCATGTCTCTCTTCGGATCACAACCCTGTGATCTTCCGGGTAAACTCCAAAGTTAATAAAAACAACTCAGCTTCGAGAGTAAATTTTAAAAATGCAAACTGGCAAATATTTAGACAAACTATTGATCGAGAAATAGAAATAAACCCCGAAATTACATCTTCCTCTGACTTAGAATACAATATAAATAAATTCAGCTCAGCAATTAAATCAGCTATATCAACCACTATTCCAAAAATATCTCATAAATTTCACGAAAAATTCCCAATTCACCTAAAAATGCTCATCAAATTAAAAAATAAAATCAGAAAAAAGTATCAAAGTTCCAACAACCCAATACACAAAATAATAATGAATAGACTGAATTATTTGTAAAAATGAAATTAAATGACTGGAAAAATCACAACTGGGCCCAAACTCTAAAAGATATAAAACCTGGAGACAAATCTCTTTGGAAATTCCACCGCATTTTTACAAATCGCTCTCAATGTATATCTCCCCTTAAAATACCGGATGGATTTGCCTACTCTGATAATAGCAAAGCAACTTTACTAGCGGAATATTTTACTTCCACATCTCAAATCACCAAAGACTTTGGCTCACCCCACCACAATCACTCTGTAAACAAAACTGTAAATAAATATCTTCAACAAAAGGTACCATCTAATTTCCCTTCCGTAGCACCAAAAGAAATAATTCATATTATAAAAAAGCTAAAAACTAAGAAAGCTCCGGGCGAAGACAATATTCCTACAATAGTTATTAAAAATCTCAGTAAGAAATCAATAATGTTCCTGACAAAAATTTTCAATTCCATTTTCCGCCTCCGACATTTCCCTGCTTCCTGGAAAACAGCAAAAACTATACCAATACCTAAACCAAATAAAGACCCATCAGAAGCCGTTAACTATAGACCGATCAGTCTTCTTAACATTATTTCAAAAATATTTGAAAAAATATTCTTGAAAAGGTTAAACAATTTCATATCTGACAATAATATCATGGTTAATGAACAATTTGGTTTTAGAAACCACCATTCTACAGTGGCACAATTAGCCAGATTGACAGATTTTATCACAGCAGGTTTTAATGAAAAAAAACATACGGGGATGATCTTATTAGACATCGAAAAGGCTTTTGACACAATATGGCATAACGGACTAATTTACAAGCTCATCACTTACCAATTCCCACCCTACATCATTCATATTATCCATTCATTCCTTTCTAATAGATCCTTTCAAATCACAATCAACAATACCACAACATCTAAATATTCCCTATCAGCTGGTCTTCCCCAAGGATCCTGTCTTTCCCCTACTCTCTTTAACCTGTACATATCCGACCTTCCTTCTCTTCCTTCAGTTGAAAGATCGTTTTACGCAGATGACTCCGCCATTTACACTAGTTCCTACAGAATAGATACAATAGAAAATAGATTAAAATCATTATACTCCAAATTCAATAAATATTATAAAAAATGGAAAATTCAAATAAATGAAAACAAAACTGCAGCAATACTGTTTACAAAAAGAAGACCTAAAATAGCGGATCATATCATTCTAAATAAAATTCGAATCCCTTGGGAACAAACTGTTACCTACCTAGGTCTCGAATTAGATAAACGTTTAACTTTCACAACCCATATTAATAATAAATGCTGCAAAGCCAAAAAACTTATCAGTACAATGTCACCATATTTCCGAAGAAGATCCCCATTATCAACTCGCAACAAAATTATTCTATACAAATCAGTCATTCGACCATTACTAACATACGCCTCTCCGGTATGGAGCTCCACATGTGACTCCAATTACAAAAAAATAGAGAGAATTCAAAACCAATGCCTGAGAATCATTAACGACTACCCAAGATACACAAAAATAACTGACATGTTGCACGATCTAGGTTTTCAAACAATTAAACAGTTTATTTACTCCCAGACCCAGAACTTTTTTCAACTCAACAACAAACTCAGACAATCCCATAATACAAGCAATAGGCAAATATAATAAGCTAACCCTAAGAAGATACGTACACAAACGAACTAAACACATACTACTAATAATAAAAAAAAAAAAAAAAAAAAAAAAAATAAAAAAAAAAAAAAAATTAATAAGACATACTTAGAATTTATTAGTTTTAGTTAAAATTTAAATTTTGCAAATCAAAGTATTGTAAGAATTAATTTGTTCTTAAATAGTAATTAATTTTAATGCCCAAAACTTTAGCTTATTGTATATATTTTTCATTTATTTATTTTATTATTATTATTATTAGTTTATTATTTTTTATTTATTTTTATTTTTTTTTTTTTTTTCTTTTTCTGAGTAGGTTTTTGTCAGTTTTTCCTACAGTTTTAAAAAGTATTCTGTTTTAATTTTATTGAATGAAATTGTAGTGTGAATTGTTTTATAGCAAAACATGTACTTATACAATTATGTTACAGAATTGTAAATTGTTAAATTGCATAAAATAAAGCTCTTTTTATATATATTATATTTTTCCGACAAGTTCACAAGAAGAATCAATAGTAAGTTACATAAAAAACTTGAAGATTCCAACCTTTTCATTGCCATGAATGCATCTACATATGTGCTGAGTTCTAGGATTTAAAACGAATTTTATTATTATTTTATTTTATTTTTTTTTGGTTAAATATTTATTTCGTCAATTTTTAGGTTAGGGTGTCAATAACTGTTTGGTTTACCCTAGTAAGAAGTTTATTTATATTGTGGTTTTGCCACTGCTATGAAAAGTACGGATATGCAATTTTTTTATTGAAAAAAAACAACATTAAATCATGGATTTGTCAGTCTATAATCTACTGCTTTGATAAGGAAAATCTGCCGGGAAATTTTCGATCCGAGCAACGCCGGTATTTTCGGTAGTTTTGATGTTAATTGAACTAAACCGGGACCTATAAAATCCGGAAGGTTTGTGTTCCTCCGGCATTTATTGCTAAACCTTGTAACGACGAATTTTCAGAATTTTGCTGTGCAATTTTTTTTCTTTAATTATTATTATGTAAGATATATAAAATCTAGAAGGCCGTGTAATTAAATAATAAATATTATTGTACAAGCCAGTACCACAGCCGACTGTATATTACGGGATAGTAATGAAGCAGGAGAGGGGCGGGAGGAGAGATACATTAGCAGCGGGTAAAGGTTTGCGGTAATGAGAGCCCGCTGTTAAATCCAATTACACGCACAGTTTGACCTGATAATATCCTATAGATTAATGGCCTTCGTATCAGCACAAAACGCTTATAGTTGTGTATGCTATTTTCTTCCCTCAGGGCTCCGTGTATATATATGTTTATATCTGTGTATTATAATCTGTATGATGTATTACTAACGGATTTGATACTGAGGATTCATATTCATGATGGAAGATTATTGTATGTGTATGATTTATTGCATTGTCTAATAATTCGGTCAGGCACTGTTTTCGAACATCTGTGATTATACACTGTATGTACTGAATAAATATATAATCCATTTTGTAAAAATCAATTTCTCCCTGACAGAGAAAAATAGATCATCAAAATGTTTATGTATACTGCTTTTTTCAATTGATTTGGTGGATGAAAGGGCTATGTCACATTTTTTAAAAAATGCAATCTAGTTCATTCTGTGAAGAATTTATGTACAGAAGTGTTAGGTAGTGAAATCTGAATACTTAAGAACAACTAGAAAATGAGATATACAAAAAAAAAAAACTTTAAACATAAATTACATAAAATTGTTTTTGTTACATAACATCCACTGAACCCTTCAATTTACATTTCAAAATTAAAAGGATCAAGTTAATTAAATTAATAGCAAAATTAAAAATTATAATTAATGATTTTTCAAATTGAGATAAATTACCTAGACTTTTCAAACGAGACTTTTTTTTTATTGAAACTAAACGTCACAATATGAAGATAATTATAACAAGATAATACTTTTTTTTTATATTTATTTAAATTTACATATACACACACAAAACAATCATCTAATTTGGTAGTACTTCAAAAAATGTTGAGTGGTTACCTAGAGTTTAATGAAAGGATAGGTTTCTAGTTGGAACTAAATCAGCTACATTTGGAACTTTATGATCTTTATAGCTAAGTTTATTTGTGATAAAGTAAGAGCGTTCAGGATTTTTCGGGAGAACTATGGATTTAAGGATTGGATTCAAGATGGATTGAATGGCAGTGTAAAGCCCCAGAGAACAAATAAGGAGTTGTATTTCAACACTGAATATGTCCACTTTATGAACATGAAATGTTTAAAAAAGAACACTAAGCCAAGCCTTCTCCAGTACTCCTCCTGCTATTAAATACAAAACAATTATATTATTTGAATCGTTAATAGATGCCTACTAAAGAAAAAAAGTATGTAGCATCATTCCATGTCAAATCAACTAATTCTATATTAGATTTGTAACTTTATCTTCCCGATTTTTTGATTTTTAGTATAGAAGTTTCACCAACTAAGACTAGTTAAAATATAAAATACTAGCTGAAAGTACCGGTTTAATATCAGGATGAAGACAACTTAAATTAGTAAAAGTTAAGCTTAACGTTGATAATTATTATTACTTAAATAAACCTGAACAATTCCATTCTTAGAATAATTTCAATAAGTAAATTTGACAATTTGCAAAAGTTAATTTCATATTATTTTGATAGCCCTCCAGTGAAGCTTCGAGGCAGCACTACCATCTTACCCAGCTCTGATACCAGACCATCAGCTTTTCTTATGGCATACTTTAAGTGAATATAGTCTTAACTTCTCAACTTTTTTGAAGAAAGTTTAGTCTATCTGTTTCTATTTTTGCGTACATATCAAGCATAAATTGGTTGAGGAGATTACGAAATTAAAGTAAATAAGGTTCTTCACCTCCTCGCTCCACTAACATTTAGGCGTAAAAATCAGCTGCAGACACAGTTTTCTCAAGTGATGTATTGGAGTTTGGGTCACGCTGAGGGATGTTAATACTGTACCTTTCTTCTCCGTGGTAGAACATGATACGATATTAAAGAGAATCATACACTTGGTAGAACTATTGATTCTTATCTGTTTTTTTTGTCCATACATCGAACTGGTCATCACCAGAAAACATAAGTCTTTAAACCTCCTCTTTAACATAAGTCTTTTAATAGCTTCTCTTCACGAAACAACTCAAACTTGTAAGTTGTAAGTAACCTCTGCAGCTACCATGAGTTCACAGAAAGTATCAATATTATAAGGTTTCGACATCGATCGTATTTTTGTTTGTTTACAACTATAAGGAACTTAAACGGTGGTCAAAGTTTGCGGCTTAAAGATCTAACCTATTTTTTTAAACTTATCTCCAAATACCATATGATAATTAATCTTTTATTATTCACCCAATAAAAATTGAAATCGCATTTTTCGCAAATTAGCCGCGATCCAGGCCGATTTTTTAAAATTCCTTTCTTAGCGGGCACTTACGGCCCTAGAGGAATCTACATATCGAATTTTATTCCAATCCGTTCGGTGGTTTCTGATATCTCGTGTTAAGTGAGTGAGTGGTATTTGACAAATATATAATAGATTACATTTTTCATACGTTTGGTTTTTGAGTTATAAGCTGTTAAAAATTAAAAAAAAAACTACTTTTTTTGGTCCTCACTCAATATATTTAAAATTACTCTATTAACAAGCTATTGCATCTTGAGAGTTCAAATTTACGACATTCCTTTCCATTTTAAATGCCTTTCTTTAATTTGATATATCACTTGATATATTGTCTGTACATGAAATAGTCTGTACATACTCAACTCAGGTCTGAATAGCTCTAATTACTAACAATCATT
Organism: Euschistus heros; assembly: GCA_003667255.2. Taxonomy (NCBI): domain Eukaryota; kingdom Metazoa; phylum Arthropoda; class Insecta; order Hemiptera; family Pentatomidae; genus Euschistus; species Euschistus heros. Next base: position 503,735 of record RCWM02000082.1, read on the forward strand.
TTTAATCCTTACAATATCTTCAGTACTGTAATCCCCGTTTAACGCTTTAATTAGTTTGCCTATTAAATATAGAACTAGTTGAAAATTACGAACAGTTTCTTGACGTTTGTCTAAATGGATTCACAGGTCCCGGTTTTGCTCAATTGAAGTTAAAATATTTTATACAATTTTTGAAATTGTAATTCCTTCGATTAAATATACTTGCCTTTCATTGGAGTATTTTGAATCGAATATTGATCCGTGGGTCGTTGAGTTATTGAGAAAGAATCGCTTGTAGGTAATGACTTAACGGATTGAAGACGTTCCTCAGTCGAGACTGAATTGAGTTTCCGTGTTGGACTGTCTTCAATCAAATAAACAATTTTCTCCGTTTCTTCTCATAGCGCTCTCGCTACAATCTTGACTCTTCAGTAAAAAAATATTACTGTGCCAACTTTACTCTTGAAATGCAACTAAAACTTCCTCTTTAACTTCACATTTTCTCAACTATCTTAAGATTTATACTGATCAACACGACTGTATATTCGAAAATTGTCGATATTTTTCACTCTTAGCTCGCCAGATAATTAAAGTATACTGAGTATTTATAGTATTTTTTTCATTTGTTATCAATAAACTCTCTCTATTAATTAATTTTTTCTATTTTAATGAAAATTATAATATTTGAGCCTACCTTAAGCTCCAAAATCCGAAGCCTTTTCCTTCTTCTTTTATTATTCCGTTTGTTTCTTTTGATGCGTTCGTGAATGAATCAAAAGCTGAACAGAGAGACACAAGTGCGTCTGAAATATTACGTCTCACACAAATGCGATTACAACTCCTTTTTAATAATATATTTATGGTCTAAATATATAATTTAGAGTTATTTTTAAATATTTTTGTACCAATACTTAATTTTAGGTAATTTTCTAGGTGATAAATTAGTTTCATTCCCTAGTCTCTGTTGAATACATGGTTATTTTCTTTAAATGGCTAGCGAATCTAGAATTGTATGTCTTATTGGTTTATAAGCTTTATGTGTTCTTTTTTAAAATTTTGTACACCTAATATTTGTCGAAAGCTTCATTCATTGCTTTATCGTCTGCTTGGAGGTACAAGTCCTTAAGTAACAAAATCATTTTTTTCCGTTTCATTATTCAAACGGGAATACATTCATAGAAAATTTCTCAGATAGTTATATAGTGAATTTTCTCATTCTCTAATGTGCATTTATATCTGTTATATTGACTTGGTGACTTTTTATACTTATGGGAAATCATAATATCAACTCAATGACTTTTTGTCGAACATGAAAAAATATTGTACCTAGTGACTTTTACCTTCAAGCAGGCGGAATGCATATAACTGATCTCAAAATAGTATTCTTTTGTTTCCTAGAAAAATAATTGAACGGGAGTATACTTTAAAAAAAAATAAAGAAAACATTTTATCAATTTAAAATTAATTAGTCAGGATGGAGAGGACAGAGATGTCCTTCGACCGTAAAAAAAAACAAAAAAAAAACCATAAACTTTTTTCTCTTTCTAATTACAAAATTACTATAATCGATGAACACCGCTACTGCGCACGTGCTCCGGGGAAAACTAACTCAACACTGTATCACTCACGCATATATCGTGTGATCTTTCTGTGTGACGTAGTCAAATTGTTGACCGCAAAGGAGTTTCAAAACTGCCGTTTTAATATTATCATAGATATAAATTATAAAAGTGAAAAACAAAGATATTGAAAATTTTGAATTAAAAAAAGGCTCGTAACAAAGATTTTAAGGCCTACAGGGAATATATTAGTTGGAAGAAGTCTTCATAGATTTCATAATACTTATGGACGTTATTAATATTTATGGCGGTCGTCTTTAATAATTATAGATTTTTTAATACAATTATCGCATCATCCTGTAATTTATTATTTAAAATAAATTTAAAAAACGACTTTTGGAGTTTTGGACAGCCTGCACCTCTCAGACTATAAGTTGCTAACTATGAGGCCTATTTAATTCTTATTCGATGGAAGTCGATGGGGATTACATTTAATTTTTCCTATTTATACGTTTTATAAACAATTGTTAAAATGATAAAAAATAAAATTATTGTAATAAAACAATTAACTATGAGCGCGATCGCCCTGCTTAAGACCCCAATGTGCCCAGGAATTTGAGGCGAGGTTCCTAGGCGCGTCCGTTACAAATGGTCGTGGGTTCGAATCCCTCTTGGACAGATTAAAATTTATTTCGTGGTGGGCCTCTCTTGCTATAATATGTTGATAACCCGTTCGTTTTTTCTGTATTAGTTGGAATACATAAGGAAGTTAAACCCCAACAAAAAAACAAAAACAAACTATTTTCATTCGGAATGGATTTAGTCAGCCGGTTTCTTTCCCCTTCTAATTCCCTACAAAAGGACACGAGGATCGTCGGCTGTGAAATTGTAAAAAATATCCAGTTGGCCCTGGGACGCCATTGTGCCCTTCAAAGGACTCAAAAATGAGGGCTGTAGGTTATTTTTTTAAGGTAAAAGGAGGAGCGTTCATTAAAGAAGATCCTGGTATCCTGGACGGGTGTATGAGGGTGGGGGGGGGAGAGCGAAGGGGAAAAGTTGGAGGGGGGCTTGTTAAAGAATGCAAGAGCAGGCTTTTTCTTTCCATAGATTAATTAGTGAGCCACACTTGAACCTTCCCCCACCCCACTCTTCCGCTCTCCACTATCTCCACAATATTCTTCTTTCACATGAAAATTCTTTATGTACTGTAAGCCCTTGGTCCTATTGTAATTTCTGTTTTCTTCTTTCTTTCTTTCTTTACAAAGTATTATTTTCGGTGTTTTTATGGCAGTTTACTTAATCTTAGCAGTCTTGAATAAGGAAAAACACTTCTTCATGGCTCTCTGTGAATTTTACCTCATTATGTAGCCTCTTGTTGTTCTTATATATGTTTCCTATAATAATATTTTTAGACAGTATGAAAGAGACACCTCATGCTAGGCTAGTTGGATTTTAAATTCATGATGTACAGATTATGGACACCATAGTACTGGGTCATGAAAATAATGCAGGCTTTGAATGTCCGTTTTGTTTAGGCAAGTGCTTACCTAATAAACAAAGATTATTCTCAAAACTAGTTTTTTAATTTTTAAATATTAGTTTAATATGTGTTACATTTTCAAAGAGTAAGGACCTCTGAAATTCACCATGTCAAAAGAAGATTTTCATCTTATTTATTTTTAGGAGTTCAAAGTTCGACGCGAACCGAGCGTTACATCAATGTTGTTTAGTGTGAAGGAAGCATCAGTGAATGTTCAATGATGGTTCCATGATTTTGTCTTGGAGATGTAGAAAAAAAAACCCTCGCAAAACTTGTAGGGGCATTGCGAAAAAAGTTAGTATTGACTATTTAGCATTTATATACCAACAAAAAATTATAATAAATGTTTTTTGTGACTTATAAAAATCTGCATTATTATTGCACCAACCCAATTACTTGAGTTATACATGATGGTATAGAAGGATCTATACAGTTAAAATTATTAAATTATTTCCACTTCGAAACGAATTTTTTTTATTTCGAAACTAGTTTTGTACTTTAAACATTGATCATCAGTTCTAAAAACTTTTAAAAAATTCCGAAAATCGGCACCTTACTACGCACATTATGTATTAATTTAAAAATGTATGAGAAGAAATATAAAAATGTTGATATTTCCCTAAGGAGGCAAAAAAGCAAGGAAGAGATTTTTTGAGCTATCTGTACGTATAGGTTGTCCCCTAAATTTATCTGTAGATTAAAGGGGTAATCCCTTAGGCTTTCCCTTTTAAAACATAATAATCGGTTTTATCATTTATACTGGAAAGAAATTGGGACTCTTGAAAATATTTATCTTGTTATTAAAATAAAATAGTGGTTTTGTTTTTGTCACTATAGGAAGGCTCTTGGGGTAGGACTCTAGGCCGTAAGTCTGAGGGCAAGAGATCTCCTGGGCGCATTCAGCCTCTATTAAGTGAGTACCCTTAAATGGGGAAAAACTGACGTTTGAGCGAGATTTCGGCCAACTCTCCTCCTTTGATAACCATTGGTCCAGTAACAATCCATATTTACCTAATTTTTGAATCCAAGAACTTCATGGGTTTTAGTTTATACAGTTTTTTTTTTCTTTTTTTACTATTTTATAATTGTTAATGCTTCGTAAATTTTGGATTATAGACGTGAGGAAGTAGTTTTATTCCCGAGCTTAAGTTGAATATACTTCGTCGTAAACCTACGACCTCCTGTCCTACAGTATCCTTTAATGATATTCCACTAATCCCAGTTGAACAGATCCGCTACCTAGGACTCCACTTGGACAAACGTCTTACTTGGAATCCACATACAAGACTAAAACGACAAGAAAAAGCCGTCTTCAACATTTACTGGACAAACGTTCAAAGCTCCTAATTAATTACAAAAGACTCATTTACATGACAGTGATTAGACCGATATGGAATTACGGAGTTGAGCTTCGGGGCTCTACTTAACCGTCCAATTCATCCCGTATCCAATCCTTACATCCTTCGAAAAATCTTCAATGCTCCTTACTTTGTCACCAAGAAGCTTATCCATAAAGATCTTAATGTTTCATTTGCTGATTTAGCCCAAACCAGATTCCAATCCTTTCATAGGAAGCTCCATAACCACTCAAATCCACTAGTTTTCTCAACTTTCTTCCCTCTCGATTCCCGATAATCCTCCGAGGCGTCTGAAAAGAAGGTGGCTTAGAGATCTTCTTGTGTAGATTTTTATTGAAGTGCTACTGATGAGTAGTTCTTTTCAAGTTTTACCATGTTATTGTAAGCGTTTTTAACACATTTACTTAATGTATATTTGTACAGTTCTAATTTTTTATAAATTGTAATTAAATAAAAAAGTTGAGTTTATTGTTATTTTCATTTAGATGCATTGCGAAGTTATTGTTCAGCGTGTTATTAATATTTTTTAGCAGAGAGGGGAGGCCCAGATTTCGATGAGCGATGACGTTGAATTGGAGCTGATGACAAGCTACGTACGATTAGGATTAAATTTGAAAACCGATCGCTGATTTTTATATTCTTTTATAGATTTCCTAATTCTATGCGATTAGATTTTATATCTTAAAATCGGCCTGCTTTCTTACTCGGATTTGGTAGACTCAAGATAAAAAATAATGCCGGCTATTATAGGGATTGAATGCGGACCGCAGGAAGACGAAGGAACTATTAGGCGCTGCGTATCAGGAGCGGAGGGTATTGGGATGAAGTTGACTGGAAAATAACAGCACTAGGAGGAGGTAGGGGGAAGGGGAAGGTGAGGGGGGTAAGGGGAGGTAGGGGGGGGGGCTAAAGTGGTAGAGGGAGCGCTCCACCTGAATCCCAATCGCCTCTAATCAGTGGCCGGGCCCAGAACAAACAGCCTCTTAGCCTCCTCTCTCCTCCAATCAGATACCTCCCTCTAATGGTCGCTCTAGGTTGGGTATCCGCTCTCGGTGACGCCGTGTTTGCAATCCACGGATTGATTTCCATCTCCTTCTATAGAAACAAAACATATTTTAATAAAAAATTAGCAGATATATTGTGTCCAAATTTCAGATATGCGGATTCGAAGTTTATCAACATAATAGAATAAACTTCAGTTTAATAATATTTAGTTTTAAAAAAACACTTGGTAAGCATACCAAAACAATTAAGGCAATTAACAGAATTGACTTGCAATTATCCTGCCCAACCCCCCACCGCCAGGTTCTATATTTTACTAATTCAGTAAAAAATTTCGACGGGAAGGGGTTGATAGTGTTGAAAAACTAACCCAAACTTCCCGTTGATTGCGTTAACAATGGCGAAATATCCTTCAGCGATCTTAAATCTTCAAATCCTATAATACTTCATAATATTATCTTTAAGGACAAAACTGGCGGAATATGTTTCGGATAACATAAAAACCGTTAAAGCCTGAAATATTCCATAATAGTATCCTAAAGACGAAAATTTAAAGAACACCAATGGCGGAATATTCTTCGGATAACTTAAAAACGGTTAATCCTGGAATATTTAAAAATATTATTTAATATATGATATTATTCATACTGTTTTACAGAACTGCCAGGATCTGACGATTTTTTTAAGGCCGAAGGACCTCAAAAAATTGGCCACTCTCCTTTCACAATTAGAATTAGTTTTCGTACTTAAGGATAATATGTTGAAATATTCCAGGATTTAACGGCTCTTAAATTATCCGAAGGATACTCCGCCATTTTTGTCCTTATAAGGATACCATTTTATTAATATTAGAATATTTAACGATTTTAAGATAGCGGAATATTAAAAAATATTACCGTTCAGGACGAAAATAATTCTAAGTGGGGAAGGAAAAAGCACAACGATCTCCTTCGGCCGCCGAAAATCGTCAGATCCTGACAGGTCACAAAAACAGTATTCTTTTAGAAGTAGAGAGAGACAAGACAAATAAAAACAAATATACAATCTACAGTGAGTCAATATTAACATCCTAGTCACAAAAACATAAAAACTTACGTGTTATATATTTATGGTACAAAAATTAGTTTCCAGTCGAACTCCTGAGTGCGCTGTGAGAGCGAGGTGGTATGTTTTCTGAAAGATCGAATAACGAAATAAAGATAAGTTAGGTTTACGAGACAGCTGACTTTGAAAATTCCTGGTAGTCACGGTTAAGCATACATTTACTAAATTAAAATTCTGCTTAAACCAGTTTACATCTGTAGGAATGTTGTTATACAAAGTTTTGTCAATAAATACAGTCTCATAAAAAATTATATTACAGAACTTTAAATATTTTCTTAACTTCAGAGAAGGGCCACTTTAAGGACGTGTACAGAGCCTGGTAATGAAATAATCACAAATCAGTTTATGCTACATTTATTTAGGTATCCAAAAATACTGAAAATAACTTTGGTTTTAAGGTTTTTTTTTTACTAATCTTTGCCCCACTGTGCGGTGGGGGTTCAGTGCGGGATTAAGAGATGTGTTTGAACCTTAAGAAAATCATACTTTTTTTTTAATTTCTACTGTGTGTTTATGAGCACAAATAATTTTGTTTTCTTGAATTAGGCTGTATAATTTTTATATATTCCAAATAATAATTTATGATAAATGTGCGGTAGTCCTCGGACATTAGTGAGGTTTTACAGCCTTCCTTTCCTGAGATGGGAGATGGGAGCGGGTTATTGGGAGGCCAGACTGTGGTGGGAGATAAAACGTTTTGTCAACAAAGAGCTAAGGGAATTGGCCCGCTCTCTTCAAAGGCGATCCATTCCAAGTTATTAAAAGGTCTTCTCGATTTTCCGCTCTCCTCCACCGCCTTCTCTATATCTTATGAAAACCGTTTAAGTCGACTTTTATTTTATTTCCTCATATATATATTTCTTATAACTTGGATGTCTTATAAACACGTAAGGTTCTTATCCTGCTTAGCTGATTGAAATAGATGTTTGTATCTGATGAAGTATTGGCATGAAGATGCTTCGGCTTAGGGTTGTCTTAAATGAAAAAAATTATTAAAGTATTTGAGGATAATCAGTAATAATTATTATCAGTAATAATCAGTTGAGGTACGCATGATGGTGAACTGCTATCATGTTTGTTTTTAATTTGGGCTAAATAAGAATCGCATGGAACATTAAGATCTTTATGGATAAGTTTATTTATGAAACAATATGAAGCATTGAGGATTTTAATGGAGCCTCAAAACTCCGTATATCCAAATGCGGTTAATTACAGTCATGTAAATAAGTCTTTTTTAATGAATTGGGAGCTTGGAATCCTTGTCTAGTAAATGTTGGGTGAGTCGGAAACGGCGAGCAGTTTCTTATCTTTTGAGTCTGGTATGTTCTATATAATTAGGCATATAAGCAATAGTACAGAATCCCTACTAAGTTTTTAGAAAGTATAGCGAGGAATGGCATTTCCTGCCAAAAACGTACGAAGCGACTAATGGCCCGCAACAGCAGGACTGTAGTTTAAAGAAGAGGCACCCCGGTGCGCCAACCCTGGTAGGACGATGGATGTCAAAGTATAATGGGCCAGCTTCAAGACCCCAGTGCATAAGGTACGGTCAGAGCAAATACGGTAATAGTGCGACATCCTATACAAGACAATATGCATACAAGACACCAATCCGTCAGTATAGCAGCGCGACTAAGTAGGATGGGACATCAGTCCTGGGAATAAGAATCCGGAAGAGATTTAATTTGACCCCTCATGGGGATTACCTTAGAGTAGGGTAGGATAGAGGTAAACGGTCTTAGCCGCGTCGGGGGTGCATTTTGGGCTAAGATAACCACTACTATGACGATGTTATGAATCTAAATAGAAAAAGTTTATGTAGAAATCTTTCATTTAATGAACTTTTTAATTCAAATAAATGCCGAGAATACTATTACTAAAATATATAATATAGCATCGGAAAATCTAGAAGGTCCCACAGAAAGAAACTGCAAAGTTAAATTTCTTTATATATATATATATATATATATATATATATATATATATATATATATATATATATAATGTGGGGGCTTTTCTGATAGATTGACTAAAAGAAATAAAAAACTATATTGAGCAAATGTGGACTGAATAATTTAAAAAAAAAAAAAGGAGAAAGACTTTAAACTGGTTTGCGGCACAAGAAGATGAGTAAAATTCCACTCACCAGACTTCGTGTCTTCTCTGGAGAATTTAGCCGCTTCCTGGTTACAAAATCGCGGGGACGAGATCTCTGAAACCACGAAATGTTGACGCCTGACGTCGGAGCAAATTTCAAAGGTTTTAACCACTTGACTGGTAGAAAAAACTGAAAAGAAACATTACTAATTTACTACTAACATGGAGACAATAGCGTGGTGCAGAGTTCACGCATTCAAAAGTGATTGGAATGCGATCTAACGGAAACATTAAGATAAACATAAACAAAGATTAACGCTGATAATGATTAAGGGAGATAGGAGGTCTAAATAATTAAATTTAAAATAGTTACAGGAGACAGAATAACGAAAATAAACTGAGCAGCAAAGTCTTTAAATTTTAACTGATAATAAACGCCTTAACATATAATAATATATAAAAGAACAAGCCATTTTTCTCTTGTGATCACTAACCGCAAAAACTACAGAACCAATCTGTACCAAATTTCATCCACACCATCTTCATGGTCCAAGAAAGGTTTAGCAATAATAAAGTGTTTCAGGTTTTCAATTAAATTGTCATAAATAGCGATAAATATGTGGCGCGCAGTGAAATTTGATAGTTTACTGACAGGTGGCGTGCGCAATTCGAGAGAGGTTATAATGGTACGGTGTTATATAGAGCTACAAATTTATGATAAAAGTTACTTATTTTCAATTCTATTGTTATTTAAGCTATAAACATATAGAGCGACATGTGGATTCCAGTGCAGTTTAAAAATTGACAGATATGTGGCCATTCTGCAACAGAGTTTGCAATGATAAAACTATTAAACCCGACTGTACCAAATTTTAACCACCATTATCTTTATAGTTCTAGGAAACTTTAGAATAATAAACTTTACTATAATAATAATTGAAATGTATAGTCTTAAATTAAAATCTAATCAGATGGATCGATAAAATTATTCCTGCGAAAATGGATGTCTACCATAATTATGCTTTTACGTCAGAGAAATTTTAATAGTTAAAATATCATTGAAGAATAATGGTTAATTGTATATTTCAATACAAAATTTTTATCAATACACAAATAAACTACAATTATTAGGTAAAATTACCTAAGTTATTTACTTATAAGGGCGGGCGAAACTGTGGCGTGGAGATACGTTAATACTAAGTCCAAGTAGGACTTATCAATTTTATAATTAATTGAATAAATTAGCGCTAGACATATAGTAAAAGTGTGATTGTATTTACAGAGAGGGCGTAATTTTTTCAATAAGTTGAGAGGATTTAATAAACCAATAACAATACATATTTAATTATACTGACTACTTGTAAATCGATTAATCGAACTAAATATTTTTATGAGAAAAAATAAGATAAATGTTTCCACCATGAGCTGAAGTTGTTGGTGAATTTTGTTGCGATGCTTCGAACCTGGCCCGAAAAAGGTTAGGCAGCTCCTTGCCTTAAGCAGCAATGAATTTTAAAACCGACCGTTTCATTTTCTTCAGTTTAATAAAAAATGGGCTTCTTGATGTCCTATCTTTCCCCTCATTGCTATACCATGTGTTAGCTATTTACCGATAACATCAAGTATGTTTATTCATCTAACTTATGTACATATGCAAATATTTAAAAAAAAAAAAATCGATTAGATTATTCTATTAAATATAATTCTTTAAAAAAACAAACAAAAATATCTTCTCTAAAAAAAATTATTGTTTTCATTTTAGGCCCAAATCGTTGTAAAAATCTGAATTGTTCGGATTCATTGCTCTTTTTTTTTATTTAGCTTGTTAGCATTTACACCATTAGAAATCGTCGTATTTTAAAAATAAATACCCAATTGTTAAAAATCAATTGTGCAATTTTATAATATTGAATTTGTGCATAGTTTTTAAATACTATCAACTAACTAATTGGTTCATTCCCCTTACTATTGCCAAACACAAAAAAAAAACAAATGCATTTCGTATTTCTCCCTGACTGGGAAAAACAATAGATCATGGAAATGTATAATTGTCTATAACCTGCTGTTTTGTTTTTTTTAAATTTTATAATTAAAAGGATCAAATCATTGAAATTTATAATTAAATTAAATTTGCAAATAGTGATTATTCGAAATAATGTAAGTTGTGAGACTATATGGTTTTTCGAACGTTCCTTTTTCATTTGCTTTCATTCAGTTCCTTTTGCTCCTAAGCGGTAGTTCCAATTGACAAATGTTACATAAAAAAAAAAAAAAAATTCCCATTAAATTTATGAAAAGAAATATGACGAAATATTTTCTATTCTAGCAACACAACAACCTAGAACATGACAAAATGTTTCATTTGTAACCCAAGAGCCCGAGTAAAAGGGCACATTCATATCGAAAATATCTTTTATTATATTTAATAAATAAATAATAGATAAATATTCCGTTGTATAGCAAGTCTGTAAAATTTATTTTTTGTTAAGTTGAATCAGAATAAAAAAACTATGGTAATGAGTTGATGTAGGCATGATGGTAAGAAGGATCAATTCCTAAAATTCTTTTGTATATGAATTAAATGGTTTTTAATTTTTATTTATTTTTAACACATATTATAATTTTTAAAAAATTACCTAATACTTAATTTTTTTTTTTTTTTTTTTTTTTTTTTTTAAACCATCGTATCTCTCTTGCATCCCATCTCTCCAATCTAAAATGCTTCAGAAAATCCTCGATGTTCCTTATTACAAAGGTATTATTAAATTAAATTAAAGCTTTCCTTTCCATCCTTATATATCGATTCATTTTCTTTTTATTATATTAATTGTTTCGGTATTTTAGAATCACAAATTATCCTCAGATGTATTCATACTTTTATACTTGGAACCTTCTTCTTCTACTAAACAGAAAATATATTAGCTGCAATAACTCTGCTAGTTAACAACTTTTTACCTTGACTACAAAATTACTTTGCTCAACTGTTTCCTTTAATCGGGTCAAGGACACGGATCGATCTAAAGGAGTCGACGAGAGAAGTTTTAAAATTGATCAGAAGATCCTGCCTTCCTTCGGAACACGCTACGTTATTTATCGCTCTCTTTAAATAAATATTAATGATTCGCTATACCAAGACTATTTTTTTTTTTTTTTTTTTTTTGTTAATTGTAGTTTTATAAAAAAACGTTCTTCTTCCGATGAATTAACTTGCATAACGCGCTATACTCCAATAATTATTATGAACCTTCTACTGCAGGGACTCGCTGTATAGGGGACATTAGTCCAACCCCACGGTTACAAATTCAAACATTATATACTGGTTCAAATCTATAATAAATACCTTTTATTCCAATTCTAGGGGAAAAAATTAAAGATGTTCACTGTAGTGGTTTAAAAAAAAAAATCCTGTTTGAAACATTATTTCCTGTCCGTGATACTGGGAGTAGAAACATAAGTTGCACGGATTTTTTGTATTTTCCAATTTCTAAATTTACTACTAATATTTTTTACTGTGTAAGGTGCTATTTGTTATAAATAAATAAAAAAAAAAAAAAGCTAAAGAATACTTTTAGCGCATAGGAATTATTTCTAAAATTCAAATCTGCTACAAGTTTATTAGTAGCGGAAAATAATTTGAAAAAAAAAAAAAAAATAGAAAACTTCTCAGACTCAGCTCAAGGTAAAACTCCATTTCTCGCTGACTGAGAAAAAACATATACCACGAATATGCCTATCAATAATATACTTCTTTCCCCAATTTACATCTTACAATTAAATGGATCAAATTACTTAAATTAATAATAAATTACATTAACAATTAATGATTATTCTAAGTAAACATAGTTGAGAGAAAGTAGGCTTTTCAAACTCGGCTTTTCTTATTCAAACCAATATAGTACCTGAAAGATAGTTCCTAGCGACAAAGGTTATTAAACAAAAAATATTTACCAATTAATTTTTGATAAGGGAACTGTCGCCAAATGTTCGATCCGTTCAACAACACAAGAACTAGCGCGGGTTAAAAAAGTCCCAAAACCTTAAAAATGTAGGAAAACGTGACTTTGTATATTCAAACCGATACAGCTTCTAAACGGTAGATCATGTGGCGGCATATGTTATACTACCAAATATATTCTCCATTAATTTTCTAACAAATTATAACTCGCTCACTCTGGTACATCAGTAATAGAACATTGCATACAGAATTCAACCCACTGCAAAGGACCATATTCACACTTTATTCAAAGATTTTTTGACAAACATCAGGGGCACTACAATAAACAAATTCAAAATATGACGACTTTGGATATGCCAGATACAAACCTGAAGAAGGTTGAAGAGGAGCTGGTTAAGAGATCTCCTGAGATAAATCTAAACTAATGCAAGACTACAGTAGATACCGATGGGTCTGGCATCCCAATGCAATTACATAATTTTTATATCACAACCGCTTATTGTCGCGGTTTGAGTGACAGATATGGATAAAAGAAATAAAGTGAAGGAAACAAAAATCTGAATTACAACCTTTCATCAAAGTTTTGAACCAGTCGACACCAACAGAGCGAGAGCGTGTCAAAAAAGCACCAAAATTTAAACAATAAATGCAAAACGTGACTTTTTTTCATTTAAACCTATATAGCTCCTGAATGGAAGATCGTTGGAATAAATATTACTTAATAAAAAATATTTTCCATTAAAATTCTGATAAGGAAACAGTCGGCAAATTTTCGATACCAACAGAACTAGAAGATCGTGTCAAAATCTTACAGATTTGGGTGTGTAAAAAGTACGTTACTCCGAAAAAGTATAGCCAAAAGATGATATCCATAACAAAAATGGTTTGGTCTATATATATATATATATGGTATGTTCCGTTAAGATATCTGCCAGTTTGTAATGTGTGATAAGTTAAAATCGTTTTTTATTTTTGTATAAAAATATAGGATATTAGTTTATATTTATATACATCCTTCTGTATGTAAAGTATTGATCTATAAAAAGCCTTTTTTAAGTTAAAATAAAATATATATTTTAATGTGGTAGCCTAATTTTTATTAATAATATTTTTTTAAAAAAAAAAAAAATTTTTTAAAAAAAAAATATATATATAGAGGAGAGAAGTGAAGGTGGAATGCTAAAGAAGATATAAGAGGTGAAGTGCTGCGGGTGAGGTAACTAAGACAGAGCAGGTGTGGTTCCTACCAAGCTCCAGCCCTAATGAGCCTCTCCAGGCAGGCTGGAGGCTCCTCTGGAAAAATTTAATGACCCTATTCCTCCTCCAGCGGCCTCTTCTCCCCCTCCCCTCACCTCGCCACCCTCTCACCCTCCTCCACTTCTTTTTGTCCTCTTTAAAGCTTCCTACCTCTTCTTATAGGGCTCTAGGTCTCAAATCTGCTGAGGAAACATTCTTGCCTATTTATATACACTGAAAGAAAAAAAAAAAAAAAAAGAAAAGAAAATTAATAAGAAGTTTTCTATGAAAACGTACTTAAATTTATACTACTGACCTTTCTTCCACTATCCGTTTTTTTTTTCTAACTACATAGTTAGTTTTTAGAATTATAACTGTACACCAGGTTGCTACAAAAGTCCTAGTGCATAATTATATCTTTATTTCAGATCATATATTTTAAACAGTTTTGAATTCTTTTTAAAAAAAAATTATTTATTGATATTTACAACTGTATACATGTATGCAATAAACGTAAATGTATAATTTATGAGCCTTTCGTAATTTCGTAATCGGTAGGTTTGAACGTCTCTCTAGTATGTGTTGAATAAGTCGAAAACAGTTTCCTGCCGTTTTAGTCTTGTATTTGGATTCCAAGATAAACGTTTTTCTAGTTGGAGTCCTAGATAGCGGATTTGTTCAACAGGGATCAGTGGAAAGGATACTATAGGGCATAAAGTCTTAGGTTTACGACAAAGGGTAAAGGTTATTTTGTGAGATTTTTTTGGATTTATTTTAATTCTTCAATGTTGACACCTAGTTTTATAATATGAGATTGAAATGTTTGGGATGCTTTAAAAGGATCATGATCTACTGATAACTCACATGTGTCATTAGTGTACGTTGTGAGGACTGTGATACAATGAGTCGGGATTTCAGCTGTATAGACTGTGTAGAGGATGGGACCTAGGATACTACCTTGAGGAACACCGGCAGATTACGCAAAGAGAGGAGTTTTGAATACTACTTTTCAAAGTAAAGTATTTCCATCCATCTTTCTGCCAGCAATTGGACTTGATGCCGGTACCTATCAATTAATTATCGATGATCCGACATAGGTTTGGATGGATGTGTAGTGATAGGATGGGTATATATATGTAGGGGTGGGTATCTTAGTCCAGCCTAATCATCAGTATATGGGAAATTCAGGGCATTGTTGATTACTCCATTTGTGATGTACGTAGTAAGAAGCATTGAGGATTTTAAATTAGTGTGGTATCAATTGCGTGAAGAATCCTTCTAATAGATTTAAAGATGCCCTTCCATCTAAATTTATTCTTGATTTCGATACCGCACTGTAAAAACAACCAAGCAAAACATTTTTTTTTTTTTTTTTTTTTTAATTCAAGCTTTACGATTTTACTCTAGAGCATACTCTGGTAGACCTGTATACACAGATCTGAAAAATAGTGTCCATATACCATATAAGAATATCTTTCCGCAATCTTAAAAACCGTTAAAATCTGAAATATTTCAACATATTATCCTTAAGGGCGAAAATTAGTATATATGTGGTCCAAAGATATCCTTCCGTCATCTTAAAATAGTATCCTTAAGAGCGAAGACTAATTCTAAGTGGGATTGTAAGGATTGGGTACGAGAAAAACTGGAAGGTTATAAGATCCTCAAAACCCAACAATATTATCCGAAGGATTGAAACCGTCATTTTAAGGGTTTCAGGGTTTTTAAGATGGCGGAAGGATATTTAGATATATATTATTCATTTAAAATATTTAGAACTGTATTCACATACTCGTATGTAGTGAGTAATTAATATCGATTGTGCTCGCATAGACTTTCTTTTTTTCCCCTTGTTAGTAGGTGATTTTAATTCACGTCTCGAAATGGAAACAATAGAGACATTATGGTAGGGGACTTTGCCTCGATTAGTGGGAACCGCCGAGGAACAAAGCAGTAATGGAGAGGATAGGTCCGACCTTAGGGGCTTTAATAAATTCCAGTAGGACTTGGTCTGTAGTGCCATAGTGGGTGGGGGGGAGGAGGGAGCTGAGAGAAGTGAGAGAGAAGAGAGAGAGAGAGGGGGTAAGTGAGGGAGAGAGAGTGAGAGAGGGTAATTAGAGTGGGCATTAAGCGAAGGGACTCAAGTTGGGACAAAGAAGTTGCTGGAGTTGGCCGAGGTTCCGGATTAGCTGCCTCTAATTAAGCGAAGAGATCCGCTTAGATATAATGTCATACTGTATAATATAATATAATGCACTTTATGTCTTCTATCTTGTAATATTTTGTAATATCAATGTGTAATTATTAGTAATATATATGTTAATATCTCGGCGTATGTGATGTTATACATAACTAAGTTATGCAATAATTTGAGACTCAGAAACTTCATACCATATTGACATAGATATGCCTTTTGGCTGGGGGACTATAGTTTTCTTGTGTAACGTTTTTTTTTCTCTCTCGACAAAAATGTAAAATTTTGACACAATCTAGCTCTGTTGGTTTTGCTCGGATTGACGGTTTCCCCACCAGAAATTTTATGGAAAAATATTTTTGTATATGTAATCGCCAGGACCTACTGAAAAACCATAAGATAATTTAAAAACCGTTAAATCATGGACTATTACAATTATTAACCTTAAAGAAGAAAACTAATATATATGTGGACAAAACATCCCGTTTGGAAAAAGGATACCGTTTTTTAGATCTGCCAAGTTTAAAAAAACACCTGACGATTTTTAACGGCCGAAGGCCACTCTCCTTTCCCCACTTAGAATTAGTTTTTTTTATTTAAGTATACAATTTTTTTTTTTTAATATATAACGCTTTTATTAGTTTTCGTCCTTCAGAATACTATTGTAAGATGGCCGAAAGACATCTTTGGGCCGCATATATATTAGTTTTCGTCCTTGAAGATAATATGTTGAAATATTCCAGGATTTAACAGTTTTTAATTTGTCCGAAGGATATTCCGCGATTGATGTCCTTTTAGTTTTTGTCTTGAAATCAGTTGATCCTTTCATCTAATAGGGTTTAGTGATATATTTTAGTGACATTTCCTATTCCTCAAAAGTCCCAGAACCTTTGGAATATCTTCTTCAATAATCCTATAATTAATTGTAAAATATATATTCCAGGATTTAACAGTTTTTAATTTGTCCGAAGGATATTCCGCGATTGATGTCCTTTTAGTTTTCTTACTTAAGGATGCTATGTTAAAATATATCAGGATTCAACGGCTTAGGAGTTTAGGAGCTGTATTAGTTTAAATGAAAGAAGTCACGTTTTGCCTACATCTTTGTAGTGTTGGGGCTTTTTTGACGCGCTCTAGCTGTGTTGGTGTTGCTCGGATCGAAAATTTGTCATAACTTTCCTCATTAGAAACATAATGGACAATGGAGAATATTTACTGTTATATAACATTTGTTGCTAGGGCCAACCGTTAAGGATCTATATTGGTTTGAATGATGTCATGGGTCATTGAAAAGTCATGTTTCATAATCTTCAACTCTAATTTAATTATTAATTTAAGTTATTTGATCTTTTTTATTCATAAATTTAAATTGGGAAAACCAGTAGATTTTAGATAGACATATACATGATCTATTGTTTTTCTCAGTCAAGGAAAAAGTTAGTTTTAATAAAAAACTAAAAAACATACCACTAATTTGACTTGTCCTTTTATATAATATCATAGATATAGATATGACTATCTCTTCTAGTATATTCTACGATTAGGTAGGTATTTTAATAGTTTTTGGAGAATCATTTGAGGTTGTAAAAAAACATATTTTACAATAAATCAATTACATATTGGGAAGAATAATGCAGGTTTTTAATATTCATTTTGTTTAGGCAATTGCTTGTCAAGTAAAAATATATAATCTTCAGTCTAGTTAATGGATTATAAACAATGGTTATTAATACTGTCACCTGAGGAGTAATAGAAAGAAGGGTGGGGGTGGTTGGCTAGACTATTTCCTTAAGTTTTCTTCATGACTGATAGGTTTTTTTTTTCCTACTCGAAACAAATTTAAATTGAGACTATTGGAAATATTTAGCTGGTCGTTTAAACAAATATCGTATTAGTCTCAAACGATTATAATTTTTTCTAATTATTCGTAAATATTTAATTTTAGAATATTTTCTACGTGATGTGTTATTTCCAAACGCTTTTCTTTTTTAATTTATGTGAATTTAAATAGTGAAGTGAATCTTCGCGTCTTATTATTTTGTCCTCTCATACATACAACATACATCGTTCTTTTAATCTTTGATTTAATGATCGTACATTTTTTCCTGGTTACGTTTAGACTCATTATATTTTTGTTTGTATAATAATAGTTTATTTTGTAGTGGGAAAAACTGAGCTGGCATGATAACAAAAGAGGCGATGCGAAATGGATTAACCACTGCTGCAGTTACAATATAAATATTATTTTTATTTCGATGGATTTTTAATTTATAATTATTTTTATTTAGTAATTTTCATTTTTATACAATGCAGTGGCAAATCCATGAGGAACCTCACTCCAGCTGATACATATAACCATTATTATTCCTGTTACCTTTTTCCCTCATGCTTTATTGTTTTCTAATAATTGTTTTATTGATTTATGGACACTTTTTTTCATAAGGCTTTTAGTGTTGGACTTGCGATTTTGTTCTGTAAATAATGAAGAAACCGAAGTTATACTTTTTATTTACCACATATCCTAAAATTTTAAGATATTTTTAAAAATAAAAATATATTGTATATATAATAATAATATTTGAAATTACCGATATTATACCTACTATGTATAATTAAAAAGCAACCTACAACTAACATTAAAGTGAAGGATTAGGTACTCACTCTTTAGTGGGGCTGAAAGAGTTCCAGAGGGTGTGGGTGAGTTCGATTGGTACCAAGCGGTCCTGTCCCCAAGTAACGATCTCACCTTATCTCTCAGCTCAGCCTTCGCCTTCCCCCAACAGCCACTGCTTTTACTTGTAACTCAGGTGTGCTTGTTCGTTACTAAAAATTATTATGTTTTGAAAATTAAAAGTTATTGTTATATGTACTATTACATAAAAGGAAAAGCTAAATTTTGTTTCACTAACCACGCAAACCCATCTGAACAAAATTTTAACTAAATCATTTTCATAGTCCTTGGGAGAATAAACAGTAATACAATTTACAATAATACACATTTAAATTACAGTGTTACCTGGTAGAAATGTCACACTACCATATACTTTTATGTTTAGAAATTAAATTCAAACCTGGAAATTATTACCGAATCGAAATATCGATTGCTTTTTCATATTTTGTGTTGAAATATGATTTATGGGCCTTAAGTTGGAAGCACTAATAATGCAGTCTATTATACGCATGAGTTAATAGTCTCTGTTCATCTAGACTACCGCTTTTACGTGGACTTCAAACACCTAGTCAGTGCAATTTTAACCAGTTTAATACAAGATTTTTATCGAAAAACAAATAAGTCTTCAATTATTAGTTCAAATTATCTAAGTTCTTTACTTAATAATAATAATTATAAGAACTTGATACTAATAAGAAGTCGAAAAGTTGACTTATCTTAAAAACGAATTCACAATGCATTAAAAATTCGATTTATAATATCTATGATGTGAAAAATAGATTAAGTTGTGATAATTTTAAATGGCGTGATACTCCGATTGTGAATTTTCTGTTGATGACAATTTTTGGGACTATCATTGCCAATCTTCATATCTTATTATTCTTTATACATTAATATTATTATCTTAACGTATGTCGAGTTAACCGGTTGGTAAAGCAAAGTTATTGTATTTTACAAATAATTTAACTCGATTATTTCCAATTATTATGTTGTTATTTCCGAATTTATTAGCTCAAAAAGTCATCGGTATGTGGATATAACATCGCTATGCAATTAAAACATATATGGTAGTTAAAAATAGTAAACCACAAGTTTTGGTTTCGTGGTTAAATACCACAACCAATTTTCACAACAGTGTGGGATTTGCTGCTATCCCCACAAAATTGATTTTGAAACGTCAAATCAATTTCATACTATGATTGGACTTTTCAAAGTCACTTTTCACAAAATTTGGGTTAGTCCGCTCTGGTTCTCAACTCCTCATTTGTCAAAATGTAAGAGATGAGATTAAAAATATGTATAAAACGACCCAGAATCGAGTTATAATTAATAAGAAAATCATTTTTGCTAATGATGCCCGTAACTGACTCCTGAAGTTATTGCAGCTTATGTTGAACATCCTGTATATATATATATATGCATCTTTTTAGATCATTTATCTGATTATATTCATATTTGAGCGTTTGTCTAATAAGCGTTGAAGTGTTTGAAGAGGACGAGCAGTTTCTTGTCGTTTCAATGTTATATGTGAATCTTTAATGAATGTATACATACATAAAAATAGGGGACTGTCCTGCGACCGTTAAAAATCGTTAAATCCTGGTAGATCTCAAAATAGTATCCTTACGTGGAAAGGATTATGCAGGAAGAGAGAGTGTCCATTTAAACATTTTACTCATTTTTCAAATGGACAAAAAAATAATTTTTTGAGGTGTGTGGTCATAGATATCCTTCGGCCGTCACAAATCGTCAGATCCTGGAAGATCTGAACCCGGTATCGTTCAGTGGCTTTTCGGTCCATTCACTGAATATACACACATGTCTATTTGAAGCTAGACCTGTGTGTATATTCAATAGCTGCTTGCTTGTCCAAGCGGATCTGCTCAACAGAAAGTAGTAGGATATCATAAAATCGAACTGTTGGACAGGATATATATTTATGAAAGGTAAAGGTGATTTGGTAGGATTTGTCATAATGTATTTTAATCTATCGTCTAAAATGTAAGAGATAAAGCACGTGTATATATTGTATAATGAAAATAATGAACTTCATCTATGTACACTTAATTAAAAAAAAGTTTTTTTTTGAATGCCCTTTGAAAAATGGCTTTTGCAGACGAAGGCTACTGTAGACTACTCTTGAAATTATCTACACCATCCTAGAGAAGACCCAACCCGCTGGCGAAGACAATGCCACCTCATCAGCAATATGGCATCCAGTTTCCTTCCTCTTTTATTAAACTTTTTTTTTGCTCTACTCCTATGCGCCATAAATTGTATAGGACCTCCTTCTGGTGGATCCATCTTCTTATATATTTCTCTCTAACAGAACAAAAAATATCGCTTTAATTAATCATATTCGATTAGCAAAATGAAAATTTTTAATTATTCTTTCTATTTGAACGTAAACCAAAGTAATGCAAAGAGATCTTTTAAATTTTGATTTAATTTAACCTGAATTGAACTGATAGTGCCTTAACTTTACCAATGTAGTAAAAACTTTCTTCGGAAAGGTGTTGATAGTGTTGAAAAACTATCTCCAACTTCCCGATGGATGCTTTAACGACGGCGTAATATCCTTCCGCCATATTTAAATCGTTATATCCTGAAATATTTCAAAATAGTATCCTTGAGTACCAAAACTATTATATATAGACCATATATATTCTTCTGCCATCTTAAAATCGTCAGATCATGGCAGATATTAAAAAAAGTAACCTGGCTTTAATTTGTATTAATTAATTTATTAATATAAATTAATTAATTAATTTGTATTTAATAAATATTTATTGTTTATTTTATAAAATAAAATAACTATAACAGTTCTATAAATAAACCAGTATACATCTAGAAGCTTTTATCATTCACAAAAGTTATTCTTTTACCTACAATTTTAGTGTTTTTTTGTTCCAAGTTTAAGACCAAACATCTTCGGGTTCTATACGGTAGCAAACAACCTTCCATATATTACTGTTAAATGAAGTATATAGAGATATTCCTCTCCAACTTGGTTTGATTGTGGAAAAAAGTATAAAGGATTTTCTTGTTCTTAAATTTAAAGAATTATGGTAATTCTGCAAGAAAACGAATTATCTTTCTTGAAAGTAATTATTAAAAAAATTATAGTCTGCTACGAATTTAGTTCCAGCATTATATATATATATATATAGTACTTAGTATCCCCCAACTATGTAAAATTTATTAAAAAATATATAATTGTAATTTATCAACATTCTTTTTAAATTGTCTATCATGAATATAATAATGCATTTTCCTTGTTTTTATATTGGTATAAAAAGAAATGGATTCTGGATGGCGTGAGGGTCTCTAGGTACAAAATATTGTGGGTTCGAATCCCACCTAAGCGGTTTAAAATTCATTTCATGGCGGCTCTTTAATATCAATCTTGAACTCCCACCCTGTCTAGAATAGGTTTATAACCCCGTCTTTCCTTCACTAGTTGGAGCTCATAAGGTCTCCATTGAGTGACTTTATAGTTCCATTAAAAAAAGTGACAAATGTGAACTGTCACAAAATTTTCGATCAGAGCAACACAAAGCTTGAGCGTGCCAAAGAAGCCCCGACACTAAAAAAATGAAGGCAAAAGGTGACTTTTTTCATTCAAACCTTTACAGCTCCTAACGGTAGGCCCTGGTGACAAAAAATATTCTACATTTAATTTCTCATTAGGAAGGTGCCAAAAATACAAAACAATCAAACAAATAAAAAAAAAAAAAAAAAAGTGGTAGATTGATTGTCTTGAAATTCGTACTCCAATGTTGCTCTAAGTGACAAAATTTTGAAGTGACAATTTTAAAGTTTTTTAAATGTATTATAAATAGTACGTCATAGTATGACACAGCAATCCATTATGTTATTATACATGTAAATATAACAAAAAAAATCTAACTTACAAAACTAACAATAACTTTAAATTATGATTTTCTTTCACTGATTACTCAAAATTTTTTTTGTCGCTTAGAACGTTTTTTTCGGCGGAACCATTCAATTGTTTATATATATATTTTTCATCCTAAATTTACCTGGGAAGGGTAAATCTTAACCGTTTCGATAGTTTTAAATAAAAACAATCATATCTAAAATATAACTTCATATAAAATATTTTATGTAATATATGAAAAATTCAGCTACCGTGTGTTTTCCATGTTTCTATAAGGCCATTGTTGATCCAAAAGAAAAATATCAAAATTTATTTTTCAAAATATAATTTAATATTATAGACATTAACTGATATCGAACTTTAGCTGTTTCATTTAATCAGTAAACTTTAAACCTTAAAATAGGAAAGAACGGGTCACCTGATTTTTTTATTTAATTCATATTTTATTAATATAATTATGTTTGGATCCAGATGATGATGGCTGTGAAGTCGAGTTATTTTTTAATAATTATTATTTATCTCATCATTATCATTATTGGTATATAAACTATAATATATAATATTGAAATAACACGTGGAGCTGTTCCTGTAGTATATTAATAATTCTATGAAATCTATTTGAAGATAATATGAGAATAGAATTTTTTTAATAATTCAGAGCGGCTTTAATTCATCGATAGCCCTCTACATATTTTATTACTTTCCCGGTAATTTAATTATTCTGCCTCCTCCTAATTGCCCTATTGTTTATTTATTTATTCAAGGTTACTCCTTCAGGCAACTAACATTTAAATTAATTATTACTACAGTGGAATAAAATTCTTATAGCATTGTTTAATTTTTTTTTCTTTTTACTCGGATTAAAATTTTAAAAAAATTAACTAGTGAGTTAGACAAAATTATTTGAATTACACTAAAATTTTATGGAGAGAGCACTTGTTTTATCGACACCAGAATTAATTATCTGCTTATCTTTATTCACTATGTATATAAGCATTAAGTCTATTACGATAGGATGATATCTCGTTTCATTTTTATTTTTAATGATATTCCACTAATCCCTGTAGAACAGATCCGCTACCTAGGACCCCACTTAAACAAACGCCTGACTTTGAATCCACATACACTATAATTAAACGACAAGAAACTGCCCGTCGTTACAGACTAGTTCGACATTTACTAGACTAAATTTCTAAGTTACCAATTAGTTACAAAAGACTCATATACATGACTGTGATTAGACCTATTTGAACATACGGAGTTGAGGTTTGGGAACCACTAAACCATCCAATTCATCTCGTATCCAATCCTTATAATCCGAAATCCTTCAAAAAATCCTCAATGCTCCTTACTTTTACACTAATAAACCTATCCATAATGATCTAATCTTCTATATGTTGCTTATTTAGCCCAAACCAGATGCCTATCCTTTCATAGTAAGCTCCATAACCACTGAAATCCATTAGTTTCTCAACTTCCTTCCCACTCCATTTCTGACAATCCTCCGAGGTGGCCTAGAGATCTAATTTAGAATTTTAATTTTCATAAGGGCTACTGATGAGTAGTTCTTTTCAAGTTTTGATGTTATTGTAATCGTTATTAACACATTTTCTCGATGTATATATTTTGTACAATTGAAAATTTCAATAAATGGATATAAAAATTTTTTTAAAAAATTTATTTTTTAATTCTAAACCTGTAAAATTCAAAATTGACAATTAACAGATGCACTGAAGTATAAATATAAAACAAACGTCAGGTTGGGCATAAGGAGAGATAGTGCCCTGTGACACCCCTTTGTTGTCTTTGATTTCCTTTTTTCTTAGTAGGTCCCTCATCCAGTTTCTTTCCAGTTTTATTCTGGTATTATACATTACGAAAAATGTGGACATGACTAATAAAGTTTAATTGAGTCATATACAAAGGATTTTCGGTTTGTAATTGTCTATTTTTTAAGGGAGGCGGTGATAGTGTGTGTTGTAGAGATGTATCTTTTACGTTTTGTAGTTATGTCTTGCGCTCCGGGTTCGTAAAGTTAGTATGGGTTTTGAGAACAGACGAAAGCTAGACTGTAAAAGTTCAGATTTCCTCTCACCAAATACACCACAAAAATCATACACCCCAAAGGGAACTGACACCTCACGATGAATGATGGTTCACTGGTCATAATTTGTGTTTGTATAATTTTGAATCTATCTTCTAAACTCGTTATTTAGTTGGTTAAATGATCTTTTGTCCGTTGGAACTATGTTAATCTGCTATATTTTACGGGCCCTTCTCTTAGCTCTTGTTCAATAATTAGGTATGTTCCATGGTTTTGATGATTTATGCATTATGTCGGGTAAGGCTGTGTGGAGTTCGGGCCAGCTGCTAAAAATTTTAGGGATGCCAGTCAGAACATACTTGACTGGAAAATTATGAATGTTTTAAAATAATTATAATAGTGAGCCCGGATATACAAATATTTCAATATAACATAAATAACCTGTTTTTACGCCCGAAAGAATACTGTTTTTCAGATCTGCCAGGATCGGACGATTTTTGGCGTTTGAAGGACATCCTTGGTCACTCTCCTTATTCCGCCAATTAGTTTTCGTCCTTAAAGATACTATTTTAAAATGTTTCAGGATTTAACGGTTTTTAAGTTATTCGAAAAATATTCCACCATTGTTGTCCTTTTTAGTTTTTATCTTTAAGGATACTATTTTGAAATATTCCATGATTTAACGATTTTTAAGTTAAACGAAGGATATTTTGCAGTTGTTGCCCTTTTATTTTTGGTCTTTAAGGGTACTATTTTAAAATATTGCCGGATTTAACGATTTTAAGTTAGCGGAAGAATATTCCGCCATTGTTGTCCTTTCAGTTTTCCTCCTTATAGATACAATTTTGAAATATTTCAGGATTTGACTGGGTCCGCCGAAAAACGTTTTAAGCGACAAAATTTCAGAAGTGGTGATTTTAAAGGTTTTTAAATGTATAATAAATAGTACATAATAGTATGATAAAGTAATCCATTATGTTATTATACATGTAAATATAACAAATTACAACGTGAAAAAAAAAAATCTAACTTACAAAACTAACAAGAACTTTAGATTATGATTTTCTTTCACTGATTACTCAAAATTTGTTTTGTAGCTTAGAACGTTTTCCGGCGGACCCATTCATTTAATGGCTTTTAAGTTATCCGAAGGATATTCCACTATTGTTGTACTTATGGGTTTCGTCCCTAAGTGTAATATTTTGAAATATTCCACGATTTTAAGATGGCGGTACTTTAGTTTGATTTGGCCATTTTAAATTAAGGTTTGTTCTCACAAAGATTTAAACTTGGAGTCAGGATAATTAATACAAGTATTAGAGGAAATTATCTAAAAGAAGCAATTTAATTGATAAACCGTTATATGAAAAAGAACTATATATTGAGACAATGGATGACATAAAATTACAATTAAAAAAGGGGACTCGATGGCCAATTGAGTTGGGGTGTGGGTGTCAGCGCGCTTTTAACTAGAATGTTGTGGGTTCGAATTCCACCTGGATGGTTTCAAATTTATTTCGTGGCGAACCCACGAATAAATCTTGACCTTCCCGCCCTGGCTAGAATAGGTTGGTAACCTGTAGGAATAACCCGTCCTTCCTGCCCTAGTTGGAGTACTAAGGACGTCAAGCCACAAAAAAACAAACAAATAATTAAAAATATACATCATTGCTATCTTTAATAACTTAAGTGGTAATAAAAACATTTTTTTACTCTTATCATATGTTTATAAGAGGTTCGAATGAATCGGCTACGGTAGATGTTGAGCTTAGAGGTTGAGAGTTCGTAAAATGACCAGCAACAGACAGACCTCGAATATGATTGTTCAGCTCTTGTCTAACCATCACTCCTACTGATTCCTTGATTAGTTCATTTGAGATTTTGGAAGTTAACCTAGTACTTTGAAGAGGATTACCAATCTCTGTGTGGTCTAAGTGGTTACCGAAAGTATTAGGAAGTTAGGGCTTGCTACAGAGAACTGTTTTTTGCATACGACTCACTTGTGGTCTCTTTCCTAGAAGGGTATGGATCCCCTGATATTTTGCTTAGAGCATTCAGGGCTCAGCCCGTTGCGTATCACCGCCAACAATCCCTTTAGTTTATTTGGAAAATTAACACCAGAGATGTGAGTTCTTCCCATAGCATATAGATATATAGTTTACAAGCAAATATCATAAAATAATATCTTTTGAAATTAAATACCTCTAGGAATGGATTTGAACTGCACCGTTCCCTACCCCTGAATACTTATTTCTCAACGCAATTGTCTAATAGATATATAATTTTGGACTGTAATCTAATTCTAGAAATGCATCAAATAAAAAAAAAATAGACTTGGTGGTTAGCGATTATTGAGTCTGATAAAGATTTAATGACCGAAGATCCTGACCCCTAAGGTCTCGGTAGCTATTTTACTCGGCCATTAAGCTGAATATGAAATGCGAAGATAAAACTAGCTCAGTTTGGAACAGTTAAGGGCAAGTTAGCGGACATTATTACCCCCCCCCCCCCCCCCCCTTCTCTTTTATATAGCTTCTTGGTCTTTAACTATCCTACCCCCACTCTTTTTCCATCTTCCCCTTCCTTTCTTCCCCCCCACTCTTATCCTACCCCACTCTTCTTCCCCTCTCTACCCTATCCCTCCCCTCTCCTTTTCTCTCTCCATCTCTTAGCTTTATCTCTTCTCACTTTATGTGACCTTTAAGGTGAATATTGAAGTTTCACCTAACGCACTTACAACCGGAGATTATATTCCAATTCACAGGTTATTTCTCGTTTCATTTTATTGTCTTGGAGACGTCTTAGAATCATAGTTGAATATCAATAAAAGTTAGGAGGTTAATTAGCAGTTTTGCCGTAGCTTGTGATTACCTTTCTTTTGCATAATTAATTATTAATCACGTAATATCATGTAATTAATTATTATTATATTAACAAAATCGTTAGTATAAATACCTTTCTGAGACGGTCTGCTTATACAACATACTATCATTATAACCAAAATAGTATGTTATAAAATGTATAGAAATAAATGGTGAGTAAAAGAACTAGATTGATGTGTTACGGCTATCATTTCTTTATTTATTTATTAATGGATATTTAAAACACATAAATCTTTGAATGTGTAGGAAAATGATAACAATAGCATATAAATAACAATGGCTTTACGGATACTGTTTTTCAGATCTGCCAGAGTCTGACGATTTTTGGCGGCCGAACGACTTCCTTGTCCACTCTCCTTCCTCACTTAGAATTAGTTTTCGTCCTTAAGGATACTATTATAA
This sequence comes from Euschistus heros, assembly GCA_003667255.2. Lineage (NCBI taxonomy): Eukaryota > Metazoa > Arthropoda > Insecta > Hemiptera > Pentatomidae > Euschistus > Euschistus heros. The sequence goes on from RCWM02000082.1 coordinate 531,659, forward strand.
GATAGCGGAAGGACAACATTGGGCCAAATGTTTATTAGTTTTCATCCTTAAGCGTATAATATGTCGAAATATACCAGGATTTAACGATTTTAAGATGGCGGAAGGATATCCCGCCGGTGTTAACGCATTCATCATTGATAGTTATTCAACAGTATCAACACCATACGCCTCCTTGAGGTTACATGTGATAGTAGCCATATTTCATAGGTGAAGTTAGTGTAAATACGGGCACCCTTTCTTGGTGTAAATATGGACCCCCATTTCCCCGGGAACTTCGACATATCTATTGTTAGATATGACAACTTGCATTTTTTGTGTAGATAGACACTCGGGGAAGTGTGAGTACACCTTTTCCCCTCTCTCTCTCTCTCTCTATATATATATATATATATATATATATATATATATATATATATATATATATATATATATATTAACAAAATCTTAAATCATCATGGTCTCTTCTGTATGAAAGTAACGATTTAACTTAGGTATTCTCAATTGACTTAGATTTCCTTTAACTCTGCTCCATAGATAGCATTTTTTCTCCAACTCACCTTTTAATATATTAAATAAAATACGAAACATACTATGATTATTCGAGTCTGCTGATTAGGTTTCTTGCCAATGTTTATTGGAGGACGTATGTCGTGTTTCTAGCAGGAATTGTTGTTTATTTTGATATTACTTTTAAATTAAAAAAAAAAATAACGGGACTATATTTGCTCTAGCGATTAATACAAATGCGAACCCCCTCCCCTTGTTGATTTTTACTGAAACGTGAATTTTCAAAATTAAAACCCGATTGTTTGTAAAGCAAATAATTAAGTTAATGTTTGCCGACTTGTGGAATAATACTGTTTGTTTTGCTCACCGCCACCATGATAATATTGGGTCCTGAATTTTATTAAACAGCTGTGGATTTATTTTGTTGAATTAAATTCATGATGGGGCTATTGATTTGCATTTTAATTCATAACATTCTCCTTGTTTCTGGTTTCGTTCATTTAATGAAGTTCTTGTTCGATTACATTTAGTGGTGGGGTTTACAGGATGTTGTAATCGGAAAATAATATTTTTATAGTATCCGTTATTTTATTCAATTTCAATAAAAGTTCCTCTTTGTGGTTACATTGGAAACTCTAAAGATATTTTAAGTGTATTATTTTTAATTATAGGTATTTATTGCTAACATCATTTACGAATTATAATATGAATATATTATGTTATTAACGTTTTAGCGAACCCAAAGGCTCCACGCCTACACCAACAATATCTGTTCATATTACTCCCACCATCTTATCATATCAAAACCTGAACCCCTATGATCAGCACTGACACTATCCTCCCATCTACTTCTCGCTACCCAGCGATTCAACCTTTTTTTGTGATCCATTTATTATTAAATCCAACGACATTACATGTCCATTAACCCGTGACTTTAACCGTCGCGCTGCTACGTGCTGAACCGAGGCTCTTGTGTGGATGTTAAAAGTAATAAACAAACAACTCTTAAAACAATGATGACTGGTCATGTAGCATTTTGATAATTCATTGGAATTTTTTTTTTTTTTATGTTTGTATATATAGTTTATAATATAATTATCATTATTATATTGCCTTACAATATATACAAATTATTTTTGTTTACCTGGTTTAAATCGATATACTATTTTATAAAAGGACAAGACATTTTTAGTTTGTGATCACTAACCGCGAAAACTACAGAACCAATCTTTACCAATTTTTAACTACTTCATCTTCATAGTTCAAGGAAGGTTTAACAATAATAAAATTTACACATTATCTATCAAAAAGTTTGTTGCTAAAAAGTGATAAATATGTGGTGCGCAGTGAAGTTAGAAATTTGACCGATAGGTGGCGAGAGCCATTTAAGAGATTATAAAGGTATAAGGCTATATATATCTTGAAATTGATAATAAAAAATTTGCTAAATCAAATAAATTGTTTTAAAAAAAAACTATGAATATTTAGTGTAATGTGTGGATCTCACAGATATTTAATAATCGAACGATATGTGGTTAGCGTCATTCTGCATCAGAGTTTGCAATTGTAAAACTATTAAACCCATCTGTTCTAAGTTTTAACTAGATTATCTTCATAGTTCTAGGAAGAAAATGTAGTCAAAATTATAGTATAGTTTACTATAATAATAATTTAAATGTGCAGTATTAGGCAGGTTGGTGCACACAGCGTTTCATGAAACGGGGTTTCAAAAACCGGGTTTCTAGAAACGCTGTGGCTCCAACCTACGTTAATCCTATCATCTTTCAGTTTCATGCAACTTCGTTTCCATGTTTCTAGAAACAGGTTTCTCCAGTGTGCACCGCGCCTTAAGTGGCAGAGGTTAACCACAATGTCATTAACTTTTATAGTTAAAAATCCTTAACTTATCTTTTAACTAGATGAAAGTGATACAATTATTTCTGTCGCACTGAAAATGATTGGCTTATCAAAATATCGATTCCTTACTTTTTGATATTGTGTGTAAAAAATGGGCGGCCTAGCCTTAGTATTTGTGAAAATCAAATCAAAATGTCGTCGATCCTTTCCTTTTTTTATATTGTGTCATTGAAATTTTTATATGATTTATTGAAACTTTGTTATCAGTCCATTATAAGTTTATAAAGATAATATAAGTAAGTTTTTTACTTATGCGATCGGGAGATGCCCCGATAGCGGATGCTAGTTTCATAATATGTAGGATATCAATAATAAAATCTAAAAATGTATAAAAAAAATTACAAGTAGCAGAGAGCAGTGTCCTCATTAGGGCAGGGTCCTTGCTGAGGCAGGTTCGTATGGGAGTAACTCTCGAGTGGAAAACCCTCTCCAAAGATTTTAATTAAAATTAAGATTGTGCGGAGCGAAGGCGGTGGAGTAATTAAGACTCTTTGTTGTCGGGGCTGGGAGGTCGGGGTTGGAAAAATGAGTAGCCCTTACACTATAAGGAGAGCTTTAACCCACCCACTTCTCCGGCAACTCGAATCCAAATCCCAGTTTCATGCAAATGGTGTGCCGGTCCGAGCCCCGCGCGCTAAGCTCCTGCACTTGGTATTCAGCCTCACCTCCTCCTCGCACTTAATCCAAATTAGCCCCTATCTCGACGACCGCAGGGTCTAGAACGTTCTTGCCAGAATATTGTGTCGATGTCTCGTAGCTTCTCCGCTAATGGTCTTCTATTTGCTAGTGTAAATTTCAACGCGCATCTGTTGCGGAGATTTCACTCCTCGGTAAATATGTATTCAGGCTTTCATACATATGTAGATGCATTCATGGTAATGAAAAGGGTAGACTGTAACTTACTATTGATTCTTCTTGTGAACTTGTCGGAAATAGATAATGAAATTCGTGGATTAGGTTTGAAAGCTAAAACAAATAAAAAATGTCGTTTCCGTTCTTCTAAATGGTGTAAATCGTTATCTTGTTATCCTCCAGTTGAGGTATACATAATGTATAAAGGATCAATACAGTAAAGAGTGACGAATTATTTGTCATTTGTATGTTGTTTTGTTTTATTCAAAGACTGGTTTCTAAAGTTAAATCCGGTAAACCTGACATTTATTGACACCTTATCCTCAATATTAGAAAAAATATATTTAACCAAAAAAAAAAAAAAAAATAATAATAAATCATAAAATTCCTTTAGGTAAATCCTACATCTTAACTGTGTAAAAGTACTTTCACTTATTTTCGTATTTTAAAAGATATCCATAGGGTCTCAATAACTGATTTTATCTTATTTCCATCTGGAATGTTTTTTTTTTTTTTCTTTATTCCTTTTTTTATTTTCACTTTTGTTAACTTTTACTTTTTTGATCATCTTATATCTTATTTAATTTTATTGTATTTTTTTTAAACCTATTCCTTATGTAAACTTTTTAGATACAAAAATATTGTTTGTTAATCGTATTAGGTATATTTCATCTTATTATTATTTTTCATTTTATATTATTTTATATATAGATATATATATATATATATATATATATATTTTTTTTTTCCTTTTCTGTCTTTTTTATTTCTTTATTCGGCTATTATTTGTTTTGGCCCTGATGATGATCAATGATTTGGCCGAAACGTTGGCAAATAAAATAAAATATGTTCGTCAATATTCAAACATTGACTAATTTTTTTTCTGACTTGGATCAGCCAGAAAACATTTCAACATCTTATTAAAAAAAAAAAAAAAAGAATAACCAAAACATCAGCCCTCAGATACTCAGATTATATCTAACACATTCGCTTCGCCTTCTTAATTGAGTATCAACATGTCTTATTTCTTTTTTACATTTCAATGTGCTCAGGATTTAATTTTTCGTGTATATTTAGGATTTAATGAATATAATGAATGTCTAACATTCGCAACATCCTCTATCCAATTCTTAAAATATTAAATTCTTTATGCTACTGTCTTTGTTACAAATAAACATGTATGACATGTATTTCTTTATGCAGTTTTAAATACAATTATAAAATTTATTTATTTATTTATTCAAATAAATAAATTTATAAAACCAATAAAAAAAATTCTAATAAGATTAATAAAAGTATATTTTTATATAAAATTAATTAAAATAATTATAAAGAATCATTGCAGTATTTTATATACCTTAGGTAAACTATTATTTTTTTTTTAAATAATGGAAGGTAACAATGGTTGTTTTCCTTGAAAACAAACCATTAAAAACAAATGAAAAAATATCGAATCTCGTTTGTTTTTCTTTAGAATTATTTGGTTTTGGTTTAATTAATTGTTTTCTTGGAATATTGTTATTTCCGCTTCTCTGTTGTTATTTTCCATTCAATTAATTTTACTTGACTTTATATAAAAGTCCTTTGTTATTTCTTTATCGCCATTGAATAATGTTTTGTTTTTCATTTATATTTAATAATATATATGTATATATAATTGATTAATATTAAATTGATTTGTAACCATAATATAATTATAGTAATGATTATGAAGAATCATTCCAAATATATTTTTTTTTAGTTTTACTTTTGAATTAATATAGAGCCCAGTTTAAAAATTAATGACGACAGGGAAACATACATATGTATATTGCTGATGAAAACTATACTTTCTTTTTTACGTCCACAGATATACTAGATTAGTTAATCTGAATTACATAAATTAAAAAAAAATACATTAACAAGTAATAAGAAGATAAAATGACAATTTTACTGGGTGAAATATGTTTCTAGCTAGTAAAATAAAATTGCGCCTTTAGATTATTTTTTTTTAATTTTATTTCTAATAATTTTGTGTAAATAATTACAAATAAATGGAATTATCCACGCAATAGATACAATATTGGAACCTTCTTGAAAATTTTTTAAAATCATATTAGAATTTTGTTGAATGATGAGAAGGATCATTATAAAACATTAGGTAATGTTTAATATTAACATATATATTTTTATTTTTTGTAAACGTTTCGGCCATATCTTTGATGGCCATCATCAGGGCTAATCCAAAAAATAATCAAATACAGAAGTAAAAAGGAGAAAATGAAAAATAAATAATTAGAAAAAAATTAATAAGGTAAATAAAATAAAATAAATAAAAAAATGAGAAATAATAATTTTTGTTTTTAATTTCTCCAATATTTATTTTACTGTATTTTATATTTAACCTCTCTCTACATACAACAATGTCAATTCTTTATATACAATAATGTCGATTACAACATTACAACAATAATGTCGATTACAACAATGACATACAATAATTCATATTGTTTATTTACCCTATTATATTGCATTTTTAAAAAAATATATATTTTGATTTAATACCCTTGAGGGTCTTATTTTACTTTTTTATTTATAGTTTCTTTATCATTGTATAATTTATCTACATTTTTTTAGATCATTTCAAATTGTCTATTAACCCCATTAATTTTCATTTTTTTTCTCCTTTCTTTATTGCTGTATTTGATTATTTTTTTGTTTTAGCGTTGATGATGGTCATCGATGATATGGCCGAAACGTTGGCAAAAAAATAAATATGTTTGTTTGTATCAAATATTGCCTAAATGTTATGACTGATCCAACATTATATAATATCCATCCAGACATTATCACAGTTCTTATATTAAAATTGTATAACATTATATTCACTGATTCAAACAAAAAAAAAAAAAAAAAAAAAAAACTTTTCATTTCATCCTGTAACGTAGTTAGAAAAGGTGGAGCAACTCAACACATCTGTTGATTAATACGTGTACCTCTCCTTTTATATTTGCCCTCTTTTATCTCCGATTCCTCAGAGAGTACCTTGATGTTATTACTAACCAACATTATTGCCTTCCATATTACTAAATAAATTTACAAATATATTACTAATTAAATAAATTGTATACAAGTACCCCGTTATATATAATATATATTTGGTTGTAAAAAACGATATATACGTTGATGTAGCCGATGTTTATCCATGTTACTTACATTATTACATTTTAACATTATTATTTTTTTATATGTTATTTGCTACTTAAATCAAATTTATTTGTTACCCAGATTACAACTGGATTAAAATAATAACTAACAACTAAATTAAATTTGATCAGTTTGATATACAATGAATTCTACCTCAGGTATTGAGTTACTCATATTTTTTACTGTCATTTTTTTCTTCTTTTAAGTTGATACTTTTATTTTATTTGATGATATTTAGGAACTTTTGATAATAGACTGGTTCCCAGTTAAATACATTCTTAATCTATAATTGAAGGGTTTGCTGCAAAAAGGAGGTATTTTTAGTCAACCAAATATTGGAACTTATTGTTAGTAAAATCTTACGATAAGTATTACAGATAAAATTTTTGTTTTGTTACATGACCTAGTAGTCCAGTCAATAAACATATTGTAGAGTGCATGGAATATGCAATAATTTTTGACTTCATAGCTTTGTTAGGATTAGTTAGAAGGTAAACATAATAATTCCCGCCCCTGGCGGGTGAGCTGAGGGTGGGGGGATGGGAGAACGTCCCAATTTAGTTGTTCGATAATATCTCGAAAACGGTGGACTCTAGAAAAATATGTTACAGTTAAAAATTAAAGTTCATTAAATTTTCTATAAAATTGGCTATGTACATATTAGACGAAATTCCAACAGTTTTCGAGATATACGTTATTGAAAATCGATAATTTTAGAAATAAACAAAATGTTTACCTCACTTTTTGCTAAATGTTTAAACACTTTCTTCAAATACCAGAAATGTATATAGGAAATTAAAGAAAATTAAATACTCTACAATTTTGATTCTGACATTTTTTCTGAGAGACGATTGTGGAAGGTACTAGAAACAAAAGTTTGACAAAAAGTGAGGTGACATTTGTTTTTTTCCGAAAATCACCGATTAACGAATATCTCGTAAACGGTTAGAACTACGACAAATTTATAAGTATCATTTTTATAGGGAATTTAAGTAGCTTTTATGTTTATTTGAAACATATTTTTCTAGAGTCAACCGTTTTCGAGTTATTATTGAAAAAACAAAAAATTGAACTTCTCCCCCCCACCGTTAGCTCACCCCCCAGGGGCGGGGACTTTTAGTATGTTTACCTTCTAACTATTCCTAACGAAGCTATGAAGTCAAAACTTATCGGATATTCCATGGACTCTACGTCCCTCATTTCAGCACTCATTGACTGGACTATAGCTCTAATTGTAAGTTATCGTGTGAATCATAAGATGGGAATGACGCTCATGTTTGTTTGTTGCAAGTATCTTCAATTTTCCAATTAGTTTTATTTTTTTAATTGAAAAATTGATTTTGCAACAAACTGTTCAATTATATTTTTATAGGAAACCTATTAAACAAAAAAATCATCTTACAATCTGAAATCATTCGAATAATCTCAATGCTCGTTATTATGAAACAATTATACTTGCCCCATATTTTGCTAAATCGTCTCAAGATACCTATCCCTCTATGACAAGCTTCATATCCTCTCGAATTTACTAATCTTTCAAATCGCTTCTCCCTTTACACCCGACAACCCTCCGGGGTGTCTGAAAAAAATATGGCTTAGGGACTTTCAAATGTAGAACATTAATTGAAGTACTGTACTACTAGTGGTTAGTTATTTTAATAGGCATTGACAAGACATTCTATATTCACTTCTTTAGAAAACAAAACAAAACTGAATTTATCCCTGACTGGGGGAAACAATGGATCATGGGTATGCCTATCTATAATATCTTGCTTGTATATCTACTGCTTCTAATGAGGAATCTGTCGGCAAATTGTAAATCCGAGCCACACCAACAGAGCTAGAGGTGTCCAAAAAGCCACAACACTGAAAAAATGTAAGCCAAACGTGACTTTTTTCATTCGAAAAATGAACTTATTTTACAAAATAAAAAATGTTTTGTATTAATTTTCTGATAAGGAAACTGTCGTCAGTATTTCTTTCCGAGTCTAACTGACGGAGCTAGAGCATGTCAAAGTGTTACATTTTTGAGAATGAATAAAACGTTACACATTTTGAGGGTGAAAAAGCGTTGCACAATAAAACTATGTAATCCCAGCCAAAAAATGTATCCATGTAAAAAAAAAAAAATAAATAATAAAAATGAATAATACTTTTTTAACTCCTTAGTTGGGTCTAGCATTTGTTTTTTGTTTTTTAATATTTTTTAATATAAAATTTTGATTATATCGGTAGCATACTATATGAGGATTCCCTTTTGATAGGGATCAATCAGCCATCTTTGTAATATTATATATAATACACAATATGATAGGGTATAGTAGAGGTTTCAATTACCGCCATATCCCCCATATCAGATCCCATGCTTTGATCTCGCCAATTGCTAACGCATCACTTGGCCCCAGCAAACTAGGCTTTTGCCAACAGTGCCTTGTCCCTCCTCTGTCAAGCTAATGACATTTAGTCTTTCATTATATATTTTAATTGTAAATTTTAATTGCATTGCTCTAATAAAAATTTTAGTTACTGTGTTCATTTAAAAAAAAAAATAATAAATCGAATCAATTATTGTTGGTAATTAAACATTTAATTTTAAAAATAAGTATTAAGCAAAAATATTTATATATTTAATTCAGAGGATATATTAGCATTGCAAATAGGCAAATCAAGCTGCGTTTCTTCTTAAAAGCTGGTGGATAGATCAGCATAGATTCTGCTTTGATAAATATGTTCACAGTTTATTTTTCTTAGAGACCTTGATATAAGAAAAAAATATTTAAAACATCAGTCCCTTAACAACTAACTTTTGGAGAAAAACGGATGAATACTTTATGTTGTTATTTTTAGAATTTTACAAACAAATACTCAAATAAAAGATATATTGTTCTTAGGAGCACTGGATTTTATCTCTATCTTTAGTCTCTAGATCTATAGAGTTTTATCTTCATTGAGTTAGAAAGTGGGTTAGTATGAATTAAACTTATAAATTTATGAAATTAAAATTTATACATCTTTTTAAAATTTAATTAATCAATATCAATATCAATCAACTTACATTGCCTATAATAAATGTTCTAGCCAAGTATAAATTTCGCTACAAAGTTTTGACCTTTCCATCGAACACTTTTGTTGTGGGAAAGTATCAATCTCTATAATTTTATACGTTTTTTTTAAATTACCAGAATAGAATAACACTATATTGTTGGCAATGATCAGTTTAATATTTTCGAATCTTAGTATTTTAAGCTTCGTCGTAAACCTACGACCTCCTGTCCTACAGTATCCTTTAATGATATTCCACTAATCTTGCTATGGATCTAGTCTTACTTGGAATCCACATACAAGACTAAAACGACAAGAAACAGCTCGTCGTTACAGACTGCTTCAACATTTACTGGACAAACGTTCAAAGCTCCCAATTAATTACATAAGACTCATTTACATGACCGTGTTTAGACCAATATGGACTTACGGAGTTGAGCTTTGGGACTCTACTAAACAATCCAATTCATCCCTATCCAATCCTTACAATCCAAAATCCTTCGAAAAATCCTCAGTGCTCCTTATTTTGTCACCAATAAACTTATCCATAAAGATCTTAATGTTCCATATGTTCCTGATTTAGCCCAAAACAGATGCCAATCCTTTCATAGTAAGCTCCATAACCACTCAAATCCACTAGTTTCTCAACTTTCTTCCCTCTCGATTCCCGATAATCCTCCGAGGCGTCTGAAAAGAAGATGGCCTAGAGATCTTCTTGTGTAAATTTTTATTAAAGTGCTGCTAATGAGTAGTTACTTTGAAGTTCTACCATGTTATTGTAAGCGTTTTTACACATTTACTTAATGTATATTTGTACAGTTGTAAATATCAATAAATTGTAAATAAAAAAGTATTTTCAGCACATTTAATTTTTAAAACCTGAATTAAAAAAATTCTTTTGCCAGAAAGCAAGAGGTAATTACGTAACTTACATATTTAAATTCACGCAGTGATTAATTATTTAGTTATTACTAATAATAATGCTAATAAATTAATATTTAAAAAAAAAAATGGTTTTTAAGAGTATTTTTTTTTTGTTTTAATAAAGCTACGATTTTCTTTCCTTTAGTATTCTTTAATGCTATTTCAATAATCTCTTCTTGAACAATTCCCTACTGAAGACTCCAACTGAACAAAAAAAATTGGAACACACATACTAGAAAGAAACGAAGTGAAACTGCTTATCGATTTCGACTACTTTTACATTTACTAGACAGATTCTCCAAGATACCAATAAATTACGAAATACATATCCATATGACTGAAACAGATCTGATTATTTTGGACAAAGGGAGTTTTTTCTCTTATCCAATCCTTGCAATATAAAGTCTGCGAAAAATCCTTAAATTTCTCTAATATGTTTTAGACAAATATATCCATGATGTTGCTAATTTTGCCCAAACCAGATACTAAACCTTTAGGCACTCAACTTGCTTCCCGCTAGGTCCTCGGTAATCCTTCGAGGTGTCTGAGAAGATGGTCTTGAAACCTTCTTATATGAAACTTTTAATTTGGAATTTCTTGTAAAGGATAGTTGCTGTATAAGTGATTAACATATGATTTTATGTTCTTTTTCTTTCGCATTTTCGTTAAATATTATGTGTAAGTGTCACTTATGGCATGAATGAATTTTCTCCTTTCTCTTCCATAGTTAACCTATGAAATAGTCGTTTATTCAAAATGTTACAGATCCCCTGCATGATAATTACTGAATTTATAATTAAAAAGGTAGTCAGAGAATAGGCTATGTTATTATAAATTCTTTAAAATATATAATTTTGTAATTCTGTTGATTGTTTCTATTTGATCAGTTTTATTGGTTTTTACTACAGTGAAGCAAGTCAGTTATGATTTTATATTGGCTAAATATAGATTTTTTTTAGCCTTTTATGGTATATAGATTTGTGTTATGTAAACTGAAAAGCTAAATAGATTTAATATATAATATTGTTCTTATTAGAGTGGTTAATCGTGTAAGTTGAACTTGTTAATTACAAAATCATTAATGATAAAGAAAACTACTCCCACTCCTGGTCTTTAGAAATAGGATATACCGTTACTGTAGACTGTTACCGAATACTGTTACTGTAGCCTCAGCCAGGCAGAGGCTATCAGGGTTTGTTTCAGTGTTGGATTCCGCTTCGATTGAAAAGCTTTCGGATTTATTTCAAACTCCCTCCCCGACAAGCCACCAAATGGAAGAATGATTGACGTAGTTAAAAAATCGCGTTGTTTTTGTAGCGTGTGTTCTATATTGGTGAAATAAAGAAAAAAATAAACTTCTATTTTTTTTTTTTATTTGGAATTAAAATATTTCCCAGATTTTTTTTCTTTTTCTTTTTGGAGTCAATTATTTTTTCGTTAGAACGTTTCGTGCAAATCCTTTTACCTTTGTCGATACCAGTGGTTATTGTTTTTTTTAATTTTTTTAATTTAATTATCGAATTGAAAATTTACAATCTTGTCACTATGTTATGTGAATGCATGAAAATACTGTATAAATCTACAATTATTTATTTATGGATCTATAATTTTCTTTTAAAAGTTTCGGCGCAGCTAATATCTGTAAAGAAAAAATGGTTTGTAGCTTTATATATTGTGATACTTTTATAAGATGATAATTTCTGAGGATTGAAAAAAATATAAAAAATTTCTTGAATATTGTCCTTTATGACTTGAAGTACGCATGATGGTATAGAAGGATCAATACAATTAGGATTGATGAATTAATTGCCACTTCTATTGGAATTATTTTATTAGAAAACTAGTTTCGAATATAAAACATTCCTCTCATCAGTTCTAAAACATAGCACTTTGTAACATGGATTCTATATACCAAATATACAATAAATCATATATATTGGCACTCACCTGAGGAGATCTAACAGATATCTTAAATATATATTTTCATAGTGGAAGGGGAAGGGCCAGGTAGGTTACATTTTTTAGGGTTTTTCCTTGGGAGTCTCTCTATGACTAATTGGATTTTTCCGTTTCTATTGAAAAAAAAAAAAAAAAAAAAAAAAAAAATCGGGCTATTGGAAATGTTTATTTCTTCATGTAAACAAAAATGTGGATTGGTTTTGGACGATTTTAGTATTTCTAATGATTCATTAATATTTCATTTTAGGATATTTTCTACTTGATGTATTATTTTCACTCCCGAGTCTTTATTGTATTTATCTTTATTTTCATTCTGGTGGAATAGCGAAGTTAGAATTTTGGGTCTTATTATTTTATACTCTTATGTTACCTTTTACCCTTTGGTTACGGTACAGTTATTTTCGGTGTATTTAGCTTCGTAGTCGTTACATTTTAGTTCATATACTCGTTTCGTTTTGGAAAGGGTCGATTTTGTTTATAAGTGAAGAGAAATAATTTGACTATGTTTTATCTATTTTTAATGCAGGATTTAAACCTATTTTTGTTTCTTTCCGACTTTGGTGAATTCTGGGCAGTAATATGGTATCAAAATATATTTCTTTGTAGTAGCTTTAGAGATTTTTAGATTAATTTTAGATAAATGTAATTTTAGATTAATTGCGACTTGGATTCAGCCGAGCCGAGACCGACATAGCAGTATACTGTTGCTGTTGTTTCTGCTTACAAAATTATGATCGAAAATACATAAATGTTCCCGCGCACATTTGAACTACTAGGATAATTATTTTCTTATGCCCAGTTTATATTTGGGCTCAGAGGAGGGAGCATATTGACTAATGGAGTAGATGTAACAGAGTTAGTGGCTACTAAACTACTAAACTAAACTGCTAAGCTACTAATACTAATTGGTTAGATATCTCCCGTGTCCAAACAGCATTGCCTTCATTAACCAGCTCGGCTACTGCTTTAATTACTGCCCCCTAATGGGGATCAACTAACACTCTCCTCTCAGTACTCAGTACTCTACATTCCATCTTAATTTTATAGTCATTTATATAAATATAATAAAATAAAATATAATAAACTTATTCATAATAATACTGCTGGTTTCTCACCTTGCTTCCCATTAAATTCCAAGAATATCCAAGGCTTCTAAATAGAAAATTACCTCGTGATATCTATTACTTGTAACTTCTCTCATTTCCTTTATTTTAAATTCTTTATTCTATGTGGCATCTCCGGAAATGAAGCTGCAGACAGCAAATCTCGCGATAGTGAACTAAATAGAAACCATAAAAGTAGTTTTGTGGTACTTGGTCGCATTTCCACAGCCTCGCTCGTAAAACTCAACCTCGCACAGAAAACGCCCACTTTGCGCCATAGTAATGAAAATAACTATCACCTTGTCATATTAGAAAAATAGAAATAAGAAGTTGACAGAGAAAGGGATATGCTTTATAAATACATAAACACATTGCTGCTCAACTGTATTGGGTTCCAAACCTATTTGAAAACAGCTTTCTAATTAACTTCGAAATAATATTATGTATATATATATATATATATATATATATATATATATATATATATATAAATAAATTTTAAAATTTACAACTGTACAAAATATATACATCTAGTAAATGTAGTGATAGTGAACACAATGGCATGTAAATAACTTGTGAAGAACTGCTCACTAGTAGCACTTTTATAGATTCTACACTTTAAGGTCTCTAGGCCAGTTTCTTTTTAGACGCCTCGGAGGATTATCAGGAATGGAGTGCGAAGCAAGTTAGGAGACTAGTGGATTAGAGTTGTTATGGAGTTTACTATGGACGGATAGGTATCTGGTTTCGGCTAAATCAGTAACATATGGGACATTAAGGTCTTTAATAATTCCTAATATTTTCCTCACAGTTTCCACTTATATGATATTTTCCTATATTTTTCTTCTTTTTTTTCTCATTTTTAAAAATCAATTTTTTACAACGAACCACATATGTCATATGTTGTTAAATTCTGTTTTACTTACTTACATTTCAAAGGAAAAAAAAAAAAAGAAATCTATATAATACAATGAATATAGTTTTATATGAATTGTATAGTCATATAAAACTATAGAAATAGAAGTTTACATGTCAGGGTATAGTAAAAACCTATCGATGAATGTGAAACTCGAAACGTATCACTGGAAATCGAAAAAATCGATGTGTCTATGCAATGCGGGTTTGATGTACTTGGTGGAATTTATCCATATGTGTATATATATCTTAAAAATTTCATTTTAGTTATATATTTTTTTGTTTTTTCAGATTGAAGACGCAATGCTAATGTTTGACAAACAGACTAACCGGCATAGAGGTAAGTGGAATTATCTTATTGTGTTTTTAGTATTTTTCTGTTAGTTACAAAAATAACTTCTTTTTTTTTTCTTTTTTTTTTCATCAACTAGAATTTTATTTCTATACCTGAACTAATACATATGTATCGTTGAAGAACTTCAAAGATATTTTTAAGTAGATAGGTTTTTTAAGTTGCTAGATGGCACATTGTCTATATACAGTTTTAAAAAACCAAAAATAATAATAAAACAATTCTTAACGAGATCTGAAGCCAAACATCTGGAGCACCCGTCCTCTATATTTGTGTATATATATACATATATATATATATTTTACTTTTAAGATTTTACTTAATTTCAATTTTATTTTTCTAAAAATTTATTTTGTTTAAATTTTATTTTCTCAACGTTTTATTTTCTTCTTTTCTTCTTAACCAAATTAACGCGTACATATGATAATTTACTTCTTTAAAGTTAAAGTTAAAAGAATAAAACAAGAAATAAAACAGAATATAGAAGAAGAACATATATATATATATTAAAAATACAATATGGAAAGCTAGGCAATAAATTTATGGTATCATCATAAATACTTCAATAATATTTGATAAAGATTAATTTATAAAATATATGAATTTTGGAGTTGTCCAAAGTATTTTATATTATTATTTTCAATTTTTGGTATGGAATTTAAAATTTAAAAAAAAAAATGAGGAATTCAACCATATTCTTAATCAAAAATTGTCCATGCACTGGTTATTATACTAGTTTCTGTTGTCTTTAGTTTAGTTCTGTATTCCAGGGGTAGTCATGATTCATATATAAGGCGGTGCATATTTCGTTCTTGTGTAAAGTCAAAAGGACATGATAAAAAATCTCTTATTTTGAATCTATAAAAGTAACTGCCCACTGTCGCATGTCCTGTGATTCCTTGTGTAATTTAGAAGTCAGTCCATGAGCATGATTTTAAATAAGTCTGGAATAAAATCTGTACCACAGAACCAGTAGAGCGTAAGTCCAAATTTTATAAATTTCAGATTATTGCAGAAATTTATTTACAATTTTATATTACATTGAGCCACAACTACGTAAGTCCCTTAAAAAATTGGCTTTTCTATTTGCTAAGGGTTGTAAGAACGTATTACCTCTTTGGTAGGTAATCGATTGAAGTGAGGGTTACTTAGAACACGTGGTGTAATTAACCATAGTCTTTTTACAATTATTACAACTAATGAAAACACTTTGTTATATTTACATTTAAACTGAACAAACAATTACAAGTTTTAATTTATAAGGAGCTATAACTAATAATAAAAAAGAAAATGAATGAATATTAAAAATTATGTACAACACTATTAAAAAATATATAAACAATGCTTATTTCTTTCCATAGCAGACTTACAGTCACTAATTGAGCGCTATTGGTATGCACACCCCAGAGTCGACACTCCACCAGTCACATCATAAGACAACACCGTTGCAACTATATCATAGCCTTCTCAGCCTGTGTTCTGTTCTCTGTGTCCGTACTTGTAGCACTCTAAGCAAGGAGGTTATGGACGGCATTGTTATCAACCTTGCTCTGCTACAAACGTATGTCTTAACCCATGCTTGAGCCAGACAAACGTAAGTCCACTTACGCTTTTCTGGTTCCGAGGTACAGAAATGATGTAGATGTTTTCCCTTGTGTTTTGTGTTCCAACATGTCTGCATATAGTTTATTATTGAATACATTTAATTAATTTAAATTGATAAATAAACTAAACCCGAAGATCCTACTGCAATGATATAGCGTGTCTAAGTTGGTAGAGATTACGATAACGCAATTGAATAAAAACTCGAATCTTTTACAAAGAGCTTTACTATAAATAAATAATAACCCTTTAGTGCTCAAAATAAATGTTTAAAAGCTATTTTTTTTCTTTATTCAAAGTGTTAGATGCTAACTTGTCGGGGAAATCGGTTGAAGGTGTTCAATCTACATTTATTATTCAACAGCTCCTCAACGGCCGGGCCATATCCAGCTCATGAATGAATAAAATCCCCCCCCCCCACCACCATTTTTAATAATTTAAATTCTGTTATTTTTAACGTTACTTTTCTCCTCTCTCTTTCTCTCTTTCTCACTCACTCACTCATTTTTACTCTCTACTCCTACCTCATAACATTTCCATCATCATCTCATACGATCGTACAATGAATTACTTAATTGACTACTTCAGTTATTTATTTAGTTGTACGTTATCATGAAATACTAGTCTAGTTTGTGATGTTTTAAATTATATAACATTTTTAGGTTTTGTTTGTTTAATTTAATATGTTACCTAGTCGAAATTTATATTAGCACTGTTTCAGTATAATTATAGAACAGAATGTATTTATATCTATACTATTATATTTATATTATACTAGCTGAAAGTACCCCGCTCCGCTACGGTTTAATATCATTGGGATGAAGATAACTTAAATTAGTAAAAGTTAAGCTTAACGTTGATAATTATTATTACTTAAATAAACCTGAAAAATTCCATTCTTAGAATAATTTCAATAAGTAAATTTTACAATTTGCAAAAGTTAATTTTATATTATTTTGATAGCCCTCCAGTGAAGCTTCGAGGCAGCACTACCATCTTACCCAGCCCTGATACCAGACCATCAACTTTTCTTATGGCATACTTTAAGTGAATATAGTCTCAACTTCTCAACTTTTTTGAAGAAAGTTTAGTCTTTCTGTTTCTATTTTTGAGTAGATATCAAGCATAAATTGGTTGAGGAGATTACGAAATTAAAGTAAATAAGGTTCTTCACCTTCACCTTCCTCGCTCCACTAACATTTAGGCGTAAAAATCAGCTGCAGAAACAGTTTTCTAAAGTGATGTATTGGAGTTTGGGTCACGCTGAGGGATGTTAATACTGTACCTTTCTTTTCCATGGTAGAACATGATACGATACTGAAGAGAATCATACACTTGGTAGAACTATTGATTCTTATCTGTTTTTTGTCCCTACATCGAACTGGCCTTACATGTCATCACCAGAGAACATAAGTCTTTTAACCTCCTCTTTAACATAAGTCTATATAGCTTCTCTTCACGAAACAACTCAAACATGTAAGTTGTAAGTAACCTCTGCAGCTACCATGAGTTCACAGAAAGTACCAATATTATAAGGTTTCGACATCGATCGTATTTTTGTTTGTTTACAACTATAAGGAACTTAAACGGTGGTCAAAGTTTGCGGCTTAAAGATCTAACCTATTTTTTAACTTAGCTTATATCCAAATACCATATGATAATTAATCTTTTATTATTCACCCAATAAAAATTGAAATCGCATTTTTCGCAAATTAGCCGCGATCCAGGCCGATTTTTTAAAATTCCTTTCTTAGCGAGCACCTACGGCCCTAGAGGAATCTACATATCGAATTTCATTCCAATCCGTTCGGTGGTTTCTGAGATTTCGTGTTAAGTGAGTGAGTGGTATTTGACAAATATATAATAGATTATATTCTTTATATTATTTTATATTTTTTATATTTATATTATATCTATACTATTATATTATATTATATTAGGCTTTTTTTTTTTTTTTGTGATCACTAAACGCAAAAACTACTGAACCAATCTGTACCAAATTTTAACCACACCATCTTCATAGTTCAAGGAAGGTTTAGCAATCATAAAGTTTGCATATTTTCAATTAAATTGTTGTTAAAAAGCGATAAAGTGTAAATAACTAGTTGATAAATCGTCGTCAATTGTATTTATATCATTTTTCAATCATTTACCTTGGAATCTGAATTTTTTACTATTTCTTATTCTTGTTCGTGACTGCTGGAGACAATACAAAATAGATCTGGTATAGGTGTGCAGAAGAAATAATAAAAGAAAAACGAAAAAAAATTGTAAAAAAGTGTTATGTTCCAATTCAAAATGAGCATACTAAATATAATTGTAATAATTGTATAGAAACAGAAGAAAATGTTAAAATCTTGGGTGTGAACATTTTTTAATTTTTTATTTCGACCAAATTTGGTTTCTACGTGTTTTTTGGGATGAGGAATCTGAAAATGATATCTCATTTATATTTTTTTTGAAATTTCTTCAAAATTTCAGGAGTAAAAAACCATTAATTTTTTATTTCGGCCTAATTCGCTATTTTCATTTTTTCTTCAAATGAATAATCTACAGAAACTTGTACAATTAAATGTTCAATTCGTAACTTATTTTTTGTGATTTACATGTTGTTATGATGATTACCACCCAAAAAAATGCAGAAGTAATTAACCGTACCATTTGTATTATATAAATAAAAATGTTTTATAATGATCTATTTCTATTATTATTTTACTTTTTACACACTAAATTTCAAAAAACTTTATTATTTTTATACATATATTTGAAGAAATATGTAAATAGGCGAATTATGTTTTTGGGTCTTAGGCTAGTTGCACACACACCGACTTGTTGCCGGCCGGCAAAAAAACGACCGATATTTTGCCGGTGCTAGTGCTTGCACACTCACCAGTTTTTTACCGGTCAAACAATTAGTACAATTATAATTTTATTTTATTCTTGACTTTTCGACCTAAAACTTTTAACAATTTCTGATTAACAAATTGATATTGTTTCATTCGATTCAGTAACTCAAACAAGTAGTAGCTTTTGTAATTATAGTGCATAAAACAGTAATTATAATGCAGTGGCAGGCGCCGGCATTTTGCCGGCCGCACCGAGTAGTACCGGCAAAATATCGGTCGGTTTTTTGTCGACCGGCAAAAAGTCGGTGTGTGTGCAACTAGCCTTAAACGTTAAAGCATTACGAGAGCGAGCGAAGCCGCGACTGAGAATGCTAGTATAATATTTTTTATTTTATATTTTTTTTTACTTTACTAGCATCTGATTATTAGCTTTTTTTTCAAAACAGAAAAGTATACTTCCCAAAATTATGAACTAAAGAGCCATTTAAATCTAAAAATAAAAATTTTTATTGTGTATTTATATATATACAATGAGCATATAAAAAAATATCTGATATTAGATCATATTATATATTGGTCCCAAACTATTTCAATATGCTCTCACATTGATTTACTCCCCCACCCTTCCCTCCCCCCTACAATACGAAGCTCTACCATACACCGAATAAATTTAGTGAATGCCTTCTAGATTTAGAATTGGATGGCAGTGGATGGGGTGGAGGTAGCCTGAAGGAGGGGATTTATTGGAAGGGTAGCGAGTACACGTGGATCGCGTGACCAGCTCACTCTCGCCTCTCCCCCCCTCCCCCACTCCTTTATTGCCAGTTCTTTACTTACCTTGTCATTTAACATTTCTTATTGCTAGCATTATCAATTCTCTCCTTCGCTCCTAGAACGGTCTTGTATTAATTACTCGCTTTATCGCTATTAACTAATTTGCTGTTGATTTAATTTTTACCTTATCGTTCCGTTATTTATAGCTCTTAGTGATGTCTTATCTTGTAACTGTCTGAAGAAATTGTATAAATTTATTTTTTCTCGTTTATGTTTTCAACGTTTATTGAACTACAGTAAACTTTAATAATATCCCACTGACCCCAATTGAAAAGACCCCCTAACTAGGACTTCATCTTGACAAACGTCTTACTTGGAGTCCATATTTATACTATTATATAAAAGGGCAAGTCATTTTTCGATTGTGATCACTAACTGCGAAAACTACTGATTAAATCTTTTCCAAATTTTAAATACATCCTCATAATATTTCAAGAAAGTTTTAGCAATAATAAATTTTACATATTTTCTATTAAACTGTCATTAAAAATATGTGATGCGCAGTGAAATTTGAAAATTGATCGATAGGTGGCAAGTAGCAGTTAAGAGAGATTATTAAGTGTGAAGTTACAGTTTTACCTAGAGCTGGAAATTGGTAATAAAATTTCCTTAATTAAAACAGGTTGTCATAAAAAAAGCTATAAATATTTAGTGTGACGTGTGGATCCCACGAAAGCTACTTAACCAATCTGTACGAAATTTTAACCGAATCATCTTTATAGTTTCAGTAAGGTTTAGTAATAAAAAATCTTCTGATTTTCAATTAATTTATTAATGAAAAAGCGATAATATCTGGTTAACAATAAAGTTTGAAAACTAACCAATCGGCCATTCTACGTGAGAGGTTACTAAGATACGAGGTTTCATAGAACTTGTTTTGTTTATTTCGTTTAACGTCACTTTATGCTGCTATGGCTAATCGGACGATGCTACGGTGGGAGTCCTAAATTTTGCCTATCCAGGTATAATTATGATAGGGATCTTTAACGAGTACCTGATATCGCACAGGCTCGGGACCCCCATTTTACGTCCCTTCCGAAGGACGGCATAGCTAAGGATTTTTTACTCCCTTTAAAAAAATCCTAAGGTCATCTGCCGGGCTGCGAACCCGCGATCTTGGGTTTAGTAGGTTGCTATGCTAACCACTGCACTACAGGTGACTGCACACACAGAACTTAAAATACAACCAGATGAAATCAATAAAATTATTTCTGCCGAATTAATGTAAAAATATGATTCATGGGCCTTCAGTTGTAAGCACTCAAAATGCAGTCCATTATTCGCCAGATATTCTTAATAGTCTCTGTCCATCCGGATTACCAACTATTACATTAAAATTAAAAATTGGATTTCCAATTTTGCTCCAAAAATGCTTTTACGTAATTTTCAACCACCTAATTAGTGCAGTTTTATCCAGGTAAGAAATTACTGCTATGCGTGAAATTTCATTGATGAAATTGTGCTTATTAGTTGCAAGCTCGCAACTTGGTTGTTATTGATATAATTTCGACTTAATCGTTCTATTATTTGTAGTTATAGTGATGCTTTATCTTGTAATTGTCTAAAGAAAGTGTATAAATTTATTTTTTGCTCGCCTATGCCGTTAATGTTATTTTAGGATTTTTATATTTAATTTCCCTTCGTCTTAAACATATGATTTCTTGCCCTACAGTATTCTTTAATAATATCCCGGTTTAACGGATCCACTGTCTAGAATATGGACTAATAAATCGCTTAAAGCAATAGAATAAATAATACGTGACCAAAACGACAAGAAACTGCTCGTAAATATAGACTACATCAACATTTACTTGGAAATGTTCAAAACCTCTAGTTAGTTACAGAATTCTCGTTAATATGACCCTAATTAAACTTACCGGGGCATTTAGAGTTGAGCTTTGTGGCTCAGATAAAGCTTCCAATGCTTCTAGTATCCAATCATTACAATCGAAAACCTTTTGTAAAATCCACAATGCCCCATATTAAATCCCACATTTTGTCACAAACGAACGTTCATGTTGATATAATGCTGCTCATTGGGCCCAGACCAGACTCCTATCCTCCCATGATAGGCTCCATACTCACTCAACTCCACTAGTCTTCTAAATTTCCTTCTACTCGATTCTCGATAACCCCTTCGAGTTGTCTGAAAAGAAGAATGTTTATTTACCTTCAAATTTAGAACTTGAAGTGCTACTAATGGCTAGTTGTTTTACAAGCTATTAGACATGTTATTGTAATTATTTTTCTACACATCTCGATATATATGTTGTATGCAGTTCCAGTTTTCTATATTGTAGTGACCCTGCAAAGGGTACATATATTTTATTTATACGCTTTCTATATCTCGCCACAAAGGTTATTAAAATACGTATATACATTTACAAATCTTCGTATAAGTATACAATAAGAATAATGTAATTATAAATATGGCATTCGAATATTATTCAAAAGTTGTGTAACTAAGAATAGAAGCATGTAGAATTTCTAAGAATAGAAGTTCAGTTGTTAAAGTTGCCAGTAGAGTAAACCTGATCCACAAATGCATCAAACCCTCCTCGAAGTATTTGTAAGAATTAGGTCATGTTTTATTCGGATATTAATATTAATATATAATTTTTAAAAAAATTCTAAATAAAGAAAAGAAACTCGTCACTAACTCAGAAATATCTTATTCAAAAAATGATATTTTTGACTCTGTGCTCACGTAAACAGATTTAACTGTATTAATAATCTTTTTTGATGCCAAAACGTATGAATTAGCTGAATTACTTTATATTCCACATGTTCTTATATTTTTTTTTTGGAAGTCTGTTTTTAAATATATTGTTTTGTATTATCTCCTGTTTCTGTGTGATTCACTGCCTTTGCTCGATAACATACACAAACAGAACAACAGTTATAGATACTTGATAAGGAACTACTGTTAAGTAAACACAAGGCCATGTGGTCTGCATTCACACCCGACCGCTAACCGTTTGTTATCCCAGCCCATTGAAGGGTTCGGTATCCAGTTCCCAGAGACATGTGCTCGAGTGAGGTCTCACGAGCCTAGATCCGATCAGCGGCTGACATGACAGAAAATCAATTTTCGGCTTTAGCCTGACCCAAACCATGACGCCCCTCTGTATTAGAATTTCAGTGCCTTGTTGATCAAATCTACTCCTCCGTGAAGTATTGTTTAAAAACCGGAAGCCTAACAGTTATTTAGCTAGTTATTTAATATTTCTCGTTTGTGGTCACAAACCACGAAAACTACTAAAGGTTTAGCAATAGTAAAATCTACTGATTTTAAATTAATTTGTTTTAAAAAAGGTAATAATATGTGGATAACAGCTAAGTTTGAAAATGTGGCGAGCGCCATTTTATATGAGAGGTTACAGTGTTAAAAAGAGCTAGAAATTGTTTTGATACTCATTTCTAAATAAATTATTTAAAAAAATTATAGTATGTGGTGCGACATTAGGACCCCAGTTGTTTGAAAATCTACGGATATGTGGTTGGCGCTATTCATTTTACCTCGGCAAAAACTATTGAAAAAGTCTTTACAAAATTTGAACATAATGTTCATAGTTCTAGGAAGGTTTAGCATTAATAAAGTTTACATAATCATAAGGTATAGTTGACTGTGATATATAGGAGATGTAGACAGTTAGGGTAGGCAGTTAAAGATATTCAGCAGATCAAAATAAAATGTTTATTTTATTCTAATTCTTAAAGCCAACGTTTCGACTTGCAATGCAAGTCTTCATCAGGGCTAGAAAAAAAGAAAACAAGCAAAGAGGTATGACTACATTGTAAAAATATATGGATAAACACACACCAGAACATATAGGAATGAGTGAGAAAAATGAATAAACATAAAATGAAACATAAGTAACTGTATAAGAGTAAGGATAGTAACTTAAAGGCAATATATAAAGGCCATAAGGCCAATAAAGACTATTGAATTGAGGCTAAAATGAGAATTAAAATGGGTGATAGTTACTTAAATGCTAATGAGTAATCTCGACAAAATAATTGGTGAACATAAACAGTGTAGATGCTAAGTTGTTGAGATAATGAGGACAAGTTACTGAGTTAATACTTAAAGGAGTTAATACTTAATGAGTAGATACAGAGTTACTGATATATTGAGGACAGATAACTGAAATAATATCTTAAGGCAATGAAGCCAGTACAATAAATGTCAACTATTGAATTAGAATTGAAAAGAATATTTCAGAAGTGACAATGAATGAGTAAATATAACAATATAATAGGTAAATATAAGAAATGGTAGATATATAGTTAATGAGTTATAGTGGTAATGAGTTGGTACAATATGAATAAAATTACTAGTAACAGTAGGGAGTTAACTAGATAGTTAATAATAATTAACTTAAATTAATAATTAATATAGCTGTACTTTGCATATTTGATTTATTATTAACTATCTAGTTAACAGAAGGGAAATGATTACCAAATTAAAATGTCGACCCTCTGCTTTTTTGATATTGTTTGTAAAAATATGATTCATGGGCCTTTAGTTGTAAGCTCTGATAATGCAGTCCATTATCAGTAAGTTTTTTTAATAGTCTCTGTCCATCTGGATTACCAACCATTGGCCTACCCGGGGGGGGGGGGGGGGGGGGAGGTGGTTCATAGAGATATAACTCCCTCCCTTTTGCTTAAAAGGAAAAAATCAAAATAAAATTTTTGAATTTTAACTTTGGAATATTTTACTTTCATAAATCAATTAAACAAACTTTCAATTAAAATTATAAGTAAATCTATGATTGTATTGGCACGCACCGTCTAGTAGTCTAAGTAGGGAGGCAGAGAGAGGTGTGATATTAAAACAGTCAACCCCAAGACATATTTCAGAGTTTCCATCTTTTTGCCATTCTTGGATCACTTTCTATCTGAATTACAACGACGATTTGTGAAACACAAAGAAGTATTGGCATGTTTTGGCCTCTCTTCTATCCACTGACGAAGCTCAATTAACCCAAAAACAGGAAGAAAGTTTTTAAAAAATCCTGAACTTTTATAATCCCTCTCCCCATGAGTCGGCTCTTGTTTCACTGATGTTACCAATTCATTCATTAAAATTAAAAATTTGATGTCAAATTATGCTTTTACGTAATCTTCAACCGCCTAACTTGTGCAATTTTAACCAGGTTAAAAATGAATGCTATGCCTGAAAATATTATTGAAGAAATAATTTCCAATTCCATGGTACAATATAAAATTTATGAATTCCATGTATGAATATAAGATCGGCAAAATAATAAAATATCAACCAGTTAAAATTATTTACTTATGAGAGCGTGCGAGGCCATGACGGGGTATGCTAATCTGCAATATTGGTTCTAAAACGATATCCGTACTTGTTTACACTGGTTATTTTAGAAACAGTTTAACCACCGATTTTATCATATTATGAGCATAAATACAGATTACATATGCCCTGTAATATTTATTCATAAGCCATTATGTACATGGCCACTAGAAACATGTATATCTGTTTGTATCTATAAAAAATTAATGTATATATCTGATTGTAAAGTCTTTTTTAATACTTTTCCCACTTTGGCATTAGATAAAATACAAGAACTTTATTAATAAACAAACAAAAACATTAAAAATTATTTAAGTGCTTTACTTATGAGAGTGGGTGAAGCCGCAACGAGGAAAGTTTGTGTGTAACAAATAGTAAGAATGTTAAACATCCAAAATAGTACCTTTATGATGCTCACCTAACACTCAAGGCTGCAAAATATAAAGATGTGGTGGACCGTGCCCAAATACGTAACCCAAAATAACGTGTTTCAACGCTTATGATTACACAGGTGTTACAGAAGGGGAATTTGACGATTAAAAACGATGGGTTATTTTCAGTTTGTAAATTGTTTTTCTGTAGTTTACCAGTTTTCTTTGAATAAAAAACAAATAATGCATTTCCCAAATTACCAGAAAATCCATCATGATCCTCAAACAGCTCCAAAGATATCGTGACTCCTTTCCTCGAAGTACCCGCCAACTTCTGGTATCCTCTCTCATTTTTCCCCACTTTGATTACGAGTGCATGGTGTACGGGGGGCTGTCTGTTGAGCTAGAGATGAGACTAAGGAGACTAATGAATTGCTTCATAACATTTATCTTTGGGGTCGACAAACGGTCTCACGTATCTTGTAGAATGAGCTAGGGTGGCTTTTTCCTGATTTTCGACGGAAATACTTCCTCGGCACTTTCCTATTCCAATCATTAAATACCAATAAACCTTCATATATTCTAGACCTACTTACTTTGCGTTCCTCCATTCACCACCTAAATACAAAATCCCAACCTTCTAACCTATATACCCCCTCACATAGAACTGCCTCCTTTGAAACATTCTTCATCATCCGTGCTACCTCTTTTTGGAATTCCTTACCTATCCATATTCGCAAAGCCTCTTCCTTAACTTCTTTTATTTATCCATCTCCTCGATCCTCAATCTTCTACAAAAATTTAAATAAAATGTAAATGTACATAAGTGTGCTAAAATTTTTACTGTTGATTGTTTTTTTATTTTATTTAATTTTATTTTTACTCAACTTTAATTTTTATTACTGATGCGCTGAGTTGTAACTAATCTCAGCCAAACAATTGTACCTTTTATTGTGCACTTGAATTATTCTTAGGTGACAGTCTGTCCCAGAATAAAGTTTATTTTTCATTTCATTTCATTTAAAAAAAAAAAATAATCATAAATTTTATTTATTTTTACTTCTTTTCCGAGACATTAACTACTACTTGTCTTCATATTCCAATTTTTTTGGGCAGCAAGGAAAAGGTAGCCGCAAGAATCACCCATATACAACCGTCATCTGGGTGTTATTTTTTTGAATGAAAATACTGTTTGAATATGTAAACGTTGTAATTGAAAGTAAACAACAATGATGTTTTTTCATAGCGTTCCCCCCCCCCCCCCCATGAACTGAACAAATTGGAGCTACTTCCTTTTTGCAGGAAACACTTGAATCACAGCAAGGTAAAAAAAAAAAAAAATGTATTTGGTAATTTTTTATTGTATTCGTTTCCAGCCTTTAAAAAAAGTGAATATAGAATTGTTTTTTTTCCACTCCCCCACAGCAATAAAGCGCAGACACAGGCCCCGGGGCCACTCCAAAGATCGCGAGGGGGGAGAAGGCACCCCATCATTCAATAACACTCGCCAGATTATCATCGCTCCTCCCCGTGTGCCGGAAATGACCTTTTATCCGATTACCGTTTCCGTCTTGCTCATCCAATGACCTGCCGTTTCCCTACTCCCCCCCTCCCCCATCCCAACCCTCTACAGAGCTGCCGTTTCCCAACCCCTTTGTCTCCGCAACGAGGTTTACGATGAGGAGAAAAGAAAATACGGTGCCGCGGCAGAATTCAATTCCGGCTGCATCTCCTTTTCGATTCTCCCAATCTTGCTGTGGAGTTCATTTCTTTTTTTTTTTTTCAGTGCTATGTCACGTGGGGTTTTCGGCAATGGAGAGGAAGCAGTGGCGTGCAGTTTATAGACATGGAGGGGACTACTCTGACATATTTACAAGCCCTTTTCACTTTTATTGTGGAAATTTCTTTTTTGAAACTTATCACTGACATCTAATAATGGAATTCCCTTTCTAGGATATTTATTTCTATTTTTTTTTTCTTCCTTAGAAAATGCATTTTTTCTGTGTATTGTTAATCAATCATTATTAGCTTATAAGTATGCCTTCAGGAAATATTATTATGAATACTATTAAATATTTTAGTTTTAATTTTACATTACATGATTCTTAATCGAATCATGATTGGGTGTCCTCCATTTTTCTTTAAATCATGTCGAATTTTTGATAGAATTTTGTCGATTTTTTTGTTCTAAAAATAAAAAATATGTATAATGTCTAATGAACAATGAATTCAATATTATACAATATACAATATGTATACAATATACATAAATACATATAAATATAAAATGTTATCGACCTCCAGAAAACGTCTTAGAAAGAATTTTCTTTCGTTTGTTTATAAAAAAAATACTTCTCGGAATTAAAAGCAGCGGTTAAATGTTTCTGACATGCACATCTTTACCAGATTAACTACTTTCTTTTGCATTCCCAACTTTTGCATTGATCAATATACGAACCAGTTATTGGAGGTCATTCAAAGCGCATGTCTTTTGAAAATGGATTTAAAGCTGATGCTCTATACTAATTAATACATACAAGACTATTATACGACCAACAGTTATTTTAAGGTGCGAAACGTAACTGTTTACATTAATAGAAGAACAGCGCCTTAAAGTTTTCGGAAATTATTTCTGTGCATAATATTTAGTCCACAAAAAAGTATGAACATTCAAGAGAATTAAGTAGGTTTCGCAATAAGGAATTGCGAGATAATTATCCTGTGCTTATAGCAGGACGGTTAAAATTGGCGGTATTACTTGCGAGCCGGTGACTTACTTCATTTAACAGTTACTTTTCGTTAACCAGTTACTGTTTAACCGGCGCGCATTCTAGCGGTAGTTATTCGAAATGAAAACTTCCAAATTTCTTACTTTTCAGCACGAGATCCTCAGATTCTATTCTAGATGCAAATAAAAATCCCACTTCATGGTTTTGTGAATTGTGCTTCAATGTTTAAAATTTTATATTATTCAATAAATTTGAAATTGTTGTTGTAATAATTAATAGACATGTTATTCTAAAAGTAAAGAAAAAAATAGACAATTTAAATTCATTATTTTTATAAACAGTCTCTAAATGAAACGAACAACAATTTATAATAAAATTACAATGGTAAAAAGCCTGAGAAGCCATTAATGAATGGTAAAGTGTGAGAATGATTTTATAGAAAACTAATAATATTATGTTACTAACAATAGAATAAAATTATGACGTTGATAGTACTAAAAACTACAAGGAGTAATCAATAAAGGCGACTCGATAGGTAATGTATGAATATAGTTTTTTTTTTTTTTTTTATGTTTAAACGTGATATATAGAATAATAAATGAACATTCTTTGGTTGCTTTCGCTAAAAAGGCGGACCGTAGTGAAGAACGGTGAAGGAAATTTAAAGGCTGGAAAACATCAGGACTAAGTTAGTATGTGATGGTAAGGGAAAATTGGGTTCTAATTTTAAATGCTTGCCGCTAGTACGCGTGCCGGTAAGACAGTAAGTTGTTACTAAAAAGTAACTGTTAAAAGGAACAAGCCATTTCTTCGCCAGTCTTTTAGTTTTATTAATCACCTAATTCCATAAATAGTAATAAGTTTTGAGCCATCGTGTAAACATCCCAGCATTTAGACTGAGATGTAGATGCGAGGTTGCATCAGGCCTGATCTTGGAGACTTGGTGTGTTGGGGTGGGTCGGAGAGAGGTGTGTGGTCAGAGATTGGTGGTGTCGGAATCGAACCTTCGGATTCGCTAAGCCTTTTTATTTTTATTATTATTTTATTTCTTTTTTTTTTTATGTTTATCTTGGGATAGGTTTAAACCATTCTGTCAAAGGATTACGGTGTTAATAGGAATCGGAATAGAACTTTTCCTGTATCGGGTCGATAAATAATAAATGTGAAAATTGATGAATTATCCTCCGTATGAATGGAGTGTTATTTGGCCTGATAGTAGACTAACAATATGGACCTACATAAAGTGGAAGCCCATTGTTGAGCCCAACAACGACAAAAGGAACCAACATAAGAGCCGCGTATTGTTGCCCTGGGGGGGGGGGGGGGGGGGGGGGGGGCACCGCAATGATATATCCAATCAGGTTAGCCTAAGACCTAGCGCAATCTTGTTATTTTCTCATCTTTCTCCTTCTTCTCCTTTTTCTCTTCTTCTACTTGTTCCTTTCCCTTTAGTGGATGGAAATTGAAATTGTCCTCCTTTTGTGAAAGATAATTTATGCCGATGGCCAGTGGGTTGTGGGTTACTATTGATCTCGCTAATGTTCCGATCCCCCTCCCCCTCCACCTCATACAGAGAACCCTCGATGTCCACACAATGCTGGTTATTGTATGTTTTCGTATTGGACCAATAACCGAAAACATCTTTAGGAAATAGTCGCTTTATTAGCTACTTTTCTTTTCTTTTTACTTTTCTCCAGCTCTTATGTATGGTAATTGATATAAGCTATGTAATAATATAAAATATGTTTCGATACCACTCCTATATCACGTATATTTATTTATTTCAATCACGTATATTTATTTGTTAATTTTTTTCTTCTTTTCATTTTTTTTTTTATTCACAAGTATTACTGGAGTAACAACAAGTGAATTTGCTCATACTGTAATAATACAGTGTGAGAGAGTAGCACTCAACAGTACACCTCTTCTTGGCATGGATTAAAAGAATTTATTTTAACAAATCTCTCATCCAGCTATAAAATTACAATTTTATGTTCACTTTTAGAACTTTTTGATATTAATTACTTATTGTTTTTGATAGTTGTAAAAAAAAATACAATTAGGATTGATGAACCATTTGCCACTCCTATGGGATTTTTTTAATCAAAAACTAGTTTCGAATGTTAAACATCAGTCATCAGTACTAAAAACATATAAAAATAAATACAAAATCATAACTTTGATACACATATATACATTAATTTGAAAAACAAAAGACAAGAAATCAAACATGTTGATACTGAACTAAGGAGATGAAAAGGTCTTCTAAAATTTATCTGGACATATATCATAGTGAATGTAAAGAGACGAAGCGGTGAGGCAGAATGGTATTCCTTTAGGTTTTTCCTGTGGCTAGTTGGATTTTTTCAGTTTCAACTGGAAACAAATTCAAAATGAGTCTATTTGACATAACTGTCTGGTCATTTAAACAAGAATTAAATTTTATTATATCTAACGATTCGTGAATATGTAATGTAAGTTATTTTTTAATTCATGTATTACTTAGTTTCATTCCAAAGACTGTTAAATTTAAGTTTTGTGGATAGAACGAAGTTGGAATTCTTCGTCTTGTTATTGTATGTCGTTATACGATCTTTCAATCTTTGATATAGTGGTCCAGTTTTTCCCGTGCATTTAGCTTTAAATTCTTTAGTTTATATTCTTTAGTTTAAATTCTTTAAATTTTAGTTCGTATAGACCAGTGAAGGGCAAAGTGCAGCCCTTCGGACTGGTCAATCCGGCCCGCGACATGGTCACACACAAATATACAAAAGACAAAATTTATTTTTTGCAAAGCTAGAATAGAATTGTTTTCTTCTCGTTGCATTCCGGATCTTCTACCGTTGTACCATATAATTTGAGTGTAGTGAGATAAGGTCAAAAATAAAGTTTATTAGTTGTTGGTATTAAAAGAAGACTCAAAACTTTCGATATTTCATACAAGACTATGAGAATTTTAAATTTATAATAAACGTTTAAAATTCGAAACTAGTCTTTAAATATTTAAAAAAAAAATCTAATATTAGTTGCAAATAAATCATTAATCCTTAATGTAAAGTTATACAGTTGTAAATTTCAATCATTAGAAAAAAAAATCTTCAATGTAAGCCTTTATTAATCTTAAAGAACAACTTTTTAATGATTATTAGAATTTTACAGACTTTATTCATTTACAATGTATATCCATCAGAAATGAAAATTTTATCTGTAATATTTTCTCTTTCATTTTCACACCCATTCTCTGCATAAACATAAGATTTTCCTGAAGGAGCTACGTAAGAGACATATATGTTTTATGTGAGAAGTTAGATATGGCACAATCGTGACGTGATAAAATTTAGAGGGCATTTGCTCCTGGCTTTTGAGGATGGATTTATGAGAGCGGTGTGACATCATGCCTCGCTTTTCCTTCTTAATACTTCCCTACATTTCTGTCCTTTTTTTCTGCTTGCATTTTACTTATTTTTAGGCTGTTTAATTTTTATTTTTCCCAATATATTCTTATATATATTAAAGATGGGTAAATGACAAATGGATTCATATTTTCTGAGCACCGGTTCGATTCCGGCTGTGATTGGATAATTGATTTTCAGTTGTATCAGCTGTGGCTGGTCTCCGGGGTCTATAAAGAATCGAAGAGAATTTGTCTCCTAATTTGATAAAGCTTGATAGTAAATACTGAATTATAACTATATTTTAATACTACTTTTTTCCTCGATTTATCGCAACTTAAAATTAAAAAAATAAGTAACGACATTGTACGAACCCTGATCCATCCCAAAGTAATTTTTTCTCAATTGTCACGACGTTTTAATGGGGGAGTTCATTCTCCTTTATTGCCACACAAACACTAAATCCATATTGGAACTAATGTTAAGTTTTCTCACATTGGAGTGGAGAAAATAAGAAAACTATCGGTTAAATAATCTGAAGTATAAAGGTGGGAATCATAGGAAAGAGCTACCAATGAATAAGAAACTCGAAGTAAAGTAACGCAATGTATCCGTGTAGTGCGGATTTAGTCGATTTGATTGCGTCGTGGTTTCTGTCGTTACCTACAGATAAAAGTGTGAAAGAACCAAAATTTAAAGAATTAAACGGGAAAAAATAATATCCTTTTAAAAAAACGAAGTTATTGTATTTATTTAAAAGGGCGACAATATTCCAGACTTTATTTTTAATAGATAAAATCAATTATTCTGGAAGATCTCAAAGTAGTATCTTTTAGTGTCCCGTGAAAAGGGTTAAACAGGAAAAAAGTATTCTTTAAAAAAAAAAAATATAATAATCATTAAATTATCTTCAGAAGGACGATTATTCATTTAGTTGTTTTCATTTTTAAAAGGATACTTTCTCTTCCGGTTTTACCCTTTTCACAGGAAACAGGACTCTTCTTCGAGATATTCCAAGATATAACGATTTCTGATGGTATATTTCGCCATTGTTGTCTTATTGAAAACTGTTTAAATATTTTAGTTTTTTAAAATAGACATTCACTCTTCCCGTTAATTTCTTTTGACAGGACACCAATTAAATAAGCCTAATTAAACTAAATTAAATTTGAAATTAAGTTACTGTGTATCATTCTAAAATTAATTCCACTGATACTCTTAGTTTCACAGCATTACTCCCTGACTGATTATAAGCCTTTTAGTCTTACAATGAACAGAGTCGATTCACGACTAAGATGTAAAAAAAGTTAAGGTATTCAATTCTTTACACAGTCAGCTTCTCCTAATATAGTCATAAAGAAATTAGTGAAAAAAAGGTGCTTAGTAAAATTTTTAAAGTTTAATATTTTAATGTTTAAATGGTAAGGTAGTCAAGTTAAGCCAGACAAAAAGAAGAAAATTTATTATAATCTATATTAATGTTGGTTGGAATTCTTTTACAATATATCCTCTTAATTTCCGATTGGTTCTTCTTTTACATGACAGTAATTAGACATATTCGGACATATTAGTTGAGATTTAAAACCGTTTAATTCTTTTCGTATCCAATTCAAAATCCTTTGTAAAATCTTTAATACTTCTTGTTTTGTCACAAAATGAATCTGTATATAATTATTTGATTGCTCGATGTATAGCAAACCCTAACCAGACACTTACCTTTTCAAAAAAAAAAAAAATTATAATCCCTTTTTCTCAAGACCCTATCCTCCTCCTTTTCAGAAAATTTTCTGAAAAGGAGTTGGCCAAAGGATCTAATATTTATTCTAATATTGAATATTTATTACAGTCTTCTGATTATTAGTTCCTGTACAAGTAATTGCCATATTATTAGGCTCACAATTCCTAAAAAAATATTAACCATAAAAATGTTTTAAAAAGGTAAATAAATGCTAAAATCCAACTTGAAAAAAATGAATCTAAAATATATTACGGTTCGATAAAGTTTACCATAATGGTTTCAAAAAAAATATAATTTTGTAATCCAAGTCATTATCGGAGGCCCAATCAATTGACTTGCAAATTACAACAGGGTTTAGCTAAGCTTAAAATGAAGCTAAGCCTCCCAACTTATTCAATTATTCCTTTTTTATTCAATAATTGAACCCTTGACCTTCTTGTAACCTCTCAACGCAATTAGTTGTTTAGAAAGTTCTCACAAAAATGAAAAAAAAAAACTAATAGAAAATGATAAACGTAACCCTCTTTCTCTCAATATATATATATACACGCGCACATCGCACACAGACACAAAGGACAGATATAGAGTTGCTTTGGACTTTTGCTAACCTTTTTGAAGAGAAGCTTAAAAGTTTAACTGGCTTTAGTTAGAACTGGATGGCCCAGCTCGCTAAGCCTGGATTAGCTCTCGGAGCACTCTTCTACTGTCACCATTCCGCTTTGTCTAGAGTATATATATATATATATATATATATATATATATATATATATATATATATATATATATAAGGATAAATTTCTTGGCTGTTACTATTATTAGATGTTTAGTAAAGTTCTCGAGGTTCAGTCAATAAATAAAAACAAATATTTTGGTGACATTTCGACACTATATTGTTCTCATAATCATGCCCTACAGTGAAAAAACAGTTTACAATAAAATTATATTAGTTATAAAAGTTATTTCAAAATATAAAGTTAGCTACAATATAAATATATAACAACACGCGTTAGAATAATTAAATACATATAATTAAAAAATATGAAGGATTAGGAAACAACTTACAATGTTACTGGTGTATTTGCTATTAATATATAATACTAAATTATAATAATTCTAGTATGATTTACTCTGCGCTCCTCCACCCACCTCATAAATACTAGAACCCAACCCATCAACCTGTACACTCCTACACATCGAACTGCATCCTTCGAGAAATCCTTTGTTATCCGTACTTCCTCTTTATGGAATTCATTGCCCATCTCAATTCGAAAAAAGCTCCACTCTTACTTCATTTAAACATCATCTATTTCTGTACCCCCTTAATTTTCAATCTTCCGATCAAATGTAAAACGTGAATATTCATGTAGTAAACATTAAAATAGTATACATAAGATCCTTTTACAAGATTTCTCATATATTTTGTAACTCATAATTTAATTATTAATCGTGATCATTTTAGAAATTATTGAGCTTTTATGGAGGCTTCAAGAGAAAAACAATACGATTATTTTTATTTGGGTTCCTTCTCACTGTGGTATTTGTGGAAATGAAAGAGCGGATTCAGCTGCCCAGTTAGCAAGAATTAGTGACGAAGATGTTGTTAAAAACATCAACCTTATTCCTAAGCAAGACTGGGTGAGACATATGAGAAGCTCGATTCAAGCCAAGTGGGATGAGACGTGGAAAATAAATAGATCTAAATTATTAGAAGTAAAGCTGAACTGCTCAGCAAAGTGGGAAACAAGTTATCGGACATCTAGAAAGGAGGAAACAATTTTGTGCCGCCTGAGAATCGGCCACTGTGAATTCTCACATGGCTACCTTCTCCGCGGCTTGGAGCCCCCTACCTGCGTCAACTGTCAGGAACCCAGGACAGTAAAACACGTATTAGCTGATTGTCCACAGTTTTCGTCTCTAAGAGAAAAATTTCAAATTTCAAATACACTGCAAGAAATTTTACAAAATGATGAAAAATCAGTGAAGTCATTAATGGATTTCTTGAAGGCAATCAGTTTTTATGGACGAATATAGGGGTGGTGGGATAAAAAATCGAAGAGAAACTGCCAATGACCCTGAAGGGTAGAGGCAATAAATAAATAAATAAATAAATAAATAAATTATTAATCAATTTAATTATTATTTATTATAATTAATTATAATAGCCAGAGGATTGTCCTAAGTACTGCAATCATTTGTTATTCTTAGGGGACAAGTAGTCCCAGAAGAAAGTCCATTTTCTTTTTCTTCTTCTTCTAATGTAATAATAATTTAAATATATATTATTGGTCTGAATGTATTAAATTGGAATTACAGGTTTTGATATTAAGAACGTCTAATTTTTTTTTTTTTTTTTTAATTTATTGCGCGATTTTTAATTTTTTCTATGGTTATCATTTCTTTAAAATTTCGTTTAAAATTATTTTGTTCGTGGTGAATAATTTTGTGGGAATCAAATTTAAAAGTATGATTTGTTTGCCTGTAATGAGTGATGAGAGCTATTTGGTCAGGTTTATTCGGGTTTTTAGTTGTAGACGTGCTAATGTATTTATGTAGATAAACACGTCGTTTGAGATTTTCTTCCGATGTGAAAAGAATACAAAAAATAAATAAATACTGAAGGATCGCGGAAAAGAAAATATATATAATAACGCCCGTCATACATATATATATAATAACACATACATATATAACATACCTATAAGAAGTTACAACTTGTTCAGAAGCCCATTATCGAGTGATAAAAAGGCATGAAATAATAATAAAGGAGACAAGAAGTTGGCGGTAACCTGGCGAATGGAGGGGGGAGCTAGAATATAAAGGGGGGCGGCGGTATATTATTTATAAAATAGCTTTCAGAAGTTTCTTACTAAGAAAACATAAAACGAGAAATTTTTCTCATGGAAAAAATTTTCCACGGCTTCCATTGAAAGTTGTTGTGATATAAAAGTGGCTGCCAACGGTGGGAAAAGAAAACAAGTTGCCCGTTGAAGCGACCCCCCCCCCCCCCCCACTGCTTTCTACCCCCACCACCTCCCTCTTCACATTACATGAAACATTTATCTTGTTATTGAGCGCTCTTTCAGCTCTGTTTCATACTTGTTGAAAAGAGGGGGGGGGGGTTAAACAAAAAATACAATAAAAATGGGGGGGGGGGAAAGATAACATATACGTTTTTATTTCTCTATTCACTTCACACTTAGTAAGATTATTATATTTTGATTGATATTTATAAAGTATTTAGGATTAAAATAATGAAATAAAAAAAAAGTATCAATACGAAATTGTGTATCTATGCTGTTATATAAAAGGACAAGCCATTCTTCGTTTTTGATAACTGATTACAAAAACCACTGAACCAATCTGTACCAGATTTTAATTACATCATTCTTATAGTTTTGGGAAGGTTTAGCAATAATAAATTATATTGATTTTCAATTAATTTGTTATTAAAAAAGCAATAATATGTGGATAACAGTGAAGTTTGAAAACTGACCGACAGGTGGCGAGCACTATTCTACATGAGAGGTTACAAAGGTACGGCGTTATATAGAGCTTGAAATTAATAATAAAATTTACCTATATTCGATTTGATTATAAAAAAAGATTTAAATATGTGTTGCGAAAGGTTGGCACCATTCCACAATAGAGTTTACAATGGTAAAACTACTAAACCCATCTGTAACAAATTAAAAAAAAAATTATTTCATAGTTCTAGGAAGGTTTAGCCTTAATAAATTTTACATTAATGTTCAATGTTGAGTGGCAGAAATGAGTTTTTCCCCACACTGCCATGGACGTTTATGGTTCGAATTTAAAATTACCATATGACCGAACCAGATGACACCAATAAAATTATTTCTGTCGGATGAAAATTAATAACAAATCAAAATGTCGATCTTTTGATTATTAATATTGTGTTTAAAAATATGATTTATAAGGCTATTAGTTGATGCGGTCCATTATTTGCAAGTTTCTTTATAGTCTCCGTCCATGTAGATTACCAACTCCTAGTGTTGAAAAATCCATCTTCCCGTTAAATGTGTTAACAATGGGGGAATATCCTTCCGCCATCTTATAATCGTTAAATAGTTTCCTTAAGGCCAAAAATATAAAAGTGCAACAATGGCGGAATATCCTTTAAATAACTTAAAAACCGTTAAATCCTAGAATATTTCAAAATAGTATCGTTGAGGGCGAAAACTAATATATATGTTGCAAAATACTGTCCTTTAGCCATTTCAAAATATTATCCTCAAGGACTAAACCAAATAAAATCCTTAAATCCCTGAAGAAAAAAATATAGTATCCTTAAGGACGAAAACTAATTAGCGGGGAAGGAGAGTGGTCAAGGATGTCTTTCCGCCAGAAAAATCGTCAGATCCTGGCAGATCCGTATAACAGTATCCTTTGGGTGTATCATTCCGCTATTTCAAAATAGTATCCTTAAGGACGAAAACTAATTAGTGGGGAAGGAGAATGGCCAAGGATGTCCTTAGGCCTCCAAAAATGTTTCCCACCATATCGGGAAACTAAACCCAAAATGTAATTTATTTGGATGTTTGATGAATTAATATTTTTCTTTTTTGCATGAATTCTACAATATATAATTTTAATAAAGAAAACTTCAATTAAAATTATCATAGTTCTTTATGAGAGCGGGCGAAACCGCTTTGGGGAGATTCTAGTCATTATATAATATTATTGATCGATAAACTAGTAAACAAGAATATATCGATTTATGTATAGGATTAGAGGGAGAGCGATAGAGAGAGAGATAGGCACAGTTATTAGAGCGAGGAGAGTTGAGCGGACATTCTTCCTACGGGAGCAGGACCAACATAATATTGATCGCACCCTGCGAAGACACCTGACACGGACCATTATCCTCTTTCACCACTGGTCAGCTAGCAGTGCGCCAACCTAACGGCAAAAAAATTACCAGAAATATTAAATTCAAGTGCCATTTTTTTGGCTGACAGGCCCAGGGATATTTTATTTTTATTTTTTATTCTAACAACCATTGTATGAATATTTTTAATGATCCGCAAAAAAGTTTCAAATATTTTTTTAATTTTCAATACCTTCTAAATTGATGTTTTCTACATTTTAATTTCTTTAGCGTTTAAAATATCTCATAAATATACTGACACAACTATTCAGATTGCCCAAATTTTAAATATTTTTTTCCTTTGAGATTAGATTCTTTTTAGTCTATAATAAATCAGAAAAAAGTGATCTAATATAATAAAAATAATATATATTGTCTCTGAATACACAAAGGTGCTGCGTAACAATTCGTCAAACGTTTTTAATAACAAATTTTTGAAAATTGTTAAAATAACCCAGTTTTAACAATTTTTTTTAAAAAAGTGAACATGTGGTTTCTTGACTCCTTTTTGCTTATTGCATACGAAAACTTAAAATCAAACGTTCCAACTGGTGGATGTGTTTGTTTATATGTTCGAGACAATCTGAGGGCAAAAATTCTTCTTAAATCCAGTTCTCTTGATATTCTACACCTAGAATTCATGTTTACTGAAATCTCCATTGAATCATTTTCCCTCCTTTACATCATAGTTTACCGCCCTCCTTAGGTTGAATTCGACCCCCTTTTTCTAATGTTATTATACGAAATAATGTTATCATAACTGCTGACTTTAATACTAACCTCCTCTCAGATTCAGATTCTTCTGAAAAAAATTAATCTTATGGACTTGCTGTATTCTCTACATCTTTTTGTAGTAACCTTCCAACCCACCCATCACACCCAGTTTACAGATACGTTAATTGACCTTATGATTGTTGATTCTCACAAAAACCCATTATCCTTCTCTCAAAATCCAGTACCTTTGCTCTTATGCTACGATCTCATCCAAATCTCTTAAGACATATCTGTTCCTATCCTTATTCCTAAGAAAATATCTTGGCGAAATCCAAGATTTCATTCATTCCATTGAACCCATCTATTCTCCTCCTTCAATTAGCGAAAAGGTGGAATGCCTCATATCGAATCTTTATACTGTCCTTGATAATCTTATCTCTCTCAAATTAATGTGCTGTGTACATCACAGGCTAGAGACACAACCAATTTCAAAAGTGCATAACAAAAATATTAGTCAAACATAAAAATAATAACAATAAGCATAGAAATATGAATATCAACAAAACATATTGTCTATGTTTAGTGATTGTTTTAAGATGGATGAACGTTTTAAGCGAACTCCAGCATCTGAATTCTCTGTGTGATAAAACTTTTAATCCTGTCAAGGTTATTTTCAATGAACCCCGAAACAGTTTTAAAACTCTCCTTCAAAATAGTGATTTTCACATATGGTACTATATATGTATTACTAAAAAAGTAACAAAAATTAATATCAAATATGTTTCTTTGGAGATGAAGTTTCTTCCAGTCCTGGGGTAGCAAATGGCCTAACGGTATAATTGAAGTGACCACAAAGTTCTGGTAATCCCTATTAATTATACAGGATTTATTTATGTGACTATAATCAGCCTTTTTTGTACGAACGGAAATGAGATTTAGTTTTAATTATGTCATAAATAAACTTAACTATCATGCATTATATGTTTATGCTTAAGTGATAACCAGAAACCTTCTAACCCATATTTTTCTTTGTTATGCATAACATTTCTATTTAGTTTTGTTTTTATTTTATACAGTTGCGAATTTAAATAGATTTTTTTTTTAACACGTGAAAATTGTGAAATTGAGAATTTTTTTTTTTTTTACGAATTTCATAATTGACCGTAACTTAAGCCGGCAATTTTTAAACAGCGAGCCTAATCACAACTGTCGTTAATTATCTCGCCGAAAGAGGGCGCGGAAATCAATTATTCATAATTCCGGGAATATAATGGCCAGGCTATATAATTATCATTATCCTACTATAATAATGAGGGAGGAGGGGGTAGAGGGAGATAGAGCGAGAGTGAGGGAAAGAGCGCGCGAGAGAGAGGATAAACTTATTAGCATGGAGGGGATATTAAAGGCGCCCCCTGGTGGGGGGGGGATTAGACTATCCATCAGGGCCCACCTGCCCCCTCCCGGCCCCCTGGCATTTGTCACGGCCTCCTCTAAGGCGCAAAATCCTACACAGCTCCGAATCCTGTTCTTGTCTTTGTCATCTAGGAGAAGTGTCTTAGGGGAGTGTTAGGATATCTCAGGAGTAGATTTGAAGGCCTGCTGAATTTTTTACATTTTTTTTTCTCTCGATTTAGGCCGTCTAGGACCGCGTGAAGTAACCATTATAATTTCCGTGCTTGTTTCCTTGGTTTCCAATGCTCAACGTGTTCAAATTTGATTTCCGAAATATATACATCGCTCAAATATTCACCTTTTCGAATTCTAACTATATATTTCGTTTTATTGGAATTAATTACAAGACTAATGTCTTTAGGCAGATTTTCTAATTTTTTTTTATTATCTATTTATATGAATCAATAAAATTTTAGGGGTAGAATAAAATTATACTAGAATCTCCCGTCGCGGCTTCGCGAATGTGTTTGCGGAAGTATGTGAACTTACAAGGGGACGTTTTGACTTATAACTCACAGATTTGAATGCTGTGGGTAGTAGGTACCTATAATAGAGAATTGGAGTTATAGCCGCCAATGGCCATTGGGAGCCGAGAAAAAAAATAATATACGAAAATTACGTTTTATTTTTTTTTTCTTAGCTCAGTGAAAATAGAGGAATGATTTCTTCACGTTAAATTATAGGTTTGTATTATTTTTGAAATAAAAATACTTTCGTTATGCTCAAGACACGACCCAGCTTAAGGGTGCTCAAAAACTCGAAACAATTGACAAAATTACAATGAAATCGCCCGTAAATCTGTTAAATTTTTTTTTCATGAATAACTGACCTCAAATGTCGATTGAGTACACCAAAAACCCCCTTCTATGCTAAATTTTATCAAAATAAAAAAATATTGATTTTTTAATCCTTTCGAGAACGTTATAAAAGTATTTTTATTTCAAAAAGCATACGATTTTACGTGAAAGAATCATTCCTTTATCTTGACTTAGAGCTGAGAAAGAAAATAAAATATGAAAATCTCGTTTTATTTTTTTTCTCGGCTCCTAATGGCCATTGGGCAATTGTTTGAAGATAACGTAAAAGCATACTGTATCATCTAATTTTAGTTTATCTTTAGTTAATCAAGACGGACAGAAACTATTAAGAAACTCTTGCGGATCGTAGACTTCATAATCTGACAAACTAAATGCCCATAAATAAAATTTTTACATACAACATTTTGGATCGACATTTTGATTCGGTATTAATTTTTATTCGGCAAATATAGTTTTATTGATTTCATTTAGATGGATTTACATTTCGAACCACAAACCTTGTTTCTGCCACTGAACATTATTTATTCAATTTTTTATTATTGTAAAATTCATTCCTGCACATGTCACACACATATTTAAATCTTTTTTAATATAAGAAATATTAATCAGCAATGTTATCTCCCATTTATAATTTTATTTAAACAATTATGTTATATATATTTTTTTATTTGGGGGACGTTTCATTTCACATTTTCAAGCCCTAACAACATAAAAAAACATATAATATATGAAATTTATTCATATATGATAAAATATGAAAATTAGATATGACAACTTTTACCCTTCTTTTATTCCAATATACAATATATACTAATAAATTACCATTCTGTGTCACCTCCAATCACTCTGACATAGTCAATGAATATAATTATTGTCGACTGAAAAGTCTCGTCACTAGTTTACAACATCCGAAAAACATTATATCTGCAATAATTTCGAAAACATTCTATCGTACATCACTACTTTAGTTTTGCAAAATTTATTATTATTTTTTTACCGTCATTCAAATTAGTTATAATTACCTTTTTGATAAAAATCTTAAATTTTTAAAGGATCACATTCTACATATTATAAATTACAATATAATATCTTTTTTAATATTTTAATTGAATATAATTTATTTTTACTATCAATTTCAAACTCTATATAACACCGTAGCTTTGTAACCTCTCATGTGAAATGTCGCTCGCCACCTATCGGTCAGTTTTCACTCTTCACTGTTATCCATATATTACCGCTTTATAAATAACAAATTGAAAATATTTGGATTTTATTATTGCTAAACCTTCCTGGAACTATAAGGATGATGTGGTTAAAATTTGTTTCAAATTGGTTCGCGGTTAGTGATTACAAACGATAAATGTCTTGTCCTTTTTTATAATAGTATTGATATAGATTAATATTATAATGCTGTTTTTTATTAAAAACATTGAAAAAAATAAATGTTGAGTAAACAAATAATAAATTTTTATATCCATGTAGACTTTAGCCGAGGTGGCCCCATTTGGGAGTGATAGACAAACCCCCTACCCCCTATCCCTTCCCCAGGGGACGCATTGACCGCATAAGTATTAATTGTGCGAGGCCCCTTGGGAGGACAGGCCAGGGGGGGGGGATGCCTATGCCCTGTCCGGCCCGGCCCCAACAAATTGGAACATTTTTCCAACAAGATGTGTATGTGTCGGTGTCCCGCAGGGTAATGTCGCCATGTAGTACATGTCCCCTTTCATTTGCTCCCGCGGTTTTCCTCGGTCAAGTTAACTGTCCCTGTTAGCGATCAATAAAAATATTACATCTGACCTGTCCTGGGTCAAGTTTGAAAATATATATATATATCCGTACTGCCAAAATTAATATAATTTTTGTATTTAAATATCAATTTAAAATCCTCCAATTATTTTTAAAGTAATCTAATTATATACTCCTTTGATTTCAAAAGTTAATCGTTAGGATTGGTGGATTGTCTGCTAATTTTGTAGATTTTTTTTTTTAATTTGAAATCTAGTTTCGAATGTTAAACATTGACCTTCTTCTAGTTCTAAAAACTAAAAACATTCAAAAAAGTTCAAAACATCATGAATATTAAATTTTTAAAAATGTAAGACAAGAAATGAAACTTGTTGTTAATACTCACCCAAGGAATTAAAATGAAATAGGCTTCTAAAAGATATCAGGATCTAATGGGTGTAATGAGGCAGAAGCGTCAGATTAATGGCCAAGTAGTCTTTCAGGTTTTCCTTATGATTAGTCGGTTTTTCTGTTCCTACTGGAAACAGATTTAAAATGGAACTATTATTTCGTTATAACACAGTTTTAGTTATATATAAAACTCAATCCAAGAAGATTCTTCGGAGGAGTACTAGATTATAAAACG
This sequence comes from Euschistus heros, assembly GCA_003667255.2. Lineage (NCBI taxonomy): Eukaryota > Metazoa > Arthropoda > Insecta > Hemiptera > Pentatomidae > Euschistus > Euschistus heros. The sequence goes on from RCWM02000082.1 coordinate 575,497, forward strand.
TTCGTGACTAACAGACATCTCAAGAACTCCATATAATTGGAAACATAAATTCCGAATGTAGACAGAAAACAAATAAACCAGTTTTGTTTTTTCAACTATTCCAACATTTACCAAAAAAGTAGTAAAAAAACTTCCTATTACTTACAAAATACCCATTAACATGGCAATAATTCATGACATTAAACCCACATGACTTTGGAGCTCCAAAAAACCTTCCAATTAGTATCTTAACGTAACAATCAAAAATGCTTTGTAAAATTCTCAATGCTCCTTATTACAACTCAAATAATCTTATTAACAAATAAACTGTGATGTTGAGGTCTAAGTATGATGTCTCCAACTTATGGATGGGTTTAGGAGATAATATCTAATATTTTTGCCCTAAATCACATTTTTAGAACATATGCACAGTGGACCCTCGCTAATCCTTACGCTTGATAGTCCGAACTACTTTATAATCCCAACAGTCCAGTAAATTAGAAAAAAAAAAACTAACAAGGAGACGTTTTGACTTGTAACTCATAAATTTGAATGCCGATTTTTGTGTTGGTAATAGGGACCTATAATAGTACAAAACTAGAGTTATGGCCCTAACCAAAACCTGATAAATAATATCTTTAATAACAATATCAGAAATTGCATGAAATCCTGTAATAATTTCCGGACAACGGGTGTTGTTTGTGGTAAAGAGATAGCATACAAAACTACAATTTTACGTGAATAAATTAGTTCTCCATCTTGACTGAGAGCTGAAAAAAAAAAAATAAAACGTGATTTTCGTATTGGTTTTTATCTTATTTTTTTCTCGAACACAAAAATCGGCATTCAAATCTGTTAGTTACAAGTCAAAACGTCTCCTTGTAAGAACACTGAGTCTTCTGTTGACCTGATTCTGTACCTTTCATTCTGACCTGATTTCATTCCAAGATCAAACAAGAAGTCTAATTTCTTGAAAACATATTGTACATGTATACACAGCGTTCATTACCTGTTCATATTTTGTTGTTGCAGGTTTTATTTATAAGGCAACTATAATAGGAAGCGATCGAAAAAATTTTAACATAAAAAAAAAACAATTATTTTTTGCAATTAAGAGAACTTATTGTAATTATTGTAAATTATGCATTTGTAATATATGCTACTATACTTTGTAATATTATATTTAAGTAATATAATACCAGTTGTTTTGATTTCCGCTTCAGGTTAGTTGTAAACTATTAGCTAATCCAAACTGTCCTGGTGGTAAATTCGTTGGATTAGCGAGAGTCTACTATAGTTTAATATATTCGGTGATTTCCTCTTAGGATAAAATAAAAAATGTGTGAAACTAGAGCAAAAAAGAAGAATAATTTTGATTTCAATATGTTGCAGATAATTCAAAGATTTTTTTTTTTTTTTTCAACATGTTTTACCAGTGACCTACTTGGTCAAAAGCGATACGCTTTTGGGGAACGCCAGGGCGTTACGCGTAATTTGATAGTTTGATATTAGGAGAATAGGAGCAATTAACAGCTCAACTCTCGTTATAATAAATAACACAATCAGTAGGAGACAGGTTCTAATGAGTGAGCTCCTTCTGACTCTGATTCTCCTAATACGAAATGAACTTTTGGAACCTCTATCTTTAAGTGTAGGAGCCATTTTGATACTCTCCTACACCTCAGTTTGTGTAGTCCGGATTGAAAATTTGACGTCCTACTTTTCGAAAATTTAACTGACAATATTATTCGTTATATACAATTTTTCGATAGGACCTACCGATTAGGAGCTATATTGGTTTGAATTAATAAAAGGTCACGTTTTACGTACATTTTTTAGGTGTTGGGGATTTTTTGGAAGCTCATTAGGTGTTTCTCGGATCGAAACTTTGCCGATAGTTCCCTTATTGGAAAAAAGATGGAGAATGTTTCTATTTTTATTATACAGCATTTGTAGCTAGGACCTGCCGTCCTATTGGATTAAATGAAGAAAAAAAGTCTTGTTTGAAACCCCTGTTTCATGTTAACACATGTTCCATGTTATATTTTCTTCATCCAATTGACTTAAGGGTGCCATTTTTTGAATAAACATTTGACAATCTTTGACCAAATTTTCGGATTCATCATTTAATTTCCTATAAGAACAGAGAATCTTCGTAAAGATTTTTTTTTTTAATGCATTGAACTAAATAGTGTTTGATTCTTGATGCAAGATAAGGAAATGTAAATATGATAGGAGAGCCATTAAACTTTGTGAAATTTAAGGGAAAAATATATGAAGGAAGATATTATTTCGTTGCGTAGCCACTAAGAAGGCTGCGCCTATTAATTGTATAGTGGAGGGGGCGGATCATCCATTGTCAGTGAGGGGGAGGGGGCTTTAAACCTTGCAATATTAAAGCCCTAAATAATTTATCATCGGGCCAATCCATCATCGTCGCTCTCGGCGCCAGCAGATTTTCCTTTAAACGGCTCTATCCTATCTCCCTCCTACACCTCTTCCCCTGCATCTCTTCATTATTTATCTCCACTCTTATATTTAAAAAAAAATAAATATGCATATAATATAAAATGAAATTTATATTATACATAATATAATAATAAATAATGAATTATTTTTAATATTGTAATTTATTTTTTACTGTATTCAACATGTATTTTCTCATATGGTCATCATTTTCAATTTTCATTAATACATTTCATTATCATTTTCGTGGAGTCTTCAAAACATTTCTGAGTAGGTTTACTCTGTATCTAACATTAAGTACGTCAAAAGTTCTAAAGCCAATCAAAAACAAAACACAGTGCTCAATCCATATTTTTAGTGGGACACATATTCAACGAGTGTCATTTTCGTTTGACTGTAGGTACAACATCCTTAAACAAAGAACTGAAAATAGTATCCGTAAATGATGACGTGTCGTGTTAAATATATTGAAAAATACTTAGGTCTTCAGTATAATTTAATATTATATATAATTAATTATGCAAACCTTGATATTGGTGCCTCTGGTCATGTTTTAATATAAGGCACCATAAAATGTATTTTTTTTTTTTTTGGTTTTATAAATTCGATTGAGTATGCAGCTTATGCTATCATAGTTGGATAGGTACCTGCTTTGAACAAATCAGCAACTTAAGCAACATTAACATAGTTATGGATGAGTCATGCGACTTAACATAATAAGGAGCAATGAATATTTTTATATGGATTTTGGATTGGATACGAGACGAATCGAATGGCTTTGTTGAGGCTCAAAACTCTGTGTATACAAATATTCTTTATTACTATTATGTAGATGAGACTTTTCTAATTGATTGGAAGCTTAGAACGTTTGTCTACTAAATGTTGGAGTAGTCTATTATTAAAGGATACTGTTGGGGATGAAGTAGTTGGTCTACGAGGATGAGTAAAGGTTGTTAGATGATATTTAGTTGGCTTTTATTTCTAGTTTTGACACCAAACTTGATAGTATTTGGTAGTTTGAAGTGATTGTGACGCCATCATAGGATCAATAAGATTATTTGTGTTTGTAGTGAGGAAGGTGCTAGGATGATTCGGGGTGTCAGCTGCATTGAGGATAGGACCTGAGAAAAATTAAATATATAAAAAAAAAAAAAAATTCCCCTTGAACCTTTCGGCTGAACCAAGCATAACATGAAAACGTTTTAGGGCTTGCCCCCTTGACCGTCAATGTTAGTCATATCGACGGTGAGAATATTAATGCCGTTATGTGTATATTTTTCAATTTAGGTTTTGTTTTGCAGGTATCGTTTTAAAATGAAATTTCGCGTCTAATTCGAAACGACCGAATACGCAAATTCAGCTTGGATCAGGTTTTGATAAAACACTTTTGTGATTTTAGCCCAGAAATGAATTACACACGTGCTAAAATGCACAATTGGCAATCTAACCAACGATATATATTTTTTTTTCACTTACCTGTGATTCATTTTTCTGTAGGAGATAATAAATTTTCAAATTAAAAAGCTTAATCCTGCTGACCGTCTGTATGCTCATTGTTCTTTATTTATTTTTTTTCGCTTAGCTATACGATTGTATTGTTTATTTCTAAAGGCAAATAATTTTATATAAATATCAGCAAAGAGGGTTCGAGCCGTCGAATCCAGGTTTGAATATTTTATACAAGACTAAAGCGACAAGAAACTGCTCGTCGTTACAGACTACTTCAACATTTACTAGACAAACGATCAAACCTCCCAATTCATTAGAAAAGACTTATTTACATGACTGTTATTAGACCTATTTGGACGTACGGAGTTGAGCTTTGGGGCTCTACTAAACCATCCAATTCATCTAGTATCCAATCCTTACAATCCAAAATCCTTCGATAAATCCTAAATGCCCCTTACTTTGTCACCAATGAGCTTATCCATAAAGACCTTAATGTTCCATATGTTGCTGAGTTAGCCCAAACCAAATACCTATCCTTTTATAGTAAGCTCCATAACCACTCGAATCCATTAGTTTCTCAACTTGCTTCCCACTCCATTCCTGATAATCCTCCGAGGCGTCTGAAAAGAAGATGGCCTAGAGATCTTCTAGTGTAAAATTTTATTAAAGTTGTTACATGTCATTCTAATCGTTATCAGCTCATTTACTTGATGTACATATTTGTATAGTTGTAAATTTCATATATATATATATATATATATATATATATATATATATATATATATATATATATAAAGAAAAAAAATATTTTCTTTTGTATTAAAAGTCAAAAGGAGCTCACTCATTAGTGAGCTAGTTTATTTAATATAACGAGAGTCGAGCTCCTAACTGTTCCTACTCTCCTAACACTAAAATATCAAACTACGCGTATCGCTTTTGATTAATTAGGTCACTGGCAAAACATGTTAAAATGCTCCACATGTTCCATGTTAAAATGGTCTGTTTTTTTATTTTTTTAATTTTAAAGTTATAAAATAAATATAGGGAAAACTAGGCTAAGAAGGTTATAAATTAACGTATTATTAAGATAATAAATATCAAAATAAGTTAGCTGAAGTTTTCTCTTCTTTAAACTTTTCCCGACCCTGGACGTATTTTTCTATCCAGAAGACTTAGGATGCAAAATAACAAAAGTGAAGAATAGAAAAGTTATGGCCGACTGGTGTGGAAACTTCTAAAGGTATGGGGGGAGGGAGGGGGGTGGCTCTAAGAAGAAGAATAGAGGCAAGGAGGATTTAGGAGGGACGGGAGTGTTTACGTCGCAGTAGTTTTAATTCGATTAGTGGTCTCGAGGGTTTGGAAAATAAATCTCCCGCACTCCTTAGGTCTGTGGAGGCGGGGCGGTAGAGAGGTGGGAAGGCAGGAAGGAAACAACACACTTTTTCACCGAAGGAAAACTTCTTAATTGTAGTTCTATATGAAATGTGAGGTCCTTAAGGCGAAGACAGCATCTTTTTTTAAGCTGAAAGATTATCATGAAAATAAAAATGAAACGAAATAATTTGTATTTATGATACAAAAACGAAATACATCCGATATCATTTGAAGGGCATTAGACTAGAAGTGGGAATGTCCGGTAACCATAGTTCCGAATAACAATATCAATCAATATTTTTATTTATTTGCAAAAGACATTTCTTGTACAAATAACATTCGAAATAAAACAATTCTTTTTATTGTCTAGCAGCACTAGAACTTTGTATAGATAATATTAAACTATATAATTACTACAAATATAAAGAAATAGTTTAGACACTTTTCATTAAAAAAAATAAATAAATAAAATAAAATAATTATCAACTTAATAACAAATCAATGCAATTAACAAGGTATACAGATTCACAGCTTTATAACTTACCACCAAGTCATATTTAGCCATTACTACCTTTAAATAATGGTTAAGAGACTCAGTGACCCAGTGATTTAGAAAAGAACCACAATAAGACCATAGTCAGAACCCTGTTCCAAAAATAAAAAGATTTAGCTTTTCACTCAATGGCACAACATATCACAAAATAATATAGTCTATTTAATTATTGAATACAATCTACATTTAAGATTTCTTCTGTAGACAACGATTCAGAAATGTATGTACCTAAGAATTTGTTTCTCTGCTGAAAATGGCTCAAGGGATCCGACACCAAACTGCCGCAGGCCATGCAGGCTTCGCTGTATTTTATAATTAGTGTTGTGTCCTTTAGGTAATCCCCGCTTGAGACTCTTAGACGACTCACAACTCTGATTTTCTTAAAATTTGTCTGAAACTGCGTGTAATGTTCCGGGGTTGCTATATTACAATTGCATATTTCAAATAAATAAATAGTATATAAAATCAGAAAGTCTATATTCTTCCTCATTGGAAACTGGTCCTTAAACCCCAAAACATGAGAAAATCTGTGATAGTACATGGGACAAGCTAACAGGGGGCGAAGAAATCTCAGTATCGATTTTTTTTTTGGACACTACCCCTTCTAGCTTAACACCATTCATTTCTAGGTTTTCCACGTGAGCGTAGATTATATACTTCTCTTTAAGATTAAAGTTACTTGAATCGTCTATTCAGGGATCAAATGGAAATGAATCACAGCAGAGTGCTAATATTTCTTATAAGATATGAATCACTGCCTAACAGAAAGGAATGGAGTACCAAAGCGCTTATAAATTATGTTAAAGATATAGTAATTAGATATATAGACAAATTTTTATATTTTTACTATTACAGAATGGTATATTTACGTAATATTATGTGGCTGAAAATGTAATATCGATAGGGAGATTGTGTTTTTTTATCTATTCTTGAAAAAAATAGAAAAAAGAAAAATATATTTTGTGCTTGATAATAATAATAGTAATACTTTATTACTAGGCTCTGCATCATGGCATTTCGTTTTTTTGTTGTTTTTTTTTATTTGTTTTTTTTTACATGGATATGTCTTTTGACTGGGGGTCTCTGGGGTTTTTTTTTCACACTCGAAATGTGTAACTTTTTTCACAATTTACATTTTTGACACGCTGCTCCTCCGTTAGTAGAGCTCGGTTAGAAATATTGACGATAGTTTCCTAATCAGAACATTAATGAAGAATAGTTTTTGTTATATATCATTTGTCACTAGGACCAACCATTAAGGAGCTATATTGGTTTGAATGAAGAAAGTCACGTTTTGTCAACATTTTTTTAATGTTGGATCTTTTTTGAGATGCTTTACTCTTTTGGTGTTACTCTGATCAAAAATTTGCTGTCTGATTCCTTATTAGAAACATTAGATTAAAAAAAACAAAACAAAAAAACAGTAGATTATAAATAGACATATGCATGACCTACTCCTTATCCAAGTCTGGGAAAAATGAGTTTTTTTGTTTTGTTTTTTATTTCTGGAAATTTTATGAATTCATCTATACTATGTATGTATTAAAGACCAAGTCATTTTTAGTTTTGTAGCAATTTATACCAAATTTAAACTACACCATCTTCATAGTTCAAAAATATACATATTTTCAATTGAATTGGTGTTAAAAAAAGGACAAATATGTGTTGCGCAGTGATGGTGGTGGGCGCAATACTATATGAGAGGTTACAAGGGTACGGTGTTATATCGAGCTTGAAATTAAATTTTTATTAAAAAATCTATAAACTTCGAAAGTCAACCGATTTATCGCTAATAATATAGACAATATTTTCTCTCTCCATCTGCCTTACCAACTCTACATTAATATTACTGCTATAAGTGAAAATATTTGTGCGACTATAATCCAATTAAAGTTTATTTTGCTATCACAATCGGCAAATTGCAAAGTTAGGCTTAAAACAACTTTGTACTTCGGACTGACTGTTTTTCCTTATATATAGGACGCTCAAGAACTGGAAGCCCTAACAATCATATCATTCTCATAATATCAGGGACAAAACTTGAAATTCAAATTTGAATGCCTTATGAATTCATTTTTACCTTTTTTCGTGCTTTCTACAGTTCATGATTTGTATCGATAAATAAATAATACTTCAATTAATAGTTAAAATTATTCAAATTCTTTACTTATGAGAGTGGGGGAAGGCGTGAGGGGGGATGCTAGTTGTATTATGAATGAAATATATTAAATAATGTGACTGAAATCAACTGAATAAACACTCCATAAAATGGTTCTGTTATGTTTGAAGGATGTATATATATACAGGTATGAAAGAAGGGTGAAGTATAGACTTGAAGATGTTGAGAGGAGCCCTATGTTTGGACTGGCCGCTGGGTCCTATACAAACTATGCATAGGCAACAAGATGGTCGAGGTATGAGCTGAGGTATACCTTGGTATAATAAGATACCTGAGGCCATGTCTCATCCATCATCCTTGGCCAAACTATTTTCTTGGACCTTCTAACATTGACTTCGACACTGGCTTTGATATAAGCAGTCTGAAGTGGTTTATTATCGTTTAATCGTTAATTAAATGTGTAAAATTTCAAATACAGCCTAGTGCATATCCATGAAATTATTTTTTGTATGGCCGTTTTCAATGTTATAACTACTTCCGAGAAAATCTCCCACTTGAAGATAATCTAGTAGAAAAACTATTGAAAAAAAAAAATGGATCTGGCTGGTTTTAGAATTCAACGTCTCAATTGTGAACTTAAACTGCTGTAATTACAAATTTAAAATAAATAAAACTAATATAGTTTTGGAGCACAATGAAGGGATTATGTGGAAAATACGTAAGGTCAGTAAGAAGTATCAAGGATAGTAATGGACAGTTGGTTACTGAAGAGGTTAAAGTATTGAAAGAATGGGCATACTTTTTCAGTAAGAAATTTGGAAATGGAGGAGAAGTAGGGGATAACGAGAATCTGATAGGAACGCCTGTCGAAGAGGATGATCTTATCGAAGATTGGGAGGTGGAATTGGCCATGGCTGAAACCAGAAACAACAAGGCAGCAGGTGATGATGGAATAACGGCTGAAATGTTAAAATATGGTGGTTGCCAAGTACAAACGTGGTTGCTAAATATTTTCAATAAAGCATTCCAAAAGAAGGAAATTCCCACGGACTGGGAAAATAATGTCATAATTCCCATCCATAAGAAAGGCTCCACGACAGATTGTGAAAACTATCGGCCCATATGTTTGTCATCTGTATCCCTTAAGTTGTATTAAGTATTGAATACTAGAGAGGAGGTTCAGAAGAATTGTAGAAAATGAACTTCAGGAAGAACAAGCAGCCTTCAGACCTGGTCGCCAAACCCAAGATAACATTTTCATAATTCGAAGTATAATTGAGAAGTTTATTGAAAGGGACAAAAGGATTCACCTAGCCTTCTTAGATCTCTCTGGGGCATTTGATAATGTACCACGAGTGGAACTCAAACGGGCGCTTGAGGACAAGGGAGTGCCTAGTACCTTAATACAGGCAATCCTTAGCCTATACCAGAAAACATATGGGACGGTCAGGCTCAATGGAGATAAATCGGACAGATTCCAAATGGTAAAAGGGGTAAAGCAAGGGGATAGCTTAAGCCCATTGCTTTTCATAATATACATGGACAGGATAATATGGGAAGCTAAACAAAGGAGCCCCAAATTCAAAGTAGGAAACTGGAGAATGCATCCCATATACATCCAGAATTTGGTATTTGCCGATGACATTCTTTTAATTGCAGAGAGCAGAGTGGCCCTGCAGGAAGCGCTGGACGTGTGGGAAGAAGCGCTGAGTCGAAAAGGGATGACGATTAACCCCAACAAATCAAAGTATATGGTCGTGTCTAAAAGTGGTTGCTTGGAACAAGGAACTGTGGCTTGTGGAGGTTTGGACTTGGAACAGGTTAAAGTCTACCAATACCTTGGAGTTAAAATTAGTAATGATGGCAGGCTTGATTCTGAAATAAATCAGCGCATAAGGAAAGCGACCAACATCTATTACCAGCTCTGCAATGTTATAATTGGAAAAAGGGAAGTAGAGATGAAAACAAAAATGGTAGTATATAAGCAAGTATTCATCCCTACGCTGACCTATGCAGCTGAAAGCTGGCCTGGCATCAAGAAGTTTGAAAGCCGAATACAAGCCACACAAATGAAATTCCTGAGGAAGGCTCTTGGCAAGACAAGGTTGGACCGAATCCAAAACCAAAGAATAAGAGAGAATACGGAGCAGGAACCACTGATAGACTATATCCACAGAAAAGAATTAAAGTGGTTTGGCCATGTACTAAGAATGCCAATCAATAGGTTGCCAAAAAAAGTATGGGAAGCAAAAGCAGTGGGAAAACGACCTAGAGGACGACCGAGAAGTAAATGGGAGGACCTCATATCGGATCTGGCGAGAAAGAGGGGACTCACTATGGGAGAGATTAGGAGATTGACTGCGGATAGAGAGGTGTTTAGAGCATGGTTGCTGGCTGCCCCGACACCGTGAGGTATAAGGGTTAGATGAAGAAGAGAGAAGAAGAAGACAGTTATAGTTATTTACTGGCAACTATTAATTACCAAAAAATGTTTTCTAATGAGTTATTTTAAAATTTCATTTTTACAACAATTATTAACTATGAGCTATGAAACTATGAAAATTAGCCATGAACCTGCATATACTCATGAATAAACAGTTTGCTTATTCATGAGTATATTATTTTATCTATAGTTTCAAATAAATTATTTATTTCATTTTTCATATAAAGTTATAAAAAGGATTAAATAATTTGTGAATTGTGTACTAAGAGAAATCCTTTGGAAGGTTGTGTAAGGACGGGCGGGTAGAACCCACAGCGAGACAATAAACCACACTCAAATGAAACAATGGACAATAGAACTGTGGAATAAATGATAGAGTTGTTCCCTTGTTCACTTTTCCTCTGAATCCTCTACAATGTTGACTTAGTTAATTCCTTGTGAAAATTCTCCTTTTACAGAATATTTCCATCTAAAAGGTATGTATTAGTACACACATTTATATATTTGTGTGTGTGTGTGTGGGTGTGTGAGAGAGAGAGAGAGAGAGAGAGAGAGAGAGAGAGAGAGAGAGAGAGAGAGAGAGAGAGAGAGAGAGAGAGAGAGAGAGAGAGAGAGAGAGAGAGAGAGAGAGAGAGAGAGAGAGAGAGAGAGAGAGAGAGAGAGAGAGAGAGAGAGAGAGAGAGAGAGAGAGAGAGAGAGAGAGAGAGAGAGTGAGAGAGAGAGAGAAATTGTGAGATATCTACTGACTCCTGCAGCAAGTTCTCGGTAGCTCAGATAACAGGGCACTCCTAAAATTCTGGACATTTCTTCTTCTGTTTTTCCATTTTTTTTTTTTTCTTCATTTCGTTTCTCATTCAGAATTTCTTCAAATAATCTACCAGTTTCATTATTTAAACAAGCCCAAAACCATTATATTAGATATTTTAACCTCACGTTTGATAACCCCTATTTAAATTTAAACTCGATATTGTATTCATACAATCTACTGTAATCCTCGTAAGATATTGCTTTAAGGAAGACATCCTTTGTAGGGGCGAAGGGAACCATACTTAATTCGTTTTGTAAATTGCGATCGGAGGAGAATTTTATAGTAGAAGCGGAAACACCCCCCCTCCACCACACCACGGCCTTCCCAAATCTACATACAAATTAAGAAATTTACATCCCTATGATTGTTTCAGCTTCCGGTTTGATGGAAATGACACGATTAAAACTCAAACTCAAGCTGGTACTCAATAATGATACTCATTTAATGGTTTTCGTTTTATATGAATTTCTTTTTCTTAGATCCTTTTAAGGATCTTAAAGTTCAATATGGGTATTTTTATAATTCATTTTTATAAACTTTATATTTTTATTTTAATATACCCCAAATAAATAATTTAATTTATTTATCAAGTTATTTGATCCTTTTAGGTATACATATCTATTACCTATCGTTTTTCCCAGCCAGGGAATAATTGATTTTATTTATTTTTTTTTTTTTTATAATATGTTCTATGTACCTTGTTATTCATATTTGCACATCAATTGAAATCTTTTGCTGTAATACTATAACAAAATTTGTAATTAGAACACATAAATATATTTTAGCGGATTATAAATTTATGAATGGAATAAGAAAATTATGTATATCAATAGACTGTTATATAGATGTCCTTCCACCTTTCCAGTCCTAGTTCTGTTGGTCATAGTGCAAGCTATTTAAAAATTTTGTAAAGTCAGTTATACATTTGTTCTACAGGTCGTATTACTGCTACTGGCCTATTTCACCTTTGAAGAACAGAGTCATAATTAGTTAGGAAGGATCTTTGCCTGTCATATAATATGCAGTAGTAAATTATATGTAAAAGTGTGTTCTCGTCTATAAAACGTACATGTGTTCATCATCATCATCTTTTGGCGCTTATGGTCCTTGTGGAATCCAGGCCTCCTCTACAATTCTCTTCCATTCAGACCTATCCTCAGCTGCCCTTCTCCCTCCTCTCTCACCCAGAATCTGAAGTTCTTCCTCCAGATCTTCTAGCCAAGGAAGTAGAGACCTTCCTCTCCTTCTCTTTCCACCCGGGTGTCCCTCCAACATCATTTTAGCAAGCCTACTAGCTTCCATTTTTTGTAAATGCCCTAGCCATCTTATTCTGTAACATTTTAGATTGGCTACAATATCTGTGGCTGCATGTAGATTCTTCAGTTCTTCATTCGTCTTTATTCGCCAAATAAAGACCCCATAGTTGGACCATATATTTTTCGTAGGATTTTACTTTCCCACATGTTTAATAATTTTTCCTCGTGTAATATCAAAGTCCATGTCTTGTTCCTGTACATAACAACCGGTTGTAGAATCGTACTATTTCGAGTATACTCTAGAATTTTGAGATTGCTGGATATATTTCTATTTTGTAAAATTTTCATTGGAGACCAATAGCACCTGTTTCCTGCTATTATATTTGCTTTTATTTCTTCTTTGATACTATTTTCCTCTTAAAACCACTACTTAAACTTAAAACCACAGCCATGGTTCTAATCAAAGTTTTAGTAAAAACATTCGACGGGAATGAGTCGTTTGCGTTGAAAAACTATCTCCAGCCTCCCGTAGAATGCGTTAAGAAAGACGGAATGTCCTCCCGCCATCTTAAAGTTAAATCATCAAATATTTCAAAACAGTATCCTTATAAGGACAACACTGGTGGAAGTTATCCTTCCGCCATTTTAAAATCGTTAAATATTTTAAAACAGTATCCAACGCCAGTAACAATGGCGGAAGTTGGGATAACTTTAAAACCGTTACATATTTCAACATATTATCCTTAAGGACGAAAAACTAATAAAATAGTTAAATTCCGCCATCTTAAAACAGCATTCTTAAGGACGAAAACTAATTCTAATTGTGGAAGGAGAAAGTGGCCAAGGATGTCCTTCGGCCTCAAAAAATCGTCTGATCCTGGCAGATCTGTAAAACAGTGTCCTTGTTAAATATCCTAATTAAACCAGGCACTCTCTCGAAGTGATATCAAGCCCCATCAATGTATCTATGTCCTCTGTAAGTAGATATGCTACTTTTTGTTAAATGAAACTTTTTTAGATACAGTTTTCAAAGGGAGAAACAATTTTAGTTGCAAGTGACCGTGTATTATAGTGCATAAATAAAAATCCATCTTTGCGAGTAGGAAATACACGTCAAAGATATCTAAAGAGGTTTGATATTTCGGCCTTTTTATAGTAATAGGTCTATTGTCGTTAGGTGTGCATACGATAGAGCTTGTATCGCTTTGTTTCATAATCGATTATAAAGGTGAAAAAAAAAAAAAAAAAAAAAAAAAAAAAACGAGATTAGAAACAATATCTGTAGTATACAGACTGCTATATCCATAACGTGATATGAGAGCGTGGGCAAAAAAATTGGGTTATATTTTTGTGACGGACAGACTGGCCCAATATGGCGGCGGCTCCTAAGGGGCAAAAAGAAGCGAGGGTCTGGTCAAATTACGCCGACATTTGCGCAAGGAAACAACAAAAAAAAAAGAAAAAAAAAGAGCAAACAACCTTTTTTATTGCGCAAAAGCGGCTTTGAGGGATAAGGCGGCTTACACCTGAATTTGAATACAAAATGAGGACTTGCGGTTAAAGGGTGGGGGTATGGAGGGGGGGGGGTAGACCCACAACAAAAAATTAAAGGTCTCCGTAAAAATGAACATGGCCATTTTATTTGTCGGTTTTAATATTCGCCTTGTCGGTAAGGGACGTATAAAAAAATCATGGTGCACTTTGTCATTTTTTTAAAAGGGACGATTCTCTGTAATGTATGGCTTTTTAAATTTAAAATTAAATTTTAATATCTTTACCGATATATATTTCAATTTTGAACATAGTAAATAACATAATTTAGTAAAAATCATATTCATACACCATGGTATAGTACTAGGTTTTTTTTCGCACTTGATAGATTTATTTTTCAATTTTAGAGAATAAAAAATACACCTACATTAAATAACTAAATAACCTATTCTATGTGAAATAAAAATAACTTTATATGAATATATTAGATTTGAAACAATTAAGGCGTATAACTCCAAATCCTGTTTCCTGATATCTTCTTTTTTTTTAATAGTTTTTCTAATAGATTATTTTTAGGTGGAAGGTTTTCTCTCAAAAGTAGTTCACATTGAAAACGGCCATACAAAAAACAAGGCCTCTTCCAGCCATATCTTTACCTTTATAAACCATCTGTGTCCTTTTTCAAAAAATGACTTGAATGGATTTGGAATTCTACGCCTCAATTAATGAATACATAATAGTTTTAATTAATAATCCGACTTTCATTTTCATATAGTTCGGTAATTTATCATTTTACCTTGTAAAAATTAGTTCAAATATTCGTTAAAGCGTAGTTTGATGAATATTTCCTATACCTGTTTGTATTTTTTATTCGAAGACTAGTTTTGAATGTAATAATTAAACTTACACATAACCCACGTGTTGCTTTTTTGGCACAAACCATATGCCTATCCTTTTATGATCATCTCTCGATTCACTCGAATTCATTTGTATTCCAAATTGTTTCCAATTATAACGACTTATTGTTAAATAAAAGAAAGCGGCCTCGAGAACTTTTAATATAAAATTTTTAGCATGGAGCATGTTTAGCCGGTGACCGGTGAATTGGTCGAAAGCGATACGTTTTTGGGGAACCCTAGGGCGTTACATGTATTTTGATAGTTTGATATTAGGAGAGTAGGAAAATTGAGGAGCTCAACGCTAGTTATAATTAATAACTCTAGCTCACTAATTAATGAGCTCCTTTTGACTTTGTTTCTCTTTATACGAAATACAAAATTTTAACCTGGATTTGACTGATTTATCATTATTATAATCGGTCCCTCTCGGCTTTTGTATTTAAAAAATATTCCCTTTTGTAAATAAACAATACAATCATGCAGTTAAGCGGGAAAAAATAAAGAACATAAGAGCATACAGTCTGTATGTAGCATACAGTACTCTGTCAACAGAGTTAAGTTATTAAATTATAAAATTTATCTTCTTCAAAAAACTAAATCGCAAGCAAGCGAAATAAATGTATATATAAGCACTGAAGATCAAGGGTGCAATCCCTAAGACATGTTCTAAGTTATTCTTTCTTTAGCCGGCAGGCACCAAAGTATCCTTTTATAACTGATCCCTGCTGAATAGATCACCTATCTAAGAGTACACCTGGACAAACGTTTTATTTTTAAAACACTTACAAGAATTAAACGACAAGAAACTGCTTGTTGTCTTCGATTACTCCAACATTTATAATATAAAATAATTACCAAATTATCGTTTCTATGATAGTAATTGATAGACCTGTTTGGACATACGGACGGATTTGAGCTTTTGGCACCACTGAACCTTAGATTATATTCTTCTCCGATCCTTACAATTCTTAGTAAAATCCTTATTGCTCCTTATTATTAGAAGAAGAAAATAAACTTTATTCTGGGACAACTTGTCCCCTAAGAATAACAAACGAGTACAATACATAGAGCAATCGTCTGGCTATGATAACCAATAATAATAAATAATAATAAAAAATGTTTAATAATTAAATTATGAGTTACAAAATCAACGAGATATCTTGTAAAGCATACAGTTAAAATTCATGATTTACATTTGCTCGGAAGATTAAAAATTCAGGAGGTAAAGAAATATATTATATTTAAAGGAAGTTAAAGAAGAGCATTTTCGAATTGAGATGGGCAATGAATTCCATTAAGTGGAAGCGCGGATAACAAAGTCTTTTTCGAAGGATGAAGTTCGATGCGCAGGAGTGTACAGGTTGGTGGGTTGGGTTCTAGTATTTAAAAGGTTTATTAGGTCACTTATAAAGTTCTCCATAAAGATCTTAATGTTTTTTATGCTGCTGAATTTGCCCAAACATGATACTTATTCCTCCATAATATGTTCCACACCCACACGAATCCACTTGTCTCCAAATTTGCTTCCCTTTTCGTTCCCAATAATCTTATGAGGTGTCTGAAAAATTACTAGTTTACTGTTGCTACTTTTGTTCCCTTACAAGTTATTCTTACCATTTTTTCTTATAATTACTTATATATATATATATATATATATATATATATATATATATATATATATATATATATATATATATATATATATATATATATTCTATACAGTTATTAATATCAATAAATAAATGATAGTAAAAGAATTCTGTTGATGGTTTATGAATCAATTATTTTTTTAATCAGTGATTTCATCGGACTATTGATGCAGGAAGTAGTCTCTTGATGGGCGCCAATCGTCTTTTAACGCTACCGGGACAAAGAATGCCAACAAGGAAGTCCATTTTCCACTCGACTATCGATAAATGACTATCGATTTTTTATTCTCTTCGAGGTTATTGGCCCTTGGTCGAATAAACAGCAATTACCGACTTGTGAAAGCTTAATGGATAAACATTGATGCTTTTCCGACCATTTTCCCCTCTTCTTCCTGGCAAAGTAATGAATAAAAACCAATAATATGTTAAGGAATACTGAAAGAAATCGATTAATTGAATAAAATTAGGAATAATTTATGTACAATAGAGACAATCTCTAACCACACCTGTAGAGATTAAAATAAAACGAATGATTTACTACTGTATACAGTTTATAAAATGAGTAAATGTGCGTTAAAATACTTCTCTATGACCTGACACTAACTTGTGAAGACGGGACATTAAAGTCGTTGTGGATAAGTTTATTTATGACATAACAAGGAGCATAGACGATTCTATGAAGGATTTTGAATTATAAGGACTGGATATGAGAAGAATCTGAAAGTTTAGTGGGTCCCATAAAATTAAATTAAATTAAAAAAAATTAATTTTGTTATTTCATTATTATAAATGATCAGTTTGGATATTAGCTGACATGGAAACTTGACACTTTTTTTTTTTTTTTTTTTATGTATATAGAAAATTATAGATTTTTATACACTCTAGCTCTGATGGTATTGCTCTGAACGAAAATTTGACGACAATTCCCTGCTCTGAAATTGTTTGGAGAATACTTTTTGTCCTATAACATTTCTTGCCAGGACCTACCGTTTAGGAGCTATATTAGTTTGAATGAAAAAAAAAATCACGTTTTTTTGAAGTTTTTGAGGCTTTTTCAGCACGCTCTTAAATCTATTGGTGTTGCTGGAATCGTAAATTTGACGAGTTTCCCAATCAGAATTTTAATGGAAAATATTTTTTGTTCTATAACATTTGTCACTAGGACCTACCGTTTAGGAGCTATATTGGTTTGGATGAAAGAAATCACGCTTTATTTACATTTTTTTAAGTTTTGCTTTTCCAAGCTCTAGTTCGAGAGTGTTGCTCGGATCAAATATTTGTCGACAGTTTCCTTGTCAGAAACTTAATGGAAAATATTTTTTGTTATAGAGCATTTGTCACTAGCACCTACCGTTTGGAACCCGTTATTTTTCTCAACTTTGTTTATCTTATATAGTCATTAATTGTTAACTTAATTTAATTTTTAATGAGGTTATTAGGCGGTATTAATACTAAAATGTAAATTTGGAAAAAACAGTAGATTATAAATAGATAGACCTATTCATGATCTATTATTTCTGTAGCTCAGAACCAGAAGAGCGTAAGTCACACTAGGCTAACTTTTCAGGAGAATAACGTAAGTGGGCTTCCGTTTGTCTGGCCCAATTATAAGTATGGACTTACATTCTTACAAACCTTAGAAAATAGAAAAGGCGATTTTACAAGGGACTTACGTAGTTATGGCTTAATCTAATATAAAATTCTACATAAAATGGTGCAATAATCTAAAAATAGTAAAATTTGGACTTGACACTCTTCTGGTTATGAGTAAAGATTTTTCCAAATCAGGGAGAAATTAAATATTTTTTTTTTATTTATTAATTTTTTTTTATAAATAATGAACAAATTAAGATAGAGATATAGAACGGCAAATCTGAAAGGTTTCCTTTCCTTGCTAGTTTTCCCCTTTTAGTTTGGGATTTCGGTTGGGTTTTGCGCAGTAAAGCATTTAGCCAGACATTGTTTGTATTGGCATCGGTATGGAATCTTTGGATTCGCTAGGGATTATTATTACTAAAGCATTTATACAATTTTTATATAATATACATATGTTTAAATGTTCTTTTATCGAACAAAATGCTATATGCTGCGAATGTACTTCTTCAGCAACTGGCATCCTTCCTTTAGGTTCTTCCTATCTTATTATTATTTACAATGAAAAGGAATATATTTGTATGAAATATAATATTTCCAGAGTGCGGACAATCGTTGAAGCGTAACCCGAGGCGCGGTGGAAGATTATGTTTCAGCTATCAGTTTCCGCGTTTCGAGTTTCAACCAAATTGACAACCAACATCGGCTTCTAGTTCAATACCAATAGTCAGAACTCGATTCATCATCTTTTGAAAATCGATTCTGTCTTATTTACTATCCTATTTTTATAGAACGGTATAAATATTTAGAAAACATTTGAAGCGTTGCCTTATTGTTTATAGATGCTTTCATTTGTTTTTCGGAATGCATGTTCGCCTTGTTATTAATATAGTACTAAAAACTGCAAGAACAATTATTTTTAAAATAACAATAAATATAATTTTTTTTAAATTGCTTTTAAGTGGTAAGGGTTATAAGATCCTTTCATTTTTAAATGTTCGGGTTCGCTTAGTCTTTATTTTATTTATTATTAAATTATTTATTATGAATATTAAATTTAATATTACTTTTTGTAATTACTAGCGTACTCCACCGCGGCTTCGCCCGCTCTCATAAATAAAGAACTAAGATTAGTATTTTACGAATAAAGCATTATTTCTTCAATGATATTTTCACTTATTGCAGTAACGTTTAACCAGGTTAAAGTTGCATTGATTAGGTGTTTAAAGAGTACATAAAACCATAATAGGATATAATAGTTCGTAGAAATTATTTTATTCATTTCATCTGGTTGCATTTAAATTTCTAACCATAAAATTATATGGCATTGTGGCAAACCTCGTTTCTGGGATTCAAGACTATAAATTTCAATTATTATTATAGTAAAATTTGTTGTAATAAACCTTCCTAGAACTCTGAACATGCTGTAGCAAAATTTTGTATAGTTGGGATAAATAGTGTTTTACCATTGCATACTCTGTTACAGAATGGGCCATATATCGGTAGATTTTTAAACTGCTCTGGGATCCATATGTCGCTCCATATATTTATAGCTTTAATAACAATTGAATTGAAAATAAGTAAATTTTTTCATAAATATCTAGCTCTATATAGCACCGTCCAACTTTGTAACCTCTCTCGAATAGTGCTCGCCACCAATCGGTCGATTATCAAACTTCACTGCGCACCACATATTTATCGCTTTTTTATAACAATATAATTGAAAATCATTAAATTTTATTATTGCTAAACCATCCTTGAACTATGAAGATGATTTGGTTAAATTTGGTACAGATTGGTTCAGTAGTTTTTGCGGTTAGTGATCACAAACGAAAAATGGCTTGTCCTTTCATATAATAGTGTAAGTTTATTTACTTAGTTTATACTTACTTTGATCCGTGAATAATTAATTGTAATTGAATAAAGACTAATCTGTTTGAGAAATCATATTTTTGACATTAGGTTTTTTTAATTAGTTTTAGTTTTAACTCTTGACGGAACTAATATCTTAATCATTAGCAGCTAGGCTACAGTGATTCGTTTTCTGCATCTACTAAGATATTCGCAACGGACCGGAGGCTCTCCCTCTCCCCTACTCAGGTTGATTAGCAGTCTAAATAAATAAGGAACCTCCCGATAAAGAAAACATAAAGACAAGCTGCTTCAGAGGCCGCCGCGCTACACTAGCGCTAACTAACTCCCATTAAAAATCCCATATTTATTATTTAATCCAATAGATGTCTTGCGACTTTCAATTATTTTTTTAATTATTTTTATATTGCCAATTATAAATGAGATATTTTATTGCATTTTTGTTAAAATAGTTAATTATAGAGGATAGGACTATACTGCTATATATTGGCAGATATTGATCAATTTAGTATTCATATTGGAATATTTTTCCCTCTGGAACTGCCGGCAATAAGAAATGACTACAAAGGTGCAGAAGAAACCTCCCCCCCCACCCCGACCTATCGATTTGTAACTTGTTTTAGTATTGGTGGTCCCGAAGATGAATCGCTCGGAATGGAATCGAGGCAGAGGTATATAAAGTTATCGTTGTTGTGTTATTTATTGCGAGCAACAACAACAACAACAATGGGATTGGCTAAACAGAAGCAGGGACTGTATAGGCCATCTCCTCTACAAAGGGATCTTGCCATCGTAAATAACTCCACGCTCTGGGTCCCTCAGATAGCTGTGTACGGCCAACGATTATACCATCCAGTTCTTGCTCTGTCTGTACTTATATCGATAACTGTGAAGAGAAATTTCAGGTTTTTTAAATGTATTTATTTATTTTTATTGTAGATAATCAGTTATTAAAAAGTAATTTAGAAGAATTTTATTTAAACATTTTTTTTTTTAGTTTGCCTTTACCCTTCAGGGTCATTGGTAGCTCATCTTCATTTTTTTTTACTCGTCCGTAAAACCTGATGGCTTTCAGGAACGCTAACAATGAACGCACTGATCTTTCATGAGGTAACTTAAAGAGACGGCCACCGCTGCACAACCCACTATCCGTGTATTAAGATTTTATGATCCTTGCTTGGAATAGCGTCCTCCATATTTGCAATATTCCCCGATGAGGCATTCTTTTTGTGACTATTAAGTTCAATGATATTAAAATCCACTTTGATTTACTATGTAGCGCACTAGGTTATACGTCTGTATACAGCGAGAGCTATACTGCGGTGGGTCAAATCCCGCCAATTATAGAGGTTGCCAAACTTTAAAAGAATTGAGGAAAAATTGAAACTCCCGAAATGATACGCTTCAAAGGCCACCAAAAGTGCACTCTGAATCAGTCCTTAAGGACGAAAACTAATTCTAATCGTGGAAGGAGAGAGGGGCCAAGGATGTCCTTCGGCCTCGAAAAATCGTCAGATCCTGGCAAATCTGTAAAACTGTGTCCAATTTCTCAAAGAGAAGCAGAAACCTTTTGTTTGATTCGATAGGAATCATATCACGTTTCCTGGCTTTCTTCACTGAAAAATCTATACAGGCTTTATAATGGCACCAACGCGGTTGGGTAATCTTTGGATAGTGCTGAATATCATGTAGACTAGTTTGCAACTGAAGGTTAGAAAATAAGTTGAACTCTCTGTATCGGTGTTGATAATGGCATTGTGTTGTTCTGAATTCAAACAAGACTACATTTAACGGATGGTTTTCTAATGAAGCTACTTTAGCTGAATATTTTGCAAAAAGGTATGTTCTCCTTAATGTTAAGGAAGGATCTGCACTTTCTGCTAAGGGCAGGTGATGTTCTATAGGCACCCGTACATATCCTCAGTGCTGTATTTTGGACAGCATTTAACATTCGTAGAATAGATGATCGGGCGAAGGTATAAATGATTGAGCCATAGTATATTTTGCTTCGTAAAGTGGCTTTGTATATTTTCAATAGGCACTGTCTATCAGCTCCCCAACTTGAATGCGAAAGGCACTTAAGGAATCTCAATCCTTTTGAGCAATCATTATTGATTTTTAATTTATAGCATTATAAAATAATAAATATCTGAATTCAGTAAAAAGATGAATAAATAATAATTTAAAACCCAATTTGTTCAATAGATGAATTCTGGATTGCCGAAAATTGCGGATTACTGGACATAAAGATAAAACAACAAAAAATTATTTCATTTTTAAAAATCCTTCTAAATAAAAAATCTATTTATGCAGATCCAATTTCTGGAACTTAAATAATTGGGTACAAAGAATGAAAGTCAGATGATCTATAAATAATTTTATGCTGGGAGCGGGAGAATGTTTTGTTTGGTAGTAGACTAGATGTGATATTTTGGACGAGAAGTCAGGTTTGCTTGCTTTAGGAACCAAATCTTAAATTTTAGACGCAAATTTATCTTGAAAAGGTTTGATAGCTGAACAATCTGATAGTTTTTTCTCTAATATTAGCCAGAAACCTTTTCCCAAAACGACCTTTAGATATGTAAAGCCATCGTTAGCCTTAAATTCGTCTTTTCCATTGATTTAATTTTTATTGTTTATATTCAGTTATTATGACCTTTATTTACTGTAGCATACTATACAAGTAGTTGCATAATTTTACAGTACCTCTTTACACTGAGCTTGTATTGTATAATCTCTGTAAATCAAATGTTAAGGTCGTGTTTAAATCGTTTCATTTACAAGAGGAACCCTTGGCAAATCCGCACAGGAAATCCTGAAAATATATTATTAATTCGGCGGCCATCAAGGATAATTAAGTCGCTGGCCAGAACTAGGGAGGAACAATATCCTGCAGAGTATCCTGGCATCAATGATGATATATTCTGACGTGACTCTGAGATCTCGGTGTGGAAGGGGAGAACAGGTCTTCCTGAACCCCTAAACCTTTTAGCGGGCTAACAGTTCCAGTTTGTAGTGGCTGTGACCAATATTTCAATAATTGACACCTTTTGTGTACCCTTGAAATTTTTTTTATCGATATATAAAAAAAAATGAGCCAATTAATTTAATTAACACTTCCTAATTAATCACCTGTAGATTCACAACTTTCACCACTCTCAAAATCCAGGAGTCTCTAGGGAGCTATTTGATTGGATGGTTCAGCAGAAAGAAGTAGGGCTAACGCCCTCGTTCTGGCTACCCATATAGAAGCGGGATCTAAAATCACTTTTTAAAAAAACATTTTTTTCATCTTTGTTTATTATAGATGCATTAATTGTTGATTTAATTTAAATAATTGAAGATCATACATGCATGGCATGAGCAAGAACAAGATTAAGCTATTTAATGTAAAATTTATCTCCTGTAGACAAAATAATCACAAGTAAACGACAAACAAATAGAAAACATATAAGGACTGGCCCCTAAAACATGTTCCATATTATTTTTTCTTTAGCCTACTGGCTAAAGAGGTCTTCAATTTTTTTAACTCTATTCATCTATCGTTGAGTAGTTTGATTTTAAGCCGGTAACTGCCTTTGGTAACAGTATCGGAACCAGTCGTAATAGCCTGGAAAGTATCTTTCTGAAAAAAGATATTCGTTTTACTTCAATAAAAACAAGAAGTAAATGTTTATTTACATTTAGATTTAAGAAAGTAGATTTTTTATTCTTAAAATTCTTTCCTATTCAAAATAATGTTTACAGAACACATTTTTAAGGTTATATAGAGTAGCATGAGTTTATCTGATGGTTAAGATCTAATAATAACACGGGGTCACCTGTGGTGTAGTGGTTAGCATAGCAACCTACTAAACCCAAGATCGCGGGTTCGCAGCCCGGCAGATGACCTTAGGATTTTTTAAAGGGAGTAAAAAATCCTTAGCTATGCCGTCCTTCGGAAGGGACGTAAAATGGGGGTCCCGAGCCTGTGCGATGTCAGGTACTCGTTAAAGATCCCTATCCTAATTATACCTGGATAGGCAAAATTTAGGACTCCCACCGTAGCATCGTCCGATTAGCCATAGCAGCATAAAGTGACGTTAAACGAAATGAACAAACAATCTAATAATAACACAAACATTGGGTAATATTGTGATATGTGATCCCCAGGAGTCTGCCCCGGCACGATGTCAGGTAGCATTATTCATAAAGTATAATGTACTCGAATTTTAATTATAATATATAATTAATAATAATAATTAATAATATATAAGCATTATAATGTTTGTATAAGTATTCGCCTAGAGCAAGATAGTATTTTTTTTTTTTTTTTAAGGGTGTTTCCATTCATATATTTTGTATTATATATTATAGATTTATCAGCAACGATGCTCAAATGCAATAATTACTGCAACCGGAATCCAGTACTGTTTCCTTAAAAAAAAGAAGTGATTTATAAGTTCCAATGAACGGAAGAGAAATTTCAATTCAGGAACCCTCTCTGCCCGCTGAATCTCTGCAATTTAAAGTATACCATTAATAAAACAAAAAAAAAAAAAAAAAAAAAAAAAAGGAAAAAAGACAAAGACTAGCGGTTTATCCTTGGAGAAGCGGGCTTGGGAAGAGGTTCTTATACATATTCACCGCTGGAGGGAATTGCAAATTGGAGGAGTGGGGGGTGCCTTTGTTTTCTTTACCATTTACATTTTGTCAGAGCTGCTGGTCCCTAATTCGCCCCCCCCCCAACCCACTACCGCTCTCGATAGAGGGTCAGCTAATGGACTGAGATATTGGAAAATGGCTTCAGGTGCAATATTCTGTTTCAGCTATATTCAAATTTTTGTTTAACATTTAATTTAGTTATAGTAGTGGAATATATATTAAATTTTAGTTGTTTTTTTTTATTTTGCACACAAAGAAAAACCGCCAAACCTTAAACCAAGTGATTAAACTAATGTATCTGCTACTCAAAAGACAATCGAAACTAAAATGTAGATGGAAAATTGCTGCTTATATTTACTTACTTAAACCAATTTGGACTTACGCTTGTCAGATTTTCGGTATTGCAAAAAAAAGGCACCCAAAGAAAGGCTTCAAACTCTTCAATCAAAAAACCTTCGACTTCAATAAAAACTCGCAAACCCGACCTCTGAGAGGATCCACGGGGTAGGGGGGGGGGGGGGGGGGGGGGGGTCAAAAGTTCGGAATAACCGATTTCAATGAAGCACATGTTTTTCATAGTTAAAAGTGTATTTTTAAATTATATTAAAAGTTATATATGTTAACATTTGAAATAAATAAAGGAATTAAAAACGTATGTTATATTCATTCACTAATATACTAATATGTTTTAGTTGCTATTTATATATATATATATATATATATATATATATATATATATATATATATATATATATATATATATATATAGACAAATTGGCCATAATAACACTGTATTGTGCTTGATTTAAAGAAAACTAATTTTTTTCCCTTTTTTTTACGGATTTGACGACTATAGGTCATATACCGAGACCAAAAATGCTCGACATCCAATATTCACTGCCTTTCCAATCTCCTTCCGCTAATCCTCTCGCCGCTATTACCTCCTCAACCCCTTGAGCCCATGTTTTCCTTGGGCGGCCTCTTTTTCGCCATTCTTCCGGGACGTAGTTAAATATTTACTTTGACCATCTTTCTGGTCCCATTCTTCTTAGATGGCCGCAGCACAGCAGCTGCTTGGTGGAATGGTGTGAACTATAATGTTTTCGACCTTATCGATATTTCGTATGGCAGAATTAGTCACCCGTTGTATCCTGGAATTGCTTGAAAAATAAAACTAAATGTGCTCTAAACGTCATTGTTAAAGACGTATAGAGCAAAAACTGGAAAAAAAACAAAAACATTTTCAGCCACTCTTCTAGATTATTCCGAGAATTGGAAAGCCTAGCATCTTAGTCCTCGTTTAAGCTACTGAGTTTATTCTCTTCTCAAATTCTATTATATTTAATCTAGTTTAATTTTGAACATAGCAAGCTTTTCTTCAAAATCAACTGTACAGTAGATATTTTAGGGAACATAGAAAAGTTCGTAATAGAAAAGTTCAATTACAAAACTTGAACAGCACTAATAACATATCAAAAAATCAAAATTTACAATTTTACTAGGTATTAGGATCTCCATGAAAATATTCTTTCTGCATCCTCCTGACTCCGCCCGTGGTCGGATTACCCGGCGAGTAAGATTAGCGGAAGGCGAATTGGTGAGGGTCTACATTATTACAAAAGTATCTTTGTATGTAAGTAACACACTTTTAACATACGTTATCGCTATAAACGATTTTACGGGAAACCACAAGATCGCAACAATGCACTTGTAAAAACAATGGCCACAACGTTGTTTATGCCAGAAATCACAAGAAGGAGATTGAAAAGGATGTGGATGAAAGATCTGCTTTCGTAATCTTTAAAAAAATAAACCAAAGCCCGGGATAGTTGCCGCAAGGAAAATTTCTTCCTTATGCCTGGTACATTTTTTTCTTATTATTCATGGATCATTCGCTTGTTTGTTAATTTTTTTTAACTGATGTGGATTATAAAAAAAAATTATTTTACATCTACACATTTCACTCAGTTCGTAACAATCAAGTCCCCTTCGTACTGATTGAGCTAACTTTTATTCTGGAAAACCGGATCATTAACTCTTGTATAATGATCTCCATTCTCCCATCACTGTTTTCTGATATTATGGCTGAAAATAACGATTTGATTTGTATTAAGTACACTTTTTTTTGTTATTACGCGCTTTCTATAGAATATCAATGTGTCCCTTATTAAAATATATTTTTTTAATATCAAATGCTCTTTATTATATATTCAGTTACATTTAATGATTCAGCGTAACTTTTTGAAACGTTCTCTACCAAATTATGGCAATTGACTTACTTAACGATTCATTTTAAATTGCTTTTATGTTTTTTTTATATCCTTCGTTGTAAACCTACAACTTAGTACCCTAGAGTATACTTTAATGACTTTCCACTAATCATTGTTGAATAGAACCACTACCATGCAAAGGAACCCCTCATCGTTAAAGGCGTTTTCAACATTTACTAGACACTTGTTCGAAACTTGTCAATTAATTATTTATTCACATGGATGTTATATACTAGACCAATTTGGTCATACTGAGTTAAGCATCGAGGCTCCACTAAACCTTCCAATTCTTCTCATATCCAATCCTAATTATCCGACGTTCTTCGTAAAATCCTCAATAATCTTATCCATAATAGGCCTAATGTCATATATGTTGCTGATTAGACCCTAACCAGATACCCATTCTTCCATGAAATAAAACGTTAAAGCATACTGTTTTTCAGATTGGCAGGATGTGACGATTTTTGGCGGCCGAAGGACATCTTTGGCCACTCACAATTTTACACTAATTAGTTTTTTTCTTTAAGGATACTTTTCTTTTTTACTTCCAGGATTTAACGATTTGATTAGTTTCCATCCTTAAGATTACTATTTTAAGATGGCGGAAGGACACTTTGGGCACTATATATATTAGTTAGGCGTGCTATCATTGGGGTTTTTTTCGTGTATCCTCTGTGTGAATATTCGTATAAGAGTGTGTTTTGTTATAATTCGGAGTGAGATGATCTGAAGGATTTGAGAGAGGAATGTCCTTGGAAATGTGCGAAGAACAATCAAAGGAATTGGATTATAAGATCAAATCTGGAACATGGGCAGCTGTTTGTGGATCCAGATGTTGTTTCTGCGAGTATTATCAATGTGGGAAGATTGCGGGGCTAAAACGGATACCGGAAGATAGACTACCAAATAAAAGAAAAAAAAATTTCTCCTTGACTAGGAGAAAGCAATAGATCATCAATATGTCAGACTATAATCTACTACTTTTCCCATTTCAAATAAATTTACCTCCTAAACAATCTAAGCTACACCAATAGAGCTATAGCGTGTTAAATGTTACATTTTTGACCGTTACAAAAGCGTTACACCAAAAAAGTATTGAACATCAACCAAAAAACATATCCATGTCAAAAAGATGAAGTAAGGCAGGTCGGGAGACGAGATATTGAGGGGAGGAGAGGCAAAGCTGAGGTGGCTGGGCAACGTCGAGGATGGCTTGAGGCGGACTGGAAGTGAGAGGTTGGCATTCAGTGATTAAGCAAATTCACTTGATATATTTTTTTATACAATTGAAGATTTCAAATAAATGTGTATAATAGTGAGAGACATAATTATTTCAGAAGTATGTGGAGTTACGATTTGTTCCGAAAACTTACAGGCTGGAAGCGAACAGACCTTCTGTTTTGGATTAAAGTTGATTGAGTACCGTTCCCATTCGCTTCTCCACTTTGGCCTCTTAAGATATTTTTCTTCCATCCGAAAAGATACATTCGAAGAGGAGGAAATCGTAAACAAAAACTCAGCTCCACGTGTCCAAGTTATGGAACCTCTCCATCATTACCTTACAAGTTTCTTCCTTTTTTTTTTTTTTTTTTTTTCTTTTTCTCTTCTTGCTCCTTGTTGGCTCGGAAAGAATATCGATTCTAGTCCGATGCTCCTCTTTCGAAAAGGAACAAAGGTTCGAAAAAGAGCAGAAGGCAGTTATTTAATTAAAAAAAAAAAAAAGAAAAAAAAAAAGTTGTTTACCGAGGATTTGTTTAGTCGGTCGAGAAGTTAGCGCAGAACTTTCCCATCTCTTGTAGAAGGGTAGGAGAGGGCTAATGGGATTGAAAAAGAAGAGGTCCCATTGTTGCCTAGGCAACAGCTAACTTTTAATCCGAGCTCCTTGATGCGTGCTAGTATCGGCCTCAAGACAAATACCATCCCCTTGGGGGGGGGGGGGGGGATGGGGGTGCTGTCCCAACTTCTCCAGCTCGCTGGAGTGGCTGCCATCTTCCTGTCAGCTGTCTGGAGAAAACATCCCTTCCATGACGTGTTGAGAGTCGTCGACACCCTTACATTATTCCCCTGTTGCGAGATAATGGGTATTCCACGGAGAATGTTTGGCTTTTGTTTTTCTTGAATTATGATGATGATGTAAATTTTTCTGTCAACCGTTTTGATATTTGGAATTAGTAAAAAGCTTTTGTTTTCGTATATTTGTTAAAATCATTCCTTTGTATTCTCCTTTATCTTTCTTCCTCAGATTTAGAGTTGAGTGGAGCCCAGTCATAATTTTAATTTATTTATAAGTTATAAAGAACCCAAACCTTTATTTTTTACAGTTATTTTAATGAATTAGTGGTCGCTTATTAGCACCCCAGACCTTTGAGTATTAGAAAATAACCCATACATAAAAAATAGTGCCATTCAATCTTATTCTAGGTTCCTATTCAAATAAAAGTTTATGTAATTTTTGAAAATTTTCAATTACATGATATTTCCTATTGTCAATAGCATATTGCCTATCCACTGATACTGGTTTCAGACCTGCCTGGGTGCAACATGTTTTACGGCTGAAGGATATCTTTGACCAGCTCCTTTCCGATAAAATAATACGGGTTTTCGTCCTTTTGAAAACTTAATAAATCTTTTCGTTTTTGAAAGGGCATTCTTTCTCCCCGTTGATTTCTTTGGATTTTGGCTGTTTTGGTCATTGACTAGCATATTCTTTAGGAGCTCGGAGTTAGTTCAGTGCCTTACTGATTGAGCAACCCCGTTTCCCTCTCCCCCCCTAATAAATAACACATAACGTTATTTTATCATTAAATTTGACGTTAAATGAAGTTTCTCTGTTATTAAGACTTGTATATGTTGTAGATTTCTTTGGAGTAATTCATCCTCTACTTATACCAGTTGTGTTGCGACTACGATACTCAAATCTATTTCATTTGAAGATATAGATTGTGTGGATTTTAATATTGTACACACATGTTTGTTAGCCCTTTATTGGGAACGCTTTCATATCACATGGACTTCCTCACGTGATATTGTCTATTAAATTATTATTTCTCTTATCCAATTATTATGGTCAGAGATCTTAGTTTGATCATTTTGGAAAGGATAGGCCAAAGATGTCCTTCGGCCGTCAAAAATCGCCAGATCTGCCAGGATCTGACTATTTTTTAAGGCCTAAGGACAACCTTGGGCACTCTCCTTCCCAAAACATCAGGTTTCCTCCTTAGGCATACTATTTTAAGAGGGCGGAAGGACATCCCTGGCTACATATATAATAAAATCCCCGTCAAGAGTATCGAAACACTTTTTTAAAAACGTATTTTTTTGATAAAAAAGAAAGGTTCTGAAGTCTATAATAAGCATTCCTAAACTAGACATATACAATTTTTATTAAAATAAACTACAATAGTTCTTCCAATAAACAAAAAAAGTTATAAAACTTACTTTATAAAATTTTCATATTTTACAATTTTAACTTTTTAAATTTTATTTAATAAGACATATTGCCCCCTCTGCTTGAAAGGCTGGTTCCATTAGTCTTGGCATACTTGTGAATAACGAAACGAATGATAAACATGGATTGAAGGAAATTTGAAAAAAAAAATAATCTAAAATTCCATTGTTTGTTATTAGCAGGGAAAAACATTAATGTGTAATCCTTAATGTCTCACGTTTAATAAATTATATTAATATGAATATAAACCAAGTATGGATTAAGTTAACCAAGAAAATCTTAAGAATTATGGGTGTTGCAATACTTTTGACGGGGAGTTTAGTTTTCGTCCTTAAGGATTTTGAAATATTCCAGGATTTAACTATTTTATAATGGTGGAAGGATATTCCCCCATTGTTGTCCTTTTACTTTTCATCCTTTATTATATATTCCAGTATTTCTTTTGACAT
This sequence comes from Euschistus heros, assembly GCA_003667255.2. Taxonomy (NCBI): domain Eukaryota; kingdom Metazoa; phylum Arthropoda; class Insecta; order Hemiptera; family Pentatomidae; genus Euschistus; species Euschistus heros. Next base: position 606,259 of record RCWM02000082.1, read on the forward strand.
CATGTTGAAACCGATCAATAACCTGTCATGCCAGCACAATATAATCTTTAATATTTTTTTTTCTTTTTTTTTTTTAACAAACTCGTTATTAATTTAATACAATTAGCGACAACTGATTAACAAGAGGCCGAGAGGCGATAATGTGACAAACCACACTTAAAAAACCAACCTCGGATAAATGGGTGATATAGTTGATAAAATCAGCGATAGAGGGCGGGGGAGTGGCTATTACAAAATGTTTTTTGCCGCTCGGACATTATTCTCGATTTAATTATACTCAGCGATGGCGTGTAGCGAGAGTGAGATATTGCCTTCAGTCCTTGGTGGTGGTGGGGGGCAGAGAGGGAGAGAGAGAGAGTGAGAGAGAAATAGGGAGGAGGGGAGCTAATGATCTGTCCACTCTTCTCCTGTCATTTCTCATTCCCTCTATCCTTTCTCCTAGAGTAGTATCTTTTTATGTTATCTTTATAATCTATGGTGTATCTACAGCCATCTTGAATCTGTGCTAGATGTGTTTTGTTTTTTTTGTTGTTTTTTTTAAACTAAAAACAAAAGGTATATAGTAAATATTTTTACTACAATCATGATTGATGAATTTTTTGTAGAGATGACTATGATAATGACTATGGCCGACTAGTTAGTTAGCTAATAAAAAGTCGTTGCTTCCGTCGTTACTTCGGAAATAAATTTTTATAATAAAATATTTCATCAATGCTACCAATAATGAAATCCAGAAATAAATGATTTTTTCACCCTAATTATTACGTATTTACCATTGAAACCTACATATCTACTACTGTCTTTACTATCGATCTTTTCTTGCAGTTTGAATCGATTTTACCCTCTCTTCGTAGCTTATTATTAATCATTAAATAATTAATTCACCTTTTCAAACTCCATTCCATAACTCTTCCTCCAGCATCAATATTGTTCATATTTCATTCTCTCCCCTTCAAGTTTCCTTTCCGAATAACGCCGTGCCGAATCAAGAGAGCTCTCCCTTTCCCTCTGGAGAAAATCATCTAAAAGGCGATAGTGAATATTACAGAAGGGCGGGAATAAGTACAGATGGTTCTCCAGCTCCTCGAGTTCTCCAGCTTTCCAGCCCCCTCTAGGGCTCCAGGGCCGGAGCTATCAGTTTAAAACTTTATCTTCTTCTTGTCCGGCCCCCCAATCTACTTAGTTCTAGGTCATAATGAAAAATTCATCGGTCGATTGTTCATAAAATTCTTCTTTACGGCCCGTGGCTACTGGTCAGCTCTCAGCTACCAAACCCCACATCAATTACCTAAGTGGAAGCTGGAAATTAAAAAATAAATAAAATAAAGTCTTCAAAATTCGTAGTTTATTAAAAAAATGGAAAAATAAAACTTGTAATATTGGGCTGTACTCACAATTACTCATTATCACTTATATTTGGTATTTTTATTTATTTTTGAAAGTTACGACTTTAAAATAAAATACATGGAATAAATAAGTTAAATTAAAAATAAAATGAAGAGTGATGAATTAATTTTCGCTTCAATTAGAATTCTTTTTGTTTCAATGCTAGTTTCCTAACTGAAAGGAATTCTGAAAGATATTCGAGTGGATTAAATGTAAATGTGCAGAGGCGAAAGGGTCAGGTTTTGGTTTTCCCTGTGACTGGTTGTATTTTTTTTTTCCGTTCCTATTAGAAACGAATTTAAAATTGTTACTATTGGAAATATTTATCTGGTTATTAAAGTAAATACCTGAATTCATTTTGAATGGTTTTATTATTTATGTTATATAGTATCCAAATCCATACAACTTTTATAATCGAAGAAATCGAAAAGGGCACTCAGTTCCTAATGCTAGGTTACCATCGCAAACAAATTCCAATTTTTAATTTTTGTTAGGTTAAAAATAAAAGACAAAAAACCAAACGCAGATTTGTATTCATTTAAGGAACCAAACAGAAGGGCTCCTTGGAGTAAATAGTCTATAAAATGAACCGCGGAGTTATAGAAAGAAGGGTGGGTAGGTCCTTTCTTAAATAGGGACATATCCTCTCCATTTTTCAGTACGTGCTGACTAAGGTATTACGTTCATTAGTACCTATAAAAGATTACTAAAAATATATATATTATCTAGACCGCGCTATATCAAAGCTGACATTTGAAGAATATATACCCCTAAGCCATGCTATAATTATTTGATTAAAGCACGGACCAGTAAGTTTGAAGTTTGCCCGAAGAAGACCCCAGAAGCCGAGGAAACTGCGATTCATCACGTTGATGAAGATCTACTCTCGGTTTCACTTAAGCCCCCTCCCCCCGAAGAAGTTTCTTTCGACTCATATTTTACGGCTTCGAGAGTTTGGAATATTTTTATTTCCAGGAAGCCCGAGGGGGGGGGGGGGGGGTGAAACGGAAGTTTAAATTGTATCCCCACTGGGCAGAGGGCGCCATTGTGCTCCGGTGAAATACAGCCTTCTATATCATCTCTTTTTCATTTGCTTCGGGGCCCTTCTCCCCGTTCCACCTTTTCGAATTACCTATTAAAGCCCTAACAATTCGGAGGTAAAAAAAAAAAATAAAAAAAAATGGCCTCCATTTTTCATTTTTTTTTTTTTTTTTTAAATCTGAACGGAAAATCGTTAATTCCCTTTGTGAATAAAATCCTTCGAATAACGAACTTTTTAATACCTGAAATTAAATACAAATATTTATGGGGATAGATAGTGTTTTCTCTATAATTTGAAACTCAAGGAAATTAAGAAAATATTCAAATTACCGAGATTTCTAATTAATGAATCTGATATAATCATAAAAACACAGATATTGAATTTATAGAAACACTAGACATTCTATTATCTGATTATTTAAAAAATAAATAAATGAATAAAGTTGATACGTTTAACCATTTGGTCAGTCAAATTTTGAAGTTTTCGAATTTTTATTTTTCTATTTGGATGAAGTTTCGTATTTAAGGGTTCTTTTGAATGCTGAATTCAAAACGCATAGACGGTTAAACGTATCAACTTTATTTTTTTACACAAAATATAGGGTGGTAATACGCTTGAAATGTCTTTGGTTTCATCATCTTATCTGGTTTCTAACTCAAGGTAAAAATCAAAATGTTTTTCCGATTTTTTTAATAGGGTTTTGTTCATCGCATTTTACATTTGTATACATCAAAAGAAAACTGAATCTCTCCTCTTTCCAGCGATCCCAACCAGTGAATTGCTTGACAAAGTAATGGCGATTTAAAAGTATTTAACCAATAATCGGTTTAAAAATTTCATTTACCTCGAAGAGGGTGAAAAAATGATATTTTTTTCTATTTAGTTGAATAAGCGTTTTTCAATGTTTTTGAGGGATCTAAATTAGAATCTGACGTCAATTTTTGTGTGAAAAAATCTATAGAGGTAGTTTACTTGAAATTCTAATAATTGTTTTAGCGGCTGTATTTTTTCTTAAATCCGCAATCAAAACTAAAAAAAAAATCTTGGTGCAAGAATCATGTCGATATCATTTTTTAAACTCGAGATATAAAATAAATTAATTTAATGCTATTTTATTTTTTTTTCTCGGCTTCTAGTGCCCATTGCTCGGAACGGAAAAATATGTGTCTAATTTGACCAGGAACCTCCAAAAATATTGCCAACAAGATCCTTGAGAGACTGAGTGTGACCTCCCATTGACAGTCTACTCTAGAACCTGAAAGCTTTTAGAAGCATTGCTGATTTTGGAAATAGAGTTTTGATACAGTCGGCATCGAACCTTTGGGTTAGCTTAGTCTTTTATTTATGTATTTGTTTTAGCAAATTTCTATATTTCTTCTTTGAATATACCCAATTTTACGAAAAGTTGAATATAATATTCCCTCTCGAGGGAATTTACCTGACCGAGATAAGCCGGATTCAAATTTGGAATTTAATATTTGTGAAAGATGGCCGGCCTAGAGGAAGGGGGGGGGCGGGCGGTAATAAAATTCTATAGGAGCTGCCGGGGGTTCTGGGTCGCAATTTACGAAATCCCGAGGGCGAAGTAGAGGATGGAAATCCGGGCAGATATAGACATACAGAGCCCTACGTGGCCGGCATCCAGAGCTCCAGAGGGAGGGGGATACAGCCCCCCCCCCACCGGTACATAAATGAATTCATAATGGCCGTTTTATGCGGTCGGCTGTTTTAAGGCTGAGCCTCTCTGTTAGCTTGTCTTAGCTACTATAATTTCACTCCTAACTCTCTCCTATACTTCTGTTATGAAACTCACTTTGTAGCCGAACTCGGCATTTCCACATTATTTTCAGGTTGAAATGAATTAATTTATATTAGCGTTCCCTCTCAATGTTTTGCTAGCTTCCTTAAGTAATGAACCTAAAATAATTTTAGCTAATAATAAAATTTGTATTTTGTTTATCATGATACATCCATTGTCTTATGACCTAAAGGGACACCCCCAGACCCTCAGGTTATCTCAGTTTAGATCAACGATCAAAGCAAGGATACATGATACATGTTTTTCGAATAAGTATATATTTACATTAGTGTGTGTAACATTCCTCAAAGTATATATGTATCTGAATAATACTTATACGTAAAGAATTTATAATTACTCTGACCTAACCATAACCATCAGTGATTAAAGAGATAATACAAATAATTTTATTAATTAATCTAAATTAAACATATGGCGGTTGTTTAACATTTAAGTCATTTAATGTTTAGTGGTTCATAAACAAACATTCAATCAATATAATCCTTTTTTTTATATCCATTTATTGAAATTTACAACTGTACATAAAAACATACATCCAGTAAATATGATAATGACAAAAAATAATGAAATGACAATTGCTTGTGAAGCAACTACCCACTGGTAGCACCCGAGGCCATCTTCTTTTCAAACGCCTCGGAGGGTTGTCAGGAATAGAATGGGAAGCTAGTTGGGAGACTAGTGGATTTGAATGGTTAAGGATTTTATTAAGAAAGGTTTGGGCTAAATCAGCAACATATGGAACATGGAGATTTTTATGGATAAGTTTATTTGTGACAAAGTAAGGAGCATTGAGGATTTTGGATTGCAAGGATTGGATACGAGATGAGTTAGATGGTATGGTGGAGCCCCAAAGCTCAATTCAATAGGTCCAAATAGGTCCGATAACTGTCATGTAAATAAGTCTTTTATTTTTATATAAAATGGGAAGTTTTGAGCGTTTGTCTTGTAAATGTTGAAGAAGTAAAAAACGACGAGCAGTTTCCTGTCGTTTTATTCTTGTATGTGGATTCCAAGTTGAACGTTTGTCGAGTTGGAGCCCTAGATAGTGGATCTGTTCAACAGGGATCAATGGAATATAATACAATAATCCTAAATTGTAATGAAAGCTAATTTAATGGTCAACTTATTACAACTTTTTAAATACCTGTGTTTAATTAATTCAGTAATTTACATATAGAACTAGTTTATTTAATATACTTCAAGATATACAGAGGGAGAGAGAGCACAAACACACTCCAGTGTCATTCCTTCTTCCACACTTACAGTTATTTTTTTTGTTCACACTAACTATATCTCGCCATTAAGTCACTGGTATCTATCCTTTTCTTTTACACCTGTTTTTTAACTCTCTTCTAACAAAACACACTCTCGCAATCATCTGATCAAGCGCATGCGCCATCATCATGTCTGTCACTATACATAACATATGTACAATCATTTAACAATAATAATCATAATATTATATAATTACTTATATTAATTTACATTAACCTCAACCTTGAAGCAGGAATATAATATTAGGAATATTCATATTAATTAGTAATACTCTTTTTTATTAATGAGTTACAAAAGATAAATTGTTAAAATCTTGTATTGTAGAAAACATGCAAAAAGGATAAAATAAATTGATAAGGCATTCGAATAAACTACACCTTATTTTAAAAGTTTTTTCTCTATATATTATGAGTTAGATGTTTAGGGTTTCTGGCTATGAATATTATTGATTTTGAGAGAAACAGTCAGTCCGAATGTCCACTACAACGCTTTTCCAAGTCTGCTGTTTCTACTTCTTAATTGTAATAGCAAAAGGAGTTTCATAATTGGAAATTTTAATTGTTTGAATAGAAATTGTAAGTTAATAAGAACCATTGCGATTCTAGGAATATATACAATTGATCCAGTGAGAATTATACCCTCAACGATATTTCCATGCATAGCTTTAATTTTTAACCTGGGACAGTTTCATAGATTAGGTTGTTGAAGCTCACGTAAAAACATGATTTGACATCCGATTTTTAATTTCAATGTATGAGTTAGTGATCCTCATAGACAGTAAATATTTATCATATTATTTGGGATATATCGGTCGATTTTCAAAGTGCACAAGTCGCATCACATATCTATCTCTTTTTAATAACAATTGAATTGAAAATCAGCTGTGGATTAACCCGTTCTTCCAGCATTGCTTACGTACAAACAAAAAACAAAAACGATTCTGTATTTAGAGCTGTAGTATTATACCCTCATAACAAGAAATTATACCTAACAAGATTTCTTATATATATATATATATATATATATATATATATATATATATATATATATATATATATATATATATATATATATATATATATATATATATATATATATATATACATATATACATATAAGCAGAGGATCAGCTTGTGGAATGAGATAGCTTTTGTTGAGACAAATGCTCATGTTGCCTGATTAAAGTTCAATCTACAAAATCCCTCATCCAATTTCCTTACTATAGCCTCTATCATCTGCAATCTTCTTTATAACTATTTTTGTTCAACAATATCATCTATGTGTTGAAGCAATTTTCCTATTTATTATGTATAAATACTATGGTATCTTCAAATAGTTATTTAATTATATATTTTGCATATTACCATTCTCATGAGTTTTAACAGTAACAATTTATTTTTCTTTGTTTCAGGTAAGTTACAAGATGCACGAACTACTTTAATTTGTAAGTAAATAGTTTAAATTGCTTTTTAAACATTGTTGTCCTAATTCATTGGGCTGTTACTACAGTCACAGCATATCCACCTCACACCACATCGTTCTATTTTAAGATAATTACAATAATTAATGATATTTATAGTATAATAAAAAATAAAAGTTTTAAAAGTAGTCTAGGTGTCTAAAAAAAATAATATTGGGTGGAAGAGAAGTATGAAGGGCTTAGTTGGATGAGCCTCAAATACATTTCTTATGTGAGACTTTTGCGGTTAGCCATTTCATGAGGTACCCAAGTTTACATTCCCTCGATTACTTTGAGATAGTCAACTACTGCCGATATACTGACTAAGAGATCCTCTGCAAATTCTCTTAGTTTCCGAGATATTAGCGAAAATAGGTCTTGCATTTCGCGGTTTTTCAAGTACTACGAAAATCGCACCAGGTTTTCAGGCTGCTGCAAATCGTGTTTTAACTACCCCTGCGTCCTAACAACGTATTAAAAAATAGTGGAGACAAGTGCGTTTGCAAACTTATTTAACCGATTGGGCTAACTGTAAAGATGAATCCAAAATAAAAATTATTTTAAAAACTAAGGCCATGTTTTCATTTTAATCAAACTATTTTTATGCTTAGAAATATATATGTTTATAATGGGCGACTAGTCGGCGCTTTTTGCCCGATGTACACAAGCAGCAGATTAGTCGGCACATCTCTAACGTAAGAAATAATCTACCGAATATAAAAAGGTTACTATCTTCAGAGGTGATTTATTGAAAACATGAAATCTTTCATTAATTTTCGGACTATATATAATACAAATAATATATTTTAAAATTGTTTTTAATTAATCGAATATTTTTATTTTAAACATTATTAGTTTTTTTTTTTTTTTTGAACAAATATTGTATTAAAACTGTTCATAAGCATTTCTTGATAAATAAACAGGAAAAAAAGAGGGCTGGAAAAGAGAAGATAAAATATAAACAATGAGATGAATTCCCCTTAAACTCTTAAAAGTTTCATTCTCGGTTGGGTTGGCCCGGCCACGCTGATGCGTTCCGCTCCTGATGTTTCTGTTTAAAGGCGAACCGTTGTGGCTGTCACTTACACTCCCTCCTCACTGTCTCTTCCTGAATTGACTTAAAGGGCCTCTGAAACGAGGAACGTTTCGTCTCGATCTGCTTCTGGCATTAATGGTTCGCTAAGTTTTAAAATTTTGTTGCAAAGATACAGTTAACCGTAGTACCCAACAGTACCTCCACTGGGATGGGCAAAAAGAATATAATAAATAATAAAAACTTCTATTTTTGTAGATTTCTCATCCAGCTTCTTATATAATTAATCCACTTTTTTGTTTGATAATGTACACGATATTTAAAGATTTACTTTCTTTTCTAAGTAAAAAGTATCTTGCAGTTTGATCCAGCCTCCAACCTATGGTCCTTTGTTCTTTGGTCGCCACTGACTGTCTTTCGATCTTATCTTGTTCTATCGCTCCTCGCTTCTCGCTCTCTTCATCTTGCTTCTTCCTCCGGGCATTTGTTAGCCCTGACAGTGTCGGACATGAGAAGATAGGAAGGGAGGGAAAAACCTCCCAGAAGTGGGATGAGGTCATGTGGTGTAAGTTAAAGAAGATAGCACAGCACTAAGCCCCCCCCCCTTGGTGTCATTAATCTACCCTGATAAGGCCCGCAGTGCTAACCTCACTACCTCACTAATGCCCTGTCTCTACACTTTTATCTCCTGACTAAATAGATTTCCTTCCGCTTTGCCTCGGATCTACCGGAAATTTGCACCCCTCCCCTCCCTACTACCTACCCCTCGCGTCCTCCGGTGGAAAGTTCCCCGCCCTCCATTGGCCATTTATGATCTATGTGGGTTGTACTTCCGGCCGGACCGGATGTAGGCCACTATTAACGCCTGCCCTACAGCGCTACCTTATTATTTAGTTTAATGGCGGTTCGGAGTAACTTTTAAAATATTAGTAAAGTAAAACTTTGTTGTAACCATCTCATTGTAATTAAAGCTGAAAATGAAGTTAATTAATAAAACGTGTTTACATTAACGCTTAAGCACAACCACACGCTAAAAGTAGTTATACTTTTTTGGTCAAACTTAGTTACGTTAAGTACTTTATCCACTAAGCAAAATTTCACGCTACATCCATTTCCAAGACCAGATATTGAAGAAAAACCGAAGACTGTTCTGCTATAGCCAGTTTTGTCAGCTTAACACAATAGCAACCCTTTATCCACTACAACACAGCTGTTTTTTAAATGATAAACTGTCAAAATAGAGGCATTCGTAAGTTTTTTTCTTATCATATAAATTAAAATCATAAACCTGTTTTTGTTGTTTTGTATGATCGGGATATTAAAATAAAAGAAAGTCTCCATTTGAAAATATGCTTTACTTGGAATCCATCCGTTTCCGACTACTTCAACCATCAGATGCTCTAAGATGTCTAAATATTTTCATATATAAAAATTAATAATTCCAATGCTTCGATGTATTTAGATAGATATTAATTTTCAAAAAATTCAACAATGGCGGATTTTCAAAAGAATAACAATAGCGGAATATCCTGCGACCTTTTAAAATCGTTAAATCCATGCGGACTTCAAAATAGAATTGAATACTAATATATATATATATATATATATATATATATATATATATATATATATATATATATATATATATATATATATATTGTCAAGGATCTCCTTCCGCTATCTTAAAATAGTATCCTCAAGAGCGAAAACCAATAAAATCGTTAAATCCTGGAAGATTAAAAAAAAAAAATAGTATCCTTAACAACAAATTTTTCGGGAAGGAGAGTGGCCAAGGATGTCCTTCGGCCGCCATCCTTGGCGTAATCCTTCCGTCCTACTATAGGATACTATTATGAAATATTTCAGGATTTAACGGTTTTTAAGTTATGCTAACGACATTCCGCTATTGTTGTCCTTTTTTTTTTTTGTTCTTAAGAATACTATTTTAAGATGGTGGAAGGACATCCTTGGTGTTATTGCTTAACGAATAAAACTAATAAATTCTTCCCCTATTCAGCCTTATCGACCTAAATTCTTACGAAAAGTTCTCCATTCTCCTAATTATATCAAAAATAAACCTTATCTATAAAGATCTTAATATCCAATATGTTTCTGATGGTTGTTAAATGATTCTTTGATTGCCTAAACTAAGTGCAAGTAAACATGCAAGCTCCGTAACCTCTCGAATGATGTAGTGTATGAACTTGCTTTCCATTAATTTCTGTTACAGTAAATAAATTAAAAATACATTCCTACAAATTTTTCATTTATTCAAAAAAAAGAAAAGTTTTTTTTGTTTTGTTTTTACTGCTACCTTAATTTATTGATTCATTGAAAGGTTTCCTCATACATCCTTATACTACAAGAATAATAATAATGCTCTGCTCCCTTCTCAGAAACTTAAATACTTTTTTTCGGCGTAATTATTACTTTGATGTTAGTTCCTTTCCTGAACTGTATATGAAATGAAATTAAAAAATAATCTCTATTCTGTGACTTACTGTTTCCAGGATAGGTGTTGATCGAAGGTATCTCCTATATTTTAAATATAGTTTCGGAACTAAATGGGAAAATAATTGAGGTAAAGCAATGGATAGAAGGAAGGGCATTAATGTCAAGTATTACTAGACCTGTGATTTTTTTTATAACTGGGAAAAAATGTTGATGTCTTACTTTTTCACAAAATATATAATAATACATTCATGGATGGATGTAATGAGATATAGTTAGTAATATATTGTAGGATATAATAGATACATTAAAGGTATTTGAATCGCGATGACAAACAGACAGTACTACGGTTGAGGTTCCCTCCCCCACCGCTGACATTGTAAACTGCTCCTAGGCTAACAATAGATAATTTGTGGCGCCTAATGGAATATTCATTTCCCATGAATTTACGACTTTCCGTTATTATACTAAACTTGACGTCAAAGTGCATGGTTACCTCGAGCATTACTCTTTTGTAAATGGCCTGGGGCACGGCTCCCTTGAATTTAATCGAACGGAGCTCTGAATCAATTCGAACTTTCAGTATTACCTTCTTTTTTTTTCAATTGAAGATATCAGTGGAACATAAAACAAAATAACTATGAACCAAATACAAAAACAAATGTCTGTATTTAACCAAACTAATGTCAGAAGTCGATCCACGGCAGAAGAAATAGAAATTAAATTTTCTGCCTTCAGCCGGATTCAAACTCTGATCCCGAAGCATTAGCATGGCAATAGCAGTTCAGTGCCTTACCCGTTGAGCTCTCTCGCTCCCTAAAGAAATGAAAATAAAAATGATAATTACGCACAATTACTGAGACAATATTCCGGCCTCATTACTTATAAAAAACCACCTTAATACACATTTATATCTACACTTTTATATATAGAAAAATATTTACATTTTTAAGGAAAATTGATTATCTGGAAAGTGAAAAAATAAATTATGTTAAAATAATTTAGGAAAGAAGCTGTTGGAATAGGATAGGAATGGGTAAAGAATTTCTAAAAGAACTGCCAGAATCTGACGATTTTTAATGACTAAAGGACATACTTGGCCACTCTCCTTCCCCACTTAGAATTAGTTTTCGTTCTTAAGGATACTATATATATTTTTTTTTTTCATTTCAAGTTTAGATTTGATGAAATTTCGTCCTTAAGGATGCTTTTTTTTTTTTTTTTAAGATTAAAAGATTTTTTAGTTTTCGTCCTAAAGGATAGTATTTATTTTATTTTTATTTTTTTTTTCTAAGATCAGAAGATTTTATTATCTTTCGTCCTTAAGGATATCTATTTTGAGATGTCGGAAGGACACCTTTAGGCTACATATATTTTGAGGCTTATGGAATCAATTTGAGTAATTTTTATTTTCCGTATTTGTTAATATTTTGCAATAAATACAAATTTTAAATGCTAATTGCATATTATATTAGACATATCCTTTAAATTAAAATCAATTTTAATGTTTCTGAGTATACAAAAGAATAACATATAATAAAACCCGAAGAAAAGCTAAGGATTTAATTTTTTATAAGATTTTTAAAAGAAAACAGTTATATGGGAGTGGGTGTACTGGTTGAAAGGTTTAGACCTTGTGTTGAGGAGGTGGTTACCAGAACAGGCAACTATTTGTTGAAGGATGTAGTAAAGTATTCTGGTTTTCAGTGATTCGAATATTAAAATATCAATGAAGTATTGCCGTCGGAAATTGAAAAAGGCCATCCAAGCTCAAATTACTTTGAATAATATAAATTAATAAATTCAAACCAAGAATAATTTTTTAACTTCAGATATTTGGTTTGTTTGTTTGTTGGGCTTTGACGTCATTATGATCTACAACTAGGACAGGAAGGTTATCCTACAGGTTACTAACCTATTCTAAACATATTTGGAATGCCGCTACTCATTTTTACGAATTAAAATTAAGCGACTAAGGTGGGAATCGAACCTAGTACCTATAAGCCTCTCCCCCTAACGCGCTCCGCCATCGTGATCCTCATCCAAAATATACTCTCAATTATTCTTCAATCATTATTTAATTAATTTTATTATTTTAATTAAAAGTATTGCGTAGTGCGTTTACCAAAGTAGATTCAATCTAAGGATCGATGGAGGTAAATGTCAACCAGAAATACCAACCCCCCTCCAAAGCCACTATATTGGTTTGACATTAAAAGGCACAATAGCCAACGCTTTGATAAACAAATTACTTTGTCAATACTTGGATGGTATATAATTTTTTTTCGATCTTTTTTTTTTTTTTTTTTTTTTTTTTTAAATCGATATATTAAGTTGATGAAAATAATCATTAATTAATTTTCACATTTATCAGTTATCCAAATTGCTGTAACGCTGTAATGGGTCCGTATATATCTAGACATTCCATTTCTGGAAATAACGTGTTTTTAAATAGATTTATAAAGAGATGCTTATATATAAAATATTTTTTAGAGAAAACTGCATAGGATTTTATTTTTAGCTATTTTTTGACATTTACAACTGAATACAATATAAAATTTAATACATCAAGTAATGTGACTATAATGCTAAAAATTACACGTCACTAGTTTTTAAGGCAACTACACTTAGGTTGCACTTAAAAAGGTTCTATATAATGAAGTACTATATTAGAAGGAATGACAAGCAAGTTGTGATACTAAAGGATTAGAATGGTTGTGGAGTTCGCTATGAAATGATAGATATCTGGTTTGAACGAGATAAATTGGATGGTTTAGTGGAGCCCCAAAGCTGAACTATTGATCTCCAAATTGGTCTTATATAAATGAGTCTTTTGTAATTACTTGGAAGGTTTGAAAGTTTGTCAAGTAAATGTTGAAGCAGTCAAAAACGACGGGCAGTTTCTTGTCGTGTTAGTCTTGTATGTGGATTCCAAGTAAGACGTTTGTCCCAGTTGGAGTTCTAAGCAGCGAATTTGTTTAACAGGGATTAGTGGAACATAATTAAAATATACTGCAGGGCAGGAAGTCGTAAGTTTACGACGAAGGGTAAAGGTTATTTGATGGGATTTATTTTGATTCTCCATTTTCGACACCATTCTTGGAAGTTTATTATATAGGATTGGAGTGTGTAAGGAATGAAAATTGAATTAGGAAATGAAAACTAATATTTAATGAAATGGATTTAGAAGCTAATTAATAAATCTAAAAAAATATCAAGAGGAAACTTTGAATTGAAGACAGCAAATTACCGAGAAAAAAAATTATATAAACACTCTAGCTTATTCAATAACCTATACTTAAAAAACAAGAAAGGGATAAAACGTTTAGTGAAGATGTGGATTTATGAAGTGAAGAAGGAGATACCTTGATAGGAGGAATGGTTGTATAAAAAATATTTTAGAAAAATCAATTTCTCTTTGGCTGGGAAAAAAAAGATGAAGGATATGTCTATCTATAATTTAATGATTTTCCAAATTTAGATTTTAGAATTAAAAAGAACAAATTACATAAATTAACAATTAATGGTTATTTGGAATAAACAAAGTTGAGAGAGAATATGGGTTTCAAACGTACTTTTTTCATTCAAACCAACATAGCTCCTCAATGGCTGATTCCAGCGACAAATGTTATATAACAATAAATATTCTATATCAAATTTCTGATAAGGTAACAGTAGCCAAATTTGTAATACGAACAATAGCAACGTTTTTAGAGGTAAAGCCTGTCAAAATATCAGATTTTTGAGTCCCCAGCCAAAAGACATATCTATGTCCAGAAAAAATAAAGTTAAAAAAAAAGTTTGTATGTATTGTAATTGTAGTTGTATCGTCTTTTCTGATATTTCTATTTTTAGTTTTTATTAATTCATAAATATGCCTACATTTTGTTGATATCCATCTTTGGTTCCACATCTGTCTGGTTGTTCCAGTTGTTGGTGGTTGTGCTTTACTTCACTAATCCGGTACCTTACATGATTTTATTATAATGTTAATATTATTAATTATAATTATTTTATTAAAATAAACTAATTATCTATTTACTATTGCTAAATGTCAGAAAGAATTAATGATGTTTTTAGAAGAGATTTCTAACAAATATTTCCTTTAGTCAAGAGAACGGTTGGAAATATTAAAAGAGGAAACCCCTCCTAGCTCACCCTGAGTTATAGCCAGGATATTTTTGAGGCTCATTAATTGAAGGCGAAATTAAAGGGAAAGCGATCAATAAATAAGTGGGATGGGGAACGGTGGGTCGATATCCTAACGAATTGGTGGGGCTAAGCACCTATCGCTAAGCACCTACCCCTAAGCACCTATCCCACCGGGGCCGGGGTATCAAACCCCAAATGGGAACATCGATTTTATGCCTCTCGGGGCCTAACGAGAGGGAGCGCATTAATAAGAAAACTTCATTATTTCATAACTAACTCTGTTGGTAATTTTTTTGTGATACTTATTATTGTAATACCTACATCGTTTTATCTCAATATAGTATCACTTGTATGCTGTTTTCAGTTTTCGCAATAGCTAGAAACGTTTAAAACATAACCTATTTACTTCTTTACCTAAACCCATGTGACCATTAAACATGACATGTTTAAGTACTTTTCTAAAAGAAGCCACTGAAGGATACTGGTTTTAGGTCTACCATGTTCTTAGGATGTTTTACAGCCAAAAGACATCCTTAGCCATTCCTTCCCGAAATTAATTTTCTTCCTTTTGAAAATGGATTAAATTGGTTTAATTTTTAAAAGGGAACACTGTTCCACTAATCCCCGTTGAATCTAGGCCTTCATCTGGACAAACGTCTGACTTGGAATCCACATACAAGACTAAAACGACAAGAAACTGCCCGTCGACTATCTACTATCTTTTCGACTATTTCAACATTTACTTGACAAACGTTCCAACCTTTCAATTAATTACAAAAGACTCATTTACATAACAATAATTAGACCAATTTGGAAAAACGGAGTTGAGCTTTGGGGCTGCATCCTTAGAAAAATCCTAAATGCTCCTTACTTCGTCACAAACTTATCCACAAAGACCTTAATATACCTTACGTTTCTGACTTAGTTCAAACCAGGTATCAATCCTTTCATAGCAAACTTCGCAACCATTCAAATCCATTAGTATCACAACTTGCTTCCCATTCTATTCCAGATAACCCTCCGAGGCGCCTGAAAAGAAGATGGCCTCGGGATCTTCTAATATAAAACTTTATTATAAAGTACCTTTATAAGTACTTGTGTATGTATTATAATGGGTAGGTGCTTTAAAAACAAGTGACGTGTTATTTTTATCTATTTCATCACATTTGCTTGATGTATTATATTTTATATTGCATATAGGTACAGTTGTATATTTCTAAAAAAAAAAAAAAAAAGGAACTCTTTCTTCCTTTCTAATCCTTTTTAACATGACACTTAAGGATACTATTTTGATATCTGACAGAACAGGAGACCCTTTTATATGGGTATCACGAGGAAGTTAATTTTTCCACTTTATTTGGGTCTATTGGCCTTATGAGGCTATTGCAGAGATGAATACTAATATATGAATCACCGTACCTAGATAAAAGTGAGTATTTCCTAAAATACAGCTTATGAACATTTCCGACTAATCTACAAGTGCCACAGATATTATGGGACAGATAGATCCTATGGATATTATTATTATGAGATTATAAGAATTATCGAAGAAAATTCAAAGAATTTTGGATTTTAAAGATTGGATACAAGAAGAATTGGAAGGATTAGTGAATCCCCAAAGCTCAACTGAAGGGTTTTTTGAGTAATTTATGTTTAATGTTTTTTTATATAACTTTTTTAAAAATTAATTTGCTGATTCTAGATCGTTGAGCATTAGTTTTTTTTAATAAATAAAATTACCAATTTAAACATTTAAAAAATTAAAAAACATTATTTTAAAAATCCAAGTCGAATAAAAAAAAAAAATTAATGGTTGCATGTTATGTATTAAATCTGCTGGTTGTAGATTTTTTTTTTTTTTTTTTTTTTTTTTTTTTTTTAACGTACTTCGAATCCGATTGGAATATTGTTGGGCCAATAATATAAATTATTATACCAGTCGCTAGGGTAGCCGTAACCCGATTGGTTGTCCATAGGAGACTAGAAGAGAGACGATTGGCCGACGAGTGAAAACAGTGACGAGATACACGGAGGAGGGAGGTGGAATGTATTAATTCCGACCTGGATACATTGATACATCGCCCGGGCTACATATCATTTCCCCCGACAGCTCACGGTCGGTCCTCACAGAGAGAGGAGAGTGTTCCATCGCAATATTTTCCCCATTTCTCCCCTTTCTCATTCACTTTCCGTCATTAAATCACCTCAAACTGTTTATTCTCTTTGTTCATCAAATCTCTTTGCTCCCACGTCCCCACTAAGCCTCGTCTTTCAGCCCTTTTCCGTGGGCTGGCAAAGGTTTTAGGCAAACCAAGAGCCTTTCATAAATACCTGCCGTAATTAATAAAAATCTAATAATATGAAGTTTTATTTATTTACTAGCAACCACCGTCGCGGCTTCGCCCGCTCTCATAAATATAGAAGCTACATAATTTAAACTAATAATTGTAGTTATATTTGTCAATCGATAAAAATCCTTTATAGAAGTATGCGATTGAGCATTATTTCCTCAACGATATTTTCTTGCATAGCAATTTTCTTTTTTAACTTGGTAAATATTGCACTGGTTAGACGGTTGAAGAGTATTTAAAAGCATAATTGGACATCCAATTTTTAATTTTAATGTATGAGTTGGTAATCCAGATGAACAGCGACAATTTAGGAACAGACTGCATTAAGCATAGCTTATTACCAAAGACCCATGTATCCTATTTTGACACACATTTTCAAAAATTGAAATTAAACATTTCGATTTGATAATAATTTTTATTCGGCAGTGGTAATTTTATTAGTTTTATGCGGCAGGAATAATTTTATTAGTTTTATCCGGTTGAATTTTAATTTCTGCCGCTTACCATTGTCCATTGTACATTTAAATTTGTGTTATTGCCAAACCTTTCTAGAAGATATAAAATAATGTAGTTAAAATTTGGTACAAACTAGGGTTGGGCGATAGTCGATAGTTACTATCGATAAATCGATAGGTCATGCCTATCGATGGTCACTATCGATAGATCTTTTTTACTCTCGAGTTTTAAAAATCTTGGAATTATGCTGATCTGTCTATGTCCAGTGTCAACTTCTTTTGAAATTGAATTCGGAATTCCTACAACTCAAGGGTTCTTAAAGGTTAAGCCAAAGGAAAGCAGAAATGCTAGTTTTTCTTTCGGGAAATATGTCAAGGAGCACACTTGAAATTAACTATTCCGTTATTTTTCTTTTCTGAAGATTTGATTTGTTCATTAATAAATTAGTTTTTTTTTTTCTCATTTTATGATATAATCTTATAGTTTATAATCCTACAAATTTCAAATAGTAAGTAGATAATTGAATTTAATTAAATTAGTTGAAATTATTTGTTGAATAGCTTTAGAAAAAAAAGGAAGCAACTATCGAAAAACTATCGATAGCAATCGATAGTTCTCAACCGATAGTATCGGCCATCGATAGTGCTAACTATCGACTATCGCCCAACCCTAGTACAAACTAGTTCAGTAGTTGTCCTTTTACATAGAACTGTCATTCCCATTGCGATTTAGCCCGCTCTCATAAATAAAGAATTTACATAAATAAGAGCTTAGATTATTTTAACTTATAATTGAATTTCATTTGTTTATCGATAAAAATCTTGTATTGATGTATAAAATTTAGCATTATATCTTCAATATTTTCACGCATGGCTGTAATTTTTAATTTGGTTAAAATTGCATTGATTAGTTGTTTGAAGAGTTTGTAAAAGCATAATTATACATCCAATTTGGAAGAAATAATTTTATCGATCTATCCGGTTGGATTTTCTCACCATAAAAGTATATGACAGTTGCAGTTGGGGAAACCTCGTTTGAGGCACTCAAGACTATATATTTTAATTATTATTATAACCCTTCCTAGAACTATGATGATGTTGTAGTTAAACATTGGTTCATTTGAGTTTAATAGTTTTACCATTACAAACTCTGTTGCAGATTGGCCACATATCGGCCGATGTTTAAACTGCACTAGGATCCACATGTCGATTCATATATTTACAGCTTTTTCAGTAGTAATTCAATTGAAAATAGGTAAATTTTATCATAAATTTCCAGCTCTATGTAACACCGTACCTTAGTAACCTCCCTTGAATGGTGCTCGCATCACATATTCATCGCTTGTTTATGAGAATATTAATGAAAACTTTTAAATGTTATTATTGATAAACCTTCCTTGAACTATGAAGATGATGTGGTTAAAAATTGGTACAGATTGGTTTAGTAGTTTTCGCGGTTAGTGATCACAAACGAAAAATGGCTTGTCCTTTTATATAATAATATATTAATATATTTTTTTCAAAAATTAAACGCCTATGTTGATTGAATGCTTATTAATTTGAGATTTTAAATAAGACCTCGTTTTCAATTCCACCCCTCTTTCTAATTTCTCTCTAAAAACAAGAAGAAAAAAAAAAAACAAAAAAAAAAAAACAATGAAAGTGGAAATAATGAAATTTATTTCAGCTAATTAGACTGGAAGGTTCTCCGGGTCCAGGTTTCTTCTCTCCCTAGCTCTTAGCTTAATTAAGTCACTAACCGAGGCTTTATACAGTAATACTTGCCTCCCCCCCCCCTCCACCTTGCGGGGAGGGCTTAGGAAGCGAAAACTTTGAAGAGGAGGAGCGGCTTTGGTTTGGCCAATAGTTTTTCCCCCAGAAGATCCTGGAGGACTTTGTGACCGAGAGCACTAAGAGGATAACCGAACCTGAGGAGCTCTTTAATTGTAAGCTCCTGGCGGTCAGCCCTCTGCGGTCGCCGCTCTAACTTGCCGATGGCTCTGTCCCTTGCATCTTTACGAATATTAAATCGGATCATGTACCAGCTGATATTTTTTTTTATTTAATAAAAAAACAAAACAAAAAAATTCAATTTTTCCCTGACTGGGAAAAACAACATACCACAGATATGTCTATCTATACTCTACTGCTTTTCCAAATTTAATTTAATTAATTTTAGGCCTATTTTTCGACAGAAGGATGACATGGGACCGACATGTGAAACAGAAACGCCTAAGCCTTAACAAAAGACAGAGACTTTTATATCCAATTCCACATAAACGATCTAAATTGATAATGACGCAAAGACTAAATACATATACTTACTTATTAAAACCTCTATGGACCTCAGAAATTTACGTAACAGCTAAAAAAACACACATCCAAAAAATACAGACTTTCCAGTCAAAAACTTTAAGACTTATCACACAATCACCCTGTTATGTAAATAACAAAACTTTACACACAGACTTACACTTACCCATGGTACAGGATCACATCCAGACTTTATACAAATGACTTCACGACAAACTTCACGGACATATCAATAATTTAATACAAAGTATGGCCTCCATAAGCTTGCCAGATAATACCCAAAGGAGACAAAAAAAGGAGTTGGTTGAGAGACCTACTCCGTTAAAACTAATTAATTATCAGGTGCTGGGTGCTGTTCTCCCTTATGGTCTGACATGTCAATTATCTTGCATACTACAATTATCACATCTGCTTGTTCTCACAAGATAAGTGACAGGTGTGGATTAAAAAAATTAAATTAATAATCACTCATTATTCTAAACAAACAAAGTTGTGAGAAAGTAGGCGTTTAACAGCCTAGTGGATTTGAATGGTTATAGAGTTTACTATGAAAGGACAGGTATCTGGTTTGGGCTAAATCGGTAACATATGGGACATTAAGTATTGATAAGTTTATCAGCGATATAATAAGGAGCGTTGAGGATACGAAGGATTTTCGATTGTAAGGGTTGGATACCAGAAGTATTGGAAGATATAGTTGAGCGCCGAAATGTTAAATTAAATCATTATATTTTTTAGAATTATACCGACGTTTTTTTCGCCATGTTAATAACCATCAATAAGGAACATAAAATATAAAGATAAAAATGAAATAAATTGATAATGGTAAAATTATGAAAAAATCACTAATTTTTTAGGACAGTGGCTTGAACTTTTTTTATATTTTATTTTTTCACGGCCTTAGAGACCAAGCGAATATATTCTCTACCATCTTCCTTCTTCCCATCTTTTCCTGATCCTTTCCGATTGCTCCTTCCTTCTTTCCTCGGTCCACGCTATTCCTTTTCTCGCATCTCTCTCTCCCACAAAGTCCTTTATTTCTTTCAGTCTTTTCCTATAGTCATCCCTACCGAAATAGTCATGGTCTGTTATTTCCAGTCTCTCAGTTTCTTCCTTCATAAGTTTGATATACCCCCTCCCCCAGCACTCTTGTATCCTCTCATTTTATAGATTTCTCTATTTAATCTCTCTGGCATCCTCAGCATATGCCCATAGAACCTCAATCTTCTTATTCTTATTTCCGTTTCCAAATCATTTATTTATTATTTCTTATCAGCTCTCAACCTATAGCCTTCTTGTGTCTCCTTTAGGCCATGAATTCTTCTTTCTATCCCTAGCTTGCACTTTATTCTAATTATTTTTAATTTTTTTTATAATCTGCCTTTGTGATGTTGTGGCTAAAACAACATAATATGATATGCCATTAATAATAAAATATGTTAATATTTTTTCGATTAATATCTTATCAGAGGAAGCTAAAAACGAGCTGGTTGAGAAATCTCGTGGGTTCTGCTCACCCTCTGTATTTTCGTCTCTCATCGAGATGAGAATATATTTAGGTTTATTTTATAAATGTTGAGAGTTTATGTTATAATTTCCAAACTTGGGATCCTATTAAATCTGGTACGTGAACCACTCTGGACAGGACATCTCCCTCTCCTGTCTCCCCCCTTTTCCAGGACGATCCTGAACATCACGAACTGCCAGGATACTCCAGCTCTACATCTGCTTGTTAGTCGTGACGTCTTAATTCTCGACGGTCCTCCCCCTCCCCCCTCCTCAGTCACGCCCCAATTACAGGACCTTCCTTTCTGGACTACATTTTCCTAATTGCCGCCCTTCGGCAAACATCTCTCGAGAGGGGCTTTCGAGTCTAGAAATTTCTTTTGAGGGACTGGAGAATTAATTTCATGGCGCAACATCTTGGAAATCCCGAGCCTTTTCAGGAGGAACTCACAAGACAAGTCGGTTTATCAAAAGACTGGTAGATGAGAAGGTGTTCAAAGACTTTGGGTTCTCAACAGTGTGGGAATATTAATCAAAAAATGACATCAAAGGATGTTATATTTTTTTTAAAAATCATTATTCGTGTCTCATTCTTAGTGTTCTGTTCCGTTTCTGTCGCTGTTTAAGAACCCTGTATCAGTAACATTGTGACAGTACCAGTGACAACACTGAGCACAAAAGATAACATTCAATGAATAACACCTATCAGCGATTTGAACTAAAAAGTGTTGTAGCTTGTTGTTGCAGTTTGTTGTTTTCAAACTTTATCAAGATATTTAATTATTGGCATTATTATTTTTATCTGAATTTTGTTGCTATAAAAAAAATTTTGTATAAACACGCATTGTTAAGTAGCCTCATTACCATCAAAATTTAACAACCCGAATGCATGGGTTCGATTCCGAAAAGCACTTTGTTTTATTTTATTTTAGGATCGAGGAATTATTTGCCATTTCTATTGATTTTTTTTTTTTTTTTTTTTTTTAAATACTGGTTTTGAATGTTCAAGGCCTAAAAACATAAAGAAAAAAAATCAAAACAACTGAACTTCGCTAAATATACATGCATTTATATAAATATAAATATATATATATATATATATATATATATATATATATATATATATATATTTTATATGTCCGAAATTTGTCTCTGACCAACATTGAATTTCACTGTATATTTGCAACCATCGTTTATTCTTTTACCAACCATATCCATGTATTCTTTTTCTTTTTTGAAGGCTGCGCTGGAAAATTTTCTTTGTCAGTCTTCGCTCATCCATTCTCATCAAATGTCCATAAAATGTCAACCTACGTTTCCTCATTGCATCACTTTATTTTTCAAAATTTTGATATATTTCCGTATTACTTTTTAGTTTAAAACCTTCTTAAGTTTTTCTTTGTTCTAATATTTTCCTCAATATTTTTCTCTTCTTCCTTTCCGTATTTTCAATTTACCTTTTTTGTTGAGAAACAAACATTTAGTTTATAATGACTGTTTTGTAATGAAGCAATTTAGCCTGAATATTAAACATTTTTTATTATATATATATATATATATATATAAGTTATCTTCAATTTAAAAGTAAAGACTTTTTTTAAAAAGAAGTTTATTCAATAAAAGTTACAATATCAGAAAGAAGAGTGGCGTGGAGACGGCTCTGGATGTACTGAGAGAGAATTACAAAATTTCTTGAGGTTTATAAAGGGTTACAATGGCTTCTTCTAGGAAGCTTTATGCTAACATTACAGTTCACAGGAGAGCAAGTTCCCACGAGGGGTTTCTAAGAAATTACAATGGTTAGGAGTCAAAGCTTAAAATTAAAAATATCTAAGGAAAAATATATAGTGTAACTCCTCCCCACCTAGATACGAATTTCACTGCTTTGGGTGAAATGAGTTACAATTCTAGTTTTGTAAAAATAATAAATAAAAGTTACAAAGGTTAATATAAAGATGATAATACAAATAAAAATTATCCACAAAATAATTATGTGTAGAGTGTTAGAGTTATAGGTATGTTTTTGTTGATACAAGATGTGAAAGATGTGAGGTTTGTAATTCATGAAATTTTAAATTTTTAATTTCTAATGTAGTGTTTAAAAGCTGTGAGGCTTGAATATTTAAAGTTTGTTTATCAAACAATGTTAGAGAACCATGAGTTTGACTGGATGAAAATACAGTTTTATTATGATACAAAATTGAATTAAAGTTTGTTTTAACTAAATAAATTCCTGTCATATGATAGTTTACTGTTTCTTTTTCTTGTTGAACTTGAAGATCATCCGGGTTGTAAAATGCTATGAGAATGTAGCGTGTTCCTGGGATTTCTTCGATGTGGTTTTCTTCTTGATGTAGACGTGTGTAAAGACAATTTACACTGGATGATTTTTGTAAAATATCTTGAATACATAAGTCATCGTGGTGAGATAAGTCAGCTGTATGACAGTGGTGAATGCTGTTTCTTTTGATACATTGATGATTAAGAAATTTAAAGTTGTTATTAATATTTAAGAGATATTTGAACTTTGGAATTATTGTTATGATTTCATCCTTTACAATAGATGGAATGGGGTATAAAATTATACAAACTATAAACAGTTTCTTCAAAAATTGGAAGTGCTAAAGTATAAATAATCTCATTTTCATGCAAAGCACATTGTACAGATATTGTGCGTTCTATATCTAGGATAAATTTAAATTGAAATGGATAAAGAAATTTGTTATTGTAATGTGGAGCTATCTTTTCTAATTCTTGAAACAATGTTTTTGTATTAATTATAGCTGGATGTAGAATATTTAATTTACAAAATGTTAAAGAAGTTTCTATATCAGAAATAGTAGTAGAAATTAAAGAGAAAATAAGTTGGATGTGATCTAATAATTCTTTAATTGTTAACAAGTTAACTACGGTTCCTATATCATTAATTTTTCGTGCAATATGCAGCGTATTCTCTTGTATGGTTTTAATAGTATTATTAAATTGAGTAATTAAATCACTGTTTATGGAATATTGGTTATGTATTTGGTCAACAATCTGGTCCTGATTTTCTTTAAGAGTTTTCATTAATTCAGAAAATTCTTTTTTATCATACGCATCTAAGTTACCGGTTATACCTTTTATAATAGTGCCTAAAGCGTTTATTAATCCTCTTTTAACTCGGTTATTCCTGGTATCATGTAGTTTAATATTATTTATTTTTTTCGTTAATTATAAATCTTGTACTGTTAATTATATTAATGTGAACTTTTAATTCTTTTAATACTGAATTGTTATAATGTGATTCATTTAGGTAATTTTCAAATTGCCAATTTACGAAAAGATATTCCGTAAATAGTGGTCCTAAGTCTAAGAAGTGTATTATTGTGTGTTGGGATGTTTGCAATTTAGCGTGTCCTAGGTTGATAGGTATGACGCCGAGGTTAGAAGTAACATTTTTTATTTCTATCATCCCTGCAGTGAGAGTTGATACTAACCTAAAAATTAAATTATAAAAATTAAAGTCTAATCATTTAATTATACTATTTTATTGTATAAAATATTTTCCATAATTTGGCTTATAATGCCATCTCTTAAACTAGGAAGAGTTCATATTCCTTGAACTCGTTATGTTGTTTATCAACAATAATTATTCTTTTTATCATTTTTTTTTTTTTTTTATTATTGTTATATAGTTTGGGCATTTTAACTGCCATCTTTTCACATCAATATAAGTCGTATCCAGCGACCTTATTGTGTATATTGAATTATTTCTAATGCTTTTTTTTTTTATTATTATTGTTATATAGTTTGGGCATTTTAACTGCCATCTTTTCACATCTATATAAGTCGTATCCAGCGACCTTATTGTGTATATTAAATTATTATTTATATTAAATTATTTCTTATGCTTTTTATTTTAATGCAAAGAAAAATAAAATTATTTACTTATATTTAAAAGAAAAAATGAGTTTTAAATAAACGTAATTATAATAGCTTGTCTCAAGCGAAAGAATGTGTCCGGTGCGAGTGCTTTATCTCTGTTCTAAGAATGCTGACTCGGTCCAGCTCTATCATCTGGAGGCCTACCTGCATGGTACGTTTGTCTTTTCTTCTGCGGTCTCTTTATATTTTTTAAATGAATTTTTTCTCGCGTGTTATAATGTTTTTTATCGATTAAAGCGGTTTTATTATGTTTAATTATTTTTTTAATCTTTTCCTTTTTAAATTTATTTTTTAATTTTGATTGTTTTTGCCTATTAGCTACAAATACTGTTTCCGGGATTTCGTTTGGCAATTCTTCGCGATTTTTATTCATCCTGGTTATATATTTTTCTTTTGCTACCTGATTCCTATGATTTATTTGTTCATGCAAAATTTTTACTCTTTCTTTATGTTTTGCAACATAATCATTTATGATTTGATTATTGAGATCTATTGCAACGGGCGAGTCTATATCTAAATGTCCAGATATTATTTCGATTGGCTTTAGTTGTGTGATGGAATGAATAGTGTTGTTATACGCGAGTACGGCATATTTAATTTTTTTTTTTCCATTGCGTCTTTTTTGAATTCGTCTCTATTATTTAATAACCGTAAATGTTCTATTAATGTGCTATGAAATCTTTTAATGGGTCCGTTTGATTGAGGTGATTGAGTAGCTGTATAATGTAGTTGGATTCTGTGTAATTTTAATAAATCGGATAATAATGAGTTTCTAAATTCTAAACCGTTATCTGTTATTATTTGTTTTGGTAACCCGTGATGAGAAAAATGAGAAATTAATTTATTAACGACTTCAGTTGCTTGACCATTTTTTAATTTATAAACTTGCGCAAATTTTGAAAAGGAGTCGATTAGAGTTAAATATTTTTTGTTTTCTAGTGTGATTGTATCCATGTGAACTATTTCAAATGGTTTAGATGGTGTTTGAGTAACGTTATATTGGAGTTTTAAAGGATTCCGATCATATTTTGATACCGTACAAATTTCGCAATTATTAATTTGAATTCGAATTAAGTTTTTCATATTAGGCCAATAATACAATCTTTTTATTCGATTAAATGTTTCCTCCGAACCGCGGTGGTTTGTTTTGCCAATGTGGTAATCATTTATTAAACTATTTTGTTCATCAGGATCTTGAATATCGATTAATCTACTTGTAGTTTTTACAAAATTTAATTCCGAATGTTTAAAATATTTTACCATGGTTTCATAAAATTGGGTATAAAAATCAGTTTCAAAGAATAAATAATATTTAACTTTTGGTTCAACGAATTCTTTAATTAATTTTATTATATCTTGTTCGAAATTTTCCTTTGATATCTGAGCGATAATTCTGTTTTTAGTATTATTAAACAGTTTTTCGATTTTGGGTTTCGCGGGATTAATATCAACTAAATTTAAAATAATCTGATTTTTTCCTAAATTTACTGGAGAGTCTGCTATTGGTATTTCGATTATTGTATTTCCTAAAGTATTAGAGTGAACGGAATTTGTTTCAGATTCTTCTGTTATATT
Source organism: Euschistus heros (assembly GCA_003667255.2). NCBI lineage: Eukaryota > Metazoa > Arthropoda > Insecta > Hemiptera > Pentatomidae > Euschistus > Euschistus heros. The sequence goes on from RCWM02000082.1 coordinate 633,000, forward strand.
ATCTAAATTTTTTTTCATTTTCATCAAAATTTACGATAAGAGATGCATTTTCCGATGTTTCATTTTCGCGGTAAAATTGTTCTATTAAATCATTAATAATAGTATCAGGGTCTTCAGATTCTGTTAAATTAATTTCTACTCGCGATAGTGCGTCAGCGACTTTGTTTTCATGACCTTTCTTATATTTTATTTCAAAATTAAATTCTTCGAGTTTTAGTTTCCAACGATATAATTTTGAGTTTGGATCTTTTAATGATTGTAACCACTGAAGTGGTTTGTGATCCGTTTGAATGATAAATTTTCTGCCATAAAGATATGGTCGGAAATATTTGGTAGCCCAAACAATAGCTAGAAGTTCGCGTTCAATAGTGGACAGTTTTGATTCACTTTCGTTTAAAGTACGGCTCGCGTAAGCTATCGGAAGATCTCGTCCTCCGTGCGTCTGTGACAATACAGCGCCCAAGGCTACGTTTGATGCATCTGTCGTTAAACAAAATGTTTTGTTGAAGTCCGGATATTGCAGGATGGGATTATTAATCAAAATATTTTTACTGGTTTCAAAACTATCTAAATAATTTTTATCCGCGATGTTAATTTTCGATCCTTTTTTTAAACATTGGGTCAAAGGTTTTGTGAGGTGTGCAAAATTTGGAATAAAACGGCGATAATATCCTAGTAGTCCAAGGAAAGCTTTAATTTGTTTAGTAGTCTTCGGAATGGGATAATTTTTTATAGCAAGGATTTTATTAGGGTTTGGTTTTACTCCGTTTGATGTGACGAGATGTCCTAAATATTCTATTTCCTTTTTTAGAAATTCGGTTTTATCGGGCTGAGTATTTAAGTTAGATTCTCTTAGTTTTTCTTTAAAACTTGCTTTAAAATTGATAAATGCTCCTGAAGGGACGTACTGTAAATTATTATATCATCTAAATAGGCAACACAATTTGGAACGCCCATGAGTATGTTGTTAATCACTCTCATAAATGTTGGTGGACTATTTTTTAATCCAAAAGGTAACCTTAGGAACTCGTAATGACCGTTTACGGTTGAGAATGCTGTTTTAGGGATACTCTCTTCATCCAATAAAATTTGATGAAACGAACTTGTTAGGTCGATTGTTGAAAAGTAACTGCTTTTGCCTAATTTATCCAGCAGTTCGGTTATATGCGGAATAGGATACTTATCATCGACCGTTTTTTCATTTAATTTCCTATAATCAATTACTATTCTCCACTTTTGTATTCCCGATTGGTCTAATTTTTTTGGAACTACCCAAATTGGACTATTGTAAGGTGAAAAAGAAGGGCGAATGATTTGTTGCTCTAGCATTTCGTCAATTTGTCTTTTCACTTCGTTTTGAAATATTTGAGGATATCGGTAATTTTTAGTATAGACTGGGATCTCGTCTTTAGTTAGGATTTTATGTTTGATTTGCGTATTTGCAGTTAGTGGAGTACCTTTTAAATAAAATAGATCAGAATATTGTTTTATTAAATTTTGAATTTCTTTTTTTTCTTCTTCGTTTAAATGGTCCGTGCGAATAAGATTTTTGACTTCATTGAAATCTGATTCTTTTGTTTTAATTAAATTTATATTATGAGATTCGTTATTTTTAAAAATTCTGATTGGTTTCACAAGGATTGGGGTTTTAATAGTTAATCTAAATGACCGATCCGAATTATTTTTTACCGTACATATAGCTTCGTTATTTTTAATTGAAATTAAACCTTCATGAATTTTAAGACAATTATTGAAATCGGTATGAGGAATGATTCCTTCTCCATTTGAGATATTTTTGATTGGAATTTTGATTACGGTTTCAGAATCGTTGTTTAAGATGTAAGTATATTCAGATTGAGGGGGTCTGTTGTCATAATGAATTGTTAAATTGCCAAAAGGTGTGATTAGTATATCATTTACTAAATCAATTTTCGCACCTAATAATTTAAGACTGTCTGTTCCAAACAATAAATCGAATTTAGGATGGAAGTCAAAAATGCCAAATTTCAGGGGAGTTTTGGTGTTGGGAAATAATTTAGATGAATCTACATTAGCGTTAAAATTTTGTATAGAAGAACCGTGCGCGCTAGTAAGTTTAAATGGTTCGTGAGTAATGTTATTAAAAAAATATTTATTTGCTACAAGGACGGATACAAGCGATTTTGTGCACGCAGTGTCTATTAGAATTTTTAAGTTTGACTTTGGTGGAATTATATATGGAAGAGCACTAAAACGGGTTAAATTAAATAGGTCTATTACGTCCATGGTTCCTGTGCTAGGCTGGGATCTAAAAAATTACTTTGATCACTATCCAGATTATTTTGATCAGTGTATTGTTGATTTTCTTGATGATCGTCTGGAAATGATACAGTGGGATAGTCGGGTGGTTGAGCATTTGGTAATTCAGTAATTTGGGATTCACTTACGGACTGTTCCGAGTTTAGATTATGAAGTTCTTCAATTTCTAGGTTTGGGTTTTTCCGAACTGGGGTATTGAGAAAAGATTTAAATTTTACACTTTGATCAGGTTGTCTCTGATATTGGGAATTACTTCTATAATTACTATTGACACTCATAGGGGTTGACTGATTAGGTTGTTGGGGTCTATATTGATGATATTGGTGTGGTATATATTGATTAGGTTGTTGGGGTCTATATTGATTAGGTTGTTGGGGTCTATACTGATTAGGTTGTTGGGGTCTATACTGATTTGAGATTACATTTTTAGCAGGTTGAATTGCTTTGTACTGGTTTACTGGGAAATAGTTTATAAATTGTTGGCGATTTTTGTGTATTGGTTTGTTATGGTTTGGGTGTGGGCGATAAGTGTCGATGACAAATTGAAAATCGTTCGTTAGCATGTTTATTGCCTGATTTAGGTCTATCGGATTTTTGGTTCTCATGAAAGAGCCAAGCGGTTCTTTCAGTCCTTTTAACAAAACTCTTAGTGCTAATTTTTCGATATATTTCGTGAGGACTAACGCCTCCATCGGCATTTCGCTCCTTAAATAACTAATTTGCAACTGTAATGTTTTTTGTATTTTATTATAAAATTCGAAAGGGGTTTCGTTGCCTTGTTTCATTCCCGCCATTTCAATATTTAGAGTGTACGCGTCGCGTTTGTCGGCGTACCCTTGTTTTAACGCATTTTAATATCGTCCCAGGTATTGATATATTTACTATTAACCATGTCGGCGGCAGCTCCTTTAATTTTAGCACGAATTGATCCTATTAAATAATCGTTTTGGAAATCGGCAGTATTTTCGTGATTATAAAATTTGTTTATTAATTTATCTGAAATTTCTAGAAATCGCGTTAGTGACATAGGGTCACCATGGAAATCAGGTATCATCTCTAGATACTCTTTCTTTAATGTGGGAGGTGCCATTTTTATAAAATATTTAATATAACAAACAAAAAATTACCCTATTATTCAACTAACACTCTGCAGAACTGCAGGCGATTTCCACAGCTCTTTACTCATCCGTCAACAGTGCACATTCAAAAATATTAATTTGTACTGATTCCATGTTAGCACTTGCAAAGTATTTAGCATTTTAGCAAAACTAGCCACACAATTGACAGGATCCATGTCATTTGGAAATATTTAAAAAAACATAAAAAGACCGTAACTTTTCTTGGACCCCTGGACACTCCGGAATTCCTAGAAATGAAGCAGCCGATAAATCTGCCAAAGAAGCTTCTGTGATGAATACTGCACCGCTTAAACTATATGAACCGAATGATGTTAAAGCGTTTTTGAAGAAGAAAGTAAAACAAAGTAGGAAATCATGTGGTTCGAAACTCCTCTGACGAACAAACTAAGAAATATAAAAAAAAGTACGACAAGCGCACTTTCCACAAAGAGTGGACAAGCGCTATAAGAGGGAACAGAAGAGAAGAATTGTTACAACAAGGACTAAGGATCGGACATTCTAACCTGACTCACGCATATCTGATCACAAAAGATTGTGAAAAATGTCAATCTCCAATGAGTATTAAACATGAAATAGAAGATTGCACATTATTACAACAAGACTTTGAAAAAAAAAAAAATGAAATACCCCGATCCATAGAACTTGCTGTAGGGGACTCAAGAAATTCTGTAAACAAAATTATAAATATATTTAAAGAACATTCACTTTTCAATAAAATATAATACGAAAATGATGATACAAGGCGAAGAAAAATAAATTTCCAACATTTAAATGAAAGGGGCGTAATAACCTGGAAGTTGATCGCCCAAATAAAAACCTCAGTCTGTAACCTTGATGTTGTTCAGGTCATATTTGACGAGAATTTTCTTATAAGAAATTTAATGGAGAATTTTTTTTTGTCTTGTAACATTGGTGCTAGGACCTACCATTTAGGAACTACGTTGGTTTGTTTGTTTATTTCGTTTAACGTCACTTTATGCTGCTATGGCTAATCGGACGATGCTACAGTGGGAGTCCTAAATTTTGCCTATCCAGGTATAATTAGGATAGGGATCTTTAACGAGTACCTGACATCGCACAGGCTCGGGACCCCCATTTTACGTCCCTTCCGAAGGACGGCATAGCTAAGGATTTTTTACTCCCTTTAAAAAATCCTAAGGTCATCTGCCGGGCTGCGAACCCGCGATCTTGGGTATAGTAGGCTGCTATGCCAACCACTACACCACAGGTGACCCCGGAACTACGTTGGTTTTAATGAAATGAGACACGTTTTGCCAACATTTTTTTGTGTTGCGGCTGTTTTGACACTCTCTTGGCGTTGCTCGGATCGAAAATTTGGCGACAGATTCCTTATGAAATGTAGTAGTTTAAAAAATAAGTCGATTATTGATGAACATATCCAGGATATATTGTTTTTCCTAGTCAGAGAAAAATAAAATCTTGGACTAATAATGCTTCATTTAATAGACTAATGGACGTGCAGATGTGTACAGCTGACACTTCGACCCCCGCGACACATTATCAGACCTACGACATTGTACGGGTCCAAATCGAAATAGTAACACGTCAATGTGTGTTTCATTGTAAAAAAAGTACCTGAAAATAGCCCACACTGAATTCAGGACAGTACAAGAACAACACGAACAGACCGTACAGCCAGAATGACCGACCACTGGGCGATCAATCATAGACCGGGCTCTGGAGCACAGGTGTGCCTCTACTAATTAATGGACATCGGGTAGGTGGATAAGGGGAAGGGGGGAGGGGGAAGGGCTACCAACTGTGGGGTAAGGCCCGGTTGACAGCACCAGCTTTATCGCGCCCGATAATTGGCTAGGGGCTGCCATGAATCACCGCCCCGATAACCAATCAGATCCCTCCTGGCTCCCGGCCCTAACCCCATTGGTCCGTCAGGCCTCCATAATTCACTCCGCAGCTGATATTTCTTCTTCTTCACGGGATAAACTGACTGGACTAGCTGCGTGACAGGTTGGATTCTGATACACACTTTTTATTTTATAAAATGAAAAGAAATTTTTTAAACTTTATTTATATATTTCTGAATCGGTATACAAACATTAATTATTATTTCTTTTATTATTATTTGTAATTCTATAGTGCAATGTTTTCTAGATATCCTAATGAAATGTAGCTAAGTCTTTTGTATAATATATAATACCTAATACGATAGATCGCCATAGAATCGTTGATATCAAATAACATTTGTGATGATGTCAAGTTAAGACATAACAATTTTTTTTTTTTTTCTTAGCATGAGATGTACCGATAACTGGAATTCCCAAAAGTGGTCACCTTATCCAAGGCTCCGAGAGCTCTGGTCCCGCGTATTGCATTTACCCCCCCCCCCCCCTGTCAGCGGCACCGAATGTGCCTATTTCATTCTGGATGTAAATGATGAAATACTTTTTTATTCTCTATTTACTTTTCAATTTTTGTAACAATCCAAAATGAAAATACAATTATAAAACTAATATAATAATTATAATACTGATTAAAAAATCAATGCATAAAAAAATAAATAAAATATTGTATTAGAACTAGGGATAAAATAAATACATTTTAATTCCTTACTCCTTTGAAGTGAGCCAAGTAAACATAAACCGTTCCCTACAAAATAAACTGCTCAACATCAAAGGTATTCCAATCCTTTATAGCATTTACCTTTGCGCCAATTTAAAAAAAGGAAAAAAAAAATTAAATAATTTTAATTCAAGTCTAAACAGGAACGAAAATTTTCGAACTCGTTAAGAAGTGGACGGGAGCTGTTACCTCAGAGAGGTAATTAGAAGTTTTGTAAATAATAGTTTAATTTTGATTACCTGAGAGGGGGGGATAGAGACCATTATTCTTCATCCCGTTCTTGAAAGATTTAAAACGTGAACATCAATGGAAGGACAAAGCTTTGATGTTTTCACCTACACCGTTATATAATAGGAGAAGCCATTTTTCGTATGTAATTACTAACCACGAAAACTACAGAATCAATTCGTACCAAATCGTAACCAGGTCATCATTATAGTTCCAGAAAAGTTTAGAATAAAATCTATTGATTTTAAATTAATTTATTATTTATAAAGCAATAATATGTGCATAACAGTGATGTTTGAAAATTGACCGATATTTGACGAGCTTCATTCTACATGAGATGTTACAAAGGTACGGTTTTATATAGAACTTGAAATTAATAATAAAATTAGCTTTTATTAAATTTAATTATTTTTAAAAAACTTTAGATATGCGGTGCGACATATTAATCCTAGAGGTTTAAAAATCGGCTGATATGTAGTTATCACAATTCCGCAATAAAGTTTAGAATGGTAAAAATACTGACCCCATGTGTACCAACTTTAACTGCATCATCTTCATAGTTCTAGGAAGGTTTAACAATAAATTTGCAATGATGAAAATTTAAATATACAATGTTAGGTGGCAGAAACGTAATTTGCCACACTGCCTTTTATAGTTAGAAATTTATATCCGACCAGATGAAATGAATAAAATTATTTCTGCCGGATAAACATCTTTACCAAAACAAAATTTCGATCTTTCCTTTTTGATATTGTGTTTAGAGATCTGATCCATGGGACTTTAGTCGCGAACACTGATAATGCACTCACTAAACGCAAGAGTTTCTTAATATTATCTGTCCATTTGGATTACCAGCTTATACATTAAAACTAAAAATCGGATGTCCAATTATCCTTTTATGTAGTCTTAAAACACCTAATAAGTGCAATAGAACCAGGTTAAAAATTACTGCTGTGCATGAAAATATCATTGAAGAAATAATGCTCAATAGCATCCTTCATTGCATTATTAACAATTATTAGCTAAAATTATTAATTTCTTTATTTTTGCTAGTAATTATATAATTTCGGAATAGATAATTGAGGAGATGGATAGTTAAATAATGTTTAAAAGAAGCGAGAAAGGAAGAATTGCGTATTGAAATGGGTATGGGTAGTAAATAATGGGTAGTAAGGCTGCACGAATAATAATAAAGGCTTTGTCAAAGGAGGCAGTTCGAGGGGAAGGGATATACATATCAATGTGTTGAGAACCGGTATTTAAAAAATGAATTGAAAAACGAAGGTTAAGGTTCATTTATTGGAATTTACAAATGTACAAAATAATATACAACAAGTAAATGTGCTGACAGTGAATACAATGGCATGCAAATAACTTGTGAATAACTACTCTCACTAGTAGCACTTCAGTAAAATCTACACTAAAAGATCTCTAGGCCATCTTCTTTTCAGACGCCTCGGAGGATTATCAGGGATGGAGGAGGAAGCAAGTTGGGAGACTAGTGGATTAGAGTGGTTATGGAGCTTACTATGGAAGCATAGGTATCTGGTTTGGGCTAAATCAGAAACATATGGAACATTAAGATCTTTATGGATAAGTTTATTGGTGACAAAGTAAGGAGCATTTAGGATTTTTCGAAGGATAATGGATTGCAATGATTGGATACGAGATGAATTTCATGGTTTAGTAGAGCCCCAAAGCTCAACTCCGTACGTTCAAATAGGTCTAATCACAGCCATGTAAATGAGTCTTTTGTAATTAATTGGGAGCTTTGGACGTTTGTCTAGTAAATGTTGTCTGTAACGACGGGCAAGAAACTGACGTTTTAGTCTTGTATGTGGATTCCAAGTTAGACGTTTGTCCAAGTGGAGTCCTAGGTAGCGGATCTGTTCAACAGGGATTAGTGGAATATCATTAAAGGATACTGTAGTTATGATAATTAAAATAAAATTACAAAAAAAAAACAAACAAAAAAAAAACGGATATAATAATCGTTATGAATATTAAAATAATTTTAAAATAACGGTTTCTTTTTAATGTGTAATTGGTAGGGAAGCGAAATCCAGTGCGCGAAGCAATATTTGCATGTCATGAGCCTGTTCTTGAGGGGCGGAGTGTCTTCAGCGCTAGCGGAGACGCAATCCTCCGCCGTATAATTGAATGTCGGATGAAATGTAAATTAAGAAGAGAGGATAAGAAATATGTCGAGAGCAAAAGCTACTCTAACCGTCCGTGAGGGCGGGAGGGGGAGAAGGGGTATGAGGGACGTCAAAGTTTGAGTTGTTCCCGTTGAATATAAAACGAAGGGGGGGGGGGTATCTGCATTCCGGTTCCGTCTCTTCCCCCACCCCTTCTAGCCGAATGTGGACGAAAAGACTTCGCCAGTCGGGGCCAGGCACTACTCGAATCAATTCCACTTCACTCGGCTTACAGCTGTCGTCATTGGAAGAGGGGAGGGTTAGTGGGAGCGCATTTGTCTTCGGCGGTCGAACATTACTGCGATGGCAAGCTCTTCTACCTCCAACATCAATCACATCGGCTGTCTTCTATAAATGGAAATGATAAATAACACTATCATATAAAGAACTTTATTCTACGTCACGAAATATTTATTATTAGTGTCTAAAAAAAAAAAAATGACCTTTTGTAAAAATGCCTGAAACCCAAAACACGTTCATCTTATTTATAGTTTATTAGCAATTCATCGTCTCTTCTAATACTTGTCCAAGTTTATTTATCAATAATAGAGTGACTCAATGAAGCATTTGTTCAAAAGTTTTTTTAAAACGTTTTTATATTTATTTTATTTTATTTTATTACTTACTCCATCCACTCACATGAGTCATTGGTGGCTTAATACACATATTAAATTTTGTCAAACAATTTACAAAATTTCAGAAATTCAAAAATGTTTTTAATTTAGTCTAGTGCTTTATTTATATTTGAGGGTACATTGTACTTTGTTCTAGCGTCAGAGTATAATTACAGTTCATGCTGTTACAATGTGTTTCAATGTCAGCGCTGTCATGAAAGTTGTACAAATCGGTGGTTCTAGGCTTCTATTCAGCTAACAGTGGGTGAAAGCTGAATGTCCTATTCTTAGCCTCGTCAAGATTATTTCTTCTATTCTTGATTTTCTGAAAGTTATTGTCCAGGGCCGGGGTGTTTGTTTAATTTCTTAAAACGTTTGCTGGGTCTTCTGTTCCATTTTGTTTTCCAATGTTGAATCAGTTGTTTTCTACAGTATGTTTTTCAGTTAGGAGTTGTCCGTCAGTAACTATGATTCCTGTTTGGTCCAGTCCCGCGAGATTTGCTGCATTATTGCAGCTTCATTTCCGGATATGCCACGATGTGAGGGTACCCACATTAGTACAGTCCCCTCACCCATCGACTCATGCATCTCCCACAGGCAATTGTTAATGTGAAATAGCAGTATCTTGTGTATTAGCCAAATTAGTTCGTAAAATCAACGAAACTGATGAAGAATGTGTTCTGGAAAAGCGAACCGCGCAGCATTTTAAAGAACTTCTAGGACGTATCTCTGTCCTTGAATAAGAAAATGGAAATGAAAAATTCTTTAAATTCTGACTAGAATTGCAAACATTTTCATAGAATATACTAGAAACTGTCGCGGCATAATAAAGGGATACAGGTTTCAGATCTGCCTGGATCTATCAATTTCTTGGCCACTCCTTCCCGATAAATTAATTGTCGTCCTTTTGAAAAGTGATTTGTCTTTTAATATTCTTTCAAAGGACTCTCACTTCCTAATCCTTATCACTGGACACTTAAGGATACTACTCTCAGATCTACCAGGTTATAGCGATTTTTTGATGGCCGAATGATATTTAAGTATCACTGGGACCCAAATGATTATTATTACATTTTTAAATAATATTTGAAAAAGTTGAAAATCAGTCAATTTTATTATTGGTAAAATTTTCTTCAACTATGGAGATGATGTGGTTAAAATTTGGTTTGTTAGTTTTCGTGGCTAGATATCACAAACGAAAAACGGTTTCCTTTTGTTTATTAGTATAGAAATAAAAAAAATATTATTGAATCTACATGTATCAATTAAATTCGATGGTAAAAATAGATAGTTCCATGCGTCGGAATAACTTTCCAATTAACTACCATTTGGCTGGTCTATTATGGGTCCTAGTTATTTTATTTTCTGCCCATAATTCTGATTAATTAGTTTTAAAACCTATCCCTCTTAAACTTTATTATATATAAATGAGAATTCTTCTTTTTAATATTACAAAAGTTAAACCTAGTACAGAGGAAGAACGTAATTCGCAAAGGACTTAATGTTATTCCTGTTGATTTATATCAAAGTAACGTGTGTGAAAATGGATCTAAAAGTAAAATGTAAAATTCTTTTCCGGAAGATTGTAAAGGATAGTGATGGCTGATTGCAAACACCATCTTGCTGGAATTCGATTCGCTGGCGGAGGAATAACTTTTTATATAACATTTCTTAGTTTATGACATTCACACCTTTCAGGCTATTCAGGGAGTTTGGTATTTTTTCTCTCTGTAAAATATTTTACTGCCTCAAGTCAAGTTGCTTTCATCTATAATATTCAACTCACGTATATTACCCTTATTCATATATACATATATAATTTTTATATCAGTTATATTATTCGTTATTATTTTCAGTTTTTCCACATTACTACATAATAACACATACATAATATATTGTACTACTAGACTAGCATTCCATATACTTACATTCATCGCTCGACATGACGTGTATGCATTTCAGAATTTTCCAGAAATTATTATTCTTAGTTTACATTATATTTATATAAACTTAATAATAATAAATATTTTAGCTTTGAATATACAAATGAACAAATTAATTGATATTTACAACTATATCAATGTACAGTAGAACCTCACTAAACCTACACTCCGGGTAATCTAAACAAAATGATGAATTAATTTTAAGTGCAGTTTCGGAATTCTGGAAAAATCAGAGTCTCTTTGAGTCATAAAAACTTCCAGTAAATATCTTCAAGAGGAATTTTGAAGCTAATATCTGAGATCTTGCTCCCTTGAATAATCTTCTTAATGTTGATTGTCTGGTTACCAAAAAAAAAAAAATAATCACCATGACTCCTTGTAACACACTGAAGCTCAGCTTTTTGTTTAAGGCTTATCCTTCGGCATTAAAAAATCTTTAGATCCTGGCAGATCTGAAACTATTATCCTTCAGTGTCATTGAATTATTACCTTTCAAAGTGAATTTTCAAACTCAAAAAACATTTCACATTTATTTTAACACGCCCTAGCTCTGTTGATGTTGCTCAGATCGGAAATTGACGAAAGTGCCCTGCATAGAAATTTAATAAAGAATATTTTTTATTTTATAACATCTGTGTCTAGTATCTACCGTTAAGGAGCTTTATGGGCTCGGATAAAAAAAGTCACTTTTTGTCTACATTTTCGTGTTGGAGATTTCGATTTTTAATTTGCCGACAGCTTACTTAATAGAAGCAGTAGATATAAAAACAGGAGATTAGAGATAGATATAACAGTGATCTATTTTTTTTTCGGACAGGGAAAAATTGTATTTTTTATAATTTTTCACTAATATTTATCTACAGCCAATAATTCCAATTTCTCTTATTCTATCAATACACAGGGAACATTTTAAAAGCAACAACAAGTGGACTAATAGGGTTTTTTTTGCCCACATTTCTGTTAGAAAATTAAAAAAAAAAAAAAAAAAAAAATGTCATTTACCATAAGGCAAAAAGTTGTTCATTCCATCTGGAGCATTAGTACATGTTTTTGCGATCTATTTCCGCCATGTGTTCCCCCGATCCCTAGAACTCGCCCATATTTTCCACGAGCATGATCCGGGCCGCGACGATCGTTTTTCCTGCCAGCGGGACAGGTCAGGAGAGACAGATGACCCTCGTAGCAGATGGAGGCACATAACTAATGACCCAGAAGCGCTGCCACTACCCTAATTAGGGCCCCCAGTACCCTGGGTACTATTAATTACAGGATTTGCGACCCGGGTTTTGGGAATGTTTTGTCTGATAGGGTCCTTTTGAGCCGGCGGAGCGCGCTGGGGGCGGAGTAGTTTTCACCCTCGCAGCTCGCCCAATTAAGTAATCAGGAGCGAAGGGTCACTGAAAGGGCTCCTTTCGCACCTCGTTTTCTTCTCGTCGAGTTCCCTCTTACCCTCCTTCTTGGTCCTCAGTCCTTTAGAATTTTCTCCTGAATCCTCCGATCATCTGTCGATCATTAAAAGTCATTATACTCAAATAAAAAGGGATTAATAATATATATTAAAGGAGAAATTGAAAGTATGGAGAATAAGGAGAGAAAAATATTGGAGTAGGAATAGGCAAATTTTGTCCTTAAAAAATCCTATCTTGCACAAAATTTAATGATCTACAATTTTTAGAATACATTTTTTTATTGCTTTAGCCATTTCTGCATTACAGAATCATTAACATGACCAAAACTAACATTTCAAAGTTGGCAAATTTCTTCGATGTCTGAGATTTTATCACATTGTCGATTTGGGAAAAAAATCCCAAACTTTTCAAAAAAATTGCATTTTTCTTAAAATACGATTTTTCACAGGAATCGGCTTTGGATCCTCAATTCTCAGTATTGATTTTTTCTAAATAATTACTGCAATTCAGAATTGGCAAATCTCTGATATATATATATATATATATATATATATTATTTATTTATTTATTTATTTATTATATATTTATTTATTTATTTATATATTTATTTACGATACAGACCAACGGTGGACCACGCGTATATCATTTTCAGGTTTTCTTCTTTTCTGCCCAAATTCTTTTCATTTTTTCGCCCATTTCCCTCTTTCTTTCCTCCGTCCATTTCTTTCTTTCATGCTTCTTCTTCTCCGCTACAAGAACCTTTATATTTTTAACCATTTTTTCCGAATTTATCCTTATCTTTGTAGTCTCCCTCCGTGATACCCAATTTTTTAACTTCCTCTTTCATTTGCTCTGGGCAACCTTTTATATTTTTCAATTTCATCACTTTATCAAATATTTGTTTGTTTAATCTATTGCTATTCATTCTTTTCATGTGTCCGAAAAAATTTAATCTCCTTTTCCTCATCGATGATTCTAAGTTTTCCAATTGTTCGTAAAGGTCATCGTTCTTTTTTAATCGATATTCTTCCCCCACTTTTCTCGATCCGTATATCATTCTCAATATCTTTCTTTCTGTCCTTAACAAGGTTTCCATATGGGTAAATCCCATAGTCTCTACCCCGTAGAGGATCACAGGTTTTATGACTGTTTCATAGTGTCTAATTTTGGCTTTTATGGAAAGATTTTTTTTATTATAAAAACTCCTGACTTTAATCTATCCAATTTTACCTCTCTACTATGCATTGCTTGCAAGTCTCCCCCATTGTAGTTCACAAGTTCCCCCAAGTATTTAAATTGATTCACCAACTTGATTTTACCATATTTAGTCTCGATTTTTCCATTTTTTTTCTTGTCATTCGTCATTATTTCGGTTTTTTCGAATGATATTTTTGACCCGGGTCTTTCTGCGATTTCTTTCTCGATTCTTCTTGCGATTTATCTGACTTGCTGCCTCTTCTTCACTTTCCGCCAAAAGTGCCAGATCATCCGCGAAAGCCAAACACCTTATTTTCACACCTTCTTTCTTACCTCCTATCCTTACACCAGATTTATTGGTTTCCCAAACGTCTTCATAATTTTTTCTAAAACAATATTGAATAAAATAGGTGATAAGCCTTCCCCTTGTCTTAACCCTGTTTTAATTTCGAACGGTTTACTAATTTCCCCCCTGAATTTAATTTTAGAGTAGGTCCCAGTTAAAGTTTGTTTAATTATACTAATTGTTTTCTGATCTACTCCGTCTAGTCTGATTAAGGATAGGATTAGACGAACTAAAACGAAACCTTCTGGGGCTAACAACCTCAGTCGTAATTTAGTTGGGAACCCAACCACAATCAACCAAAATATATATATATATATATATATATATATATATATATATATATATATATATATATATATTTTTTTTTTTTTTTTAAATTTCATTTGAGATTTTACCTCTCCACCACAAGAAACTTTATGGACTTTTCCTCTTGTTAGTCCTCATCTCTCTTACTCATTCTCTCCGGTTCCTTTTCGTTTGTTCCGGATATCCCTTGGCATTCTCCAGTCTCTTAAATATTCTGATTAGTACTCTTCGTATATATATATATATATATATATATATATATATATATATATATATATATAAATGCCAAAAAAAAGTTGACAAATAGAATTAAGAAGAGGGTCTAAGTAGAAGGAAGACAGGGCAGGTTATGGCAGTAAGGGGATGGCAGGGGAGGAGGGGGTAGCTGTCGCTGGCAGTACTTCTTGATTTATTTCCCTGAAATATTCCCTCCTTCAGAGCTCCTATCCTCTCCTCCTCTCCTGTTCTCTCTCCTCTACTAAAGCTCTCTTATCTTCACATATCTCTTCGAAATTTATCGCCATTATTTTATGAAACTCCTAAAACAAACAAACCTCCAATTACATAACTATTAGACAAATAATCGTCTTTTCTGTTTTATATTTTGAGGGAATTGTACCACCTACATCACGGTATACAAGTCGACCATATTTTTTTTTTTTTCTGTCGTTTGAAAAAAGAGCTTTTGTTATTTAAAAAAATTCTGAGCTATTTTGATCGATATCAACACAAATGTCTGACTTTATTTTGATCAAGTATTTTTCAAGCGTTCCAACGATCTGTTTTAGTTGTGATTGTTTTATAAACCTTCTTCCTCTTCATTCTTCCCTTTATACGGGCAAGTCAGGATTCAAAATGAAGAATTAGGTGTTCCTCCAGCCTTCTTCGCACCGCAGTTCGAGAATGTCGGATCAGTGTTTTTGTCTCTAAAATCAGTTCCTATAAAATTAATTATATTAATATTTAATTATGAATTCAAAATTCAAAAGGCGACAGGGATCAAAGATACATGTTAGCCTTATAGAATTACATCAGAAAAATTATTTACGCTCGTGTTGCTATGCTGGTGGTTCTATTTTTTATTATATTCTATAAACTTTAAAACTATTTTTCATATTTTTGTTAAAGATTTTTTTTTTTTTTTTGCTTGTTTTACTATTTACTTCCGATTGAAGATATGTGGATTTAGTAAATTCTGAAATACTGCGCTTCGAAAGGCGCGTTTTAGTCCATATCTGAGATTAATATCGGTTCTTAATACTCATACTCCCAAGAAATAGATGAAAAATGATGTTTTGGTTTAATAAATGTAAGATTTGATTTAGGAAAACATTAAGCCTGGCTGTTATATATATACAATATAAAAATAAAATTGGGATAATCCGACATTAGAATCTATCTTTAAGATTAAAAAAAAAACATTATTTTTACTAATGCCTTTTTTTTTTAACATGGTACATGTTTTTATGGGGACTAACTGAGTTTCAAGAGTGTAGCCGCCCGGTACCTCTCGTAACAATTATTATTGTTACTCATTAATAACAAAAATTCCAGTACAACACGTAGTGTCGTGCCACTCAATGTCGCTCTTTAACTGTAACACTATGTTTTTAACAAACACTCAATCACATTAAAAGATCCAAAAGGATGATATTTTGTAAAACTATGTTTAGATACATTATATTTTAATAATATATGTATCAATGTACTATTTTCTTTTGAATAAAGATGTTTTGAAGTAAAAAAAAAACATGTAGTGCTTCTTGTCTAGACTTGGTGTTTGCACATAATATCATGCGCACCAGTATGAACAACATTACCAACTTTATTTATCATAAACTTATATCATCTACACCCGAAAAATGTACTGATCCTACTCAAATCTAAATATATTACTACCAAAAAAACATTCTTCGTTTTCTTGCTTTGATTCTTGGTCTAAACGGAGATTATTTATTTCTTTTTTTTTTTTTAATTAATGCTTGTAATTTTATTAGCTGCTAAATTACAGTAGAGGCTAGATTTAAACTCAGGAGGGTATATTCAATCCCCGAGTCGTTTGTTGAATTACATTCTACCTGTGTTTTGTTTCTTGTAAAATTAATGCTCACTGATGCGTGGAAGATTTTTAGTATTCCGGTCAGTGGGGTTCCGTTCAAGATGACACAAGTTATCAATTATGGCTGCTGCTTAAGCTGATATTTTAAGTAAAATACCTATTGTGAGAGATAATTTGATCAATATTAGTGATATATGATGTGACAAGAATTAATTTGTCTGGAAGGAGTGGGCATGGATATCCTCCGGACGTCAAAAATCTTTAGATCCGTAAATATTATATTTTAGAATCTTTCTTTCTGAAATATTTCTTTTAAAAATTGTTCAAATTGTAGCCATGGTTCAATATTGGACAAGACAACTTCCAGAAACTATCCAAAGCCAATAATGGCGACCGGAAGTCGAAACGGCCCCTCCTAAGCAGCAGAGATGTCACACGTTGGAGGAATTAAATTTAAATGACTCTGAGAAGGGAGGGTGGGGGTAATAGTGAGGAGAGGGGGAAGAGGATGACTTCCTGTACAAATTATCCGGATCTAATCCCGTACTAATTACCTGGCAGGCCCCAGATCTAGGGGGCAGATAGTCGTTGGCGTTTCTCATTAGTCGGCTCATGATAAGGTGGCGCCCATCAAGTTCCCCTCTCCAGGGGTTGGGTTGGCACCACTGACGCTAACGACCGATAAAGATATCGATATATACTGCCGAATATTAGTCAAGGTCTCTCTGGTGGAAAGTTGTGTTAGTTGAATCTAGTGGCTCCATCTATTTAATCACTGATGGCCATTCCTGTCATTACTATACCTGACTTAATTTTTTTAATGTTGTTTTTGGTATAAGCATATATAGTATATTCCCTCTTGGTAAAAGTTTTTACTATCCTGCTTTGCAGTGACACCACGTCTGTCTCGAATGATATGCTGTACCAAAAATAGCTTCTAGTTTTACATTATTCATAAACCTACGACCTCTTGTCTTACAATATCCTTTCACAAACCACCACTAATCCATGTTGAACAGATTCTTTATCTAGGACTCGATCTGGACAAACGTTTAACCCTCTAGTGCATAGTGTAGCATATCTGCAACATTATATTTATACTTATGCCAGCGAACTCTCTTTGCTTTTTCTGGAACTAAATCTTGTATTGGAGATGCTACATCATCCTTCTTGTCATGAGAGGACTTTGCATGCCATAACTGGACCAGAAATGTCTCTAATTGTCATTTACATCTGCAAGTCCTCATTTGTGGAGACTCCTCCTTCCTTCCAGTAAAGTGTTCTTATTTCTTTTTATAACATCCATTGTGCTTTTTTATCAAATAAAATTTCTGTGGCTTTTCCCAAGATATTTAGTTTGTAAAATATCAATGAGGATAGAATTCTTTTTTTTCATTATCGAGATAAATCACTTTTAAGTTATGTGCAACATAATGTATATTATTAATTAAAATGGTTTGTAGGTGAAAAAGATTTTTTTCAGTATTTTTCTTTTAATAACCTAACCAAAACATATTCAAAAAAATTTATTGGAATGAAAAATAAAAAATCATTCACTAAACGGTTAACTTGGAATCCACATACCTACAAGACTAAAAAGGCAAGAAACTACTCGTCGTTTTCGAATTTTTCAACATTTACTAGACAAACGCTCTATGATACCGATTTATTACATAAGACTCATGTATATGAAAGTATATTATATACCTATTTCACCATACGGAGCTGATCTAGTTGTCAATAAGCAATTGTCTTCGAAAAATCCTTAATGCTCCTTACTTTGTCACCAATAAACTTATCGATAAAGATCTTAATGTTTTATATGCTGGTTATTTGGCCCAAAGCAGATACCTATCCTTTCAAAGTAAATTCTATACCCACTCGAATCCACTAGTCTCCCAACTTGCCTCACACTCGGTTCCCGTTTATCTATATATTTTCGAACATTTTAAATATATGTTTAATTACACAAATGTATTCACCGTTAAGTATAAATATATAATTTTACAAAATATTCAAATATATTAAGCTTTAAACTTGCCGGGTCAGGGCGATAAACTTTTTTATTATCTTTCTCATTGCATGTTATTAAATGATTTTTTTTTCTCGCTTTTTTTTTTTTTTTTTTTTTTTTAACGTTAAGATTTTTAACTGTATCCATTATTGCTGCCTATAATGTATTCATTCTGAACATTCATATATGTTAAACATTCATCATAAGTTCTTGTATTGGTATTTATTTTATCATGTTAGCGAATACAAGCGATCTACTTCCTTAGAACTCTTGATAAATGTTTAATATACGAAACTAATCTCGAATAAAAAATACTTATTGATGTAGCAAATAATTCATCCTATACTAATTAAAAAGATACTAACTTGATTTACAAAGAGATTGTAAGCGAATGTCTAATTTTTAATTAGATGTAAATGCTGTTCTACAATTTTTTTTAAGTACTTGTAGACGGGTTATTTTAATATTAAGAGTTTTACTCTGTTGTAATTTGTAGGTTGTTCATTTTCTTTCTCTAGTGGCTACATGAAAATATTCTGGAAGGGGTAGTAGGCGGGGGGTTCAAGAGAGAGAGAATGTTACAGTTGAAAAAAAAAAGAAAAAAGAAAACTGCTAAGGAATAAAAGTATAAATGAAGGAAGAAAGCGTTTAATAAAAAAGAAGAAGAATAAAAGAAGAAAGAAACTGCTAAGAAGTCCCCCCCCTTCACCCACTCCCGAGTTAAGAGTGTGCTTTGATTAAGTTGGGGCAGATTGCTGGGAGCTATCAGCCGCCTCGTCCCGAGCTCGTTGCCCCCTTCTTTTCCTCCTCACTTGCCACCTTTATGTCCACTTCTCCAGTTCAATTATTTGTTTCTAATTCTATCCGGCTTGTCGGTGGCAGCGGATGGCCTGATTACAAGTCTTCTTAGGCATAAGGTTCTCGTTGTAATGGAATTAATTTAATAAATTTTTCGATTCTATCCATTTTCATTCCGTAATATAGAATAGAATAGAATAAAAAAATAATTTTATTCTGGAACTAAGTCCCTTAAAAATAACAGATAAGTACAGGTATAACTAAATTAAATCTGGTTAGAGACATAATGAGATACAAAAGAAAAGAGAAAAACAATAATACATTAATGACACTATGTACATAGATGATATTTAAATAAAAAGAAAAGAAAACAAGATAACATTCTACAGATTAGAGGAGATAAAATTAAATGAGAAAAAAATAAAATGATATAGACAAATCTTTTGGTACAATGATATGATTTGTATGTACAATAGAAGTACCCAATGTTATATTCATGGAAAGTGAAATTTGTATTAAAAGGAATCTCAATTATTCGAGAACTGAATCCAGCAATGCAATTATAAATTTTGACTAAGTAGTTAGATAGTTAGCAAGCGTCAGTCTGGATGAGAAGGAGGTATTGGAAATAGAAATATTTGAATGTTTTCAGGGATTTAGCTTGTCTGATGTGAGGAGGGATGGAGTTCCAGAGGATTGGTGAGCGGAAAAGGAAGGAGCGTTGGAATGTTGAAGTTCTATGGGATTGGGTATACAGATCAGAATGACGGGATCTCGTATGTAATGGATTGACTGCAGATCTGAATTGAAGCTTATTGTAAATATAAAAAGGTTGAAGGGTATTGATAATTTGGTACAGGAATGTTCCATGGAAATATTGTTTACGGAAAGGATGATACAACCAATTTAGTTGGGAATAGAGGTGGGAAACATGGGAACGCCTGTTTATTAATATATGTATACATTAATATATGTTCACTAATTACACTGTTCTGCATCAAAATACTCCCTTCTAGAAAATTTTTGTTTGAGTTATGTTGAACTCGAATCCGAAGTTATAAATTTTTTTCGACATTTCGAGTATATTTTTATCATTGAAAGCTTTAACAAAAAAAAAAAAAGAAAAAAAAAAAGATATTTGACTTTTTACATTTTGACACCTTTATAGTTCTAGGAAGGTTTAGGAATAATATAATCTACTGATTTCGTTAAATTTAGAAAATGGACTGATGTGCAAAGGCAACATTCTGCTATCGAGTTTACAATGGTAAAATTACTGAATTCCTCTGTACCAAATTTTGAATCTGTAATA
The DNA here is from genome assembly GCA_003667255.2 of Euschistus heros. NCBI lineage: Eukaryota > Metazoa > Arthropoda > Insecta > Hemiptera > Pentatomidae > Euschistus > Euschistus heros. Next base: position 653,462 of record RCWM02000082.1, read on the forward strand.
ATTCAAATGTACAATATTGAGTGACAGAAACGAAGTTTGGCACACTGTCGATATTTGTATGGTTATTAAAATCCAACCAAATGAAATCATTATTTCTGCCTAATAAAAATTATCACCGAATCGAAATTCCGATACTTTGCTTTTTGATATTGTGTGTAAAAATATTATTAGTGGATTTTTTGTTGTAATTCCTGAAAGAGTTTCTTAATAGTCTCTGTCCATCTGAATTACCAACACATTCATTAAAATTAAAAACCAGATGTCCAATAATTTATTTACGTGAACTTCAACCAGTTAATTAGTGCAATGGTAAAATATTAAAAATTAATGCTATGGGTGGAAGTACCATTGAAGAAATAATGTTCAATTGATACTTCAATAGACGTATATCGATAAACAAATAAAATTGAATTATTAGTTGAAAATTAATTAAAATCTAAGTTCTTTACTTACGAGAGCAACACCAAAAAAAAAAAATGTATTTCTTTTTGTATCCATAAAAGATAAAAAATTATGTATCCTGTTGTAAAGTCTTCTCGGATACTTTTCCCACTTTGCCATTAGAAGGCGGAAGCCGTTATCACCTGACAGGCTAAGTGGCAAAGTGGCAAAGGAGGCACTAAGTAGGGTTACTAAGCCCGACAGATTATGTAGATGCAATGTAATGCCGGGAGAACTTTGTCACGTCGGGTATCTGTCACCCTACAGGGATTACCGAACCACCTTATATTCCGCCCGATAAGAAAACTCTCATTAAAGCTGTATTAATGATGCAGAACCCCTGCTAGAGGTAGGGTAAGGGGTGGGGGGATTAATACCAAACACAAAGTATCCATTAATACTAATTCGTCTTCTTTGCTTTGTCCTTCAAGAATAACAAACTGATAAAGCATTGTAATCCCCACATTATATATCGATAGAAGAACGATAAGTAAAAAGTCTTGAAGAAGGTATTGAGTTGTCCGGGATATAATGTCCGATATCTTATCATAACGTTTTTCTTTTTTTTAACACTAAATATATATATATATATATATATATATATATATATATATATATATATATATATATATATATAAACACTTTTGATATATTTATTAACACTTCTAAATGATTACGGATTATGTCAATTGTGGGACCAGTTTTGCCTTGTTTGCTATACTTTGAAGTGCTGACATTGAATCAGTACAAATTTAAATGTGGATGTGCACTGTCGACGGATGTGTGTAATAAAGTAATTCATTGTAAAAACTTTACCAATTTTTAATATTCCTTATTCTTTTTAAATCATATATTCAATTTGCATTGCTTTTTCCTCTACTCCCATACATTGCCCATTGTCCTTCCCCCTCCCTCCACTGGTGGAACGAGTCAAACTGACATTACGGCCGCCCTTGAGATGTAAATTGAAGGAGGGGAATTGGAAGGAGAGTGGACAGAGCCGCTAACTGGCACTGCCAGAGCTCTGTAATCAGCAAGTTAGCCAGATCAGGGACTAACTTTCTTCAGCGGCAAGTTTGTGGCTTTGGCCGACAAGTCGGAGATGTCTCGCTCCAAAACGGCCATAGATTACAGCCGGCTTTTTAGTATGTGCTTTCTCTTATTCAGTTATTTCATCTTGATTATTTTCTTCTTTTTTAATTTTCTTGTCATATAGGTTTGTAATGTTTTACAGATCAGCCAGGATCTGACGATTTTTTGAGGCCGAAAGGCATTCATGGCCACTCTCCTTCCATATTTAGAATTAGTTTTCATTCTTAAGGATGCTGTTTTAAGATGGCAGAATTTAATGATTTTATTAGTTTTTCGTCCTTAACAGGCGATGTATCCTGGAGGATACTCACATTTAATGCATTTCGCTCAACAAATGACATAATTTCCGACGCATTATCGTCTAATATCGATTATTTAACCTTGAATTGTATGATACATGAGCGGGGTTAGCCTAGCTGTAGCGATTCAAAAGAAAAAGAAATGTATTCAAAAATTCCCGGACGGCCCGTTAAAGGGTTAAGTATAATATGTTAAATATTTAACTGTTTTTAAGTTATCCGAAGGATAACTTCCGCCATTGCTGTCCTTGAGGATACTATTTTATTAATATTAGAATGCTTAGACTCTGAATCATTTTAAATTCCTTAAGAGCTGAACCGTGTTCTTTCTATGGCTTTCTGAATATTGTTTGTTTTTTATGCTTCTAGAGTTCCCGTCGCGGTTTCACCGGCTCTCCTAAGTAAAGAACGAAGATAATTTTAACTTAATAATTAAAATTTTATTTATTAATACTATTATATAAAAGGACAAGCGATTTTTGTTTTGTGATCACTAATCGTAAAAACTACTAAACCGATCTGTACCAAATTTTAATTACAACTTCATCATAGTTCAAGGACGGTTTAGCAATAATAAAGTCTGCAGATTTTCAATTAATTTGTCGTTTCAAAAGCGATTTATTCTACTTGAAATATCACAAAGCTACGGTGCTTTGCTGAAATTTTGCTTATTTTCAGTAAAATTATTATAAAAAAAAACAACTAAAAATTTACCGATATATGCCTAGCGCCATTCTACAACAGTTTGCAATTGTACAACTAATGAACTCATCTGTACCAAATTTTAATTAGATCATCTTCATAGTTCTTGGAAGGTTTAGCTATAATAAAATTTTCTGTAATAATAATTTAAAATAATTATTATTTTAACCTACTTCAAAAAAAAAATCAGTGGAAACCAAATACGGAACAATAAAAGTAACAAACAAATTTAAGTACCTAGGTGAGACTATATGTAGCAACGGTTCGGAAAAAGAAAGTATAAAGGAAAGAACTATCTTTCCAACCTCTAACGTTTACAACAAAAAAACCCTGTCCACAAAAGCAAAAATAAGACACTACAACACAGTCGTTAAACCTGTGATTTTATACGGGACAGAAACCACTTGCATTCCTAGTCTGGAAGAACTACTAAGGATTGAACGGAGAATTCTCAGAATCTATGACCCCAAAAAGACTCAAGAAGGATACAGCTTTAGACCCAACTGGGAAATCTATAAAGATACAAAGGACATAGAAACGGAAATCCGGGTAAGAAGACTGAAATTCTATGGACAAATGATAAGAATGGTCCCGGAAAGACTAAATAAACAAATATTTCAGAAAATCCGTGGATATAAAAGCTCAGGAGGATATATAAAACAGATGAAAGAAGAAACGGAAAGATTAGGTATAACGGACCAGGACTGTCAGGACAGAGAAAGATATAGAAACAGACTTAAGGAATTGAAGGTTGTTGTGGGCAGGAGAAGTTCAAAAAAGGGAGTGGCGTAGACAAAAGAAAGAAAAAAAAGACACGCAGAAATAATGAAGGAAAAATGGAAGGAAAGAAAAAAACAAGAGAGGAGCCAAAAATTGATATTCGCGTGGTCTCTAAGGCCGTTTCGTGAAAAAAAAAAAAAATTTAAAAGTGTTGAATAACAGAAACGATGTTTGCTACACTGTTGTATACTTTTATTGTTAAAAATTAAAATTAAACCAGATAAACTTCTTGATATTATTTGAAAAAAAATATGGTTTTTGGGGACTTAAGTTGCAAGTACTGATAATTCAATCTATTATCCAAAAGAGTTTCTTAATAGTCTCTGTCTATCTGGATTAACAATTTATATTTTAAAATTGAAATTTGGATAATTATGCTTTTACCTAATCTTCAACCTCGTGAAAATATCATTGAAGATAAAATTCTCAATCGCATCCATCAATACATGATTTTGATTGATAAAAAAATAATATCGCAATCAGGTAAAATTATCTAAATTTTTTATTTATGTGAGCTAGAAGGATTGCTATTTTATCAATAATAATTTTGTACTGTAGAAAAAGGAAAACCATAAAAAAAATCCCTAAGTCTTCCTAATAATCGACATTTCAAGTTATGCCTCCTGATGCTATGGGAATGATTTGGTTACTGTTCTTGTTAGTACTGCATATAATTAATTGTTTGAGAAACAATTGAAATGGTAGATTAGTCGGAATCAACCCTGCACCATTGCACGGATCAAGTTGTTAAAGGTTACGTTAAAACAAAATTGGAAATCCACTTTTTAATAAGTTAGTAATCCAAATGGAGGGAGAAAAAAAATACTATATTATTAGGAATATATCTACTAATATATACTATATATATATTGGTATGAAGGGAAGTGGTGGGAGTGGGTACCTGGAGGGGGCGGGGACAATGAAGGCCACTAATTAAAGGTTATTGTCGAGAAGAAGAAGAAGCGATTGGTTGATATTGGCTCGGAACCTGACCAATCAGCTTTCTCCCCTGTCCCCCTCCCACCTTCTTATTGGCCTCTGTCTCCCATCTCTATACCTCTAGTGTATAATCCCTCTATTGGAAAAATAATGGCTATTTTGTTTTCTTTTATCAATATATATATGTTTTATATCTTTAATTTGAAGGATAAAGTATGATGTAACTCGAGTATTGAACGGACTCTTAAGTAAAAAAAATATTTAATATGCACTTTAAATAGCATCAAATAAGTTTTATTAAAGTCGACAATATGTTTACTAAGGAATAGGAAAATAGTTGCGATTGTTTGTCAAGTCAATATCTCAGTTATCTGTAGCGTTACGTTCCAATCGTTTAATTTCTATGTGTAAGTTCTATTATAGTTTTTGCTCCCAATCCAATATTAAACAGTTTTTTTTGTTTTTTTTTTGACATGGATAAGTTTTTTGACTGGGAGGTCTATATTTTTCTGTTGTAACGTGCTCTCCTAGTGCTGAGATAGAAATATTAACGATATTTTCCTTATAAGAAATCTGATGAATAGTATTTTTGTTATGTAATATTTTAATGGATCCGCCGAAAAACGTTCTAAGCGACAAACATAAAATTTTGAGTAATCAGTGAAAGAAAATCATAATCTAAAGTTTCTGTTAGTTTTGTAAGTTAGATTTTATATTTAAATATCAATTTGTTATATTTTGCATGTATAATAACATATAGGATTACTATATCATACTATGACGTACTATTTATTATACTTTTTAAAACCTTGAAAATCACCAGTTCGGAAATTTTGTCGCTTCGAATGTTTTTCGGCGGAACCATTAATTTGTCGATAGGGCCTACCGTTTAAGAGTCAAATTGGTTTAATGAAACAATCACGTTCGAAACGCCAATGGTGTTAACTTTGTTAACTTTGTTTATTTCGAATAATTATTTATGGTTCATCCTGTTAATTTTAAAATTTTAAATTGATCAAAAAAAGGAAAAAGTTAAGAACATTTTTTAAATGTAATCGACACTTGATTTAGATGTGTACTGATTGGCTCAAAAGTACAACAGACGAACCTATTCTGCTTCCTTATTATTAATTTAAGTAATTTGATTTTTTCAATTTTAAAATTTAAATTTATCAATAGAAGGAAAAAGCTGAGTTTGATTTTAAAATTTAATCAACAGTTTTTTTAGTTTTTTTTTATTTTGGAAGTTGTTTTGTTTTTCCTTACTATCTCCACCTTACAATAAATTATAGTACATATTACTTCCCAAATATTTCCTAGTCCTTTCCTTCCAGTTTAATTTCATTCAAGAGTCTAATATGCTCATTGTATAAAAACTGTCCTTCAGTCTTTTATTTCTTGTATTTAAACCTTTGACAGTCCATTTTAAAAATGGTGTAGTTCGTTTCCAATGTTCTGACTAAATCAGTCCGCCGTATTTTTATTTCCAGAAATGAAAACTTTATTTATTTTTAACCTCCTGCCATTCGGACACGATTTTTGATTAAGATTACTGCTTCTAGACAATTTGCTTTCACTATGTCATGGAGCCGTGTCTGGTTAACTACCTATGTTAGCGATACCCAGGGAGCACCGCGTGGAAGTAGAAAACAAATTAAACTGTTTTTAGAAAAGGTTGGTAGCTAGAGGACTACTATAGGAAGATAGGATGGGATCAGCAAGTAATAATGGTAATAAATAAATGCTGAAAAATAAAAATAAAAAGCAGGTAATTTATAATCCATTATATATAACGAAAGATAAATTTGTCCCAAAATCACATTAAGGACCAACTTTTGAACAATTGAAGGCTGATTACAATTTAATTTATTTGCACTTAATTAATTAACATCCGTTAATTAAGATGTGAATGTGATTCCTAATTACAATATTGTGTCAATTAATGTAACATGAAATGAAAAAAATAAAATGTGTATATAATTGAATTGAATTTAGCGTTTTATACCAGTGATGAATTAAATAAACTGCTGTATCATTTGTGAAATATAATTAATTAGCATCCTTTTCATTCTCACTTAAAGGAAAATTATGCATAATCCCACGCTCTATATTTATAAATAACCTTTTCTTTTATACAATATTAAAGAAACTCATCGTATTTAAAAAAAGAAAAGTTTAAAAATAAAAGAATAAATCTATATATAAATATCTTGTGGATTATGCTGGTTATATTCTAAGAAAATTGAATTGGATAGAAAATGAATTTTTTTTTTTTTTTTTTTTTTTTTTTAATTAAAACAGGATAGCGGATAATCCACTCCTTTTATTCCTTTACTTATTAAATATCCAATCAATTAGGTCCATAGAGGAGGAGGAAAATATAAAAGATGTCGGCGTTTGAGGGAAAACAGATGCTCGTTTTCCTCTATTTATTTTTTACACCAACAGTTTGATTTACATTTACCGTGGAATCTATATCCAATAGATATGCTTGTGTCTGCTGATAAGAGGCATTAAATGTTGATAAAAAAAATACGTGCATCTATTAAAAAAAAGGTTTATTAAATACAAATGAATAGAGTATATAAAAACAATATTATGCTCTACATATGCTATACAGTTCCACGTACACGTACTTCACGTACATATAATGATTTCATGTTGCAGCTTATTGAAAGGGGTCAGTCAAAGGGATAAACAATAAATAGACAGACGAAGATATTACAGTAAACCAACTGATATAAATATCACGATTCTTAGATCATTGTATTATTATGCTATATTTTAAATTGTTTATAAACTGTTTTTATTTCATTTAATATCGACTTTTTCATTTTTTTAATATATATTTTTTATTTATTTTCTATTTCTGTTTTAGATATTTTCTCGTTACGTTGCCATATTAAAATTTTTATTTTTTATCCCTTTAACCGATCTCATGTTAGAAATCTAAGAGGTATATTCATCCATTTACCAAAAACACCTCTTCGATCATAATAGTTTCAGAATTTAAATCGCATATGAATCTTTGTATGTATTACAAAAAAAAAAAAAAAAAAAAAAGAAATTTATTATAGTTAAAAAATATTGTGTGTACTTATAATCACACTACAGAAGTGAAAACCCCTGCATTAGGCCCCAAGCCACTGAAGTATATTCTTGACCTCTCCTTCTCGAAAAATAATTTTTTGTGCTTTTGAAAATTTATTAAATATTGCCTTTTTTAAAAATTATTCTCCTTCCATTTAATCCTTTTCACCGAACATGAAGGGTACAATTTTGAGATCTGCCAGAATCTAACGAAGGCTGCTTGATATCCCACCATTACTATTGTTTATCAAAGTTTTTAAATTATTTTTCTGTATCTCATTCCAACTTACATTAATTGTATTTGAATTGTAAAGGAACTTATATCGGAATAATTAAAAAAACATTTTTAAGTCATCGTTCGTCTTCTATCCAGTGTGGTTCGCCCTAAAGAAGACCTGCAAGGCAGCTCGAAACGTTGGCACACAATTTAATACACAAAAAGTATTTCTACTTGGACGTGGTGTTCCTGTTTGACTGACCTGATTATCTTCTTCTCCTTTCATCTTAACAGTCATGTATACTTTAATTATTATTTTTAAAAAAACTTTTTATAGTTATTATAAAAATAACGTGAGACATTTCAATTCAACCTTTCCCTTTTACAAATAAACTTAATGTTAATTGAATTGTGTTGGGGAAGATAAACGGAGTTCTAAGCCTACCTATCAGATATCTTACAATTCCCTTAGTTGAATATATGAAGTATCATATATTTTTCCTTAAAAATTCTTTTAGCGGAGTTTTGAGTTTAGCCGAGTTGGGAGTGGTTGGAAGAATCGAAAGCGGTGCCGATGTCGACAAAGAGTATATATAGGCAATTTCCCTTTTGAAGGAATTGGTTATGGATGAGGTTACCACAATGTCGTTGTCACAAGCTCGTCCTTCTATCTTCTATAACAGTATACGCACTTCTCATCAACTTTCAACCAAATGCTCTTTTTATTTAATATATATATTTTAAATAATTATATAAATATACTCACACACAAATCCCTAACTATTTTTTGAATATTAAATGAAAAAAAAAAAATCAATTTCTTCCTCACTAGAAAAAACAATAATCATGTCTTTCTACAGTTACTGGTTTTTCCAATTCACATTTTAGAATAATGAGAATGAAACTACTTAAATTAATATTTAAGTTAAATTAACAATCAATGGTTAATCAAAATTGATGAAGTTAAGAGAAAATATAGGTTTCAAACGTGCTTTTTTTTATTCAAAGCAATATAACTCTTAAACGGTAGGCCCTAGCGACAAATGTTACTTAACAAAACATATTCTCTATTAAGAAGCTTTTCCTACGTTTGATAGGAAAAGCTTCAGCATATTTCCGATTCGAGCAACACCAACAGAGCTAGAGCGTGACAAAATGTTGCATATTTAAAGGTTGAAAAAGAAATGTTACACCAAAAAAGGACAGAACCACAACCAAAAGACATATCCATCTCAATATAACAAAATATATTGGCAGTTGTAAAAAACTTGATAGTCAGTGATTTCGATATTTCCAGGACTATGGTTTGAATAAGTAGAGCTGTTATAATGTCTAGGCTCTATAATATCAAGGAGAAATTAAATTCAAGAGGTAATAAAGAAAGATTAAAAATCGGAAACGCTGGTTATTTTCTCGGTCACAAAACTACTCAGCTGGCATAAAAACTTTGACAAACAAGACTATTACACTACGAAAAGATTATTATGCACACGAAACGTGCATGCAACAGCGCCTTTAAGCGTGTAATACATTTGTAAAATGAATACAAAGTTTATTATGACTTTGAGGTTTATTTTTTCTTCGATGTGAAGCCGGTTTTAACAGCTTTAGCAATGATGTGTTCAATATTAAAATCAAAGAAATATAAAACTAAAATATAATACTTACCGAACGATTATTTTCTTATTTTTATCGTTACAAAAATAATTATAATCCTCAGAGAGTACGTCTTTAGTAGAATATGAATTTGATTAAGTCAACGAAAGAACTAAAAAAATACTTTAGTAGATGTACAATTTTGTTTATCTGATAAAAAATAAGTTTTTTTTTTTTTTTTTTTTTTTTTTTGTAGGGGATCGGAATACTGACCACAAGGTCGATAATCTCCCCTCTACTCCTCCGTGATCCTCCTTCTGATGCTAAACTGATTTATTTTATAATTAACGTAATTGAACATATGTTAAAAGGGGTCACCTGTGGTGTAGTGGTTAGCATAGCAACCTACTAAACCCAAGATCGCGGGTTCGCAGCCCGGCAGATGACCCTAGGATTTTTTAAAGGGAGTAAAAAATCCTTAGCTATGCCGTTCTTCGGAAGGGACGTAAAATTGGGGTCCCGAGCCTGTGCGATGTCAGGTACTCGTTAAAGATCCCTATCCTAATTATACCTGGATAGGCAAAATTTTAGGACTCCCACCGTAGCATCGTCCGATTAGCCATAGCAGCATAAAGTGACGTTAAACGAAATAAACAAACAAACATATGTTAAAACAGCTGTTACTTAAACATAGGTTAAATAAAAAAGATTTGGATTAGTGTTTTCTTTTTTTTAAAACTATTTATTGATATTTACAATTGTATACATCATATACAACAAGTAAATTTGAGGAAAATGATTACAATTATATATCTGTTCTAGCTGTTAGTATCAGATTAATTAATTAACACACACAGAATTTATTCAGAGAGCAGATTTATTAATAGAGAAAGTAAATACACAGTAATTGTAAAACCGACAGGTACAATATATATCCATAATCTCCTCATGAGTTTACTCAATTACCATTTGTTCTTCTTAAAGTTTATAAAATTTGAAATAAATTAAATTATAACAGCAGAATTTGGATTGTAAAAATTAAACAAATAACAATATAATGAATAAAAAAAATATGTTAGGTTACAATAAAAAAGAAAAAATTGCAATAAAATAAAGAAACATTTATGTCACTTATGAAGGCCAAATATTAATAACTTGTAAAGAACTACAAATTAGTAGCACTTGAATAAAAGTTTTACATTTGAAGGTCTCTAGGCCATCTCCTTTTCAGATGCTTTGGAACGTCATCGGGAATCTAGAGGGAAGCAAGTTAGGAGGCTGGTGCAATTGAGTGGTTATAGAGTTTACTATAAAATGATAGGTATCTGGTTTAGTACTTTTCAAAAAGGACAACAATGGTGGATTTTTAAAAGGACAACAATGACAAAATATTCTTTGAATAACTAAAAGATCATTTAATCGGATCAAATCTCAAAATAGTATCCTTAAGGACGAATCCTTATTTATTGGGAAGGAGAGTAGGACGTCCTTGCGACGCCAAAAATCTTCAGATGCTAAGAGATCTGAAAACAGTATCTGCCATTACGCCGAAAAGAATATTGTTTTCAGATCTGCCAGGATCTGACAATTTTTGGCGGCTGAAGGACATCCTTGGTCACTATCCTCCCCAACATATTAATTTTCGTCCTTAACGATACTATTTTGAAATATTCCAGGATTTAACGATTCTAAGATGGCGGAAGGATATTCCACTATTTTTCTCCTTTTGAAAATCCACCATATTTGTACTTTTTGAAAATTAATTAAATTATTCCCGTATAATCCTTCGAATTTTGGTCCTGTCTAACGCATTTGTAGGGAGTTAGGAGATTGTTTTTGAACACTTAACCCTTTCCGTCGATAGCTTTTACTAAATAATCTGCAATATATTATATTAAGGAATATTAAGATCTTACAATAAAAGTAGCGTGACATAATGTGAAGTGTTGAGGATTTTACGAAGGATTTTGGATTGTAAGGTTTGGATACGAGAAGAATTGGAAGGTTTAGTAGAGCTCAATTCGGTATGCCCAAGTGGGTCTAATTACTGTCATGTAAATTTCTTTTGAAATTTGTTGGGAAATTGGCAGGCTTGTCTATTAAATGTTGGAGTAGTCGGAAGCGATGAGCAGTTTCTTGTCTTTTAAGTCTGCTATGGGAATAAATTAAAATATAAAATATTTATTAGGCAGGCTTAAAATATTGTTTTTATACAGATACAGTCACTTTATTATTAACTTTATTTCCACGATATATCATAATGAACCATTGGATAGAGGTCTAGTTTATTTTAATTACACCTTGCTTTGGTTTAGAAGTGCACTTGATATGGATGATGTCCCTTGTGGGGTTTAACTGCTTGTGCTTAAGCTCCCTGGTATACCAAGTGCAGCCTTAATAGTTGTTGCAGACCGTTTTCTTAATAATGTCTTCATTACAGTCGGCTTTGGAGTTTAATGTAGGTCATTAAACTTAGTCCGGCTCCCGGGTAGGCTAAGTACGGGTTTGCACAAAGTCTAATGGGGTCGGCACAGCTCTGTAATTCTCATTTTAAATTGAGTAAAGTCAGTCGTTTATTTTTTTTTTCCAGCGCTCTGACTAAAGATTGGTTCGTTTTATTGAAAAAATATTTTACCTTGCCTATTTCTTTATTACTAGGATTGATGAATTATATGCCATTTCTGTTGGAATTTCGTATTCAAAGACTAATTTGAAGAAAGTTAAACATTCTTCTTCAGTGCTAAAAACACACAATAATTTCCCTAGTATCCACTGCTTTACCTCAAAATCCGCCCAATTCATTTCCGAAATTCCATTAAAAATCTGTGAGTAACTGTTTATCAACATATTTCTTGGAAAAATCATGTTTCCCAAATCATGAGGAAATCCATTTTTATTCTTAAGCAATATTATTCTTAAATAAAATTATTCTTTTCCATTACCGCGATTCATTACCACTAAGTGCTCGACAACTACGGAAGCATAGTATACGGAGGACTGTCTAGTGAGCTTGAAATGAGATGTAAAATACTAATGAACTGTTTTATTGGATTTATTTTTGGGATCTCTAGTTGTTCTCACATATCTCACTGGTATTCTGAAAATGGGTTGCTTTACCCCAGTTTCCAACTTCAATACTTCCAAGGGGCACTCATATTTCTATCCTTGAAAACCAAAAAACCTATATTCATATTCATGACCTCCATACCCTGCGCTCTTCCATCCACCTCTTAAATACTAGAACCCAACCCATCCTGTACACTCCTGCGCATCGAACTGCATCCTTCGAAAAATCCTTTATTATCCGTGCTTCCTCTTTATGGAATTCATTGCCCATCTCCATTCGAAAAAGCTCCACTCTTACTTTCTTTAAACACCATCTATTTCTTTACCTCTTTAATTTTCAACGTTCAATTGTAAAACATTAATATTTATTTTATATACATTACAGTAGTATACATAACATGTATCCTTTTACAATATTTCTCATTTATTTTGTAACTCATAATTTAATTATTAATCAATTTTTATTATTTGTTGTAATTAATTATCATAGCCAGATGATCTTCTTATGTATTGTAAAAAAATACTTGTAACTCTTGCTGTTTCTCAACGAATTATTTATCCTAATTAATTTGTTCTCTGGATTCTATCACGTGTACGTCAACTTTAAATTAATTCAAATATTCCAACTCTCCGCCATCTTTTTTCAAAAAAAAAACTTTATTACTCTAATAACTGAATCGGTTATAACTATATTGAATAAATTGTATTCAAGGATTATATTCTGTAGGAAATTTATTTATACAATCCTTGAGTGGAAATAAAATCTCGGCCCAATTTGTCGCACGGCGACTTTAGAGAATTATAATGGCATTGGGGACTTAAATTATCGAAGTGGCCGTGGCGATAAAGTTGCTACGGTAGAGAGAGCGTGAGAGAGGGAGAGAGAGAGAGATCTCCCTTCCTAACACTTTTCAGTTTAGAACACATTGAATATTCAGGCTGAAGATACTTTGGAATTATCTCAAAATTAACTCATTTGTAATCTTGCCGATTCGTTATTAATTCCAACTTCTTTAACTTAATTAACTCTCGGCCGGGAATCTTTGAATCCCCCCCCTCTCCTAATGGGTTCAGGACAGTCCTCTTTAATATTTCCTATTCCTCCATCTTTCATTTTTCTTTTTCTTCTGTTCTATAATAATTGCTTTTATAAATGCTTAGCACGACTATAAAACGATGGATTTAGTCCATTCAATCAATGAGTGCTGAAATAAGGGCTGTAGAGTGCATTAGATATGCGATAACATTGGACTTCACAGCTTCATTAGGAGTAATTAGATGGTGAACATACTAAAAGTGAGCTAACGGTGGTGGGGAGGGAAGAAGGTCCCATTTTTGGTTTTTTCGATTATATCTCGAAAACGGTGGAATCCGCGATCGTTTCTCAGAAAAATATGTCAGAGTCAATGTTGTAGAACATTAAATTAAACGGTTTTGGCACTTGTAGGAAATTTTTGGCACAAAGTGACGTAAAAATTATTTCTATTTCGAAAATTATTGATTTTCAATAACGTACATCTCGGAAACCGTTGGAAGTGTGACAAATATGAATAGAAACAATTCTAAAGGAAATCTAAGTTCAAGTTCAACAGAAGGTCTCGTAGTTTTGTTTACAAACTGTTTAGGTTATGTATACACTCGCAGTTTGTTTGTTTATTTCGTTTAACGTCACTTTTATGCTGCTATGGCTAATCAGACGATGCTACGGTGGGAGTCCAAAATTTTGCCTATCCAGGTATAATTAGGATAGGGATCTTTAACGAGTACCTGACATCGCACAAGCTCGGGACCCCCATTTTATGTCCCTTCCGAAGGACGGCATAGCTAAGGATTTTTTACTCCCTTTAAAAAATCCTAAGGTCATCTGCCGGGCTGCGAACCCGCGATCTTGGGTTTAGTAGGTTGCTATGCTACCCACTACACCACAGGTGACCCCACTCGCAGTTTTCAGTGAGTTCTATTATGTGGGTTATTTATATCTGTCACTTGAGGTAAGTATGATGGTATAGAAGGATCAATACAATGAGCATTAATGAATTGTTTCCGACTTCTATTGGAATTCTTTTTATTTTAAAACTATTTTCGAATATTAAAGATTCAACAGTTCTAAAAATTAAAAAAAAAAACATTTTAAAACATCAGCACTTTGTTACATAAATTGTATAGGTAATGAAACGTTACACATCTCACATATATAATCTATAATAAATAAAAGAGACGAAAACTCGATAAGGATTTTTGTTTTTTCCCTAAAAAAAAAAAAAAAAAAAAAAAAAAAAAAAAAAACCTTGTAGTGTAAATTTTTATCAAAATATGAATTTAGTACTATGCTGCAAAATTGTACATTGTTAAATTTCATTGGATTAAATTTAATTTTTATTATTATTATCAGAAGTATCTTTTCCCAGGAATCGAATTTAGATAATCGATCCACGATACTAATTATTTTATCTGATCGACGGCAATTTAATTGTAATCGTTTTTTGTGAGCTCAAAAATGTTTTGCATAGTTCTTCAGCCCTACTCTACATCCAAGCTGTTTGTTTTGTTCTTGTGTTCGAAAATAGTTCACGTGTTGTAATCCGCTTGAGAGAGGATGCTGTGTTGCATGTTTCACATATTGATAATTCCAGGACTCAAATTTAAAATTAGAAATTCAATAATAGATGTTCCTGTAGTTGATTTCGTTCCGTTGGTATTTATACCATAACATAGTATTTTTACATGGTGGAAAAATACCTAGTTGCTCAGGGATCCGGTCTCAGACTTCAGACCAAGAAATACACCAATTATAATTTAACCGCGATAAATTTATTTCTATATTGTTTTAACATGAAACATGTTTTACCGGTGACCGGTGATTGATAGTTTAATATTTGGAGAATAGGAACTGATAAGAGCTTAGCTTTCGTTTTAATAAATTACACTGTTACTTGGAGACAGGTTGTAATGAGTGAGCTCCTTTTGGCTTTGTTCCTCCTAATACGAAATAAAATATTTCAACCTGGATTTGACCGATTTTGCTCGATCCCTCTTTTTCTAGTAGTGTTGGTTTCTCCGAAAAATAGGTAATTTAGTTAGACCTTGAAAAACTATAATAAATATTGTAAATAGTCCCATTTAGTAGTAACTTAGAAAAACCTAAGTGATTGTGTATTTATTTACCTGACTAGCCCGCTCTCCTTTTCTTTCTGTTACATCCCAGCCAGTTTGAAGCTAATAGTTCAAGAAGTTCTTCCGTTTTTCCTTCTTAGGCGGCCTCAAATAAGGAGGAAAAGCTGAGGTGTTTGATATCTTGTGTGTGTGTGTGTGTGTTTATTGAGTTTATAAAGGGTTATATATTTAATTTTTAAATAGAGTGATAAGACTAAAACGACAAAAAAACTGCCCTTCATTACAGACTACTTTAACATTTATTAGACAAACGTTCAAAGCTCCCAATTAATTTCAAAAGACTCATATACATGACTGTGATTAGACCTATTTGGACGTACGGAAGTTGGGCAATCCTACTCCAAATCCTTCGAAAAATCCTCATGCTCCTTACTTCGTCACCATTAAACTTATTCATAAAGACCTTAATGTTCCATATGTTGCTGAGTTAGCCCACACCGGATACCTATATCCTTTCATAGTAAGCTCCATAATCACCCAAATCCGTTAGTTCACTGTGTGTTCACGATATGTTCTCAACTTGCTTCCCACTCCATTCCTGATAATCCTCCGAGACTTCTGAAACGAAGATGGCCTATAGACCTTCTAGTTTTTAATAAAGTGCTACTGATGAGTAGTTCTTTTCAAGTTTTGACATGTTGTAATCGTTCAGATGTAAATATCAATAAATTTAAAAACCTGAAAAAAAATATATATATAGTGATGATGAACTAGATAATGAATGAGCAAGAGGGTTGGGATGGTTGGAATTTTTTTGATGGAATTTGGAGGGGCATCAGTATCAAGGGAAAAAGGTATATTGAGATCATTATGTAGGGTTTTGTTGGAGACATAATATGTAGCATTTACAATAGTACGAAGGACTTTGGATTGAAAGGATTGAATGCGTTTAATATTCGATTGTTTTACTGTCCCCACAGTTCAAGTCCATAGATCCAAATAGTTAGTTTTATATATGAGGAGTTTGTTTTCAATAGAGAGTTGGGATGTCCTATAAGTCTTCGATTAAAATTTTCCAATTGAATTGGAAAATAATTTATCAATCCTAATTATGGAGGTCATTACTTATTAATACCCCCTAACATTAATTCAGCTGGTTTATTACAGGGTCTCTTATCCAACTTCTTTTTGCCCTACAATATGTTTTACAAGATTTTTTCTGGTTACTTTTACGTGCTTTTATATTAAATAATTATATTAAATTTACACTTTTATACGTTTGATAGCATTCCTCATCGCGGCTTCGTAAAGAACTTAGATTATTTTAATTAATAATTGAATTTCATTTGTTTATCGATAAAAATCTTGTATTGAGGTATGCAATTGAGCATTATTTCTTCAATAATATTAGGAATATCAATAATTCTTTAACTAGTTTAAATTACTCTAATTAGATGTTTTAAAGATTACATAAAAGCATAATTGGTCATCCAATTTTTAATTTTAATATATGAATTGGTAATCCAGATGGACAGAGACTATTAAGAAACTCTTGCGGATAATGTATCTCATTATCAGTGCTAACAACTAAAGGCCCATGAATTATATTTTTAAAAACAATATCAAAAAGCTAAGAGTCAACATTTTTAATTTCTATATAATGCCGTACCTCTGTAACCTCTCATTAACAATGATTCACGCGAACTATAGGTCACTTTTCAAGCTTAAATGTTTTCCATTTAGTATTGCTTGTCATCTCTCATTTTTATCCTTCATTCTCTCTAACTTTTCCTTTGATCGTACTTTTCTAATATTCATAATAAATCCTATTCTGATGAGCCTCCTGTATTCTCTATTATTTTTTTATTTTGGGGTCAACTAAATATCTACCTTTCCATGGTTCTTTTTAGGAAAGGCACTTTCAGCCAATAGGGATGGTCTTTTTTTCTGTTCTGAACAGAGTGATGGAGTCACTCCTTAGGGGAAACATTCCTTAAACTATGAGCATGTATTTGTTGTCACACATGAAATGACCGTTTTTAGGACCAGGAAGAAAATATTTTCAATACCCTTCTGTCAATGGATTACCAAGTTTTCTATTCCAGATTTGATAGACGTTGAGTCACGTGATGAAAGGAATTCAGAAAATGCATTTTTAATGTCTAAATCATTGGTAAGCAGTTTTCCTCGCAAAAAGATGTCCAAACTCCGAAAAAAGTGGTAGTCTGTAGGAGATAAATCAGGGGAATATGGGGGGTGTGGTAAGACTCCATAGCTCAACCCCTTTAATTTATTCACTGTCTGTATTGAAACATGAGGTCGGGCGTTATCATGAAAAAGGATAGGTCCTTTCCTGTTTACCAGTACCGGCTGTTGCTTGATCAAATTTTGATACATTTGGTCATTTTCTTGGCAGTATGATGTTGAATCAATTGTTTTTCCCGTCCACGGGGCAGATTTTCAAATGCCGTATCTTCTGGGGAAAATTTTTTAAATCCAACGATGGATGGTTCTTTCATTAGCACTTCCTTCACCAAACCCTTGATTAATATTTCTTGCTGCTTGGGCAGCGGAATGGTCGAGTTTGTACTCTAAAAAAAAAAAACATTCGTTCGGGAATTGCGTGTTTCCATGGCCACGGTTAAAATTATACTAAAATCTGTATGCCTACTTGGAAAAAAAAACACAATTCGCTTTGTTTGTTTATTTCGTTTAAGGTCACTTTATGCTGCTATGGCTAATCGGACGATGCTACGGTGGGAGTCCTAAATTTTGCCTATCCAGGTATAATTAGGATAGGGATCTTTAACGACCTGACATCGCACAGGCTCGGGACGCCAATTTTACGTCCCTTCCGAAGGACGGCATAGCTAAGTAAACTCCCTTTAAAAAATTAAGGATCTGCCGGGCTGCGAACCCGCGATCTTGGGTTTAGTAGGTTCTATGTAGGTGCACAGTTTGTAAATATAAGATTAACAAGTACTTTATTATCGATAGTAAATATTTTGATAGGAATCAGTAGGCAGTGCTTTAATCCTCTATAAAGAAAAATCGGACATTTCATATGTGGCAACCCAATAGATAAAATTTGGTACAGATTGGTTCAGTAATTTTTGTAGTTAGTCCTTTTCAACGAAAAATGTCTTGTCCTTTTATATAATAGTTTAGATAATGTGAATATCTTGTTCAGTGAAAATGTTTAAGTTCTAAAGTGTAATTAAATTGTTAATAACAAAAATACTACGAGTGCTAGTTTCTCCAATAGTAAGCATACCTTCTTCATTCTAATTCTTGGAGGATTAGAACCAGAAGGAGGCACTTGCAAATGGTTGCCTTCCCAATTAATAATTCCACCTTAGGATGCCTTAGGAGTGCCTTGATCCATTTAAATTATTCAGGTAGGAGAGTTAAAAGCTTAGAGGTGGAGCTTTGTCATCTCTGTGAAATATCTGGGAGTTGGCAGCTGGGGACCTGAGGAAGAAGTAGTATGGCGGTGGTGATCTATGTGCCTCTTCCTATCCAGTCGAAGGGTGATTTGTCTCCTCTCTGCTCCCTCCTCCCTGCTCCCTCCTCGCTCCTCGCTCCTTGGGGCCGAGGAGTAGGAGGGTGATAGGGGGTTCTTCATGCTCTGTTGACGATTCCACACGTGAATGCCAAGCTTCAACTCTATAAAAAAACTCAACTCCACATTTTCTGCCATATTTACTCACCATTATAAAAAAATAAAAAAAGAGGGTGGGGAAACAAAAAAAAAAACCATCGTCTCAGTACAATATTAAAAGCAATCATTTTGTAATCATTATTGATATGAAGAGAATGTTTTAAATAAAAACAAAAGCTTAGTTTGTTAGCTATTAATTAATCAGAAGTGGTCAAGATTAATATTTAAATAACTAGGAATCGATGAATTACTAGGGCTGTTAATTATATGCAATAAAAACTGAAAAATATGCACAAATACAGGGTGTTTGGAATATCGTTGGCCAAAGAGGTATCTCGGGTAGGGAAGCTCATTTTGACTTACCTATATACAAAGTCTTACTTTTTTTTTTTTTTATTTTTTTTTTTTTTTTATGCCTTATAACTTCGTTGTTTACTGATATATGAACGTCACTTTTTTTGCTGTAATTACTAATACATTGTCCATGTAAAATAGATAAATATTTGATGCTAAAAACAAATATAATAAAAAGGCAAAAAAAAAATATGCAATTAAATACCAAATATAGGCAACTATCTATCTACATTATTTATAAAAATAAAAAAATCTAATTGAGGGAATGAGAAAAAATAGGAAGACGAATAATAAATTATAAAACTTAGAATTGGTTAATGAGATTGGAAGTGCATGTCAGCTGGAACTCAAGTGCAACATAAATCCGTCTTTATTACATCAAAACCTGACTTTTCTGAACCAATGGTTTCTTTGTGCAACAACAAAAACAGACTGCAAGAAAAAACAAACTGCTGAGAATAATCAACCCTGGACAAACACTAACTCATTAATATTAAGGCGGAAAAAATAGGAGGAATTACCATAGCTTCTCCGTTTTTATTTATATTTTATTTTTTTGACTGCTTAGAAACTTCAAAAACTTAAAATATCAAACGCTAATATGCCAGTTACGCAGATAAATATACAATCACAGTTACTATTATGTATTTCCCATTAAGGCAAAATGTGTAAAATAAAAATAACTCAAATTGATTCCTAAAGCCTCAAAACATACAGATTTTTATTATATTAAATGTTTTAGTTTGATAGGAGAAATATTCAAGTGAATATGTTTCACAGCCCTAGTTATTACAAAAGTCCATGTTCATGAGCGCAATCATTAATTCTAACTTCTATAAGGATGTTTTCGTTCCTAATATTTATTTCTATGTTTACTTCGTTGATCCTGTAATTCCTGGGACGATATATATAATGACATGGGAAAACAACTATCCTTCGCTACAGTTGTATATTAGAAGGTAGGGAGACCTCTTCTTTTCGGAGATCTCTGAGGATTATTGAAAAAAGAATGGCACGTTGAGAAACTAATAAAGGGTTTCTGATTGGGCCTAATCGGCAACTTTTCAGATTTTGAGATCTATATCGGTGGAGTTATTTGTGATATAATTAGGAGCATTGAGGATTTTATAAAAGATCTTGGATTGTGATGATTTAGTGGAACCCAAAATCTCAACGTATGTTCTGGCATATCTTATTTTAATCATGTAGATGATTATTTTGTGATCTTAAGGCTTAAAGAGCTTATAGTGAATATTGAACTAGTTGAAAACAACAAGCAGTCATCAGTTGTTTCAGTCTTGTACGTGTGTTAAAATTAAAACATCTGTTCAAATAGAGTTCTGGATAGCGGATCTTATCAACAGAGAATGGAAAACGATTAAAAGATACTGCAGGTTTACTACGATGAGTGGAGGTGATAAAGGACTAAATAAAAAGCCTAATAACTGTATTCTATTCAAAGATTCAGTTATATATTTTATAGTAAAACTATCACATTGCTATATTAGAATATTATTTAATTATATAGATAATAAATTATTATATTATAGTTATTATCAAAATATTAAGAATTATATTTTGTTTCAGGATTTGGTTTCGTAACATTTCAATGTGAGGACGTTGTGGACAAAGTCTGCGAGATACATTTTCATGAAATAAATAACAAAATGGTGAGTCAATTTCATATTCCTTTACTATTACCATTAAAAGGGGGTATAAAAAAATTACTCTTTTTTAAAAAAAAAAAAAAAGTTATATATTTATTCTTGTATGCAATCCTTTGTTGTGCACTGTCGTTTTCTAGCTTATATCTTTCAGCCAATTTCCTATCTTGATAGGATAGTGAGCCAGTTGCCTATTTCCATGCTGTTACCATTCTTTGGAATGGTTATTCAAAAATACCTGAACCGTTGTTTCTCTTTCTTAAAATTTATTAATTGTTCCCATTCAAGAAGTTGGCAATGTATCGAAATAAAATTAGATGTGACTGAGCAAGGTTATTATTCACTCTATAGTGGATGTGAAAAAAAGTTCGATACCTTTAAGGTTTTTTAAACTATTCCTTGGTCTAATAGGATGTTTGCGGGTATTGTCTTGCTGGATCAGAACTCCTTTGCGTTTGACCAAAGTTGGGTAACTCTGTGACAGTTTCAAATATATATATATTAACAATAAAGGTCCGAATCTATTCTATCGTCAATAAAGAATTCATGGCAGAGACTACACCTTTGTAGTTCCAATAAAAGCTCTTTTTCCTTTTCCAGGACTTATCTACACTAGCAACTATTTTTAAGCTTCCAAAAGATTATTTCCTAAGTTAAATTTAGAAGGTTCCACAATTCATTTTTTTTTTTTTTTTTTTTTTTTTTTTTTTTTTTTTTTTGTATACACCTTATTATTTAGAATTTTGTTTACTTAGTCTATATTTCATTTTATTGATAAATTTTCTTAAATTTATTATCTCATGTTATTTTAAAAATATGATTACTGCTATTTGTACATAATAAAAAAAAAAAAATGAAGAAAAGAAATAAGGTCAGAAATGTACCATCGATCCCTCTAAAATCAATGGTTGTTCACGTTTATCTGATTCCCGTAAAATCTGTCTTATCTTCATCTAAGGTTCTTCAACTTCTTCAACTCCTCGCCAAGCGCTCAACTTGTGTCGAGTGTTTCGTTTGAACGAAACTTCAAGACCTCTTGCGATAAATACTAAGAGGTCCAGTCATCAATGTATCCAAAGAAAGGACACATCTTTTGTTTTAAATTAATAAATGTAGTAAATTTTTCACAAGGCTATAGTCTAAAAAAGATTAAATAGCAGAAATAATTTCTTTAGAATCCCATTTTGGCACAGTTGTAGGGGGAAGGTATTCTTAACAACATAGTAAAAGTACTGGGGGTGGGGGTGAAGCTAAGGGTGGGGAAAGTCTCTAAAGATCTTTTTCTCAGGTTTTCGTTAATAACTCGAAAACTACTGCCTCTTGCAAAACAATGTAAATATAATAAATTAATTTAAATAAAATTTTCTACAAAAAAGCTTTTATAATTTTTTTTGCTGGGATCAATGCTTATGGAGATATAAGGGAGTAAGTCGCATTTCTCCGTGAAAACACGTTTGTCGGTACTCTTTTGGCTACAACCCTGAAACTATTCGTCCGATCTAAAATTTTTTTTTTGGCACATTTTTCGCTATAACTCTAAAACAATTTGTGCAATACCAAATTTCTTTTTTCATATCAAAGACAGTTGATTGTACTTTTAGTTCCTGTATATTCAATTTTGATTAAATAACGTAAAATACACATGCCAGCACAATAAACATGTATGTTTTGGAAAAACATGACAGTTTTGATATGTATAGCGGACTGGCATGGGTATTTTACTGATAGTAGGTATTCGTGTATATACTGATAGTAATAATTTATAATGATTGAAATAATTATGTCATTAGATGATTACGATAAATATCCAATTTAAAAATATTGTCTTATAACTCTACAATAAATATTTGTCTTTAAAATCTAAAGTTTTAATAAAAACCTCATATCCTTGTTATGTGTACTTATTAATTCATAGAGACCCTGATAACCAATTATAGCCAGACAGATAATGATAAGTTTGTGGGATAGGGTTTGCAATTAGAGTAGTGTTCCTGTGTAGTAGTTAAGTGGGTGTGGGTGTGGGTTGTGGAGTCCGAACACGTCTGTAAAACACGAGGGTCCAATGTGTTGCCTCCCCTCCCCCCACCGGCCAAATTGTTTCCAACGACAAATGACCTGCGAAATCTCTCTCCGATGATTTGAATAAATTGAATGGATTAAAAAAAAAAAAACAGAAGTGATTTTATTCAATTTAATTTATTTAAAATATTTTCTATATGAAGATTTTATATTTAATTTTATTTTGGGTTCCCTTATAGTCATTTTATTGCTTCACATTTTGTACATATAATTTATGTTTAAAGAGACCCGCCATTATACAATACTAACTTTAGAATAATATTCTAAATAAATAATATACATAATGCACATATGCAGTATAGAGAAAAAAAAACTGTATTATTTGAGTGGATAAGGACAACAGTGGAATATCCTCCAAACGTCAAAAATCGTTAGATCCTAGTAGATCTCAAAATAGTATCCTTTAGTGCCCTGGGTAAAGTATTAAACGGAAAAAGGAGTGTCCTTTTAAAAATCAAAACAATATAATCAATTTTCAAAATGACAATAACTAATTTGTCGGGAAAGAGAGGCCAAAGATGTCAAAAATTGTCAGATCCTCGTAGATCTGGAACCAGTGATCTTCGGTGGCGTTTGGGAACAAGTGATATTAAAAAATAAAATAAATTTGTTGAAGTAATATTTTTACAGCAGAATATTATGCTTCGTTCTTTTGTGCTTGTTTTTGCAGAATATAGTTTGTGACTAATCAATAGATTTAACATTTAATTTTTAATGTATTATAAATAAATTAATTTAATTTTAATTAAACGTAAGAGCGTGAATTAAAGAATGAGTGAGTTAATTCATAAATCTTGTTTACATTAGATTATATATTATTTAATTTGTACATGAAAGATCTCCCTAAAATGCATTTAATTTTAGTTTTTCTACATTGCAGTAGCCCTTCAGCTAGTGCATATATTTTTACGCGTTCTATATCTCGATTTTTTTGCGCTTATGTAAATAAATATTTATTGAAAAAAGCATAATTTTATATAATTAACAATATTATATAGGATTGAACATTGAGTTCAAATTCCAAATCCACTTGTCCACTTTTTTCGGGGGGGGGGGATATATATATATTATAATGTAAGTTTACCTATTAAAGGCAATAGGCCAAAAACAACTAGATCCCAACAAAGATTGAATCTTAATCACCCTTCATAGTATAGCTTGTTTAGAAACTGTTTAGGTTATGTATACTCTCGCAGTTTTCTGTGAGTTCTTTATATTTGTCACTAGAGGTAAATATGATAATATAGATTGCACTATACAAGTAGAATCGATGAATTAATTGCCACTTCTATTAATTAAACTTCTTTTATTTGAATACTATCGTCGGATGTTAAACATTCATCATCAGTTCTTAAAAACGTACAAAAATTTCAAAACATCAGCACTGTGTTACATAGATTATATACATGGAATGTAAGATATTTCTTATTTATAATATATAATAAATAAAAGAGTTATAAAAACTGGATAAAGAGCAAAAAGTGACCGAATAATTAACTTTTGGGCCGATTTTCAAAACGAAACCCAACATAAATTAGAAATTGTCTTTTTATGCAAACATGCATTGAAATTCATAATTTACAGGCCAATAACAACTCCAAGAATTGGAAGTTAATTAATAAATATTGAGAAAAAAATAAAAGAAAACAAAGTATATATAAATATTCTTACAAATAAACAATGACAATAATATTTTAAAGATTTTGAGTTAGAATTTCAGTATGATGTCTAGTTGTTGTCGACCTCATACACTAACACATCAAACTCCTCAAAGTATTTGTCTACGGGATCTTCCTTTGAAGGCGGCCACTGGTGTCCATTTTGTAGGAGCTTGGCTATCAGTTTGTGTCTGTATCTTTGCAATTTCGTGAAGTTATAAATAATATGTCCGTAGGTAGGTTTGTTCACTGTTTCCGTCGCAGTTACCTACAGTCAGTTATTTTTAATCTGTATAAGTAACCTTTAGCTTCATATATCCTATCAACAATTGAGTTTGTATATCAGTTTTTGAATTTTTCCTCTACGCATTTGATTTATCATCTCAGATTTTTACATTAATGTAATAAATGTAATACGTAGATGAAATTGCTGACGTTTTGAATGTTTGTATATTTTTATTGTAGAATCAAATATGTCTAACATTTGAAATGGCTAATTGATTAATATATATATAAAATTTAATTAGGCGTACAAAACTAATCTCACATTTAGATTTCTTTTCCGTTCTTTACTATAACAACAAAAAAAAAAAAGAATTCTTTACAAATGATCACAGTTACTCACTCAACCTTGAGCCCTTGAGGAAGTAATTATAACCAGAACAAGGTTTCTCTTGTTTCGAGATTTGTAGAAAATTTTAATCCAAGATCCCTTTCTCTCCTCCCTTTGCCCCCGGAAGCTCATACATTAAAAGAAGGCCATTTCATACCTGAGGATCCGTCATGAAAGGGCATAAAATCCTCGTAGAGTCTGCCCGCGGAGGAAGTAATTTCAGGAGTGGGGCTCGACTCTGGGCCGAGTTGCTGACTGTAGTTAGTCCTAATGGGCCTATTGTTAGGGGGGCTATTGTAGCTCCTAATGCAAGCCCGGCCCTTGGCAACTTCCCCCCCCCCCCCCCCCCATGGGCCTCTCTACTTTCTCACTATTTAAATGATACTCATCACAATACTCTTTGCACCTGTAGTTCAAACTAGAGTCCTCCACCCAGCGGAGCCTTCGAGCTCAGAGGAAAAGTGAATACTGAAAGGTTTTATCTCACAACCTACGAACTACAAAGTATCCTACGTATTACGAACTGCATAGTATAGGATTGTACGGAAATTAATACAGTTTTATGTTTAAAAATCAAATTATAAGAAAAATTTTTTATAAATCAAAATACGCTTCCAGGATTTAACGATTTTATTCATTTTCGTTCTTGAGGATACTGTTTTAAGATGGTGGAAGACCATCTTTGGGTCATATATATTAGTCATATATACACCATATATATTAGCTTTCGTCCTTAAGGATACTATTTTGAAATATTATAAGATTTAACAATTTTTAAGTTGTCCGAAGAATATTCCGTCATTGTTATCCTTTTAGTTTTTGTCCTTAGGGACTATATTTTGAAATATTCCACGATTCAACGATTTTAAGATGGCGAAAGGACCTATGCATCTCACATGTAATGAACAACCAAATCATATGAAAAAAAACTACAAACATTTCAACCACAAACTCTCGACTGATGGTACAATATTCGTGGTATATTAGTAACAGACTTATACCCACTGTACTAGATCATATCAAAGCTACCGTTTCACTCACTTTAAAAAGAGCCAGAAACCTGATAGACGCCACGGTCAGTAGCGTAACTAAAATGACCCTGATGACATCAAGCACTGGCAAAAAATGGGAGGAACTTGCCACGGTAGGACCGATCCCAAGAAACATCGAGAGAGTTGAAGCCGTTGCACGATTTCGACTAATCACAGGACACGACTACTTGCAAGCCCACTTGCACCGCATTGGTCTTGCTGACAGTGACTTTTGCTCGTTATGCATCCTCGGATGGACGGAGATCATCTGAGGGATTGCATTGCTCTCACCTACCCAGAAGAAGACATCATAAATCGATATTGGAAGGCTCGTCGTCAGATGGGTAAACTGCCACAGACGGGCGTTGGTTAAATAAATATCAAAGTTAAATCCAAAATATTTTAAGAAAATGAAGTTTGACCATTCTGACAGACTTACGTAAGACTCAACAACAATAACTATTACCGAAAACGCATACCGAAGTCTAGCAAAGAACTGGAAGAGGGATCTCCTTAAGTTAAAAAAAAAGAATGAGCGAAATAAGGCGAGAAGGTAGCATTGGGTGTACTCTTCTCTGTCCTGCCTCACTCGATATTGTTATTACTTTTTTGTACAGAAAAAGTTCGTTAATTTAAACATGGAATCTTAAAAACAAACTTGTGTCAATTAAAATAACATCAAAGGAAAACAAATTGGACATGAAAGTGCAAAATAAGGAGCCAAATTTAATTAATTAGTAGTAATTTAATAATGCTTCAGGGGCAAATAGTACCAAAACCCACGCTTGGCATTTAGAGACCTTTGATTATTTTATATATATTAAAAAAAATCATCAGTTTTTGAATCTTCTATAAATAATAAATAGCTATAAGTTTATATTAAAATATCACTGGGATTATCCTAGCTTTGTGTTTAGAAAATTGAATTGAACAGAAAAAGGATTTTTTTTTTTTAATTAAAAAGGATACAGTTAATTCTAATTTTGGGATTTAAAGGAAAGGTAGGATTTAATTAAAAGGAGTAAATTTGAGGGGGAGAACCGCATTGGGCAGCTCAGCTAAGGAATAACACATTGGTTAATTTAAAAAAATATACAGCCCATTACATTATCTTGAATACGGAAATTCTTCATAATTTATGTAATAAATTGTTTAGTTCCTAATTAGTAACCATCATGATAAACATTTCTAGCTCTAAAACTTAGGAAAGAGGGTTTAAAGCCTCCCGTATCAGTCCTCAATAATTCGAAAATTCTATCCGTATCAAGTAACTTACTATTAGCTACCTGGCTGAACTGAGAGTGGTTTTGGATTGAAACCATTTAAATTAAAAAACAATGATAAAATTGATTATTATAGTATATAACATAATAATTATAATAATTATATTGTTATCGTAAAGGACTTATCTCGGAACAAAATAAGTTTATTATTATTATCATTGTTATTAGGGAATTCTCAAGGCGATATGCAAGCTGAATTAGTTTTTTTCTTTTTGTTTGCCCAATATTCTTGCATTAGTTTTGTGAATGCCTGCTTTCGTTTTTCTGACCATTTTGGCCTGTATTGCTTTTTCTTTGCTTGAACGTGCGTTATCTTGACCACTTGTCCACTTTTTTTCTGAAGATCTTTCCGTCTGTGATGTCGATTTCTTTTATGTTGGCTTTCTTGAGATCAGTTAACCAAGAGGTCGGCTGTTTTAGGAATGTTATGTAATCTAGTATTTTTCTTGCCAACCTATTTCCTGTTTTTTCTTTTCAGGTGACCAAAGAATTTCATGCGCCTCTTCCTGGTGCCAATTTAAATGTTCCAGGCTGTTTTGTTCGATATTATTATTATTTTATTTGTTCTCTTATCACCCGAAAAATAGCGCTTACCCGGATCGAAATGAAGTGTTAGGCATGGAATTTATTTTTTGATGTTTAAAAGTTTTTTTATGATACTTTGATAGTTCCTAGGAGGACCGAAGAATGTGCGATTCTTGGAGATAATATTTGTAAGATCCAGTACTTCAATTGAGTTGACCGTAATCTCCGAGTTCACATTTATTTTAACTAGCTCTCTGAGCTTGGTGTTTCTCAGATCGAAAATTGACGAAAGTGCTCTGATCAGAAATTTGATGGAGAATATTTTATATTTTTTTGGCATTTGTCACTAGTTTAAAAGATATATTGGTTTGAATGAAAAAAAGTCACGTTCTCCTACATTTTTTATATCTTGGGACTTTTTTCACACGTTATAGCTCTGTTGATGTTGCTCAAATCGAGAATTTGACGACAAATATCTTGTCACAAATTTGATAGAAAAAATTTGTTTGTTTTATAAATTGGTTTGCTATGACCTACCATTTAGTATCTATATTGCTGTTATTAAAACATTTAACGTTTGAAACCTCTATTTTCTCTCAATTTTGTTTATTTCGAATAATAATTAATTAATTTAAGTGATTTGATGTTTTTAATTCTAAAATATAAATTGGTAAAAGCATTAGATTATAGATATGTCCATGATCTATTTTTTTACCAGTCAGGGGGAATTGAGATTTTTTTTTTTAATATCTTTTTAAAACGAATTGTTTTCATTTATTACTTGTTTTGTATGGCAAAAAAGTCTGTCTCACCATTTCTATTTTAATTTTTAAGAAGTATATCAAACTTAATCCTAAAACGCAGGTAATATTATTAAATTTAAATTTTAACTTCTACTAAAAATAAAAGAACCAGTTTTTAATATTAACCAAAAACCCGGACTACTCTCTTAAAAGGGTTGGTTAAACATGAATTTATTATTTATTTATGTAATTTATTATTTATATAATAATAAATTATGAAAATTTTAGACCCTGAAATATGAGAGGAAGTTTTAAGTTAATTATTACAGCTTGGTCTGCGGCTGACCCTAATCCTGACTACATTAACATTAACATTGCTCTTGGATATCAACTCCTGTCTCCTTGTGGTCCAGTTAACAAACCACCAGCTCTTAAAATATTAATTCTTCATATTTCTAAGAGGAATTTTATTATTTATTATTATAAATTATGAAATTAATTTATTATATCATTTGAAAACTATCATTGTTGATATTTACAACTGTATAAAATATATTCAATAAGAAAAATTGTGAAAAATCAATTATAATAATTTGCATAGCAACTACAATATAACCTCACTAATCCGACCGCAAAGGAACCAAGGTGTAAAGCTGGACGGCCAAGATTAAACATGTTTTTTATAGTAAAATGTTTATAATAATTATATTAAAAGTTGTGTAATAACAAAAAATGTAAACTGAATACAAATGTACATCAATATGTTTGCATAAATATGTATGCATAAATATGTATTAGCCACCTATTTATAATGAATATAGAAACAGCGGCCGTAGTAACACTAGATTTGTACCTTTAACCTTCCACCGCACAGTGGGGCCATTCGTGAATCTAGCGGGACAAAAGTCTGAAAGCGATCGTATGGTTAATTTAATATTTTTTTATCATCGAGAACAACTTGAAATGATTAAAACAAGGTTATTAGAAGGTTGATAAAACATTTAAAATTTTATTTGTGACCTGTTGTTTTATTAAGAAAAAAACCCGTAATTAAAAACAAAACCATTTATTGATTTATCGGTGATTATATAAATTGAATTTAAAAAAAATGAATATACATACTTTATGATAATAATGTCAATATTATGACTGTAAAAACACCTCTGTAACCACTAAAAATTTCTCTTCAGTAATAATAATAATAAATAATATAATATATATATATATATATATATATATATATATATATATATATATATATATATATATATATATATATATATATATATATAAATCAGGACAATGTGTTATCGAACTATAAGCTTTAGCAGAACTCAAACACATGATATTGTTTTCAACTGAAAAGAAAATTATACTCTATAATGATTTATCATCTTAGATCGAGATTATCACTATCATCACTATCTTGACCACTAACAATAAGTAAGGGTATCATACTCGTATCTGCGCGTGATATAGCAAGCAAGATGAGAAGATTATTACCGAAAGTCGTATTTCCCACTGGTAGTGGTCTGTATGAGCTAATTACAGGATCAGACAAAATAAACAAATTATTCATGTCAGTGTTGGTCACTTTGCGAGACATTTTCCGATGAAAATGTTTCCTGTATCTTTTTATCTCTTTGTGTTGGCTTTTTTGGACATCCTCTGTGATTTGCTCAATTGCAAATTGTTGAATTATATAGTTGACCAGTTATATTTTTTCTTCCTGGGAATTATTAAAACTGAACCCTCCAGCTCGTAACGCTTCAGCCTTTGCCAATCGCACAACTGAGAGTACTCCGCCTAAAACACAATTTTTGGTGCTACTGATAAACGGGCAAAAATGGGCAGCCAAATGCAATATATTCGCTAAAATTAAATGTCCCCAGACACACTGAAACATAAATTAAAAAGTCCTTCACCTACCTAAAAAGTTTCAGATTAAAACATGAATATGTTTTTTCACTTTTGAACTTTTTAATTATAACTGTAATTATAATTATATAATTATAGATTAGTGATGTTCTAATGTATTATTTTATTTGCTTATAATATAGCCATACGGTCGTAATATGGTCACAGCATACTAAAGATGGATTTGAACATTTGAAACTAGTCCTCTAGAAAACTTAACATCATAGAATCGTCAACTGATTGATCATATCCTGTTTAGATCATTTACATCGATAGGACTACGTCACCTAATAAATAATATATACTTTAAATTTAGGTGTATAAAGCAATAAATATTAAATCTTCCGTAAAGAACACAATTTTTAATTCGCTTTTTTTGTCGAATAAAACTGGTACATACTAAAAAATATATAAAAAATGGAGATATTATATTTTATAGAATGTCTTTTATGATGTTAATATCCGACACTTGCTATAATGGATGATTCCCCTCCTCCCCCCCCCCTCCCCACCTCCTGTGCCTTTGGGATATTAAAGATGTCTGTGTATTATCAGAAGGCTGTGTAATAAAAAGGGAGATAAAGACAGGGAAGGGCCACGGCTAAATGGATCGGGTTCGCCTGTCGTTATATTTGCACCGCCATCGATCAGGGAGGCAGTGATGTATGGCGTATCCAACTTCCGCCGCTCTTAGTCCCACTTCCGACAAAAACTATCTCACTATTGGCCCACTTTTTTAGATTTTTCCTTAGCTCATCAAGATCGTCCCGTAAATTTTTTTTATTTTCCAAACATGATACATTCCTTTTTTTTTTTTATAAAACTCCATAATGCATATTCTATCCCATCTATGTACAAATCTAGAGCAGATGGGATTTTGATGTTATCCTACAACTGATGAAACCATTTTGGATTTATACCTCGGTTCATTTTGTTTTATTTTCAAGAGGGATGTTCAATCTGTATTATTATTATTTTTTTTATATTTGTATTTTTATCTCACCTTCTTGGGGCCCATCGTTTGTTACATCCAATGGTCCTTAAAGAATTAACGATATATTTTTTTTCAAGATTTCCTGCATTAAGCCCAAAGCCTCTGAAGGTTACTGGTTTCAGATCAGCCGGGATCTGACGATATTTGACGGTTGGAGGACATCCTTGGTGCACTTCTTCTCGACAAATTAATTTTCGTCGTTTTGAAAATTGGTTAAATAAACTTTCTCTTTCTATTTTATCCTTTCCACAGGATACTACACTACTATTTGATATCTGCCAGGATCTAACGATTTTTGACAATATAATATTTTTCCTAAATGATTATTGTTGCGGTTAGACACACTTCTCATACATAAAACCATCATTAAACCCATTAGGATCTATAGACTCGAACTTTAGGGAAAGTTAAAAAGTCTAATATGAAACGCAATTAATCTTTCCAATTCTAAATTTTCCTAACTATAGGCGAATGTTCCATATCGTATCTCCAACAAAACTCTAGGCCTGTAAAAAAATTGTGTACAGACTGAAACCTGTTATAAAATATTTATGCGTTAAATAGCCATAGCTGTATTGACAGTGTCTGATTATAAGTCGACAACGTTTTGACATGTCTTTTGTCTGGGAGTCTACAGTTTTTTGCTTTTTTTTTTTGAAACATTGTTTTCACTCTCAGAAATATCACATTTTAAAACGCTCTAGCTCTGTGGGTTTTTTTTGACATGTGTTGGTGTTGCTCTGATTAGAAATTTTTATCCTGAACTGAAGCAGTAAATATAAAAGCGCTAGATTATAGATAAACATGTCCACGATCTGTTGTATTTCCCAGTCAAGAAGTAATCGATTTTTTTCTCCTTTCTATTGCTATTCGTCCAATTTTTAGTTTCTTCATATAACATCCGCAATTCCGATTAACCTTCGAGTGGTTATCGCTTATGGCTCAGTTACAAGAAAGGTCGCGCGGATGACAATAGTCATCCACTAAGTTTTCTGGTGTTTCAGCAATAGGCATCTATTTTAATCCCTTTATTTTCAAAAATACTTTACAAAGGATAAGGGAAATAAATTATTTACTCAAAATGATGAAATATAAAGAAAGTACGTAGATTAAACAGTACGTAACACAAACAGGGTTGAAAATAATAATTACGGGGAAGGTCGCGTGGATGACAAACGAAGTAGTTCACTCAAATAGCACAGTACTTCAAAAATATCAGTAGAAGGCATTCAATCTAACTATAATAAACTCTAATTGTATTAATTTTGCTAATGTAGACAAAAAAGATGCAAAATTAAAAATAAGTAATTGAAAGGAGTCAGGTTGAGGAAAATTGTTAGCCAACCAAAACAAATGGTAATAACAGACCGACAATATCAAATAGCAACTAACAGAGGTACATAGACTATCCCGCTAGCCTCCCTTTGCAGACTCTAGGCTCGTCATATTCATCAATGTCAAAACAAATACACAGTAGCGATGTTAAGAGCAGTGGAGGACTATTGTCATCCGCGCGACCACTAGAAGGTTAATGCAGAAATTCCGGAAGCCCTTGGGTTTCCTAGAGAGGAAATAACATGAATGGCCTTATGGATCCATTCCCACAATATGTACAAAGTGAAATAAATAAATTTTAAAAAACAACAATAAGTAGCTTTTTAATCCTCCAGGGGGCGTCTTGGCTTCCTTCACAATGCTGTTACACACTTCCTCCATCTCATGGCACCAAGAACCCTCAGATCCTCCTCCAGATCCCTTTGACATAGTTAAATCCATCCATTACATTATTATCCGGTTTGGTAGTAAGTATAATTAAAGAAAAGGAAGAAAACAATTTCTACTATTTTTTTTATTTTTTTATAACTAATTGTTGGTGGCAGGTAAATGCTAACTGATAACTAATAGTTGAAAAAAGAAGCATATTTTTAACTTATAATTACAAATGTATTTAGTAGTTGCTACCACTCTATAATCTGCTTTAATAAATAAAAAAAAAAACCTGTACCACTTACAACCCATGAAGGGTCTCCGGGTTCAGTACTTAGGTAGGCTGTACTGTTTCTAAGCCAACGGTTGTGAAAGGAGGTGATTTGGCCAGAATTCACGCTCAACCGCCAGGTTTTTTTTCCCCAATTAAGAGTACCCACTTTTTAAGAGGCTGGGTGGGCCCCAGGAGGGTCTCCCGCCTCGAATTCGATCCACGACTGAAATAACAGAATATAAATTTTCTGCCTTCAGGCGGACTCGAACTCGGGGCCGGGAGCATGGTAGTCAAGCGCCTTACCCACTGAGCTACCGCGCCTCCTGCTTTAATAAATACAATAAGTAATATGGATGGATTTATGAATCCATTCCCATAATATGTACAGTAAGAAATAAATGAAAAAGAAGACAGACGAACATCAAAAAGAACCTCAAACTAGACGACGTATAAAGTAAAATAAATAAAACAGTAATATCAGAAATAAAAACTACTACAGTAGTTTTTATTAGTAGTTGGTTGTCATAACTACACATAGCCCTACTCTGGCTATATTTCAATAGCATTTATTTATAAATGGAAATAATATTTTAATATGATTTCATATATCAGCTCAAGTTGAAATGATATGCTGATCGATTCAAGTACATTTATGTATCATACGAAAAGGCGGCTCGGATATGTTTTAAATATTGAAAGGAATATCAGAATTCGACTCTTTTATCGACAACGGACTCGATTTGATTTTCAGATGTGTATCGTGAGTCTGGAAAAGTGGTAGGGTGGTGAGAGAGGGGAAAATGGAAGGAAAAAAAAGAAAAAAAAAAAAGAAGAGGGACGTGTAGTGGCCATTTGGGCCGTTTGGTAAACATCCAGATAGAGACCGAAAAGGAGCTGGTCGTAAATAATGCATGTGGTGTGGGGAAGCGATTAGCACAACAAAACCGGCATCTGATTAGAACATAGATTGATCACCACCAACCGCCGTATTTATCATCTCGCTTATACCTTGGGTCGAGTTTTAACTCTACCCCCATCTCCCCCATCAACTCGGGGCTTCACAACTTTATAACAAATAGAATCCGCGGGACGTGTAATTAATGGATGCAGTTCGGGAACAGCTCCCCCCCCCCACTCCTTCCTTTCTCCACCGCCTCCTAAATATGTAGCTGTCGTTGGGATATATTAAACTTGGCTAATGAGTTAGCTTCCCTTCTTTCTCGTGGGGGGGGGGGAGGTTTGGGTGGTGACTTGATAATATTATGCGATACTGATACTTTTACGCAAAGTTTAGTGTGAAACTTAGCCTATACTTTATTTGTGCAGTTAAAAAATTAATTGTCCGTATTGGAATTAAACAAAAACTGCTCAAACACACATTTAACAAAAAATATCCTCCATTAAATATCTGATCAGGAAAGTTTCGATCCAAGCAACATCAACAAAACTAGAGCGTGTCAAAATGTTACATTGAGGTTGAAAAATACGTTACACCAAAGAAGTATAGATCCATAGCTCCATAGATCCAAACCCATTTCAAAATCGTGTCATTTTTACATGTTTAGTTGTACTTTTGTTTCGGAACAGTATTTGTAATAATCAGTCATTCCCTCTATGTAACTTCTTGATGGGGGACTCGATGGCCGAGTAAGTTGGTGCGAGGCCACCGCGCTTGTAACCAGATGGTCGTGGGTTCGAATCCCACTTGGGCGAGTTCAAATTTATTTTGTGGCGGACCCACGAATTAAATCCTGAACTTCAAACCCTGGCTAGAATAGGTTGATAACCTATAGGATAACTCATCCTTTCTGCTCTATTTGGAGTACAATAAAACCCCAAGAAACAACAGCAACTTATTGAATGAATACTTATGATGCACAGAAAGAGAGGTTTCCGTCTGAAAATGGGAAAAAAAAGTCACAGTATTTTTCACGCGGTCTATTTCTTGTTTACATAAGCTAGTTAAAAGACTGAGACTATTATATCCATTTCTACATAAACGATCTAAATTGAAAATGACGCAAAGACTAAATACACATACTTACTTATTAAAACCTCTATGGACGTACGCCTCACAAATTTACGGAACAGCTAAAAAAACACACATCCAAAAAATACAGACTTTCCAGTAAAAAAAACAAAACAAAAATCTTTAAGACTCGTTACACAATCACCCTGGTATGTCAATAACAAAACTTTGCAGACTCGCACATACCCATGGTACAAGATCACATCCAGACTTTATATAAAAGACTTCACGACAAACTTCACGGACATATCAATAATTTAATACAAAGTATGGCCTCCATAAGCTTGCCAGATAATACCCAAAGGAGACTAAAAAAGGAGTTGGTTGAGGGATCTACTCCGTTAAAACTGATTAAATATCATGTTCATGTTAGAAGTACCGCTGGGTGCTGTCCTCCCTCATGTCTGACATGCCAATTATCTCGTATACAACAATTTATCACATCTGCTTGTTGTCATATGATAAGTGAAAGGTGTGGATTAGACAAAAAAAAGAGTGGGGAAAAAAAAAGATTAGCTAGTTTACTCTTAATAAAACATCTGCCTTCCACCTTCTTGTATTAATGAACTATCCCTCTGTTTTGGATCATTCTTGTGCCATTACCTCTATCGATTCTTTTCTTTTATAGAGAACTAACGATCACTTTCTTTTCTTCCAGGTGGAGTGCAAGAAGGCGCAGCCGAAGGAAGTGATGCTGCCTGCGAACTTGGCGAAGACCCGGGCCGCCGGTAGGGGAGCTTACGGTGAGTCGGGCGGGCGGCGGAGCCCCACCACAGTCCGCTACGCCCCATACCCGGTCCCCGTGTACCCCCCGATGTTCCCCGCAGTCCCCAAGCGGCTCATCCTCCGCCCCCAGCCGCCTCCCCTCGCCTACGCCATGACGGAACTCCTTCCCATCCATTCCCTTGACCTCTTCCCCGCTCTCCCCCAGGCCATAGCCCTCTGAAGCTCTCCATCCTTCCCTGCTTCTTATCCATTCCACCTTAACTCGGCTTCTGGGCCCTACCTCTCATAATTAGCAGAGCATATAATTATTTAAAATATATTTTATATTATCCTATTCTTCGTGTTCAAAACAGTGCTCATTCATGTTTTAACTAGATGTCATTTGTAAAATTTTGAAAACTTTCATACATTAAATCATAAGATAACTGAAACTAAAATATTAATTTCTTTTTTTTTAAACTGTTAAAGCTAGTAATTGTCAAACTTGACTTAACTTCATTTATTCAGCTGAGCCCTCTGAAATAAATATATATATTTTTTAATTTATATTAATCAAACGAATAATACGTTATTAATAAATAAATATATAAATAAAGCCGTAAGTACTAGCACAAAATTCATATAAATACAACAATCAACTAATTATGCATTAAATATTATCAATCAGCCAATCAGGGAAACATCCAATGGGTGGACCTAGACGTAGATGGGAATTCAAGTTTCAATCGATTCTGGGTTCGCTGAGGCTTTTAAGTTAATATATTCAATAAATAAGTGTTGAGCAATCTCAGAATTTAAAATTACATTAAAGTTTATTATAAAAGAATTTTATAGCAATTAAAAAGTAAATTTTATTTC
Source organism: Euschistus heros (assembly GCA_003667255.2). Taxonomy (NCBI): domain Eukaryota; kingdom Metazoa; phylum Arthropoda; class Insecta; order Hemiptera; family Pentatomidae; genus Euschistus; species Euschistus heros. The sequence goes on from RCWM02000082.1 coordinate 690,914, forward strand.
CCAGCTAATTAATTTTATAACTAAATAGTATAATATAATTTCGTTTTTGAAAAAAATTTTAAAAACAAAACAATAACTACCCAAGACTATTTTAACAGGGCTCAAACACTTGAAAAATATGATTAAATATTTGTTTTAATCAGCTGTTTCTGTACAAGTTCACTTATTCAAAATGTCAACAAAAAAAAATCCATATTTTTCTTTTCTTTATTTTATTTTTTTTTTAATCTGATTTTCAATCACTATCTAATAACCCAGTTTTAATTAAATGATAAGCTAGACGCACGCACGAAATTAATTAATTTTAATATAAATGTTATATAAATTTTAGAAAATCCAAACTAAATGTTCGTGATTTTTTTATTTTATTGATTTTGACGAAACGTCACCAATTTTTTTTTTTTTTTTTTTTTTTTTTTTTTTTTTTTTTTTTTTTTTTTTTTTTTTTTTTTTTTTTTTTTTTTTTTTTTTTACGAAAATAAGATAAATTTACTTGTAGTTGACACATGAGTTATTAAATTTTTATAATAAGACAGAAATGCTTTAAACAGGTTCAAACTTAACAAACAGTGAATGTAGGTCATATCGTATGGGGCAGTTTGTGGAAATTCAGCTTCTGGTGTTTGTTCTTGTGAAATAAAGTTTAGTCATTAGGAAGGTACAAATTTTAAGGTTATTTACAGATCCGTTCTTGCAATGCTTTGGAAAATGAATTTCATTTGAATTTTGAAGAAATGACCACTATTAGAAAAAAATTTAAAAAATAAATAAATAAAACTCCTTTAATTAACCTTTTATTGGCCAAAAATTAATAGTTTTTGTATACAATTGCTACATGCTTAATATCATTAATACGTTTTTTTTTTGTTTTTTTTCTGGTACTATTTTTCTAACCAATGAAGTAAATAAATATCTCATACTGAGAAAGTACATTTCATGATGATTAAATGTTTTATAATCATTAATATTCATTTTTTGGAATGTTCTTATTTAATTTTAAAAAATGAACGTTTCTGAAAGTCAATCATAAGAACTATTTGATTAAGTTTGAGATTATCACATTTATATCTAAATTATTATTTGTTAAAGAAAAGTCAAGTTTAACATAGGTTAATGTTTTTTTTATTATTTATATGTTTTTTATTTATTTATTTATTGTTCACGATTTTATATTGATATAGGTTTACGCTGTTGGATTGAATTGAGAAATTAGCATATATTAGTTCAGTTATCTTATTATACTCAAAAATAATTTTGATCCATGTCCACGGCTTTTGCCTTTTGTAATCGGGTATACTTGAAAGACTGTTTAGCTCTTTGATAGAATTTTAGTAATAGAAGTTTTAGTCAGTAGAATTTGATGACCAAATTTGCAGTAAATTTCCCATAAATTCTCTTTCTTTTTTTTGTTTTTATTTTATTTATTATTTGATTTATTCTTGATCCAAGTTAAGGTGGAAAAATATTTGTTCCTGAACTTTTTGAATCCTTCTTTACTAAGCTCTTATTTATTTAAATTGTGATTCTTTACAATGCCCCCATTGAAAAGTATTATAACAGTATTATTTAGTCTTTAAAGCTTTAAGACATATTTCTGGTGTTACATTTCAAAACATTAACGTTTTAACATTGAATATATTACCTATTTACTATATATTACATATTTATATATATATATATTACTAATGTATTTATGACGTTGCTGTTGTGTCCATAATTGTGCAATGTACTTTATATATAAGACGCTGTTTTTATTGTTGTAATCAATATTTGAAAGGCTTTATTTGAATCGAAATGACAAGAAAGGGAAGATTTATATAGTTGTTGGAACAAAAATATTAAAAAAAAAAAAAAATAATGAAAAAAAAAATTAAAAACAAAATATAATACTAACACTATATTCATGAAATTTCATAACATGAGTTAGTGACAGTGTTGGGTTTGGGCTTAAGCGAGTTTTTCAGTGAAGCTGTGGAAGCACCACAAGTAAGTCCTTAAAAATATTTTTTCATTGGTTGTTTTTATTTTTATTTATTTATTTTTTTTCATTTATTTATTTTTATTCCCTTTTATTTATTTCACTCTCGGGAAATGGTGTGGTCAGAGATGCAAGGTTTAACGTTTATATCACGGGAGTACAAAATTCGAGAAAAATCTAGATAACAAAAATCGTTTATTTTTATATAAAAAATTAAATATGATTTGATTATAATATAATTTTTTTTTTTTTTTTTTTTTTTTTATTGTACATAATGAACAAATGTTTAGGACCACTTAAAATAAAGCAATGATATATAAAAGACATATCACAAATTTTCTTTAAAAAAAATTTTTTTTTTTTTTTACCAACAAATAAATAAGTTGACTTTTTAACAGCATAGTGGATACTCATTAAAAGTTTTCATAATCAAAAATTAAGTAGTCTATTGTCCTATAATCTCTCTGTCAACTTAGGGCAAGGAAAGTTCACAAATTTTTGTCTTAATAAAAAAATTAATAAATAAATAAAATAAATCAAGTTGTTTTATATTATTGTAATTACAAAATATATTTATATTTATATTTACAAAATTATTTATGTATTATTATATTACAAAATATTATTGCTTAAAGTGGTCTTAAACTTTTCATATACATTTTTTGTTTTATTCGAAACTTTTATTAATGTGAAATCGAAATTCAAAATAATTTTATTCATATTACAAATAATGATTCATGTATTATTTAGATTTTTTTGTTGTTTATTTGTATCTTTAATACTTTTTTTTTTTAATACTGTCTTTTTATTTATTTATTATAATATTTTTTTTTAATTGTTAGAATTTGTTGGGGGTTTTCGGATAGTGCCACCATATAATCTCAATTTTTACGTATCTTCAATAGAGATATCGAGCCATTTATTTTATTAATTTTATTTTTTATTTATTTTTTTATTTTTATTACTACCGTGAAGTACTGCATAACCTTGTCATCTGACTTCTATAGTTGAGCTAGTGGAATTAACATAGACTAGAAGGTTATTGTGTTTCTAACACTAATAATTATTTTACGAGTTTTTTATTTGTAGAACTTAAAAAGAAATAGTCTTATAATAAATAGTCGAATTTGTTTATGATATTTTGAGAATGGATAAAATTGTTAAAAAAATTAGTAATTTGTGATATATATTTATACTTTTCATACAAATTATTATTTTTTTTATATAACTTTGACTTAAAATAGTTATTAGTCATAGGTTGATAGACCGTTGAAGATTGAATTAAAACAAAATTCTAATTCAAAATTTTAGACGTAGAAATATTTTGAAAGAAAAAAAAATGTATATTGTACCAATGTCTTTAACCTGCCAAAAATTTGAAATACACCAAATAGACCAAATAGTCAATTATTAGGAGTTTTTTTAGTTTAGTTTTTTTAATTTGTTTTTTAGAAGGACGTGTGTTTAAAGGTGAGAAGGGATGATACAGATATATTCTTCTTAATAAATTTAGTCTAGGTGTAGTTGAGTGTTTTAATGTAAAATTTAATTGTAATGTTTTGAAAAAAAAAAAAGAATCTTTTAAAATAAATATTATAAACATATGATTAGTCATATTATAGTATAAGCTTTGTTGTTTAATATAGATGTGTGACAACGATGTAGTTATAGACAATAACTCATATATTACAAATAAGTTTGACAAAAAAAGAAGTGTGATTTCATATGTAGTTTATAGAAAATATACTTTTCTTTTCTTTTTTTAAATAAAAAATTGATTGAATGAGAGAGAAATATAATGTTTGTGTTGTTTCAAGAGGCATCCGAATGTGTGAAAACTGTGTTTGTGTGCGGTGAGGACCTAGTAGTGTTTAGTAATTATAGTTTTTAGTAAAATTTAGTTTAGTAACTTCCGCGACCTTTTCCTCGCTTAGTCAACCTCCCCCGCACACAGCAAGTTTTATTTTCCTGCCCTCCGTGCTTCTTAATTTTATAGTAAGTCCTCCTTTTTTTTTTTTATTTTGTGTTTGTTTTTATTTTTAACATTTTATTTTTTATTTATTGTTTATTTTAATTATTAACTTTCCCTATTAATTTTTTTTTTAATAATTTTCGGAGAGACTAATGTTGAGAAATGACCCATTTATGAAATTTCATGGAGTTTTTTTTTAATTTAATTTTCTTTTCTTTTTTTTTTTTTTTTAATTTTTGCTTTGATAGTTATTTCTTAATTATTATTTTTTTTATTTATTTTGCTACATCATGAAATGTTTCTAATTTATTTTTGTGTTATTTAGATTTCATGTGGTCGTTGGGGGCCTTACCAGATGGTGAGTTTCATCATTTTCCATAGTCTGTATAATGATTTGTTGATATTTATTGTATTTTAACACTTTTATATTTTTATATGTGTATTATTTGATAAATTTTATTTCCATAAATTTGAAAAACTTTAGTTAATTTTGGAAGATATGTAGCAATTGACACTCTAAACATAAAAGTCTCTAATTAAAATAGGAAGATAAAAAAATATCAGAAAGTGTGCCATTGTCAAATTGCACATCCTTATGAGACAGTTCTACAGCATAAATGGAATACTTAAAAAGAAAAAAAAAGATTTAATATTAAGTAATCTGTCAAAAATTAATTTAGAAAAAAAAAAGAATTAAAGTTAAAGTTAAACTCTAACGTTTATTGTGTTAGAGCCCTAAACATGTAAGAAAATTTAACAACTGATAAAATACGCTGTTGATTACATAATATTTGATATAATCTTAAGTTCTATCACAGATTATGTAATATGTGATATGTAATATCATTGGGCTTATTATGGCCTTAGGTACACTTCTAAGGTAACTAAAGGTAATCTGTTTATTAAACTATTTTTATATATTTATATAATCCAGCCATCGCAGTCTGGGCCTTCCTCTTTCTGTTTTCCTATCGTAGTCTTTTAGGATTCATCCTATGTACATGACCCAACCATTTTATTCTTCCTTTATTTTATACAAGAAACTATATCCGGTACCTTGAATAAGTTCCTCAGTTCATTAGTTGTTTTTAAGCGGAAACTATTCTTCCTTCTTTGTTTGGGCTATATATTTTCCTTAGCCCTATAGTGCACGTTTTTTTCTTTTTCATTCTAATAGATTTTTTTGAATATGTTTTGGTCAGTTTATTAATAGAAAAATGCTGAAAAAAATATTTTTCACCTAAGAACCATTTTAATGAATGATATACATTATGTTGCACTTAACTAAAAAGTGATTTTTATCCTCATTGATATTTTACAAACTACATATCTTGGGAATAGCCACAGAAATTTTATTTGGTAAAAAACACAATGGATGTTATAAAAAGAAATAAGAACACTTTACTGGAAGGAAGGAGGAGTCTCCACAACTGAGGACTTGTAGGTGTAAGTGACAATTAGAGACATGCCAGGTCCAGTTAGGGCATGCAAAGTCCTCTCATAACTAGAGGGGTGATGTAGCATCTCTAATACAAGATTTAGTTACAGAAAACTCAAAGAGAGTTCGCTGCCATAAGTATAAATATAATGTTGCAGATATGCTACACAATGCACTAGAGGGAATCTTTCTCTCCCACGAACTTATTCGTCTCTCTTAGTACTTGGTTATTGCCCATGGCTCACTACCATAACCAACAACTGGACGAAGGAAACTCTTATATACCCTTATTTTCGGTTTAGTTAGTATATTTTGAGTTTGAAAAATTTTTCAGTGTGGCCAATAGCATTTTTTTCCACTTAATTATTGCCTTTATCTTGTCATCCATTTTTTTATCTTCGATTACTAATGTACATAGATTCTTAAATTTGTTGATGATCTCAACGTTTAATCTTCTTCCTGTTAAATCTCCACTGGTCGAGCCTTTTCTAGAAGAAAGCATGAACTTTTTTTTGCTGTTGTTTATTATGAGCTTTGCCTTCCTAGCTGCCTCTTCGCATTCGGAAAACGTTTTATGGTCGAAGTATATTCGACTCTTTTGAGAAGTTGATTGAATTGCTTCGGTATTTAAAAGACATTCTTCATCTCTTTCCGTTTCATCATTTTTATTGGACACTCTCTATTTTCCAGTTAACTATTTTTGATTTGGCCTCTGTTGGTTATTTTATTAGAAATGATTGGTGGAATAGATATATTTCGAGATCTGAAACTAGTAAAATTCTTCAGAGGTTTTCAGGACCAACATTATTTTTTATTATTATTTTATTATAAGGAATGGCGACAACTATTGAGCATTATGTATCTGTACATATGCAGAGAGTGCTCTATAAAAGGATAGGTATCTGCAACACTATCTTTGCTTTCATAGGTCACTTCTAACTTGTACGTTGTGGATTAGGTATATTAATATACTATTGTATTTATATGTTATTATACTATATTAATGATGATGATGTTGATGATTTCAGGTTTCCCAGCTGCGGCCTACGCTGCTTACGCTGCGGGTAGAGGGTATAGCGGCTACCCAAGCTTCGGCCTTCCCTACCCAGCAGGTAATCAGCATTCGCTGGCTTTGGTCTACCATCCCATCCCTCCCCTAGAGTCCCTACCCATCCACCCCCTGCACCTCTGATCTCTACAGCTCCATCTATAAGCAATATCACTAACTATAATATATCGAGGTGGCATATCGACGCTTTTGTTCGCGCTAGTCGTTCATAGGATAGTCATTTTTAATAGTAGTCATATCTTATTAGGATTAATCATTATTAAAATAAAATTAACCGACTTTGAAAAAAAATAAATAAAATATTCTTAGCAACTTATCTCTAGTAGAGCTGAAAATAATAATATAAATATAATATTAGAATAAAATAAAAATTTTAAAAAAAATAGAAAGGATTTGATATATTAGTCTATAGGGAGAAAACAATGAGGTTATTAGATTTTTTCTTTAAGTATTAACCCGTTACAGAAGAACAAACAAGGATAAAAGCTACGTGTGCCTATAAGCTAAAAAAAAAAAAGAAAAAGTCCATTATATTAAATTTTTCTATGTATAAACAATATGTACAACGCTGTTTATTCGTTTTGTATATATATATAAATGGAATAATGATTAAATAATAATAAAAAAAGAAGAACAAAAATTGTAAATTTTTATAGTTTTGATATTACGTTTTGTGTACGTCGACTGCTTGTGCAAGGTTTTTGATGGTTTGCAAATGAATTACCCCTGTTGCTTATTTTTTTTAATTGGACAGAGCAACTTGTTCGTTATACTAACTCAGATCTCAACTCAGTTTCAATAAAGTCCCAAAAGTTCATATCCATATTATTTACATAAAATCCTTGTATTCATTTTTATTAATTTATCTGTATTTATTATTATTTAAATAAATTTCCCTGAGATCCGGGTTAGTATTGAGAAACGCATTTATGTTTTTTCTGTGATATATTATTTTTTATATATATATAATGATATATAAAATTCGTTCTGCTCAAAAGTTGTGAAGCTTTTTTGATATAAATTATTTTCTGAGCTGATAAAGTATATGAAGGCAATAATGTTGTTGATTTGACCGTTTATTTTATTCACATAGTCATCGAGGGGTTGTGATAATTTTAGTTCGCCCTTCTTTTAAATATATTTTCGCTTACACCATTGATATGTATAGTATCCAATCTACAGACTCCTTTTGATATATTTTTTTCATTTTAAATTTTTGTTTGTCCTTTTAATTTTATTTTATACATTTGGCCTCGTAGCTCTCCAGTATTTACTTTTATTTTATTTTGTTTACTTTATTTCTTATTTATTTATTTTTTCTTCGAGCCTGAACTGGGAAAGCTGTGGAAACCAAAGATAAGGCTTTCCCTGGTACGATCCGTTCAGACATCTCATTGTCTCTCTGGAAGTGAACGTTGAGTGTGTGCGGTTGCAAGGTCTCTTATAAGTGTAATTTATTGTACAAATATAATCCCCGTCCTTATTCCTTAAGCTGTTGGCATTAACTTGGCATATAAGTCAAATATATATAATTATAATATATAAATTAAATAAATTAAAAAAAAAAAAAAAAAAAAAAAAAAGGAAACACATATTCCAAGTTATTGTAAGCAGTAATCATAAAATAAATAAAAAAATTTAAAAATGATAAAAGTGTAAAGCCAACGATATTGGCTGCTTGTGTATGTGTTGGCAGTTTTAGTGAGGAACCTCAAAAAAAAAAATATATATAAAATAAAATAAAAAATAATACATAAATAAACATATCTATTATGTGTAACAGATGCTCTTTCTGGAAATGAATGTAAGCAATATTAAAGAATACACCATGTTTCATCAAATGCTTTTTCTTCATTTGATTTCAGATATTGTCACACTCTTTCTCTCTCTATCTATCTTTATCTAATGAGTTTTTTCTCTCTCTTCCTTTCCACCGATTCTGACTCGTCCATTTAAATGAATGTGAATATTTATCTTTTATTGTTTACTCTTTTGCTCAATTGCGAATTTCTTATTATATTTGTCGCTACTGGAGCACTATTAAGTTGTTTGTTTGGGCGCCATTAAATTTTCCTGAATTCTATAAATATATAATTTCTTATTTCAGTATTAATGTAACTGCTTAAATTTTTTTTATTATTTCTTTAATAAAAATTACAATCATTTATAATAAAATAAAAAGTAATTTTATATGGAATAAGATAATGATACATAATTAGTTTTTATTTTTTCTAGTTTAATTTTTTTGTAACACTCCATTTTTTTTACATCTTTTAAAGTCGTTTATATTTTCTTCAATTAATTAATGTCTGAAATTTTTTATTTACATATTTCTTAAGTGTAAAAGTTTTTTTTCTGTTTTTTCTTGTTTGGGTGCCAACAAATACAAAAGTAATGATTTTTACTGATTATAAACAATCATCGTAAATTTTTTAATCGACTTTTTTGATGAAATTAATCGTAAAATCGTTTTCTTAAACATGTTGGCTATTTTTTAATTAATTTAATAATTTCTAAAAATAATTGTTGTATCTTGTGTTGTATTTTATCGATAGTTTTGCATTTGTTTGGGCGCCAAAAAAAAACTTAAATTTTCTATAAATACTGAAATATTTTTCTAAATTATTTAATTTAATAAAACCTATAAGTAGTTGATACCAAAAAGTCTCCAATTTTTTTCAGACGATTATATTAAATCTTTATTACTTTTTTTTTAAATTCACTTTTTTCTTTTCTTTTTTTCATTTACTATTGAAAATCATGTTTGTTCAAAACCCTTGCAGTGTTCCCGTAGCGACACGCGCCCCCCTTCTTTTCTTTGTATCCCCATTGAAGAACACAGGGACGAGTGGATCTAATTAAGTTGTGATGTGTGTCTTAGGCTGGACCGTTTACAGTTCCGTAAGACCGGCTAGGGATGGCCTAGGGACTCGATGCCTAGCCGGTAAGGCTCATATTTATTCTTAAATACTCTTTTTGGGAGCTCGGAGCCTCATTGCGCATGCTCACTAGAAAATGTCACATACCCTACTTGAGTCCCATATAATTTTTTTAAAAAAATGTTAAATATTTTTTTTAAATAATCCAATTTATTAAAAAAAAAAATTAATTTCTTGTAAATTCTGTTTTTTAATTAAATTGATTTTTAAAATATGAAATGATAATTTTATTTGTAAAAATCAAATTATTTGTAACCAAGGAACACCATGACCCTTTAGGGTAGAGAAAAAAAATAGAAATCAAATAAAAAAGAATAAAATAATTTTTTTTTTTATATATCAAGTCAAAGATGAAATTTAAACAATAATAAAAAAGTATCTTTATGAATTCAATTTTGATATATACAATATGTTTATGTTTAATAATAGTTTTAAAATAAAATTTATAAAATAACAATTATCGGGTGTATATTAATTATACAAATGTAGTTAAATGAAACGAAATTAAAAAATGAAAATAGGATAGGAAGACATTTAAAAAAATTAAACATATCCATTAATAAAATCATGTGTAGAATTTTGAAGGTCAAATCAATTTTTAAACTTATTATTTAAACATATATATATATATATATATATATATATTATATATATATATATATATATATATATATATATATATATATATATATATATATATATATATATATAGATATTATTTATTATAATTAAATTCTGTACAATAATAGAATAACTAAATTAGCAGATAGTAAATTTACTTTCAAATAAGGGTTTATTTTTTGAATATTTATTAACACTATTCTTCTGCAAATTATGATTATTATTAAAATGCCAAAAACGTTTAAAAAATATTTATTTCAAAATATTTTTGAACGGTATAAATTGAAATAAAAAAAAATAGAACAGAACTTAAATGATATTTAAGTTTTTTTTTCTTAAATGCCTAGTGGAATTCAAACTTATTCTCTTGAAAAAAAATTAAAATTTATGTTTTTAGAGTATAATAGAATATTTATTGATAAATGTTTTGTTTCGTAAATTAAAAAAAAAATAATAGTTATGACAAATTGTATTTTTTTGATACCTTTTTTTTTTTTTTTTTTTTTTTTTTATATTATTTTGATTTGAGCCCCCCCCCTCTTACCAATATGTGACAGAAAAGAAGCTCCTAGCTCTCATTATCTATTTTATATTGAAACTATTTGATATTATTTATCTTGTTGAAATAAATTAGTTTTCAATAGTATCCTACCAGTTTCATTAGTTAATTTTGAATTCGGGACCCTTTCGAATTTTTATTTGAGATTAGTAACATCCCTGTGTATATACGTAGACTATAGAACATAGTCAAATAATCAGTTGCATGTTTTAGTATTGTTGATAGTGTAGGAACATTTTAAATATTTGTACATATTAGTTTTATTAAAAAAGAAGAAAAAAAATCTTTTAAATGGACGAGTCGTTTCGTATTTTTTTTTAATATTGTTTTTTTTCTTTTATTTATTTTCAATATTTTTTTAGATTATTTTTCCCTTGTTTAAAATTATTATAGATTTTTTTTATTGGGTTGACTTTTTTTTATTTTATTTTTTTTTAATTTTTATTCTGTAATTTGACGGATAGCTATACTAAGAGCTGAAAATAAAAATGGGTTGTATGACTACAAAACAGTTTTTTGTTCTAAAAAAAAATATATATGTATATATATTTAAAAAGAAGTATACAAAAGTAAAACAGAATAACAAAGATGAAGGAAAGGAAGCGCAGACGCAGGAGGATGAGAGGATGGCGCAGCTACACCAGAGACTACAACACTAAAAAGTTAGAATGTGTTTCAGTTTTTCGGCTAGAATTTTTATTTTATTTTTTTTCTGGTTTTGTTTCTGTTTTTGGAACATTTGCTACAGGATGAGTCTTTTAGAGTAGATGAAGACAGTGTAATCGTATTTTGTAGACATTACTAACATATGATGTATTTTGTTTTTGTTTAAATAGTTTTGTGTCCATGTTTTTGTGTTATATCCGTGCGAAAAACTAAAAAAAAAAGGCAGATATGATGCAAGCAGCGGACACTTGAGTAGCATAAACATTCGAACATTCTCCTAGATTTAGAAAGTATAGAACAACGGGTAAACGTTTTAAAATAACTTTTATGATAGTGATGTGACTAAATAGTGTTTAAGAGTGTCATAGAATAGATTAGTCATAGGAGTGTGTTTAAAAAAAAAAAAAAGAAAAAACTAAAAAAATGTTTTTCCTTATTTTTTGTTTCCAATACCCATAAGCCAGTTGCTGAGTTTTTTTTTTTTTAATAATACGTAGTTTATAGATGTTTTTTGATGAAATTTAATAATTCTGTGTTTTATATTAACTTTAGTCTTATAGATTTTAGTCATAGCCATTCATGACATAATAATAAAATATATAGTCTATATTTTTTTTTCGTAGTTTATAGATTTCATTTTGTAGAGTAGAATTTTATTGGAAGCGGTTCAGAGACCGCCTCCTTATCAATATTTATAATTTCAAAGTTATTACATTTTTATTATATCATAAAGCAGGAGGTTGTTAGAGGTCAGACTCCAACTTATAGTGCTACTAAATCATATTTAATTATTATAATCTCAGACTATTGTGAATTATATACATAAATATATATATATATATATATATATATATATATATATATATATATATATATATATATATATATATACATATATAATTTAATATATTTAATTAATGTTTAAGAAAGATTGGAGCTGGATATATTTTTGTAGAAATTATAATTCAAAACAATTTCCCTGACCTTATTTTTACCCTTATCCTAATTCAATTATAAAAGTGATTTTTTTTTTGTCTTGAGTACTATTGATTTATTTATGTTATTTTTATTATTTTTCATCAAATATCCCATCCGTCCCCCCCCCCCTTTTTTTTTTAAATTATCCAACCTGAATCAGATACGTAAGTAAATGACATGGCATGTCAGATGTTTGATACCGAATAATGCTATTTATGCATGATTTTTTAAATATATTTTTATGTATCCTAAAAAAGCATGACAAAGCACTAGTTATTTGCAACACCGCATTTTTTAGATTTTTTTTTATTTCATTTTATTTCATTTTTTTATAGAGTCTGGTTTTTTTTGTGTGTGTTTTTGTTTAATATATTTGTTTGAAGCACTGATAACTGTATTATTCAGGACAGATCCACAGTATGAACAATGGTTTGTATTAAATTTTCTTACAGACAGCTTTTATTCTTGATTTTCTTTCGATTGTCTTTTGTCTGTTTGTTGTTCTCATCGGTAGTTTCACGTTGTTAATTTCAAGTATTATTCGACCAAATCAGTACATTTTCTCCCAAACTGATGCGTTTGGTTCTTAAATGTTAAATTTTTTTGTCAAAAATTTTACCAATATTTTTGTTTTCAATTTGTTCTTTTCGTATTTTTATATATGACATCTGTTTAGGTATGGGGTTTTTCTCTAAAGGCGGTACTTAATATTTAAAGAAGTTACAGAAAAAACTCTACACAAAAAATTTCATAAGGTTGTATGCAAAATTAATTTACTAAGTGAAAAAAAAAAAAACAACCGAAATAACGCTCAAGCCTCTATAGTGGGTATCGTAAATTAGGAAAAAATCCCAGGTGTTTGGACTAGATTTCGGCCAAATCTCTTCCTTTCACAACCGTTGGCTCAGTAACAGTACATCCTTACCTGAATACTGAATCCAAGACACTTCATGGGTTTTAGTGCTATAGGTTTATATATCTATAAATTAGCATGTAGACTGAATTGGTATTTAGTGTAAAGCTAAATAAATACCTATTTGTTACACATCTAAACTCAAAGTTTTATAACAGAAGGCCTTGAGGACATCTTGTATTCGGAGTGTAAATATAATATCAAAACTGTAATTGTAAACTGAATGAACGAGACCCAGCAATTATTACCTAGCCACATACATTCCTTCACTGATAGATGCAATGGATCTAAATTTTCTTTTTTTTTTATTTATAAAATAAAAAATTAAAAAAAAAAAAAAACGGAAACTATTTTACAGTTTTTTCATAAATAATTTAATCAAAAACAGTTGTAACCGACGTAGTTCAAAGGAAGAGATTCGTTCATTTCCAATTTTCTTATTCTTATATGTCAGCGCAGAAGGTTATTAAGGAAAAAAATAAGCTAAAAAAAGACCAACATGGAACATGTTTAAGGGGTTGGTACTTTGACCGTCAGTGATAGTCACACCGTTTGTGAGGTTGCCTATTCCGTTATATGCATTTTTTTAATTGTATGATTGTATTGTTTATTTCCAAAAGAGAGTATTTTTGTATACACAACAGCCGAGAGGGATCGACCAAGATCGGTCAAATCCAGATTAACATTTTTTTTTTTTGTATTGGGAGAAACAAAGTCAAAAGGACTCTCATTAGTGAGTTAGTGATATTTAGTATAACAAGGGTTGAACTCTTAACTACTCCTACTCTCCTAATATCAGGCTATCAAACTACGCGTAACACCCTCGCATTTCCCAGAAACGTATCGCTTTTGACCAACTAGGTCACCGGTAAAACATGTTGAAAACCGAAATTAAAAATAAAATTGTATTAATACATATTATTGAGACGGTAGATAACTGTTAAAAAATTTATTTATTCTCACTGGAAACTCCTACGATCTAGTGATTTAAATGCGAACTAACTCATTGGGATATCATTTGTATTCTCTCAAAGCGTGTATGATCTGTTAATAAGATTCCTTAAGTTTTGATTACTGATTTGTCTAGTAATGTTGTTAGGTCGACATTGTTCAGTTAGTATATTGTGATTTCATTCTCCATTGCTCATCCAGTTCGCATACTAACATTCTATTAGTAACTCAAATTAAGTTACAAATAATGAATGAATAGGATAAAATTGAATGTTTCACGTTGAAGCTCGTTGTGGTTTTGTAAAACAGGGCCAGACTTGGTTGCTTTATTGAAGAAGTGTTCAGTTAGGATGCGTTAAAGAAAAATTCTGATATATTTTGTCTAGATTTGATTTACTGTTACTTATTGAATCAATAAAGAATATTTTACATATTACGTACTTAGAGATGCCATTCTACCCCAGTCTCCTCTACGCACCTTATGGTATTTGCATATAAACTTTTGGACCCACTATGTCTTATATTTGTATTTTGTAGCATGCAAATTTTGGGATTATCTCATATAGAACCTTTGATATTTGTCTTCCACGAGTATTTTCTTGTCGATTCTTTTTTTTTTTTTACTACGATCAGCTGTTGCATTCCTCGCCTGCGTCCTGGTAGTCGGGTTTTACTCCATTAGTCGAGGCCCCTGGTGATTGTCATAACTAGTGCCTCCCGTATCCCGGTTGATATTATAGCCTTCTAGATATTATTTTTTTATTATAAGTTCAATGATTATACAAGTTGGTTGACGGCCCTGTTAGGGGGTATCGCAGGGTATCCAGGCTACAACTACTACCCCGGCGGATCCCCAGGTGGAGGCGGCGATCGTGGATACTACGGTGAGTACCCGAGGCAGGAGTCCCCCCTCGGCCGGCAGGAGAACAGGAAGCTGGTCATCAGGCACGACATGTACCAACCGGAAGACAGGCTCAAGACATACGTCACTGGTAAGCAGCATGGATTAGCTTATTTGTTTTTATTTATTTATTTGTTTGTTTATTTATATATTTTTTTACAATTCCAATAGCCACCTGTTGGTTATATATTTTTAATAAATTCCTGTGACTGTTACAGGAATTTCTTTGTTGAGTTGAGATGTTTTGTAGATATTTCTTTCAAGCACTGTGTAGTTTAGATTAGTTACAAAAATATATGAATAATGAAGTCGATTATTTCCTGAATCGAACTTGTTTTGGCTTTAATTAGAAATTAATATTTTCCACAAAAAGTGCGAATTATTAAGAGTCTCTGATTTTTTATAATTTGATGATTGGGAAGGGAGGATTTTTACTTTTTTTTTAAAATTTATTTTCACTGATAAGACAATTAACATTCTGCTCTGCTTCTTAAAACAGTTATTTTTCATACCTTAACTCTTTGACTGCGAATGACGTGAGCTCTCACGTCAAGGGTCTTTTCTGTTTCAAGTTGATGGGGATGACGATAGCAAGGGAGTATGGATTTCATTTTTCTCCTGTGCCCTCAGTAACGGTTTCAGAACTACGTGCAAAAAATCGTTTTTACTTTTGTCATTTATTCACTGTTTTTCGACCGGTTTTCAAAAAAAGTGATTATTTTCTTATAATAACAATTTCTAAGAGATGATTATTGCTAGAATTTATCTTTTTTTTCAGACGGATCAGTACATTTTATCCAGCGGCATATGGAGATAAAATGAAGTCGATTTATTAAAAAAAAAAACATTCAGCTCCTCTCCAGCCTTTGCCTTTCCATGTTAGAGATTACTGTAGTCGCCATTTTTAGTACGCCTGTTCACTACATCATTAAATCCTTTGTTCATTCAAGTACTAACGAGTCTCAGGACGTTAGTTTATTTATTATTTAGGTAAACCAGACAGTTATTGACACCCCATCCTAAAAATTAGAAAGAAAAAAAAGATTCAGCCAAAAAAACAAAATCATACAACTCCTTTTAAATCCTACATTAAACTGTGTAAAAGTACTTTCAATTCTGTCCGTATATCAAAAGAAATCCATAGGGTGTCATTAACTGATTTTACCTTATTTTTTATACATTGCAGAAATAATATTTGGTGTGAACTTTCTTGCTTAAAGTATATTAAGGGAAAAAAAACTGCAAAATTCAACATTATTGGAGACTATTCTTTCTATAATTTTAATATGAATATTTCCTTAAGAGTGTCAATCACTGTATGGTTTACCCTTTAAGTTTTTGTTAGAAACGTAAGTGGGGGAATCCGTTATTAGACTTAATAATTTGGACTGAAGTGATTGTATTTTATAAGATTATTACACTCAGTAAAAAGAATACCTTGAAGCGGACAATAAGAAGAGCGTTAAATTTTAGTGCTCAATGCTACAGTATTTGATCGTTGATCTAATGATTTTGGTATTGGTAGGGTGAGGTGATGGGTAATTTAGCAGGTGAAGCTGTATGTTTTATTTTGCTAAACTTAGACGGAATAAACTACTAAGAGATTCTTCCTATTACTAGTGATAGAGTGGGATCGCTACAAAATGAATATTAGTAAACTTATTTTGGAATCGAACCGAAGACACTCGCATAAACAAAAGTAATATTTGATTAATCTATAAAAGTTATATCTTAATTTTTTATCCGTAAATATTGATGGGTTATACGAATTAAACTTTTATGTTTTTAAAAATTTCATCAGCAACGGTTTTATATTAATTTAATTACTCCTTATTTATTGTTTTTACTAATTTTAATTTTTAATAAAATTTGTTTTTGTTTTAAATACATATAAAAAACTTTTATATCTTCCATGGAGTTTCACAATAGAAGAAAAAAAATAAGGCTTTAGATAATAATGATTCATGAAATACGGTGTTAGCCAATATAATATATTAAAATAAATAATTTACGTGATAAAATAATTCACAAACAAAAAAAAAAAAAAAAAAAAAAAAAAAAAAAAAAGGAAGAGAGATATACAAAGAAAATCAAAATATATATTGTAAAATCGAATTGAAATAATAACCTATTACAAAACAGAAGACAGAATAAGTTAAAATTAGACTATATACATTTAAATATGAATATATACATAATATTATCTAGTCTCTGATGAACTGATGAACCTTCCTAGTTAAAATTTGGTACTGATAGGTTTATTAGTTTAACTGTATTGCGGAATATATAAATAGATAACTGTAAACTATATTACAGAATGAGGCTAGCCACATATCGGTCTGTTTTCAAATTTCATTCGGATCCAAATGTCGCACTACATACTTGAATCTTTTTTGATATTTCAATTGAATATAAGTAAATTTTATTTTTAATTTCAAACTCTATATAACCGTGTACCTTCTCATGGGCAAAGGTACTCCCAACCTATTGGTAAATTTTCACACTTACTATAATCCACTCATTATCGTTTGTTTAATAATAAATTAATTGAAAATCGTTAGATTTTACTATTGCTAAACCTTCCTGGAGCTATAAAGATGATGTGGTTAAAATTTGGTACAGATTGGTTCAGTAATTTTCGTGGTCAGTGATCATTAGGGCTGTGAATTATTATATACAATGAAAACTGAAAATATAAACATATACATGCAATAAAATACCCAAAATATGCAACTATCTGAATTATTTAGAAAAATAAAAAAATTGCAATACATATAAGTACAAACTCAAGTTCATATAACTAATTTTGTTGAAAATGGAAAGATCAGGCGGATATTAAAAAAATAATAACTACGGAGGGGTATGTCAGCTGGGCATAAATCAGTATCGGAACCAGAATTTTCTGAACCTTTGTGTAATATAAGTTTTTTTTTCTTCAAACTTTGATTTCTAAACTTGGTTTTATTTGTACTTTGCTGTTTTTATGTGCTGCATTACTAAAAGTTATGTAGTAGTCGATACAACTTTATCAAAACTAACACAATATAAAGCGTCTTCATCACAATTAAAAGTCTCAATTGAGAACTCAAGATCTTTTGTATTTGCAAAAATGATTTTCGATATTTTAGGAGTACACAAATAAACAGTTTGTGTTAAAAAATTATAAAAAATTATGTGTTTTATTGGACACAGCGTGAAAGACAGGGTTAAAATTTTAAGTAAACTTCCCGCAAGAGAAGAATCAGCACCTGAATAAACACGATTTTAGTTAGGAGGGAAAAAAGAATAGGTGTTTCCGTAGCCATTTTGAGGTTTCTATTTATTTATTTTTATTTTTTGTCTGCTCAGAAAGATAAAAAAGTAAAAAGTCAAATCCTAATATGCCGGATATGTAGATAAATATGCAATTAAAGTTCAAAATATGTAAAAATATACATTTATGGCAAAGTATGCACAAATCTAAAAAATAAAAATAGCCCAAAATAATTCCAAATGCCTCAAAAACATGTGCATTTTGATGATATTAGATGTTTTAGTTGGCTAGGAGAAATAGACAAATGAATATATTTCACAGCCCTAGTGATCAGAAACGATAATGGCTTGTCCTTTTATATAATAGTATATAATATATTTTTTTTGACGTGATAGGAGAATGATTTGATCGTTTCCAGGTTTACTAACAAAAATAATGTTGTTTTATTAAAATATCTTATTCCCATTAATATATCTTTTTGGTTGCTGATTAAATAAATTGACGTCATATTGCCTTCATGTGTTTATCCCACTCGGAATGTAGTGGCTATGTGCTTAGTTATTCGTTGCACTTAGGATATTAGTAGTTCCAGATATTTATTTAGTATTTTATAGTAAATTTAGGCAAATGGCAGTATGCTAAGTATGGCTGCGGTCGTGGGGCTTGCTAGTAATAGTAGTTGAAGTAGCAGGTCGCCTCGTTAACTAGAAACCAACCATAACTCCTAAACGTTCCTTAGAGCTCCCCAACTAAAGCCCATTTAAATGCAAAATTCCACTTCCCCCACCCACCGCTCCACTACAAAACGGCTCGGCAGCCAGAGTCCCGGCGGTTGTTGTAGAGCAAAAATTGGGAAAAGCCCTTGTGGGAAAGGGGAGGGGGTAGGGTCATCAGTACGGGGCGATTTAGTGTAATTACGGCCGAAACGAAAAGGAAAAAAAAAAAGAAAAGAAGGAGGCTTCGAGATTGCCACTTTCATTTAATTATTTTCAGGTCTGTGATGTGAATAAATAGAGCTGATTACTTTTCATTGCTTTTAGATTGTTTGCAGTTACTTTTTTTTTTTTTTTTTTTTTTTTTGTGAGGGGGCGCTTTGCTATTGCGAACAGCAGCTCGTCCATTAATTGAATAACTAATTGACCCCGCTTTGAATTGGTCCAATTATTCATTTTATATAGATTCGATTCCCTTTTTTTTTTCTTGCTGATGGAACTCAATAGCACGAGCTGTGGAAGATATTTTTCAATCTCTTTTTACTCCATCTAAGAAAGGAAAGGCTTCGGGATTTTTTTTTTTTTTTTTTTCCTGTGGGCTTAGTTCTGGAATGGAATCAGCTGGGGATCCTAAACAAAATTGAACAGCTGACTCATAAAATAATGAAACATGTTTCTCAATTATCTATTATTATTGATAGGGGAGTTCAGGATAAATATGTCTTACTGGGTTTCTTTTTTTTTTTTTAACCAACACCTAATGCTATGGTTAACTCCGTATTAAGTAGAAAAAGGATAGATATCTGGTTTGGGCCAAATCAGCAACATATGGAACATTGAGATCTTAATGGATTTAGTTTGTTTGAAACATAATAAGCAGCATTGGCCATTTTACGAATAGAAACGAAGAATGGAATAGATACGAGAAGAATCGGATGGTTTAGTGGAGCCACAAAGCACATCTCCATATGTGCTTATAAATCTAATTATTGACATGTAAATTAAAGTCTTTTGTAATTTATTTAAAGCTATGAACCCTTGTCTAGTAAATGTTGGAGTATTCTGAAACGACGAGCCGTATGTTTTATAAATTTAAACTTGAACAAGTGACCAGATATATTAATAGTTGGTTTGAGATGTTTTCGCTTGAGGTTAAACATAAGAAAATTCTCAGCGTGGTTTTATTTTTTAATAAATATGAATAATTTGGGAGAGAAGGTTATTAACATCCCTTATGATAATAATAACAATATAATTTAAATTTATATTGATTATTTAAGATTTTTTTGGAAGAAATAGATAAAACTAAATATGTTTACGAGATATTGTAGCAACTTTAAAATAAAAATTTAAATAAAATTCAAATAAACATAAAGAATATCGAATATTTAACTTATTAATTAGTTGTAAAATAATTGTAAAAATCACAAGTTATATAAATTCCAGGTACTACAGATTGTACAAAGCTGGACAGCGTATTGGAAGCTGAAGATTTGATGAAACAGCTTAATTTTTCTTAATTAGACTGTGATTTTTACTAATAAAAAGAATGTTATTTATTCACACATTTTGTTTTATTTGAGAGGAATATTTTAAATTTCGAGTTAGAAAATTTTCGAACGAATACTTTCACTTAAAACTTTATTTTAGGATTATTATTATTTATTAAAATGAAAAAGGAAATATACATCATCCTGGGACAACGTGTACCTTAAGAATATCATAAAAGTAAAATTTATAGGGCATTTGCTTGGATGTAATAAATTTTTACGAAGAACATATATTGGTGATACTCAGATAACGGGCAGTTTTAAAATTTTGAACCTTTGAATATTATACTGCTTGTTACAACTCAAATCCTATTTTCCTTAATTATTTTTAGCTCCAGGGAGGTTACATTACTACCTCAGTAGTTACCAAACAACTTTTTATTCCCTAATATATTTTTCGAGTAACTTATGATTATGAAAGTATAATATTAATAAATAAATCACATAGTTTTTAATTATTAGTTTAAAATAAAATATAGGTAACCCTTACTCATTTTTGTTTTCACTTAATAAGAAGTACGTAGGAAAAAAAAACTCCAACCTCCCGACAAATGTGTTAAGCAATGGCCAAAAGGACGAAAATCCAAAGGATTAAACGAGAAGGGAGTTAAAAAACGTAATAACAAATTGAATTTTCGAAATGGACAACAATGGCGGATTATCCTTCCGACATCTTAAAAATCGCTAAATCCTGCCAGATTTCAAAATAGTATCCTAAAGACAAATACTAATTTGTCTGGAAGGAGAGTGTCCAAGGATGGTTTCGGCCCCCAAAAACCGTCAGATCCTTGCAGATCAAAAAACAGTATCCTTCAGTGGCTATTTTTATATTCACGAAGAAGGTAAAGACTTGAGATGGGAACACCCACGGAAGTTGCAATATTGGTGTTTGAAAACAAATTAGACCTACAACAGAATATTAGTAGTTATATTTTTTTTTTCAATCAGACATAAGATGAAAGAAAAAAATTGAACCCCACAGTTGTAGGTCCAGTACGAACGAGAGAACAAAACTTGCCCGTTATCTGAAAATCACCGATATATGTTACAAAATTAAAGGAACGCTTAAAATGTTTTTAAATATCGGATTGATATTTGAGGAGGTGAAAAGATAGATAGTATTTAAAGAAAATAATAGGAAAGCGTTTGCGAATCACGATGGTTATACCCTCCGTGCTATCTTTGCGAGTATTAGCACTAAATGTCTCTAGGAAGCACAATTCATGCGGCCTAAGATCATAAGTTCTGCAGTCATCCAAAAAAAGAAATATATACATACATATATATTTGTATATATATGTTATAATTTATGAATTGCCATTCCTCAAACTTTTTTATTTCCTCAAGGCACTATCCTTGGAACTAGTACCCATTGCAGTATAACAATGGAATATCTTCCCTGATTGTAGGAAGGAGGAGTTATCCTTCAAATCCCAGGAGTCAAAACGTCACGCTGAGGAGATCAGGTATGGAGGGGGGGGGGGATTCCATGGATTAGAATGCTTATTAAATCGAGACGTCGTCCCTATCCTCCTTTAAGTCCAGAGTTGCTTCCAAATCCAGCTTAACTATTTGGAGAAAGCTCTTTGGAAAAGGATTCATCTAAATGGGGAGATTATCTCCGCAAACGGTTGAGATGAGTTACTTCCCTCTGTTTATATCCGATCCTCCGGGAGCTCTGAGAGAAGAATTAATCATTTACGATTTACTCGCCGTTAATAATTCCTTAAATAAGGGCAAAGATGAGGCAGGGGATTTGGTAATGCTACTGGATTATAGCTGTTATACTTAATTATTTAACAAAAGATCAGAATTTGAAACAATAATAGGAAAATTATTAAAAATGAAAAAAAAAAAATTTCTTATTTTGAGAAATCATTTCCTTCTATTCGGTACGGAAGCTCCATTGTGTAAGAGGTTTAAATATAGTATCAGGCAGAAAATTCATTTTCTGTTATTTCAGCCGTGGATCGAAATTGGGCACACCCAGCTCTATAAAGTGGGTACCCTTAATTGGGAGAAATTTTTTAATTTAAGAAGAATCCAAGATAACTAATGCAAAATCAGTTATTGACACCATATGGATATCTTTTAAAATACGGACATAATTGAAAGTATTTTAACACAGCTGGGTTGTACGGTTTATAAAGAATTTTCTTACTTTTTTTTTTTTTTTTTTTTGTAATGAATCTTTTATCTTCTAATTTGTAAGTTAGTGTGTCAATAACTGCCTGGTTTACCCTAACACTATGTTAACCAAATCTTTTCATGAGTTATGTTTTTATTTGGCCTTTAGTTTTCAAATTTTATTATAAAATCCGATTCTGTGTATTCATTTTGTTGGAGGTTTTTATTTAACGCTTAAGTCCGCGCGCCTAGTGAATTAAAATAAGGCCATTGGGATAACGCGCGGTTTTCTTCACATTTTTAATGCAAAAATGGGTTTCAATATAAAATTAATCTGGTAAATGATAGAACTTAGTATATTTAATGTTTTTTTAATCTTCTGGTAATTATTTAATATTAACTAAATAAATATTAATAAAACTTTTATATTTATTTCAAACTGTGAAATAACAAAATAAAACAATGACGATTTTTTCTTATTTCTCTAAAGAAATTAAGTACCTAGGTCAGGAATTATTCTATTAGGGTTACACCTGGGGTTTACCTTTTTGTCATGTGCCCTTTACCTGGCTCCTTTTCTCGAACTCCTGTTTTTGCACTTGGCTGATCCGCACATTTTCGGGACAACAATGCTATCCTTACTACCAGTTTCTTACCTTTCACCCAGCAATTACAGGAACAATAAAACTTTGAAATCTCATTGCAAACACTTTATTTTACAAACCAATCAGATTATAATATTTTAACAAAAATAATTCACAAAGCTACGATTCCTTATGATTTCTCATTTTCATCACATTTTAAACACACCTGTTTTATAATTGAATGATTTTTACAAACAAAGTTAGAACATTTACTGCACTTCTTCATTGTACTAGTGTTTTTTGCCCTACCACATACCAAACATCGCCAAATCGAACGGACTTGGAAAAATAGCTATATTTTATGTAAAGAAACTTTTAATATTATACCAAAACAATTCACAACAGTCCCAATAGCATACTGAGAGGGTACCTTGAAGGAAAATCCGATAAGTTAACCCTCCTCTCTACAGGTAGCCAAATATTAGAAGTGGCGCACTTTGTGCGCCAGGCTCGCGAACTTAAGGGTTAAAATTCTTTTTCTTAGACATCAATCACTTTTTAAGATAGTCGCTATTAGCTTGGGGAAAATTAGCAAAGTATGTTCCGGTAATTATTGCGGGTAATTTATGGCTTTACAATATCAGAAATAAAATTAATGATCTAAAACATTTTTATTAATCGAAAACCACTTTATTCCTCTCAATACATTTCTTCCAAAATTTGGTTCCCCTGAATAGAATTTTTAATTCTTATTATAAACAATTTCTGATTTCTATTGACGTTTTATCAAACAATAGTTTGGTAGTCTAAGAAGTGGTCCAGGTCTTTACAAAAATTAATAGTTGGTGTCTCTATGATTAAAAAAAAAAAATATTTCCTGCATTATTGTAACGATGTACCTGAAGAGATTTGTGAATGTAATGAGGCTGAAAGAAATAAGCTGGTTTAAAAAAAATCTTAGAGCAGTCCAGAAAGAATTGAAGGATATAATAATAAACGTAATAATTTTATATTATATCATATTTGAAACTTGCTAATTAAGAATACGAAGCGAGATTTTGTCTCTGTCTCTAAAAATGCACTTTACATTGTTAATTGACATGATGTAAATGGCCAATTAACATTAAAGTCTATCGAATTGGATAGGTAATGAATTAGCCGCTAGGGTAGTGGGGCTAATCTCATAGGCTATTTATTAGTCAATTATGGGCGGGTAATTAACTCACCTGTCTGGTTTCGAATCCTCTCCTCCCCCCTCCCGTGGTCCACCTCCGCCCATACGTGACGATCATAATGACTTCGTTCTGATCCGGAATTTAAAATGATTTTGGCGCAGTGCTTAGCAAGTTATAGTCCAAGATTAAACGTATTAAAATTTACATTTTTTTTTTTTTAAATGAAATTTGCAACTGGCGTGGAGAGGTTACGAACTAAAAATGAAACCGAAGAAAAATATTTGTTGATAACTGACGAACGACTGGTGAGAAGTCCGATAATTAGATGGAAAGATTTCTGTTCGTTCTTTTGTTGAAAATTACAGTATGGGAATCGAACCTATGATTTCATTGTCCTTACAATTATTTTTCTATTATAATTTATATTTATTTTAAAATGTTGGTTTGGCAAAATGTTAAAAGTGTATGCTTATTGAGGGTTAACGTCATTATGTACACCAACCGGGGAAGAAAGGGTTATCTCAAAGGTTACCAACCTATTATAGCCGGGGCTGGAAGGTCAAAATTCATTCCATGGGTCCATCACGAAATAAATATCAATCTACACAGGTGGGGTTCGAACCCACAACCTTCTTGTACTTGGTGCGCTTAGACGCGCTATTAAATAGATTGGATATTTTATTAATATCGTTAAGCGTGTTTAGCACATGGATTAGTGACCGTTTTTTAAGGAGAACCATTACTAAAACGATCAGCTTTCTGGAGGCAACTCACGAAGATCTAACTCAATAGGGATACTCATAATAATAAAAGATTGCAAGTTTTTAGTGTGGTTATTTTGTGATCAGTTACGATCCCTGGATCTTTGCCGCTTTCTCTTGCGCTTTAAACCAGAATGCTAAAAAATAAAAAATAAAAAGTGTTAGCTGATATAATCTTTGTTTGTTTGTTGGGAGTTACAGGCATACAGTCCTAGGGTCATCAATGCCTTAGATGTAATATTTATTTTTATCCTTTATTTGACATCGACTTCACTATGATTCCCTTTATTTCCACAATTTGTAGTATCTAGTACAATAGTAGCATCCAGTATCTTTTAAAATAGAATATTCGCACGATATTAGAATTTTTATTTCGTAAAAGTGCACTGTAGTTTTTTGGATTGTAATTTATTTTTTCTTAAAACGTTTCCACTTTATACCATTCCCTCTATTTTTTTTATTTATTTTTTTTGTAATTCTACGTATTTTTTTTAAACATCTATCCCTGTTTTTACCCTTTCCAAAACCTGGCTTAAAGAATCTCTAATAGATGACTTATTTTGACGAACTAAATTTAATTTTTATATATATTATTCTGATATATATTTCTTATAAATAAACTAATAATTATTTTCAATATAATCTATTTATCTCAAGTTTTATATACCTTGTTTTAGAAGTGAATAACCACTAGAAAATATCCTGCAAAGTGGCAAAAAGAAAAGTCTTTTAAAGGAATGAAACACTCAATATATAAAGAAGCGGCGTATATTTTTTGTCCCCGGCTCCGTCCCTTATATTTCATGTTTTTTTTTCTGCTTGATCTTTATTGAAAATGAAACTCAAAAGAATATATGCATTGAATTAAAAACCTAAACACCATAACTCCGCGGATATTATATTTGACCTAACTATAATCTAATATCTTGTTTATCCAAAGGTTTATTACCCAGGAACAGATTTTTGACACCGATTTTGCTGGGACTCTATACTTTTTTGGTGTAACGTTTATTTCAAGTTCAAAAATGAAGCATTTTGGCACTTTTGCTCTATTGGCGGTTTATTTGATCCTTTGGCAGTTAGACATATCCATGATCTACTGTTCTTCCCATTCTGGATAAATTATTTTTATTTATTTGGCTTTTTACAACTAATTCATTTCTTTCCCCGGCAGTTCTTCATATCTGCCTATTCCATTTCTTGTTCTTGACAGTCCTCTTGCTGTCAGTCCTTCTTTTATGTTCCTAACCAGTGTCTTCTTGGGTTTTCCCCTTTTCTTGCTTTACTCTGGCTTCATCTTCTATGTGTTTTTGCCTTATTCATCTTTGTTTTCCGCGTTATTGATAGTACTCTATTTTATTCTCCAGGGTAAATATTTCGATAATTATCCTCCTCTAGTCTTCTAGGTTATGTTTGTTTTTTTTGTTTTTTTAACATGGCCTACTAATATTTTATATATTTCATTATCTGGTTGTACAACAATGGATAGCTACAAAAATAGCGGCTAGGGTCCATGTAAAACTTTAGGTTCTTCCGCAAATTGTTGAAAAAGAGTAAAAAATCTTCACCAGTCCTCCTTCTGCTGTTAAATCTAAAACAATTATATTTTTTAAATCGTCAATAGATGTCTATTTACAAAAACAGTGTAGTGCGTGTAGTTCGCAAGGTTTTGTCAGAAAATAAAAGAAAGAAAATGTCGACCGAAAGTAGACATGTTCTGTTTTGAAACATAACTCCCCAATTATTCTCCATTTATCTGATAATTTTCTATCGGTAAGTTCTTCCTTGCAAGAGTCCTCAGGTCCGCTTCAACGTCTTAACCGCAATTTGGGCCTTTCTCTCTATCTCCCTCTCTGTCTTTCTTAAGTCGTGTTGTCGGAAGCCACTCTTTATGATTCCCGTGGTTCTATGGCATTCTCTGGATATGATGGGCGCAACTAAATCATCATAGATTCTTTCTTTGTAGTTCTAAAAAAACGACCTTCTTCCTTTTCAAACCAACGCCGCACGGTTTGCTCGTCAAGGACACCACCTTCTCCTACAATCTTGTAGAATTGATAAACATACTGGCTGAACTAGATTATT
This sequence comes from Euschistus heros, assembly GCA_003667255.2. NCBI lineage: Eukaryota > Metazoa > Arthropoda > Insecta > Hemiptera > Pentatomidae > Euschistus > Euschistus heros. Next base: position 718,147 of record RCWM02000082.1, read on the forward strand.
TCAAAAATGTCTTAGAGTTACGAGAATTTCAACTAACACCGTCAGGTTGCTTTTTCAATCAAAACAAACCTTTAACTAAGTCAATTGTTAATAAATAAACTTCGTTTAGTGTTTTAACTAGAGAATTAATTAGGGTCATTTTTTCCCTAAACCATTATTAAAGTTATCTGTTGTTTAAATGATTGAAACCAGTCGACTTTCTTTTCGGGTTTAATGTTTGATGAACTGCCTTGGGCACTTACAGCCCCTATAAAATGGGTACCTTGCCCTTCATTGATTTTTTCATCTGTATATTAAATGCTCCTCTGAGCTTATCATTTCGCCTTTATCACTAGGCCTCTCTCTATACACGGAGCGAAAGTGGATAAACTGGAATTTATTCATGAGGCTGGAGGGAGGTCACATTTTGCGACCGCTGGAGAGAAGTTTGTGAGTCGAGGGTAAGTCATCAGCTCCCACTCCCCCCAACAGTGAGGTTAAATCGCACGGCACAAAAATGTTTCCCCCCCCCCTCCTTCTTTCTCTTGCTCAACTTCATATAAAGTTAGAGCGGAACTCGCTCCCCGCAAGGAACTGGAATGCCTTCTAGATAACTGCACTATATTGTTCCAATAACATCCATTACGTTTTGTTCCGTTTCTCCTACAACTCGTCTTGTTTCTCGAGTGTGCACTAGGGCTGGAAAACTTGTCCTCCAGAACTTCTACCTACTTTGCAGTTGAATTCTGCAATATCTGAATCGTGTGCCCCGTATCAAGAATCGTATTAGGTTTCTCTATTATTCTGTTTTTTTTTTATGTTGACAATATACTGTTCACTAAACGCTATTACGTATTTCTGGGAAATATAAAAAAATAAATAAATAAAACTAGAGCTCTTTTCTTCTCATGATTAAAAAAAAAAAAAAAAAAAAAATTCTCCCTGACTGAGAAAAACAATAAATCATTCATGTATCCTTTTATAATCTGCTTTTATATTTACTGCTTCTAATCAGGAGACCGTCGGTAAATTCCCGACCCAAGCAACACCAACAGAGCCTGAGCGTATCAAAAAAGTTCCGACACTTAAATGTTAATGCTCAAACAGTAGGTCCTAGCTACAGATTTGCATTACAAAAATACACTCCATTCAATTTCTATTCAGAAAATTTTCATCCAATATGCGATTCGGACAACTCGCACAGAACTAGATCTTGTCAAATCTTTTTTCATTCCAACCTATATAGTTCCTAAACCATAGGTCATAACGTCAAATGCTGGACAAGAGAAGATATTCCGATGAGGAAACTGTTCAGATTTTCGATCTAAACAACACCAACAGAGCTTGTGCGTGTAAAAATGTTAAAATTTTTTAGTGTTAAAAAAAATCGTTATACAAGAAAACTATAGACCCCAAAAGACATATCCGTGTCAAAGAAAGTGTCAAACAAATATGAAAAATAATCAGAGAGAGGTAGGTCATAACTCCTGACCTAATTACGAGTCCAGCGGTTCAATTTCAGTAGCTAATCTTCGTAACATCTAATACATATTTTATAGAAGCTATTTTGCATTTAAAATAGATAATAATGGAGCTTTTTTCTGTGGCCGAGTGTGTTGGACTGAATCATTTTCGTAACCTCAGCACATCTGCAAACAAGAGCGTGGGTTCTAATCCCAACTCCGCGGGTCAAAGAAACAGCAATTAGCTAACAATCAAATATAAATATAAAATCATTCAAATTTCAATATAAATTAATTTTAAATAAATAATACTGTAAGCGAACCCTCCAAACGTTTGTTGTCAACACGACTAGGGATCACTTAGTGCACACCTTCCTGCTTCTCACCCCATTCAAACCCAAATTCACAAGATCATCTTTAAAAGAATCCTCCCATCTACGTCTAAGTCTTACCCTTCTTTGCCGTTTCAAATTATGAAAGTTCCTCGACCATTCCTAAATCTCTTGGGTCGCTCCCAAATGCGCCATGAGACCTACGTAAAGATAATTGCATTTATTTCCCTATTAAAAAAATTAATAATAAATAGTAGTAACAATGTGTTACTATCAACCATCAAATTAAATGATAAAAATATTTAATATATAAAAGAAACTAAAATAAAGATAACCGGAGTAAATAGTATTATGTCTAACACGTATATGCTTTCATTATCATAGCGTTTCGTTTCATTTCATTTGACCTGGATATGTCTCTTGGTTGGAGTCTCCTTACTTATTTCTTGTAAGTCTTTTGATTTTACGGTGACCTGAATCGCGTAAATAAAGTGCAGTCTCATAAAAAATATAATGGCTTGGATTTAGATTAGTACGATTTATTGTTTCTGTGAAAGGGGGGAGGTGTGAAATAGAATCTGAAATGATGTTATCTCACAATATTGTATTTGTTACGATTACCAGCTTGGGATAGGAACACGCGCCAGCTCAGTCATAGCTCACGAGTTAGCAGTTTGCGTTTTTAGTGCCGGACAGTAGTATTTGATGATTAAAGGAGATGATTAGCTTGGGAGGGGGAAGAGAGGGGGGAGCTGATTGGCGGCGCTGGTACCCTTTGTACTCGCTCATCACCAATACCAACAAGGCCTTTGATTGTCGCTCTGGTTCCCAGGCAGCAGCACCAGTCTATCCCTACCCTGTCAGTTAGGTATGATTATTTGTTATATGTACAAACGTAAAAGGGAATTGGAAACAGTGATATGCAGTTTAGACACATAAGAATTTGAAGAAAAGACTAACCGACGGACGGACAGCTATTGTTATGCTAAATTCCAATTGGATCAGAAACCTCCAAAAAAAATCCTTGTGAGACTGAGAGTGTCCTCCCCTTGTAAGTTAACGCGAAGACATTTTTTTTTTTTTCACCACAAACCTACTCCTTTCATACTCTATTAAATCCCTAATCCACTAGATCAGCTCAGAGAATACTCCCATCTACGTTTCAGATAATCCCTTGAACGTTTACCGGACGTTTCAGCACTAATTCGTTTTCTTGTGATTTATTTATTATGAAAACTAACGAATTTATGGAACCTCCATTTTAACAGACATGCTGTTATTACCTAAAATCTTATATATAACCGTATACATACTTAAAGGTTTTAAAAAATAAAATATTTTTCTGAATATTTGACCCGTTTTCAATATAGATATTATAACTGGGAAGAATATTTTTGAAGATCTTATATAATTAACTCATTTTATTTATGTTTATATCAAATACTTCGGCTTCATTCTCCTGCAGTTGTTGTTTTTTATTCAGTTCTCTTTTAACTGTTCTGAATCTTTCATTATCTTATATTCTCACTACATTATACATGAGTAGCGTCGCTCGCAAAATTTAAAATTGGCATCCCTTATGGGGACCAGATTTGCCGGTTAGGTAAATAGCGCTACTTTACAATCCAAGTTTAATATTTTTTCATAGAATGTGGGAACAATTTAAATTTCATTTTGTTTTATTTACTTAGTTTTTCATGTGAATTATGTGGTGTCGTTTGAAGCTTTTTATTTATATTGAAGCTAATCAAGATTAAAAAAAAATTATATTCATTGAATTAATTCCTAATATATTAAAATAGAGTAACGAAAATTCAAATAATATTAGAAAAATATTTTAAGATATATATGTAAATAAATATATCTTTAAAATATTATTTTACTTTCGAATATTTTTTTTTATTTTATTTTTTTATTATTCTTTTTGTATTTGCTTAAACTGTTAAATGTATCAAGTGCTGGATATAAAATTAAAAACATGTCTGTTGTTGACGACTGTGATTGTTGGTCTATAAGCATAACTAACCTCCTTTTAAATTTTCGAATGATTGCGATTCTGTAGCACTTTGATATGTGGAGCCTGTTACCAAAAACGCCTCTCACTAATGTTATTTATTTTATTGTTGTTGTTTTTGTTAATAATATTGTTGAGCCTGGCCTTGCTGTTTAATATCTAATGCTGTATTGTGTTTGTTGTGTAGTGGACCTCACTAACGGACAGCTCACCCCCAACAATAACACACCACTCCTAACTCAAGCTTTATCAGGTAATTTTCTAACACGCCCCATTTATTTTATTTATTATTATTTTTTAAAAATTTTTTGTAAACTAGTATTTGTAATGATTTTATTTTATTAGAAATTACAATAATTATGCTTTTATATATAATGGTAGAACCTAAAGAAGATATAATTGTCGGAGATCTGTCAAGATGCAACATACATTCCGTCTTCAATGAAGTTAAATTAAGTTGAATTATATAATTAATATTTTTTTAAAATAACTATATTCCTTAAGCCTTAATACTTTTTAACCCTGTTTTTTATTCATCTTGATAGAATCTCTAAGTCGTTTATGTTAAATTTAGAATATTCAATTTATTTTTCAGGTTTTATTTATTCAATATATATTAATCAGACTAAAGGTTAACGACCAAATATAAATTTTGTGGTATGATGATATTTTAATTAGTTCCAAATTTAAATTAATTTATCTTATTTTAAAAATGGGTAATTTATAGAAAATGTAATTAGGTAAATAGAAAAAACAAAAATATTTAATCAATTTTGCTGGCGTTTCGATTTAATGTGTAAGGTTTCAACAGAACTAGTGAAATATTTTAAGTGGACCCCCTATTTTTTTTTTAGATTTATTTAGCCCTGCTGAATGCTTGCAGTGTACTCCGAAACGTCGGCATAATATATCAATTACTTAGTTTTGTGTTTCTGACGCAAACATCTTCTCTGTTTGTAAACGATTAACCAATATGCACCATTATTCATTTTATTTAATCAATAATTTAAAATATATATATATATATATATATATATATATATATATATATATATATATATTTCTAAAAATAACCCCCTTTTGTTTCTGCTACTCATCTTGTTTTTTTCAATTCATATCTTCAAATTTATTATTATATATATATATATATATATATATATATATATATATATATATATATATATATATATATATATATATATATTAACCTTTATCGCTTCGTTATTTACTGTATATATTTTATAGTATTTTTATTTTTTATGTAAAAATGTTCAGCAAATAACTGTCTCCCTTATGTTTGTAGTTTGTACTATTTTTAGAATGTTTTCAGTTGTTTATAAAACAGCTGTTAAAGATTCATTATTCTTATTTTTTTTTTAACTTATTAAAAAAAAAATAAATAAATAAAACTACAGGTATTATAAAAAATTAATATATACACTGCAAGCATGGGCATGTGTAACGTGTATGTTTCTAATGTGCATTTGTGCTTATGTCTATGTCAAACCTAACATATATCCTCTATGCATCAATAAGCAATGAATAGTTCTTATTTTGATTCAGGTACAATTTTTTTTATTTTCCCCCTGTATTTTATGAAAACTCGAATTCGTAGGTTCTCTTAATTAAATTTAATATATTTTTTAAAATTATTTAATCGTTTGCCTGAAATATATCCTTGAATAATTGTATAAATTTGAAAATATTAAAAAGGAATCATATTATTTTATTTATTTTTTTCGTATCTTTTGTTTTTCTTATAAGTTCACCTAACGTTTATTTATGTTTTGTCTGGCAGACATGTTATTAAGATTGATTCAATTACATTAAGCTTCTCGGAGGACTTGATAATAATATCTCCAACAAAATAAGATTATATTACTTACACAATATCTCAAGTTTACATCAAAAGTGTCATACTCGTCTTTTCGGTTAGTTAGAATTAAAGTCAATATTTTATAACGAATTGAAAGGAGTGAGGTACCTGGCCGTTTACTTTAAGTCAAGAAAAACGCCCTAAAGTTTTTGATAATAAACTACCGCGTGGAATATTTATTTTCATAAAAGATAAGCACGTGGGAGATTTTAGAAGGTTCCATTATGCAGAGTTGCGAGAGATTCAGCCGGTAAATATAATTCAGATAATAGCTACGTGGCGTTGAAAATGGGCTTTCATAGTCGTTGGAGTTAATAATGACCTAATTCTAAGAAATAGTAATCAGTTTTGAGCTGTCGGTGTTGGAGGAGTTGACCGAGACGTAGATGGAAGGATTACGTCAGGGGATTACATCTTGGGGATTTGGGTTTTGATGGAGTGGATTTGAGGGAAGTGTGTGATCAGAGTTTTGTTGTATGGAGGACATCAAACCACCGGATACGCTAAGCCATCTATATATTTTCTAACTCGTCATTTTAAAAACCAAAAATATATATTTTAATATTTAATCATTACACCAAGTGTCAAGATTGTAAAATCATGAACCGTCTCATTGACTCGTTTAATTGCAAATTTTTGCTAATATATCGACGCGTTAACAACCACATGAGTATCCTTTCACCATCTTAAAATCCTGGAATACTTCAAAATAGGATCCTTAAGGTCGAAAACTAAAAAGACAACAATGCCGGAATATCCTACCTCCACCTTAAAACTGTTAAATCCTGGAATATTTCAAAACAGTTTTATTAAGGACGAAAACTGTTTAATGGGAAAGGAGAGTGGCTAAGGATGCCCTTCGGCCACCAAATATCGTCAGATTCCGGCAGATCTGAAAAACATTCACTTTTTAAAAATTAGTTAGACCTTATCGTTTACGTATATTTCACTTTGGTTCATTTACATGGCTATATTTTGATAAAACAAAACAAGATGTCCACATGCTACAATTAAGCTATTTTCTGTGATACACCGGCAAAATGGAGAAACTCGTAGGTTTTTCATTTTTTCTCGTATAAATCACAGCAATAAACTCATTTTTTTCTCATATAAATCACATCAATAAACCCATTTTTTATTTTGCATTTTTATATAATAATAACAATAATATAAATATAAAAGTTTTATGTTTATCCTTTAAAGTTAGGAAAAATAAGTTAAGGCACATGGTTGTTTAGGCGACAATATATTTATGAAAGGACATTTGCTATTTTTTAAATTAATATATTCAACCCATTCGTTTCGTTTAGTCTGGTGTCTGAATTAAAATATAAATTTAAAATATATATAACCTACAACATTTTTGTAAGTTTTTAATTTAAAAATATTTATTTTGACGTATTATTCCTTTTATTTTCATTTTTTTATTACATTACATTAGGAAACATTATGAAATATGCTAACGATTTGTTTAATCGTGCGCGACTGCCTTCCCTTGCCAAATTTCTCTCAAAAAATACACTTTTCCCAGACGTTTATATTTTTGTTCTTCCCCCTCTTGAACAGCTGAAGAAGGATTAAGGAGTTTTATTTTTGGTCCCTGGAGATTAATGACATAATCTCTTTGTGTCTCGGTTTATTTTTCTTGTCCCCTCCCCTATCCCTACTCTTCAACTCTAAACCATTTAAAATGGACGTTTATAAATTATTTTGTATAATATTATACCAAAATTATTTTTATATTTAGTTGTACTGTATATATTCAATTGACATATATATATATATATATATATATATATATATACATCGGTACCTCCTCCTTGCAGTATTTATTATTTTTTTTAGGTTGATTGTTACTTTAGTAGGTACCTCATCCAGCTCCTTCGGTACGAATTGCCTGTTATATTTATCGTAGCCATGTTTTATATGAGTCTGTTCGAACGGTCATAGTTATATACTCGTAGTTTATCGTGATCTGTTCTGTATTTCGTTTTGGTGTGGTCGAATACAGTGTTCTATTAATTGATATGTGAATTGAAAAATATACTTTGCCTAAAACCAATGGTTGGGTACGGATAGAAGAATCTATACGTTCAATGAATAATCTGCCCCTTCCATTGGTATTTTTCTTCCAGAGTTTCGAAAGTTAAAAATTTATTATGAGTTCTAAGAATAGTTCTAATAATAGCAAAATTTTAAAAATCTGCGATTCGGTACACAGATTATATACATTTTCTTTTCTTTTCTTTTTGTCATTGCTTTAAAGTATGAACTTTATAGCAATGGAGTTAGCCAATAATATTTAAATTTTACTATTTAAAAAAAATGAAATAAAAAATAAACAAATACATAATAATAGATAAACAATAAATACAAACAGAAGAATATTTTTAGAATTAACACAAACTAAAAAATATTTCTACATATTATAATAATTAATATAAACAAAAGAATTTTTTTTTTCTTCCAAGACATGATGATATATATAAAAAAATAATGATAAGTAAATACATTGTTACAAGTCATATTTAATGTGGTTTATAATAAAAACAATATCTCAGGTGACAAAAATTGTGGCAGCAATTGCAATAGATTGTTAGATAATCTTTAATTTTAGTTTATTTAATTTATTCAAATGTTCGGATTGATTGGAAAATGTAGTTATCTTGAAATATAGTAAAACAGTATTCATTTATCTTATAATAAAAATATTGTACTTTTCCCTTTGCTTGAAATATCCGTGAAATTGTCTGGTCTGTCTGAAACTGTTAGATTTCGTTATATTCCGCGGCGATCAATATTTTAATGATTGACTTTCCTTTTGGTGTAAAGTGGCCCGGTGGTAAATATATGTTAGCAAATGGAATTAATTTGTTATTTAAAAGGAAATTTATTGATTATAAAAATATTGGTCTCATTCGATAATATTCGTGTGTCTATTGTCAAATTCCCATTATTAAATGCAATTAAACCGGCACTAGCCCTTTCAGGTTTTAGATTTTATTGCATTGCTTACTAAAAGGGATGTGTTCTCATAGCCAAATTGGAGTTTTAAAATCATTATTTTTTAAACATGTTTCTATCATACAAATTGCTAATGTTTTTATACAGATTAAATATAATTAGTTAAAAAATTAAAACACGAAATAAAACATGTTTATACTCATCTAAGGAAACCAAGTGGAGAGGGGTTCTTTGAAGCTGTTGGTTCATAGAATGAGCTGTGGTTTCACCTATGGCTAGCCAGGTTCTTCCCTTACTACTGCAAACAAATTAAAAATGTTTTTGAAATATCTATCTAGTTATTTAAACAAAAATCTGGTTTGTTTTTAAACAATATCGATTCGTAAATACTGAATTGTAGACTATTTTCTATGTAATGTATCAGTTTCACACACAAGTCTTTGTTGAATTTATAGTTATTTTCATTTAAATGAAAATTTTCATTAAATGGATTTGGTGACGAATTATGACTAGGTGATGTCTTACAAGAAATCAAAAATGTTTAAAAAGATAATCTGTGTCCAAAACGTGTTGACGTTCTGATTTTTTCATTTTTTTAGGACTGATGATGAATGTTTAACATTCGAAACCAGTCTTCGAATAAAAAAAAAATATAATACTTGTGGAAAATAATTCATCAATCTAAATTGCACTTATCCTTATATAATTCAAATGATTGTTGTAAGATAGTACAATTTTCCAATGATGAAATATAAAAGAAAAAAATGTTTTAAGGTTTACAAACAGTTGTAGTTTTTGACATGAAAATGTCTCTAACCGAATGCAGACTAAAATATAAAAAAAAAAAAAAAAAAAGAACATTATAATTACAAGCATATCGTTGCTTGTAAAATAGGAAATGTTGAAACAACGTTTCTTGAGAAACAAAGGTTATTTTTGTTGTTTTTGATTTAGTACCTATTTAGTAACTTACCTACGGCGAAGTTTCATTTATTCTCTAATGCACTTAAGAAATATGTTATACCTAAAAAAATCTTAAGGGACTTTTTGGAATTTTCGAATTAGCATTTTATGTACATATTAGAAATCTTTTTATGTTTGCGTTTCTTCAAAGAACATCAATCGGTCTTAAATTTAATTTTGAACACAATAAAAAAAAAAAACAGGAATAATTATATTTCCTTTTTTTATAATATACTATAAATTAATGAATGGCATGATAAAACTGTTGACGCAGCGGGAATTCTGCACTCTTGTAGAATATTACAAGTTTTGAAGAATGGCCTTGAGCTACTGTTAAACTGATTTGACTCGAGTGTTCCCTCATCTTCTTCTTATTCCAGTGTAATATTACGCATTCTCCAGTAGAGCTGGAGCGGCTGGAGGGAACGTTAAGACATTAGGAAGGAGGGAGGTTAGGGCCTAAGTTGTAAGTTATGAGCTATGTTCTATCTGCGGTGCGGTCAGCGCATTACTTAGTGGCTTTCCACTCCAGGCCACAAAAGGATCTTATTTATGTACTCTCCAGTTCTCCAGTACTCCAGTAGATGTTAGATGGTACAAGGTACATCCACGAGGAGGCTTCCTTATGCATAATATAGCTCACTACCTCACCGCAACCTCTTCTCTTTCTCTACTCAGCTCCGGTCTGGTTTATGAGCGAGTGGGCTTTTAATATTGTTGAATGGCTAATGATGCTAAGTCATTTTCCGTTGTATTTTCTACCTTGTGCTTGAATATAGCTGGCTAAAAAGTGAGAATTATTAACCAACCGTTGCTCAAGTAAATACAGAGTCCTTATTTATTTATATTTATTATTGAGGTGTGTAGAAATTCATGCAGGTTTATGGTTTAACAAAAATAAAATAAAATAAAAAAATAATAAATCATCTAAAACATATAATAGTCCAGCGAGTCGGTAACTTTACTCTCTGAGTAGAAGTTTTGTCTTAAAAATTTGAAAAACGCCATATGAAATTTTTCATCTCTTTAAAAATTGCTCGATTTGTCTAAAAATAATGAAAGGCGGTTACTGAGAGGTTAGAGATGAGGCAGAGTGATAATAATAATAATAATAATAATAATACCTAATAATAATTGGAAGCCAATCTGAAGCAATACTTTTAGAATAGCCAAAAAGAAAAACTCCGAATCCTTTGCTCTATGGATAGCAATTTCACTGCTCTCAATCTTACAGAAAGGCAAGACAATATGGAACCATCATGCCTAAAGCTGGTTGAGGAATGGAAAACGAAGCCTTTACATGGACGATTTTACTATTGATTAAAAGAGGAGTCAATCGACTTAGAAATGTCCACAAAATATGGCTCGTACGTTTACATATTTTCCCGGAGACGGAAGGTTTCGTGATGGCGATGCAGGACCAAACACTACCAACCAATGTTTACCGGAGACGGATATGTGAGGAGGATATCCCTGAGGTGTGTCGAGTGTGTAAGCAAAGTCCTGAGTCAGTGCAGCACTTGGCATCGGGCTGCACTGGGTTAGCAGGATCGGAATACCTCCGCCGACATAATCATGTGGCAGGAATCATCCACCAAGAAATTGGCAAAAAATATGGATTGATTGACAAGACGGTGCCATATTATAAATATAACCCGAAAAATGTATTGGTAGCTGGTGGATATAGGCTGTACTGGGATCAGCAAATATTAACCGACCATCCAGTCGCTCACAATAAGCCAGACATCTTGTTGCTGGATATGAACAAGGGAACCGGCAAGATATTTGAAGTAGCTATACCTGTTGATGACAATGTCCATAAGACAATAGTGACAAAGATTTCCAGGTATCAGGATCTGGCAGCAGAGCTGAAGGCTATATACAAGCTGGATAAAGTCAAAATTTTGCCGGTGGTAATATCTTGCAATGGACTGATTCCAAAAACTACAATAAATTCTTTTAACGAAGAAAGAATATTACTTGGAAAATTAGAAGATGCACAAAAAGCAGTACTTTTGGACACAACAGCAATACTCAGAAAAACGCTTAACTTATAAAATTTCGGTTGGTGAAAACCCCCGAAAGAATACAATCACCACTTTATGTGCGAATTATAAAATAATAATAATAATAATAATAATAATAATAATATATATATATATATATATATATATATATATATATATATATATATATATATATATATCCACTGTCTATTAATTTGTGTTTTAGCCATTTCCGGAAACGTGATCCTGTTGACTGCTTTCCGAAATTTGTCTTTGTCCCACATTGAATTCTATTGTATATTTGCCACTATCATATCTTCTTTTACCATCCGTATCCATGTGTTCTTTTTCTGTTTTTGGACGCTGTGTTGGAAAATTTTCTTTGTCAGTCTTCTATCATCCATTATCATGAAATATCAATCTACGTTTCTTCATTGCATCACTTAATTTTTCAATGTTTTGAAATATTTCCATATTACTTTTTACTTTAAAGCTTTCTTCAGTCTTTCTTGGTCCCGATATTTTCCTTAATATTTTTCTCTCCTTCTTTTTCGTATTTTCAATTTCTCATTTTTTGTTGAGAAACAAACATTCACTGACATATAATCTTTCAGGACGAATAACTATTTTATAATGACGCAATTTAGCCTCAGTAGAGAGATTTTTTTTTTTATTATATATATCCTTAGTTTTTTGGAAGGCAAAGTTTTTAAGGTCTTGTGAGATTTGCTGCTTTATCTAAACAAATTATATTGAATTACTTCACCTAAATATTTAAACTTATCTACCCTTTCAATGTTACCATATTTAGTTTTTAGGTCTTTTTAATTATTTTATTAATGTTAAATTATCTTTTATAGACATATTCTGACCACTAAAATACTACATATATTTTACCTATGAAGCTTTTCACCAGAATCAAAGCTATATCAAATTTGGTCTTTACTTTTCTACATTTCTAAACAATTATATCAAACCTTCAATATTTCCTAAAATGGGCACATTTTTTTATTCAATTATCTTATAAAATTAACTTTTTTATAATGGAATCTGTTATGCAAATAGTAACTGATTACAAAAAAAAATGGCAGCTATGGTGATGCTTTAAAAGATGATTTCATTAAATTTTAATAAAGGCTAAAGGGATGATGGGACACGGCTCTGTCAATCACCCCCCCCCCCCCCCCTCCCCCCACCACATCTAATTTACTCAGCACCGATTGTAATCAAGTTGGCTGACAATTGAATCTTGGATCCAAAATTTTATTTTTTAATTGATATTCTTTTATTACAATACTTGTAAATGTTTGGATAATAGTTTCATTGATGTTATTATAGGAGTAAATGTCTTTTTGTAAAAAAAAAATTATATTTTCAACAAGGAACGATAGCTGAAATTAGATTGCTTTCTTCCCTTTATACAGTCATATCGGGATCCAAAATCGGAGAGGGCCAAATCAGTGCTCTTGCCTCCAAAAACAGCCTGCATATTTGGAATACATGTTCAGCATTCTGCTCACTTTCTCTACACTCGCAAAGTGGACTGGCCTTAGATTCTATAATGCCTCGTTCGTAAGCGGAATATCAAGACCTGTTCTCGTCGAGTGAGTTCATAAATGGCATCTTTTGAGTCATAATTTGGATGTTTGCTTGTCCATCTCTGATTAACGGCGGATTTATTTAAAACAGTTTTAACTTCTTCAAGGCTGTAGGTACAGTCGAACTGAGAGCTTGAAGCTCCCTCTTTGGCCATCTTGTATGCCGTCTAGTTTCCAACGAGTCCACAATGCTCAGGAATTCAATTGTAGGATTGTAGGATACATCTCCTCTTACATAATTATTAGACTTTCTTGTTCTTTTTGACATTGTTGGACAATTTTTTCAGTGCCGTACTCCACTTAGACCTGAGTGATTGTAATACTGACGCGGCATTTGAGAGGGAAACAATTCTTTTGAGTATTCTAAGCAGTTCAATTTACACTTCTCTTCTCTTAATCCAACCCTCTTTTACCGCTGAGCAGTGTGAGGTTGCTTCTTATAGAGGTCTGACCCAAGAAGCTCGGTCTTGCACCAGCTGCCTTCTCCTCCAGTCCATTCCTCTTCCAGGCCTTTTTGATTGCTTCCTCCAAGGTCTTCCTTGGTCTTCCTTGTGGTCGTCTTCCCTCTACTCTGTCCTCGTGGGTAACTCTGGAAATGGCGAGATGTACCCAAACCACCTGACTTGGTTTTCTTGGATTATTCAATTTACACTTATAATCTTTAATAATTGCCATCATTGTAATCACTTTCCGTTCTTAACGATCTTCATTTTTATCTTTATCTCATACTTTCTTACTCTCCTGTTAAATCTATATGCAAGTGTTAATTTGATTAATAATTTAGCTGTACAATTCTCTACCCAGAAGCCATATATATATTTCTAAGTTCCGGAAAGGCTTGGAAGTCGGTCGATGTGAGCGTTGACCGTTAATTAAAGTAGGGCCTAGGGGCCGTTTGGGGGGGGGGGGGGCTCTGGGGGGGGAAGGGGTCTGATTTATGTTCTCAGATAGCAATCACCACGCACCGTAGGCTTCCTAGCCTACGTTGGGGGAAGGGGCACATTTTTTTGTTCTGATCCTATCACTTTTCGATGATGTTTCCATTCTCTTTCAAAAGTTTTCAGTTAATTCGCTTCGAATACTTTTTTTTTGTTAGACGGTAAATTTTATATAAATAAACATGTTTAGTTAGATTCCGACGAGACCAATTTCTGACCACACAGCTCGTTCGATCCCACTTCATCATAACCCAAATCCCCAAGAATAGCCTTAATGGAATTCCATTAACATCTACCCCTAAAAATTGTATCCAACTATTCAACCTTTTTCGAGATTACTTTATTATGAAATCCAACGACCTGTCCATTGTTACTGTCGCCCTGCTATTATCTTAAATATACTACGCGAAAAAATATCTCTCAATTAAGGATTGTGTAGATTTGTATCTAAATTCTCCATTATGCTCATTTTTACGCTAAGATTTAAGATGTCTTCCTTTAACATAAGCGGCTATGTGCCACATCCGTAAAAAAACTTTTTGTGAAATATAACTCTTATCAGTACTAATTTTTATATTTCTAGACAGTTTGCGCGGACTGGTGAAATTTGAGAAAATGAAAAATAATGAGTGTTCCAGGCTTTAAATCTTGCCTTAATTTCATCTTGAATGTCCCAAGAGACCACAGATGCTCAAACTGCTCAACGAATTCTAATTTAATCACCATTATTTTTATATTTCCAAAATTATGACAATTTTTATTAACAGCCATTTAGTCATTCATTTTTATTTTAATTTTTTTAAACAATTACATCTCTTATCATGTACATTTTTTTAAATTATTTTTTAATTGAATTTCTTTTTTTTTTCTGTTTTTAATTCCGTTTATTGGACGATTGGACGGTTTAGAAACAAAATTCAACATCTTTTGAGAGGAATTATAAATGACAAATCTCTTTTAAATTAACTACCGCTATTGATAGCGGTCAAACAAATAAATTCAGTAATTAAAGGTTTCGAAGGTATAATTAAGTTAGATTCAGTACCATCATCTTTTTTCGGAATCGGTAAGATTGCTAAACTTTTTATCTTTGGAACCCGAGTTCGAGTCCGGATAAAGGCATAAAGTTTAATTTATGTGATTTTAACCGTGGGCCAACATCAGGGTATTAGGGCATTTCTGGGGCGCACCCAGCCTCTATAAAGTGGGTAGCCTTAAATTAAAGGAAGAAACCTCGCGAATAAATCTGTTTGCTGACCACATCACCTACTTTAAGAACCGTTGCCCACGAAAGAATACTCCCGTACCAAGTACTCAACCCAGAATTCTTCACAGGTTGTAGCGGTACCGGTTGTATTTAATTTATATAAATTATTCCAACATCGTAACTAAATGTCTTCTTAAATTTATTTAATCATCTTTAAATACATTCATTACTATCTATTTCTGGAATTCGGCTCCACTTCGAGGTCGGTGACATTTATTGGGGCACCCGTAGCTGATATAAAGAGGGTACCCTTATCTGGGGGAAAATATGGTGGTTGAGACCGATTTCTGCCATATCTCATCCTTTTAAAACCGTTGCCCTAGTGACAGTACAACCTTACCGAAGTACTGAACTCAAGACTGGTTGCGGTGTTTTTTTATTTTTTTTGACAACATGCTTAATTAATTTTTATTTTATCTTGTATTAGGCTAGCCAATATTGTATTCCATTGTTACAGTCATGTTTCATTTCAAATTTAATTATTCCTATTAGTAACAAACAATAAACTATAGCTATTATAATTATACGATATATTTCAGTACTCCATTATATAGGACAGTATAATTTACTTAGTGTTTATATAATGAACGAATTTCTCTCTAAGCACTAAGCACCGGCCGATGGGCTAAGCCCCCCCTGGTGGGAATTGAGCCAACTAAACTGGTGATGGGAAAAGGGGGGGGGGGTCACAAATCCGATTGGTTGATTCTATTGTCTCCCGCTGCAATGGTCTGCCCTCGTCCCTAAAACTGCTGATCCATCGATCTTGTCTCAACACCTTCCCTCTCAGGCCAATCTAAACTTCGTTAGGTTTAATGTTAATTAATATATATATTTATATTCACTAAATCATATGTATAATTAATGCCATAGTTATTTGAAATTTAGATTGTCCCAATAACTGTATAATAGATGCATACTAGGCTTGTTTCAAGAATAGGCGGTCTTCATATGTTTTTCTGGCATTACGAATTTATTTGAAAACAATAAAATAAATACTTTTGGAAAGCTTGATCTAGAACCTATTTTTTAACATAGTCAATGGGCAAGTATTGAAGTACCACAATGCCCATTTCTCTTACAGTGCTGATTTAGCACCCAGTACTTGTAAAAAATTACTAGAAAAAATATATATTAATTAGAAGAAAACGTGTACCTATATTAATTATACGTTTCTTAACTGTCTTAGATGATGATAAGGTCAATGGACTTCTATGGCGCTAAAGTAGGGATTTGTCGATTCCAAATATCCATTCTCTATTTCTCCTTTTCGGAAGAAACGGTATAATTAATCGACGTATTATCGATGTTTTTTTTTTTTTATTGAAGACTTTTTTACAACTATATGTTATATATCTTCACCAAAAATAAGTTGGTTTCATTTTTGCCTATTCAACCAGTCTCCCTCACACATTCCCCTATTCATTATTCCTTCCATGACTCCCTCAATCCAACCTTTCTAAGACAACCTTTCTTCCGTCTTCTTTCCGGGCTCTATTCAAAAATTCATTTTACTATCGCTCATCCTGGTATGCCCAAACCACTTTAGCCTCATAGTCTTAATAGTGTTTAAGATGCTGTCCATTTGTTTCACTCCCTGCCTAATTTCAATGCGCAGGAACGTCTCCAATAGTCCATATCAAGGGCTAGAAAGAAGTGTTTAATAAAAAAATAATAAGTCTTAATAATTGTTTCTTTTTTCATTTATTTCTCATTTTATATATTATATAAATGGATTCATATCCATACATGTTATTTATGGACCTGAATTGTCGGACTAGCGGGGGGGGGGCGGATTAGTGAGGTCCTACTGTATACATTTTCTAAAAAGTAATTAACATATATATTATGTCTTAGGTAATTAATGCTATTTGCTGTTTATTTATTTATTTCTTGAATTTTTATGGGTTTTTAAGTAAGATTGGTTTGAAGTTTTAGCTCTTATCAGGATTATATTTCATAACTAGTTAGGGCTTCCTCCGCTCTCGTAAGTAAAGAATTCAGATAATTTTAACTAATAATTAAATTTTTATTTGTTTATTGATAAAAAACTTGTATTGAAGTGTGCAATTGATCATTATTTCAATGAAATTTTCACACGTAGCAGTCATTTTCAACCTAGTTAAAATAGCAGTGATGAGGCGGTTGAAGTTCACGTGTAACCATAATTGGACATCCAATTTTTTATTTTAATGTATGAGTTGGTTATCCAGAGGGACAGTAACAATTAAACTCATGCGGATTATGGACTGCATTATCAGTGCTTTCAACTAAAAGACATACGATTCATATTTTTACAGACAATATCTAAAAGCAAAGGTTAGAAATCTAGACAGCAGAAATAATTTTATTGATTCCATCTGGATGGATTTTAATTTCTAACCATACAATTGTATGACGGTGTGACAAACTTCGTTTCTGCCGTTCAACATTGCACATTTAAATTTTTATAATTGTAAACATTCCTTGAACTATGAAGGTAATGGAGTTAAGTCAGTCGCAGAATAACACTAGTCATATATCGTTCGAGTTTTAAACTTCTCTGTAATCCACATGTCACACAACATATTTTTACTTTTTTTTTTTATTACAATTTAATTGAATTAATCAGGTTATATTATTAATTTTTAGCTCTATGTAACACTATATTTTTGTAACCTCTCTTGAATGGCGATCGCCGCCTATCGGCTAATTTTTAAACTTTATTTCGCACCTTATATTTTTTCCTTTTTTAGCAACTACTTAATTCAAATATGTAAATTTTATTATTGCTAGACCTTCCTTGAACTATGAAGATGATGTGGTCAAAATATGGTACAGATTGGATCTATAGTTTTCGCGGTTAGTGGTCACAAACGATGGCCTTTTATATAAAAGTACAGATAGCAATTAATTGTTGAATCGACTTTTTTGTATGGGCACCGATATCGAAAATCGAAATAATGTTGATGTCGATACATCACTACTTGATGTAAATGAATATCTATATATTATTTTGTAGGTAATTAATAAAACAATATATTTCTGCCTATGCCATACTTTAATACTATCTCTCACCTATGTAATAGAACCAAGGCCAATCAGATAGGAGATGCCATTTCGAGTCGCATATTCTCCTACGCCCTTTTAAACTTTTCGTGCTTTAATGATCCGCACTAAGAGACAATGTGTTCCTGAAATCGTTAGAGTAATTTGGGCCCATGATGCCGGAGCGGGCGCTATGTTGCGGAACCAGGGCCATTGTTCCTTAAAGAATCGTCCCAACATTCGCCGACACATTCAGATTTGAACATGCGAAATTGCTCCTTAAAGCTTGTAAGTTGGAGCTGAAAGTTGGGCATTCAAACTAACCGCCTCATTCTGGATTCCTCCCCCTCCCACTCGAGATTATTCCACATTTATGGACAATTAAAAGCCCCGTTTCACGGGCAGTTGGTTCCCTCTCTACGTTTCCTTCTTCTTTCTCTCTCTCTGTTTTTTTTTTTTTTTTTTTTTTTGTATGTTTAGACATTATCTTTTTTGTTCTTACACATCTACCACAAATATTTTTCGTTTTATTGGAAGTATAACTTATGTTCGGAATGCGCTGATTTATCTCTTTGGAGGGACATTTTTTTAACTTTTTTTTATTTGTTTTTACTTACAACTTGAAATTTATAACTGTACAACTATACATTAAGTAAATGTGTTAAAAACGCTTACAATAACATGGCTAAACTTGAAAAGAACTACTTATCAGTAGCACTTCAATAAAAATCTACACAAGAAGATCTCTAGGCCATCTTCTTTTCAGACGCCTCGGAGGATTATCGGGAATTGAGAGGGGAAAAAGTTGAAAAAGTAGTGGATTTGAGTGTTTATGGAGCTTACTATGAAAGGATTGGTATCTGGTTTGCGCTGAATCAGCAACATATGGTACATTAAGATCTTTATGGATAAGTCAATTGGTGATAAAGTAAGGAGCATTGAGGATTTTTCTAAGGATTTTGGATTGTAAGGATTGGATACGGTATGAATTGGATGGTTTAGAAGAGCCCCAAAGCTCAACTCTTCCATACTGGTCTAATCACTGTCATGTAAATGAGTCTTTTGTAATTAATTGCGAGCTTTCAACGTTTGTCCAGGAATTGTTGAAGTAGTTTGTAACGACGAGCTGTTTCTTGTCGATTTTGTCTTGTATGTGGATTCCAAGTAAGACGTTTGTCCAAGTGGAGTCCTAGGTAGCGGATCTGTTCAACTGGGATTGGTGGAATATCATTAAAGGATAATGTAGGACAGGAGGTCGTTGGTTTACGACGAATTTTTTTAACTTGAAAATTTATCCCAAATTTCTTGGAAATTCTTCAGACTCATAATTTGCCAATTACTTTTCTATACTTCTCTGAGACCATTGCCTTCATGATGTGAATTTACACCAGCGTTACATGTATTGTTTTAAAATATAGTATCTACTTTGCTAATATTATTAGATGTTTTTATTCTTGCAATGCTTTCCTTTGTAAAATCATCAAAAATATGGCGGCGAGCTGGTATACATACCAGACATGAACATACCAAAACTGAAATCTGAACATACAAAAACAGCACTATAAATTGTATCAACCGCAATGTTTAGAAATCAAATGTGCATTTTCTACCTTTTTTTATTTATTTGTTTTTTTTCCCTTTCATAGTAAACCTACTAAAGGTTCGTTTATTCAAATAGTGAATACATCCTATTCTTACGAAAATATTATGTGTTTTGCTAACTACTAAAATCTCTACCATTTAGGAAAAACTAAATAAGTTGATTTTTGCCCACAATAAGATAAATATTTTGAGCAACCCATATTGGAGTCCTACTCATCATGTATAAGTAGGCAAGTTGTAATGGCAATGCTATCCTTTTATACAATTGACATTACAACTTGCCTACTTTTAAAAGATGTGTAGCACTCCAATATGGGTTGCTAAAAATATTTATCTTATTGTGAAAAAAAATGAACTTATCTAGTTTTTCCCAAATGATGCAGAAATGCAATAGGAATCCATTACACCATAGTCACAACAAAAATAAAAAGTGTAGAAATTAAAAAACATTACACGAAAATTCGATTTCAATATATGCAAAACTGTTGTTTTATCTGCCTGTTATAGTTGGGTATTTTGAACAAATTTCTTCACGTACTTTTTGAACGATTTATTTTCTGAAAGTGACCATCCTTCTCCTCGTAACATTATATTTTTGAATAAATGTTTGAGTGATCTGACGTAGTAGCTAGGTTGCTATGTCTGAGAGATGAAAACATTTATAGTATTTGGTAGATTCATGGTCTATCAAAAATCCTGTCAGTTTATAAAGTGTACTCTTCAATACGTTTTAATTTGCTGGAGTAGCATCTGGTATAAATATAGGGTAAATCAAACAGTTATTGACACCCTTATTTATTTCCTTATTAACTTAAAAATTAAAAAAAAAAAAAAATAATCATAATAATAAAATTCCTTTTGAATCCTACAACTCAACTGTACTTTACTACAACTTAAAAATAATTTCAATTCTGTCATTATTTTAAAAGGTATCCTTAGGGGGTCAAAAACTGATTTTACATTAGTTATTGTCGCTATCTTGTTTGTTTTGAACATTTGTGTTTGGCTTAAAGTACAGTAATTAAGAAAAAATAACAGTAAATTTCAACTTTATTGGGCAATTCTTCCTGTAATTACATTATGAATATTTCCTTCAAGTTGTCAATAACTGTCTGGTTCACCCTATGTGAATTATTCGTCCTTTGATTGTTGCCAGTGTGTGTTCCATTATCTAATTTTATCGGTTCCTAATTTTTTCTTGTTAAGTCTGATATAGACCTCAGAGAATATTCAAGGGAAAAGGAGCCATTTTCGACTTGTTTGACTCATTAGTTCGTTCAAATCCATAAATCTCATGGCCTTGATCCAAATTAGTTAAATAGAAATTTCCTCATTTTTTAAATTATGAAGATTTAGACTAATGTCTTCGAATGGGTCATGTATTTTGGGTTCCCTTATAGAGTTTATCAGTATTTCGTTATCAGAAATGCTTTAAATAGTTCTTAAAAGCCGCCTTTTTGAAAGGATTATCTGAAATAAGGGCATATCCCCTCCATCTAAACTTTTTATTTCTTCCTTTGCATATTTAACTCCTTTGTTTGATGACTATTCCCCTATGTATAGCCGGGAAACGATCTAAGGGCTACTAATTCGGTACCCTGCCCAAAATCAGCCTCTTAAATTGCCACTCACCCTTAAGCTTTC
The DNA here is from genome assembly GCA_003667255.2 of Euschistus heros. NCBI lineage: Eukaryota > Metazoa > Arthropoda > Insecta > Hemiptera > Pentatomidae > Euschistus > Euschistus heros. The sequence goes on from RCWM02000082.1 coordinate 739,820, forward strand.
CAAATATAATTATTATGAATATAATTTATTAATTTAGTACTCATAATTAGACTATAGTCTGTTTACAAACTAGATATATTTCTCATAATTTTGGTTGCTTGTAGGGGATAACAATTATAAGAACAAGAAGCTCCTCGATTTGGAACCCCCGGGATTCGATGACGTTTATAACCCAATGACGACTTGCCTAATAGAAGAGGCCTATTAGAAAATAAAATACAAAGGAGAATAAGAAATAGTTCAAAATCGTCAAGTTGATAACCGAACCTAGACAACGGCAAGGCAGTAGTAGTGACTGCCCTAGCGTAGACAAATAACTCTCGTAGCCTATGTAGCAAAACCTTTATATCTAGCAATCATATCTATCATCAATCAAAAAATTTTTAGTAACAGAAATATAAACATTTTTTATGGAATTTGTTGTTGTTGTTTTTTAATTTTTAATATAATTTATATAAATAATTTTAGTTTAGTTATTTTTAAAAAATAGGTAACCAAGATATGGCTACTGTACAGTTTATTTTAAGGCCCTGAATTTCATTTTCAATTTATTTCTTGTATTATCAAACACGAATCTGCAGAAGAATAAGTACACTACCCCTATATTGATGTTCATAATGATATCTGGCGTACGATAACAATATTATATATTGCAAAGATAATCACAAGATAACCATCCTCCCTAAACTAACATGAGTGGCTGAATACATATAATAACTTTACTATAAGAACCTATATATGAAATTTTGATCAAGTCCCATTAAATACCCTTACAAGCACGTTAAAAACCGCCTACTATTTTAAGTCCAAGTTTTTTTTGGTGTAGTTTTCACCATAACGCTGAAACTATTTGTCAGATCTGAAATTTATTTTTTTCAACTAAAATCTGGTGAAATTTACTACCAGGCCCTATTATGAAATTTTGATTATGTCACGTAATACACCCAAACCTGAACGCTAAATATGTATGTTTTGGCAAAGTATGACGATATTCACAAATTTAGTGAGCTGGTTTGAGTGTATAACGTAACATAATCAAAATTTCATATACAGGCTCTTATAGTATATTTAAGGAGCTTTCACATAAAAAATAGAAATTTAGGATCGAACAATTAGTTTTGGAATGAGTATCAATAAACGTATTTTTTTCAGAAAAGTACGACACCAGATAAAGAGTGCCGAAATGAGGGGTGTAGAGGGCATGAAATATGCGATAATTTTTGACTTCGCAGCTTTGTTAGGAATAGTTAGAAGGTAAAAATATTAAAAGTCCCCACCCCTGGGGGGTGAGCTAAAGGTAGGGGGAGGGGAGAAGGTCCCAATTGTTTTTCGATTATATCTCGAAAACGGTGGACTCTAGAAAAATATGTATCAGATCAAAATTAAAGCTCATAAAATTTCCTATAAAAATAATTATTTACGTATTCGTGGAAATTTCAACGGTTTTCGAGATATAAGTTATTAAAAATCGACAACTTTAGAAATAAAAAAAATATTTACCTCACTTTTTGTTAAACATTTGCTTCAAATACCAGACACGTATATGTGAAATTAAAGTAAATTTAATGCTCTACAATTTGGATTCTGACGTTTTTTCTGAGAAACGATTTTGAAACGTAATAGAAGCAAAAGTTTGATAAAAAGTTAGGTGACATTTATTTTTTCCCGAAAATCACCTGTTTTCAATAACGTATATCTCGTAAACGGTTAGAATTACGACAAATTTATGTATGATAAATTTCACAGTGAATTTAGTTAGCTTTTATGTTTATTCTAAACATATTTTTCTAGAGTCAACAGTTTTCGAGATATTATGGAGAAACCAAAAAAATGGAACTTCTCCCCTCCCCCCACCGTTAGCTCACCCCCCAGCGGCGGGGACTTTTAGTATGTTTACCTTCCAACTATTCCTAACGAAGCTATGAAATCAAAAATTATCGCATATTCTATGCACTCTACAATGTGTTCATTGACTGGACTATATGTAACACCGCACTTTTGTGACCTCTTATGTAGAATGGCGCTCGTCACCTATCGATCAATTTTCAAAATTCACTCTTATCCATTTATTATTGCTAAACCTTCCTAGAAGTGTAAAGATGATGTGGTAAAAATTTGGTACAGATTAGTTCTTTGGTTTTCGTGGTTTGTGATCACAAACGAATAATGGCTTGTATTATACGAATTATTATTATTATTATACGAATAATGACGAGTATTATAGTATAAAAAAAAATTACAGATGCTTTATTTGGGATATTCTTTTTCATTCCCTCAGCCAAACTCCCCTCTCATTCGATTCTTCCACTCCTCACTATCCATCGCCTCGTCCTCTGGAGTTTACCATGGCATGATATGTATCTGGTTTGGACTAAATCAGCAACACATGGTACATATGTACAGAGCTTTATGGATAAATTTTTTTGTGACAAAATAAGGGGTATTAAGGATTTTTTTACAGATTTTAAACAGTAAGGATTGGATACGAGACGAATTGGATGGTTATGTGGAGCCCCAAATCTCAACTTAGTATGTCCAAATAGGTCTAATTACTTTCATGTAAATGGGTCTTATGTAATAATTCGGAAGGTTTGAACGTTTGTCTAGTTAATGTTTTCGTTTTACTCTTGTATGTCCAAACTATCAAAACCTACTACTGAATAGTTGTAAACTCATTCTGCATATGATGCGCCTAATTGCAAAACTTAGCAAATCCACCGAAAATCGAAATCGAGTTTTATATACTGTTCGATCCAGCTCCTTGCCACGCAGAAGACTGGCTAGGTTTTAGGTTTAAAAACGAAGGAAAAGCTGTTCAAATTTACAATTAAAAATCACCTACTGTAGCAAAAGCGAGTAAAACCATGCCTATCACAGTATCAAAAGGGAGTATCTCACAATATGGCTGCCACTTTTTTAAATTCTTTAGCCCAATGCTAGTTGAAACTGGTATCCCGGTCAAAGAAGCAAAGTAGAGTGATGTCAATAAATTATTTTTTAAAAAATTATGGGGACAGTTGGAAAGAATTAAAAGAGTAAGATGAGAATGAATAATAATTTGTTTAGGAAAATATGTATTATGATTACACAGACTAGTACATGTATGTACATATATCGTTTATTACTTCACTATCCGTTTTCATTGTTCACCAAGCTAATAAGAAACATTTTTGAACGTAAAACCATTTTTTTAATCCATCATTTCAATTCTATAAATCAACTCAACAATTATCAAAAAGGGGTAAGTCTCAAACTGTTGCAAAACGGAGTAAGTACAGAAGAAAATCAATTAAAAAAAAAAAAAAAAACTGGTCAACAGGGGCCCTTATTACGCTTGCCCAACTAAAACCATATATTTTTCTGCTAATTATATAACAAATATGACATTCATAATAATTAGGCATCATATTGCTATGGTTTTTGTCTTCTGGTGAAAAATTTAAAAAATCTGGTTTTGCTATGACTTGCAACTGGAAGCCTCATATATTATTTTCTTATGTTAATAACATAGATTTTTGAAGATATACTCGGTTTACAAATTCCATCGGTATGCCCTCCGCCATTTTGATATATACTACAATCTTTATTAAGCCTCTTTGATTTTAGATTACAAAAAAAATAATTAGAAATTAATGCAACCGGAGGGGGGTTTAATTGATTTGAAGGGAAAAAAACACTGTTACGTTGTTATAGTTACTGGTAAACAACGCTCGTATTATTGTTATTATAGCCAATTATATAATCAAATCGTTAATTGTATTATTAATGATATTTTGTCGCTAGTCAACAATTACTAGATTATTGCTTTATTAGCTAAAGACTCAAGCTTATTAGTAAAGGCTTTAATATGTAAGTATATCTATAAATTTTTCTTTATTCAGGACAAAAAGAAAAGTGAATACAATTGCTCAATTGAGTAAAATGGAATAATATGCCTTCATGGAAGAGAGTAAATATTGCCGTTGTGAATAATTTGGTGAAAGTTTTGAGCTCCAATAAATTTGCAGGTTAATATTTTCATTTTTATATTTTAAAAACGTAGTCTTCGTAGAGGTTATTAACGAATGTAGAAGGGTAGAAGGTATGGAGTCATAGAGTTTTATTTTTATTATTTTTTTAATTATTATTAGGAGCATCCTTTATCGATTAACTTTGTCCAATTATTATTTCCAACCTAGAAATATATTTTAAATATCAAATCAAATCTTAGAATAAAGAATGGGAATGACGAATCCAGTAGGATTAGTATTTCTAAATCACTAGACTTTCAAGCAATTTTTAAATTTCCGTTTGAAATATTTAATTATATATTTCAAAATTATTTGAGTAGTAGATTCCGACATTTGAGAAGTATTTTTTTCTGATTAACTGTTTGTCATTCAATGAGAAGCACGGTTGCGCTGTAGGCAAAAGCAGAAATTTTATCTTCTGTTATTTCAACTGTGGATCGACTTCCAGGTGACTCTTGGACACACCTAGCATCTATTAAGTGGGTACTCTTAATTAGGTGGGAAATCTGGCGTTTAAGCGGGGTATAGTCCAGTATCTTTATTTTTTATTTTATTTTATTTATTTATTTTTTTATTTATTTTTTTGAGTTTGATCAGAACGTGTGAACCACTGATTGAAAATGTGTACTAGAAACTACAGAGAGAGATAAAGTTTTGAGTACTAATATAACAGTGATTCAAACCAGCATATAAGACCCGATTCGAGCAATACCAACAGAGCTTGAGAATATCAGATTACGTGTAACGCCATCGCGTTCCCCAAAAACATATTTGTTTTTACTAACTAGCCCACGGGTAAAACATTTTTCAACTGAAAAAAACGAAAAGACAAATAGTTGATCAGACTATAAAGAAATTAGGAGTAGATAAAAATCAAGAGAAAACAACTGAAAAGATTTATAGATAATTAATTTATCAAATCAAATAGGTTTTTCGAAAATCAAATCAAATTAAACCTGGATATTTAATAATAGCAGTTAGGCTAGGCACGACCATCAAGTCTAACAGCATAATTTTTCCTGAGCTTCCTAATCCGTGACTGCGAATGAATCTGGAATTAGATTTTTGGAATTGGTTGGTTGTAAAAATAAGAAGTAGTTTTTTTTTTTTTTTTTTTTTTTTTTTTTTTTTTTTTTTTTTTTTCGCTTCAAGATCATTGTCTATGTAGCACTATCGAATTTTATGCTCAGTTGAATTTCCTTTCTCTTCCACTATTATATTAAAAAACAATTGCAGATAAAAAATTTATTTAAATCGTGAGCCTTTTCTTTGCCGTCGTGATCAGTCCATGTATCCAGCATAACAGCGCTCATTCACAATCAATCGAACACGATGTGTCTTGGATCTTCCAGGCATTGGCATTTAAGACACATGCCAGTTTGAGCTAGTGCCAATAAATTAGGTGTTTTTTGGTTCTGCCATGCTTAATCTTGAGTCGATTAAGTTTAACTAAGCTTGGTCGAGATTTAGCCTTTGAGTTACAAACCATGGAGTAAATGCTACCTTTTGTTGTACTGCGTAGTGGTCATTTCCTATCAGTGCACATTTCTAATCGTACAACCTTTGCCATTCTTTGATCGCACTATATTTGATCTTTCTTATTAAGTCTGTTATTGGGATCTTAACATTTATCCGGTGATGCTGGCGTTGGTTGGCTGTTCTATCTTCCGTTTCATTACCTGACAGACCTACGTGTCTTGTTACCCTTATCTGTGTATATTTATAAGATTTTATTGGAGATTTGAAAAATATCTTTAGGTTGGAATACTATTCGAGACTTGCCCAGTATAAAGGATGTTTTATTATTCATAATGTCTAGGCTTCATACTAACACGATATATATATGTGCATACACTAAGAAACTAATAGGAACTTTGACACCGTTGGTGTTGCAGTGATGAATAACTACCAGGCGGCAGCGGCAGCGGCCGCAGCAGCGGCGGGGTTCGGCCCCCCGGCCTCGCCACACACCCCGCGGGCAGCCGGGTTCCCGGGGGCCAACAGCCCGGGGCCAGCCCTCGACATGTACACTTCCACCCCCGGGCCCCAGCCCGAGTACGTCCAAGCCGCCAGCCCCCAGTCATCGGCCTTCCCGACTATAGCCGTCAGCAGGGCACCCATCACCTACAACCCTGTGAGTATTATCTTAATATTATATTATATATATGTGTTAAGTGTTTCATATCTTATGTTTTATATTTATTTATAAATGTGCTATGTTTATTCTTGATTGCATATGTTCGTTGTTCTTACAATTTCATAGAAGCAGAGGAATCATTCATCCATCATATTTACTTCGGGACCAATGGTTTCTCTTTTCCACTTTCTTTCATTCCTCAGCTGCATCTTCCTTTTTGAACTGGAGTTGGAATTACGTATTCACCCTTTCTAACAAATAAATACATAATCTTAACCATCTATTCTAAAGTCTTCCTCCAGCTTCTTCCTCCATTACTAACTCTCAACGATTTCTCTTTCATGTATCCATTGCTACTTATTCTCGTTTTCTTATCCATTCTCTTTGGATTCTTCCTTTATTTTTTACCATATCACCTTACAATGCTTTTTTTGATCTCTTAGCCTACTGCTACACATACATATTTTTTGACGTGAGTATTTGCGCCACATCGTAAGACTTGCGCATTTGCGTCACGTCATAAGACCTGCGTATTTGCGTCACGTCAGTTTTTAAAGACACAGATGGGCGGACTGCGTGGATGGTGATGCTGGATCCCTCGGCATCAAGAACTGGGTAGTGGCAGCACAGGACAGGGATGCATGGTGTTTGTTTTTGGAGGAAATCAGGACTTGGGGGCGGGTTGTAGAATAAAATTAAATAAATAATAATTTGCCTGTCCATCTAATTTCCTGTATCGCAGTTATGTCTACCTTGTACCGGTTCAGTACATCTAAGAGTTGAAGTGCCCCAGGTCTGTTCAACGATAAAACATTCCAATATCAGTTCGAGTTACAGTGGCCGCGTCGTTCCTTTCTTGAATTCCAGCTTTGATATTTTGAGGTTCCATAATAATGCTTATTTAAGGGTAGAGGGTTAGCTTAACTGCCCCTCAGTCCTCCATCTGACTCCTTGAAGCCATCTGATTTTCTTTAGTGTGAGGAGTGATTGTAGTGTATTGTGTTCAGTATTAATGTGTGAGTGTTAGTGTATTGTTCCCCCAACCTGAAGGGTCAGTGGCTATCTGCGGTACTATGACCGGGCGATGGGGCCGCCACCTCCCTACGCCAAGTAGCTACACAGTATTCAATATGGTCCTCGAAAAAACGTTCACACACATATCTTGGAGAAGATATTTATAACAGATTCACCCAACACATGGACACGAACGTTTTGAACACCAGAAGTCCACCAGATGATAACTGAAATAAATTATATGAAATCGGAGATATTACACTTAATTCAATAATAAAATTCTGAGAATTGTCTCGATCTGTTAAGATCTCAGTTTATAGTAATAAGACTAGTGGTGAGTATTGGGTTCTGATTCGGAAAAGACTGGTCCTTCTTCGGCCAAAGATATAACCATTCATTCATACAAAATATCGAACTCGAACAGCTGTATGTTGAGCTCATTATTGGGGCTATCAAAGATTGTAGAGGTTTTTCCAAGTTCTGTCTTCTGGCAAAGGATGCCAAAAGACTGAATACCAAAAAGGTGATGTACGGCCGGCCGGGAGAAAAGAGATTGAGGAGACCAATCCTAAGGCTGGACAACCTCGAGGACTATTTGAGGAGGCTGGGAGTAAGAGGTTGGAAGGCGGAATGAGACTTGGTTAGCTGTCGATTCTTTTTAAGGCAACGTTCTGGCTAGGGCTCTACAGCATCGATGCATTGTTATATTCTTTAACTCAACTGACCAATTTTGTTTTTCTGTATTATATTTAGGGTCTCAGAACCATCTTCTTTTCATCAACCTTACATTATTATTTTTTTTTCTCTTCTCTTTAGTCGTTGGATATCTCCTAGAAGAAGAGATCTTCGATGTCTTCTATTATCTTCCTCTATTTGGATCATATTCTATTGTATTACTTCACGACTTCCTACTATCTTTTCAGATCTTCTGTTTATTCTTCTCTTCTTTATATTAATTTTATCCTATTTATGAAGATTTCTCTAATTTCATATATTTACGTTTTCAATTTAAGTTTCTTCTTTAAATTGTTCTTCACGTCTAATTTTATCAGCTGATACACTTCTTAAATCAATTTTTATCATAAATTTCGATATGTGAGGTTTCCTTCTTCATGGTTCGGTTTCATCAAAATCATTCTTCTATTCTTTTTTTTTTCTCTATGATCATCAAGAATTCTTGAGCACTAATTTATTATAAATTAATATATATTTATTTATTTACTGTATTATATGTTTGCTTGTATTATATATGTGTTTATTTTAATGTCTCTATTAATATGTTTTTTGCTTTTTATGTATATACTAAGAGCCAATGGACTATGTCTCATTACTATCTTTTAGATTATGGATCCGAGTCAGCATCGTATACTTAATTATTTAAAAAAACAAAACATTTATTCCAATTTCAGTATCAAAGAAATTTATTTTTTTGTTGGTTTAATAATGTTCTGAAATTGTGTTTCCAAATAACTGAAATTTAACTAAATTTCTTCCGCACTTTATTCCAAACCCCAGTTTTAATGTATTATTTCATTTGTGATTTTAACTTATGAAATTCACCATTACATACCTTTCACAGACTAACAAAGACTTTCCGATTCTCCGTTAACAAATTTTTCCTACAAGTAACATTAATATTTATGTAAAAATTTCATTCACCAAGAATCATGTTTTCGAATTAATGAAATACTCTAGAAGAAATTTAATCGTATTTCAGTAAATTTTTAAAATACATGTCCAAAAAATCTGTTTTTTCACTTAAGGTTATGATTTTTAGTATATTAATTCCATAAGACGTATTACGATAATCGTCAAAGAAACCTATACCATATATTATACCCACCGGTATTAACTCACTAGGATGAAATTGAATTCAAAATTTTAATATCTGTTATTTATTTTTTAAAACTGAAAGAAAAAATGGCTTAGGTAATTAGGTTTAAAAAGTCAATTGATTTGTTTAAAAATAATTTTATTCTTTTTAATATTAAAGTTAAAATTTGAAGGTCTTATTTTGTTTGATGTTTATCTGTCATGACAATCTCTTGTTCATTTTTTTTTTCTAGTAAATTTAATTTTTCAATCTCTACAATGTTTAAATTTGATTTTCAGCGATTAGAAATTTAATAAACGTTTCTTACTAAAAAATAATAATTTAAATCTAAAAACAATGTTTTAATATATATAATGTTGATTTTTCTTCATATTTGAATAATTTGTGGGTGCTAAGCTAATGGGATTTGATCATATTATAAATGATTATAAAAAATAAAACTAAATAAAATCACTGCTATGCTAGTTATGATCTAAATGTTTTTTTATTTTTTTAAATTGATGTTCACTTTGATGTTAACTGTTTGCATGCCTAGCTGTATGGTTGTTATGTTATGTTCCCTTAAATGTCTTGCATAATGCCGACCTTCCATAATTTTTGTCTCTTAATTGTTTTTAAAATCATTCTTGGTGTTTTTATATCTTAGAAGCAATTTTTATAGAAGTGAGAATCGGAACCACACCATGGATTATTTTCTGGTTCAACAGGCCACAAAAAATTTTGAATACAATTTTATAGCGAATTTATAGAACAAAGATTTAATTTTTTTTTAACTGACTGTTTGAAAAATAGTAATTCTAAAAATAAAATAATTTCATAGTAATCAACAGCTTCGATGAATCATGTATATAGAAATCGAAATTTCATCAATAATAAACGTTCCTACGTTATTATAATTTTAAACTTGTAGCAAAATTATAAGATTTATATAACAAAAAATATATTGTATATATATATAAACACATAAATAACTATTTTACAATAATCGGGTTATAGGTCCTTTATATTTAACAATATTTTGTTTAAAAATATAATCTTTATTACATTTTTTTTATTATCTATTTTTATATATATATATATATATATATATATATATATATATATATATATATATATATATATATATATATTACATTTCCTTTTTTCCTTCTCCTCTCTCCTCTCTTTATTGACGTTTCGACCCCTTATTTAATGGGATCCTCTTCAGAACTGGAAATAATACCATTCTTAAATATCTTTCCTGACATTGGTACCCATCCAGTTATTGATAATATAAAATTTTACAGATACATACTAAAACATACTAGTCCGCCGAGCAGCTCAGTACCCTGGTGTCTGAGCTGGCAAGCACTTGCTGCAGGAGTCGGTGGGCTTACTGGCCTGGAGTTTCGGGGTACCCGGTTTTAGTATGTATCTGTAAAATTTTATATTATTAGTAACTGGATGGGTGCCAATGTCAGGAAAGATATTTAAGAATGGTATTATTTCCAGTTCTGAAGAGGATCCCATTAAATAAGGGGTCGAAACGTCAATAAAGAGAGGAGAGAGGAGAAGGATAAAAGGAAATGTATATATATATATATATATATATATATATATATATATATATATATATATATATATATAATAAATATATATATATATTTTTAAACAAAATATTGCTAAATATAAAGGACCCGATTATTGTAAAATACTTATTTATATAATTTTTAAGGGTGAACCAAATATAATTTTGATACATGTATATACATATTAGAAGACAGAAGTATTATTCTTTACTTATTTATCTGTGGAATTAATTATTATTTTTTCTTTTCTTTATTTATTTTTTAATTTCTTTTTAAATTCGATTGATTATTGATATATATGAGTGTGATATATTGATAAGTATGGATTCGAGCAACACAAGTACAGTTAAATTCAATCGGAAATTTAGAAAATAAACTATGTAAGCATTCAAACGTAGGGGTTTTACAACTTGATAATAATAATTACTTTATTACTTAAAGAACATGTTCTTATACAAATGGTTTAAACTGTTAAATGTGTTAAAAAGAAACAAAAACAAAAACTGAATTTCTTCCTGACTGGGAAAAACAATAGACCATGGATTTATCTATCTACAATCCACTGGTTTTACCAATTTACATTTTAGAAATTACTGAAATTAATATTAAATTAAATTAGAAATCAATGATTATTCAAAATAAAAAAAAATAAGTTGAAAGAAACTTGAAACCCCTAGTTTCTTTCAACTTATTTTAATTTTTTTTAACGTGACTTTTTACATTCAAAGCAATATAGCTCCTAAACGGTAGGTGCTAGCTACAAATATTTTTGTTTAGGAAACAGTCGTCAAATTTTCGATCCGAGCAGCACAAACAGATATAGAGCGTGTTAAAATAAATGTTAAACGTTACACCAAAAAAGTATAGAGCCCTGCCTAGAAAATAAAATATTAAAATAAATTTATTTTCACTCCTTATCGATCCCTAGCCCTCTTATCAAATAATTATAATTGATCCATGTCAAAATAGAAAAATGAGGTTCAAATGCAAGTTGCTATTAGTAAAAATAAAACAAGTTAAAGAAATAAAGAATGCACTTAAAGACTTCACGATCCAGCAGAACATGGCTATTTTTTTAATTCTGTGGTACCACACATTGCCAGTGGGGTAGGCCTTATCTAAAAATTAAAAAAAAAATGCATTTCATCTTAATCAATAGCTAAAAGACAAATTAGATAAAAAATAAAGTTTGAATAGATTGAATTTTTTTGGGTGATATAAACTGAAGAAATAGCCACCTATATATTTTTCAACAGATTTAAATGCTGCTAATATCTTATCAAAATTATGTTCGATTCCCGCACCGGGTGAAGCGAGGCATTGGCTAACTTGGACCAAGTGCCCAAGACTAACTATAGCCACTACTATTGTCCGAGCGGAATTATCTTGAGACCGTGAGCAAGTTGGGAGCGGCTCTGTGTAACTTGGGATCCTCAAAGCCCCGCTGTTTATCTTAGCGACACGGGCAACTTCCTTCGAAAACAAATGAATCAACCAGATATCCATATCCTCCCCCCCCCCCCCCCCCACCAGATAGCGCTCCACCTTATGCCTTTTGAATAGTTCACTCCTTATCGATCCCTAGCCCTCTTATCATATAATTATCTTAGCTGTTACCTCCTTTTGCTAGCTATGAACAATTATTTTTTTATTACTATTATACAAATCGTAAGATCGTCTCCAACTTTTTTACTGTATGAAAGGCTACATGTACAAAACCGTTATAAGTTTCCAATATTTAGGCGCTTGGATAAACGAACACCTCAATGAAGATGAGGAAAAGTCGGACTATCTCAGCTAACAGAGCCTTCTTCTCTATGCAAAGCACTATAAAGATTAGACCCAACAGCCGCGCGACGAAGATCAGGCTGTACAAAACTCTAGGCCGGTAGCCACGTACAGCCTGCGAAACATGGACTATTAATAACTCAGTAGCCACGAAATAGGACTGCTTTGAAAGGAAAGTTCTGAGACGTATATTTGGTACCATAAATAATAACGGTATGTGGCGGCGAAGGAAGAACCGGGAACTACACGATTTATATAGTGACTTGCCATTGACGGCATTCATAAGAATTCAACGGCTCAAATGGATGGGGCATATATACCGGATGGACGAGGGCAGAACATGCCGAAAATTGTTCTGGAGTAGACCGGATGGAGTGTGACCAAATATCCGAGGACTTGAAACTACCTAAGATATATCTAATGCGAGCAGCTGATCAAGACGATTGGACGAAGGATGTGGAGCAGGCCAGGAACAGCTTCATGCGTCTGTCGCGCCAATAAAGAAATAAATTATACAAATAAACTAACGAACAGTTCTCTTAATTTTAAATGTCCTGGCTTGATTTTTATGAATTTTCAAACCTTGGGACGGATACCTCTCTAATGGACGAGGTCAGAAAAAGTTTCATCACCAAAAGAGATAAATTTACCCTTCTCAAAGGATACTTATATAACGTTGAAAATTAAGTAAATCACGTAATTGGGTGTTTGTTTTTTTTATTTACTGGCATATGGAACTGAAGTTTATTTTTTTCAATTCCTTCAATTATAAAGGTGTATAGACTGTTCCAACTATTTTATTATTGATTTACTTAAGAAAACAACACAGTGGAGGAATCAACGAATCAACAGATTATAGTCCCGAGAAACAGCGAATAACTAACAAGTATTTGATATAAACATAACTAACTATAGCCAAGTCGAACACTTTCAACAGCTCAACACGGCATGACCACGAATATCGTCGAGCTCATTGCGGTTCTCGCAGCTTGCAGGACTGCCAACTTAATGAGAATGGTCTAAATAAAAAAAAAATTAAAAAAAAAAAACACTGTTTCCAAGGCTCTCACCTAGCTAGTGACTTCATATATTTTACACACAAGCTGAATAGAACTGTAGTTCCTCTTGCAAGGGTAAGGATTAAAAGATTACTTATTTTGGATATGAAGTGACGAAGATGCAGTTGGCGTAATTCAGATTCATTGATACTTTATTGTGTTTTTTAAAATTATTATTTATTTATTAAAATTCGCAATTGTATAAAGTATATAGATTCAGAAAATTTGAATAAAAAATATTACAATAGATAACTTTTAAAACAACAACCGTATGGGTGGGTGGTAGCACTTCATTAAAAGTTTTTGTTGGATGATCCTTAGACCATCTTTCTAGGGGTAATCTGGAATCGAGTTGTAAGCAAGTTGGGAGACTAGTGGATCCGAGTGGTTATGGAGCTAGTACATGGAAGGATAGGTATCTGGTTTGGGCCAATTGAAATAAGGATGCCCCACTGAATACGACTTATTCATTTCTTAACTTTCTTTTATTATTATACAAATAGAATTTATAATATGAAAACAATGTTAATCATAGAGTAACATATAATGCTTTATTGACATAAAAAACATACTGCTGCCTAACTTTATTGAGTTGCTATATAGCATACTTATCTATCTCATTAAAATTCTTATTCAACAGGCATAGTATGCTTTGAATTATAGTAACTAGGTCATAAATAGAGCACACTATTGGGTCTATTATACTGACTTGAGGAATTCCCATTTGAAAATGTATTATAAATTTAAATTAAGGAACGTTAGAAGGGAAGCAGAGATTATTCTCGTTACTTGTGGAGACTTGAAGTTGCTAGAATCCCACTTCTAATAGTCAACTAGCTAATCGTATGTAAATTGTCCCATTGAAAGCAGTGCCCTCCTCCCAAAGGGCCGGCCACAGCCACCGCTCGCCACTGCTACCTCGATAATGCAATGAGTCTCATCCCCCCCCCCCCACCCCTCCGCAAGAGATTTAGCTAATTTTATAATTCTAATTTATTCTAGCCCTGGATCATATGTTGGTCCCGTTGTTAATTATCTTAGTTCTCATCGTACATGGACCCAAGGCCCTTCATTTAGGGACAATAGAAGTTTATAAGTAGTTTCTTTGTGAGGCCATGAAATGAATCGTCCACTCTGGCCTGAATAGGTTTTTAATCTTTAGGATATACCATCCTTCTTGACTTACAAGGGGAGGACACACTCTGTCTCTCACGGATCTTGTTGGCAATTTTTGTCAAGTTTCCTGGTCAAAAAATATTAGACACGTATATTGCCGTTCCGACCGATGGGCTGTAGAAGCCAGAAAAAAACTAACAAAAAAAAATTAAACTAATTTATTTTATATCTCGAGTTTATAAAATTATATCGACATGATTATTGCACCAAATTGAGTGCAGATTAAAGGAAAAATATAGTTTTTGGTTTAGTTTAATTAAGGTCTTGAAAAAAAATTAGTAGATCTTCAAGAAAACTACCTTTATAGTTTTTTAACAAAAAAAAAAAAGTTTCGATTGATTCTAATTCAACATTCAAAACTAAAAGGACAACAATGGCTTAATATCCTTCGGATAACTTAAAAACCGTTAAACCATAAAACGTTTCAAAATAGTATCTTTAAATAGGAAAACTAATATATATATATATATATATATATATATATATATATATATAATATATATATGTGTGTGTGTGTGTGTGTGGACCAAAGATGTCCTTCCGCCATCTTAAAATAGTATCCCAAAGTACGAAATCTAATAAAATCGTTAAATCTTGAAAAAAAAAAAAAATAATAATAATATCTTAAAGGACGAAAACTAATTCCAATTGTAGAAGGAGAGTGGCCAAGGACGTCCTTCGTCCGCAAAAAATCGTCAGATTCGGGCAGATTTGAAAAATAGTATCCTTTTGTGCATAATAGCGAATTTTATCCAAATGAAAAATGCCTAGTATACCTTTTGTTTTCATATTTTTACCCAAAATAGGGTGGTAATTGAAAAGTTTTCTGGTTTCAAACGTTTTGATTTTCAATGTTTTCAAATAGTTTTTTCTTCCTCCTTTGTTCATCTAATATGCAAAATACGTTTCTAATATTTTTTGACGAGGAACCCCCTACAAAATTGTCAACCTCCAGGAGAGACTGAGTGTGTGTCCTTCCCTTGTTATTTAGAATTCAATAAGGTTAAGCCCTATTGGATGAATTCATTAGTACATAAGTATTACTTCAAATTAATAGTGACTGAAAAAACCTACCAAAGCCTCTGAGGGATACTATTTTCAGATCTGCCAGGAACTAACGATATTTGACGGCCGAAGGATAACCTCGCAAAGTCCTTCCTAACAAATTAATTGACCTCCTTTTAGGATTTTTTTTTCTTTTTTATTCGTATCCTTCGTTGTATGGTATAAAACATCTATCTCATCACCATTGATCCGGTCATGTAATTCGCCATTTTTTATGTTTGAGTCTAGATTAATGTGGTTTAAAAGACCTAATATGTTTTTAAATTGATGAAATTCGGCTGGCAAAAAGGCCGAATAGTAGGCCAAGCCAATTATTGCTTCAGTCACAATTCGGGTGACATCGGCAATGTTCGAGGCGCTTCGTTTATAGTTTTATTGCCGTCAATAAATGTAGCTTCAGGTTTCTGTTTATCTTATATTTTTCTGCTGTATTTTTCAAATGGGTCAGTATGTAACGGAGTGGTTCTTATAAAAATAAAACAATAGTCAGCACTTTACTTATTTTAGATATTTAATTATTAAATGCAGAATTTAATTATGCCGAAAAATAAATCATGTTTATGGACTGTATATATTTAATACAATAATATCTTACATGCAATTTTAAATTCGTTTTTTGTTAATATATATTTTTTTTTTTTTGATAAATTATTACAAAAAAAAAAAATTCCTATCCCTGGATTATATAACAAACTGTGAATGTTAATGGAAAAGAATAAAATAGCCGACAAGTCGGTTCTTTTTACTGACTAATCGCCGACTACAAAAGCAGCTGACTAGCTGGCTTTACCGACTTATAGACAGCTTATCTTTAATCATTAGATGTGATTTTATTGGTCGTAGGAATGATATATAAGGATTTTCAGGGAACAGTTATACTTATTTTCTATGATATTTGTATTTTCTTAGTATCTCTGTTGTTTTTGTTTTGTTTTTGTTTTTTTTTTATTTTACTAAAGGTTCGGAGTACCGCGCACTTTGCTCAAGCGAGAGTCTACTGTTTTAGTTAAAGTATATATTTTTTGTTAGAGATTCATTCCGTCCCAGATGAGACTGCGGACACGGCCATCTCTATATAAACGATTATCACATTCATCATTATTAACCAGGAAAGGTATAATGGTGAAATAATAATTGAATTTTGTAATATATGTACGACCAGTAAGTAAACTGGGATAGACTATTTACCGATATAGGGTGGGGGAGGGTATATTTGGTAAATAGTGAAGCGGTTGAGCCTGAACCCACACCGATAGTCCCTTTCAATATATTGCCACTATTGACGATTTGGCCCGGTCAGGATCAATGCAAATACTTCATCGTATGTTTGTTTATTAGCTTAGTTATTATTAGTTAGTTCATACTACTTACTTCTACTATCTACATCATTTTAAACCGCACTAAACATCGAAAAGGTTTGTGTAGGCTACCTTAAAAAGTATTAATTTAAAATCTACTACTTTTCATTCTCTAATGTATATATCCGGCCAGAGAGAAGGAAGCGTCAAGACCAAATGTGAATAGCGGATACCACAATTTCTTCGCCTTCAAACAGCATCTTACGGATGCTTTCATCAAACCTATTCACTCCAAGATACTGACTTTGGAAGGTTATAGTCATTCTTGATAACCAGGGTTTGAAATCGATAATTTAAAAAAATATCAAATCAAATCAAATCCGATCAAAATTTTTAAAATCATTTGATGATTTTTTATTAAGATCGATTTTTATTTTTGATCATAAGTGATAAAAATCAAATTCTGATCATTATTTATGAACAAAATTTTTACAATTAATAATAATAATAATTTTTGAGTTATTCCTTTCTAAATCAGAAAGTTAAATTTTTTGAATTATCTCCAAGATGTATTTTGAGTCTGGAGTTGTAGTTGGTGGAGAATAATATAGTCAACTATTAATCAATTTGTGTGTAAAAGGTGATTTTTATTTTCTAATCAACATTATTTTGATCGCAATTTAATCATTATTATTTATGCAATACCCTATTACTCAGTGAGTGATCATAATTTTTAATCAAATCAATAAACATCAAAGATCAATAGAAATTTTTATTTATAAATCAGGAATGATTTTTAAATTAAAAATCAAATATAATAATTATTATATGATGTTTTGGAAAAAATAATTATTGATTTCAAAGCCTGTTGATAACAGTATAGTGGCCAAGCTATAGCAAGTTCTATAGCTACTAAAGCCTACGGGAAAAGCTTTAAAGTTAATAGATAACCGAATCGATCGATTTTAAATTGAAAAAAAAAAAAAGGAGGTGTGCCCTCCTAGGTGCTTTAGAAACTGAAGAGTTAAGAAAACCTCAATTGCTTTAGTAGTCCAATCATAAATATATCGTAGAGTGCATAAAATATGCGATTATATTTGACTTCAGGGCTTCGTTAGTAGTAGTTAGGAGATAAACATACTAAAAGTCCCCGCCCCTGGGGGGTGAGGTAACGGTGGGGGGAGTTCTTATTTTCGGGTTTTTTCGATTGTATCTTGAAAGCAGTGAAATCTAGAAAAAATTAATTTTTTATAAAAATGAAAGCTGATTAAATTTTCTATAAAATTGATTATATACATATTACATATTTGTCGAACTTCCTGCCTTTTTCGTGATATACATTACTCAAAATCGATCATTTTCGCAAAAAAACAAAAACATTCTGACCTCATTAGCATTAAATTTACTTTAATTTCATATATACGTTTTATATATACACTTGAAGCAAATGTTTGACAAAAAGTAAGGTAAACATTTTTTTTTATCGAAAATTATCGATTTAAAATAATGGTTAGAATTTTGACAATTATTTATAAGAACTATTTTACTCAAAATTTAATTAGCTTTAATTTTTATTTAAAACTTATTTTACTAGAGTCTACTGTTTTCGGGATATAATCGAAAAATCCAAAAATTAAAAACCTTGTCCCCTCCCCACCACCGTTAGCTCACCCCCCTGGGGTGGGGACTTTTAGTATGTTTATCTTCTAACTACTCCTAACATAGCCCCGAGATAAAAAATAATCGGATATTTCATGCACTCTACACCCCTCATTTCAGCACTCATTGACTGAACTGTAGTCATTGTTTTTAAATCTTAGAATCAAATAAATTAATTTTTTTTAAATTATGCAAAATGAGGCTAAGTACCCCTCCTACCCTCTCCATCTTAGCGACCATGATGGAAAGTCCTCTTATTCATCAAAGTTTTGATAAGGTTTCGAATAATGCTAATCCCACTGACAGACACATCAAAGCCCCGTCATGACACCCCATGACGTCACTAGTAAGCCGCACTTTATCCAAGAACCCTCTATCCAATGATTAATGATCTAATAAGGGCATTAGAGTTGATAAACGGCGTTAATATCCGATATGGTGCAACCGTATGCGAGGAAATTGTATCGTTAGCTGGAGTAATGAACCAGAACTCCGGTGGTAGAGTGCGCTCCGCTCGCTCTAAGCCAATGTCAATGCCAGGGGGGGGGGCCGCATGGAATAATTATTCTTCATTACCTACATTAAAATGCAATTGATTAAAAGCAGTTTATATAAGTTATATTTACCTGTTCATTTAAAAAGTCCTGTCTTTTTTTTGGGGGGGGTAGTTAAAAAAATCAATGAACCAATAACTTTATTCATTGAAATAATCTCCACTGTAATAAATAACTATAACCCCCCCCCTCCCGAAATGCAAGATCCCAATTACCGTTTTTAAAAAAAAATATTGATCTTTGCTGGTTAAAAACTGATTTAATACCAATTTTAGGCTATCCTGGTTATCAAAACATTTCTGCCCGAGATAATTTTCCTGAGATCGGAAAAGGTGATAAATAGTGGGTGAAAAGTCGGGAGAATATGGTGAGTGGGGCAATGTTTCCCATCCAACTTCCATTAATTTATCCCTAGTCAACTTTGCAGTATTTATTCACCTCTGATAATTTATGAGAGACCCATTTATCCATTTTTATTTTATTTTTCCCATTTGATGTAGGTATTTCCAGACAGCAGCTTGTAAAATATTCAACTCCTTACCTATTTCCGCGCATGTTCTACGTGGATCCGAATCAATCAATTCTCGAATTACCTGTTCTCGAATTATTACAATTACGGTACTGATCAAATAAATCTTAATTAATGAAAAAAAAAAAAACGACAGGACTTTTAAAACGGCCTAGAATTTTCATATGTACTAGTGAAAAAATGCACCGAATTTTAACCGACTTCAAAAAGAAGGAGTTTCTCAATTCGATTTTTTTTTTTTTTTTTTTTTTTGTATGTTTATCACCTGATTATTTCTTCAATTATGAATCAATTCTGACCATCGGTAATTTATGCTTCAGAGTCGGTCCCATAAAAATTTTATTGATATCAACTCAGCACTTTTTAAGAAAAATGAAAAAAAAAAACATTAATTAGAAATTACTGTTATATAATCTTTTATAAACATATAAATATATAACCATTATAAACATATAAATATGTAACCATTATAAACATATTACTCCATCGTAACTAAATCTAAATTATTAAAAGAAACAATTTAAATATATAAACAAAAATACACTCACCACTAAAAATTGAAAAATAAAATTAATTATACAATACTAAAAAGCAAAACATAATATTTTTATTACTTCGAAACGAAGATCATCAAAGGACAATCAACGAAATTATCGATATTTATATACCTATTCACCATTTACGATCAATTATTTTTGGAGTTGGTGCAACAAAAAAAAAAACCGAAAGAAAGCTAGTAATGGTAAAGATCCCCCCACTATTACATTATTACCACACTGCTGTCTCGTGCCATCCGAAAGTTTGTTGCACCAGGATTAAACTGCCCTTCTTCGCTGGCACCGAATGATAAATGATTCATATGATGTATATTGATGTAAATTGATATTATTAGTCTGAATGTGTATTAAATTGGAAATAACTGAATAAATTGGTGTTGAGATTTTTTTTTTTTTTTTTTTTTTTTAATTTTTCTATGGTTATCATTTCGTTTATATATTTTTATTGTAATCTGTTTTTTCTCTGTAGGGCATGATTATGAAGAGAATATAGTCTCGAAATGTTGCCAAAATAATTTATTTTTATTTTATTGACTGAACAATAACAGTCAAGAAAATATATCCATATATGTATATATAATCAATCGACTCACCTACGGTATGCATTTGATTACTTCTCATTCCTTTACTGCCCGCTCAATTACTCTCTCTCAATTAATAGATACCTGTGTTCGAATTAAGTTCCCTCTGTGAATTAAGTTGTCCCTTAAGTAACTTTCTAACGTCCCCATTATTGTAACATAGTGATTCTATTTAGAACGCGTTGTTGCGGTTAGAGCAGAACTTATAATGATACCTCTATTAAACAACTGATAAACCTGAGAACTATTAAACCTAAAGGATATAATAATTATTTAAATAACCAAAATTTATATCATAGTCCCTTTAAAAATCCTAATTATATGTTTAAAAAAGAATTTTATATTGTGTTTACGGGAATCAATCGACTGTGAAATCAAAATGACTGGAACAACGATTTCTCTGATAGATCAGTGGACTGTTATAATATTCTTATATTGCTACGAAAATTAGTGAAATCGAGAAAAACATATCGAAAAATTATATTATCAATTAATAAATTAATAATCCAACAATAAATTTCCAACTTATCCGGATTTCGGAGTCCCTGGTCTCGCTGTGAGGTCTCTCTCTGAGGAAAAAACAATTTCAAAATCATATAAATTTTGAAGTAACAATTTACAATTAATAAAGTAAAATTTTATTTATTTTTTTGCAACACAGGTGGTTTCTTAGTGGTTAAGGTACTAGAATACTAGCTCTCGGGCCCGAGTTCGAGTCCGGCTGAATGCAGAAAATTTTCTGTAATTTTAAGCCGTGGCTCGAAGTTCGTGGTCGGGAGTCCCTCCTGGGGCACACCCAGCCTCGACAAAGTGGGTTCCATTAATTGGAGGAAAACCTGGCGGTTAAGAGTGATTTCAGCCAAATCTCCTCCTTTCACAGCCGTTGGCTCAGTAACAGTACACCCTTAACTAAGTACTGAACACAAGACCATTCATAGGTTGTCAGTAGTACAGGGTTTTTTTCTACAAATTTTTTTTTTTTTAGTTTTAAATTGACTCAACCATATATTGTTTAAAAACATTAATGGTAAAAAAAAATAAAATAAAATAATAAATAAACATTATTTTATCAATACAAAACTTTTGGTACAAAACACAGTAGGAAGAAACAACACGGCCTTGTCTCTGAACATGGCTTTTTTTCTGGTTAAGTGAGTACAACAATTTTAGAAGGGATCGTATCTTACATATATTTTGAAATATACGTAAATTAAAATTTAATTAACTGGTCAAGAATAACAAAAATAATACAAATAAATCGCAACAATGAATACAAAATATAATTCCCTTCCAGCAACATCTATCATATAACTATTATTCTCACTTGAGGTACGCATGATAATATAGAAGGATCAATACAATTAGGATTGATGAATTAAGTGCAATAGAAGTGGCACTTAATTCATCAATCCTAAAAGTATTATTCTCACCTTCTAGAGACTCATAATCTTCAAAACAGTCCACTGGATCTTGTTCTTTCACGTTTTTAAATGTTGTTTTTAATTGTTACAATTAAAGATCCTAATTGGTACTCAGTACTTCCACTGGTTACCGCTACATAACTTATCCGTGACGCTCGAAGCCACTTGTTCAAACATGAAGAACGGGCGAAATGGAACGAAGTGGGCTCTGATTCTTTCATATTTCACTTAATACATAGCTATGGTTAGACCTGTGAATCCCGTTTTTTGGAAGACTTCGAAGGTTTTTTTTCTGTAAATTGTTTTTGGAATAAAGCAGCATACAGCCTTCTAAGTGTTCCAATATTTTTTTACTCTCACATATTTTACTCCAGAGCACATAAAAAAAAAATAATCCAAAAAAATAAAAAATAAATAAAGCCGTACATTTTGTACCAACATTATATTGAATAAAGAATATTTTGACGGAGTTTTGGATAGTTAGGTTTTTTTCTAGTGGAAGAACCATGTATTTGACACTCCTAAATGCATTGCTAAGACATCGGGAATGCTTCAAATTTTGACCCATAGCGAGGTTTTTACGTTATTCATTGTGCAACATCTTTGCTCCGTCCATAAACAAATCTGAAAGATATAACTAAATTCTCTGTATATCCATCAACCCATCTGCGTTTTGTTCATATTCGAACTCAATATTATAAATACAAATTATATAATTTATAATAGGAAATGTTATCTAGTCAAATATCTTATATGGAGGTTACCTAATAGGGTTTTGAAAACAAATCATTAACCTTGTATCCTATTTCCAGTTGACCAGTGAAACATTTGTGATTAGGTATCTCGTATTTCAATGATTACTTGATAGGCATAGTAACACTGAAACTGCTTCATGATACAACTGTCCAATACTAAACTTCCTGCTGTTGTGATTTAATTAAAATTAAAATCGCCTAGTAAGATAGTCGGATGCTGACTCATAGTGAACATAAGACATGGCTCTTGGCGTGTGGGTTCAATCCCACGAAGTTTTTCAGGTGCCGCTCTTCTCCAGAAGAAGAACCGTTCCAGATTTCCAGGCATCCAGTAAATCTTGGATCGACTCCACCTCCGGCGGAGACAGAGAGACTAATGTTGCTGTGTTCTGTTCACAGGGTCCGTTGATACCAGCAGCATTTACCAACGGCTACCACTGAAGTCGCAGTCCTAGCTTACTAGGAGAGTAGTTGGAGTCCCTGATAGTAAACCTGTAGTAAGGTGTAGTAAGTTACAACAGTTCTCTCAGCCTGAGTGTGCCCGGGGCGGGCGGATAATACAATGTCCACGCTCTTCTAATACAATATCCCTAGTATATAAGAACTACCTTTGTACAGATTCTGCACTCGCAGCCTCTGAACTGTCAGTTTTCGATGTATGTATACATAATCATAATTGCTTTCTTCTTTATTTTTTTTCCTTTTTCTTAAATGCCACTCGTGTATACATACATTTAAAAAAACATTCAAGTTATGTATATATTTGTTTTCACTCCTGTATTGTAATGAGAAAAATAACTGAAAAAATCTTATTTAAAAAAAAAATTAAAAAAAAAAAAATCAAAAACTAAAAAAAAAAAAAAAATAATGAAAAAGGTACTATTCTACCCTTCACTGTAGCCATCCTTTGGTAGAGCCATTGATTTTATAAAAAAAAATAATAATAATAATATCGTTACACCTAACCTTTATTTTCATAACAGAGTCCTTCTAGGCGTGTAAAGGGTGTTTTGTCGCCTCCTTTGAATGACGAAACACCAAAGCTCACTTTTATGCATGAAATATTTTAATCTATTATAATAATAATAATAATAATAATAATGAAAGTTATATGTAAATAATATTTGGGCGCATAATATAAGTGCACAGTCTATACTTGTACCGTTTATCGATTGTCGCTGTTGTTATAATTGTTGACGATTTTGAATGATTTTTTTGTAGTATGTTATATTGAAAAAAAAAATCATATATTTTTTTTTCTTTTGTTTTAATTTTGTACATTGTTAAGGCTACACTCTTCGGTAGGGAAATGTTAGTCGCGGTTAGGAGGAACTTAAAAATCAATCTATTATGTTCATATTTGATCATGAATTTAAACATTTTTTTTTATTATTATTTTTTTTTTTATTAATTGAAAAATATATATAGTTGTTGATTTTTTTTGTTGATATAATAAATTTAATATTTTAATACTTACAGGGTATTCTATTAAATGATTTCTATGGGAATACAGGAGACGTTTAATCTTATCATTATATTCATTGATAATCAAATCATGTTGGACCAACAAGGTAATTTAAATAAGAGTCCATTTGCTAGGAGTATCTCCCAGGCGGCAGCACGGTCTCTCAATAATTTTTTATTTCATTTTTTTATTTTTATTTTATTCTCAAGGCAAAATCTATCAAAGGCCTAAATGTTTTTGTTTTTTTTCAAAATGTCGAATACTGTTCGTATACCTCCATAGCCTGTTTCAGTATGCTATTTGTTGTTATTATTAAATTTTTTTACTGATTACTAAAATATATAAAGAAAGTAAAAATAGCATACTCTACATAAGTATTAAATTATTTTTTGTACATATTTAAATTTTATTGAATGAAAAAAATAATAATAATAATAATACAAAATTTTAGTTAAATAGGTTTTTTGGGGATGTTTGACTTGAATTGTAGTGGGCAAGATTTTTCTTTTTTTTTTCTTCCTTTTTTTTTTTAAGAAATCATAACTGATAATGTACATATTAAAAATATAAAAAAAAAATAAAAAATGAAGAGAGAAAATTTTTCCTCTAAACGTAGCCTTTAGTGTGACCCAATTGTATGATAATTACAGCTCACTTTTTTCCCTTTTGGCGTACATTATAATAGCGTAATATGCGCTGAATATATAAATAATTGTTGATAAATAACTGGGTTTGTTATATAGTAAATATTTAAAAGAAAAATAAAATAAAATCACATATTTTATTGGTTGGATGCATTGGAAGAGAGCAATCTATAGGATATGTCGAATTGTTTTTATGTGAGCGCGCCTATATACATATTATATATATATTTAAATATATAAATATATATACATAACTCTATATATTATATATATTTATACATAACTTTAGGATATGGTTTCATTACCTATCTCCTTCCTCGTCCTAAATCTCCCCACCCTGTTTCTATCTCTCACCCCCTTTGTCATTTAATGAGAGTTTAAACTCAGAACAAAAGCAATACTTAATGTACTTTAGTATAATAATATATATATATATATAAGGATGTCATTTGTTGTAGCCAGCTTGTGAAAATGAGAATACTAAGAAAAAAAAAAAAACTTTAATATGAACGATTGTAAATGAAAAAAAAAAATATTGTATTTTGATACCATGGAATATATTGTTAGTATTACTTTACTGTGAGGCTACATAGCTGGTCCAAGTTTTTCGTACGGCAGTGGGCAAAATGTAGTGGCCCCTGTTGATATTAAAAATAAAAAAAAATAAAAATAAAAAATAAAAAATGCGCGCTTCTTCCATGTTACCTACACCAGCTAGTGGGAGTACCCCAAGGTACTCAACTTGCCTCTCATATAATCTATAGATAATCTACTATATAGTACCTGTAAGCAACAAATCATGCCTACCATAGTCTATCGATAGTTCTTATAAAGAACATTTAAAAAAAAAATAATAATAATAAAAAAAAAAATATTGCAATCCAAAATATTGTATACTTAAGGTTAAGCCTCTTTTTAGAATATTTTAAAGAAAAAAAATAAATAAAAATCGATATAGTTTAAAAAAAATTTAAAAATGAAACACACGTTTCTGCCTTGGTAATTTGTATAAAAATTCTTTTACCAGCTACTGTTATATCCCTCGCTGGGCAGCTTCACAAACTGTATACAATATTATTATTATCTTGTAAATAATAGACTAGCTTCTGTCTCAGTTCAATCTATAGAGCACCAGATTATGGACTATTTTCCTGTTTTAATTTTATTTAATTTTATTTTTTTATACATAGGTATACGCTGTGTATACATATGTATAAACCTCCTTTAAAAATATATATATATATATATATATATATATATATATATATATATATATATATATATATTTTATAATCACACAGATAATGTATGTATGGAGCAATGAGACAAGTGATGATAATTTTAAGTTAAGCGTGTAGAGCCTATCATTGTGTACATACGCGTCTAATACTTTTTTAATGAGAGTCTCTTATTTTGTTGTAATTTTTATTTTTATTTTTTTTTTGTTATTATTATTATTATTATTATTATTATTTGAATCCTGTTTCCAGCCTTAGACGAAGGATAGTAATTTATTTTGTTAGGTGGAGAGAGTCTAGGTTATCCTATATGATATAGGCCACAGAATCGGAACTACTAGCAAAGTCATAGTAACATACTAAGCCCAACTAGATGTTGAAGTCTTCGAGATAGTACTTGTCGGTTCTGAAATTTCAAATGTTTTAATTTAATTTGGGAATCGATATATCGAACAAGCTTATCGATTTTTATTTAATTGAGCTGAATCGTCCGAATCTTCCCCTGCACCAGAACCGACCTCTTGCATTTTTCCTTAGTGACTAGCTTCGTCTTATTTTTTCATTTCGACTACTTCTATATACTGAAGATGTGATATTAGACCCGTTTTTGCGTTAACTATTTCACATAGAAAAAAATAAAAAAATACATTTATAAATCAAATATAATTTGATCTCACTTTTTCTATGGCAGCTTTAAATACTTTAAATAATAATAAATATAAAAAAATTTTAAACTTAAATATTTAGAATCGAGCAATATAAGAAACGGTGTTTTTGTACTCAAATTGTTTTTAAATTATAACAAAAATATATATATTTTTTCATATTTGAACCATATTTATATAAGATAAATTTTTAAAATATAATCATAGATCATTTTTATAATTTTAGCAGAAGTTGTGAATAGTTTAATTTCTATAGATTTTTTTTTTTAATTTAAAAACTTTTTTTTTTAAATGTAAATCTTTTTTCATTAAGCCCTAGTTACTGGTGACGTTTTTTAGGAATAGGTATAAAAGACATCGGGAAAGATTGTGATAACAAAAAAAAAATAAATAACTCATCGTTTTCCTGCGAGTTAATTGTCTTATATTTTTTTTTGGATTGAGTTGTTTAATTGTTGTAGTAAATTTTAATTTTTTTAAACATAATTAAAAATTGCAAAATATGAGCAGCTTAGTTTAGACAATGTGTAACTTAGTCCAGTAAAAAAAAAAAATGCTTAAAACGGTGCTTTACAGTTAATTTTTGCTTGAATAATTTTTTTTTTTTTATAGTTGCTTATAGTTTTCTGTATATTTTGTTAATTATAATGTTAAATGAGTACCTGTTTTTCAAGAACTGATTTTAATGACTTAATTTTTTTTTAATGAGTAAAATATAGATTTGTTGAAAATTTGAATCTACCTCTTTTAAAATTTTTACTGGGCTAAGTATTTTCCGAAATGATTTTTTACACGTAACATAACATATCACCAATTAATATCCATTTGTAAAAAAAAAAAAAAAAAAAATTGTGGCATTCAGTCTCGTTCGAATTTTTGCAAAGACGAAACGAAAAGCCATTTAAGTACAACTTCTTTTTTTTTTTTAATATAATTATATAACTTTTTTTTCTTCTAATGATTATCACTCTCTCTCTTTCCGTATATTCCTCCCCAGTTCTTTCCGTGCCTGTGTTTCTGTCGCTAGTATGTGGTCTATACGATGTAGAGTTAGCTGGAGTAATACCGACGTCCTCTCGCGGCGTCTCCTCCATAATGAGGATTCTGACAATATATTAATATCTAAAATTGAGGAAAAATTTTTGTTCCTTTACAAGTAAAAAATATATTTAAAAATAAATAAAAATATATATATATGTGAAGACGAAAAAATTGGCCTTATTTCTTTTAAGTCGATGTGACGTAGAAGGTGTACCCAAACTCTGTGTCCGGATCCCTTTTATCAAAAACAAATTTTTCGATTCTTTTGTTTTTATTTTTATTTTAAATGTTACGTCCATTTTCTACATCTGGAATTTTATCCCGCTCTGACGGGTCTTTGCATATTTTTTATAAATATATAATATATCAGTATTATGAAATTTTCTTGTGTATGGACCTATTTAGAAAAAATAAATTCACCATTTTTTATATAACATATGAGCTGAACACCAATCTACGTTATTTAGATGAAATCATTTGTGCCGAAAGGTTTTATTGAAAACGTGATCTTTTAAATATTGTTATATGGTAACGTGTTTGATTCTCTTGTGTTTTAATTTTTTTTTATTATAATTATAATTACGAGTAGGATTTTTTTTTCTTTTTTTGGAAAAAAAAATGAATGTAGAAAACAAAGGAACACCTCGTGCCATTGATAAACAGAAGAGGATCAAACAGTATCCACTCAAAGAACGTAGAAAGCGTCTAGTTATAGCTGAAAGCCTATTTAAAGTTTATCTGTATGCAATGGAGTTTTTTACTGAGAAAAAAAATACAAAATATTTAAAAAGTTTTAAGGTATCTAAGTAGATTGATTTTGCAATAAGTTTAAAGAAAAAAAATAATTAAAAAAAAAAATTTAAGAGAGCAATAATGCATTTTTTGCAAAATGAAAAACTTGGTAACTTTAAATCAGCTTTGATTTGTTGTGTGCCGGAGCAAAAAATTGAAACAAAAATACAAAAAAAAAAAAAAAAAAAAAAAATCATTCAGTGCACCCAACGTGTCTCACTCGCTAGTGCAACAACCTCCATCTAGCTTCGCTAAAGTTAATGCCAATTGTGTGTACAGTTTAGTACCATTGTACATAATATTATAACATTATATAATTAAACTATTATTACATAAAGATAAGTCTATATTATAAACATATACTTGATCGAAGGATATGGGTCACATGTGCCGTATATGTGGAAAATATAAGAACATTGTTCAATCATACTTGTGTTTTTTTTATTTTATATTTTTTACCTGTTTCCTTAATCCTTATCATATATAATAGAAAATATGAAAGGATGTATGACATTCATTTTTAAAAATATACAAACATTCAAAACTTCACTAGCTTGTTATGCAAATTACTTTTATTACATAAATTTAAACAAGAAAAAAAATCAAACACATATTGTTACTTAACAAGAGGTAAGTGAATAAGATAGGGAGTAACTCTCTTAACAATTAATCATTCAATCACAAACTATGTTAAAACTAACTGAATATAAGAAAACATGGATATGTATTTTATTTAACATTCTTATACCTGTTGCAACATGCATTAGTGTGGTAAGTGCAGAAATCGTATTTTAGAAAAAATGCAATTGAGAGTTTAAAATTGTCTTCATAATATTACTTATTACAATATTAAATAACCATTTAAATTGAGAATCCAATGTACGGATTTTCCTGTGCATTTAGCTTGACAATTGTGAATCAAACTGGACGATCACTAAATCACTTTTAATCACTAAATGCTTACAAAGAGCATATCATGCAAGGGTACACAATTGTAAGACGCATAATTCCAACTTCCCGATACATTTAAAAGGAAAGAATAATAAATTTAACAAAGGCGCAGGAGTAAAACAATTGAAGATTCCACGGGAGAAAAGGGAAATGTGATTGGGAATGTATTTCGAGAAAATTAAGTTTTAAGGTTTGGATCTTAATTAACTCCAGTAATTGTAATTTTGTGTCTATCATTTTCTTATTTCATTTTAAATAACAAATAAAGTTTTGTTAAAAAAAACTCACGAAAAAAAAAAAGTTAAAAAAAGTTTAATCACGAAAGAAAGGAGAGACCTGGACGTTCCCGTTTTCTTCCGTGTATGGATATCTTCCAACCTCTTGTAACTAATTTACAAACCTTTTTTCTGGCTGACACATTCGACCATCTAATTCTGCTTAACAACATGAATATTTTAATTTATATAACTCCATTTCAGATAAAAAATTGACACTGCCCCTTTTTCCTGTGGCATCTTCCAATACAAAAAGTAGAACCAATACACTTTTTAAGATTTAATACATTTTTTATTACTTGCACATAAAAAAAAAAAAAAAAAAAAAAAAAAAAAAAAAAAAAAAAAAAAAAAAAAAAAAACAATGAATGGACAAGATAAGGGCAGACTTGATTTTTAAAAAATCGAAAAAGGTGAGTTCCAAGCAATGTTATTATCTACAACATATCGCCCATCCAGTGGAACAAAGACGCAACTGTAAAAAATAAAATTTTACAGGAGAAGTAAACAACTTAAATGAAATACTTTCAACCAACATTATTGGTATAACTAATATTCATATCTACTTGTGGATTGGGCAGACTGCAATGCATTTGAAGTGTTTACATATATATTAAGCTTTTGGTAGCACTTCTAACATATTAATCTTTGTGATCTATTTTACCCAATTTCTCTGTTACATCGTTGTTCCACCCGATATGCGATATAATCTGTGGAAAATTGCACCTAGGTAAGTACAATATTAAATAGCATGTTCCCCTGAGCACGTATTTTATTGTCTTGAGCGCTGTTAGAAATTTTATATTTTATTATTTTCACAATGTTAATTAATTTTAGTAACTGCGAATGAGGAGTTTGTTGTTAAAAGAAGAAACTAAAAGATCTAAAACTGATCTTTTGAAAATGAACATGTCCTCTTACTGTCGATTATTTTTTTGTGTTAAACCTTGTGAACTGGACACACACACTATATTTAGATTTAGCTAGCGGACATCTATCCAGGATTTAAATAATATATTTTTTTTGGATTTAACAGCAAGTAGGAGGTTTAGGTTTTTCGCTCTTTTTTAAGCATTTTCTGAAGTGGATATGTTCAGTTTTTAAAGAGAACTCCTCAAATATAGGTGATCACAGGGAATAAGTTTGGAAGTCTAAAATCGCAACTTTACTCAGCAACTCTTTTAAACTCTGAACGTTTACTGTAAATTCAATTTTTGAAGAAACAATTTTTTCTTCGATATCACCAAAATTTTGATTCATTCATTCATTCTCGGGGCAACATACTCTATGAAGCGGTCCTTGGCCAGCTCAACGGCTCTTCCCCAGTATTCCAAATCAGTGGCACATCTGATGGATATTTCTGTTTTCTTCAGATCCTCGGAGACGCTGCCTTCCATCTTCCCTTAATACAGTCTTCTGACTGTCCTCTCCTCGCCCATTCTGATTATGTGTCCCAGCCATTTAATTCACTGTATTCTTACATTATTGATTAAACCCCGTGAAATACCCACGCCGACCCACTGAACATGTCGATTCTTCTAAAACATACTCATTTAAGGTACTTTAATCAAAATATACAAAGTCTGATAGTTAATTTTAACCAGCTCGGAGATTAAAAAAACAATCTTTTGGATCTAACAAATAGTGTCGGAGTTATAGACAACAGATTGACAAAAGTGTTTTCGTGAAATGCTTGAAGAATTGTTTGGAATTTCATTTTTAAAATCGCATCCGATAACGTCAGTTTCCGCTTAGGCATATAGCCTAATGGATGTAATTTAGCTGTTGTATAAATTTCAGAATGTTTCCGTTGAATGGAACATCAGAATTTGGCAAATTGAATCCATATTTCACAAGAAATGAACCCACTTGGGACTGCAAGACTTGGCGATCCTAATTGTACCTGATCATGACTAGAGACGCGGGCCCTACACAAGCCACCTTAACACTTCAAAACAACCTCAACGAGATTCAAACTTGGTGTAAGAAATGGAAAATAAAACTTAATTATGACAAATCCCTTCATATTACATTTACACTACGACGCAAGACCTGCCCGCCTGTTTACATTGACAACCAACCTTTACATCAAACTGAAAAAGTGACATACTTAGGACTTACGCTTGATAGAAGACTGACATGGGGCCCACACGTCAAGACAAAAAAAAACAGACGTTACAGTTAAGACTGCGACTTCTATACTCAGTACTTCACAGACGCTCAAAACTACCTTTAAAACAAAAGCTTAACATTTACAGTTACTCGATTAAACCCATCTGGACGTATGCATCGCAAATTTATGGACCGGCCAAAAAAACACATATTCAGAAAATACAGACATTTCAATCTAAATTTATAAGACTGATAACAGACTCCCCTCCTTATGTGTCAAACGATATACTACATACAGACTTACGTATTCCGACAGTTAAGAGCCATATTCATAAACTTTATCGACAATTTCATGAGAAAGTACGTGGACACACTAACAAACAGATACATAATATGGCAACAGTACAGATACCAGACATAACTCAACGGAGGCTGAAAAGGAAGTGGATGAGGGATCTCCTAGTCTAATCGCTAATAATTTAGTTTCACGCCTGGAGATTGTACCACTGGGTGCTGACTCCCTCATGCCTGATCATGTCTGTTGTATCAATGTAATTTCACATTCACTGGTTGTCCATTGTGTACAGTTGTGAATAAAGTTATTATGTAAAAAAAAAAAAAAAAAAAAAAAAAAAAATTGTACCTGAGAAGAATTATCACTAAAGATTATCTGTAACTTTTTTAAGTATAACTCCGTTAAATAAATGTGTCATTGGCTTCTAGTCTAATGCTTATGTACAAATTGTAGTATATTAAACTTTTAAGTTCACTGATAGCGATCTATTCAATTACACAGTTATAAAGAAAAAAATAAGAAAGAAAAGAAAAGAAAAATAGGGGGACTCGATGTCCCTCTCATTAGAACCTGCCTCCTAGTAATATAGTTATTTTTAAAACGAGAGTTGAGCTCTTAACTCATCCTACTCTCCTAATATCAAACTTCGCGTAACGCCCTTGCGTTCCCCAAAAACATATCGCTTGTGACCAAGTAGGTGGTCACTGGTAAAACTTGTTTCATGTTAAAATTTTCAAAGAGATTGCTTGATAATATGAGGCTGAAAAGAATAAGGATCTTATACTTATCAAATATTTCAAATTATGACCA
Source organism: Euschistus heros (assembly GCA_003667255.2). Lineage (NCBI taxonomy): Eukaryota > Metazoa > Arthropoda > Insecta > Hemiptera > Pentatomidae > Euschistus > Euschistus heros. The sequence continues at coordinate 773,112 of RCWM02000082.1, forward strand.
TTCCAAGGAAAGTACGCTAAATTTTGTTCTTCCTCATTCAATCAATAACATCAGCAATTATAATAACTTAAGTAATAAATTATTTTTAACATAAAAAATAACAGAAGGTAAGTTTTAATTAGTATATTGCATGAATGTATAATATGCATGTTATTATAGATCATGCATGTAGATGATTAATTTTGTTATTAAATTAATACATAACTAAACATTTGTAGCTACTTCAAGGATTTTTTCTTTTTCTTTTTTTTTTTTAATTCCGGCTTCCATTTATTTATTTGTACAAAATCTTAGATACTACAACATGCATGTAAATTTTTGAATATAAATAACATATTAAAAAAAATAAAATATATTAGTATGATATAAAATTAAAGATGAAAAATAATACTGAGAAAAAAATGTAGGGAAAATGTGTAATACAAAAGATTATACTCAAAAATAAAAACGTTCGACACTTCTACCTAAATAAAATAAAGAGTTTATAAACAGTTTGACATAGTTTGGAGATATTTAGACTTAGTTTGTAAACAAAGTATTAATAATATTAAGTATTAAATATTTCAAATAAAAAAAAACTTCATTATCATTATTATGATATTATGGTGACCATAATGTTCTCTACATTACTTGAAAACAACTCGAATCTCCACAAAAATATTATTAACTTTTTTAAAGAAACGAATCTGTACAAGGTCTTATAGTACTCAACCTTAGTATGGTGCTTCTAACCAAATGTGGTGGTACATGGTATCAGAATGTAAATAAATAAAATATGGTGGCCGGAACTAATATTCTTTCCTTCATTTTATTAAAAGCCATGAGTGTATTTGATAGCAGTGCCTAAGGTAGTTCCCCTCCAGGTGGGGAATGAAGAATAACCTTACCCCTCCATTAGAAGCTTCGAAATAAATCGAGAGAAGGTAAGAATAATCAAGAAAAAAAGTATTTTGAGCAGAAGTCGTAGTTTATTTTGTTAGCGCGGTTGAAAACAATGAGCATTACATTGAAGAGTTTTTTTTTGTTGTTATTTATTGATGATATTTACATCTGTATACACTATATACATCAAGTAAATTTATGGAAAATAATTCCAATGACATGTCAATAACTACTCAGTAGTAGCAGCACTTCAATAGAGGTATTATATTAGATGTTCTCTTGGCCATCTTCTTTTCAGACGCCTCGGAGGATTGTCGGTAATTGAGTGAGAAGCAAGTTGGGAGACTAGAGGATTTGGGGGGTATAGAGTTTGCAATGAAGATGTTTGAGATAAATCTGCAACATATGGAACATTAAGATCTTTAAATACCTTGGTGCAAGAATCATGTCTATATCACTTTTTAAACTCGAGATATAAAATAAATTATTTTAATGCTATTTTATTTTTTTTCTCGGCTTCTAGGGCCCATTGGTCGGAACGGCAAAATACTTGTCTAATATTTTTTACCAGGAACCTCCAAAAAAAATTGCCAACAAGATCCGTGAGAGACTGAGTGTGTCCTCCCCTTGTAAGTAGCTATAAGAATTTATTTTATTTTGATTGCTATATGTTTTTTGTTTTGTTTTCTTAGAGTGTAAACTCCTAAACGTTTATAAAATAAAAGCAATATAAAATTGATGTTTAAGGAACATAATATTTAATTAGTCTGAAACATCTTTTTACTTAAAATAATAATTTGTTTAGTTTTTAGGCAAAACCGCGCCAAAGATATAAATAAAAATGTTTTTTCTTTAATTTTTTGTTTGTTTTTTTCGTTCCCCTTAACCAAAAAAGCTAAAAAATCAAGTAAAAATATGCTAAAATTGGGAAAATCAACGTACCCGTCTCAGAGACGGATGTTCCTCATAATAGGGAAAAAAATCACGTTCCGTCCGAAGGGTTAATTTAAAATGAAGTCATATTTATCCACAAGGACTTTTTTAACAACCAATAGTTCTGTCAATCTAGACCAAAAATGGGCAATCAGGGTGTTTCAAGGAGAAATGCTTGAAGTGTTTGAGCGAGTCAGTTTTGAAAACGCATCCGATTACGTCATTTTCGGCTAATGCTTTAGCTGTTGTATAAATTTCAGCTGTTTATGTTGAATGGAACATCAAAATTTAATTGTGAAATCAAGATCTTTCGTGGAAATCTAAAATGTGCTGTAAGTTGCAACGTATTCAAAATAAACTAATATATGATACTAGCATACCCCATCGCGGCTTCGCTCGGTATCATAAATACAGGACTTTATGAAATAATTGAATCTCATTTGTTTATCGATAAATCTTTTATTGAAGTATGGAATTTAGAATTATTTCTTCAATGATATTTTCACGCATGGCCGTAATTTTTAACCTGGTTAAAATTGCAATGATAAGGTGCTTGAAGAGTACGTAAAAGCATAATTAGACATCCAATTTGCTAGAAATATATTTTATAGTCCCATATGGTTGGATTTTAATTTCTACCATATTTTAATTATTACCATAAAAGTATGTGACAGCTTGGCATACCTCGTTTCTGTCACTCGAGACTATACATTTTAATTGCTATAATAGTAAAATTTATTATTATAAACCATCCTAGAACTATGAAGACGTTGTTGTTAAAATCTGGTACAGATGGTTTGATAGTTTTACTGTTGCAAACTCTGTTGCAGAATGGCCACATATCGGTCGGTTTTTAAACTGCTCTGGGGTCCTTATGTATCACCTTATATTTATAGCTTTTTTAATAACAATTGAATTGAAAATAAGTGAATTATATCATACATTTCTAGCTCTAGCACCGTACCTTTGTACGAAAATAGCGAATTGTTCTCGCCACCTATCGATCGATTATCAAACTTCACTGCGCGCCACATATTTATCGTTTTTTTATGGCAATTTTATTGAAATTTTTTTAATTTCATTATTGCTATACCTTCCTTGAACTATGAAGATGATGTAATTAACATTTGGTTCAGATTGATTCAATAGATTTCGCGGTTAGTGATCACAAACGAAAAATAGCTTGTCCTTTTATATATTAGTATAGATATATTCTTGTGGGAAATTTAATGTTGTAGAAGTTTTATTCTGACGATTTTCCTGTAAAATGAACGGTTAAGGATTTTAAAGACAAAACTATGTGACGAAAAACATGAATGAAAAACAATTTTTATGAAATGATCACCTTTCCAAACTTGGAAGCGCAAAAATGGTCTAGTTTTTTGTAAAAATTTATATAACCAAACTTGTAGCAAATTTAATAATATTCTATTTTGTACTGAAAAACTGTTTTAATGCAACGCATTGTTTTGAAATTATAAGCGAAAAACTGAAAAATGGAACATTTAAAGCCCCCCTCCACCCAGCCGTACCGGGATTTGGAGGGACTTTATTTGGTCTTGTTCAGGGAACCATCTCCTACACATTCCTGAAAAAATTGGAACTACAGTGGAACCTCGATATAGTGAATTCCTTGATAAATCGAAGTTTTTCAATTCTCCTCGAACCTGCCTACCATTCCTATGTTATTTTTACCTCTACACATCGAGGGATTGGTTAAGAAGAATTAGATATATCAAATGCTCTAAGATTCCTTAGCTTACACCGCACCTCTACAAAACGAACTTTTTATCGGAAATTCTCTACATATCAAAGTCGATTTGTTAAATAAGTAGAGTTTAGACTGATCAAAGCTTCTACGAAGGATTAACTGTAACTACCACCCTGACATTTGTTTCCTGTTTGTTCCAGTTTCTGATAAAACACTTGTGCGATACGTTTCTGTTTCTGTTGTTCCTCAATATTTTTTTATTCTCGAAAATGGTAAATCGTAAAACCCTTTCCTATGAAGAAAAATTGAAAATTATTCAAGCCGTAAATGCCGGATTTGACAGAAAGTGCGATATTGCAAAAAAGTACAGAATAATCTCCAAATTCTATTTCAGATTTTTTCCTAAGGTCCGCTTAAATTTTTCACAAATTTAATAATTATTCTTTCATTATTATTGTTTCAATAAAATATGTTCATATTTTCTAAAGTTACATTGAGTATTTTATTATAAACCGAATTTTATTATAAACCTCTATATATCGAAGTCAGTCAGAAATCACCTCAATAAATCGAACCTCGATAATTCGAAATTTTCTCGTTCCCCTTGAGGTTCGATAAATCTAGGTTCCACTGCAGCATATTTAGTTCTCCTGATTTTCCTATTTTGATTGGACTACCAGTCTACAAACAATTTTATCGTTTATGACTCCCTTTTCCTTTATTAAAAATAGCAACAAACTGTACAAATACTGACGGTATTGAGTGGTGGGAAGAGGGGGGTCAAGACCGACGACAATCAAGGGACTTGTTGGTATTGGTGATGAGGAGGCACAAAGGACACCAATCAGCCCCCCCCCCCCATTTTCTCCCCCCTCCCTGGCTAATCATCTCCTTTAATCATCAACTGTCCAACAGTAAAAATGTAAACTGTTAATTTGTGACCTTTAAAAATGGGGCACGTGTCTATAACGTATTTCATTGAAGATTATCCCAAGAAATATCAATGATGATTCCATGAGTGTGCTCACCTTGCCCCTAGAGAGCTAACAAAACAAACCACGTCTTATCAAAAGTATAAAATATATAAAATTGTATTATCAGTAAGATGATCAGCCATCTTCGAGGTGGCGTATAGGCCACCTTACATTAATAAAATTAATGTTAGAGGAGAAGGATTACCTTCATTTAGCAAATGGTCTCAGAATGTGTAATTTATTTTCAACGTTTCGCCCCAAACAGACATCATCAGTTATTTAAACATTTCTGCTTTAATAATCAAGTCAAAATGGGAAAATCAAAGGAACTAAAAATACTAGTTCGAATTTTTTTCAGGAATGTGTAGGGGATGGTCCTCTGAACAAGAACAAATAAAGTCCCTCCAAATACCGGTGCCGCTGGGGGGAAGGGGGAACTATGAATGCTCCAATTTTATTTTTTTCGCTTATAACTCGAATACGGAGCGTTGCATTGAAAAAGTTTGATAGGACAAAATTAAAGCTTATTAAATTTGCTACAAGTTAGATTCTATATATTTTTACTAAAAACTGGACCGTTTTCTTGCTATCGGCTCCAGAAAAGTAATTTTTGAAAACATTGGTTTTCACTCATGTTTTTTGTATATTTTTGTCTTCTAAATCCTCACTCATTCATTTTAGAGGAAAGTCGTCGGAATAAAACTTTTACAACATTAAATCCCCTATAAGAATATATATCATATGTTAATTTATATTGAACACGTCGCAACTTACAGCAAGAGGTAAATGAAATTAAACATTTCAAAGAAAAATCTTGATTTCCCAATTGATGTTCCATTCAACGGAAACATAAACAGCTGAAATTTATACAACAGAAAAATTACACGCAGTAGGTGAAAAGCCTTAGCGGAAAATGACGTTATCGGGTGCGTTTTCAAAACTGACGCGCTCAAATCCTCCATCAAGCATTCCTCCGCGAAAAGACGTATAACTCCGGAACTGTAAGTTCGATCCATAGCTTATTTTATCCATCTAAAAGCTAGTTAAATTTGCTATACGAAATTCCCGTAAAAAAACACATGCCAAGACTCTAAAAAATGTGTACTATTGTATAATCCAAGCCACATTCTTTGCTATAACTCCAAAACTACTCGTCCGATCCAAAATTTATTTTTTCCATTTAAAACCGATAAAGGGACAGTTTTCGAGTTATATGCGAAAAACGTAAAAATGGAGCATTTAAAATCCTGTTGTCGTCCCCCAGCGGCACCGGGATTTTATGTGTTCCTGTTCCGGGGACCATTCCCTACACATTCCTGAAAAAATTCGAACTAGTATTTTTAGTTCCTCTGATTGCCCGGTTTTTGGTCTATATTGACTGGACTATAACAGGTATCAAATAATGCATCTTATTTTATTTTAAATTTTCATAATAATTTCAAACCAAAAACATCCTTTATTAATAACTAAGAACTGTTTTAGTTATCAATAATGTTTATTGTCCATAAACAGTTCATAAAGGACTATAGAGCCCACTAATAAAAGGATAAAGAAAAGAAAAAAACAATTTCATACTAACCTAACTAGGCTGTACTTCTATCTAACAGATATCAAGAACTAGAGTGTAAAAAGACGAACGTTTTGAATGAATATACAATTCATAATGTTATAAGTAATGCATTCTAACTAGGATTTGGCACACGTATTTCTGCCAGCCATTAGAGCATATGACAGTACGCATATTGGTTAATTAACCTTTCGTTTTGATGCAAAGGATTCTTCATATCCAGTTTTTAGGTTATTGAAGTTATCAAAGATCTGGTCGAAAAACCAAAAACTTGACCATTGTCGTATTAAAAATGGCTTACTTCATGTTGAGCAAAGTGGGGGAAGGAGTACTTTGCTCTTAAAACTGCATAAACGCCGTCAAGCTTTTCAGATTAATGTTTTGAGTTGCTCATTACTGCCCGACCATCAGGAACAAATGCAAAATGCCTTCCGAGTTTTAACTCCTCTTATGGCACAATTTTTTTTGGCGACTACCTGTGCACGTGTTCTAAAAAATATGAATGACCCCAGAAAACGAACTTGAGCCACTAGAAAATGAAGGATTAGTCAAAGCAAACATCGAAATAAATAGTAGGAATAAAACCATTATTATAGGAATAACTATAACAGTTGTTTATTGTCCCAAAGGTTGTATATTGTAACAACCTAGTATGTATATAATTAAAGGTTGTCATTTATCATACTTCAGTTTTAGTAATTAGGTTGATGACTACGTATGGCCATATATTTACATTTATCTGTAAAAAAAAAAAAATCACGTTTACAAAAAAATAAAAATATATAAATAAGAAAATCTGAAATATTTATGACGCCATGGATCACTTGACACCTCGAACTGAGAAATATATAGTTTTATCTGTTGCATAAGACGGCTGTGAACGGCTTCCTAGATTTACGACTTTAGGGGAGCTCGTAATGAATTATGTCTTGTGCCCGAGTGATAAGTATTCACTTCAATGCAGATTTCAAATGTAATTTATGTAATTCCTCCCACTCTGTTATGGTTATAAATGTTCAATTACTGAGAAAATAATTCTTAAATTTATTATTATTTATACATATTAAGTTATTGTAATATGTATATTAATAGTACAATGAAATCTTTACGAATAGTGTATGAAATAGTTTGATTTATTCTGATTTTTTTTTTATGTTGTACATAATGAAATGTATCATAGCGTTAGGAATTGACGCATTATTTGCTAAGTCTATTAACATTTTTGGTACTAGTTTAGAATGATAAACATTCATCATCAATTTTAAATACATACAAAAACTCAAAACATCAGCAATTAAATAGACTGATCAAGCTTGTTGTGATAATTTTAGAACACCCTTTATGTCCTAAAATTAACACTAGATTTGAATTTCCTGCCATTTGTGCTGTAAAGTGTTGGAAACACAAACGATAAATATAAAAAAGGAATTTGACAGCTGACAGTTTAGGATTATTAAAAATGGAGCGTTACACGATAGAACAAAGTGTTTTCATTATCTCAAAAGTAATGAAAGTTTGGCAGCCACAATTAGAAAATTAAGGGATGAGACACATTTTCATATTCATGGCTTTGATAATCACTAAAAAGAACTATATGTGACTGTCGGAATAAAACGTGAATAAAACTTGTACTGTTTTATATGGATTTCGGAAAGGGGAATCATAAGGAGAGTGGCCAAGGATGTCCTTTCGCAGTAAAAAATCGACAGATCTGGGCAGAGTATCCTTTTGGGCGTAAATTTAAAAGGTGTAAAGTATCCTTGGGGAACATACATTTTTGTTAATGGTGCTCGATATTGCATAATGGTAACACAGTTCTTTCTGCCAAAATTAGATGATATTAATTTGGCCAATATATGGTTTCAAAAAAAAAAAAGTACCATATGCCAAAAAGCACTTAAAACAATAAAATTACTGCATCAGACATTTTCAAGCCGTAAACTCTCGTTTCTCTGATAAGAATTGAACCCTAGAATGTGTTATTTTAAATAGATTTCTTTTTATAGGATTATTTGAAGTCAAAGATCTATGCCATCAAGCCCACAGCCACCCGTGCATTACGGAAGGAAAATTAAAGATGGATCAACGTCATACCACCATTTTATTTAACACTTAATTTAAATTAATAACAGAAAGTTCGGACAAAAGAGAGCGTATGTTGTGCTAGGATATGACAAGACTAAATTTTATCGCAGTATCCCGAGTAGATGATCGTGATCAACAGAAGGCCTCTAGCGACTTTCCTTGTCTTCGAGACCAAAATCTGAAAAACGAAATTGAAGATGAAACATTGACTGATGCTTCCGTCACCTCAAATAACATTGATGTTACGTCATTGACCAAGTTTGAACTCGTAAAAATAAATTTGACGAAAATCCTGTTTTCATGTGGTGAATTTCAATGTTTCTTACAGATAGAAATGTAACACAAATAAAACAAATCTTTGGGGCAAAACAATAATAATAACCATTGTTTATAATACATTAACCAGACTGGAGGGTCATCTTTTTTTACTTGGCAAGCATAAGCCTCAACAAAATGAATATTCAAAACCTGCATTATTTTTATAACAAACCAATACAATCAGCTGTTATGAAAAACAAAACAATATCAGCCATTTCTAGAGATCCATAATTCAAGATGTATTACTATTATAATTAGTATTATTAGTTCTTAGTCATTCTTTTAATTATTTATAATTTTTTGTGTGTGTAATATGTTTATTACATATTGCGCTTCACTGAGGCAGATTGTAATATCTATGACAATAAAACCTCAATGTTCATTTTGTGATTTTTTAAAATTCTTTTATATAAAATTAAAAAAAAAAACAACTTTGATAAACCTAATCATAATAAAACTTTATCGAATGTAACAAGACCAGAACATTATCACAACAAACGTGCAATCCTTTCAACTGGACAGGCACTCCAATCATCGGGTATCGCAAAGAGCAGAAGATGAGATGGAACGGCAGTAAAAAGAGGCCGTCAAAGATACCATTACAATGACCAAGTGCGCTCCGCTCTGTGTTCATCTTCGTTATGACACCAATCTGCCCAACTCAATAGGATGTCCTCCAGGATTCAGGACATTGCGTTCATACCCAGGATACGTACCCTTATCTCCTTCAGGGCGTAATAGATAACTGTTGTTTTTTTATTACTGCTCATATCTGAGATCATGATACAATCTGATTTCCTAAAGGAAGTCTATTGATATAACTTAAAGCAGTAATATATAGTAAACCGTTGTAATGCTACATCTAAAATATCAATGATAGATCAATTCAAATAAATGTGGGTATTTTCAAAAGACAACAAGGGATGTCAAAATTCGTTAGATCCTATAAGATCTCAAAATGGTATCCTTTAATGTCCTGTGCAAAGTATTAAAAGGAGAGAAAGAGTGTCCTAAAAAACAAAAAGATATAATAAATTTTCAAAAGGACGAAATTTATTTTGTCGGGAAGGAGTGGCCAAGGAAGTCCTCCGGCCGTCAAAAATCATCAGATCCTGCCATATTTGAAACTAGTATCCTTCAGTGGCTTTATACAGGGTGAGTACCTCTTAGGGTAAAAAAAAAATAGGTGAAACTAGATCAAAAATGTAGAAAAATTCCGCAAACCTCACCTTTCTATTCCAATCCGTTGCAGGTATACAATAAATCAAAGACTTTTTTCAGGAAACCATGTTTTTTTCCATAAAAGCTGTAATATCTCCATTTTGTTTAAGTATTTTTCAAACTTTGACCACATTTTCGAATTTAGCATTAAATTTCCTATAAGAGCTGAGTACATGTATCCTTGAATTTTACAAACTTGGGACCTAAATGACAGCTTGATTTTCACATAATTTATGGATGTTACAATGCCTTATATTACTCCAACGCTCACCGTTTTTCGAGAAAACTATCAACAAAATGTCAAATCTCACAAAAACTTGCAAATTTAATCAGCATTCGAATAATATGTTAAAAGTAATGATTCTGTTTCTATTTCATGTAGAAATTGACTTTTAAAGCCGAGAAACATGGTTTTCTCATTTGGTATACAAATCAGTTACTTGTGTAAACAAAACATTATGACAATCCCTTACGGAAATGTGCATTTTAAACATAATAAACTCTTCATTGGAATATAAAACAAAGAAAAAAAATTATTGTTTACTTGCGAATGAAGGAAAACTGTCGATAAGGGACGCCAGATCAAAAGATTTTATGTTATAACATTTATTTATTTATTATTATTATTTAGGATTTATTTTATCAGATTTTCAATGTAAGGTTTAAAACCCAATAGGTAGAAATGCCTTCACCTGTAAAAACATACTCATCTGTCCATAAAATTCACCTCAAAACTGGTATTCTTCAACACAATCTGCATTTAGAAGCTATCGGCAAAATTGAGATCTATGTTCATTATCATTGGGTTTTAATCCTTAAATTGAAAATCTAATCAAATTAATCCTAAATAATAATAATAAATAAATAAATGTAATAACATCAGATCCTTTGAAATGGTGCTCCTTATTGACAGTTTTCCTTTATTTTCTATTAAACAATAATTTTTTTCTTTGTTTTATATTCCAATGAAGAGTTTATTATGTTTAAAATGCATATTCCCATTAAGAGATTGTCACGATGTTTTGTTTACAGGAAATTTAATGCTAAATCCGAAAATGTGGTCAAAGTTTGAAAAATACTTAAACAAAATGGAGATATTACAGCTTTTATGGTAAAAAATGTGGTTTTCTCCAAAAAGTCTTTGATTCATTGTGTGTCTGCAACGGAATGGAATAGAAGGGTGAGGTCTGCGGCATTTTTCTGCATTTTTGATCAAGTTTCACCCAATTTGTTTTTAATACTAAGAGGTACTCACCTTGTATATAAAAATCCTTCCTTTTATTATATTATAATTTTGCTTCAGGATCCATTTTCAATTTTTAAAAATATGAATATGAAGTTGTTTGCTTTTTTTGTTTTTAAGGTTAGAAAACCCACATACTAGACTAAAACGACAAGTAACTGCCCGTCTGTTTCGACTTCTTGCACTAACTAGACAAACCTTCTGGTTAACTGCAAAGAGACTTATTTACATGAAAAATAAAAATAAAATAAGGTTTAAAATATAAATGCACCAAAGAATTACTTGACGTCGGAAAATTAGGATGACGCCTCCCATTTTAGACTACCAGTGAGAGATGTGAAATTTTCTGGGGACTCGATGGCACGAAGAAGATCGGAGGTCCGAATGCCAACTGGGAGGATTGAAATTTTTATAGGGGACTGTGCACTGAAAACTGCATAAACTATACCTAGCTTTTCAGTATGTTTTTTAGTAAATCATTCAGTTTAATCAAAACGCCTTCAAAGCTCTACCAAACACAAAACATTACTTTATTCCTAACCCGATCGAAACTAACCAAACTGCGGTAAAATTTCAATGAAAAACAGATTCACCTTCTATAGTCCAGTTATTTTAGGTTTTTAACTGCGGAAAAATTCCTAGTGAGCTGAGTTTTTGTATACACCTTTATTAACTAATTTTAATAATATAATTATATTATTATAATTATTACAAATATCATTATATTTCCTTAATGGTATTTTCACGCATAACAGTAATTTTTAACATAAATTTGCACCAATTAGGTGTTTGAAGGTTATGTGAAGGGTAATTGGAGATTCAATGTTTAATTTTAATGTATAAGTAGGTAATCCAGATAGACAGAGACTATTAAGGATCCCTTGCAGTATTACCAGTGCCTACAACTCAAAGTCCATGAATCATATTTTTAAACACAATATCAAAAAATAAAGGATTGACATTTTTATTTGTAATAATTTTTATTCGGCAAAAATAATTATAGTTTTAACTATAAAATATAAATTTCATTTATTAAAATTTCAATTTATTTTATTTATATTTTAACTTCTAACAATGAAAGTATATGACAGTGAGACAAGCCTCGTTTCTGCCACTTAACATTGTACACTTGATTTTTTATCATTGTTAAAGTTTCCTTAACTTATTTTAGAACATTATTTTCATGATAAAGTTAAAATTTGTTGCAGATTGGTTGAGTGGTTTTCTTGGTTAGTGATCACAAACGAAAAATGGCTTGTCCTTTTATATAACTGTATAGGTATGTATAAGTAATTTATAATTTAGATGCTGATGAAGGTTTAATGCATCAATCGACTGCTCTGAAATTGAAATCTTAAAATAAGTTTTATCTTTCTAAAAGAAAAACCCATGGGAAATTTAAAATGACTTTAGAACTGCACGATTCACGAATAACTACAGCCAGAGTCAAAAGTATTCGTACACCTGCTATAAATCATAAGAAATAACAAATATTAGCATTATTTAATAGGATTGATTTAAAACATTAAATCCATTTAATGTAGACATCAACACGTTTATTTATAAATATATTTTTGTATTTGTAGAACATTTTACTAAATAATACAAGAAAAATAACTTTAAAAAAAACAATAACATCATGAGTCAAAAGTATTCGTACACTTGATAAAATTTCTATTTAATATTGACATTCGAGAACAATTAATATTTAGTAGGGCCAACTTTGGCTTTTATAATGCTCTATATGCTTTGTGGCATTGAATTTATTAATTTTTGTGCCAAGGTGACTATAATTTTGTAATAATAACATCGCTTAAATTTTGAACACACCTTTTCCGCACTTGACCCTTTAGATATTTTCACAAATACGCTTTAGGATTAATATATCGTGATTCATGGGATGTGGCCTCCACCGTGGCCATGGGATGTGTTTTACAGGAACCGCATTTTGAAGCTATATGCTTGGGATCATTATCCTGCTGGAAAATTAAATTTTCTCTAATACCAAATTTTTCAGCACTAATTAGGAAATTTCTTTTTATTACGTCAATGTATTTTATATGATTCATTATTGATAAATTCAAGACACCCCACTCTAGCATCATCCCAACAACCTCAGACCACGTGTCACTTTCCTGTATTCCTAACAGTTGAAACTATATTTCTTATTTCCTTCACTATATTAGTTTCTCCATACTTTTTGGCCCCTCTGAAGATTAAACATTTCAATTTTACCCCATTAAATATTATTCTATTCCCATGGTCACAATCTTATTTTTTATGGTCTTTAACCCATTGATTTCTTAATATTGCTCATTGATGGTTTTCTCCTAGCTGTCCTGGGTGAAGCATGTTCCGTTTCAAGCATTAGCGCATTGTCAAAACACTCCCCTTTTTCTCCTCTTTCAGACAAATGCTCCTACATTAATTTAGTGGCACTAATTCTTGGTTTTCTTTTAACTTTTCTCGTGATATGTTTTTCATACTTTCCTTACAGAATTTTCCTTAATCATTCTGTTCGCTCTATATATTCAAAAGCTTTTCTCGTTCCATACATTTTAATAGCTTCTTGGACTGTTGAGTGAAGTCTAGTTAATTCTCTAAGCCACCGCAACTCATTTTGTAGGCGTAAAATAGTTTTTGTTTCCTCTTCAGTCGTCTCTCTGGTTTTGCGCCCCATTTTCAATTTACGAACAGCAATAATAAGCACTAATAATCGCTACACCTTTACAAATGACGTCAAAGTATAGACTGATTGCAGGTTATGTTCAAAATGTTATTACAGGGGGTAGAAACTACAGTTAAAGTCTAGTGTACGAATACTTTTGACTCATAACAACGAGGCACCTTACTATAATGTATGAGATATTAAGCTAAATTCAGTCAATTTTTTCATGAAAAAATATTAACTCTATTCTATAGTGTACAAATACTTTTGACTCAGACTGTAACTGCACTAGAGTGGCAGAGGGTGGTAGATTTGTGTGACGTGAGATCTGTGGCGCGACAAACTGTGTTACGAGTTCGTCGTGTTTCGGCTGTGTCGTCACTTTGCGCTGAGCCCTTCATTTGCGTATGTTACAAAATATCGTGCAGTGCCATGTCGCGCCGCCCGCATCAGACCCGCCTTCCCTTGGAGTGCTGTTTGACTATAAAATGTTTTTAGATCATTTATTATATTGTTTTATTTTAGATCCAAGCATAAACATGAATTAATTCCCCGTCTACTCAATACTATTCTGTGTTTAACGATGATATTTGCGGAATATTTGTGTTACATGATTTATCTCCATAGATGATCTGTATTAATATAGTCAGTAAATAATATTTTTATAGCCTTCCATTATATTATTATTCTAAACCCGGACAGACTTATCTTCACGTCCATATGAGAATATTAAACCATATGACGTTTGGCATAATCGATTCCCCCAGCCGAGATAAAAATATATAACTAAACCCGTTGCTCGACATCCCCATAAAGGTACGAGACCCTAAAGTCGGGACCATAAACTGACCATGAGATTTATGACGGTTCTAAGACGACCAGCGATAAAACTCAACGATAGTACATTGCTTCCTCGAATAACAAAAGATTTATTTATTTAACTTCGGTGGCTTCAATGCTCACTTCTTAATTCTTTTTCAGTAATGTTTAAGACCGTGACTAGCGAGATGGGACGAGACCTAAAGCGGTTTATGAGCTAGTATCAATAATTTGTGAAAACCATTACTCCCATGTCTGACTCATTCCATTCCTAATGAATACACTTTAAAACTAGCCTCTCAACGATTAATCATGCAAAACCAAAAATAAAATTTTGCTTTTTAATCTCCTTTTATAGTTTCCATCCTTAACATTTTGACAACAAGGGGTATTCCTGACCGGCAAGGCAAATTTTAAGTAGCATGAGCAGTTAAATCCTTTCACGAACTGAGTTTTCGTTTCGTTTTCCGGAATCACTGCTAAAGCGAAGTAAAATCAATCCATTTTTTATTAAAAAAACGTGAAGGAGATGTTGAGTGTTTGGCTCACACCTGGCCGAATCTCTACTGTCAACAAGTAATACGAGTTATAAGGTCAAATAGCTAAGAACACACGATCATCAACTCTTCCCCCCTCCCCATCTCCAACCCGACGCTATTTCGAAGAAGACTTTTTACCAATTTTAGAGCTAACTATGGTGAGCAATTTACTTTTTGACTTTTTTATTTTTGGAGTTCAAGGTTTGAGCTTTTTTTGGTCTAATTTCCCTGTACTAATAGTATACACCTTTGCTTGTCCAGAAAACAATCATATAGCTAATTTGTCGGATGAAGATCAAATTTTGAAAATTGTTTTGGTTCCTCATCATCTGGATAGCTATTGGTATCATCTCCGAATATTGTACAATACCCTCTTTTCATCACAAGTGATGATTCTGGTCATTCTTGAATCGAGAACCTAAAGATGATGCTGTTACCAGTCGAATAATCTGATAACTTGTGAGGGACCCAGCTATTAATTTTTTACTCATTTGATGTAGGTTCTCTCCAGGCTGTTGTTTGTGAAATATTTAACTACTTACTTATTTCTGCACGTGTTTATCGTGGATCCGAATCAATTAATTATCGAATTTTTCTCTTTTTCTTTTTCTCCAAATACGAAATAAAACATTTTAACCTGGATTTGACTGATCTTGCTCGATTTTTAGAGTTGGTTTTTCGGAATAATAGCTAGATGCCGACGTTGAAAAGCGTTTATAACATGGTCTATAAATCTCTTAAATAATTCGATATAGCAATTATAATCCGAATATTAGTAATCGCATTTAAAATTTGAAATTTTAGTAATTATCATTATTTAAATTAGTACAAAAAGTCAGAATAAACAATAAATCAAAAAGGGGGAAACCTCAAATGAAACTACTGTCATTTAACTGAAAGAATATGAAGAATTGAATTCGACATCTAATATAATAAAATAACATTTTATTTCGTTTGATCGCTTCCTATGTGTATAAAATTACTCTCCTTCGGTAATAAACGAATATATATGAAAGTGGAAAAAAATTAAGAACATAGCATAGACTGTCAGCAGGATTAAGCTATTTAATTTAAAAATGTACCTATCTCCTAAAGAAAACTAAATCACAGGTTAGAAAAAAACAAATAGAATACATATGAGCATCAAAGATCAAGGAGGCAACCCCTAAAACATGTTACGTGTGATTTTTTCTTTAGCCAACAGGCTTAAGGGGGCCATGTTTTTTTTTTCTTAAAATCTGTTAAATTGAGTTCGATAAATTTTTCATGAATCCACCTCTGAATTATGAACTACAGATTTAAAAAAATCATCAAAATCTATTTATATTTTACGAAATAATCGTGTAACAAACATAACAAAAAAATAAATAAATACAGTTGAACCTCCTCCTTTTTAGAAAATTGGTTAAAAGACAGCACAGACATAATAAATCCTTATAATTGAAAAAACGAGAGAACTTTTGAAATGGCCAGGTATATTTATATTTTTAATATGACTAGGAATCAAAAGAAAAAGAACGATCTAAAAATTGAACTAAAATCTATGCCTCTACCTAAGATATGCCGAGAAACGAATGTAGTTAGAGAAATCTCCACCAGCAGCCCACCTTGACCTCGGGAACAGCGGATCCTCCAGCTGCTGGAGGGAGGCACAAGAACCGTGAAGAGGCTAAGGCAGTGACGGTAGCGCTGAGCCGTCAAGTGGCGACAACAATAGGCCTCTGAGTCAGCCATTTTTTTCTTTTTCTTTTTTAAAACCCCCTCGTGGAGCTCCTGAGGACACCCCCTTCCAATAAATCCCCTTCACACCGCACTCCCGCACAAAAGACAATCTCTACCTCGCCTCCTCCCGCAAGATCCAATTACACCCTCGTGTTCCTTCAGCGATTGACAGGGTGACACCTGAGTATCTCCTCCTTTCTTAGGATTTTTTTTCTCGAAAAAATTGATTTAACGGGACATTTATAGAATGCGTTATTTTAAATAAAACATTAAATGTTGTTTTTGTATTTATTTGTTAGTTTATAAAATACAAAATATAAAATAAAACTTAATTATTTTATCATAATGTGAGGGATGTGTAGCTCAGCGAGTAAGGTTCTGAAACCTTTATTTCCAGGCCCCGGTTCGATTTCAGCTGAGACAGATAATTATTTATTCTGTTGTTTCAGCAGAGGATCGATCAAGGGATTGGGAGAACCACTCAAGGCACACCCAGCCTTAGTAAAGTTGATACCGTAAATTGCGGGAAACCTGGTGGTTGGATACTGCCTAAACCACCTTGCGCAACCGATGCATCGCGATGTCTAAAAAAACCGACCAACGTTGCTCCAATAGTTCAGCCAATAAGTGCTGAAATGATTGGTGCAGAGTCCATGAAATATGCGATTATTTTTTACCTCAAGGCTTCGTTAGGAGATGGACACACAAAAGAGCCCGCCCCTGGGGGGTGAGCTAACAGTGGGGAGGAGGGGAGAAGGTCCCACTTTTGAATTTTTCGATTATATTTCAAAAACAGTGGACTCTAGAAAAATATGTTTCAATAAAAATTAAAGCTAATTAAATTTCATATGAAAATGATTCTATACATATTTGTCAAACTTCCAACGGTTTTCCAGATATACGTTATTGAAAATTAATCATTTTCGCAAAAAAATAATTTTTATTTCACTTTTTGTCAAACATTTACTTCTAGTGCCTTCCACGATGGTTTCTTAGAAAAAATGTGAGAATCAAAGTGGTAGAGCATTAAATTTACTTTAATTTCATGTAAACGTTTCTGGCATTTAAAGCCAATTTAAATTTAAAACAACAATTTAAATTTGTGACAAAAAGTAAGGTGAACTCTTTTCCCCTCCTCCCTCCACTCTATTCCAGATAATCCTCCGAGGCGTCTCAAAAGAAGTTGGCCTCGGGACCTGCTAATATATTTCATTAATATATAGCACATTTATAAGTGCTACCAATGGGTAGTTTCTTTCAAGCAATTGGCATGTCATTTAAAAATGACAAATTCAATTCTATAGAATTATCATCACATTTACTTGATGCATTATATTTTTATATTGCATACAGTTGTTTTTTTTTTTTTTTTTTTTTTTTTTTTTTCTTTTCTTTATTTCTTGTATAATTAGTATTTACAATTCACAAAATTATATGCTGTACCAACAAAATAAACCAGACTCAACTTAAAATATAATACTAATTATCAACTTAAATATATGTGATGTAATCATAATTTATAATGAAAGAAAAATATACGAAAAAAAAAAAAAAAAAACTTTCAACAGATAAACAGAAAAATATAACATCCTAGTAATAAAATAAACAAAAATTGTGACTATACATTTTTAAATATCTATATATATATATATATATACATACATACTCACAGACACATATATATACACACACATACATACATTATATATATATTCACACATACATACTCATACATACCTACATACAGACATATTTACATACATATGCAATTCTTTATACATATACATACTACAAGCATATTTAAAATAACAATAAATAATTTAGATTGATATATTACAATAATAAATGCTTAGTTCTTTTATGTACATATCGCTTTGTACTATTTTTTGTGTAGTTCCCTATATTTTTTATAAGTGGGTTTTTATTGTTTTTACACTTAATAAAAAATTGTTTACATATTTTCTCAATGAACACTTTAATATAAGGTATACACAGTTCTTTGTGTAAAATCTCTATTTTTTGTGTAGAATGCATAGTTTCCTGTGATTCTAAGGCATTTGTTTTGAAATACTTGTAGTTTTTTATAATTTGTTTTAGACATAGAACTAAATATAGGGCTTGCGTATGTTAAAATAGATCTTAAGCAAGCTTTGTATAATAATAGTTTATTATCTGCGCTTAGTTTTGATTTCCTGTTAAAGTATGGGTATATAGTACACAGAGCCCTGTTTGCTTTATTACACACATAATCAGTGTGTGAAGTAAACGTCAGTCCTTTATCCATCTTGAGTCCTAAATATTTGATCTGTGTGGACCAAGGTACAGGCGTTCTGTTTACAGTCAGTTGGGGAATATTGCTTGGCCGTCTCTTTGTAAATATTATTGCTTGTGTTTTTTCCTGGTTTATTTTTATTTTCCATTTATTGTAAAATCTCTCTATTTTTTTTAGTGCTGTAGTCAGTCTATTAGTGATT
The DNA here is from genome assembly GCA_003667255.2 of Euschistus heros. NCBI lineage: Eukaryota > Metazoa > Arthropoda > Insecta > Hemiptera > Pentatomidae > Euschistus > Euschistus heros. The sequence goes on from RCWM02000082.1 coordinate 792,268, forward strand.
GTGTCCGGTCTATAACTTGAAGTATAAATAGCCGTATCATCGGCAAACAGAGATTTTTGTACTTTGAATGAGTTAGGTATGTCATTTATGTAAATACTGTAAAGTGTTGGAGATAAAACCCCGCCCTGAGGGAGACCGGCGGAAAGTGTACGTTCTGTGGAGTAGTGACCATCTATAGATACTTTTATCGTGCGGTTTGTTAAATATGATTTTATAATTGCTATTAAATATGGTGGAAAATTGTAAAGCGTCAGTTTGAATATTAGTCCGTCATGCCAGATACTGTCAAAAGCTCTTTGCACGTCGAGTAATACCATACCTGTGTGTTGTTTGTTATTAAATCCCTCGGTGATGTGGTTGGTCAACCTGCCTAATTGGGCTATAGCAGAATGCTGATGTCTGAAACCGAATTGTTCGTTTATAAATATTTTGTTATTTTTAATATATGAATTTAGTCTATGAAATATTATTTTTTCTGCTATTTTGCCTATAACACACAATAGGCTTATGGGTCTGTAGTTTTCAACAAGTTTTTTATCTTTGTTTGGTTTCGGAATCGCTTTAATTATAGCCATTTTCCATAGTTGTGGGTAATGTTTCAATTTTAGCATTGAATTTATCAATTGTACCAATCGTGTAATTCCTGCAGGTGGTAATTTTTTTAAATATATTGGGAATATTGCGTCGTGACCAGGTGTTTTTTTTCGTATTAGTTTTTTTTAAATATTTTGTAAATTTCGGAATAATTACAGAGTGCATTTTGGGGAGTATCTATATTTTCGTTTAATTTTCTTTTTACTTCTTTGTTTATTCTTGTGGTGTGATTTTTGGTTCCTAAATTATTATTTTGATTACTTATTTTTACTAGATGGTCAGCTATCAGATTGGCTTTACCAGAAGGAGAAAATTCGGTTCTATTTGAGTAGGTAAGAGGTGGGTACTGGTACGTTCTGCCTTTTTTAAAAATTCTATGTATTGACCAGAGTTTATCGGATGTTTTGACTTTACTAAGCTTTTCGTTCCATTCTTTATTTGTCTGATTAAATATTAGTTTATTTATTATTTTAGATAAGTATATTTCTATTTTTTTGAATGTTGTAATTAGACATTGTTGGTGTTTACGTCTGAACATATTCTTTAGTTTGATTAAAAAATGAATATATGGGTTTTTAGTATTACAATTTCTTTTAAAATTTAATCGGTTAGAGCTTTGCTGTGTAGATTCGACTATTGATGTCTGTATACACTTTTGAAAATGTTCCACTGCTTTTTCAAAATCAGTTTTTGTTACTAAGTGAAGTTCGTTTTCAAGTTTTTTTGTTTATTATTTCTTTATATTGTTTCCAGTTTATTTCTGTATTGGATTGTTTATTATTATTGTAATGTTTTAATTGGAATTTGATCTGGTACGCTAGAGGGTTGTGATCGGAGGTTAGTTCCGGCACTGAGTGAATTTTATTTATTGTTGTTATATTTTTGGTTAAAACTAAGTCTATAATACTTGGTTTCCTGGAGCTATCAGTGGGATAATAAGTTGGTTTATCCGGTGCATTTATTTTTATGTTATGTTGAAGGCAATAGTCCAGTAATTTTGTGCCATCCCGATTATTATTAAAACAATTCCATGCGAAATGTTTTGAATTGAAATCCCCCATGGCAACTAATCTCCTATTCAAATTAAAAATACTGTCCAAGTCTCTTAATTTTAATTTCTTGTTTGGTGGTTTGTAACATGAAACTATTGTCGTTGGATACATATCATGTTCGATTTCTACTGCTATAGCCTCTAGGTTTTGTATATTAGAAATTTAATACGGTGGTGTTTAATGGATTTGTGAATAATTAGGGCAACTCCTCCACCATGGCTATTTCTATCTGCTCTGTGTACTATATACCCCTCAATAATTAAGGAACTAGCATCACTTAAATGTGTTTCTACAATACCCGCAATTTGTACGTTATTAGTTATTAAAAACTCTTTAAAAAGTTGTTTTTTATTTGCAATGGACCTACAATTCCAAAACATAACATTAATTTTACAATTATTAGTCATATTTAGGCTAATATTTCCATAACCCCTTCAATTAAGATACTAATTTTTTCAATGGGGTCATTACATATTTTTAATTTTCCAATTGTGGTTTTAACAGTCTTTATAATACGGGGTAGGTTAAATGTTTTAAATAAGTCTTTAAGATCTTTTAGAAAATTAAATTGACCGGTACCTGTATTGTCATTGTTTTCTAAAGTTGTAGAGAAGCCCTTTATTTCTTTAGTGGCTGATAGTGGTGGGTGTTCTTCAGTCTTATATTGGAAATTTGTATGGCTTTTTTGAGATTCATTTATTTTCCAGACGCTTCTTTTCTTTTTTGCTTCTATTTGCTGGATTCTAAAGGGGCACTCTGGGTGATTTGCCGCATGATTTTGTCTGCAGTTTATGCATGTCAAGTCGCCATCTTGTTTCATGCATTCCTTTGTTTCGTGCTCTTGTGCACATTTCAAACATTTAGGTTTTCTATTGCAGTTTTTGGCGATGTGGAAAAAAGATTGACACCTGAAGCACTGCGTCGCTTCTTTAGAATTTCTGTAACGCTCCCATCTGATGTGGCATTTGCAAACATATTTGATTTTTTTGATTTTACTAATTTCTTCCATGTTTTGTAGTGTAACTACATAAATCGGTAGTTTGATTTGGTTTCCTTCTTCTGTTGTTTTTATAAACTGAGTTGCTTTAATAGCAGCAACATTTTGAATTTTTAAATCATCAATAATATCACCTACCTCTACAGAAGGAGGTAGACCCTTTAATACAAATGAAGGAGTTTTATCTTCATATAAAGTGTATGTGTGGTATTCTCCTTTGTTCTCTGTTATTAGATGTTTTAAAGTATTAAAATCTTCTTTAGTTGAAGTATAAATCAGCATCCTATTGCCTTTGTTTTTTAAATGGTATTGATTTTTTATATTCTTATTTAAATAATCTAGTGAGCTTTTATAATTTTTGAATTTGTTATACAGGACAATCGGTGGAATTTTAGGTTTCTTATTAGCTTGATCTAAGCATTCTTTTGGAATATCCTCTTCCTCATCGCTCAAAATATCATAAATATTTTTTGTAAGTATTGAGTTACCTTCTATTTTTTTGTTCGAGGTTAATCTTTTTCTTTTGGTACCTTTTGAGGTTTGTACCTCTTCCCATTGTTCTTCACTATTTGAAGCACAAAATTCCATTATTTTAAAGAAAAGTATAAAAAGACAAAAGAAGAAAATAAAAATAAAAGTCAATATCAGACGCTGCCCGTATAGATAGGACAGGGTCTAATCATGTTGTCTTGAGCACGGTATTAACACTGTTGTTCACTGTTCACTGTACTAACACAGACTGCATACAGTTGTTAAATTTCAATAAATAGCTTTAAAAAATATATATGAATTTTTACATTCGGAAGTAAAATATTTCCGTATAAAAACTCGATTTATCTTCTTGGTTTATTTATATTCTTGGTTTATCTTCTTAAAACAATAGACCATGGATACGCATATCTTAAATCTAGTTCTTTTCCCAATTTATATTTAGAATTAAAATGATAAAATTACTTCAAATAATAATTAAATTAAATTAAAAATTAATCAGTATTCAGTAAATAATCAAAGTCGAGAAAAATTAGAGATTTGAAACGTAATGTTTTTCTTTCAAACAAATATAGCTCCTATATGGTAGGTCCCAGTGACTAATCAATAATAAAACCAAAGTTAATCGCCATTAAATTTCTAATTAGGAAATCGTCGGCAAACAACAACCAACAGAGCTAGAGCCTGTAAAATCGTTAAATCTTCGTTGAGGGTGATAAAGTACAGAGCCCCTGATAGTAGTGACAATCCATGTCAATAAATTAAGCATTTTCTTTTGTTTGTAATATTTAAGTTATTCGGAGGAATAAGTTATAATTTGAAAATGTAAAAAAAAAAAAAAAAAACATTACTTTTTTCCCACCGAAATTCCTGGTTACTGCCTATAAGATTGTAAAGGGCTAAGTGAGTTGCTTAGGTCTACTGGTATATTCTTAATAGTAAGTTCAAGTGACCAAGGAGAGAATAGAAATTCACCATCACCATCTAATAGACTTCAGGAATTTCTATTATAATCCTTAGGTATGAATTTAATCTATTTTTTTAATATTATTACTAGTTGCTGTATAACTTCTAGTGCTGCTTCTGCCTCCACAATGTCTCTACTAGCCACTGCCTCCACTATATTCCTCTTAATTGCAATTTCTTCTTTGTTATTCCTTTCGTGCCGGACGGAGGCCCTAATAAGGTGGAGGGGGAAGTCTTATCTCCTCCTTCCGGTCTACTGAACCGGAACCGGCCATTACCCACTCCCAGGACAATCTTTTTCCGTTATATTATATTTTAATTTATTTTTTTATTTATCTACTTCTTGGCTTAGGGTTTTTCTGGGATACTTATGGTCCTTCCGAAGTGAGTTAGTGATGCTTTTTATTTACTTATCATGGGGTATATTTCTCCTTTTTTTCCTAGATTTTTTTTTTATAAAAATGTTTCCAGTTTATAATAATTGGAACGAAGACAGAGTAGAGCCATCTCATGGTGCAATCGTTCTTTATTCCTCAAACAATGAAGCACCCAACGAAAGTCATAAACAATGGAAATTGTTTCTATATTATATTATATTATATATATGATTATTATTTTTCTCGAGTTCTATATCATCATAGGAATAGGAAAATGTAAAAAAATCCAAATATTTTTCAAAAACAGAATTCCCGGTTTTCGAAGGTTGAAGCCTAGTAAACACCAGCAGAACACGTTGCGCAACCTGTCGTTACACGACCTGGTCAATAGGCACAGTCTATAGACGCCATTCGTTGTCTCGCCTAGCGTCCACACTATGATTTTGATTTCTCAGTTTCGTCTTGGAGGACATTGTTTTGTGTGGAATTAGTTCCTGCTTAGTACTAACAACAAATGAAAGAACGAAAACGAAAAAATTAGTGGACGCGCGAGGTGCTCGCCAAAGGACTCAGGTTTGGTTGTTTGATGAATGATCTTAAATTAATTCGTGGGCCACTTTTCTTTTAAATAGGTCGGGACTTGTAATTAACACTCCACAAGCAATGCGCTCCGTTGTTTTGAACCTTAATATTCAATTGTGGGTGCCACTGCAATAAGGGATTAGAGTAACAAAGGCCCTTTCTGTGGAAAACTTTCTAATCTCTATTGATTAAAGATGGTTGTATGAAAATTTCGATTCGATAAGTCGATTAGGTAAGAAAATAAAACGAATTTTGTAACAATCGTGTGAGTCCTTCTTGCAATTCATGGTTCTTGAGCTTGCTCCGGGGCATTTAGTAAGTATTCCATACACAAAGTAGTGATGGGTCGTTCTGGGTGGAACGGAACTTTAAACTGGTTCCAGCTTTGAACCGGTTTGGAACGAAACCAATCGCTCAAATTTTTCGTTAGAATATATTACTCCTTTTTTCTCGGAACCAATGTAGTTGAAAAATTCTCGCTCTATTGTGCACTATTCTTGAGCTAACTTTTTGATTTAAAAAAAAAAAAAATCTTGATTGAATAAAACTATTTTAAAAGTATACATTTTTTTTAAAAATAAGTATACTTAGTTATTTAAACTTTCTTAATATTATAGTACCTATAAAATTTTTAATTATAAAATGGAAGGCGGAGGTTATCAGCTCGAAGTCGCAAAGAGGGACCAAAATGCATGGTAAATAGGTAGTAGGTTTTTCAAACTGATGTGGAACGAAAAGTGGAACAGACCGTAAATTAACATTCCGCTTTTAACTCGGACGGCCTTCACTTGTATGTAGTAGGTTAGTCAAACTGACGTGAAACGAAAAATGGAACGGAAGGAAAACTGGAACTGGTTCCGATATTGAAACGGATCGTAAAATCTCTTTCCACTTTTAAGCCGGAACGGCCCTTCACTAATACAACTTTTTTATGCTTTTATACACACTATTTTCTTTTTTCAATACATTTTTTTTTTGGTAGTCAAGTTAGATATCACTGTATGCAAAAAATGCACTCTATGCAAAAAGGGCCTTTAAGTTTTGTTTTTTTGTAAGGAGAAATTTGAAAATTGAAGATTACAAATGACTTGACATTTGTTTATTTGATCCTCTTACCGAATAGTTTCCCATAGAGTAGAAAGTAGAAAGACCGATGCAAAGCCAATACCAAATCATTAAAGAATTTGAATGTTGATAGCTGGAATGTTACTTTTGGTGTTTGGACCCTTTTTGCTGCAACTCCCCCTTTTTTTTATTTTTTTTTTAATAAAAATTTTTTAACTTTTATTTAGTAATTATTACAATTTCCCACGAATGTGGGCAATAAGTGATATAAATGGTGTATGATTACAATCACATTACATAGGATACATACAAATTTTTTTTTTTTTTTTTTTTTTTTTTTTTTTTTTTTTTTTTTTTTTTTTTTTTTTTTTTTTTTTTTTGCGGTCCAGCCTTCTAAGGACTACGCAAATATTAATTAGGAAGGTTTGTTGACAATCTTCATTCTCCTTTGCTGCCAGTACGCTCTCATTTGGGAAGAAAATCGTTCTTTTCTTTCTTGGGTCCATTTGGTCCCCGTTCTTCCTTTAGGTTTTTAGCATTCAAAGACCTGTATTTTCTGCATGTGTTTTTTAAACTTTTCTCTGTCTTCGCACAGTTCTTCTGTAATTTTGTACCTATCCAGGAACTGTTTCATTGTTTTACCAAACACATGGTTGCTATTTTTCATGCTCAGGTAATAATATGGTACTTTCTGTGAACATGGTGGACCCTTACAAGCTTGAGTTGTTTCGTGACGAGAAGCTATTAAAAGACTTATGTTAAAGAGGAGGTTAAAAGACTTATGTTCTCTGGGTAATGACATGTAGGGCCAGTTCGATGTACATATTCCTTATGAGCGACCCACCAACATTGCTTCACCAGTAGCTTCGTCCCCAACTACTCTTCCTTCAGTTTTCCAGTCATAAGATAATCGGCTTTTCTCAACCAGGCCCAAGTTGTATTTAACAAGTTGTACCTAGCATTTCTGAATTTCATTCCTTGAACCTAGAATATACCTTTTTCTCAGTTCAGATGAGTCTATTGCAACATTAAAGTAAACCCATCAATCTAAAAGTAAACAACGTAGGAAATGATTCACATATTCAGTTCGCAACAAACAGCTAAGGAACTCTGCTGCAAAATATATTCAAGCACATCCAGAGGTCAACAGGTTTTAAACACTGACAATGAAGTCCATTATCCGCAATAGTTGCTTAATAGTCTCAGTACATCTGTATTACCAAATCTTACATTAAAATTAAAAATTAGATGTCAAATTATGCTTTTACGTTATATTATGCTTTTATTTATGCATGAAAATATCATTGAGGAAATAATGCTCAATTGCATTCTTATTTTAAACGATAAATAAATAAAACTTCAAGTATTAGTTAAAATTATGTAAGTTCTTTTCTCATGAGAGCGGGCGAAGCCGCGATGAGGGATGCTAGTAAAAAATTAAAAAAAATTAAATTTAAATTTAAAAACACAATCGTAGTTTATTTACAATACCCGCTCATCGTAGGGATCCCCGAGCCAGAGCTGTCCCTTTACTTATAAAGGAACAAGCCGTTGTAAAAATTATAATATTTATTTACTTTAGTAGTGTATAAAGTGATACTGTTACTCACACGAGGTTTAGGTTGCTGGCAGGAGCGAGATACTGCGAATTGCGGAATATGAGTAAAATATTTTACACTCGAGTAATTTATTGATAGTAATATTTTTTTCTGTAACTATTATTAACTTAACTTTAATCTTCCGTCTATCAAATAAAATAATTAAAAATTTTATGTTAATAGTTCAATTATTAAATGTTTTTTGTCATCTAACCATTATTGGCATTAGTTATAAAAGGAAGATTTAATGTTAATGTGGAGCTTAGAGTGGGGCGTGTCTCGTCTATAGACGCCGAGTGACGTCACTAAAGGGTAGGGTTGTTATAGTAAATGAAGATATTCATTTAAGGAAATAATCCATCAAACAGTTTATTATCTAGTGAGGTGATTTTATGAAAACATGAAATCCGGCGTTAACTTCAGATCAGCCCAGTAATAAGACATTTAGAAATCAAACAGTAAAAAAATAGATGGCCTAATCTAGAACATTTAAATTTTTTTATAGTTCTTTAAAGCGTGATTTTCTCCGTTATCTGTAGGCGATAAGATCAAATGTAGACTGACATAAAATAATTTAAACAGGAAATAAAGGACAAAGAGAAATACTTTCGCCTTCAGAACAAACTGAGAAAGTCAAGCCTGGGGAAGAACTTCCCTAAGCCCCCCTCCCGGTCCTTGTTTATGTATCCCGTTCCCAGTTCAATGGAACAACCATTCCACGGCTTATCTTTTACAAACTTTCCTTTTATCCAACAATCTTTAATCTTGTTCGAATAAAGGGAATAAAAAAGAAATAAATATAAGAATAGGATAGTGAATTTTATTTATTTTTATCGAGCTCTAAAGAATTAAAGAACTAGTGTGTTATATTAGATGGTCTAGGTCTAGCCAACTCCTACTAGAGTACTCTTTCAAATATATTACTAGGTTATTACAAAAATCCTCATGCGCAAGTATAACTTTATTTCATGTAAAGTACTATATTACTGGACAAGCCATTTTTCTATTGTGATCACTAACCACAAAAACTACTGGCCAATCAGTACCAAATTTTAACTACATCATCTTCATAGTTCAAGGATGGTTTAGCAATAATAAAATATACTGATTTTCCATTCTTTTGTTATTAAAAAAGCGATAATAAGTGGATAACAGTGAAGCTTGAAAACTGAACGATAGGTGGCGATCGCCATTGTACATAAGAGAATACAAAGGTTCGGCATTGTTAATAGCTTGATATTAATAATAAAATTTTTTTATTTTATATTACATTTTTATTCAAAAAGCTATAAATATTGAGTGTATCGAAGAGATCTGAATGAAGTTTAAAAATCAACCGATAAGTGACTAACACTATTTTGCAATTGTAAAACTATTGAGCCCATCTTAAATAAATTTTAACTACATCATTTCGACTTCTTCAATATTTACTAGACAAACATTCAAACCTTCCGATTTACTATTAAAGACTCATTTCCATGACAGTTATCAGACCTATTTAGATATATGGAGTTGAGCTTTGGGCCTCAACTAAACTTGATTTTTCTCGTATCCAATCCTTACAATCCTAAATCCTTCGAAAATCCTTAAAACTCCTTACTTTGTTACAAATAAACTTACTCATAAAGATCTTAATGTCCCATATGTTGCTGATTTAGCCCAAATCAGATACCTCTCAACTAGTTTGTTTGTTTATTTCGTTTAACGTCACTTTATGCTGCTATGGCTAATCGGACGATGCTACGGTGGGAGTCCTAAATTTTTCCTATCCAGGTATAATTAGGATAGGGATCTTTAACGAGTACCTGACATCGCACAGGCTCTGGACCCCCATTTAACGTCCCTTCCAAAGGACGGCATAGCTAAGGATTTTTTACTCCCTTTAAAAAATCCTAAGGTCATCTGCCAGGCTGCGAACCCGCGATCTTGGGTTTAGTAGGTTGCTATGCTAACCACTACACCACAGGTGACCCCCACCTCTCAACTAGTCTTTCAACTTGCTTTCCACTCCATTCCCGATAATCATCCGTCTAAAAAGAAAATGGCCTAGAGACTTTCTAGTGTAGAATTTTCAATGAAGTGCTACTGATGTGTACATCTTTTCAAGTTTTGACATCTTATCAACACATTTACTTAATATTTACACATATTTCGTAAATGTGTTAAGGCTTGTAATATCAATGATTATAACAACAGTAATTTAAATGTTAAATAATATAAACAAGGTTTGCCATAAAGTGTTATACTTTTACGGTTAGAAATTAAAATCCAACCAGATGGAATCAATAAATTTTCTCTTCTGATCCAAAATGATTACCAATTCCAAATGTCGACCCTTTGCTTTTTGATATTGTTTGTAAAAATATAGATCATGGGCCTTTAGTTCTAAGCTCTGATAATACCATCCATTATCCGCAAGAGTTTCTTAATAGTCTCTGTCGATCTGAATTACCAACTCATACATTAAAATCAAAAATTTGATATCTGAGTAGGCTTTAGGTGTTTTAATCTTCAAAAAACTAATCAGAACAATATTTTAACCACGTTAAAGTTCTTTTCTTTTGAAGCCGGACTGGGAATGCTAGTGTAACATATTTTCAACACTGTTGAATACTACTCTTAAAACTGAAGTCCATTGTTTCCAACTACTTTCACCCATATATCTTCCACTGATAGGATTTGATACTGTTACATACTATACACCTTTTTGTTGTCATCTGGACCACTATATACCATATCCATGACACGTAAGTCTATTTAACCACCTTTTTGTCCGCAATGTTGTATGCAACCTTCTTTCCCTCTTATTAATGGCAAAAACAAACGAGATTAGAATCGATAGGTCCATTCTTCCTGCACAATTAAAACTGATAATTTGTTCATTTCGTTTAACGTCACTTTATGCTGCTATGGCTAATCGGACGATGCTACGGTGGGAGTCCTAAATTTTGCCTATCCAGGTATAATTAGGATAGGGATTTTTAACGAGTACCTGACATCGCACAGGCTCGAGACCCCCATTTTACCTCCCTTCCGAAGGACGGCATAGCTAAGGATATTTTACTCCCTTTAAAAAATCCTAAGGTCATCTGCCGGGCTGCGAACCCGCGATCTTGGGTTTAGTAGGTTGCTATGCTAACCACTACACCACAGGTGACCCAAAACTGATAGTTTATCGATCAATATTATGGAGTCGTGTAAAGGGATTTATAGCCATTTTATCCAATAACTTCAGTCAGTCTCAAAGCGACGTTGCGGTTGTTTCTATTTATCATACTGTTACGATTGTTTGTTCATTTGTTTGAGTGTGTATTTTTTGTTGTTTTATCCCTTTTTTGTAATCATCTGGTTCGCTATTGAGTTCAATATGGGATTCTCCATATCTATGGCTTGTACGTCTATTTAACCAGCTTCTTGCCCATGCTATTATTTGCCTTTATCTGTCCTCTTCTTGATGGTTAAAACATACACGATTCAGCTTCTACCAGTCGCGCCTTTGTATTTTGTGCAGAAACCGACTCGTTTTTCTTCTCTCTCGCTTCCAGTGAACATTTCGGCTTAAGCTATTCTTTGGGACCCTCCTCCATTTGCCACCTATTACTTCACACCGTGGTGGGAGGGATGTTTTCCAGCATGGGAACTATTTAATCTGTGTTGCACAGAGAACAACAACGCTGACATTCTCATTCGTTTGTAATATTTTTTTTTCCCCAATAAATATTGTAGGAGTGAATTCCCAAGTAATATATGCTGAAGGGAAATAAAAGGCTTCTTTTTTCACAAGTTTTTCCAAAAAAACATTATCCCCAGAGCATATAAAGGAACACATATTTTTCAGAAACAAAATAACTAGCCTCCCATTAGACCTCAAGGGGGGGGGGCAACTACAATAAACATCATCAACTTCAGACTCAACGTCTACTAATCCTCTGTGGAACGTCTGTGGGAGATTAAAGAATACTTCCTCGACAATGACGGGCTCCATATGTGGACATTTAAAACTCAAAAGTTTTGTTTTAGGATAATGGTTCATAAAATTAAAACTGTTAGGCCCATACTCCCTGACTACATAATTGAAACTGATACTTCCTTGATCAATAATATTAAGTCAGTTTGGAAGCGCTTTACAGATTGTCATAGAGCAATAATTGAAAGTGTGAAAGAGGAGAGATTTTAAAATAAGGCAAAAACTAAAAAAAAAACCTGATGAAAGGGTTGATGACGTAACGGGAGAGAGGGAGAGAGAGAGAGAGTGGGGGAGAGAGAGACTGATGCTATTTGCAGAAATATAACTTAGTTTGTTCGATCTGGTGACGAGGACCCGACGAGGGCGAACGACTAATCCGTTTAGCCGAGCCTTCATTATAGCCAGCCCCGCGCTCTAGCAACAGGTTAACGAACCTACGCATCTCAAATACAACTCTTTAAACATTTAAATAAAATTGTCTTCACGGCTATTTTATCAAGGGCTTCCAATTAGCAGGGCTAACTGCCAGATCAACAAAGGATTGTGCACAGGTCCCTCCCTCCTTCAGTCAACTAACTGAAATGTTTCCATTGTAATCCAACCGTCCTTCTAAATTATAGAAATAGGTAATCAAGACTAACATACCGTGTGTCAAGCTAGTGTTTTTGCTTATTGTCAACATTGAATTTAACATATGAAGATAATGAAATATAGCAAAAATGTATCGGTTTGCATAATATATGCATATCTTCTTCTTTGAAAGGATTTTCTTCACTATTCGAAGTTTCCTTCGACCAAATTCCTCCCTCAGCCGGTTCCTCCCAGAGGATCAAATTAATATTAATTAATCCAGGTTAATTTTTTTTTTATTTCGTGTTTGGAGAAACAGAGTCAGAAGGAGTTAACTCATTATAACCTGCCTCTGGTCAAGATAATGTTATTTAGTATAAGAAGAGTTGAGCTTTTAACTGCTCCTACTCTCCTAATATCAAATTACCAAACTACGCTTAACGCCCTAGGGTTCCCCTAAAACGTAACCCTTTTGCCCATCTAGGTCAACGGTAAAATATGTGCCATTATAAAAAAGTTATCTTAATGAAATGTCATTTCGCTATGAAATTGTTGTGGGCTTAGTTATGAGTCTCTGCCTCAACGGCTCTTCTCTCCAGACCTCATCAATTATCATTTAAGAAAAACCACTGCTGCCGTTTCCAAAAACGGATCAAGATCGCGGCAGCAGTGGATAAAGAAAAACAGCTGAACTTTTTTTCTCAACAGATCTTTGCTACCATGGCAGCCATCAGCTTTATACCCAATACGGTAAATTATAGCTGGAGCCAGTATCTACGAAATGAAAAAACAATTTTGAGATCGGACCATTTTTCGCGAAATTTTGGGCTTGGGAACGTTGAAGAGATTGGCTAACTTGCGGTCAGTCCTACTTCTCCGCGAAAACACGTCTATTCGTTACTCTTTTCCGAATTCCGAATCAATTTGTTCGATCCGAAATTTCTTTTTTTCATCTTAAAGCTGGTTAAATTTGCTGTTAGACTCTGTATAAAACGCTAAAACCCGACTGTTGTGAAATCCAAGTTTTTTTTTGGCACATTTTTCACTATAACCCTGAAAATATGTATGATCCAAAAAAAATTGTCTTAATCTTAAAGCTGGTTAAATTTATTATTAGATTCTAAATATGTATGTTTTGGTAAAATATGAAAATTTTAATATGCTCAGTGAACTGAAGTGGTGGTTTCACAGAACTTAATTTAAATTACATATATTAAATTTAACCAGCTTTAAGATGAAGAAATTTTTTATGGATCAGACATATTTTCGGAGTTATAGTGAAACATGTACCTAAAAAAACTTGGATCTCACAACAGTTCGGAATTTTAGCGTTTTATTCTGAGTCTAACAGTAAATATAACCAGCTTTAAGATGAAAAAAACAAATTTTGGATAGAACAAATAGATTCGGATTTATTACAAAAGCGTACCGATAAACGTGTTTTCGCGGAGAAGTTGGACTGGCAGCAAGTTAGCCAATCTCTACAATGTTCCCAAGACCATAACTTCACTATGGTCATATTTCGAATTTTTTGTTTCATTAAGTAGGAACTGGTGGAAGACATTTTTCAAGAAACCCTTCGTTGTCTCGTTATAGATAAAAAAAACCCGCCATAAACCGCTAGTTTGGGTATGAAGCTGACGGCTGCCATTGTAGCAAACCTCAGATTCGGATTCACTTCCCTAAAAACATTAGGACCCGTTAAGAAAAAAAAGTTCTACAGTTTTTACCTAAAATCGGCTTTCTGGAAACTTATTTTACTCGCTGCCGCCATCTTGACCCGTGTTTAGGACCGGCAGCAGTGGTTTTTCTAGTATAAAAATTAATGATCTTTCAGATAAACTTTGTTTGTTTTTTTGGGAGAGCTATCATGATAGGTTTAGTGTCGTCGTCCCCTGTATAATCTAGTCTACCGGCTACAATAATTGTTAAGGACCTGGACCAATTTTTAAATGATAAAAAATTAATAATCAAAAATCGATAGAAACAAGAAGTGATTAGTGAAAAGGATTAAAAATTTTATTCGGAAGTGCCGACAAGTTGGCAGAAATATATTGAAAGAAACTAAGCATATTTTGACTAGTAAAAATGTTAACCAATAATCTATTTCGTAGTTCTATTAAGAAAAAAAAATTAAAAACAAAACAAAAAAAACCTCTATTAATTTCCGGGCAACCCAATAATATCAATTACTGGCTAAACTGTATCCCTAAAAATTTAGTCTTCTTAAGGAAGAAGGTTCTCATGGAAAAGGGGCTTGTATCTGAATATTTCTGTATAGTGTTGTGTATAACTATGTATAGTGTATAACTTTTATGTTGTGAGTACGCCGTATACACTTATGTTGTGAGTACGCTGTATACAGTTATGTTGTGAGTACGCCGTATACAATTATTTCGTGAGTACGCCGTGTACTGAACTCGGGAACTCGTAGGAGCGTTAATCCCCACCAGCCTGACACATTGACTAGCTCCTGCGGAACATGGCATCTTCTTGGAAATATAGCGGCATAGAAGAATACTATACTTCATGGTGTGTAAAACTGACAAAAGGACAGACGTTGCATTACATTTTTAAATAACACCGAAGTTACTATATACAACTATATACATTCTAAACTTAGCATAACTGATTTAGACATATATTTAAATATACCTTTTAAATTTGGAGATGGAACGTGTAAAAATATATGAACCCATTGCAGGGTTACTGCAATGTGCAAGACATGAACTGTTCATAAATGTCGTGGTAGTTATCACAAAATGTTATTAAATATTTTTACAGGCGGATATATAGCAAATAAAGGTTAAGGAAAAAAATTACTCCCTCAAGCAGAATTTTAAACGTCTATCAAATCCAAAATAAAATTTAAGACATCTTTAAACTTGAAGACTAAACTAGTTGGGGCTGACCCAGTTACATACGTTCTCTCCTATTTTAACGAATACTGGTTTGATAAGAGTCCTGATAAGAGAATTGCTTGTTTTTTTTTTCTCCTTTCTTTGAACGCCAGTGGCCCTCGAGGCGAAGCGGCCATATCTGAGAAGGATCTAACCGAGATCTCATTACCTATTTCGGTCTCATTGTTGGCTGGCATTTCTAATGAATACATTCATTCAAACATGAATAGAGTGGAACTTCTGAATATATTCTTGGATATGTAAACCGTGGGGACACTAAATTGCAGTTATTTTCTAAACCCTTTACAACATTTTCTTAGAAATACAAAAATAAACCATACCTGACGGGGAACCTACGATTTGTCTTGATCAGCCATCTGTACACCAAAATAAACAAAATAAGCATTTTTAACCAAGTCTGTGATGTCCTTTCAGCGTTTCATAAATATTAATCTAAATGGACAACTCTAATAGTGAGTTTGTTGCTGCTAATAGATAGATAGCTGTACCAGCGTGTATGTGTGTTGAGAGTTATTATACTGGTACAGGTTAGAAGACTGTTAAAGTGTTTACAAGTTATAGTTGGGGACTCGATGGCCGAGTGGGTTGGAGCGATGGTCTCAACGCGCTCGGTACTGTAGATAGTGGGTTCGAATCCCACCTTGGCGGATTAAAATATATTTCGTGCCGGACCCAAGAAATAAATCTTTACCTTCCCAATCTACACTATAATAGGTTGGTAACCTGTAGGATAACCCGTCCTTGCTGCCCTAGTTGGAGTACATAAGGACGTGAAGCGCAAATAAACAAACAAGTTATAGTTTGTTGACGTTCATAGCTCATGTTAGTTGTGTTTAGTTACTTGTAATTTAATTATTCGTTGCAGAATAATAAATAATAATAATGTAAAATGAAGTCATTTGAAAACCAACTTATATATATAGACCAAAAAAGTTTGAGGACTTCGAATTGCAATCTTTATTAGACGAAGACAATACCCAAACCCAACAAATGATGGCCAGCAGAACAGTTGAATGTCACTAGGCAAGCCATTTCCGATCGCCTGAGAGCTATGGGAAAGATTCAAAAAGGTTGGAAAATGGGTTCCACATGAATTGGACGAACGACAGATGGAAAAATGAAAAACTGTGTGCGAAATGCTGCTTTTACGCCACGAAAGAAAGGGTTTTTTGCATCGAGTTGTAACTGGCGATGAAAAAATGGATTTATTTTCAGAATCCCAAACGAAAAAAATCATGGGTAACGCCAGGACAACCATCCACATCGAGTGCAAGACCGGATCGTTTTGGGAAGAAGACAATGCTGTGTGTGTGGTGGGATCAGAAGGGAGTAGTCTACTACGAGCTTCTCAAACCCGGCGAAACAGTCAATACCGAGCGCTACCGACAACAAATGATCAATTTCGAGTCACGCATTGATCGAAAAACGCCCAGAATGGGCTCACAGGCACGCCAAAGTCATTCTTCAGCATGATAACGCTCCTGCACATTCAGCCAGATTGACTAAGGAAACGATTTCTTCGCTTGGTTGGGAACTCCTACCCCACCCGCCGTATTCACCTGACCTGGCGCCTTCTGATTATCACCTCTTCTCATCGATGGGACACTCATTGGCGGAGCAAACACTTCAACAATTTCGAAAACGTACGAAAATGGCTCGATGAATGGATTTCAAATAAAGATGAAGCATTCTTTTGGAATGGTATCCATATATTGCCCGAGAGATGGGCAAAATGTGTAGAAAGCGAGGGTCAGTACTTTGAATAAAATATATTATACTTTTTTTTTAAATTACTGTGTATATATTTTAAGAAATAAACGACATTTTAAACTTGCATACCTGGTATATTATATGCTGTATTGATATTTATAACCATAAATCTTCCCAACGAAGTTGGTCCTCAGAGATGTACTCCATTTGACCTTATAGTTCGGTTAGATGGTAGTTTTCTTCTCAATGGTTTTATATGTTTCTTGGTGGTGCTGAATCCAAATTTCAAGTCAATAAATGTTCTACATTAGAAAGCCCCTAGGCCATCTTCTTTTCAGACCCCTCGTAGAGTGAGAAGCAAGCAAGAGACTAGTGGATTCTAGCTTCTCATGGAATAGCTTCTCAGGTATATTGTTTGGGCCAAATCTGCAGCATATAAGACACTTTTAGATCGTTATGGATACGTTTATTTAATCAGGAGTATTAAGGATTTTACGAAGGATTTTGGGTTGTAGGGATAGGATACTAGAAGAATTGAAAGGTTTAGTAGAGCCTCCAAAATCAAATCAAAAAAAAAAAAAAAAAAAAAAAATGTGGGTGTGGTGAGAAAATGAATTTAGTTATTCCTAGTCGGTTCTTCTTAGAATGTAGTCACAAATATACAAAAACAGTAGGTAAATTTATAGCGTAAGGTGGTTGAGATATGTCTGGAAGGGTGTTTAAGATTGTTTTTGTTTCTCTTTAGTTAAATATCTATCGTAAGCGAAGAAAATAATCAGGCGTATACGATAGATCATACATTTATAACGAAAAATATATACATTTAGGTAGTTTGTGTTGTGAATTGTTGGTGAATAAGATACAAACAACCCTATTTATATCTAAAACGGTGGTTAAGATGTTAAAACTTTGAAAGTATATTTGAGAAAAAAAACTTTTTTAGACGCATACAATATTATGATAAAAAGATGCGCTTCGTCAATACGATTCCAGCGGTTATCCTAATTCATATTCGACCAAAATGGCGCTTTGGATCTTTTTCTTTGATGAGCACAATTTTTTCAGGTGATAAGTCATACCTTCCGCTGTTTGTTGATATATTTTTGACAGGTGTGGATGAATAAATATATGAAAAAATATACATATAAAATTTTCAGCTGGAATCCAATTGCTCCCTTGGATTACAAGGTTACTGTTTATTCTTTAGAAGACTCTCCTAAAGCCTGCCTATCGATTAAGTAACGAAGCCCACCCCCCCCCCCCCCACCTTCCCGACCTATTTACTCACCGGTAGCGGAGGGAATCTATTTTCTCGCTAAAGAAGCTGATGACTGACTAACAGTAGGCGCCGAAACGTCGGATCCACTCGTGCCGTTAATGGGACCGTTAGAGACACAATTCGGAGAGGTTCCTAATGGCCCCCCCCCCCCCACCTTGTATAAATCTTCTAAAGGTGGTCTAAACTTTATTTTTAACAGTGTTACCTCTTCCACTCCTTCTCCCCCCCCCCCTCATCCTTTCTCTTTATCTCCCTCTCTCTCTTCTACTCTGGCTGGCACTTTTTCACTTCTTCGTTTCCCCCCTCCACTTTTCGCTTCCCCTCTGAGTGTAATTAAGCAAACGGTACTAATTAAACGAAGGGGAAAGTGCGACCTGTATCAATTTGAAACTCTTTTGTGATACTTGAAGCGCGCGGGAAGTTATAGAAGGATCAATACAATCAGAAGCTATGAATTGTTTTCCGTTTCTATAGGAATTTCAAAAACTAGTTTCGAAGTTTTTCGAACATCAGTTTAATGAGACAAAGTGTAAGAGCTCCTTAAAGCTATCAATTCCTAGAGTAAACAATTTACGCAATACATTTCGATCCCTTATTCCGGTCCAGTATCCACCACAGCCGGAAAGGAATTAAGAATTTTTTTTTTTAATTTTGTTCACACTTTATTGTTATTTACAAATATATACAATATATTGTGGGCTTACAAGTGAAACACACTAGCAAGTCAAAAATCATGGTTTTCAGTAAACTTCGATTAAACATATTTCTGCTTTGTCTATTTTGGTACTGAAATTGTTTTATCAAATAATGTCAGTACCAAAGTAGGCAATTCAAAAAATTTTTTGATCGCCGTTTACTCAAAACCATGTTTTTTGACTGAGTGTTTTACTTTTAACCCGACGACATAATTTATATATATATATATATATATATATATATATATATATATATATATATATATATATTTTTTATATATATAAAAATATATATATTTTTTTTCATTTTAAGAAAAGAAATCAAATACAGGGTGTTCAGGATATCTCGGGTAGGGAAATTCATTTAGAACCTATTTAAGGTCACTTACCTATATACAAAGTCTTACTTTTTTTTTAATGAATTTTTTTGAAAAAATGGCCAAAACCAAACATTTATTTATATAACTTCGTTGTTTACTGATATATCAACGCATTTTTTTTTTTTTTTTTTTTACTGTAATTACTAATACATTGTCCATATAAAATAAAAAAAGATTTGATGCAAATAACAAATACAAAAAAAAAAATGGGAAATCGTTAAATCTTGTTAAAGGCAAAAAATAATCCACATGGACAAATGTATTAGTATTGGTAATTACAGCCAAAAAAAAAAAAAAAAAAAAATGGCGTTGAAATATCAGTAAACAAGGAAGTCATAAGGCATAAATATCTGGTTTGGGCCGTTTTTTCAAAAAAATTCATAAAAAAAAAAAGTAAGACTTTGTATATAGGTAAGTGACCTTAAATAGGTTCTAAATGAACCTCCCTACCCGAGATACCTCTTTGGCCAACGATCTTCCGAACACCCTGTATATGTGCATCAAATATATCATCAGTTCTAAACAGGCAATCGGAAGCGGTTCTTGAAGCTATCAGTTTCTGGAGAAGACAGAACTGGAAGCCCTAAAGATCAAATCATTCTCATAACTTCGGGTGATTTAATTCGAAATGTACCTAGTTTATTCGGATGTCTTATGAATTTATTTTTTCCTTTTTTTGCATGCTTTCTAGAATACAAGAATTTTATTGATAAATAAGTAAAAATTTTATTATTATTTACTATCATCTAACTTCTTTACTTCTGAGAGCGGACAAAGCCGCGACGGGGATGCTGGATTTATAGACCAAGGAGTAAAAGCAATAATTATGGCTGAGGAATATATTTCAGCAATCGACCTCATTATTATTTAATTAAAACTATATATTTCGCCATCTTGTATGATGTTAAACAGCTGATTATTAGAATATTCTTTTAAATGTTCTATTAAACTTTTTGTCATAACCGCGGTAAGTCATTTTAGGTAATATTGCACAACTGATCTATCTATCATTTAAAAAGGTATCAGAGCGAAACTTTAAGATACTTAAGCTAAATATAATAAATAATTAAGGTTTTGACAATGGCTGCTTGCTGAGGACAGATAAGTCAGAATGTTTTTGCAAGACACCTGGAGCAAATACGTCGCCACCAGCCAGGGCCTACTGAATATTCAACAAGCTCTCACATTAGCGAACCCCAACACCACTGCCACTGCCTCCTAGAGCCCTTATTAAATAAACACACACATCCTCCAATCTTATCCCCCCCCCCCGGCTATGAAATTCGACCCATTTAAAATAAATATCCCTATCGGGGCAGAGGGTTGACTGAACTTACTAAATAATTCTTTTCCACCAAGCGGGCGGATCTTATATGGATCAAATCCTTTCGAATATTTTATATAATGCCGTATTATAGTCTCCAATTTCATACTTATTAATAACTTATTTTTCGTACATATATAACATATAAATGTTCCAATTACAAAAAAAGTTAACGAGTTTTAAGCCGTGGAGTAAAGATCCGAGGGTTAGATTTAGGCGGAGATAGGCTTGCGTCAGGGTTGATCTAGATGATTTTTAGGGTTTGGTACGTGTATCGATGAGGCGCTCCACCAAATCGGCCCCACCAGTTATGCACCCGAAATATCGATTCCGAAGCTACACTTCGAGTTTACATTTATCGATAGCTCTTTCCTATAACCTCACATGTAAACATCCTTTTCCGCAATTTCAACTTGGATTGTGTTGTTTAGTGTGTTATATTGATATTTGGTCTTCTTAAATAAAAAAAGGTTGTAAAGATTTACCTGTAGTAAATCAAATCAAAACAAATAACAATCGGCAATTCGTTTTTTCTTTTCTTATTACTTTCATGAACAACAAATCTATAGTAATTGAAGAAATTTATTGCAAAAGATTAAGATATGAATTTACTATTTATTCTGAGAATGGGGGCCCAATGGCCGAGTGAGTCGGAGTGAGCGTTTCAGACTGCTTGGTACTGAAGGGCGTGGGTTCGAAACCCACCTGGGCGGATTAAAATTTATTTCGTGGCAGACGAAAGAAATGAATCTTGGCCTTCCTACCCTACACTAGAATATTTTGGTAACCTGTAGGATAACCCGTTCTTCCGGCCCTTGTTGGAGTACATAAGGACGATAAGCCCCAAAAACAACAAAAAACAAAAACAAACAATCCTGAATAATTACCTAAAAATATTAAAATTTAATTATGTTTCCTTGATCAAGATTAACTAACATTCTACTATATATATATATATATTATTAATGTTATAATTGTGCATGACCCAATATCATGTTTCTTTCCTAATATTGGGTAGTTCGGAAATTAATGCAATTTTCATTAACACCTCTCTAGATAATAAACTGCTAACGTTTGACGAATTATTTATTTTTAATGACGCCTTTTATTAGTTCTCTTCAAAATAGAAAAATGTTTGTTTTTCTTGGACACTGCCTTGATATAACCCAATTTGTAAATAAATTAATAAGTTAATTTGATCATGTATTCGATTTTTCATTTTCAAAAACCATAAACCTTCAGTAATTTTTGGATAGCCCAATAATAATCAATACTATCAACCTTCTACATATCTAACTTTATCACAAAACAAATGAACAAAAAGGGAATATGCGGCATAATGGTTAGTACCACAAGCAAACAATGAAATTATAAGCTTAAATAACAGTATTTGCGTATTTAGAGCACATAAAATCAGATAAGATGGGACCGTTTGATAATAAGTATTTAAGATGAACATGAGATTAATCTAATAAGACAAGTTTACAACAAAACATCCTTTTTACATTGCATGATTTTATGATCAATTTGTATAGATTATTTTATTTGTTTTTAATTATTAAATATACTCTGCATCGAAAACTTACTACATGCCCTTCCATATCCGTTAATAAAAAGAGTAACTGTTGAACAGTTACGATATCTTGAATTTTGTATCGTCAAGAGACATACAACAGTTGAAGAAGAACTAAAATGAATAGACATGACCCCATGAGTATACCAGCTGATAGCTATATTAGTAAATTCTGTTTGTTATCCATGAACACCGATAATAACAATTTAAAATCCCACGGCATTGAACATATTACCCATTACAAGCTACATTCTACACCCAGCAGAATTTCCTTGTATTGCTAAGCGCGTGACTGACCTCACAGACTATGAGGTATATACTGACGGAGGTAAGGATGGTGGAAATGTTAGCAGTGGCAGTCTCATATTTAAAAAAGAAATTTTAAAAGATGTTATAAACTATAAATTAGTCGCAGAATATATCAATAATCAAGCAGAACTATTCACCATCCTTAAAAAGCCTTACAAAATTTGAGGACACAAAAACAATTGCTTTAACAATACTAATGGACAGCTAATGTACTTTATATATGATAACAAACTGGCACTACCACGATTCTATAATTGAAAACATACTAATCATTCTAACACACCCAGAAACTTAAGGTAGCACCCGGATTTCACTAAATTAGATAAAAGACAATTCAAACAAGGCTGCAAAGGGGCTTTCAAGGATCCTTACTTTCCTTTGTCATAACTTGAGATCATGTTACTTTGTAAAATTGACTTAAGATCACGTGACTTTGAATAGTTGATTTAAGATCACGTGATATCGCATAACTAACTTAAGATCACGTCTTTGTATAAGTGACTTGAGATCACGTGACTTTGTATAAGTGACTTGAGATCACGTGACTTTGTATAATTGACTTGAGATCACGTAACTTTGTATAATTGACTTGAGATTACGTAACTTTGTATAATTAACTTCAGATCACATGACTTTACTAACTAAACCTGATATCACATGACCTTTATAACTGAACTTGAGGTCACATGAATTTCAAATTGACTAAAATCACGTGACTTAGATAAATAAGTTGAGATCACGTGTCCTTGTTGACTTAACTTGAGATCAAGTGAGTTAATTAACTAACTTGAGAATACGTAACATTGTTAACTTAACTTGGGACCACGTAACTTTTATCCCTTAGGGATCGGATTAATGAGGTTCAACTGTATGTCAACTAACATGCATTATATCGATTTAAGAAAAAAATACGATTAAAAAACAAATGAATAGAGATCAGAAGTTTATTTATAATAAAATATGGAGAGTAGAAACGCCCTCTTCAAACACGATGATTTTAAATGGCCTACCAAATATTTACATTTAAACAGGCATATAAAACAAATACGGCCTCTCTTTACCGTTCAAACTGAAAAAAATAAAACAAAAAAAAACTGCTTTAAATCGATTTAAAAGCTGAAACGCGTTTTATCTCCGAACTAGTGATTTGAGTCCAAGCCGATCCGAGTGAATGTCCACATCCCAGCAGATCGCTACATTTGCATTACGCCCTGGCCCTGGTGCTGGTGCTAGTGTTGGTGCTGGTGCTGCCATCTGCTTTATTTGCTTTGGGGAGCATTGTCCTCGCTCTAATGAGGGGATGATAATTTACATTTAACGCTCAAATATATTACTCTATAGTCGTTTCTCTTCAGTGATAAGTCGGCAACAATAAATCGATTCTCGATCCTCGATACTAATACCTGGGTTTAAAAATAACGAACTATGCTATTACGAAAAATTATACATAAAATAATTAAAAAAAAAAAAAATGAATGAATGAAAAATAATCTTTATTCTGGGACATCGATAGCTTTATTCTCCTACCTAATGGTGAATGCAAATGCAATTACAGATTTACTTATAATTTTAATTGAAAGCTTGTTTAATGGAGTTACAATATAATTATAATTTATGAAAGTAAAAAGTAAAAAAAGTAATTAAAAATTTTACATTGATTATTTTTCCTTTTAAGCAATGGTGGAGGAAGGGGAAAGGTTGCATCCCCAATGACATGCTCTAGCTCGGACCAAAAATTTGAGAACAGTTTTCCAATCAGAACTTTGATAGAGAATATTTTTTGTTTAATAGCATTTGACTGTACAAGGTGTCCCATAATAAAGATTATTTTTCATTCATTCATTGATTCAACCATTCATTAAGTAGTATACCATTGAGGAGCTATGTTGGTTTGAATGAAAAAAGTCACGTTTCAAACCCCCTACTTCCTCTCAACTTCGTTTACTTCGAATAATCATTTATTGTTAATTTTATTTTATTTTAACTTTAGTAATTTGATGCTTTTAATTCTAAAATGTAAATTGGAAAAGCAGCCGGTTATTGAAAGACATTTCTAAGATCTAATGTTTTTCTCAGGCAGGGAGAAATACGATACGCATTTTTTTCACTACCAAAAATCTAAAAAGCGTGAATCGGTACCGTTTTTAGTAAATATATGTAAGTTAAAGTTTCAACTTGGATTGTCGTCTGAGTAGTGTGTACAATAGTGTAAGTCTTTGGTTTGGCGTTTCTATAAATTTTAGTAAATAACAGTTCGCACACTGGACATTAACTTAAAACTCGTTAATATTTTTTCACAGTTTTAATTACAAATGATTACATAAAAATAACAAAAGTTTTATAATTATATAGCTTTTTTCAACCAATTTCATAATTTGTAAGATTTGTGTCAAATCGAGTGTAATTCTATTTCCCTTACATTGTGATTTTTCAAAAAAGGTAAGTTCAATTCTTGTTTTCTTTTCATTGAGGTATATGTTTCCTAAGTATTTCACAGATCCATTTGTTTTGTTTTGTAATGCACGTGGTATTGTTAATCTTAAATGAAACTCAAAAGTCTATTCCCCTCATTTCTATTTCCCAAAACAAAAAACCGCTAATAAAATAGGATAAAAAAAAGTATCTTAAAAATATTAAATATTTATATTAATCTACTAGATAAGCGGCCTCGAAAAATCGGCAGATGTGAAAAAAAATTGAATGGTACTGTTATAAGTAGAGACCGGATTTTTGTGCAGTAAAAAATCAAAAAATGTGCAGTAAAAAACTCAAAACATGCAAAATCGTGCAGTAAAAAACTCAAAATATGCAAAATTGTGTAGTAAAAAATTCAAAACGTGAATTTAAATACTTGATACATGCAGCAATCCATTTATACACAAATATGCAAAACTTAATCAGCCTTGAATAAACTTAAGGACATTTTGACAAACGTTTCGTTTTAGAGTCATTTCAATCTTAAATACTTTAAAATTTGGGAAAAAAAGGAGATGAAAAAAATTGTTAGTTAAAAGAAATATAAAATATCTTTATTAAAATTTCCTTTTCGTGGAATCAAAATATAATTAAATGTTTTTGAAAAATAAATTAGTTTTTAAAAGTTTCGTGAAAATGTACATTATAAATTTAAAAATATTCCTCAGTAAAATTATGCCACCTCTCACTAAATAAAATGTTCTTCAGCAAAGAAAAGAAACGTTCTACATTTATGGACGGACGTAATAGGACAATTTTTGTAGCATGCGATTATGGATGGAACCAGATTATCAGCTTCCATTTCCTTTCCGTTGATACAATAATTTAATTTTTTTTAACGAATGTAGCCGTAGTTTTCTCAAGGATTTACTCGAATTTTGAAAACTTCCCTTTTCATTTTCAATTCATTTTAAGCTTTCTTCGAGAGTTTCAAATAAATATCAGCTCTGGATATTCATTTGTTTATTGTTTCAATTTTGTAGAACCACTCGCGGACGTTTTTGGCATTTTCAAAGTTGATAGTTTAAAATCTTGTCAACAATTAGCCCTTTGTGCTAAATCAGAAGTGGGGAATGAAGTGGGAAGCGGGGAGTAAAATATTCTGGGGAATATTCGTCGTAGTTCTAGGAAGTACGTCGATCCTCAATGTTTGCCTAAATCCACAAAGTTCCCAATTCAATACGATCATCTGAAAGTAGTAGGTCACAAATACATTTGATTTATATTAAGTGACTTTTTACTTTCAATTTAAAACTAATTAACCTATTTAATATAAATAATTGTTATAAATGTTGCCTAATAATCCTAAGTAAAATTTAAAAAAAATAAATGGTTCAGTGAATAAAATTAGATGAATTTGGTTCAATTGTGCAATTTCGTGCAGTAAAACCCGAATTTGTGCAATTAAGCTCAAAAAGTCAAATTTGTGCAATTTCGTGCAAAATAAAATTTAAGAATAAGAATCCTTATTATATAAATGAGATAACTACTTGGGCTAGAGAGCGCTAAATCAAATCGAACTAAATGTGCAATAACACAGAAATCCGGTCTCTAGTTATAAGGATACTGTTTTTCAGATCTACCAGGATCTGAAGATTTTTTGAGGCCAAAGGGCATCCTTAGACACTCTCCTTCACCACTTAGAATTAGTTTTCTTCCTTAAGGATAATATTTTTTTTTCAAGATATGATTTTATTATTTTTGTCCTTAAGAATACTATTACAAATTATTACTCTGTTCACCGATTCCTCCGAAGATGAACTATCGCTCATGTTTGATATAAATAACTGACAATGAATAAAAAATACAAGCAAACAAAGCAAATCACTATATATCTCTAAAATATTCCATAAATCTAATGGAATAAAATTATGAAATTGGTTGAAAAAATTATAAAATTTATTAACAAAATTATGAAATTCATTGAAAAAAAGGTATAGATTAACTTAACTGGAGGTTATAATTGCTTTATATGGAATTCAGTGTTGCCAGGTTACTAAATGTTTTAATAGCACTCAGTGTTGCCAGGTAGACTTAAGCTGGCACCAGCGAGGAGATATACAATAGAGCAGTCATGTGGAGTGGGGATGGGATTCGTTCCCCTCCACTATGCTACCCTAACCTCAAAAGTTACAAGTGTTTGCTTTTAATTTTTTATTTTTTTCGTAAACCTATTCTCGTTGGGTTTTTATTTTGTTTATGAATCCATTCCACATTAAGAATGCCCTTTTGTGCTACAATTGGATTTAAGAACATCACGAAGACTGGAGCTAAAAATGATAAGCTGCTTAGCTTTCTTAGGTAAGTACCTAACGCAAAATTATTTCATTGTACCTAGTCAAATTAAGTTCGCGATGGTGTTAAATGCAATTAATTTTTTGCAATAAACTCCACGTCAAAAGTGTCACAATACTTTGACATATTTGAATTTTTATTATTTATTATATCTTTTATATTCAATAAAAATCCTTTATGTTAACGAAGTTTAAGTAAAAAATTATACACAGTGTTTGAAGGAATTTTATTACCTATACCTGCATCAGCAGCAGTCTAAAATAATGATGATGAGTTGGGAACTGGGTTAACTCTGGGTAGTATAGTGGTGGGGGAATACTAGTCCCACCTGCCTGTAGCTCCGCCCATTCTCAATAGCAGCTCTATTTGTATATCTCCTCGCTGGCTGGCACGTGACACCATTTCTACAACAAATAATAATAACACAGAAAATAAAAAAAAAACAATAAACCATTAATACAATAATAAGAACTATAGCAAGCGGCGCACAAACGTCAATCCTGAGTAATTTACTTGGTCGGTCTGTAGTAAAGTAGTGTTATCAGTGTACTCAGGAGGGCAAGTTACTTGTCCGAGTACGAATATGATGTGTCGTCATTTTCCGTAGTTTAATAATAATTGTTTTTAAAAACAGATATAAACAGCTGATTAGTATCTAGAAGTTAACAGTTGAAGTTCTAAAATTAACAGAACTGCCCAATTCTAGTGCATGTGATCGAAAAAAAAGAAGGAAAAAGTTTAAAACATAAGAAGTTAATATCGTTTCTTACTTATCTTAGCGTGCCTGTCCGAAGCGTTTTGTAGTAAACTTCGTTCGCTACAAAAAAAAAGAAGAAAAAAAAAGCTCTTCAAAGGGGAAAGGTTTAAAAGTTTTCTAAAGAAAATTTTAAAAGGAGAAAGTTGAGAGCGATAAAGGAGGCCGGTATAAAATCAATATGGCTAATGGTTGCCAAGTAATGGAGTCTTGTCATCGTTCAACTTTACGATTGGCAACACTGTTCTCGGCGAGTCAACAGAACCTCCTTGTTGGGGGGGGGGGGGGGCACCTATAAGTCATAACTGATTTACTAGCTTGTTTGGGGACCTGTAATTAGTAGAGCAGCTTGGAGACTTCTTGAATGACGTTAGCGTGATTTAGTGCGTCTCTAATGGCAACTGACCCGGGGCTTAGGAGGGTCCACCAATCGAAAACAGATAAATCTCGGGGTAGGCTGAACGGGAGGTGGGAGGGGAGGTGTTAGTTTTTCACACCCAAACTGCCGAAGAGAATTCTTAAATAAATCAATTACGAGAACTGGAAACAGTAATTAGTTGACTTGGAAAGAGGAAGGAACAGATGTTTGATCAAATTATTTGTCATTTCCATTTTGGTATTTTGACTCTTTACGATATTAGATTCGAATGTGAAAACATTCATCTTTAATTCTAAAAAAAATAAAAAAATTCAAAACACTGACCATTCGTTATACCAACTATAAATTAATAAAAATATATAGTTTAGCAAAACTAGAAAAACACGCTTTTATAGCAAACCTGTGTGGTGAACAATTTGAAGCAATCAGGCCTTTTAATTGTTAGAGTTTAAGGCTTGAAGCTAATTTCACTGTATTTTTCGTGATTACAATTTTAACACAGTTTATCCATAATCAACTAAAAATTTTTTATTTTTTTTTGACATATCTAAGAGCAGGAATAGACAAATTTTTACATTAAAAATCCTATCGACGAACCTAACGAAAATCAATAAATCACGTTTAGGACAGTCCTGGAAAGGGAATTGGCTATATCTATTAGAATTACCAATATGTCCAGTGTTTATCATTAATTTACCGACTATGTTAGTAAACCACGTTTTTCCTGCCGAAGGTTTACCTCTTATGAGAAGACAATGGAATTTCCCACTCCGATGGTTTAACATGGAATATAGAAAAGATAAAAATGTCTCCTTTTTCACTTCCTTTGAACATCATATATTATTTGCTGAATTATCAATCTTCCGAGCAACACATTTTGGTATAAATAGTCTATTACCATGGCCATTCGATCGCCCTATGAATTTTACTCTTATGTTAATCCTAGAGACAGGTTGTCCTGGAATGCAGTATATTTTCTTCTTCTTTCTTTGATATTGGCATTCAACTAAGGATGGGAAGAGGGGGGCTTGTTGCAGCGAATGGTCTAAATAGTGAAATGTGAAGTGAATTTCACTTTTTTAACTATCACTTCTCATAACAAAACCTACAAAATTATCTCAATACACCTTTTGTCCTCGACCTCATACCCCTTCCCCTTGGATTCTCAAAAATCCATCAAAACCCATTCAACCATTGCTACCTTCTAGCTCAATCATTATCCAGTTCCAAACATCCTGGTAAGCCAACTCGCAGATTAAAACAGCAGTGGTCCAGTAATCGATTATAAATATTTATTTTATTGGAGTTCTGGTAATGACCAGCTTGTCCACACAAGTTGTGAGTAACTGTGCCATATCGCGCTCGTGCATCTTCCAATATATTCTGCTAGTGACGCAGCGGAGAGTGCAGCGCTGGGATTCCTTTTCTAGTCTTTAACACACAACCTGTTTTACCGGAAGCCTAGTTGGTCAAAAGCGATTCGTTTTTGGAGAACGCGAAGGCGTTACGCGTAGTTTGATAGTTTAATATTACGAAAGTAGGAGCAGATAGCACAGTGAGGCACATCTTGGAGGAGTGCCCTCAGTGCAGGAGAAATATGGATAAATGTGGTGTACTCGTCCGCTTTGTATGGTCTTGGGCGACAGTGAACAGTACATTTGTTGTACCATAAAATGTACTGAGAAAATTGGACTATATAATTTTATTTAATGTTCATTATTTTATTTTTATTTGTTTCCTCTTTTAATTTTTTTTTATTTTTTGGTTGAGATTAATATGGTTTGTTTAGAACTTTATTATTGTTATTGTTACAATGCGGACAGTATACTTAAGTTCAAGTATATAGGCAATAATTACCACCAGCAGTTTTTTGCCCTTAAAAACAAACAAACACTTATCTTATAATAATAAATTTTTCATAGTTAGGGGTTTTGATACTAAACTACACATTAATATATAAACAAAAAGATTTCAACCGCAAGATGCAAGCTGTCTCCTCGCCCGTCCAAGGCAAATAAAAAACAGTGCTCCATCTACTTACTAATCTTTTCTATTATTTAAGGGGAGAGCAAAGAATCCTAGGGATAGTATCGTAAATTAAAAGCATACCTTAAAATCATAGTGTTCTGTATAATTGGATGAATTCCTTTTTTTGGTATGATATTAAAAATTAAAGGTTATTTCGATTACTGTAATTAAAAAATGATTTCGTATGTTTGAAGAAGTTAACAAAGTTGATTTTATAGTATAAATTATATTTTTGTTTTTATGTGTTAATTTTTCATATGTATGGTATATATCTTTTTCATTCTTTTGTCATTATAATTCTATTCATGTAATTTGACTTGCTATTTTTCTCTCACTGTAGTATTGAAGTCCAAAATGTGTTATTTTTTTTATAATTAGTGGAAGACTTGTCCAAGGACAAATAAAATTGTTTTTTTAAATAAAAATTGCCACTCTCTCCATTTTTTTTTTTTTTTTTACAAATAAATTTTATTGTTTTTATTAATATAAACTAATTATCAAACCTTAAATACATTTTCTTTTAAACTACTTAAATAACTTCAATGGGAGACAGGTTCTAATGAGTGAGCTCCATACGACTCAGTATCTCTTAATAAGAAACTTTTAAACTTGGATTTGACCGATCTTGCTCGATCCATCTCGGCTGTTCAAAATTTTGGTTTGAATAAAAAACCTCCAACATAAATCACAGGTAAGTGAAAAAAAAATATAGAAAACATGAGCATCAACGGTCAAGAGGTCAACTCCTAAAACTTTCCAGTTATTCTTTCTTTAGCCGACAGGTTCAAAGGTGGCCAGTGGTTTTTTCTCTTTTTCTTTCTTTATTTGTTTTTACAATTACTATCCTAATTTATTTTATATTATCATTTATTACAATATTATATTATTCCTTGTATAGTTAGAGGCTGTTTGTTTTTTTTAGTTTTTAGTTTTTTTTTTTACTTTCCAATAACTTTCATTCTACATATAGCATGAATGGGTTAATTGTGGCCCATATTACTCATTGACCTTGAATGATGCAACTTTTAATATTTAAAAAGAAAAATATGATAAAAAAAAATTGGATTTTCGAGTCATTCGGATTCAGCATTCCAAAAAACATAAAGATTACTCTCATATATTTTTCTCTAAATTCATTCATTTCTTTCCCAAACTACTGGACTATATTCATCGATAGGAGTTCGGGAACGGATTCTGCGCCCTCATGGACTAGGGATAAGCCGACTTCGCACTAAAACCCAGCCGCATCAGATTGCGGCAAGAACACACCCTTAATGACCCTGTAGACTGACATTAATTTTGATGACTCCGTTTTAAAAGGGCGATAAAAGCTTCGGGGGGTTGTTGGAACGGTCGTACGGGACGGGACAGAACACATCGGGAGAGGGGACTATTATATCCCATTGACAGGCAATCAATAGTACTAAGGCCTTCCACTCAGTTAAATTTATCTGTTTGCCTTTTCCCCCTCTCGCCCTGATTCCTTTTATAAATGGCCTCTCCCTTCGTTTTCAACATATCATCCAATAATTATAATTTGCTAATGTCCAGTTATTTCCTATCTATTTCCACGTTATGTAGTCAATAAAACCGTGAGAGCTTTATTTTTCTTATTTATTCTGCATAATCGTTATTTAAGTTTACACCCGGAGAATCCTTTTTTTTTTTCTCTATGAAATATTTGTCTCTTGTATAATTACACTGTTCTACATCAAAATACTCCCTTCAACAAAAATCCAGTTTTATTAAGTTTTGAAGTGTGGTGCTTGGTGGATTTTTTTTTTTTTTTTTTTTTTTTTTTTTTTTCTATTCGAATTCAGCACACTTGTAAATATAACGGTCATAAAAAATGTACTTCAGGTTTTTCAAAAATAACGTGTAATTTCTCAAAAATGGTGCTAGATAGAATTATTTCGCCTTCAGATTCGAATCCAGCACACAAAATCCAAAAGCACATAAAAATCAGATACAATTTCTCAAGGGAGTGAATTTTTTTTTTTTTTTTTTTTTTTTTTCAAAACTGTTTTTTTGGGTCGTTTTCATTATTTTAAAACATACCAGAGTTAAAAGACAAGAAACTGTTCTTCATTTCCAACTACTCCAACATTAACTGGAGTTAATGCTCACAATAGATTACAAACGACTTATTTACATGACAGTGATTAAAACCATTTGGACAAACGGAGTTGATCTTTTGGGTTCCAAAAAACCTTCCAATTCCTTCATCCTACAACATCCTTCTTGTATCCAATCTAAAATCATACGTAAAAAATCCTCAATGCTCCTTATTTTATCACAAACTTATCCATAAATATCTTAATGTTAAAGTTTTCTTTAAATCTCGTACCAACGACTACTGCTTGAGTCAAATACCTTTAAAAATAATAAAAGTCTGCCTCCGTGTTATCTAGCCTGCCCTTCTCCATATATATAACTTCTCCTTACAAAGCTCCTTTTTCTCTACATCTCTACATCTCTACATTTTTTGTTCGTCCATTGAATATAGTACCTTCTCCTTCTTCAGTTTCTCTCTTCAGACCAAGATCAATCCTATCAAATTTATCTAAACCATTAGAAAGATTAGCACATTCCCAACGCACCACCATTCTTGACTGTAAAACCCTCCTTAATACTTTCCAATCAGACTTCCGTTCCGGATACTCCACGCAGTCTGCTTTGGTAAAAATTACTCAAGACCTTTACCCCTCCTTACCTTAGAACAACAGAACCTTACGATCCTCATCCTTTTTGATTTTTCAAAAGCATTTCATTCTCTTGACCATACCATCCTCCTCTCCAAACTCTATAACCTCTCAATATCAAATAGTGCGTTAAGCTGGCTTCTTTCCTTTTTATCTAGCCGTTCCCTGATTATACCTGGAAAACCTCACTCATCTACACTACCACTCTCGCGAGGAGTCCCCCAGGGATCTTCTCTTTCGCCTATCATATTTTCTTTTATGTTAATGACGCCGAATTGCATCCACTACTCCCAATATCATCTTTTTGCTGACGACTTGCAAATATATTTATCCTTTCAACCTCCATATATGCCAGAGGCGACTTATAAGCTGCAGAAAGACATAGATAGCATTAACCTATGGACAGTAGAGAATAAGTTGAGTCTGAATCCAGAGAAAACAAAGGCTATCCCCATTGGGTCAAAAACTCACCTAAAAGCCCTCCCCTACTATCCACTGCTTTTCCTCAAAAACCGTTCATTAATTTCCAAAATTCCATTAAAAATCTGGGAATAACTTTTGTTCAACATCTTGCTTGATATAATAACCATATCTATCAAATCACGAGGAAATCTATTTTTATTCTTAAGCAACTTGCACATTACCGTGATTCACTCGTTTTTCTCAACTTAGACTACGGATACAGAGTATATGGAGGACTGTCTGATGAGCTCGAGATGAGAAGTAAAAGAGTAATGAACTGTTTTATTAGATTTATTTTCGGGATCTCCAGACGTTCAAAGAAATTTCATCAGATTCCTACAACCCAAACTAGGTCCTATACTTCCATAGTAAGTATACTAAAAGCTACCTTGAAACTGGACCATGATCAGGGGGAGTAAACTATATTCATTTCTGCAAAATCAAACTATAAAGTAATTAATTATATTAATGGCGTTTATATAATCTTCTATTAGATATTTTTGTAGGAAAAGACAAAGGAATAGCGACGGAAGATACTGGAGAGGTGGGGTGGGGTTAGGGGTATAACCAGAAGAGATCAAGGTTGCCTTGGTGGCAAACTTCCGCAGTTGCCCCAGTTCACTTAAACGACTTAGGTCCAGTAAAGTCCTCAAGTCTACCGCTGTATTTCCCATTTATTTGGTCCCCGCTTCATAAATATATAATATGTATTAACCAGTCACAATTATAGACACCAAC
The DNA here is from genome assembly GCA_003667255.2 of Euschistus heros. Lineage (NCBI taxonomy): Eukaryota > Metazoa > Arthropoda > Insecta > Hemiptera > Pentatomidae > Euschistus > Euschistus heros. Next base: position 826,549 of record RCWM02000082.1, read on the forward strand.
TTTGACGTCATTTTTTCTTCTATACATTGAGTTATTTCAGCCAAGTATGATATCTAGTGTTAGTTGATACTTCTTTAGAATAGTTAGTGCTGCCCCTGGCAGTGTTTTAGACGAAACATGTTGTAAATAGTCATTTTGAGTTGTAGTAATCACATCCTGGCCGACACGCCTTAGAGAAAAGGAAAGGATTTGTTGTTTTTATTGTTAAAAATGCATTATTTTTTTTTTTGCAATAATCAAAAAGAAGTTTTATTATATGATTTATATTTTAGTTTATAAAGCAGTTTTTAGAACTGTAGGTATTATTATAGAAGTGTAGTATAGAGGGGAAATGTGATGTTTACGATAGTGGACAGAAGTACACGCTTTGTAATAATTGTAATGTACGCTTTACAACAAGGAGTAAGGTCATACAAGTTTTGCGACCTAGACCTTCATCTCATGATGGAAATCCTCAGATTCTCTAGGATAAGGCTATATTGAGATTCTTTACTCGGTATACGTGCATTCTCCTCGGCTATGTCGGTAAATCGATTTTTCCAACTACGAACCTATTTACATTTGATTGATAATATGGCAATACCAAAGGGTTTCACTAATTACCATTTAATGCAAGAGCAGAAAGGAAAGAAGGTTTCCGATATTGGTACCACCATTCGAAATAGATACGGCGGTATCAAAACGACGAAACATGAAATGCCAGACTCGACAATTATATATTGCTTTATTATTTATTAGTTTTATTATTTACTATATATTAGTTATTAGTTTTATTATTTATTATATTTGTTACTTTTTGGTTCATTTTTACTTGATAACTATTTTTCTCCTTATTAATATTCTGTAATTTGAGAGTTCCCAGCCGTTGAGTATGAATGTCTACAATTATAGACATTTTGTTACTCCCAAACTACTGATCGAAAAGCGATGCGGTTTTTTAAAAAATACTATTTAGGCTAATATAAAGTATATTCCCGATTTTTAGATTTTTTGGATGACTAGAAGTAAATAAGGTACTGAAAGGGTTAAATGGATAAATAATATACAGGTTGTTTTGGAATAGCATGAAACAAAAAAAATGTTATGAGGACCACATAATCAGCAAAAATGTGGATTCCGCAGTGGGTAAGGTACTTAAATACATCATTGATGTAAGTAAGAAATGACAGTGGTCCGAAAACAGAACCCTTAGTTACCCCAGTGCTCAAATAACTATAAAATATAATAGAATAGAAAAACAATTTTATTCTAGAAGAATAACTAATAACTAAAGTCCTTTAAGAATAACTAATAACTATAGAAATGAATACTACTAAATCTGGTCAGAGACACATTAAAATGAAAAAATGTAATGGTAATAATGAGAATATATACATTAATAGTTACTTAAGATTGGGAGAGAACATTCCACAAATGAAATTAGAAATAAATTTCTATGATACAATGCTTGTTGTAGTGCAAAGCATACAATACAAATATCTGAATGTTATTCTTACAGAGTAAGAAAACATTATATTGAAGTGAAATCTAAATTATATGAATATTTATATACAGGATCTCAGAAATTCAAGAACATGATATAATTGAACTGAGTAGGTAGATTAAGGTGGCGCTTGACCGTCAGTAAGAATGAAGTACCCATGAGTACTATGCACAATGAGTAAAATGGTTTAAATGATTTTGGTTATCTGATATGAGGAGAAATAGAATTCCTGAGGATAGTTCAGCGGAAGAGGAAGGAGCGTTGGCATGCAGTAATTCTGTGGGATGCGGTGTACTGATCGGAAAGACGGGACCTTGTTGGCATTGCATTAATTGCAAGTCTGAACTAAAACATACAGTAAAATAATGGTATGAAGGATGGAGTGTAATGCTAATTTTATTAAGGAATGTTTCAAAGAAAAACTGTCTACGGATAATGGGGTAAAACCAACATAATTCGAAATAGAGGTGTAAAACATGGGAGCGCCCCGAGATATCGAAGAAAACCCTAGTAAAGCAGTTCACGATTCGCTTCAATCTGTCCTCGAGAACCGTCGAGAGGCCACCATAAACCAGACAGGCTTTGATTTATTTAGGTCTTCCAGAATTTTGGCGAAAGATAGCACATTAGAATGACATATATTATGAGACATCCAAATAATTGGAGAGCATCAAGTTGTAAAGAAGGTGATGGAAGAGGAAGAAGGTGAATGTTCCGATGGAAGAAGCATTGCGAATACAAGGGGGAGAGAATTCTAGAGAATAGAGATCGGAAAGACGGGATATTGTATGTAGTGCACTGGATACTGGTTATAACGACGAATCGGCTGTAGCAACTAAATTTAAATTATAAACTAAATTGGATACAGTAACATCGCTTATAACGACATATCGGTCATAGCGACTTGTTTTTCGATGACCTCGAGGGTTAAGTTATCGCTTATAACGTCGATGTGGTTGAAAAGGAAATCATCATCTTAGAACCCCCTTCTCCCTTCCACCCCTACCCCTACACGCAACCATGGACACACTGCTTTTGGCCCAATTCGTACACAATGAAAGATTTTATTTGTGAATGGTGAACTTCAAAGTGACGCAATCAAACGGGGTTTTGATACTAAAATATCTTACCAATATTGTATTAACAAATGTTCTAAGCAGGCCAGAAGGACTAACTACTTTAAACAAGTTTTATAGTAATAATTGTTGTGTAATTATTAAAATTGCATGTACAATATATACATATAATTATTGGATAGTAAAATATTCTTAAATAAAAGTATGAATTGTATGTAATTGAGTTTACAAAGTTACTGTTTCACATTTACGTATGTACTTGATGCAGGTAGTATGATAGGATACACCCAACAGACCTGGTCCCTCAGAGGTCGTTATGAACATCATTCAGTGCAAATGGATAGCGGACTTTGTAGGATACTGTAAATAAAGGGTGGGTCACGAGTTTGAAAAGGGGGGGGAGGGAGAGAGAGTGAGAGAGTGTGAGAGAGAGCGAGAGGGAATAAGAGACAGCGTGAGAGAGAGTGAGAGGGAATGAAAGACAGTGTGAAAGAGTGAGAGAGAGAGAGTGTGAAAGAGTGAGAGAGAGTGACAGAGCGAGTGAAAGAGCGAGTGTGAAAGAGTGAGAGAGAGTGAAAGAGCGAGTGAGAGAACAGAGAGAGAGAGAGAGAGAGAGAGAGAGAGAGAGAGAGAGAGAGAGAGAGAGAGAGAGAGAGAGAGAGAGAGAGAGAGAGAGAGAGAGAGAGAGAGAGAGAGAGAGAGAGAGAGAGAGAGAGAGAGAGAGAGAGGGGGAGAGAGAGAGGGGAGAGAGAGAGAGAGAGAGAGAGAGAGAGAGAGAGAGAGAGAGAGAGAGAGAGGAGAGAGAGAGAGAGAGAGAGAGAGAGAGAGAGAGAGAGAGAGAGAGAGAGAGAGAGAGAGAGAGAGAGAGAGAGAGAGAGAGAGAGAGAGAGAGAGAGAGAGAGAGAGAGAGAGAGAGAGAGAGAGATAGAGAGAGAGAGAGAGAGAGAGAGAGAGAGAGAGAGAGAGAGAGAGAGAGAGAGAGAGAGAGAGAGGAGAGAGAGAGGAGAGAGAGAGAGAGAGAGAGAGAGAGAGAGAGAGAGAGAGAGAGAGAGAGAGAGAGAGAGAGAGAGAGAGAGAGAGTGAGAGAGAGAGAGAATGAGAGTGTTTCCTTTTAAAATATATTAATTAAGACTCGTCCATAAAATATACTAGCATCATTCCGCAATATTTCTCTGTTATATTTTTTCTGTGATATAATTTCCCTTGTATTTCTTCTTTAAGGAGCTATAAAAAAATATATCATTTCTCCTCCCCTCTCCATTGTAATAAAGTTAAAAAAAAAAAATTAAAAACAAGAAAATATAGGATAGAGGCCAACCTGATGGCGGGAGGGAGGTTATAATTTTAAATTCAAAGTATTTCCCTTAGAGACGTACAGATTTATTCCTAATGAATAGCAAGTGACGTTGATAAAACCCCCATCTTTGCCCGTGTCTCCTCGGGCATTATATTAAATTTCGCGGTTGTGAGGTGGGGGGGGGGCGCGGTGGTGGGGGGCTAGGGAAATTGTAGACACTACTGGCTGGGATTAATTTAAGAGCTGCCCTGAAAGGACGTGTTCAGTGTAGCCCGCCCGAGGAAGGTGGTGGAGTTATGGGATCATAAAGCGCTATAAATGCAGGGGCCTTAAAGACTTCAATTCTTCCTAACCGCGCCCTATTTACCAGCGGAACAAGGAAAAATCTCGTGGCTCGAGTGCCCCGCCCCACTTTATCATCTCTTTCAAGGCGGCTCCTTTATTTAAGGCCACTTCTACCCCCTCCCCCCTCGTCTCCACGGCCTCCTCGATGAATAATCGGAACGAATAAAAAAAAAAAAAAAAAAAAAAATTGATTGCTGTTGTTTTACACACCCTTCATTAAAAGATGGCACGTTACTCCTTTATGCCTAGCATTTTTGTTTTTACGTGGATGTATCTTTTGACAGGGTACGCTAGAGTTTTTTCACCCTCAACAAAAAAGTAAAATTTTGAAACTCTCTAGGTCTGTTGGTATAGACTGGATCGAAACTTTGACAAGTTTCCCGATCAGAAATGTAATGGAGAATATTTTGCCTCTGGATCAACCGTTTAAGAGCTATATTGGTTTGAAAGAAGAAAGCCACGATTTGCATAATTTTTTTAAGGGTGACACTTTCTAGCTCTGTTGGTATTGCTCGAATAGAAAATTTGACACTTTCCTTATCTGTATATACAAAAGCAGTAAATTATAGACGGACATAACCATGATCAACTGTATCAAAATATTCATGCATATTCCCCATATTACTATTTGTTATTCACAGCCACTACATGTTTGAGATTCATATCCCATCTCCAGGTTCCTCTTCATTACGTTGGTATTTCACAGTGTCCGCTATTACAATGTAATATGCCAGAATATTTTTTATATAAACCTAAATCTCTTTTAACTTTAACATCTGTCAAATAATCCTAATGAACAGAAATTATTTTTTATTTTTTTATAAAAATATAACATATATGATATCAATATAAGACATGAATCTGTCTTTCAGCTGGGGGTCTATACTTTTTTAGTGCAACGTTTCACATTGACACGCTCTAGCTCTGTTTTTATTGCCCAAATTAAAAATTTACAATTTTTTTATCAGAAATTTATTGGAGATTACTTGTTATAAAATAAAATTTTTCTCTAGGACCTACCGATTTGCAGCTATATTGCTTTGTTTGCCTACATTTTTTTTAAACACTGGTTTTTTTTTGTTTTTTTACAGAAACAAGAAAAAAAGAGAAACGTAGTAGGTATTTTGTGTATAAGCAGTATGATAGGAGAAAGAGTGAGTGGGAGAGAGAGAAAGGGAGAGAGAGAGAGAGAGAGAGAGAGAGAGAGAGAGAGAGAGAGAGAGAGAGAGAGAGAGAGTGAGGAGAGAGAGAGAGAGAGAGAGAGAGAGAGAGAGAGAGAGAGAGAGAGAGAGAGAGAGAGAGAGTAGAGGAGAGAGAGAGAGAGAGAGAGAGAGAGAGAGAGAGGAGAGAGAGAGAGAGAGAGAGAGGGAGAGAGTGAGAGAGAGAGAGAGAGAGAGAGAGAGAGAGAGAGAGAGAGAGAGTGAGAGTGAGAGAGGAAGAGTGGAGAGGAGAGTGAGAGGAGAGAGGAGAGAGAGAGAGAGAGAGAGAGTGAGAGAGGGCGAGAGAGAGAGAGAGAGAGAGGAGAGAGAGGAGGAGAGTGAGAGAGAGAGAGAGAGGAGTGAGGAGAGAGAGAGAGAGAGAGAGGGAGAGGAGAGAGAGAGAGCTGAGGGACGAGAGAGAGAGAGAGTGAGAGGAGAGAGAGAGAGCGAGAGAGAGAGAGAGAGAGAGAGAGAGAGAGAGAGAGTGAGAGAGAGAGAGAGAGAGAGAGAGAGAGGGAGAGAGTGGAGGAGAGTGAGAGAGGAGAGAGAGAGAGAGAGAGAGAGTGAGTGAGGAGAGAGAGGAGAGAGAGTGAGAGGGGAGAGAGAGAGAGAGAGAGAGAGAGAGAGAGAGAGAGAGAGAGAGAGAGAGAGAGAGAGAGAGTGAGAGAGAGAGAGAGAGAGAGAGAGAGAGAGAGAGAGGAGAGAGAGGAGAGAGAGAGAAGAGAGAGAGAAGAGAGAGAGGAGAGAGAGTGGGAGAGAGAGAGAGAGAGTGAGAGAGAACTTTTTACCTTTAAAGTTGTTACTTTTTTTCACCCTCAAAACTGTAACTTTCCTTCGCCCTTCCAAATGTATCATTTTAACACGCTCTACCTCTGTTGGTGTTACTCGGGCTAAAACATTTAACGACAGTTCCGTTGTTAGAAATTAAATGTCAGAATATTTTTCGTTTTAAAACATTCGTTCCTAGGAATTACCGTTTATGAGCTATATTGGTTTAAATAAAAAAAGTTACGTTTGAAACCGCTATTTTCTCTCAACTTTGTTTTTTTTCCAATAATCATTGACAGCTAATTTAATTTAATTTAATTTATTTGATTCTTTTAATTCTAAAATGTAAATTGGCTAAATCATAAATCAGTAAATTATAAGTTGACAAATCTATGATCTATTGTTTTTCCCAGCCAGGAAGAAATTGAGTTTTTTTAATATTTAATTTTTCTTTATAAATTTTACTTGAAAATATAAGCTTAGAATTATTTTAATAACTGTAATTATTAGTATATAAATATATAGTAAACCATTTGAATAATAGTTGTGTACATATACTCTTTAATAGCCGCCCCCTATAAATATACAATTCAATCGATAGATTCCATTTGAAATGTGTGACCAACAAAGTGAATACTAAACCCATCCCCATTGGACATAATTCATCACCACCACCTCCACAATCGTAAATCTAGAAGGCTGTACATCCACATCTTATGCAACAGATAAAACTATAAATTTCACAGCTCGAAATGTGAAAAGATTCATGGCCTTGTAAATAATACTACTCCAATATTTGAATGTTGTTTTTTTTTTTAAAATAAAAATAATTAAATTAATTTATTAACCTAATAAGATTTTTAAAAAAATACATCTAACGTAATTTTAATTTTTTTTTTTTTTTTTTTTTTTGAGCCAATGTTTCTCCTTTACATAAAATTACTAGAATCCCCCGTCGCGGTTTCACCCGTTCTCATAAATAAAGAACTCAGATAATTTTAACTAATAATTGAAGTTATATTTGGTTGGATGTATTTTCTAACCATAAAAGTTTATGACGGTGTGGTAAACCTTTTTTTTTGTCACATATCACTGTACATTCAAATTATCAAAATATCGAACTTCACTATTGTAAACCTTCCTAGAACTATGACGATGATGTAGTTAAAATTTGATACATACTGGTTTAATAGTTTTACGATTGCAAAATGTTGCAAAATAGATCTATCTTTATCAGACGATTTTTAAACCTCACTGGGATCGACATATTTATGGATTTTTAAATAATAATTTAATTGAAAATAAGTAATCACTTTGTTATATATTTCTAGCTCTATATAACACCCTACCTTTGTAACCTCTTTTAAATGGCGCACGCCACCTATCGGTCAATTTTCAAACTTAAATGCGCACCGCATATTTATCGCTTTTTTAATAACAACTGAATTGAAAATCTGTATATTTTATTATTGCTAAACCTTCCTTGAACGAAGATGATGTAGTTAAAATTTGGTAAAGGTTAGTTAAGTAGTTTTCGCGGTTAGTGATCACAAACGAAAAATGGCTTGTCCTTTTATATAGTAGTATTAATATAGATTATTCAAGTTCTCAAATTATTTCTCTTTTATTTCATGACCAATAATGGTAATTCAATTTTTTTTTTCCTATCTTCTTTTAAATATTTAAAATTTTGAGTGAATTTTGAAATATAAACTTCCACCATACAACAGTAACTTTACAGCGGATAGCTGGTCGTTCAGTGTGGCTTTTCATTATTCTAATCATTTAAATGCATGAAAATAAAAATTAAACTTTATTCTGGGACTTGCTGACCCATAAGTATAATAATAAATAAATATAATATAATTTCTTAGGCATAACTCCTATATATTTATTTCTGAAACTACATGTTTCGGAGTCTTTGTACAATTAGTGATTGCCATCAAATTGGGCAATCACTGATTGTAAGAAGCCTGAAGATGGAGCAAAGACTCCGAAACATGTAGTCTCAAAAATAAATATATAGGAGTTATGCTTAAGAAATTATATTATAATTACATCTCATTCAGCATAAAAAGTTATATAATAATAAATAAATAAAAAAGTTCTTTATTTCTTCTGGGACCTTATGTCCCTTGACAATAAAAAATAATGTATAGTGAAGAGCCTTCAGAGCCTTAAAATAAAATAACATAGGATAATAAAATAGAAAAAAAAAACATAAAGATATTCATAAAAAGTAGTAAAAATACTTAAATTCAGTTTGTGCAAAAACAATAAAATTTTATGTATGTAAACTATTTATATTTTATATATCTAAAAAGGGGCTTTTGACAGTTTTCGTGGATCTGGATGGATAGTAGGTGGTTAAAGAAGAGGTATTTGGAAGTGGAGTGTGTATTTGAATAACGAATGGTGAAAGGGATGGAGTTCCATTGAGGAGAAGAAAATAAATTCAATTTCTCTCTAACCGGGAAAAACAATAGATCATGGATATGTATAATCTACTGTTTTTCCCAATTTACATTTTAGAATTTTGGACATATGGAATTGAGCTTTGGGGCTCAACTAAACCTTCTAATTCTTCCCGTATCCAATCCTTACAATCCAAAATCCTTCGAAAAATCCTTAATGCTCCCTACTTTGTCACCAATAAACTTATCCATAAAGATCTTAATGTCCCATTTGTTGCTGATTTAGCTCAGACCAGATACCTATCCTTCCATAGTAAGCTTCATAACCACTCAAATCCACTAGTCTCTCAACTAGATGTATATATTGTACAGTTGTAAATTTCAATAAAATGAGAAAAAAAAAAAAAAAAAAACATTTTAGAATTAAAAGGATCAAATTACTTAAATTAATAATTAAATTAAATTAACAATTTATCATTATTCGAAAAATATCAAGTTGTAAAACTATTAAACCCAACTATACCATATTTTAACTACAACATCATCATAGTTCTCGGAAGGTTTATAATAATACATTTTACTATAATAATAATTCAAATTTATATTCTCGAGTGCCAGAAACGAAGTTTGTCAAACTGTCATAGACTGTTATCGTTTTTTTTGTTTTTTTTTTATATCAATTTATTGAAATTTACAACTGTACAATTATATACATTAAGTAAATGAGCTGATAACGATTACAATCACATGTCAAATCTTGATAAGAACTATTCATCAGTAGCACTTCAATAAGAATTCTACACTAGAAGATCTCAAGGCCATCTTCTTTTCAGACGCCTCGGAGGATTATTGGGAATAGAGTGGGAAGCAAGTTGAGAAACTAATGGATTTGAGTGGTTATGGAGCTTACTATGAAAGGATAGGTATCTGGTTTGGGCTAATTCAGCAAGATATGGAACATTACGGTCTTTATGGATAAGTTTATTTGTAGCAAATTAAGGAGCATTAAGGATTTTTCGAAGTATTGGATACGAGAAGAATTAGAAGGTTTAGTTGAGCCCCAAAGCTCAGTTCCATATGTCCAAATAGGTCTGATAACTGCCATGTAAACGAGTCTTTTGTAGTAAAGCGGAAGGTTTGAGCGTTTGTCTAGTTCCAAGTTAAACGTTTAACGATTTTATTGATTAAACGTTAAACGATTCCAAGTTAAACGTTTGTCGAAGTGGAGTCCTAGGTAGCGGATCTGTTCAACAGGGATTAGTGGAATGTCATTAATGGATACTGTAGGACAGGAGGTCGTAGGTTTACGACTACTTTTATTGTTACAAATTAAAATCCAACTAAATGGAAGGATAAAATTATTTCTGGCCAATTGGATGCCTAATGATGCTTTTACGAACACTTCAAACATGCGGGAAAATATCATTGAAGAAGTAATGCTAAATTCCATATTTCAATACAAGATTTTTATCGATAAACAAATGAAATTCAATTATTAGTTCAAATAAATAATAAGTTATTTATTTATGATATTGGGCAAAGCCGTGACGGGTTATACTAGTGTTAAAACAAATCTAATGAGATCTGTTTGATTTCCTATATGTACATGTATACTAGCGCTCCAAACGAGAATTTAGAATTCTCTAGTCATAATTTACATTATTTACCTACTCTTTATAGTAGAATGTACAAAAAAAAAAAATTACCTATCACCAAAATCCTTCTGCCTAGTTTAAACGGCGATCGATTCATGTTCTCTGGTGAAATTCGATAAAGGAGTTCTGACAATGGCAGTGGCTAGCACCTCTAATGTTTGGAGTGTTTGCGGCTTAGCGTCCCACTCCAAGTACTCCAAGTACCACTGGCGCTGCGAGAGAGAACCTTTAGTACCTCCTAGGCACCTCATATGTGAAATAGTTTAAAAGTCATTCCTCTTTCTTAAATCAGAATTATCAAATATAGGTATAAATATATCATTTATAAAAGTGCTTACGCGTACAACGGTTTCAATAAACCTCGCCCTAGTAGGTCAATTGTTGAAAAAATGTCGTGAAATTCTTCATTATTATTCAAAACATCGAGGTAGACCGACTTAAAATTTTGAAAAAAAAAAAAAAAAAAAAATTCCATCTTTACTACTATATAAAAGGGCAAGCCATTTTTCGTTTATGAACACTACTAAACCAATCTGTACCAAATTTTATAACTGAATCATCTTCATAGTTGTAGAAAGGTTTAGAAATAATAAAATTTACTCATTTTTATTATAAAAGCGATATGTGGCTCATAGTGAATTTTGAAAATTTACCGATAGGTTTCCGATTAGGTTGTGAGGTTTCCGTATCAGAAATTTAATGTAGTATAATCATAAGGTATTAGTTGACTGCAAAGTATTTAGAGATTTAGATTGTTTGGGTAGGCAGTCATACACAGCAATTCAAAATAATATTTTAATTTATAATGCCGACGTTTCGACTTGCATTGCAAGCCTTCATCAGGGCAAGAAGAAAATAAAACAAGCAAAAAGGTAAAACTAGATTGTAGAGAATATATAAAAACACACAAAAAAAACAAAACAAAAGTTTGAAAAGAATAAATGTATAAGAGTAAAGACAATAACATAAAGGCAATATCTAAGAGCAATGAAGATAATACATAAAGACTATTGAATTAAGGTTAAAATGAAAAGAAATTAAAATGAGTGATAGTTACTTAAAAGCTAATGAGTAATTTCAACAAAATAATTGGTAAACATAAAAAATGAGTAGATACAATGTTGTTGAGATAATGAGGACAAGTTAATGAGTTAGTATTTGAAGGTCATGGAGACAATACATACATACTATGGGGTCACCTGTGGTGTAGTGGTTAGCATAGTAACCTACTAAACCCAAGATCGCGGGTTCGCAACCCGGCAGATGACCTTAGGATTTTTTAAAGGGAGTAAAAAATCCTCAGCTATGCCGTCCTTCGGAAGGGACGTAAAATGGGGGTCCCGAGCCTGTGCGATGTCAGGTACTCGTTAAAGATCCCTATCCTAATTATACCTGGATAGGCAAAATTTAGGACTCCCACCGTAGCATCGTCCGATTAGCCATAGCAGCATAAAGTGACGTAAAACGAAATAAACAAACATACATACTATTGCATTAATCTGAAATGAAAAGAAATTAAATTAACTATCACTAAAGAAATTAACTATCACTCTTTTTAATTTCTTTATAATTCAAATTAATTCAATAGTATGTATGAATTGTCTCCATGACCTTTAAGATCAGGAAACTCTAAATCATTATTCGAAATAAATAACGTTGTGAACAGCAACACTAACAGAAGCAGAGATTGTCAAAATGTTAGATGTTTGTTAAGGATGAAAAAACGTTACACCACAAAAGTATAGAACCTAGCTAAAAGACATATCAATGTAAAAAATCATGAGTATAAGAATATGGAAATGAGAAACATATATTCTGATCCGTTGGTGATATCTAAACATTCTAAACATGTTGTAATACGTTCCCTTACGATATGTTCGCATGAAAACTCAGCATTCGAGTTCCGAAGAAAACCTGAAGTAAATCGGGATTTGATCCTTGAAGAGAACTCAACGGCAGAGGCAATTTAGATTAGACTTTTAGGAAATACCTTACAATTAGTAATTTAGATAAGAGAGGTGGGAACTCACTGATTGAATAGTTATCAATTCAATATTTTCGAAGTTAGCTCAGACTATATCATTCATCTGGGAAATTACAATTTCATTTTATTTGAAATATATTATTATCGGCCAAACCAATAGAGCTAGAGTGCGTCATTGCATTTTAGAGTGTGCAAAAAACTTTATACCAAAAAAGACCGCAGTCAGCTCTTAAACGCTAGGTAACAGCGACAAAAGCTATAAAACAAAAAATATACTACATTAGAGATTTATATCGTTGGGGTGGGCAGTCATAGATACACAGTAATTCAAAATAATATTTTAATTTATAAATTCGACTACTTCAACATTAACATGACAAACGTTCCAACCTTCCAATTAATTACAAAAGATTCATTTACATAACAATAATTAGAACAATTTGGATATTCGGAGTTGAACTTTGGGGCTCCACTAAATCATCCAATTCATCTCGTATCCAATCCTTACAATCCAAAATCCTTTGAAAAATCCTTACTTCGTAACAAACAAAGTTATCCACAAAGATCTTAATATACCTTACGTTTCTGACTTAGCTCAAATCTGATATCAATCCTTTCATAGCAAACTCCACAACCATTCAAATTCATTAGTATCACAAATTGCTTCTCATTGCTGATAATCTGGATCCATCCACAATCGCATGCTACAAAAATTGTCCTGTTACCTCCATAGATGTAGAACGTTCCTTTTCTTTGCTAAAGAACATTTTATTAAGTGACAGGCGGCATAATTTTACTGAGAAACATTTTGAAATTTATAATGACGTACATTTTCACGAAACTTTTAAAAACTAATTTATTTTTCAAAAGCATTTAATTATATTTTGATTTCACGTAAAAGGAAATTTTAATAAGAATATTTTATATTTCTTCTAATTTTTTTTTTTTTTTTATTGAGAAAGTATTACAATCTGCCTCAATGTGGACAATAGGTAATATGGATGACTAAATGGATCCATTCGCACACTATTTACAATAAAAAAATAAATGCAAAGAATAGATAAAAAAAATAAAATAAAATAATAATAAGAAAATAAACAAAGTATCTCAAACTATACAATACATAAAGCTAAGAAAATAAAAAATAAAAAATCTATAAAATAAGTAACAAGACATAAAAAAAAAATAAATAAATAAAAAATTTAAATTAAATTAAATCTTAAAATACATTCATACTTTATTTACACTATATTAAAATCTGAGGGATCCCCCAACCAGACTTGTCCCTCCACTTTTGGAGGGACAAGCCAGGCCCCAAGAGATCCCAGCGCTTCTCTCTCAGCTGCGTCACTAGTATAATATAACACCAGTGGAGGCTGTGTGAGAGCGCTAAACTACAGTCACTCAGAGCATGAGCGGATAAGCTGGCCATTGCCAGGACTCCATGACGAAATTTATAATAGGTCACGAGGCCACTGACTTTTTAACCAGCGAGGAGGATTATAAGGGTGAGTGGAGCTGGATAGGGATTGTGCTAGTGGATTAAGATGATGAGAAAGTTTTTGATAAAATTTTGAAAATTTGACAGGTATGGATTCTAGGACAAAAGGTATATTAAGATCGTTATGTAAGGTTTTGTTGGAGACATAATATGGGGCATTGGTTATGGTTCTTAGGAATTTGGAATGGAAGGATTGGATACGTTTGATGTTCGAGTATTTTGCTGCCCCCCAAATTTCTAGTCCGTTGGTCCAGATAGGCTTTAGGATAGTCTTGTAAATCATAAGCTTGTTGTCTATTGAAAGTTTTGAAGTTTTGCATAGTATGGGGTATAGTTGGCTGAATCTTCTGTTAAGTTCTTGTCTTTTAAGTCTAGTATGTGGGTTCCAAGTGAGTCTTTTGTCTAAGATGAATCCAAGATATCGCACTGTATCAGATCTGGGTAATGGGATCTTATTGAATAGGATAGTTTGGCAGGAACTACGGCGTAGTCTTCTAATTAACAATTTTTTTTTCATCTCCTTTTTTTCCCAAATTTTAAAGTATTTTAAATTGAATTAAATCTAAAACGAAACGTTTGTCGAAATGGCCTTAAGTTTATTCAAGGTTGGTTAAGTTTTGCATATTTGTGTAAATAAATGGATTGCTGCATGTATTAAGTTTTTAAATTCACGTTTTGAGTTTTTTGCTGCACGATTTTGCATATTTTGAGTTGTTTACTCCACATTTTTTGATTTTGTACTGCACAAAAATCCGGTCTCTAGTTATAACTATTCTTAAAAGGCAATGGCTCCAGAATAAAATTTATTTTCATTTCATATTTCCATATTTACAATTCAGATTGAACTTCACTTTAATTTATTAATTCAAGTTTTTATTCTTGTTTTTTTTTATTTCAAATATATATTTTATTTAAAGATTTCTTGGACGCTTTATCTGAATATAGGAGTCGTTCGATAAGAGAAAAAGCCGGTTCCTACGAAAGAAGAAGAGGTTCGGATGGGGATGGGGGATGGGGGAGAGAGGTTGTGGATATGGCAAAGACAGGATAGGTATTAATATGGATCCGTTCCCTAGTCCTGGGGGGGGGGGGGGGGGGGTGAGCACTTTGCGAGGCCATTCTTCAACCTCCCAGTCAGATTAAGGGCTTTTTTCCTGTTTTTACCACATTTATTGCACGCCCTCGTGTGTTCCTCTCCGGGCGGATATTTAGGAAATTTTTTATACCAATGGAAATATAAAAGGGTGACATAAATTTAGAATTATTATTGCGAAAACTTCAAAGACAAAAAAAAAAAAAGAAGAAGAGAGAGGTGAAACATTTCATCGAAAATTATAACCGTACAGGTGAATGAATCAAAATGCTTTTTAATCAAGAAAAGACATTGCTCTAATTCAGTAGGCTACCCTTTATCCGGTGATATTGGGACCGGATGCGGGAAAACGGGAAAAAGAAACCATCAATTACAAAAAAAAAAAAAAAAAAAAAAATATGTTTTTGCCTGACTGGAAAAAACAATAGATCATGGATATGTCTGTTTATAATCTACTGCGTTTCCCAATTAACTTTTTAAATTAAAATGATTAAATCACCTTAATTAATAATCAAAGTACGTATAAAAGAAAAACCGTTAAAATAACACAATTACCGCCAAATTTTGATCCTCTTCAGGGCACAGCGTAATACAGTACACTAAAATTTAATAGATTGTTTGGAGGGGCCCCATCATTCAAAAGCATTAAATGAGGTTAAAATAAAAAATAATTGTAATAAAGGAAAGTAAATTACTTTTTTTTTAATAGATTTGTTTAATATTAGACTAATAAAAATAAAAAATAACAAAAAAAAAAACAGCGAATTTAAATTTTTTTAAATATGTCTATCTAACCTGAAAAGGGTTAAAGTATGTATCTGTGTTATCTTCTAAGTAGGGAAAACAGAAACTTACGTTATATACAACAATAGACTATTTTTTTTTTTTTTTTTTTTAATGTAGAAATGTTTTAGCTATACATATTTACTAGCTATTTAAGTACAAATAAAAAAATCCTTATAGTATCTTAGCCTGTGTGTAAGCTACAGAGGCAAATCCTATCAAATTTAATCTAGTACGATTTTGAATATAACAAGCATTTCTTTAGAACCAACAGTAAAGCAGATTTTTTATGGAAACGTCTAAAAGTTAGAAATATTTGACGCTTTGACGCAACCAATTAGCGAGCAGTGGGAATTCAAGATCCAAAACTTGAATTTTCCGTACCCAAGCACAAAACTACACCATATAAGAAATCAAAACTATCGGAATATTTGCATACCGAAATGAACAATTCCCCCTCCCCCGAACTACGTCCGCGAGAAAGTCGAATTACCCGGAGTGTTGAACCAGCGGTAGTCGGATTAGTGAGGTTATGCTGAATTTTTATTGTTATACAATTATTATCCTAATTTATTTTACATGTATTATATGAACAACGTCATAAAGTTTTCGAAAATAAATTACTGCGTAGAATATTTTGCTCAAAATAACGTAGGATACACATACTTGAGAATTTAGAAGGCTTCGCAATGCTAAATCGAGGGACTTCATCGAGTAAATATTGTACAGGTAATAGCAGCGTGATGTTCCATTAAACGAAAACATAAACAGCTGAAATTTAAACAACAGCTAAATTACGCTCAGTAGAGGTCATAAGCTTTAGTGTTAAATGATGTAATCGGGTGCGTTTTCAAAACTAACGCGCTCAAGGACTACTACGCGAAAATAGTACTCTGTTGCCTATAACTCCCAACCTTTTTCTTCGATCTAAAACACCTTTTTTTTATCTGAAAGCTGGTTAAATTTACTATTAGACACCACATATAAAGTTTTGTTCAAGTCCCGTAAAATACCCATGCCAGCACGCTAACACACGCGTACTGTTGTGAAATTTTTTTGGCACATATTTCGCGGTAACTCCGAAACTATATTGTATCTGAAAACTGGTTAAATTTAATATTAGATTTTTATACGAAATTTTGATTAAATCACGTGAAACGTGAATGTTTTGGCAAAATATGACTTGCCACCAACAGTGGGACTTGTATACAAAATTTTTGAGGCCGAAGAACATCCTTGGCCACTCTCTCCATCCACTGTATGGCAACACTGGTCAGAAAGAGACATTCTCTCTTTTAAGTCGTAAGTGCAAATAGTTTTAAGATTTCTTTACTACATGATTTAGGTGAGCCCCATCACCTAAATATACTCTTTCTGAAACCCACAGCTCAAGATATCATCACAAACTTCCTGTTGGCCTTACAGTGTACCCAGTACAGAAAAAGGCCAAACATCCCTAGCAATTTCTAAATTCCATCAAACTCAAGAAATCGGGGCTAGGAAAAAAAAAAAAAAAAAAAAAAAAGGGACATAAATGCGTCATTGGCTTCTAGACTAATAAGGACACAAAAACTGTTTCATGTTTGAATTAAAGGGACATCTCTCATGCCCAAGCTCTCCAGGAGGAAACAGAAAAGTAACTGGATGAGAGACCTGCTAACATAAAAGTAAAGCAAAGACAAGTGCTTCCACTGGGCACTATCTCCCCTCATGCCTAACATGCGTTTTTTTTTGTTTTTTTTGTTTTTTTCAATTCAGCCCATCAGTTGATGGTAAATTTTTAACAGCTGCGGATTTCAAAAAGTAAAAGTGAAAATTTAGAAGAAAAAAAAGATGGCTTCGTAAACCCAAATAATATATTACAAAATGGCTTCTATCAGAGATTGAAATTGTAATTTCCCAGATAAATAATATAGCCTGAGCTAACTTTGAAAATATTCAATTAATGACTATTCAATTAGTGAACAAAGTCGCTACTTCTCTTATCTCAATTACTAAGTTATTTCCTAAAAGTCTAATCTAAATTGCCTCTACCGTTGAGTTCTCTTCAAGAATCAAATCCTGATTAACTCCAGAATCGGTTCGGAACTCGAACGGTTTTAATGCGAACAGAGTATAAGGAACCTAATATAGGAAAAAAAGTTAATCGCCTCAATATAAGATCAGTTAATTGTAATATGTCGAACAACTTTCTCTTATTTCCGTATTCTCATATTAATTTTTTTTTTTTTAATTAAACAAAAATAAAAAAACCTAGCGAACCCAAAGCCTCGAAGTCGACACCACCAATCTCTGACTATACACCAACCCCCTCCATCCCATTC
This sequence comes from Euschistus heros, assembly GCA_003667255.2. Taxonomy (NCBI): domain Eukaryota; kingdom Metazoa; phylum Arthropoda; class Insecta; order Hemiptera; family Pentatomidae; genus Euschistus; species Euschistus heros. Next base: position 844,471 of record RCWM02000082.1, read on the forward strand.
AATCAAAACCACCAGTCAGCTCCGACTCCATTGTCATGAACATTGTACCAGAACTATATTTATCAGATAAATGTGTCGTATCTCAATATTGTGGAACCTTTTAAATTTTCCAGTGGCCTCATCATTCTTTGGTTCAAATACTCTGCTAAATATTTTATTTTAGAAAGCTGTAAACGTGAACTGAGAAGTTTTGAAACGAGAAATAAAGTAACGTTTCCGGCTTGTGATCTTGCGTTTATTTCTTCTAGAGTTTTATTTTGCCTTTATTCAAATTTAGTAATCATTTATTTGAATATTTATATTTTCCATTGCATGAATAAAACAACAAGAAACTTTCAGTCGTGTTCGACTTCTTCCACATTTACTTGACAAACGTTCAAACCTTCCAATTAATTACAAAAGAACCCATTTACATAACAATAATTAGACCAATTTGAACATAAGGAGTTGAGCTTTGGGGCCCCATTATACCATCCAATTCATCTCGTATCCAATCCTTACACTCCAAAATCCTTAGAAAAATCCTCAATGCTCCTTATTTCGTCACAAACAAACTTCTCCACACATAGATCTTAATATACCTTAAGTTTCTGACTTAGCCCAAACCAGGTATCTATCCTCTCATAGCAAACTTCACAACCATTCAAATCCATTAGTGCCATAACTTTCTTCTCACTCCATTTCAGATAACCCTCCGAGGTGCCTGAAAAGAAGATGGCCTCGAGAACTTCTAATATAGTGCTTCATTATATAGAACCTTTATAAGTCCTACCAATGGGTAGCTTCTTTAAAAACAAGTGACGTGCCATTTTTATCATTATCATCATATTTGGTTGATGTATTATATTTTTATATTGTATGTATAGTTGCAAATATCAATAAATATATTAAAAAAATCAATAAAAAAATATTTTCCCTTCATTAATTTTTATTTGTAATATTTTCCTATTTGTTTTATAATATATCCTATATAGTTCCATTTTGTTTTCTTTCATATACTGTATGTATAGATTCATCTCTATTGCTTTCTTCAATGAGAGGCAGATTGTAAAATATTGTCGTTAAAAGCATATTTTCTAAATAAATATATTCTTTAAAAAACCTGTACTACTGCAACCCACAAGGGCTCTTGGATTCAGTACTTTGGTAAAGTTGTGCAGTTTCTTGATGCAATGGTTATGAAAGAAAGAGATTAGTTTTGGATGACGTTTAGCCTCTCTTCTTTTAATTTACGGTTATTCTGCTGCATCGGCTTAACGTCAAGCCATAGTATAGAATAGAAAAAAAAAATTATTCTGGGACAGAGTTCCTTAAGAATAACATTTACATGGCAGAAAATAAATCATATCTGGCCTAGATATTAATAAAATAACATAATATGAAGTGAATACAAAATAATAAAATAACATGAAGAGGGAAAAGTCTATACATATATATAAACACACACACACACACAAAGACATACATATACAGGGTGTGTTTCTCTTAGTGTAAAAAAAAAAAATAGGGGAAACTAGACCAAAAATGAAGAAGAATGCCGTATACCTTACTTGTCTATTCCAATCCGTTGACATTTTCGGATTTAGCATTAAATTTCCTATAAGAGTACATGTAACCTTGAATTTTATAAACTTGGGACCTAAAGAACAGCTTTATCTTCACTTTATTTAGGGAAGTTACAATGTCTTATAATACTTCAACACTCACTGCTTTTCGAAAAAACTATCCACAAAAATGCAAATCTCACAAAAACTTGCAAATTTAACCAGCTTTTAAATGGTGTGATCAAATTAATGATTCTGTATCGATTTCATGGAGAAATTTACTTTTAAAACTGGAAAAATCGTTGGTCTACTTATATTTGTACTGCTTTCGAATAATTTGGAAGAGCACCATGGTGTAGGAAAATCATATTTTGCCGAACTTAAGGAATAATATCGTGATGAAGGTGTGGTAGGATATTTTGTAACAAATCCTAGTAATATCACCATTTTGTTGAGCCAACTATAATTTTCCAACACTATTCGACAGCAGTAACCCGAAAATGAGGTCAAACTTTGAAAAATGTTTCAGCAAAGTGGAGATATTTTTAATAGAAAAAAAAAGTGGTTTCCTCAAAAAAAGTCTTTGAATCAACTGATATCTGCAACGGATTGGAATAGATAGGTCAGGTCTGCGGCATTTTTCTTCATTTTTGATATAGTTTTACCCAATTTTTTTTTGTTACAGTAAGAGTAACTCACCCTGTATACATAAACTATATATACAGTCAGTATAGGAAAATATATAATATACAAATTTGATTGAACAATAGATTTCTGAAGTAACACATAGTGAAGTATGAAAATACAAATAATTAGCAAATACCTAATATTTGTAGAGAGGAAACAGAAAAAAAAATATAATGAAAAATAAAAATGAAAATTATCTGAATAACAGTGAAATGTTAAAGAATATTGAATTATTTTGAAGAAAATAATTTGTTTAAGAATGTGATTTGTTTAATACTGATACAAATAAGAACAAAAAAAAAAAATTTAAATCCTCCATTTTCTCTCAAATGTTATGGTACATTTAAAAGTTAAACATAATTTTTTTTTTTTCCACAAATTTTTCTAATGCCTTGTGTAAAAGGAGAAAAAAAATAAACCAATATTACTAACGAATTTCATAAGTTTTTCAAATTATTTTCTGAATATTAGACTTTTTCGGCTGAATAGACCAAGTCATCGGAGGAAAATTGGGACTTAAATCCGTGATATCAATCTAGCAGTGACGGACGGAAATTTGGCCGACAAAGCACTTCCTTCATCAATGACAATCGAGGAGTAAGCGATGGTAGATGGGAGGGTTCTGGGGAGGATCTGAGAGGGACTGTTTATTAGTTCAGTCAAAGTTTAATAAATAATATATATTATTTCAATTTTATTTAGCTGAAAAAATCAAATAAAATTTATGAAATTCATAGTAAAAAAAAAATATTTTTCTTTTGAAGCAATAAATAATTTATTTCTTCCCCATTCTGATCCGTCGAGTTTTACCTTTTAATAAGTCCAATTATTGAAATTTACAACATTACAAAATATATACATCAAGTAAATTTTTTGAGAAAGATTACAATAACATGACAAAACATGAAAAGAACTACTCATCAGTAGCACTTCAATAAAAATTCTACACAAGGTCTCAAGGCCATCTTCTTTTTAGACGCCTCGGAGGATTATTAGGAATGGAAAGGTAGCATGTTGAGAAACTAGTTTTGAGTGGTTATAGAGCTTACTATGGAAGGATAGGTATGTGGTTTGGGCTAAATCATATGGAACATTAAGATCTTTATGGAAAAGTATATTGGTGACAAAGTAAGAAGCAGTGAGGATTTTTCGAAGGATTTTGGATTTAGGATGGAATACGAGATGAATTGCATGGTTCAGTAGAGCACAAAACCTCAACTCCGTACATTCAAATAGGTCTAATCACAGTCATGTATATGAGTCTTTTGTAATTAACTGGGAGCTTTAAACGTTTTTCAAGTAAATTTTGAAGTAGTCTGTAACGATGGGCAGTTTCTTGTTTTAGTTCTGTATGTGCATTCCAAGTTAGACGGTTGTCCAAGTGGAGTCCTAGGTAGCGGATCTGTTCAACAGGGATCAGTGGAAATCATAAAAGGATACTGTAGGATATGAAGTCGTAGGTGTACGACGTAGGGTAAAGGTTATTTGGTGAGATTTGTTTGGATTATTTTTGATTCTTCATTTTTGACAGCATTCTTGAAGGCTTAAGGATATGGGATTGAGGTGTTTGGGAAGCACTCCCATCCCATATCCTAAATCTGCAAAGTATTTTATAACTGAAAAAACTCTAGTTATACCGGTTTTTGTATTTCCTGAAATGTTTTACGACTTGCATATACGAGTTACATGATCAAAAATAATGACACCTATCCTTGTAGAATAACGGTGCCTTCAAACTTAATAGTTTTTTACTCTTGAGAGTGAAAATCTCTCTGTTAATGTGTGAATAAAAACACATTGTATTTAACTAACTAAAATCATATGATAACAAGAGAAAGATTATAGTGACTCAGTGTTGCCATAATACTTCACCTCTTTAAAAAAATACGAAATAATCGTGCAATGAATGAAAGTTTACAGAAACTCAGTGTTGCCACAAAGTTACAGCGACTCAGTGTTGCCACATAAACATTAAAGAAAATTAATTATCTACTTCTCGTGTAGAGAAAGAGATACGAGAATGTTCCTTAATAAGGAGTATTTGTGGAAGGAAAGTTTGTTAGGTTAGGCTGCGGCATGGCCCGGAGGCAGGTGGTCCAAGAATGACATAGCTAATTCAATATAGTCCCGCCCCCCCCCCCCCCTCCCTCGATATTCTCCTTCCAAATGCTGCCATTTTTCTAAAATTTATTTCTGTCGATACCCTGCTTCCGCTCTACCGTCCTTAGTAAATATTTCCAAAATCCTGCCGTGTTTTGGAGCCTCTAACAGACTGATTCTATGACTGATAATTAAATTGAAAAGCGCCAACAGCATAGTGCTAATTATAGATACCAATTGAGATAACTTAATATTTAAAACTGAAAGGAACAGCTAATAAAAAAAAAAGAAAGGTAATGAAATCGTTGATTACACATTTTAGAAATTCAGAATCCACTGATTCGGAAACAGATTGTCCCAACATCCAGTTAATTCGGCCAAGAATGAAACAAGAAAATTTAATTTAAATTATTATAAATAAGTCTAAATTTTAAACTTCCATATAGTGCTACACATTGACAATGTAAAAGAAAATTATAAATCCGACGTTTTGAAAAATCTTGATCGGTCTAAATAAAGCTTTATGGTGCAATAAGCAGGTATTATCTTTGCATCGTTGCAAAATGGATTGTTCTTGTTTACTAGAGCTTGGTACTTTGCACTTAAAACTGCCTAACCTCTATTTAGCCGTTCACAGTAAAGGTTTGAGTAGTGAAAAATTTTACTTTTAGATACTTCTTAAACTAGCTGTGAACTATAATCACTTATTCTTTATTTTACGTTCATTCTTTTGTCACCAAGTTCTTCAAAGAAAGGTAGTTTATAAGCAAAATTATTATGACAATTTTAGCCAGGAAAGATTTTGAGTAAAATGCTTTTTTTTAAATTAAAAAAAAATATCCATAAGAACAAATGATATTAAACACGCCATACATACATTTCAACATTTTTCGATATGAGTTAGCATGACACCACTATAAGGAACTACCAAGCAGCCCTTCCACAGGCACTCAGCGCTATCTAGCCTCAAAAGTTGGAACTAAATCAATTCAACAAAGGTTTCTCAAGATAACTTTTGCTTTACCCCAGAAGTGGTTATACGATCGATAAGTGCTCTCAACTTCAAAAGCATGGGAATTTTTCTTTTTGTTTTTGTAATTAATTTCTACAAGTTTGATTTCATTTGAATTGCTAATGTTTGTAGTAAGTTTGTAGAACTAAAGATGAATGTCTAACATTTTTTACTAGCCTTCTAATAATGTTCCCTTCTCATTTAAATAAACTAAATATCAATTTAAAACTGTAAGTAAATATCGATAAATCCTTAATTCTTATTGGATTGTTAGGAAATTTAGCTTCCTTGTTTTCTTTAAAATATCTCTCCCTGTAATAAACTATTTATATTTAAGAAATTATTTTTTGTATCGATGTCAGTATTTATTAATCCTCTACTAAAGAAAATATATATATATATATATTTTAATGTTTACATGTGATTTCGATATAATTTCTATTAGTTTTCGTAGAATTTCTATTAGTCCAAGTTCTAACTCGGAAGGAACAGAGCCACGATGCGTAGATTTCAACATGGAACATGTTTTACCGGTGATGGGACCACCTCTGAAGTATGGCCTACCGATCAAAAAAAGAATCATCAAAATCGATCCATAATTGCATAAACCTGCATTATTTTCCGAACAACCCTACATGTATTTATTGATTAAAAAGAATGTATCGTTTAGCAAAGAAAATGAAGACAAAAAAAAATGGGCTTAATTTTTTACCTAAATGCACAGAACTAGATAAATATATGTTTTGGTCATACATCTTTTTTTTTGTGAAGAAGTGGATAAGGCAAATTACCTTGAAAACGTGTTGACTATTAAACTTGAAAACAGGATTATCAATATCTAAGTTGTGAAAAATTGGTTAGTAGTCCAGTCAATAAACATATTGTAGAGTGCATGAAATATGCAATTATTTCTTACTTCATAGCTTCGTTAGGATTAGTTAGAAGGTAATCATATTAAAAGTCCCACGCCCCTGGGGGGTGAGCTAACGGTGGGGGGGAGGAGAGCCCCCCGCCCCCCCATTTTTGGGGTTTTTCGATTGTATCTCGAAAACAGTGGATTCTAGAAAAATATGTCACAAACAATCGGAAGTCAAAAATTATCGCATATTTCATGCACTCTACACCCCTCATTTCAGCACTCTTTGGCTGGGGTCGCACTTATCCAAAATTTATTTTTTCCATCTAAAAGCTGGTTAAATTAAAATTTACGTACCTATATATTAAGCCTTGATCGAGTACCGTAATATGCCCATGATTAAAACTGCTTACTATTCTGAAATAAGTCTTTTTAGGCACATTTTTCACTATAACTCCAAATATGTTTATCCGATTTGAAACTTTTTTTCAACTGAAATCTAGTTAAATTTACTATCAGTACACAGATATACAGAAATTTTGATTTAGTCCCGTAATATACCCAAACCAGCCCACTGAAAATGTCAAAATCGTCATATTTTGCCAATACATATGTACATATTTAGCGTGCTGGTTAGTGTGTATTACAGGACTAAATCAAAATTTTTTATCGGGACCAGGGAAAATTGTCGATTTTTAATAACGTATATCTCGAAAACCGTTGAGGGCCCAAAAAATGGATCTTCTCTCCCCTCCCCCTTCCCTCACTGTTAGCTCAACCTCCAGGGATGGGGACTTTAAGTATTTTTATCTTCTAACTACTCTTAACAAAACTCTGAGGTCAAAAATAATCGCTTATTTCATGCACTCACTGATTGGACTATAAGTTCTGCTTCTTAATAAGGCTTTATAAAGTATCTACGATGAAAAGTAGACAGTTTTAACTAATCGCTTCTTCTCGGTAGCCAGGGACATTATAACTCGAATATGTGTAATTTTTATTCATTTAAATATATTATATTCTTGTATAGTTATTATTTTATAATGTTATACTTCCCCTGAAAAGAGGATATTGTAGAATTGAAGGGCATTGAAGACACTAGAGAGGGCGAGGAACAACTGCTGTTTACCCCCACTGGCCTTCATTATGTGGCTTGCGTTAAATCCCGGCTTAGCCCAAGGATTGCCTCTATCTCACGGGGACACTCCTCACGGCATTTCTTCTTTTTCTTTCCTTCATATTTTCTTCTCTCGTCCTTTCTATCATTTATATCCTTTTATTCCTTAGCTTTCCTTTTAGTCTGACATCTTTCAGGGGAAAAAAAATTGGAAGAAAACGGGGTTAAATTCTGTATTATTAATCTACTTCTATGAAGAAAACTCCCAATTCCAAATATTATTTTTTAATTTATTTTATAGATATTTACAACTGTATGGAATATACAAATAAATTACTTAAATACGTAAGAAAATGATTATAACGACGTGCTAATACATTGTAAAGAAACTATACATCAGTAGCACTTGAATAAATTTCCTTCTTATCTTAGGAGGAAAGGTATCTGCTTTGGGAAAATTCAGCAGCATACGGGTCATTTAGATTTTTATGGATGAGATTATTTGTAACATAATAAAGTGTATTTTACGAAGGATTTTGGATTGTAAGGATTGGATACGAGAAGAAATGGAAGGTATCATTTTTTTAATAGGCAGCAGCTAGAATCGTGATTTGAGCAACAATTAAATAACTTCTACATATGTTAAATATAATTACAGATTTCAAAAGTACGTCACAGCAGTTTGTGAACGTTCATATAAAATGACTTCACTGACCGATATTCTGAGCTTGGGTGGCTTTTTCCTAATTTCCGACAATACTTTCTGGGTACTTCCCTAATCCAATCATGAAAAGCCAGAAAAGCTTCTTATATTTAACATAAAGACATTAATATAATATTTTAAGCAGTCAAAATTAAATTTTAATTTATATATTGCCTTTATATAATTGTCTTAATGAATGTTCTTGATTCTCATACAGTTATTCTTTTCATACTTTTTTTATAGTCTTTGCAATTTTGTCATATCTTTTTGTTTGTTTTCTTTTTATTCAAATCGAAACGTTGGCATTATAAATTAAAATTTAATTTTAACTGCTTTGTATCTATGACTGCATAGCCCAAAACAAACTATATCTTTAAACAAATTCAGTTCGTATGTTCAGACATTCGCTTAAGGTCTCGTTCAATTTCCTATTGATTTCAATATGGTTGAATGGAACTATTTCCTTTTATATTCCTCCTAGTTCTAACAATTCTATTCTCAAAGCTAAGAGGCTATTAATATTCAATAAGCAACATTCACAAGAACCGGTTACAGAAATGTCTCTTCACGATACAACTGAGATAGTTTCTGTAAATAATATAAACTATAGAAGGCTGCTTCAGGGTATTAAAATGATTTTATAATCAGAACTATTTATTCCAGGCAGCTGGTACTTTTACCTTATGTTTAAGATACATATTTCCATTAAGTGATTATCATAATGTCTTATTTACACAAGTAACTGATTTGTATTTCAAATTATAATAAACATCATGTTTCAAATTATAATAAACATCTTCCGGTTTTAAAAGTAAATTTCTCCATGAAATCGATATGTGATCATAAATCTGACAATACCATATGAAAGCTGGTTAAATTTGCAAGTTTTGTGAGATTCGCAGTTTTTTTGGATAGTTTTTTCGAAAAACGGTGAGCGTTGACATTGTAACTTCCCTAAATAAGGTGAAGATCAAGCTGTTCTTTAGGTCCCAATTTTGTAAAATTCAAGGTTACATATACTTTGCTTATAATACATTTAATGCTAAATCCTAAAATGTGGTCAAAATTTGAAAAATGTTTAAACAAAGAGGAGATATTCCAGCTTTTAGGGCAAAAGACGTGGTTTTCCCAAAAAAGTCTTTGAACTATCGTATATCTGCAACGAATTGTAATAAAAAGGTAAGGTCTGAGGCATTTTTCTTCATTTTTGATCTAGCTTTACCACTTCTTTTTTTTTACACCAAGCATAGGTTGTGGTAATAGAGGTGTTTTTTAAATATTTATTTGTTAGTTTATATACCTAACTATATAATGTTGTAATTTTAATTTATTTATTTTTTGATGCCATCTTGGGTGAAATAAATATAAATCCATTTGAACAAGGTCTTCGATTCACGTGTAAATCACACCAGATGTAATCCTCGGCTGTTTCATCGATAGCTAGGGCTTCCCAGCTGTAACTTAAACCTTCCCCTTCAAAACTTTTTTTTTTTTGTATCGATTAGACAGCTAACAACCCCTATTATTCGAAGCTTTATCAAAGTAAAATCTTTTTGAAGTATTGAAAGATTCTCATAATCTTTCTTAATTTCACAAATAGGCAGTAGAAATCAATATTTGAACAACAACTAGATAATACAAATGAAATTATACAACATAGTTAAGTACGTCAATGCAGCTTGTGAACTTTCATATTAAATGAATTATAGTCATGTAACAATGTAAAGTACTTCATATATGGTTACATAAACAAGTGTAATTTTAAATACTGAAACCATTGTGAACAGAAAACCCAGAAGAGTTTCCTTTCACCAAGTCAGTATCCGATAAAATAGTAAATTATAACTGCCAATGTTATAAGTTAAAGGCATGTCAATTACTTGTAAAGCAACTACTTGTAGCAATTACTCGTAGCACTTCTATAAATGTTCTGTATTAGATTAGGCCCATCTTCTTTTGAAGCTCCTCGGAGGGTTTTCGGGAATAGAATGGGAAGGAAGTAAGAAGACTAGTGGATTCGAGTGTTTATTGTGATAGGATAGGTATCTGATTTAAGGCAAATCAGCAACATATAAGACATTGGGATTATTGTGTATAAGTTCATTTGTGACATAATAAAGAGGATTGAGGATTATTCGAAGGATTTTGGATTGTAAGGATTGGATAAGAGAAGAGTTGGAAAATTTAGTGGAGCCACAACATATGTCCAAATCATAACCCAAGCAACCACGTGCCATAAATCATTTTTATACTTATTATATTAGTATCAGCCAAATTAAGCAAAAAAGCTTAAATTTGGTATTTCTTTGATTTATAATAGAAAAAATGAGAATACATATAATTACAGATAATTCGTCTTATTCTGTAATCGTCAGGTTTTATTTTTTTTAAATTGGCAACTATAAATAACAAAATTAAATACGTTTGTAATTAATTTTTCCCCTTGCTACTTATTTAATCTTTAAACCACCTCATTTCGTTTGTCACTAAAAATACGCCTATATTTATACATTTTGTAAATCATTTCATACAAAAAAACAAACAGAACAAGCCTGGAGTCGATTCCTCCATAAGAGATGAAAGGAAGTTTGAGTGCAGTTGACGATTTCCCGGAATCAGTTAATACTGGAAAGCTCTTCCTACAAAAACATTAGCATCTGGCTCAGCAACTTCTGCTCCTCCAGGTTATAAAATGAGAAAAGACAAGCAAGAGGTAAGGAGCTGGTTAAACATGGATAGTACGGATGTGGGATATGAAATTTTAAATGACAATGGAATTATAGTACAAGTGCTGAGTGCAAGTAAATAATGCGTTTTTTGTCATTTCCGCTCAAGTCCAATGTGTACAATGTTCATCTGTTCGTTTTGGCATTCAATAAATTGCAAAAAAAAACAAAAACAATTATATAGTTTAAAATGCTTTTATGTTACTTCACCAGCAAAATTCTGTAATTCATTTCCGTTATTTCGCCAGCCCCTCTCCCCCACTCATGACGAATTATAGAGTTTCTACTGTATTTCGATTGCATTTATTTCGCCGCGTTGTAACCTTTGGAGTCCTACGTAGTGGAACTGTTCAACGGTGGTCAGTGGAATATTATTAAAGGATACTGTAAAACAGGAAGTCGTTGGTTTACGACGAAGGGTAAAGGTTATTTGATAAACTGTGTTTGGATATATTTTAATTCTCCATTCATGAGGTTTTGTGATATGTGATTTATTTATTTACTTATAACACACGCCTCATCAACGTTAGTGGTGAGGACGGTGAGAGACGGTGAGAGGACGGTGATTTGGGATGTCAGCTGTAAACACCGTGTATGGGACCTAGGATACTTCCTTGAGGAAAATCTTTAGATTGGGTAAAGAGAGGAAAATAGGAAAATTTATGGTTTACTTTGAAGGTTCTATAACTGAGATAGGATCGAATAATACGGAAATATGTTTAAGCTAGGAATTTATGGAGCTTAGACAAGCTCCAAGGAACAAAGGTTGTTCCTCTTAAATTTTAAGATCATTAGTCAGGTGAATGGGCAGTCAGTTCTTTAGGTTTTCACTATGACTGGTCGGTTTTTCTGTTCCTATAGGAAAAAGATTTAAAATGGTACTATTAGAAATATTTATATGGTCATTTAAACAAAAATCTGGATTGGTTTTGAACGATTTTATTATTTCTAATTATTCATAAATATTTAATTTTTGACTATTCTCTAGGTGATATATTAGTTTCACTCCAGAGTCCAAAGTGCTGATTTGAATTTTTTGTAGGTTTTTTTTTAACTGATGATGAATGTTAAACATTCGTAACTTGTCTCAAATCAATCCTAATTATATTTATCCTTCTATATAATCATCCGTACCTCAAGTCAAAATGAAAAAAAAAAAAGTCCATGTGAGAGCAAGATATTTTAGATTTGCCTCAAACTGACAATGCACTCCTTTCCACACCACCATAGAGGTAGAGTACTTGGTGTGCGTTTTTTTTTAACGTGGTATCCCCAATAGGCCTAATCCACCATCACCTAAATTATATTAACCGCAGACGAAACGGAGATATTCCATCAACAAATAAAATTACGGAGTGGAGTAAATTCTAAGTTTATTTTTCAATTTGATCGTTCGAAGTCGTCCGTAGTTTTTGTTATCGTTTCTTGATAACGTCACGAAGACGAAGCCTGTACATAGTAATTCAATATATGTCTAAAAAAAATGTGGAATAACTAAACAAAATATTTATCAGTAATAACTTATGTTAATTAAAGAAAATTAGACCCCCGCTTAAACAGTTAGGGCAAATAATACACTTAGCATATATAATTAAATGTGTACTTGCATTTCTGATGAATATATTTACATAATGTGTAATAAATTTTTTGCATTGGCTTAAAACAGTAAATCACACAATTATTTAAAATGAAATTTTATATTTAAATGGAAATGGAAAAAAATGAGACTTAGTTTAGCTTCCCGTCCTAATGAGAACGTATAAGCAGGAGTATACTTTCAAAAATTTTCCAGTATATGGTCCAAAGCACACTAATAATGATTAGAAATAGAAAATAAATAAATAATTTTTATGAAATATCTATACTTGGCTAATAAAACAATTCAAAACTACAATGAAAAGGCTTTTCTTTTTTCTTTTTTTTTTTTACTAGGTCATAAGACTACTATAAGTACCAAAACCATTTAGGTTACACAAATCTTTATGTAAATTTTTTTTTGTGTGTTTTTTTTTTCAAAGGACTGCTAATTAAAATTGGTACGTTTCATACAAATGAATATTGTGTACCCTTATATTCATATTCACAAATTATTGAAACTTATTACGATATAATAACAACCAAATTTTGTAATTGAAATGCATTAAAATTTTTTAGCTGATAAAAACAAAATGAACATTATAAATGGAAAAAATATAATTTAAAAATTAGTAATTTGAAGAAAAATTATAATATTATAATATGATATAATAATTTATTGTATCCAAACCACTTGGAAAACATAAGGTCAACCACAGTCATGAAAAGACACCATGCTAAGTTAGATATAGTAGAGAGATATAATTTTTATTTTTTTGAGGGACAACTCAAAATAGCATCTTTTTAGCACACTGATCTTATAACAATATGTTCTCAAAGTCACTGAAAATAATATTAAAGAATCTTATGAATATTTGTCTTATATTAATTTATTTTCATGTGATTAGTGAATACTACTATTGAAAAGAAATGTTTGAAATGTTTAAAAACAACAATTAAGAACAGTTTTTTTTTTGTAACAAAAACAGCTGATTTAAAAAAAATTATCCAATATTACTGATGTTTATATTGTTCTCACATCTAACGTACCTTTGATTTATTTCAAAATAACAAAACCCTAAATGGCCAAGTATTTATAAAATATAAAATAGAAAAAAATAATTGAAAATGGAATAAAATTTTTACTCACCTTCCGACTGAAACATGTATACACTGCAGGACTAAAATTTGGATACAACATTTAAAAAAACAATATTATGGTAACAAAACTCTTGACTCATATGATTTTTGGATTGTTGACACAATGCAACATAAAAACTGTAAATAATAAAAACCAATTAAAAATAATGACATTTTATAGTAAATTATACTGGCAATATCTAAACTCCTTATGCATAAAAAAAAAATAAATAAAAAAAAAAATTATACCTTATCGACCTCAAAACTATTTACTTAGACTACTCCAGTGTAAATGTTTTTGCTATTTGATCAATATTTTTTTTTTTTTTTTTTTTTTTTTTTTTTAAACGCTGACAAATCATTTTATTTTTCATTTGTATAAATATGAGCTAGCTAAGATAAAGGAAAAATCTTATTAGAAAAAAAATATTTTTTTTTTTTTTTATTAATAAAAGTGAATTGAATGTGAGCGTCTATTCAAATTTTTGGCCTGCGGTTTGTATACACATGTATACACATTATAAAACATTTTAAATTGCTTATTTGTGTGCTTGGATATGAATTATAAAACAAATTATGACAAAGCTTTTTCAAGAAATCATTCCCATTGTAGAACGCTTACAAAATCCCATCCTCAAATCAGATATAGCAGAGAGGAATTTTTTTTTTGAGGGATGACTAAGGATGGAACTTTTTCAGCACATGATGGAGATGATCTCCTGAAAATAATGATAAAAAATAATTAAATATGATATAACTAGACAATTTTATTTTAAAATATTATATTTGAAAATAAAATTAAACTATATACATAATTATATACACCAATGCCTTAGCGCACAGATGTGTTAAGTGCAACTTTTTGCATCATTACTTACTTGAACCATTAGATGTTCAGATATTCGCCAAAATCTTGTTTGAAGCGCTAATGTAAACTCAGATAATTCAAATAATTCGTGTTCACTATAAATAAACAAAAATTTTACCAGTTTCAAAGTTTCATGTTTAAATACTGTAAAATTTTAATTTCTGCACTTAACACATCTCCGAGCTAAGGCATCAATATAATAATGTATAATATTACCTTGTCGTACAAGTTTAAAATAATTTTAGTTTAAAAGTTAGTAGAGAAAGGAAAAAAAGCAGTCCCAAACATCCCTTTAAGTGTCCTAAGACCAGTAAGGGGCTTGGGGATGATTAGTAGAAAAAAAAGTTATGGAAACCCCTCCCCCTAACCTAAAAAAAAATTAGAAGTTCCAAACACCCCTTCAAGTGTTCTATGACTATTAAGGGGGTTTGGAGATAATAGGTAAAAAATAAATAAATAATTATAAAAAATTAAAGCAAAATACCCCCCCTCCAAATCATAAATAAACAGGAAATCATAATATAAATGTATACAAATACAGTATAAAAAAAACAAACCATGCAATGGTACTCACTGCGATTTTTATTTCATGATGTTCTGCGAAGCTTCTCAACTCTCATCTCTAACTAATATGACAAAAAAAATTTAGATTCATAATTATTTAATTGATATAATAAGATTCTAAAATTTTAATCCTGTTGCAATAACAAATTTACTCTCAAAATAAATTTATATGTCCAGAAAATATTAATATTACCAAATAAACTAATATACTATTTAATAATCAAAAGATAATTTTAAAAATAAGAATATTTCATTGAAAAAAAAATATAATAATCTTATCTACTATATATTTGTCAATTAAATTTATAAAAATACTTTAGAATAATTTAATAAAAGAATAAGAACATTTGTGTAATACGTGATGAGAGGAGCCCGCTGCTGTAGACTGAAGATCTTGAAGATCCTCAACTCTCACATAAAAATGAAAAAGAAAAAGAAACTAATAATTATAATTTCATTTGATTTAATAATAGTTATGACTGTATAATAACAAATAATAAATGAAAGTTTAAAAATTAATCTATTCAGTACTCATTGATCAGCTGTTAATAAATAAATATTTAAGCTTCATAAAACAAATTTACTCAAACATTGCTAATCAGCTGATTGAAAAAAAAAAAAGATTTTATTATTGTTTATATTTAAAAACTTAATAACAATTAATTGACTTTTTGTGAAAATATTTAAGAAAATCTTTTTGAAAAATTGAATACAAAATGAAAAAACAAGATACTAAAAATAAATAAATTTAGGAGTTTGTAAGAGGAGGCCGCTGACGAAGATATAAAAAATATATTTCACCCGCATGCTCCATGCAGCAAGCACTGCCCGCAATGGATAAGTAATACTAGATAATCTTCATTTTGAAATACATAATAAATTTACTATTCTTCATAATTTTTATTTACTTGATTATGTATTCAATATTAATAGAATAGAATATATTCGATAGTAATAAAAGATAAAACAGAAAGCTTGAAGAATAAAGAACTGAAGCCTTTAAAATGATAATGATAATAATTTAAATTTGTAATTTAAATAAGAAGCGTCCAAGTAAAATTTCAAATTCTTAAAAATAAAGCCAAAAAGTAATTCCAATAACTTTTGAGACAAATGAATAAATATACATATGGCCGTGCAATAAAAGTGATGACATTTTTTTAACCTGATATAAGAAATAAATATCACATGCTGTGTCCAAAGTGGGCAGTGACCATGGTCCAGCTCAGACACAAGTTAAAATTTAAATAACTTAAAATATTTAGTTTATAATATTTTATAAACATTACAGATGCAAAATTTATTAAAAATTATAAATCGTAATTAATGCAAAATAATATTGTAATGCAAAATTTATAATAAATTATAATAAATAAAACAGTATGGATTATTTATTTAAAAATTGTACTAATATTTTAAAAACAAGATTTAGTAACTTTGTACAATTTGAGGGTAGGACCATAGTACATAGTTAAGTTCCACTAACCTTGCACCACTTAAGGTGTCTGGATCGGAAGATCTGCGACGGTTGGAGTGCTGAAGATCTACCAGCAGTCAACTGCTACAACTCTGTAATACAAACATATATAGAATTAAACAAGAAAAATAAATTATATATATATTAACTTATAAATTTAGTCTAGGAGTCCTCTCTTCTTTCTTTCTTTTATAGAGAGTTATCTCTGATAATTGGTGGGTAACTTTAAAATGGAATAAAAACTTATTACTAGAAAAATTTAATCCTGAAACTCTAGCTATCAAATTTTGACATTCAAAATTAAATAGTATATCTCCCTTGTAATTTTACAAAATCTCTAAATGTTTTAATTGAAGAGTTTTAATTGTTGGCTGCAGATAAAAATATCTTGTAGATTTTTTGAGGTATCAGAAAAAGGAAAATAAGAATTGTTCAAAATTTGACTGTGACTATTACTTATACCTACCACCACTTGAAATAACATATTTTAAGTTGAAATAACTTAAAATAGATTTTCTGCCCACAGCTTGACTCAAACCCAGACCTTTAGAGCCTAGTGCCTTACTCTCTGAGCTACCACACCTCCATGGGACTATGTAGTACTCATAAATAGAACTATTAAATAAATATATATATTTCATACTAAAAACAACACATATTATATTTATAATCCTTCACAATGTATGAATAAACTGTCAAGGATTGTTGTCAATAGTAAGTAATTGAATATTAAGAGAGGACTAACTCTAATTATTTGTTAGAAATAGAAAAGATGAGTAAGTTATAAGTAGATCCTTATATTTCGAAGATAAAAAAGAAATTTATACATATTTGAACGATCAGAAGCTATAAACTACTGGGTTAGGTCCGATTACTTTCAGTGTTTTTTTTCTTGCTCTCTTTTTTAATATCAATATGCTCTGTTAATTAATACTAATGTTCTTTGTTATAAAACAATATTATCAGTTGGATTTATACTTATTTATGACTAAAGAAGCTGAACTGCTATTTTCTTGTCTATACTAATCATTCTTAGAATGAAAAATGAGAAACAGGTTTATTTTCATTCATTCATTAATTTGGTCAATTAATTGCTCATACATGGGTATTCTGAAGCACTTACTCAATTTGAAGTGAATACAATCATGAAGTGATTTAATTTTCATGTAAATGCATTTTTTAAAAAATAGAAATGATTGTTAAAAAAAAAAAAAAAATCAACAGACAGTAGTAACATGAGAAAATTTGAGGAACTGCTCAATAAACATCAATTCAGCACTGAGACAAAAATTTAAGTTTTCAACTAGCAATTGAAGCATTTGCGTCCATTTTTAGCTGGATTTGAGTTAATGGTGGTATTCAACCCACTTTGGACAAAACTTTAGATAGCATATTTGTTTCAAAAGAAGAAATGTTTAGATCACCCAAATAATGGTGATGAACAAGGTTCTAAATATTTTTCTCCTGGACCTGTCAATTCTTTTATAATTAATAGTTAACACCTTCACACCCTAACAATCAGCCAATTTTTTTTTTTTTTTTTTTTTATTTATTTATTTTTTTTTTTTTAATGGTTATCTACAATTCAGAACCACTCAAATAATTTTTAAAAAGACAAGAGTTCTCACGAACTTATGGAAGGGTTACAAGGGCTCTTTGAAATTTGATAACCAAATTTTAAATTCCAAAGTCGACTAATTAAAATTGGACATAATTCTATACTCTAAAAAATATAGATGCAGCTACACAAACCAAATGATTAAACTGTGACGGAAAATTCTGGTAAAACACTAGCTTATTCACATCAACTTGAGAAAATTCTTTGTTAGTGATTGAGAATTTAAGACTTAAAATTCAAAGAACAAAAATGAAATATTAAATAATAGAAGAAGAGGTATTATAAATAAAAGAAAACACTAAAACAATATAAGATAAAATTATCAAATGAGAAATAAAGTTTGGTATAACTTGCTCTAAAGGCAAGTGATCAATAGTTTCCTTCTTAGCAACCATATTTCTATTATTATATCTTCTTTCACGAATCTCATTGCGGTATAAGGTTCTTATATACTCCAACTAAAAGAGCAGAGATATGAGTCAATGATTATAGTTGATTGAAACCTAATATGTTATAGAAGAGGCATAATTTGAAAATTGGTATTGGTGAATGAATTGTCATTATTGTTGGAAGTGAGCGCCCCAGATTGGAAATAATACCTCTTTGATCATGTTGAGAAAATGTTATTTGCATCGTTCATAAACGTTCATACCTTCTATATTTTTTTATTATTATACCCTGTATTATATTTTATTACTTGTGTGGTATTTATAATGCATCAAAGGTCACTGACAATCATATAATTTATTTATATCCATAAGGTATTAGTTGACTGTGAAGTATTTAGAGTTGTAGATTGTTGGGGTAGGCAGTCATAGATACACAGCAATTCAAAATAATATTTTAAATTAAAATATTATTTTAATTGCTGTGTATCTATGACTGCCTGCCCAAACAATCTACAACTCTATAATTTATTTAGTTTATGGGGTGATATACCTTGCCATTAAGTCAAATAGAAGAATATAGTAAAATATAAAAAGTTTATTTTAAAATGTTAAAAGAATTTTTGATAAATTATTTATCAGCATATCTTGAAAAAACTTACTTGCTGCATCAGTTCCCGACACCTTCATTCGTCATCTTCGTCACAGATTTCTTCTTTCTTCAGAGACCTCTCCTACAAAGGGTTTGGAACTCTGTAAAGATTTCTTGAAGAAACTCCATGGTGCACTCGATGATGGAAAACTCCTATCGATAGAAGAAACGATTCGCATTCTTGATGACTGAGCATCTGATTTAATTGCTGAAGGAAAATCAAGATTCTAGATTCCAGCGATTCTTCATTCCGCCATTCTTCTTATGTAGCTTCTTCAAGTCTAAACCGTTTATCCTTCTTCCTCTGCGCTACCTTATTCGACATTCTCTCTAGCCATGCCCTCTTCATAACGACCTGTTCAGATTTCTATTGGAACAATCTTAGAAATGTCCGGTCTTCTTCTAAAGTTCATTCCATCTCTTGTAGATTCTGTGCCGCTCTCATTCTTGCAGAATGGTCGAAATGATTCGAATCCAGCTTTCTTGTGTTCAATCCATCCAGGAAAGGATCTATAGTCATTGGCGTCCATCAAGTCCTTAACTTCCTTGTAACTCTTCACTCTGACACGTTTCCCCACATCTGAACTTTCTTATCTTCTTACCAACTCTTTTCCCACAACATTGTTCTTACTTGTCCAATCATCGCTTTCCAACAGGAGAATCGGAGGAAGAGGAGGTGGAAGTACTCTACGCTCTCCATCTTTATGGGAATTCGAATCAGATCGTCGAAGTGATACTTTTGCAAGCTAAGCAGTTTTCGCATCACGGGTTTTCCGAGAAGAGAACTTTACTGAAGGAAGTTGGTAAATGACAAATGTACCGTGCTGTATGGATCTCTATTTTAATTATATTAACAAGATTAGATTAAGAAATAGATTAGGTGAAATACAGAAAACTATGAAAATTTATATTTCATTAAAAAATAAAATTGTAAAAATTCTATTATTGATCAAAAGAATTTTGCCCTACGAAAAATTACTAATACTTCATTATTTTAGAATCATAATTGTAATTTATCATTGTATTTTTGTATACATCAAAGCTACGTGGACTTGAATTACATCTATTTTTTTTTTTTTTTTTTTTAATCATCTTATTACGTTCTTAGTATGCAGCAATATTCTCAGGTGACAATAGAGTATCAAACCAAGTTACCCCTCAAATATTTACCTCTCTACTATATCTAACCTGGTTTGCTCTCTTATAGCACCAAAGAATGATACCTTGAAATATGACTAAAAAGTTTTAATGTTTTTTGGATGTGAATTAATTTACAATAATAAAAATAAACAGTTTCCCATAATCTTAATCATCAACCCACTACTCCAAATATAAATATTTTCATCTTGGAATGAGGAAAGAGCGAGCCTTATATAGCTTAATTAAAATTAATAGTGGCAATTTATATGAGACATGGAATGTTAAATTTTCGAATTTTAATAAGCATAGATGTTCAGATTACAAGATAGAACCGTAAGCAAATGTCTAAGCCACTCATATCTCCTAATAATGATAGAAATCCATTCAGCACGGTACATTTGTCATTTACCAACTTCCTTCAGTTGAGTTCTTTTCTCGGAAAACCCGTGATGCGAAAACTGCTTAGCTTGCAAAAGTATCACTTCGATGATCTGATTCGAATACCCATAAAGATGGAGAGCGTAGAGTACTTCAACCTCCTGTTCCTCCGATTCTCCTGTTGGAAAGCGATGATTGGACAAGTAAAAACAATGTTGAGGGAAAAGAGTCGGTAAGAAGATAAGAAAGTTCGGATGTGGGAAAACGTGTCAGAGTGAAGAGTTACAAGGAAATTAAGGACTTGATGTACGCCAATGACTATAGATCCTTTCCTGGATGGATTGAACACAAGAAAGCTGGATTCGAATCATTTCGACCATTCTGCAAGAATGAGAGCGGCACATAATCTACAAGAGATGGAATGAACTTTAGAAGAAGACCGGACATTTCTAAGATTGTTCCAATAGAAATCTGAACAGGTCGTTATGAAGAGGGCATGGCTAGAAGAATGTCGAATAAGGTAGCGCAGAGGAAGAAGGATAAACGGTTTAGACTTGAAGAAGCTACATAAGAAGAATGGCGGAATGAAGAATCGCTGGAATCTAGAATCTTGATTCTCCTTCAGAAATTAAATCAGATGCCCAGTCCTCAAGAGTGCGAGTCGTTTCTTCTATCTTTATGAGTTTTCCATCATCGAGTGCACCATGGAGTTCTTTCAAGGAATCTTTACAGAGTATCTCATTCTTAGTGGCAGCAGCGAGGCACTGTAAAAATAACAAATTACAAGTTATTAATTGATTATATTTGTAAAAATAAACTATAATATTAAATTAATAATAGCATACATTTTCATTTTTAATCATAATATGTAAGATATACAGGGTGACTAGAAAATAAATGCGGAGCCGGTATGGGGAGATAGTACAGGCTAGCTAATCTGAGGAGATTTTACTTTAAGAACTACTGTCCTAAAATTAGCCGTTTTCGAATTATACTTATTTTTAAGATTTTATAACATTAACGTCTTTCATGCGTTAAACATGTCATAAAACTTAAAAATGGGGTGTTTTATCTGATTTCTTTGTGGTTTTACAATTGATACTCAAATGAATATTATTGACGTTATCTCATGCAGTAAGCTTCAAAATAGTTCAATTTTTGTTTTAAAAAAAATCTTCGTTCACCTCAAAAACTTCAATTTACTAGAAACAAATCACCTACAAATTTTTCGTACAAAATAATTAGAAAACATCTACGTTTCATTACCTTTCAAAATTCAAAAAAAAATTGTGTGGGGTTGCATGTAAACATTAGTTTCTGATCAAAATCCTGTACCCACAATAGAATACCTCAGATACAGGATAATACATGCAGCACAAGAAATTGCCTCTCTTAGGAATTCGGCGGTGGTAAAGTCAGCTGTAATAAGAAGAGCACGTGTGTGTATTAGAAATAGAGGGCGCCACATTGAAAATGTATTATAAAAATAAAAAATGTAGTGTCAAACAAATTATCCTATATTAGAGTATGATTTTGTATTTGTAGTATTTTTATTGATTTTTCCTTCCACCTCTGTAATAGTCATATTTTTTCCATTTCTTAACCGATTTGAGATTTTTATACCTCATTTGAAAGGTAATGAAACGTAGATGCTATCTAATTATTTTGTAGTAAAAATGTGTAGGTGATTTTTTCTAGTAAATTGAAGTTTTTGAGATGAACGAAGATTTTTAAAACAAAAATTGAACTATTTTGAAGCTTAATGCATGAGATAATGTCAATAATATATATTTGAATATCAATTGCGGAACCAAAAAAAAAATCAGATAAAACACCCAATTTTTAAGTTTAATAACTTGCTTTACGTTTGAAGAGCGTTAATTTTATAAAATCTTAAAAATTAGTATAACTCGAAACCGGCTAATTTTCGGACAGTAGTTCTTATAGTAAAATCGACTCAGATTTGCCTGTACTATCTCCCCCTACCGGCACCGCATCTATTTTATAGTCACCCTGTATATGAAATGAAAATCTCTCTCTCTCTCTCCCTCTCACCCTCTCACCCTCTCACCCTCTCACCCTCTCTCCCTCACTCTCTCTCCCTCACTCCCTCACTCCCTCTCACCCTCTCACCCTCACTCCCTCTCTCCCTCTCTCCCTCTCTCCCTCTCTCCCTCTCTCCCTCGTTCCCTCTCCCTCTATATATATAAACATAAACAGTAAAACTTCGATATAATGATCTCTTTTATAACAATTTATTACCAGAATAAATATTATTTTTCATTTCATTTCAATTTCCCGGAATCAACGCTATTTTACAGGCCCCCGTACCAAATAGGAAATTTTCTAATGAAAGTTTGCTCATTGAGAAACACTTATTTCTCGTTTATAGCGCTCCGATGGAAGGTAAAAACACATTTTTGCGAACAACATATTCATTATTATTAGATAATATTATGTCAAAATTAAATTACATTTGTGTTCACAAAAATAAATTAAGTGTACAATGGAAATAAAACCAGAAAAGAAACAACACGTGCCATGATCTAATCGATTATGAAAACAGAATTTTATTTAATTATGACGATCACCTACAAAATGTTTCTGTGAATCCTAGTACACTTTTACAATACAAATTACGTTAAATAGTGGGCGTTTTGGATGCATTAAACTCAATTCATAAATTTTTTTTTTGTGCGATACGGAAGTAGAAGACGAAACTTTTAAAAATATTAATGAATTAGAAATCACTGATTTAAAAAAGAAGGATAGTTTGTGTTAAGCATAAAAAAATAGATTAATAATTTAGGTCAACGTGTTCATTTAAGTTTAATATTTCGTACATAATTATGCAAATATAATGATTATTGTTTAATTCAATATTTGTCTATCAATTTACAATAACTATATTTATCATTTTTAGCAGTTTTAATTATTTTTTTCCCGTTTATAACACTTTCTCGGGCACAGCGCTCTTTTTCTTCACTCCCTAGAAGAGCGTTATGACAAAGTTAAATAAATCAAATATTAATATTTCTTATAAAATTCCTCAAATCTTGTTTGCCTAGAAACAACCACAACATTAGTTAATCACATAATTTAAATATCCGTGAATTGCTCCATTTAAAATTAAATATAATAAGTAGTTATGCTTTATTACTATTATCTATAGATTAGATAATAATTACATGCATAAATACTAAAATAGATTAGTAGTGGGGGAATATGAGTAGTAAAATGGCTTTTTGCAATGTTTTAATGTACAACATATATTATTGAGAGAAAATAGGCTGTGCATTAATATATGTACCAAAAACTGTAATCTGATATTTTCTTAAAATTGAATCAACACCTTACTTCTGAATTTCTAAGGAAATTTATAATTGCTTTTTCTAGTAGTCATAAAAACTACAATTACTTACTAGAAATAGCAGATACAATGATTTTCTGTTAGAAGGAATTATTATAATTAATAGGTACTAAATAGTTGCACTGATGAAAATAACAATGATTGTCGTATGAAATGTACGAATATGCACAGACCTGTTTAAGAATCATCTAAAGCATATTAATAGTTAATACGATTTACTTATTTTATAGCAATAACCATAATTACAGAGGTCTCCTCTGGTGTGCGGCCGAAAATAGACTGAAGTCGAAGTACAAAATGTACGAACAGGCACAGACCTGCAAGGTCCAATGTCCAATGTCCAAAGTAAAGGAAAAGTAAAATGGCCGCCTAAAATATGCAAATTTTATTTTACGAAATATATAATTGAGGAAATATATTACTTTTAACAAATCACAGGGCCAATGTTAATTATTTAATTCATTCCATGCTTCAAGAATTTGTTAATACCATGATTTTTTTTACTTATTAAGTACCTCACTTCTAAATAATCGTGAAATTATTTCTTTACTTTCTCAGATAGTTTTAGAACTATCCATAGTATATTATCAATCAATATAATTAGCTAATGTTAAGCAAAAACTGCAATTACCGAGATCTTTATAGGGGTGCTGCCGAGAATAGACTGAAGTCGAAGTACAAAATGAACGAACATGCACAGACCTGCAATGTCCAATGTCCAAAGTAAAGGAAAAGTAAAATGGCCGCCTAAAATATGTAACTTTTACTCTACGAAATATGTACCTAATAGAGGAAATATATTACTTTTAACTTTTATTTTATTCCCTGATCCATTTTATGATTTTATTTTAAAAGTCAATAAGTACATTTCTTCTTTATTGGAGAGAAACTATTTCGTTAATTTCTTGGATAGATTAAAAACTATCTATTATTCATTTATAGTCAATAAAATTTACTTCTGTTATAAGTAATAACTGCAATTACCTATGTAGGTCATTCATTATAGGGGTGCTGCCGAGAATAGACTGAAGTCGAAGTACAAAATGTAGGAACATGCACAGACCTGCAATGTCCAATGTCCAAAGTAGGGGAAAAGTAAAATGGCTATTTTTAAATAAAATTTTAATTTGCAGAATATACAATTGAGAAAAGATATTAGGTTTTAACAAATCAAAGGACAAATGTTAATAATTTATTTAATTCCGTACTTCAAGAATTGGTTAATTTGATTTTTTTTTTCTAACTCGTACGTACCTTTCTTTTATATTGGAGAGAAACTAATTTGTCACTTTCTAATTTAGTTAACTATCTACAATATATTAGTATTTAATACTATTTACTTCGGTTACAATAATTGTAATTGCAGAGGTCTACACTGGTGTACAGCAAAGAATAGAATGAAGTAGAAGTAGGGGTCGTACCTGCACAGACATGTGAAGTCCAATGTCCAAAGTAGAGGGGGCATATAAAATAATATGGCTTTTATGCTATATATTTTAATTTACGTAATCTACAATTGATAAAATATATTGAGTTTTATGAAATCACAGGGTGTTTGTTCAAAAATTGATTTAAATACGTAAATTAATAATCCAAAATATTAAATATTTCTGCATTGAAATGAACCTTTTGTTTTTTTTCCCCTTTTTTTGCGTTACTTTCTCAGTTCAAATATCTATAATGTATTTTTATTATACAGTTATTATATGCAATGATGATAATTGTGAACGGATTCTTACACATTTAGAGCAACACTAATACAGAACTCCAGCACATGCCTAACTTTTAGAGTTTAATTTTCAATATAGTGCGGGTAACTTTAAAATTACCTACTACACAGTATTAATTTAGCAAAACTTGTATCGTACTTTTATTCCTAGACTTAACAATTATGTCTGGATAAGTTTTGTTAAAAGCTAATATCGACTAGTAGTAATAAATAAGATATTTACCGATTTATTTTAAAGTTTTAATATTCAAGCATGACGTAAAAATTGTTAAAATGCCTTTTACGTCTTATACTAAAATGAAACACCAAATTCTATTTTTAGTATTATTTTATTACAATATTTGATTTTAAGTTATTCAAGGATAATCATTGTTAATACATCTTTATCACTGATCGCGAAATATGTACCAAATATTTATTTAGAAGATTTTATGGAATCCTTGACTTCATTCAAAGGTGAAAGTCAACTCAGCACAAGCCACGATCATACAAACTTAGATTAAATTTATGTTATCGCTCCGTAGAGATTATTTACGTTATAACGATGAACATTATTTTGTTAATAATGGACATTTTACTGTTATCCAGAGCAATTACTTTTGTTACAGCATTATCACTTTTTTAAATAAACAAATAGCATTTAAGCTGAACATATTCAGATTACACCAAAGAAATAATTAAATTTAAATTTATATTACAATCAACAATCTTCGATAAGTATTGATCGATGAAACTTACCGAGATATCGAAGATTGGGAGCCGCGTTTATAGTGAATACATGTTCGGGATTAAGTTATTTGACTTGAGCTCCCAAAGGATATTGATACGATATTCCTTCATAACTATTATAAGACATTTTTATTTTAAAACGAAAATCTAATAAATAAATAACTCTTTATCAATTACAAAGAACTTTTAGTTTAAGTAATTCCCGCCCCAAAGTCGTCTCGTGACGTTTTAAAATAGAACCTCCCTATCTTTTAGGGAGTGGCTTTCAGTAAGTTTCAAGCCTTAAGAGTTCTTTGTAATGTATGTAGCTTTTGTTATTTAATTCAAATTGTGTACTGTACAAATATAGTTTAATAAGTAGAGTTTTCTTACTTATGCTTATAGTTGACTGCCTTCACTGCTAAGAGAAAATGCCTCAGGGATTTAGGAAAGGGAAAGCCAAAGTATTAGCTTCTGGCAACCAAAAGAAAACAGATAAAAATAGAGGGCCTAATCCTAAAATACAATCTAGAAAAAGTAAGTACAATATTTAACATAATCTCAGTTCATTTGTTTGTTATTATGTTGTAACTATTATTGCATGAAAACAACCTTCAGGTTTATTAATAGAATGCTGGAGTTTGTTCTAACCTATTTTTTTAAAACTGACATGTGCTTATTTTGGCCTTATAATATTTTATATGAGACACAGTGATCAGATAATCATTCTGAACTGTAATATTTGATGTCATTAAAGTTTACAATTTTATAATCATATGAGATTTATTTGGTTTTCTTCAGATATATCACTCATGGAAAACAAAATTGGCACAACTTAAATTAGTCACACTCATTATTAGAGACAGAACATTATCTAAATATTTAGAATGCTATTGAAATTTTCCTATTGTTTGTTGGGAATTCATGCTCTTATGTATTCCAACTTGAGTAGGAATGCCAAGATTCATTTTGCAGAATCATGGTGAAATCAATGCCTAGCCACTACATGCTCAGCTATCGCAGCACTTTTAATTGATTCATTGCTAGATAATCAGTTATTATAGCCCATAGTTTGTGGAATGTTTGCCTCAATGGTGATGTCCCAATTAAAAAAACCATATACAATGAAGTTCCAAGTTGTCTCCTCTTTCATTCTGTATGTGTGATTATTATTGTGTCTTCTTTTCCCATACAGCAATTTTTTATGTTGATTTGTTACTTAGTATTAATATAATGGAGATTGCTAGTAAAAAATATTCGCTTTTAACTTTAAACAGTAACGATGGAAATATATGGATTCGAAAAAAATGTACAGTGTATCCTTGATGTAAACTGAGATAATCCGGGTTTCTGAGGGTGTCCCCCAGAAGTTATAATACAAAGCATGTACCATGATAAACACAAATCATTGGTGGCAGTTTTTTTTCTCATTAACACTAAGCCTACCGATATTTCATGTGTACATATTTCTCCCAAAATTTCTTGATAAAAAACAATAATGAGAGAGGAGTGGATTTTGAAAAAAACACTTCTATATTTTTTAAGAAAAGTTATAAAGTCAAAAAGCAAAGAAACGAATGTTGTATCCAAGAAATTCTCCCAATAAATCCGAAAAGGATCATTAGACCCGTCATGGAAGGTTTAGTGTTAAAGAGTTAAACATTAATGATATTTGCTTATTTATTTCATATTTCACTGTAAGCATTTTAACTTTTCTTAAGTTTTTCCTATGTATTATTGATTCTTTTTATTTTTACAGATCGCCCGATTGAGCCCAAAAAAGCAAAACATGAAGAGGTACAGAGATTAAAGAAAATTATAACCAAAAATGTGAACAAAGCCATCGAAGAACAAGTTAGAGGAATAGCAACCGATAGTCAAAAAATTCACCTTTCAAAGAAAAAAGAGAAAGCAACCATTAATGCCGAAATGAATAAAATGCCTCCTAAACAATCTTGACGTTTTATGATTTTTTATTGTTTAATATAATGAAAAAATAATTTTGTTTTCACATGTATATGTTTTTATGTAAATATATATGTTTCGTTATTTATTATTTTTATTGTATTTTATTTTCTATACTCCCATTATGGCGACCCTAAGATAAAAAGAAAATTATAAAAAAATTTGAAAAGAAAAAAAAAATTATTGGAATCAGAGCTCAAAAACTAATACATCACTAAGGAAATATTCTAAAATTATATATTTATTAATCTTTAGAAATATGAAATCATTCAAAATCAATCCAGATTTTTCTTTAAATGACTAGATAAATATTTTCAATAGCCCCACTTTAAATTTGTTTCCAGTAGGAACAGAAAAAAAAAAAAAAAAAAAAAAAAAAACAACCAGTCAGAGGAAAAACTCAAAGGCTTAACCCACATATCTACCCGATCCTTTCACTTCTGCACATTTCGTCCACTCTAGGTCCTGTTATCTTTCAGTAGTTCATTTGTTTTGCCTTCTTAGCTGAGTAATGGTATATTTGATTTCTTGTCTTACATTACAATTTTCATATATATATATTTTTAATAACTATTTATTGAAATTCACAACCGTACAAAATTTATACATCAAGTAAATGTGCTGTTAACTATTACAATAACGTGACAAAACTTGAAAAGAACTACTCATCAGTAGCACTTTAATAAAAATTCTACACTACACTAGAAGGCCTCTGGGCCATCTTCTTTTCAGACGCCTCAGAGGATTATCAGAAATGGTGTGGGAAGCAAGTTGAGAAATTAGGGGATTTGAGTGGTTATGGAGTTTACTATGAAAGGATAGATATCTGGTTTGGACTAAACCTGCAACATATGGAACATTAAGATCTTTATGGATAAGTTTATTGGTGACAAAGTAAGGTGCATTGAGGATTTTTTGAAGCATTTTAGATTTTAAGGATTGGATACGAGATTAGTTGGATGGTTTAGTGGAGCCCAATAGCTCAACTCCGTACGTCCAGGTGGGTCTAATCACAGTAATGTATATTAGTCTTTTGTAATTAATTGGGAGCTTTGAACGTTTGTCTAATAAATGTTGAAGTAATCTGTAATGTCGGGCAGTTTCTTGTCTTTTTAGTCTTGTTCGTGGATTCCAAGTAAGACGTTTGTCCAAGTGGAGTCCTTGGTAGCGGATCTGTTAAACAGGGATTAGTGGAATATCATTAAAGGATACTGTAGGGCAGGAAGTCGTGGGTTTACGACGAAGGGTAAAGGTTATTTGGTGAGATTTTTTTGGATTTATTTTGATTCTCCATTTTTGACACCATTCTTGAAGGGTTAGGATATGGGATTGGAGTGTTTGGGAGGCAATAAAGGAATCATTGTTTACTGATAACACACATGCGTCATCAGCGTAAATGGTGAGGACAGTGATAGGATGAGTTGGAATGTCAGATATATATATATATATATATATATATATATATATATATATATATATATATATATATATATATATATATAATATATGAGTGGTTTAAATGGAAAGGGGAACAAGTGGCAAATTTTGAAAAAATGGGGTAAGTGCATATAGTGAAACTTAATTACAAATAATTCTGTGGTTAAGAGTTACAAGTAGATATCCCATTAGGTGATACCATCTATAGAGAAGAAATATAACTACTTACCGAAAATACTGAAAGTGTTTGTGGCAAATGGATATTTTGATTGGCT
Source organism: Euschistus heros (assembly GCA_003667255.2). Taxonomy (NCBI): domain Eukaryota; kingdom Metazoa; phylum Arthropoda; class Insecta; order Hemiptera; family Pentatomidae; genus Euschistus; species Euschistus heros. The sequence continues at coordinate 874,498 of RCWM02000082.1, forward strand.
TTTATACTACAATGAGGTTTTGTTACTTGTACCCCTTTGCATCTAAACCACTCATATATATATCATAACAAAGAGCTTTTGTTTTGAAATTTTTTGTATGTTTTTAAAACTGATGATGAATGTTTAACATTTGAAACTAATTTTATAATAAAAATAATTCCAAAAGAAGTGGCAATTGAATCATCAATCTTAATTATTGCAATTATAGATCAATTTAATTATGCGATTTGTATTTTTTTTCTTTTTTATCAAGGCAAAAGAAATTTTATAATCTAATGTAGAAAATTATACGAAGCTAAGGACAAGTGATGATACACCTACTACAATAATGCAGCAATCAATAGGTGAGTGATTATCCTAAAAGTGAATACAAAAATGGCCAGAACAAAGTTCAACATGTTTATACAAAGTTTTATTATATTTTTACAATATATACAATATAAATGTGCATTGTTTAAAACTGTCCATTAAATAAATTATAAAAATATATAATTTTAAAACTAATATACATTTCAAATAAGAGAAATTACTGAATGTTGCAGTAAAAAAAAATTTAACAGAAAATAAAAATTCTGAAAAATATTAGTAATTTTACAATAATAATATTATATAACTTTGCTCGTAATGGCACATTCATGCTTTTATTCATAAGTAGTGTTACTATAATTTACAATTGTCATTACTTATTTAAAATATATGTATTTATTTTTCTTTTAGATGTCATACAGATATAACCATGACTTAGTAAAAATATCACAATTTTATAGCATTCATATTAACAGACACTGTATTTTTAATTATTTAACCGACGACAACTAGTTGACCACTTTGTCCTTTGACGATGTCGGGACCATTTGTGCCTAAAGTTATATCAATTCGACGCTCCTTTCCATTTGTGATACAGTGCATTATCCTAAACATATAAAAAAAAAATTATAAACAATAATTAAATATGTATTGAACATTTTATTAATTATATAAAATTATACATACTTTCCATCTTTAATATTATTCATATTAACAATGTTCATGTTTTTCGTAACATCTACAAAAATAGTTATGAACTCGATGAGGTGAGGAACTTCTAGAATCAGGTCTCCCTAGAAATAATAAATTCAAATCATGCATAAGAATTACTTAAATTAAATTATAATTTCTTAATAAAAGAACATTCAAATTGTCATAATTTTGATTAAAACTATCTGTTTTTTAAAAGGACAATCTTCTCGTTTAATCCTTTTGATAAGTTACTGAAGGATACTAGATCTGCCTGAGGATCTAACGATTTTTGAGGGCTAAAGGATATCCTTGGCCACTTCTTCTCAAGATATCCTATATAGAGAGAGATACCCTACAGTGTGCCCAAAAAAATGTTGGGAAATACTGACTGCTTTTGTATACAATAAACTCTCTCTTATCTGGCATGTAAGGGATTAATGTAGGTACTTAGGTATCCGTAAGAAATTAAATGATATTTACTACATTAAAATAATATTTAATTATTAGTTAATCTTTTGTGTAATTTCAATATTTAAAATTAATTACAATTAACTGATTGTTTTGTGATAGATACATAAATTAAGCAGTAATATTTATATACATATCGCTCCTTTGCAAAAAGAATTTCCTTACTTAAAAAACTGCAAGAGTCAACCGCAATAATTTAATAAACTTTTTGGCCTGGCTTGTCTAATGTTTAACTTTTCCCTGGAAAAAGCAATTAGAGAAGCAGGTATCCAAAAAACTGGAATGCTTCTTAACAGAACAGTGCAGCTTTTGGATCTCGCAGGAAGAACTCTTGACACTGTAATGAAGGCTTTTCAGTCATTAGAGAAGTCTGCTGCGAGCATAGGCCTGGTTATTAACACCAAAAAAAACAAAATATATGTGTAGCATACCTAACTGCAAAGATGATGAAAGTCATGACTCAATAGGGCAGTTTAGATTTGAAACAGTAAAATCCTTCAAATATTTAGGGTCTCAGGTTAATCATGAGAACAACATACAGGAAGAGATCCAGCAACGGGTTCTTCCAGCCAACTGCAACTATTTTTCCATGCACCAACATTTACAAAGCCAGGGCATCTAAAGAAAAACTCAACAAAAATATCATCTGACCTATGCTTAGTTATGGCTCGGAATGTGCTGATGCGAGATCTCTGCAAGGTGTCAGAAACTGGAGGGCAGCAGCACATAATAGAAATAATACGCAGTCTATGCTTGAGCAGGCTAGGAATCAACTAATGGATCATAATGCAAATGATGATGGTAGAGTCGTATTTTTAACTTTATAACAGATCGATAGTCCCTTTGTTTTAAAGTTAAAACTACGACTCTAAAGGAGAAAAAATACATTACATTATTGTGGTTCACTTTTCTAGTGTTTTGAGTTAGTCCACTCTTCTTGCAAAGGAGTGATATGTACTTACTTAATAATATCTAATCAGTAGTTTATAATTAACTATAATTTGTTTTTAAAAAAATTATAAAAAATGTTCTCTTCAATACAAAGCTAGGAAAGTGATTTGCAATTTCACCTTACTGGGTACATACCTTACATTTCATACTTTTCAATAAAAATGTTCTAACCTAAAAAAAAATTTTTTTTAGTATCAATACGTTTTTCTTATTATAATTGATTTCTGTTATCCGGCGTTTTCCCTTACCTGACTTAGTGTCAGTCATGGTAACACCGGATAAGAAGGAGTTTACTATTAATAAATTTTATAGCTAGTGATGCGATACTAAACATCTTTCTGGAATTAATTTTATTTTTCTTACCGACTGAGATTATTCATACAGATTCATATTTATTTCTTCAATAGAGGAAGTTATAAAAGATTTAGGAAGTATTAGACATAATACTCAAACAATAAAATATGATTATAGCCAATTTTATTAACGTTACATAGAAAATTTAATATGTAGTGTTATATATTAACTTCTTCTTTATCTTCCCCTTTTTAGCACAACTAGCATGGATGAGTCTTCATCATGCCTCCATATAATTTTATTGTTGTTTTTTTAAGGACAAAAATGATTCATTAAATAAGCTTTACTCTTTAACAGGTCATTAACCCTCCATAAAAGAGAAAACTATAAATATATTTAAACAAGCCCCTGCGATAAACCCTTACTACCAGACAACTGGTGTAAGGTTATACCCCCACTAGGTTTTCTTAAGGTCGGTGATCCTAAGGTATATACTACATGTGACCTTAATGTAAATGAACAGCCACTAGTGAAAACCGTTTTGGAATACTATCTAATTTTTTATAAATATGAGTTAAATAAGGCATTTAAAGGTAAACAAAAGGTATGAATAATAAGGAAATCAACTATATTACAATTATACATCAACAAAATTATTTTTTCAAGATAATGTAAGTTGTTAATATGAATAACAAAAAATTGGTAAATTAAAAACTAAAAGTCTAAATTATTCCTAGGTTTTTTTTTATAACAAAAAATCCTTTGTTAATACGTTTGCCTATGAACTCTAATTTTGTTTTTAAGGATCTCTGTATCAAAAGCCACTGAAGGATACTGGTTTCAAATATGGATCAGGACATCCTTGGCCACTCTCCTTCCAGACAAATTAGTTTTTATCCTTTTGAAAATTTATTAAATTATTTTCATTTTTAAAAGGACACTCTCTATTCCCAATTAATCCTTTTTCCTAGACACTTAAGGATACTATTTTGAGATCTTCCAGGATCTAACAATCTTTAATAGTCACACAGGGTATTCTGCCCTTGATGTCCTCTTTATAATTTAATTAATTATTACATTTTTTACAAAGAGCACTCTACCTGTTTCATTCTTTAATCCTTTAATACTGATTCATAATAAAAAAAAGCATAAATGAACATCCAAAAGAATAATATTGTGTAAAAATATATTTAGATATATTATATTTTAATGATAAATCAATGTACTTCTACATTTAAAAAAAATAAATCAAGAATTTATCTTCTCATATATTTATGAGGCAAAGGACATCAAAATAAATTACATGGTCAATTATACCTGTAAACTTTGATTTCCCCACCCTACAGTGGTACTCATATTTAACAGTGGGCACTAAGTTCTTGGATTTGAGCTCTTTTCCACACATTCTGGCGACCTCTTAGGCAAAAGTGATCTTATCAGTAAATTTCACCCACTCCCAGAATTTTAATTGGAAGAGTAACATTTTCATTTGCATAAAGAAGTTTTTTCTTAGGATCAGTTTGCTTAGATAATATCTCTAACGTGCTGATTGGCAATGTAAACTGTTACTTCTAAGTTCATTTCTTACATTACTAGCACTGACAGTCCATCTGTTCATAATAGATGTCTCAGCGGCTCTTTTTGAAGCACTAAATAGTAGTTTATTAATATATATAATTTTCTTTTATTTGTCTGAAAACTGTTCATCCAATGCAGAGAACTTTTAGGCGCCCAGAATGAGGCTTCGGATCAAATCACTTTCTTAAACTGTTCCGATTAATAACATTTGAGACGGTTACGTGACTTAAATTAACATTTTACATACTTTACACAAAGTTTTGCACATAATATGGATTCTAATTATTTATTTATTTATTTTTTTTTTGTAATTCAGCACTAATTTCTTTTTCTCCCTGTCCCTTTGATAAACATAAATTGATATTAAATATATCTAGGGCCTGATAATTGTCTCTAAGACCACTGGTTGTAATCGAATCACAACACAGGGATAATGTGCGGTAATTTCCATATTTTATATATCAATATCATAGTGTTCCAATAATGTTTGCGCATGTTTTTCTGGCATTCACCGACATAAATATAATTTATTTTTGATACAGCTGAAATGTTGTGATTTCTTTTGTATATGTTTAATCTAGAGTTTATTCCTACTTTTTTATACTAGCTATGTAATCTCAGAAAAGCTGTATGTGTATAGTGTACTGTTCTGTCGTGTACTGAACAGAGGAACCCAGGTGAATGTTAATCCACACTATTCAAGCACATTAGCAGGCCCTTACTGGTAACATATTGTAATACACACATGAAAATAAAATCAACTTCACATACCTTTTCTTTGTTCAATTCCTGCGAAATCCTCACTAAAAGGAACTTATCTCTTTCGGCGGTTATTTCCAATTTATTAATGCAGCTGATCGGAAATTTATGTTTAGCCTTCATTTGTTTTTCACCAGCTGTAGTCAAATATAGGAAACTCTCCGTTAGTAAGAGGATACGATCCCTTTTCTTATAACCGTGCCTGTCAAATTTCGTAACATATGATGCGTACTGCAAAGAAAATTTCAGATGAGATTACAGCTAATTGTCGAAGATAGGATGTTAATTCGGTAAATGATATTTGGCCTATACATACCTTACAATTCTGCCCACTCGCTTCATTTATAAAGAACTGTTTTCGTAAAGTATTGCCACTTTCTGTCAAACGATTTTCAACAAAAATTTCTGGAACACTCAAACTATAACTTTTCTTCTTGTCTGTAAAAAAAATAATAATTTTTATATACATATCTATTTTTTTTTTTATTTTTTTTTTTTTATTAGGCTTAACATAATAAGATGTTTAGATTTTAAAATTTTCAACATTATCTGAATTTTTTCAGAACAGTACAAAAACCATTCCCTATTTTAAAATCAATTCAAAAGATAAAGTTGGTGATTTAAAAAAAAAAGAAAAGATACATAGTATTAATTTTTTTTTTTTTTTAACATTACTTGATATATACACAACTGTCTCAATTTCAATCAGAGAAAATTATGAATAGATGGAAGTAACAAAATACCATGTGGGACATGAGGGAGAACATTACCCATACACATTATTATCTCTTCTTGGTTTTATTTTAACATTTTATTTCACATTTCAAGGAGATCCCTTCACCAACTCCTTTTTAGCCATTGTTAGGAGCCATGTCATTTAAATTTGTTAGGATAGTCATAACATTTTTCGTGACATATTTTCTTATTTTTTTTTGATACGGTTTAATGCAATGGCTATTTGTAAGTCTGTGCGCAGTGTTATGCACCATGAAGATTGTGCAATGATTCACAGTGTTTGTGATTGTTTGCTGTCCCACAAAGTTGATCTTAAATCCGCCTAATCATCTTTCCTCAATCATTACCAAGGACAGTTCAATGTTTTTGGTCAATGTACCTCTTTGAAGGTTAGATAGGATTTAACGATATTATTAGGATCTGACGATTTTTAGTGGGCAAAGAACATCCTCAGCCACTCTCCTTACCCACATAGAATTAGTTTTCGTCCATAAGGATAATATGTTGAAATATCCAGAATTTAATGATCTTTAAGTAATCCAAAGAATGTTCCACCATTGTTGTCCTTTTAGTTTTCGTCCTTAAGGATACTATTTTGAAGTTGTCATTTTAGTTTTGGTCTTTAAGGATACTATTTTGAAGTTGTCATTTTAGTTTTCGTCTTTAAGGACACTACTTAGTTAATGGTTTCTTAAGTTATCCAAAGGATATTCCACCATTGTTAATGCATTCAACGAGAAGCTGGAGATAGTTTTTTGTTTACAGTCCAAATTTGGCATTGATAACTTGTGAAAAATAAAATAACAACAAAAAGTTTAGTTTTTTTTTCTTTTCTTTACACTCACAGAATCTTAATATCCATAAAATTACCTTTAAACAAACATTCAGCAAGCACTTTCAATTCCATCTGAGCTTTCCTTTCAGGAGTAATAGACTTACAATATCTTCCAGCGAGCCATTGATAATACATACACCTCAGAATTTCAGAAGCCTAAAATCATATAAAAATAAATATTTACATTAAAATTAATTAAAAAAAAAAAAAAATGATCGGAATAAAACTTACTTCAGCACAGACTTCAGGAGGACTAGGCCAGGATCTATCCAGGACAGTTTTGGGTAGCGAATGCGACAAACGCAAAAGATAGTGCTTTTTTGCTGTTTGAATAAATCTCAGATTGAGTTCTGTGGCTTTGTCATGTCGTGTAATGAACCCTTCAATGAATCTGAAAATGAAAAATTATAGTTTAAAAAACTAAAAAAACACGCTTTAATAGTAATAAAAAATTAAACCTATCTTAGACTAAATCTAATGATCTACAACTATTAGAATATAACTAATAGTTATATAAAATAAATTATATAAAATAGATAAGCTATTTTTGTGCTATAGAATCATAAAAATGACCAAAACTAACTTTTTGAGAAAGTTACTGAAATTTGTCAACTTTGACAATCGATTGTGGCTAATTGCCTAAATCAAATTCAGCTTAACAGATGTCTTTCGACGCACAATTTAATAAACATTAGTTTTGTAAATAACACATTTTTCGATTATGTTTTTTCTAAAAAACTGAAAAAAGTGCTAAAAGTTTGGGTTTTTTTGCCCCCAAAAATTTTCACCTTATCAAATGTAGTCACATTTTTGAAATTTTATTCTCAGGACCCATCTGGATCATACTGAATCATAAAACCTACTACTCCACCTTTTGCAAGGGGGAAGAACCTCTTTTTGGGTGTATTTCGACTGAACTAAGTAAGAATATTAAAATAAAGTTGTGCAATTATTTATTTTCATTGGTAAAAATTACGATGCGAGATTCCGTTACATACAGGTGAAGTTAATAAAAGTTTATTAAGATACATTAAAATTTTGTTTAAAAAAAAATTATTAAAATTTAATAATTTTTTCACCCAAAAAGGATCAGTTTTATAAAATACATATAGGTTGATGGATGGACCGTGTTAAAAACTATAAATATGAGTTTGAAAGGCCTCTATATTAACCTCTATTCCCAATAATGAAAAAATAACTGTTTTCCACTTCCTGCGTAGTAATGTGTTTCAATAATAAAATTAATGAATAAAATTAAGCTTTATTCCAGGACACATTGTTCCCTTAGAATAATATAAAGGCATAGATAGTCATATAGTACCACTATCAAACTAAAATAATTTCAGACGAAGATATTGATTGGTAGGGTAAATCACTAGTTATGGTCACCTGACCAGTTATGGGCAGGCTAATACAATTATTGCAATTATAATTGTATATAAGAGAAATAATAACAAAATAAAAATTTAAAGAAAATAAACAAAACAATTACTTTCTTACCCTCGAATTACTTTAACAGCCTTTTTTCTTCTTTCAGCAAGCTTCTGAGCTAAAAATCGCCTGGTCCACTTCTCAATCACAATAGCAGCGGCTCGCAGTGCTTTGTATTTCCTCCATTGCACCATACCCCTCCAGCGACTTTGTATCAAAGTAGCCAAAGATTGTTTTCGTTCTTGGAATTTATCTTCCAAATAGAAAAGTGTTTTAGCGAATCGTATGAAAAGCTTCGTTCTGAAAAATAACAAATAATTAGTGATTAGATAGATGAAAAAATATGAGTTAGCTATCCTGGTTCAAGGGTGCCTGTATCCTACTAACTACAGCATTGAATCACTGATAAATGTATTTCATTATTAATAATAAATTAAATTATGATATATATAATTTTAGAGAGAGAAACACTAGGACATTTTAACTGGGTTCCTATGTTTTATACAACATACAAATAAATATTAAAGGTTTTTATGATTTCTGTAATATCCTCTCTTGCCATTTATGACTAGTGATTCAAGTGTCTTGTATATAAATAACAACATAGAAAAATAATAAAATAAAAGTCAAAATGCTACAACAACTGCTGAGATGCTGATAGATATTTTAAAAGTATAATAAATAGATATAAATAGGTACAAAAATAGATACTTTTATAATTATCATAGTAATTGTTAAAAGCGGAGAACCAAAACTTATAATAATATAAAAATTAGATCAGGTAGTAAAATTAAAGTTAAAAGTATTTAAAAAAAAAAAAAAAAAACACTCATGACCGACACTATAAAATATAACTTAAATAATAAATTTTTCAAACAATAAATAACAAAACTAGGTACATTAAACTACAATAGGACTATATATGCCAGACTTTCAGTCAGAGTCCTAGACTCTCCTCTATATAAAAACAATATATTCAAAAGTAATTTTATATTGGTCCATTTGTTTAGCATTATAATGTAAAATAGCAATTTATGACAATAATCATCTTCAATTTATTCTTTTTAATTGATAAGTTACAAAATTAAAATTAAATAATTTTTTTTAAAACTTACTTTCCTAATCTGTACTCCTCTGGTGTGCACGACTGATGTAGGAGTATTTGCTCTACACCGTCCCTTGGATGACCCTTATAAAACGGCCATGTTGCAGGTGATAAACTTTTGTAACGATAAAGAAATTCTTCATAATTCCGTCTGTAAGCGAAACCTGCTCTACGCACTCGAAGATTTTCCATTAAGCCAAGATACTTTACTTGATGCCTTACTACATCCCGAGAGAATAATCCTGTAAATATTACATTTTAAAATTAATTAGACAATTTACTTCCATTTTGTTTTAAAATCACATTTATTAAAACAAATATTAAAATGGCCAAATGACATAATATAAATAAAACAATAAAATAAATGAATATTTTCTTTCAATTCAGTTCCAAAACTCCATTAGAAACCTCAAAGATCCCTTTGATCAATACCTATCTTGGAACAACCATATTTAGGGGAGATGATGGCAAAGGAGTTGAGGCGAGGGTCACAATGTACTGACAGTCTTGAATATGAATTCCACCTTCCCGGTTGTTAAAATTTATTTTGTGGCGGATCCATAAAATGAATCTTGTCTTTCCTACCCTGGGTACAGATTTCCTGATTCATTTTTCCTAAATACCAATCAACTTTTAGTATCCTCTCATTTTCCCCTGCTTTGACTACATGGTATATGGAGGGCCATCTGGTGAGCTCAAGATGAGATTTAAAAGATTCATTCATTAATTCTCAGCAAAATAGATGCATGAAGCGGTCCTTGTCCAGCTTAACGGCTCTTCCCCAGTCTTCCCTATCGGTAACATGTCTGATGGATATTCCTGTTTTCTTCAAATCCTCAGAGACGCTCTCTTTCCATCTTCCCTTCGGTCTTCCATGAGGCCTTACTCCATCAGGGCTTCCGTAATACAGTCTTCTGACTGTTCTCTCCTCACTCATTCTGATTATGTGATTATTAATTTGCTGTATTCTTCAGGTGGCAACGACTCCCTTTCATTTTCCTCTTCTGGAGGGTTACCAATCGTCTGATCCACAATTATGGAATTAAGGAGTTTCTTGAAGTCTCCATCTTTCTTGTATGTCCTGGTCCACTACTAGTAGCTTTCCTTCAGCATTCCTAATTGTTGAATTGTTGCTGAAGGCTGCAGTTATAGTTTCGACTTCTTCAAAAAACTTTCTTGTGTCACTACTCCTTCTAGAGTTCTCAATAGCCTTCACCTTCTCTAGTAGCACTTGCTTCTTCTTTTTCTTCTTTGCCTTAGTTCTATTTAAAAGATAAGTGAATGATTTCTTCTTCTTCCTCCTTGTAACTTTCAGTGTGGAGGTGTCTCTGCCAAGCTCCTTGGCTTTCAGATCAGGTCCTCTTTTCTGTCCCAGCCTACAGATGAGGTGCATCCATGTTAGTCCAGGTCTGCCTTGGGGTTACCTTCCAGTCGGCCTAGCTTCAAAGAACATCCTTGGGTCCCTGTCCTCCACATGGCAAAGTTGTTCAAATTTCAGCTGCTTCTTCTCAACCATTTCTTTTACAGATAAAACTACAAGGTCCTCTTGTGTTTGCTGATTTCTGACCAGATCTCTCCTGGTTCAGCCAGTCACTCCCTTCTGGTATCTCATTTCTGCAGCTGTTATTCAGCCCCAGTGCTTGACCAGTAGGACCTAGCTTACAATTCCAAAGGGAAGAGTAGCTTAATATATGGATGGCCTAAAAGATGTGTAGTTTCACACTGTTGTCCATCTCCCTCTCTCCAGCAATTGTGTTCCATAAGCGATAATAGAATCTGTTCACCTTCCTGATCGAGTTGGAAACCTTCTTGATCTTTTCATTCCTGCTAATGACTGCTGTAAGTATACTTCTCTGTTTGGAAGTTTCATAAGATTCATATTCTTCGTTTCCAGGAAGTAATTCACATCTTACTGCTTTTCTGAGCTGAACTAGAGTGATTTTTTCCTGATTTCTGACAGCTTTATTTTTCAGTACCTTTCAATTACAATCATTATAAACTAAATAACCTTCCAATGTTCTTGTCTAGTATTACTCCGTGTTTCAACATCCACCTTCTGAATACAAGGTCCCAACCTTAATACCCCCATTCATATAGCTACTTTCTTAGATTGGTAAATTCTGTAACTTGTTCAAAAAAGACATCACAGCCAATGCTGTTGGATTGGTCCATTTGGTCTCGGCTTCTGTTTGAACTGGCATTTTGCAATTAACATTATTTATTGTCATTTTGTCTAGTCTTATAAGCTTTGACAGCATCTTCGTCTCAGCCATAGCAACCCAAAGTATTGTGAGTTTAATCCTATCATACTCATTTTTAAATTCTATAAACAGATGAAGGGTTTACATTTTAAATTCATGACCTTTCTTCAAGATTATCCATACAGAGAATATTTGGTCTTAAGAATTATTAAATAAACAAAATAGAATTAGGAACAGCAGGCATTTATATTAATTCATTATTATGGAATAAATAGAACTAATGACCTTACCTGCTTTTTTATTGTGGTTAGGTTTAATACATCTGATGTAACTGGGTTCTTTTGTCATCAGAATAGTCATTAAGCCATTCAAACTGAATTTAAACTGAGTGATTGCTGTTTCAGGGCGTTTCTTACTCTCTAATTCAGATTCTGGAAAGACGGCCTAAAAATCAAAATAAAATAATTAAATGAAATAATTTAAATGTATTTCTCATTTCTTGACTGTGATATATATATATTATACCTTGGTTATCGAATTACAGGTCTTAGACATTACTTTTCGCAGATCACGGAATAGAGGATCATTATTTTTATCTAAGAAGCCATTTACATCATAAATCACATCTCCAGCATAATGTACAAGGGCGAAGTCCTGAAATTATGTGATATTTAATTAAAAGTTTTGAATAAGTAATATAACATAAATTAATTTATTAAAATAAAATTTTACATTTCTTCCTAACATCTTTTTCATCTTGCTCTCTGCTTTCGTGTGATTTATGAAATGATTGTGTCCTGATAAATTATCGGATAATTTGTTCAAGAAAGTTTGATCTGATATATCTCCAGGTCGTAGGCATTCTTCATCTAATAACGAAATTATTCCTGAAAAAAAAATCTATATAAAATATTTTGCTCTATTTTAATTTATGAAAATTGAAACAAAATAAAATATAATGTATATATTCTGCTAATTTCCATATTGTTTTTATTTTCATTAATTTATCCCATAAATATCACACTAATGAAATGCATGGGGCGAAAATTGTGTACAAATGTCCACAAGTGGCTGATCAAAATATTTTTTATAAATTGTTTAAAATATAGAATAGAAATGAAAAACTCTTCTAAAAAGGGTTCTAGATAGGTGTTATCTAAGACAAGCTCTAGATAACACCATACCATTGAAACCTTTCTTGAATGTTGCTCGCCATCTATTGTTAGATTTTCAAACTTCACTGTGTAACACATATTTATCACATTTAAATAACAATTTAATTATATTCTATAAATTTTATTATTGCTAAATATGAAGATGATTTCTTTCCTAAAATATGAAGTTGATGTAGTTAAAATTTGGTAAAGATTGGATACATAGTTTTTGTGGTTAGTGATCACAAATGAAAAATGCTTGTCCTCTTATATAATAGTATAGATATATATGATGAATGTATTTTTTACCTTTGTGTTTTTCTTCTATTAAGTTTATGATAATATTGTTATTGAAATATTCGACTGGCTCCCACTCTATTCCTTCTCGAAGGTATTCCTCTTGTTCCGATTTCAACGTCAGTTCAATAAAGAGCTGCTGAAGCTTTTCGTTACAGTAATTTATGCAAAATTGTTCGAAACTAAAACAAAATATTATTTTTATTTGGATGTGGTAATTATTGACTGTTGAACTAATGAAGATATTGACTGCTGGGATGTGTAGTCATGGAAACACAATCAAAATTAAATTTTAACTTAATTGTGCTGATGTTTCGGCCAACAACATAAGCCTTCAAAGCCCTGATGAAGGTTTACATTATAGGCATAAACAAATAATAGAGACAATAAATAATATACAATCAGGCATTATTATTTAAATAAAATACTGTAATGAATGGGTATTGCTTATGAAATATTCGTGAATCGGTAAAAAAAGAACTTTTCAGTGGAAAAAAAAAATACAGGATATAATATTGAATTCTCTTTAAAAAAGATAAAAATAAAAGAAACAATAGATGTTGAAGTTTGAAATGTCAATTTAATGTAAGAAAGGTTAGAATCTTTTTTTCAATCTTTTTGAATAGTATTATTTATTTTTATTTTTTTTCTATCAATTCTCAATTGTGCATTGTACCTAAAACCTGTACCACTTACAACCCATGAAGGATCTTGGGCTCAGTACGTAGGTAAGGATGTACTGTTTCTGGGCCAACAGTTATGAAAGTAGGAGATTTTGCCAGAATACTCTCTCAACCGCCAGATTTTTTCCTGATTAAGGTTACACACTTAAACGAGACTGGGTTACTCCAGGAAAATAACAGAAAATAAATTTTCTGCCTTCAGTCGGACTCAAACTCGGGTCTAGCGCCTTACTAAGCTACCTTGCCTCCCATACGTTGTGTCTACAGCAGTAATAAGATTAAATTGGTGTTTTAGAATGTTTTTTATTATAATCTATAGAAATTCATAAATGTATAAAACAAAATGAAAACAGATTTAATTACTTGTCTGTTACTTAATAGGTTTACAAAGCTTGATGACTTAATAATTTAACTGACTGAAAAGGGGACTCACTGGCCGAGTGAGTTGGGGCGTGGGTCTCAGCGCACTCGTAACCAGAAGGTCGTGGGTTCGAATCCCACCTGGGCAGGTTAAAATTATTTCATGGTGATCCCATGAATAAATCTTGGCCTTCCCACCCTGGCTAGAATAAGTTGGTAACCTGTGAGATAACCCGTCCTTCCTGCTGTAGTTGGAGTACATAAGGACGTTAAGCCCCAAAAAACAAACAACTAACTGAAAAAAGAACATACATAATAAATCAGAAAGAAATTTAACACATTACCTGTTAGTCTCAAAAATTTCAAATCCATAAATGTCAAGTATTCCCATAACTTTAGTACTCAATTTCTTTTTCGTCTGTAAAGATTCATTAAAACGTTTAACCAACCATGTGAATAATCTATCATATATGGCTTTTGCAAGAGCATCTCTAGCGTATATAGCCATCTCTAAATCGAGAGGAGATATGACGGCTTCGTTTCTAGCATGAATAGTTCTGTGAGTTAAGGCAAGTTTTAGCTCCTCCTCCTCACATCCTAGTAGCTGTGAAAAAAAAAGAAAAGTAGTTTATTAACGAAAGTATAAACTAGAAAATTAAATAAATCTACAGTGAAGATGATTGGAAGTGTGGCTAGTAAAAAATAATTACAATCTTCCTTTCTAACATCATTAACTTACAGAAATTGTCTTTCGACAAGCACCAAGTTTCAGCAACGTATGTAACAACTGTTCTAATTACAGACTTATTTAACTATAATTTTGTTGATTTAGAAAACAACTGATATTAGAGGAATTGAAGAATAGTGAAATAGGCTCTAATTTCGGCCATAATCATGTTTTCGATTCCATATTTAGAAAAGAACTAAATAAGTATAAAAGGCAAATGAAAACAAAATCTTACATTTGCAGCATGCGCTAAGTGGTCTTGGCTAATAATTTGTGCGACACCATCTTTTTCCTTCACTTGAATATTGCCGAGGTGTAGAATACTCGCAACAATAGCCATAATCTCTCCTTGTTCCCGTGCGGTTATACCCATAACATGCATTGCTTGACAAACTTCTCCCATCTGATGAGCATCATTCATTCCACCCACAGTTTTGCTATCCTAAAACAAAGTTACAACAAAATTATTTCAAAATTTCAGTCATCATAATACATATGTTTCTATGCACAGTGGAGCGTTGATTATCTGAACGTCAATTATTGGAACGTTCAATTAACGGAACCTTTTTTTTTGCAATGTAATTTTAATTAAATTTATCCTATAATTACTTATTTGTATTGTTAAAATTATTTTTATTTAAAAAGAAAAGAAAAAGAAAATAATTTTTTCCATGAATGTCTACAAGGGAAGCTCAATTTATTTCACAGAAACTGCAAAAAATGAACTATACATACCTAAAAAAAATTTTACTGAGAACTGTATACTTAATTAAACCATTTCATTTGTTTCTTTAAATATCTTCCTAATCATTTGTTTGGTAATAGATCTCACCTTAAGTCTTAAATCGTTCTTTATGGACACTTTTTGCTTTAAAAACTACATGTCATCATCGATGCTAACAAAAAGAAAATGAAAGCTCTTTTCATTTAAAGACAAAATGGCAATTATTACGTGGCTAAAAAAAAAGCGAATCGGGTCAGACATTAGATATCGATTTCAAGGTTGGTAAATCAACAATAACGGGAATTTATAGTCTAATTCTAAAGCAGTCATCAGGTGCCCCATAATCTTTACAGTGAGATGGGCAGTTTGAGTCGTAAAACTTTGAAAAAAGAGAAGAGTGAACTTTTGGAAGATGCTGTTTATACATAATAAATTTTTTTTAATGAAACCAACCCTAACAACATTAGTTCGGATAATCGATGCTCTACTGTATATAGAAATAAATAGATATACAGAACTTTATAAAATAAATAAGATTACAGATACTATTAAAAGAAATAGAAGTGGTGAACAATCTGTTGATTCTTAACTCCATCTAGGGCGTATCGGATAGGCTATCTTACAGGTTCAAATTTTCAAACTAGAGTGGGAAAGTCAAGATAGTAATATGGGTTTTCCGTAAAATAAATATCGACTTTCCTAGGCACCTCAATGATTCCGATAATCCTACAGTACTTGACATCAACATGTTCAGCCAACAATACCTTCATCTTTAATCATTGTTCTTCAAAGGCTTCTTCTTTCTCTTCCTCTTTGAGACATTATTGGCTTAGAGGAGCCTCGATACAGCACCTCCAATCCTCTCGGTCCCAGTACAGTAGTTTCATCTCAGCGAGGGTTTTGTTTCTGTGGCCCCCGAAACCTCTGGATGTAATCCTGATGGGCAAACACGATTTCTTTTACATGTAGGTCTAGCTTCCATTGTCTTCCTTGATTCTCACTTCATAAAAGCTGTCTGTTTTCTGTGATTGTCATCAATGGAGGCACCTATAATCATTCCTAATCCTTCCATTCCTAATGCAGTCCCACCTAGTTTTTCCTGCTGCTGTTCTTTAAAGCCTAATTTTTTATTTCCATATGTAGTCAATTATAGACTGTTGTAAATATATATATATATATTTTTTTTACTTAATTCTTCTTGTTCTTTCCACTTCTAATGCATCACAGTATGAGGTGTCTTCTGAGTATGATCCATAGGTTCCAACGCTGTGCTACCTGGTTCTTCCGTATTCAATCCTTTCCTCACCTCTTTAATTCTCTTTCAGTCCTTCCTTTCAAGTCTTCCTGTGGGTCTTTCTTCCTCTGCAACATCTTCATAACTAACCTTTGCTATGCAATATTGTGTCATTCGAAAGGTGTATACCACATCAGGCGATTTTCTTCAACTATTTTCTCAGTAAATATTATATTGAAGCTCACTTTATCTTCTTCTCTTTCCTTCAACTTTTTTAAGGTATCTCATTTCCATAATTCTCAGCTGACTTTTGTGCTTCATTGTGAGGGGTCCAAGTGATTTTTTCTTAATTTAATTTTAAAAATAACATGCTAAATTATGATAAATTATTTAAGAAATATTCAAAAATATTTACCTTATTCTTTAAATAAGCATACTTATTGATGTCTCTTGACAAATTTAAGGTTTCGAGGAGCTCTCCAGTCCCCCCAGCAAGTAGTTGATAGAAAATATGAAAGTTCCTTTCGCTATTGTGTTGATGTACCACCCTCGATTTTTCCAGTAGATAGTTCAATATATTTCCACCAACTGGTGCACCCTAAATAAATGATAATTATTATTTGATAGTTTTAATGCATTTAAGGATTAATTTCAGATTTAAATGGGCGCTGTACATAATACATACCATAGAATTGAATTCAATGTCCATGTACTTTCCGAACCTGCTCGAGTTATCATTCCTGATAGTTTTAGCATTTCCGAAAGCTTCAAGGACAGGATTCAACATGAGGAGTTTATCCTTTACATTTTTAGCATCAACATTCTGGTTAGATACTGCAGCCACGTATTCTAAGACTTTTTTGCTAGTCTCTGTCTTACCGGAGCCAGATTCACCTAAAAGTTATTGAAAAACAATCATTAGTATAAGTTCATGTTATAATTTCATATAACAAACCATTTTTTCTGCTCAAGATATTTAGAATTTTATTTATTTATTTATTTTATTGATCATACTTAATACAAAATAAAAAATATATTGTTGAATTTTCAAATAATATAACAAAAGATGATCAGGCATGGAGTCAGGAGATAAAAAATCTATTAATGGAGTGCCAACATGTACACCTGCCTAGCATTGTTACTTATTTTATATTTCCTCTCTTTTCTTTTCCTTATCCTTACATTGCTTCTTTGTATCATACCTTTTTTATGTTTCTGTTTATCTCAATATGCAACATTCCACAATTATTGTAACTTTTGCTTTACCATGATACATATGTCATTCATTATTATACTATTAGCTCTTTTGATATCCATTTGTCATTAGTTTATCTACCAGTTATATCCTTTGGTCACATTTAATTTTTTGTTTATTTTAGCCTTGAGGAAGACCCGCAAGGAAGGTCAAAATGTTGGCACTCAATTAAGTTTTTTAATTGGAAATATTTTTCTTTATCTCCTGGCTGAAAGCCTCATCATCTTATAAAATCATCGTAATCAATATAATATTTTTATACACAATCTAAGTGAAGGAAGTAGCTCTATTGGTATTGAATATTACATTATTAAATAAACAAGATAAAAATATGAATTAACATAAAAAGCATGTATAAAGCAAACAATGGAAGTATTCCACATAAAATAACAAAACTTGGAAATTGTTTCTGGTGTTTGTAAATAGGTTTAAAACAATATACTAATACGTCAGAGAGTATTAAAATATTTTCTAAAGACTTAAATTCTTAATTACCTGATATTAGAATACAATGATCCTTATTTTCTTCAACCATATCTCTATATGCATTTTCAGCAATGGCGTATCTGGATAAAAAAAAAATATATGTATATATATGTATATATTAGTAGTAAATACAAAATTGTAATTAAATTTTAAAGCAAAATATTAATAACATTAACCTTCATCAGTTCAAGATTTATTAACAATCAGTCATTTTGAATATATCATATAACATTATATTATAATTAAAATAAAAAATAAAATAGAAACTATGAAAAATATCACCAATACGGATGGATGATAAAAGAAACTGTAAAACATATTTGTGTATGTTAATCAAGTTTTGTATCATTTTTATTATATTAATTCTTTAAAAAATGTTTAAAAATTACGTTTCTAATAAATTAATTTATTGACTATTACCACTTTACTAAATGTATGATTTATTTATAATAATAATTATTATTATTATTGATGTTACCCGATTATCATATTTTCTATTATAAATACTGTCTAGTATGAAGTAAAATATGTAACTGTTCTTAAGTAAATAAATGAAACAATAAAATAAAGTTTAGTATGTTAATATACGTATATGTTAATATACACAGACATATAGAAGGTACGACTGTACTTACACATGAGGAGGATTTTCAATCATGTGAGTTTTCTGATATTTCATCATGACATCGTTCCCATAAATTGGTAGAGGTTTGTAAGGATTGACAGAAACCAGGACATTTCCAATGTAAGTCTATTGCAAAAATATATACATTACTATTTCTCATTACATTATGTAAAATGTATATTTTATCAAATAATTTAAGTTATAAATATAATTAGAGTATCTACGTACATAGATGATATCATGTGAAAATCTCTTATAAAGATTTTCGATGAATTCATCTTCATTGGTGTAATTGTCAAGCAGGACAGAGTCTTGGACCCCGACTCTGTCTCGGTCGTGAAGGCTTTTCTCCATTTCGGTTCTGAAAATAAAAAATAAGGTTGTTTATCTAGTTTTGCCTGACTCAAATCCAAGTTTGGGTAGATATAACACTTATTTATATATCTGGCAAAAATTTATTTATTTCCTATATTATAATATTTAGAAGTATTAAATAATTAGTTAAGGTTTTAAGTTCGATGTTAGGATCAAGAACATATATTTCTAGAATGAATGTTATTTACTTGTCCATAACACAGTTACCCTTTCCTTTCTAATGACACTCTTTTCCGTGATGCTTCTTCACACATCTTCTTATTATTCTAGACAGTTTGTAGACATCATCATTCTCTAACAGTATCTCTTGGATACAAATGTATTATTAATATCACATCATTATAAAAAAAAAAAAAAAAACAGTTTGTATGTGCTAATATGTAATGAAAGTGAAACAAAATACAATGGAAAAAATTGACGTTCACTGAACCAAAGATTAAAAAAACATATAAGTGCAAACACTAATAGGACACAGAATTTCAACTTAACTATGCATTTAAATGAAAATAATCTTAAATTCGATAAAGACTTAGGAGTAAAACTAGTTCAAAATATAGAAAATATTATAAAATTAAATAATCACAAATCATTATAGATAATAAAATTGTTCAAAACCAATACAGATTTTTGTTTCAATAACCAGATAAATATTCACATTTTAAATTTGTTTTCAGTAGAAACAGAAAAACTGACTAGTCATAGGGAAATCTAAGGTATTGTCTAGTTACCTGATTACCCCAACCCATTTCATTCTGTAAGTCTCCAGTTTACCCAATAAACTAATAGATTCAAGAAGCCCTTCCACTTTTTTCCTCCTTAGGTAAGAATCAACATGTTTCATTCCATATCTTACATTATTAAAATATTTTAATATATATTTATTTATTTTTGATATATGTGACCGTTTTAAATATATATAATCTGTGAATCACAGTGCTTATGTTTTCAATAGGTTGTATATTTTTAGAAATGATGATGAATGTTTAACATTTGATACTAATCTTTGAATACAAAAAATCTAATTCCTTTAGTGCCCTCATGAATTTAATTCCTTGTCTTAAATTTTTACTCTGATCTAATAAGTATATTCTGTAGATCAAATTGACTATGTTTTAATTGAAGCCAGAAGAATACTAGAATGTTAGAATTCTAAAACTAGCCAAGTCCATTTTTGAAAATTTTTCACTCCTGGTTGATAAAGATCTGGCTGGATAAGGAAGAGACCTTATTTTTTGTATTGGGTTTTGTATGTGATTTAACTACTTTTGGGAGAAAACCTTCCACCTAAAGATTATCAAGTACAAAAACTATTTTTTTTTTTAAATCCTGAAATTGGACTTGGCCCCTTTAGGAATTTCACTTCTCAATTTTTTTTAGTTTTTTGAACTGAAGATGAATAACCATTATTTGAAACTAATATTCTAATGAACTAAATATCACACCAGTTGCAAATAATTCTTCAATTCCTAATTGTATTTATCCTCCTATATTATCGTGCGTACCTTACTCAGGGAACGTACTTGGCTCGAACCATTAACCAATGGAGTCGTAATAAACAAAGACAATCAGATTCATTAGTATCACAACTTGCTTCCCATTCGATCCCCGGTAATACTCTAAGGCATAAGGAAATAAGATGGCCTAGTGAACTTCAAATATAGAACTTTCATTGGAGTCCAAGCACGAGGAGGTTTCTTTAAAACTTTTCTGTCACTTATTTTCTAAACTCTCCTTGTTTCAGGAATTTCGATAGATTTTAAGAAATAAAGTAAAATAAACTTCTGAAAAGTCTCTAAATTCCCGTCATTAGAAGTTATAGAAGATATATTCATCTGAGATGGCTAATCAAAAGTTTAACATAAAGAATAAGCAGGGATGAAAGTTCAGGCTAAGAATCGACAACATTAACAAACTCAAAACAATAAGACCTATCCCAAAACAATGGAAGCAAGAACCAGGAACAAGAAAAGAACAGGTTACCTTTGCAATATTACGAATTGGGCATTCAAAACTAACCCGCAGCTACTTATTGGAAGATAAGCCACCTCCGAAATGCAACGAATGTCAGGTACATCTTTGGTACTATACAACATATTCTTGTGGAAGTACTAGAAGCAGAGACAAGATAATCCCTTGCAAACAAAGACATTTCAAAATTGCCCGAAAATAAGACGCATTTTCACAACCGATAATTGACTTTTTGAAAAAACTAATCTTAACAAGGACTTATATTTCTCAACTTGTGTATAGTGCCTCTAACCAAATGTTGTTATTATTATGTTTGTTATGTTATTAAATACTATTTGAATATTAGTCATAGTGAAATCCTGGAATTATTCAAAATAGTGTCCTTAAGAATGGAAACTAATTTGTTGGGAAAGAGAGTGGCCTAGGATGTCCTTAGAACGTCAAAACTCGTCAGATCCTGGCAGATCTGAAACCAGTATCCTTTTGGGATACACGGCACCAGAAAACATGTAAATAAATAAAAATAAACCTGAGTCTGGTTAAGTGTTGTATAGTAAATTTAAATAATTTAATAATAAATAATAAAAATTAAAGTTTACTAGATCTCAATGCAATGAAATTCACATACCGCTCATGGGCAAGAAAAGTGACACATATAAAAAAAATCCATTTTACGTTTTATTTCAGAATAATGATCGTTTCTGGTTTGCCTTGCAACAAGAAAAGTTTTATAAAGGTATCTCAGCGGGCGGCCGCAGAATTGCGTTATGTGTGATTTATCCAAAGTTACGATGGCGAACGGTGGAAGCAGGAATAGTGACACATTTCATTTGTGTCTTGACCTTCAAAAAAGTTAACTTGTACGGGGTGTTAAGGACAATGTCATATTTTGAGTTGGGATGGTTATCTTACCCATGAGCGATATTATTAAAATAACTATTAAAACTTCTTTTGACTCTCCTCAAAAATTAGATGTTTTTGAGTTGTGTCACTTTTCTTGCCCAGGAGCGATGTTATCTTCAAGGAAGTGATAAAGAAAAATGAACTGAAGATAATGAGTGATATGGTGTTGTTATATCATTTCAATTTATTCATATTCATATATCGAACAAAACTATACCTATATACGAAAATATAATATAACTATTATTAATTTCAATCCAGTGACATAACTCCTCATTTATTCTTATTTTTCATCTACATGTTTAGGGATTATGTTCCCATCTTCAGGATTCTAAAACTGTCACACACTACAAAACTATCACTTAATTAATCCTACAAATTTACATTATAATCGATAATTTACCTCGTTTCTGTTTACCTATTGTCATTAATATAAAAGGTACTATACCATTTTAAGTCCACTGACCGATGTCTGCATAAATTGAAATTATAAATATTAATAGTTATATTTATATATCATTAACACTATAATGATTTTTGTTCTTAGTCTAGTTTTCGACACAGTTGGCTTTAAAGTATAAATAATCCGAAATTTCGAAACAAAAAAGATATCTTAAGTGATTATATTACTTCAACAACTAGTTGAGAAAGTAATAATAGTTAGGTGGAATCTAAGAAACTTTTCGCAAATCCCAGTTGTTGTTTTTTCTTACCCCTTCTTGAGTTTCTAATCCGTTTAGGCTGGCAGTTAAATTTGCAAGACATATCGCCTCTGCTAAGTTTGTAAGGTTTCCAATAACACGAGCATTGAGCTTACGATTTCAACATTTTTAGTTCTTCCCATTTGAAATGATTTTATTTCTAACAGGTTGGCAATACTTATTTTAATGTTTATTTATTACATTTTTAATGTAAGAGACAGGCGACAGTTGGCAAAACTGTTAGTGGTTGTCATTTTATTGTTTGAGTCTTCAGCTATTTTTAGTACATATATAAACAATATATACAATGAAAATTTCTGACATTAGAGAAGTAGGAATAGTAAAATATAAAAATATAGAACACTAAATGAGGTAGAAAGTAATGTTTTTAACTTGTGTTGCACTTTCTCACATTAGGGAACATAAAATAAGAAAATATCAATACGTAAAACAAAGAAATCTACTATGGAACTGATGTTAAATTTTAGAAGAGGAAATAAGCAAATATCAGTAAAAGTCAATAAACAGTAGAATCCAACATAAAACTATAGAAATGAAAGTTTACAGGTGGTTTATAGGAAAGAGCTATAGATAAATGTGAAACTTGGAGTGATTCATCTGAATCGATTTGCAAGAGTGATGCGGGTTTGGCGAATTTGGTGAAGCAGTGATTCGATGTCGTTACTTAAAATAACTAAAAGGATAAAATTAGCAAGAATATTATTGTAACGTGACAGGAATATTTAAAATGGAATTTCTTTCATAAAAAAAATACAATCAATGAAATTATCGGTATTTATATACCTATTTACAATTTATAATCAGTTCTTTTTGAAATCGCTGCCAACCAAAACAAACAAAAATTGAAAGAAATCTGAACATTTTTAAAAAGTGGAGAAAGTTTGTTGCAAAGGCCGAATTTAACTGCCCTTATTGGCTGGCAACGACTCCAAATATAAACGAACATAAATTGAGAATAGGTATATAGGTATCGATAATTTCTTTTATTGTGCTTTAATGCTCTTTGTTTAGAAGTATGTAAAATATTATTTTTTTTACTTTTTAGTTCAAGTTTGTAAATGTACATCTTGAATGTTTTTGTTTTTTATCTAAAAAATAACTTTTTTCTTCTTTATTATTTTTTATTTTATTATGTCTCTGAACAGATGTAACTAATTATATTTACTCCTGTATTCATTTGTGATTCTTAAGAGACTTGGTCCCAGGATAAAATATTTTTCTGTTCTATGGATATTTTTGGTCACTGGTATATCGTGTATCGATATTCAGAGCTCAAAAAATAGTCGATATAGAATATCGAGATTTTTTTACGATACCCAACTCTAAATATAAAAACATGAAAGCTACAAATTTTAATATTGAAAAAAAAAAACACTTGTATATAGGTACAACATACCTTCTACGATTATCCATCACTGCTTTCATTCTGTCCTGATATAAGATTATCCAATTAAATCTCTGTTAAACTATCACTCAACATAAAAACAAATCTATTTAAACTTATCATTAAAGAAGAACACTAGACAAACAACAACAACAACCCCCGGATAGCAGCGATCTACTGCCGAAGCGGGACAGCCACCTCTGCGATGAGGTAACACCCCGTAATCGCTCTACTGTTTCTCCCAAATCCCCGGAATACCCCCCGAGATTAAAAAGTGATTTCACACGTTTCACAGCTACTTTCCACTTTTCTTTATCTTCCCTTTTGTATTCTCTAATACTTTGCTTCAGTTTTATTAATCTCTCTGTCAGATTTTATGATACCTAGCTGAAGTAGATATTATGTTCTTGATCCTAAAGGATTAGAAGCTTATGAAGAAAAAAATAAAAAAATAATAATGCATTGTTTTCTTTTCGCTTTTGACATTTCTGAATAGTTTATTATATTAACAGGGTGTATAAAAAAATTACCGTTTCGTCAAATATATCGAAGGTATTGTGCAAAAATGTGATAGTGCAAGTTTTATCGAAATTATGTTAAATGTACACATGAAACTATTCTAGTGTAAAAAATGATGTGCACATATAAGTGTTATATTTTGTTTTCCTTTAATTTTTAAATCCACACACACGTCACTTATCTCGTGACAACAGAAGGGATGCAGTGGTATTTTAATTATTCTTTTTGAAGCAGATTATTTCAAATATAATAAATCAAATCTAAAAAAAGCGACATACAAAATCTACAGCACGCTGTCCTGTAATATTGATAAGTTCGCATTTACTACATGTGTACACAACACCATCGATATGACTCCCATGAACTATAAGATTCGTTCCTCACACCACCAACTACCGACTATCAAAAACCGACCTACAAAATCATCCCTGACACAATCCTCCCTATATCCCTTGGACGTTTTCAGACAAAATCCTACGATTTTATACTTTATACCCCTTTTAACCGTCACAATGCGATTACCTCAACTATATGTACCGGATATAGTTCCTGCAACTTCGGATTGTGGAGCCTTATAAATTATCCCGATAAAAACGTTTATCTTATTTATTGTTTACCAACCATTCATCCCTCCTTTATAAAAGTAAATTAATCTATCATTATTAATCAACAGTGGGTTGCCTCGGTAAAGGGTTAGTTCAAAAGTTATTGAAAAAACAAAATTTTGGTGTCTTAAAAAAATCTTATAATTTCGAGACTTTATTGAAAAATATCTCGTTCAGCAGTCCAATCGGTTTGTAAAAACTGCGAGCGTACCGCGCGCCATTGGTTTATAAAATTTTTTATTGGAGTTAACTCCTTGGAAAAAGAAGTAGAGACTTTTTTTTTGGAACAACGAAGGAGTAACACATCATTAGTTTTTTCTTGATGGACGCCCAGTAAACTCTGACCTCTATCACAAACAGTTTAGGAAGAATATAATTGAAACTATTGTAGCGTTATCCATCTTTGGTCGACCGTAAATGGGGTTCTGTTCCAGCAAGGCGATATCATCAATCCAAGCCGCAGACTTTTCATAAGACCGAAGAAATCGAACTTCGTCCACACACACACACACACACCACACACACACACACACACACACACACACACACACACACACACACACACACACACACACACTATACAGTTCATTAATGATTTTATAAAAACAATTGATACTCTAAAATATACTCCATTGTTATCAACCATCATTAGCCGTATGCTAGCTAATTGCTCGTTCCCACTCCTTCGGACGGCTGTCAAATAATTTTTCTTGATTTATAATTTTAACCTCCGCATAATTATTATATTTTTTCCCTTGAAGAAAATAGACCAATGGTGCAAGGTCTGGAGGAATAAGTTCAGTACCTTCAACATATTTAAAGGCAGTGGCTAGTAATTCTTCGATTCCAAATGTTATTTTCATTATCACTTTGACATGGATATGAGGTCTATACTTTTATGGTGTAAGGTTGTTTTCACGCACATTTTAACACACTCTAGCTCTGTTGCTGTTGCTCGGATCGAAAATTGGACAATAGTTATGATCACAAATTTAATGTTGAATATTTTTGTCATAGAACATTTGTCGCTAGGACCTATCATTCAGGAGATATATTGGTTTGAATGAAAAAAGTCACTATTGAAATCCCAATTTTGTCTTATTTTTGTTCACCATTAGTTGTTGGGGTTCGATGGCCGAGCGAGTGGGGGGCGAGAGTCTCAGCGCTCTCGGTTCGGAAGGTCGTGGGTTCGAATCCCACTTGGCAGGTTAAAATTTATTTCGTGGCGGACCCAAGAAATTAATCTAACCTGAATTTAAATCTAACCCTCCCATCATGGTTAGAATAGGTTGGTAACCTGTAGGATAACCAGTCCTTCCTGCCTTAGATAAAGTACATAAGAACAATAGAAACAAACCACAGAATCATTAATTGAAGTAATTTGATTCTTTTAATTCTATAATATTGATTGGGAAAACCAGAAGATTATAGATAGACATACCCATCTATTGTTTTTCCTTGTCAGGGAGATATTAAGTTTTGTTTTTCCCTTTCAATGCTAACTAAATAATTCTACAGGATTAAATAAGCAGCCGTTTTCTTTAACAGTATAACTCAAATCTCCGACTATAAAGTTTAAAGTTTATAAGCGCTATACCCTTGTGTAGTTGACCAACTTCGCCTTATAGGTGTGTCCCTGACTTGATGAAAAAGGTCTTCCTTGTGGGCTTCCCACGCGGTTTAAGGCACTTCAGAACAGGAAAAATATCAAAGTAGTGTTTTATGGAACTATATATTAGTTAAAGGTCAAAGCTCAATAATATATAATTTGAAGGCTTGGAATGAGAAAACATTACAAAGGTGCCGTGTTGAATAAATCAGGCGTAATAATAGCAAGCTAAAAAAAATTTAATCACTTGAAAGAATAGACATGAGTAGGGATGGGAAATATCGATATTCTTCTTTCGATAATCCGATAATTTTTTACAATACATCGATTTATTGTTTACTCTATGTTATAAAAGTACAACATGCTACTTATATATTTTAAAAAAAGTTGGTTTTAATAAGGGAAAGTTTTTAATGAAACTTTACAAATTTTATTTAGGTTGGCTGGGAAATATTTTGCTACTGTTTCCACTTCAGCCAATAGAGCGATTATTTTATAGAGGAGGGTAAAGCATCTCACACACAATGAATTAATTAAGTGGAAACATTTTAGGATATTTAGTTTTCCTACAATTCACTGACGGTAATATTTGGGTATTAAATTGTTGATTTCATAAGATTAATATCTTACAAAATTACTACAGCCTCCTGTTTAATTCATAATAAACTACCTTTAAATTGTAAACATTTTAAATAATTATGTTGTGAAATAAATTGAGGTAACGACATTGAAGCAACCACAGCTCCCCTGCTCCCACCCAAAATACCTTAATACACCAAAATAGAAAACACTAAATCAATGTTGAAAATAATGTTATTAAATTCTGATAAACTTTCTCACGTTAGGAATTGTAAATGACTAAATATCAATATATAAAAGACTAAATACATGTTGAAAGCTATGTTTTTAATTTCTAGAAAACTTTTTCACATTAGGCAGTGGAAATATATCAGAAAACATTATCTTCTGATAAAATGTCTCATATTTAATTTTTTAGATATAAGTGTTTTATTAAATTAATACTGCAATCTTCCTTATTAGGTAATAAGTAATATAGGTAACTATGAATCCATTTAAAAATTCTCACATTGGAATATTTAAAACAGCATTTCATAAACTAAAAAAAAAAAAAAAGAAATTATGATATATCAATATTTTTGGTCACCTATATATCGAGTATTGATATTCAGGTCTCCAAATATCGAGATATGAGATAACGATATTTTTCTTACGATACCTATCCCTAGATATGTATCGTACCAATACTATTTATTCGGTCCAAAACTTTTTCGGTTAATAATAACTGACTAATTCTGGGTACCCTCAAAAGAAATCTAAGCTCTTTTAAAGGAAACCGTTTGTCAGACAAAATAATTGGAGCAGGACGTTCCTTCGATGCTGCAACGTTACTGAGAATTACGTCATAGTTCACGTCAGAAATTCAAATTTCTTTTTATTCCTCTATTACATCTATTATTTTCCTGTTCCACCGAAATAATTACTTCATTGACTATCTACTTAAACATCATTTTATACCTTTATGTTTGCGGACACAGATGAGTGTATATATGTTTAAGCAAAGAAAAATAAATGGATACATTTTTTTCCATATTTAATTACCAAAACACATTTGGATGAAAATGGGCGTTGGACCGTCTGAATAAACAGTCTGAGCGAGGACTGACCAGATAAATAAAATTTATTTTGTATTCAGATAAAATAGTTTATAAAAAATAAGAAAATCGATACTTAAAAAAAAGAAAAATCAGTTAGGAACCAAGGAAATACAGTAACAATTATAAAAAGTGAGTAGCGAATCTCGTAGGGATTTGGTGCTCTCATTTTAATATCGATTTAATTAATCGATGTGGAGCGACATTGCAACATTTATATCCAGTGAGCAGCTAACTTTTTCGTGCACCTACTGAATTATGATTCTTTCTACTCTCGTAGAAAAATATTTATTTAATTTTTTTTTTTTTTTATGATATTCCACTAATCCCTGTTGAACAGATCCGCTACCTAGGACTCCACTTGGACAAACGTCTTACTTGGAATCCACATACAACACTAAAACGATAAGAAACTGCTCGTCGTTACAGACTACTTCAACATTCGACAAACGTTCGAAGCTTCCAATAAATTACAAGAGACTCACCTACATGACTGTGATAAGACCTATTTGGACCTACGGAGTTGAGCTTTGGGGCTCCACTAAACCATCCAATTCATCTCGTATCCAATCCTTACAATCCAAAATCCTTCGAAAAATCCTCAATGCTCCTTATTTTGTGACCAATAAACTTATCCATAAAGATCTTAATGTTCCATATGTTGCTGATTTAGCCCAAACCAGATATGCATCCTTATATAGTAAGCTCCATAACCACTCTAATCCACTAGTCTCCCAACTTGCTCCCCTCTCCGTTCCCGATAATCTTCCGAGGCGTCTGAAAAAAAGATGGCCTAGAGACTTTTAGTGTAGATTTTATTGAAGTGCTACTAGTAAGTAGTTCTTCACAAGTTATTTACATGCCATTGTATTCACTACCAACACATTTACTTAATGTATATTATTTTGTACAGTTGTAAATATCAATAAATGAGAAAAACAATTTTTTTTTTTTTGATGGTTTCATACTTTTCCTCATTCACGTGAGAAACAGACGTAATAATTAAAAACCTAAGGATAATATTTAAGTATTTACTCTATAAATATAAAAAAGCGTAAATTGACTACAGCAAAGTTTTCGTACAGCATCAAATTATATTCTTATTATAGGAGTTAACTAGTAGTAAATTCCATCTCTTCCTAGCGATGTTATTATCAGTTTCTACTCAGTGTTTTATAAACAGCCACGGCCCGATATTCAGTTAATATGTCTTCAACAGCGATAAAATGTTTTTTCCCTCTGAAAATTAGAATATTCGTTAAGTCAGGTTAGTTCAATGAATAATATCCCTCATTCAACGGTCCAATACATAATCAAACATTTAGAAACTAAGGACATATCGGGATGGCCGAAATTGTTTATTTAACCGAGAAAAGAGGATTATTTTACGGAAAACTAACGATGACCTCAAAATGCCGAACAGAAAGATAGCAATGCAAGCAAATTCCGAATTAGGAAT
Organism: Euschistus heros; assembly: GCA_003667255.2. NCBI lineage: Eukaryota > Metazoa > Arthropoda > Insecta > Hemiptera > Pentatomidae > Euschistus > Euschistus heros. The sequence continues at coordinate 904,616 of RCWM02000082.1, forward strand.
ATCTACAGGACCTGATACGATTAGAAGAGACTTGTCAGAAAATGCATTTCGGGCCAGTGTAAATTAAAAAAAAAATATAACCAAGAAAAATAGAATTAAAAGTTCGTAAAGGACATTTAAAAAGCCTCCAGACTGGAATGACGTCCTGTTCTTCTACGAAAGTAGATTTAATATGCTAGGACCCGATGAACGGATGTTAGTTTTTTCCTATTTACTCAGGCCAGAAATCCATTTTTTTTTTTAGGTCTCTCCTAGCTTATAGTTTTCCGTAATATACTCCTCTCTTCGCAATAAAAGAAAATTCCAGGCCGTCCCGATCTGACCTTTTCGTCGTTTTTAAATGTTTGATTATGTATTGGACAGTTGAACGAGTGATATTAGTCATCTAACTAATCTGGCATTACGAATATTCCAATTATCTGAGGAAACAACTAGGAAAGGGAAACAACTGAATATCGGGCCACGGCTGTATATAAAACACTGCCTGAGAAGAAACTGGTGAGAACATAGCTACAAAGAGGTAGGATTAACAACTAGTTAACTCTCGATTAAAGAAGATAATTTAATACTGTACGAAAACATTTATGGGGGTCAGTTTACTCTTTTTTATATTCATAGAGTAAATACATAAATATAATCCATATTTTAGGTTTCTAATTATTAGGTGTGTTTCTTACGTGAATGAGGAAGAGTATGAAATAGTCAAAAAATTATTTTTCTACAACGAGAGAAGGAATCATTAATTAATTTAGTAGGTGTATGGAAAGTGTTTGCTGCTCACTCTCAACTCCACCCAAATATAAAACCTTTCAATGCCACTCCACATCGATTAATAAAATCGAGATGATAATGATTTATCAAGGGTCAAATGCGATTCTGACCTAACCTCTACGCTGTATGTAAATACATATTCATAGTTCATAGTTCCAGATGTAATTAATCTTACTATGAATTATAGGATATAGCTTACTATAAATTATTAATTACACTAAAATTGATATCGATTAAAATCTCAAGTGATCTTTTTTAATGACTTATCCAAATAATCATAATGTCTCACGTGTTGAATACGCCCAAACTAGATGCTTATCCGTCCATGATAAGCTCCTCCCTCACTCGAATCCACTATACTCCCAACTTGCTTCCCATTCCATTTTTTCCATTCCCGATAACCCTTAAAATATCTAGAAAGAAGGTTGCTCAGGTATTAGGCTCAAATATCTCTTCTCGCCGATCTGGGCTGGAGTACCGCAGGGATCGATTCTTGATACTTTGCTGTATATTATATACACAAATGATATTATTTGTAAACACATGACAACTAAACATTACACCCTTACACTTACGGAAGGTACAATATCTCATCCAAACTAGATACAATAGATTTCTGAAAATTCCAACAGACATACCAACATACTTATACAAAACATGTCAGAAAATACACAAAGAAGGCTAAAAAGAAGTTGGTTGAGTGATCCCCTACGATAAAAACTTTTTGAAGATCATGTTAGGAGTAAGTACCGCTGGATGCTGACCTCCCTCGTGGTTTGTCATGCCAGTTATATTGTAATCGCATCTAGTTATTGTCTCAGGTTGAGCGACAGGTGTTGATTGAAAATTAAAAGTAAATTAAAAAAAAAAATTTTTTTTTTGTAAGAATTTTAATTATTTTTGTTGAAAAAATTTGTTATCTGTTTGACCTCCACTGGCAAGTGCCTCTTGTAGACTTATATGTCTCTTGATATTATGTGATCTACATAAATATTACGATGCCCATTTGTTTGATGGTCGAATACCGTAAATATTTTATTATATAATGTTTCATTTGGTCTAATCTTTTTTTAGATTAGACTTTTTTGTTCATTGTATTGAGGTTAAAATTTGAGATGGGCCGAATACGGCTTTAGGCGACTAGTAACTGGCAAAAAAGCCGATAGTTCGGCTTCCGTTCGAATTAGGGTGACATCTCCAATGTTCAAGGCGCTTCGTTTATAGCTTTATAGCCGTCAGTACATGTAGCTACAATTTTTTTTTTATCTTATATTTTTATTTCTGTTTTTTGCAATATTTAATATATGTTGCAGTATGTTTAATATATGTTATTTAATATATGTTGCAGGTTTTTTTTTTTAAATTTGTTTTTCAAAAAATTAAAGCAAAAGTCAGCAATTTACTTGGCTTAGAGAGTCAATTGAGGACTTTGGAATTCAGTCATGCCGAAAAATATATCGTGTTTATGAACTTATATAACACAAAAATATTTAACATGTATTTGCCAGAAAAAAAGGTATGTGAATTGCTAAAATATTAGTTTCCTTTTCGTGTTCCAACCTTTTTATTACGTTTCAATTAAGTATATAATATTTGTTAATTATGACACAAAACTAAAACTGTGATTAAAAAATAAAATAGAAGGTTACTTAAGTTCTTTATGTAGTGTTGAAGAGTTTATCGAATTTAATTTTTGTTAATATCATAATCTCTTTTAAAGTTCGATAATTTATTACAAAAAAAAAAGAGTTCCTATTCCTAGAATAAATAAAAAAACTGTAAAGATTAATCTACAATAAACATTATTTTCAATAAAGGCCATGTTTTCATTTAAATAAATCTTTTTTAAGCGTGGAATTATAAATTAATAAAATGGCCGACCAATTGACAAAATATCTATAACTTTAATAAATATAAATATCCAAAAGCCAGTAAAGTTTCAGATCTTCCAGGATCAGACTATTTTTGACGGCCAAAGGACATTCTTGGTCACTCTTCTCTAATTAGTTTTCGTCCTTAAAGATACTATTTTGAAATCTTTCAGGATTTAAAGATTTTAAGATGGCGGAAGGATATTACGGCATTGTTGTTTTAACCCAATATCAAACCTTATAACACAATAACCTCCTATGAAATGTGAGCATTATACTATCATATTATAAATATTGCTTTGTTTTAAATATTTTGTAAACTAAAAAATTTATAATAACGTTTGGTGAAGAATCATTCTAATAATATGGTTTCTGTTGTATTTGTTATTAAACTTTGGATTCAAATGTTTATTTTATTTCAGTTCTATTTTAGTATTATTTTTTTTTTTTTTTCAGTTTAGTACTTTTTACAAGTTCAGTAAATCATTTAACATTAAAAAACCAGATAGTCCTAATAATATATAGCACATTCAAACATTAAATGAAGTTTCGTTTTATCAGTATAGGTCATATGAGTGCTATCATCAGTCATTTAGATAAGACAAGTCATAACAGCTATTAAACATCAAACGGGTACACTTGCAATAACTGATAGGATAAGCTGGAAGTAAACACAAAATGATTTATAATTCACAGAACTATTATTTATTTAGATTTTATTCGAAACTTATTACTTTTTTTATTGAAAAAAAAAATAAAATAAAACATTTTTAAATCCGAAAAATTGAACATACATGGCCTTCATTCTCGAGTGCTGTATCATACAATTGGCTTATCATAAACAAACATCTCATCGGTACGTTAATTTTTTTATTGCATTATTTTTTTAGAATATAATTTATAAAAAGCGTTTTTATATTTCTTCATCATCAACATCTTATGGCGCTATGGTCCTTGAAGAACCCTGGCCTCCTCTACAATTCTCTTCCATTCAGATCTATCCTCAGCTGCCCTTCTCCATCCTCACACACCCAGAGTCCGAATAGTTTTTACAGTTAAGAAAAAAATATAAGTGTTCATTAACTGCTGTTAATAAATAAAAAACCATTACAATCCATGATTGGCCATGAATAAATTACTTTGGGAAGGATGTGATGTTTCCAGGCCAACAAAAAGCAAACGATTTGTCTAAAATTATGCTGCATAATTCTACTAGATAAAGGCTAGGGCCCTAGAAGTCCAGTAGTAGGTTATCTAGTGGAAATTGTGACTGACTTCAAATGAAAGCTGGAATATTTAAAAGATCTTGAAAAAAATAAAAGTCTACGATAAATGCATATTAATAGCAAGACGTGTAATTGCTTTATCGATTATGAATCGAATACGAACACTTCAAAAGGAATTTGAAGATATCTTTGTGATTGTGCAAACGGAAAGTGGGCTCCTGTATTCATGTAAAGACAGTTAGGTATATACTCTTTACCACACGCTCGTATTAAATAAAAAAAATATAAAACTATTACTAAAATTGAAAAAGATAGTGATAATGAATGATTTCATTTATCTAATACATTATTTCATCGAAATGACTTAATTTGTTTTTATTTGTTTAAGATATGTTATACCAATCCCTTATTTAATTTTAACATGTAATAACTATAGTCAAGTCAATAACACATTGTAGAGTGCATGGAATATGTGATAATTGTTGACTTCACAGCTTCGGTAGGAATAGTTAGAAGGTAAACATACTAAAAGTCCCCGCCCCTAGGGGGGTGAGCTAACGGTGGGGAGAGGAAAGAAGTTCTATTTTTTTGGTTTTTCGATTATATCTTGAAAACGGTTGACTCTAGAAAAATATGTTTCAAATAAACATAAAAGCTTATTACATTTCCTATAAAATTGATTGCATATAAATTTGTCGTAATTCTAACCGTTTTCAAAATATTCGTTATTGAAAACCGGTGAATTTCAGGAAAAAACAAACGTTACCTCACTTTTTGTCTAATTTTTGCTTCTAGTACCTTTCACAATCGTTTCTCGGAAAAAACGTAAGAATCAAAATTGTATAGCATTAAATTTACTTTAATTTTATATATACGTTTTTGGTATTTGAAGCAAATGTTTAAAGTGTGGAAAACATTTTTTTATTTCTAAAATCATCTATTATTAATAACGTATATCTCGAAAACCCTGGGGATTTCGACGAATATGTATATAATTACTTTTATGGGAAATTGAATTAGCTTTAATTTTTATTTGTAGCATATTTTTCTAGAGTCCACCGTTTTCTAGATATAATCGAAAAACACAAAATTGGGACATTCTCCCCTCCCCTACCCTTAGCTCACCCCCCAGGGGCGGGGACTTTTAGTATGTTTACCTTCTAACTATTCCTAACGAAGCTGTGAAGTCAAAAATTATGGCATATTCCATGGACTCTGCACCCCTCATTTTAGCACTCATTGACTGGACTACTAACTATTGAACAAATAAGATATATTTTTTTGGTATGTGTCATTTCAGGGATTAGTATCAAAACCTACCCAAAAAAAATAAACTTCTCGATTTTTACAGTTTTCAATATCACAAAAACTCTAGAAAAAATTAATTTATATCTAGTTTATGGATAGTTTTGTACAGTTTAAATTTCATAAAGATATCTTAAATATATACCGATACAATAATTTACGCTTAGATTTGTCACCCCTATTATTCCCTTACTGAAGAGGTTAGGGATGTAACATCAGGTGTATGGCTACTTTAGATGAAGAGCAACAAAAACAAGGTAAGAATCCTTCATTAGGCTCAGGTGCAATTTTCATATTCTTAGCTACACTATCTATCTATGGCATCAGTGAACAAGTGGTCTAGCCAACAATTTTAATAAGCAGCTTATAAAATTAAATAATTTTCACCAGTTCTTGTCTTTCTATATTAACATCCCCAGAGGAAGAACTCACTCCGAAGAAATATATTTTTGATCTCTTATTATTGCCCAATATCGATCAAAGTCGGAAAGGAATCAAGAAAATCAGGTTTAAATCCCTCATTTAAAATATAAAAACCATGCTTTATATTTTCTCTTTGCACTAAATGTTACCAGCTGTAATAAACCTTACATATCTGATATATTTCAGGAAAAATAATTAAAAAAAAAAAAAAATATATATATATATATATATATATATATATATATATATATATATATATAAAACCATCCCCTACCAATAGAAAAAAAAAATTTTAAAATAGTTACTCACTGATTAATAAAATTCCTAAATTAGGAACTTGTCGAGGGACTTATCCCATATAACTCCTATACTTAGGCGTGGTCAAGCACTACTGCCATTCGCCGATTACGTTATCCTTATCAGGCTGCAGTCACCTGGTTATCAGCTTCGATAGCCCGCTATCTCAACCCCAATGAGAGATATTCCCCAAGTATCTTAGGTACCTTTCTCTAAATAACGTTATCAGCAATGCCAACCCATTCCTTTAGATTACTGAGGTAATCAGCATCGGTATTCGGATAGTTAACATGCGACTACAAGATCGAGGCAATGACTCACCATCCCGACCTTTTACATTCAAAACCAACCTTTTTAACTGTTTTTATTATAACTCCCCTAGAGGACAAATCGACTCCGAAGAAATACATTTTGATCCCATATTATAATCCCTAAAGGCGGTAAGGAATTAAAATAATTGTGTCTAAATCCCGCATTTTTTTTTATTTATTGAAATTTACGACTGTATATACAATAAAAAATATAATACATCAAGTAAATATGATGGTAACGACAAAAATCACACGTCATTCACACTTGTTTTTAAATCAACTACCTATTGGTAGCACTTATAAAGGTTCTGTATAATGAAGTACTATATTAGAAGTTCCCGAGGCCATCCTCTTTTCAGGCGCCTAGGAGGGTTATCTGGAATGGAATCAGAAGCAAGTTGTGATACTAATGGATTTTAATGGTTGTGGAGTTTGATATGAAAGGATAGATATCTGGTTTGAGCTAAGTCAGAAACGAAAGGCAAATTAAGATCTTTGTGGATAAGTTTGTTTGCGACGAAGTTACAGGCATTTAGGATTTTTCTAAGGATTTTGGATTGTAAGGATTGGATGCGAGATAAATTGGATGGTTCAGTGGAGCCCCTAACCTCAACTCCGTAAGTCCAAATTACTGTTATGTAAATGAGTCTTTTTTAATTCATTGGAAGGTTTGAAGGTTCGTCAAGTAAATGTAATGACTGACAGTTTCTTGCCTTTTTAGTCTTGTATGTGGATTCCAAATAAGACGTTAAATCCCGCATTTAAAATAGATAAACCGTTACCATCTTAATTATCTTCACCTAAACACAAAATAGACCCTTTCCAAAGAACCGTGTACATGAGCTAAAATTTAATTACAGTGAAGCTAGATTCCCTGGGTAAAAACTGGATAATCACAACATCAGTGTGAAAAGACCTGCTGAGAAAAATTATCAAGTTTACTTCCAAAACTATATTAACACTTAATATCTCAGGTTTGAACATAACAGTTGTCAATGGTTTTGTGTTGTGAAATAAATTTAGTAAAATCTTTTTAGTAAAACAACCAGCAATATTTATGATTTCCTACTACCATCTCCTACTACTGGTATATAGGAAAGGGAAGGAACGAGACGAGCTCGATATCCTGATACAATGCTGGTCCGACGATTTCGGTGGAGACCAGATAAGATATTAGAACCCCAAAGATTATTGAAGTGACCTCTACTGGACACTTTAACTTTACTTTACATAATTTTTAACATAGAACATGTTTTAGCCGTGGTCTAGTTGGTCAAAAGTGACATTGAGCTTGGTTTGACACGCTCTAGCTCTGTTGGTGTGCCTCGGATCGAAAATTTGGCGGGGGTTTTAGTATCAGAAACTGGTACCCTTCCAGAAGCGGGGCTCCAGCTCCACGCGCCAAGATAACCTTTTATCGATTCTAACCTTCTCACGATTTATTTCGATGTTTTAATCGCTACTTTTCGAGGGTAAAGGTTATACTCCTTAATTTATGGAGAAACCCTAAATCCATGTTTAAACTAGTATTAACTTCTGTTTACCTTCTTATATTAAAACGAGAAATAAGAAAATATCAAAATATAGAACACTAAATAAGTGCTAAATTAATATTATATTAAATCAGAACTAATATAATGCTAAATCAAAAGTAATGTTAACTTCTGATAAACTTTCTGATGTTAGGGAAGTGGAAATAATAAATTATAAATACATTGAACAGCAAAAAAAAAAAACCGGACACATAATTTTGTTAAATACGTTGTGAAACGGCACAGAAAAAAATGCTTTGTGATAAATACATACCTTCCTGTCTTGAAAGAATGTGGAATTGATCTTAAAAAATAATTCCTATAACTGAAATTTGCCAAATTCTACTTCTGTGTTATTTATTGTTTTGTTTTAATTTCTTTTATGCCTGACAGGATTAGCGCCTTTCGTCGTAGAAGGGGGGGGGGGAAACCCGCTATTAGAAAAACATCCTGTCAGAAATCCTGATAAAAATGAAGAATAAAGTTTTTTAAAAATGTGTTAATATCTTATTTTTTCTTTATTTTATAATTTTTTGTTATTCATTAATAAAAATTATTCATTTTTGGCGAATTTTTTGTAAATAACTATAAACCACCATGGTGTGTATAAATAAACCATTTCTTACCATAAATTAAAAAGATTAATGTATTTAACAAAATTATGAGACCAAATCTGAGTATCCGGTTTTTTTGCTGTTGAGTGTATATAAAACACAGAATCCTTGTTGAAAGTTATAATATTAATTGCTGCTATATTTTCTGAAGGTAAGTGGAAATAAGAAAATTTGAAACTTCTGATATACTTTCTCACATTCATTTTTAGATCGATATTACAACTTCTGTTTCACCTTTTTACATTTAAGAAGACTAAATTTCAATATAACAAACTTAACAACACAATCCAAGTTGTAAATGTAGAAGTGAATGTTTCACATGTGAGGTTATAGGAAAGAGCTATCGATAAATGTAAACTCGAAGTGAAGCAAGGAAGTAAGGATCGAAGTGATCTGTGTAGCGCTGATCAGGCGGGTGTGCTGGAGCCCCGCTTCAGTAAGGGTACCCACAAATTGAATGGAGAACATTTTTATTGCATAACATTTGTCACTAGAATCTATCGTTTGGGAGTTATATTGGTTTAAATGTAAAACATCACGTTTAAAACCCCTCTTTTTTCTCAATTTTTTTTAAATTTCGAATAATCATTATTTGTTAATTTAATTTAAATTATTTAAAATCATACATGTAAGTGGAAAAAAATTAAGAACATGAGGGCATGGCGGTCCGCAGGATTAAGCTATGTAATTTGATAATTAAATAAACGGACAAATGAATAACAGGTAAGCGAAAAAAACAAAACAAATGAGCATCGACGGTCAAGAGGGCAAACCCTAAAAGATTTTCCACGTTATTTCTTTAGCCGAAAGGAATTTTTGTTGTCCAATGAAGGATCTTGATCCAAAAATTTCTCTTATCGATAAAAAGCTTATCATTATTCCTTTCTGCTGAGAGCGGTCTGCTAAGCCTTTGTTTCAGTGTGACACACTTCTCGATTAAATTAAAGTACCGCTTCGTGAGTCAGTGCTTATAAGAGACATGACATCAGCCGATAACACTGTTCCAGTCACTTCGGCGTAACAGATCTGAGGAGAGAGGTCATCAGTAGGCCAAAGAGGTAGGGGATCGCAAGGTCGGGTCTTTGGCAACCAGGAGCCATTTCCCCAGCGATAAAACTGTTACACCTTTCGATTAACAATTACTGAAGGCATCAGGAAGCTGGAATGTCGCGGTTACTATTTGGCTTTTCAAAAATTAATGCATGTTTTAGAGTTTTAAAATACAAAAAATATAAAACATTTTTCATTGACCAAAACCTACCTTTACCTTCAATGCTTACCTGTTAAAAATGTAATAAATTTCCTATACGCCGTGAATAGGAGTTTGAGTCTCAAGTATTAAAAAATTCTAAAAACGCATTATCTGTCGAATATTGATAATGAATGTTTATTTTTCCCTCTTGTTTTGTTGTGTTGGTTGGCGATAGGCCTGGAGATTTGGATGGATGAGGCAGGGTCTCATGACCAAGCTCAAAGGTAAGGAATTGGTTTTTTAACCCTTACAATTGCCTTGAGTTGGTTAACGATGGTCGATTTGCTGAGTGAAAGATTCTCTGCAAGTTCTTGAACAATTTTACTGGGGTTCTTTCACAATAGCTATCTTCACGAGTTCCCTTATCTTCTAGTAAATATTTCTGACTTTTTCTTCTGACTGACGTTCCGACCAAGTTTAAACTCATAATACAAAATTATACGAAAATCACTCTTTGACATCTTAGAATAAATTGGATTATATCCATATCTAAGTATGAAACATTTTTATTTGGAAGAGTATTAATAGATAAATACATTCATATCAAGAAATAATCCGTCAAACATAAAGAGTTTATTGCCTAGGGAGTTGATTGTATGAAAACATGAAATCCTGCATTGATTATCAGACACCTGACAATCATCAAACAGCTGTTAGCAAACAACTAAAATTTTAATAACTAAATATTAAAAAAAAAAAAAAATTACTAATAAAGGAAGTTGGAAGTATAAAATATTAATGAATCATTAGAAATAATAGAATCGTTTAAAATCAATCCAAATTTTTGTTTAAATTACCAGATAAATCTATCTGTTGAATCTGTTTTCAATAGGAACGGAAAAATCCAATGAGCCATATGGGAAATACCAAGCTGAAAATCCCCAAAACATAACCTACCTGGCCTCTTTCCCCCTCCACGATGGATATTTCATATATCATTTAGATCTTCTCAGGTGAGTACTAATATTTGATTTATTGTCTAACAATTTTGAAAACTTTACTATATATAATCCACGTAACGTAGTGCTGATGTGTTGAAAATTTTGTATATTTTAGATCTGAAGATGAGTGTTTAGTATTCGAAACTAGTTTTCCAATATAATAATTCCAATAGATGTGGCAATCAATCCATCGACCCTAAAAAGGAAGTTGATTTTTTTTTGTTTTTTTTTTTCTGTAAATCAATTAAACCAGGATATTATGTGGATATAACATTTTAAATTTCATCTTAAGAAACTGCCCGTCATTACAGACTACTTCAACATTTACTAGAAAAACGGTCAAAGCTCCCAATTAATTACAAAAGACTCATTTACATGATTGTAAGACCTATTTGGACGTACGGAGTTGAGCTTTGGGGCTCTACTAAGCCATCCAATTCATCTCGTAGCCAATTCTTACAATCCAAAATCCTTCGAAAAATCCTCAATGCTCCTTACTTTGTGACCAATAAACTTATCCATAATGATCTTAATGTTTCATATGTTTCTGATTTAGCCCAAACCAGATACCTATCCTTCCATAGTAAGATCCATAACCACTCCAATCCACTAGTCTCCCAACTTCCTTCCTTCTCTTTCCCTGATAATCCTCCGAGGCGTCTGAAAAGAAGATGGCCTAGAGACCTTTTAGTGTAGATTTTATTGAAGTGCTACTAGTGAGTAGTTCTTCACAAGTTATTTACATGCCATTGTATTCACTGTCAACACATTTACTTGTTGTATATTATTTTGTACAGTTGTAAATATCAGTAAATGAAAAGAAAAAAAAAATTTCATCTTGCTATATTCAAATTTATGCATTCAAGAACAAATTGTTTAAAATTAAACTTATATAGACATATATTAGACTGATTTGGCCCTCCCATAAGACAGTTCTACCCTACTCAAACACAGCAGTTTCAAACCTTCGTCCACAGTCGATTTTCTATAATTCCTTAAATCCATGATCTCCTTCAACAGATCCGCTACCTAGGATTCTATTTGGACCAACCTAATATTCTGTATTAATATCTTATTTTACAAAATTATTTGTATACAAAAATCATCTATAGTAATAAGAAATAACATAAATACTTGTCAAATACTAATTTTGGTACTAATAACAATTGTCACTAAAATTTAGGTGAATGTAGTGTCTTTATTGTTTACAGTTACAGAGAACCTAAATGACAAAAGGATCAGTCTAACGGTCCCAACTCATCACTGAGACTTGAGACAATAGTCAACAATGAAAACTGTATTCACAAACGGTTCAAGTTCTCATTGCGCAGGGCAATCGTATTGAATCTTTGTAATGAAACATAAAAGTCTATCTTATAATAACTCCTGAATTCACTTAGCAGTCTAAAGAATAAGTCGATTGTTAAATAGAGTTTTGGTGTTTTAGAGGCGAGAAGTAGCAAATGATTACTAATAACTGAGCCAACCTAATCTTGGCGTTATTCATAACTTGCTAGTTGCATTATTAACACATATAACGTAAGCATTGGCTTTACCATATGGCAAGCTGGAAGGTTACACTCAAGGTTATCCTTCTTTATCAACCATACGTCTAAAATATCATTTAATCAATTTAAAACAATATTTACTGAGAACTTGTAACCAGGCGAGCCTTCCACATTTTGATGAGAAACCACGGAGCGCTTCAAAACCCCAATCTCGACATTTTTGAGCAGCATTTTTTTTTGGAATCTTGATATTTTGAGGCTAAAAGAAACTGTGTTAGTATTTTATAGATATCTAAATTTTAAAAAAAACAAAAAACTTTCGTTGAAATAAATGACTCACCTATAAAGTAGTTATTATATTTTTAAGTTTCATATCTGGTTATTTCTTTGATGACATTTTTTGATAATTTTGAATTGGCATCTTTTTTGATGTCATGTAGTGTAATGATGTTTCATATGATAGTTTGATTGTAGATAACATTATATCCGTGACAGATGTCTCACTTACTATATCAAGTAATTCTTCTACCATTTTGTGTACAGATTAGGGTTTACTGTAAAAGGTTAGCAGGTGAACGAATCCTAACAGAGTTATCATATATGTTTCCCTAATAAATACAAAATTATTATATCATATGTTTAGAAAAATCGAGCGATTATATTTATTTTATGGCTATGAATTCAAAGATAAACACAAACACAAGACACTCAATTGGAGGATAATAAACCTTTAATGTAGCTAGAAGAACATTAAAATTACAGTAAAAATATGAAAATATCATTAAATGTTCCACTACTATCTTAAAACATTTTTTTATTTTCAAAATTTATCGATTGTGTAATGTAGCATGAATTGAAAGCTAATGTTTTAACATGTATGTGTATACATTTGACTGAGAGTCTATACTTTAGCATGTATATGTATGCATTTGACTGAGTCTATAATTTTTTGGTGAAACGTTTACATTCATTTTGATTCGCTCTAGCTCTGTGGTGGCCCGGTTCGAAAAGGTGACTTTAATTTCCTTATCATAAATTTAATGGCGAATACTTTTTGTTAAATAACGTTTGTCGCTGGGAACTATCGTTTAGGAGTAATATTGGTTTGATTAAAAAAGTCACATTTTGCTACATTATTTTAGTGTTGTGGTTTTTTTTTTAAACGCTCTAACGGACAACGCACCTACCTACCAGACCCTTTGGTCTCTTTATACTCAGTCTGCTTTGTGTCCTGATCCCTTTTAGAAGTCCTTCCATTTTGCCTTCATAGGTGAGTATTAACATGTTTGATTTATAGTCTTACATTTTTAAAAAAATGATATATTAGCTTTGAGATTCATGACATCGTAGTCCACTATTATTTATGGCAGTATTGTAATATACAGGGTGCCCCGAATTTAAATGGCAAAACTTCAGAAACTTATAGGGGACCGAAAAACTAAGATAAAAACCCCTTTAGAGATTTTCTCTTTTTTGCTTAGTTTTAGAGAAAATCGCAAAAAAAGAAACAAAACAAAAATGTTACAGGTAGCGATTATCACCTTTCAAAGTTCGTCAGGCTAGGCAGTGAGATATGTAAACACTTAATGTTATCCTTTACATTCTTTTATTTCTTTACATTTTGACTTCCTTCTAGAATTATAATTCCTAAATCAGTCTGCATTCAGTTACTCAGATATTTTTGTGTGAATAGCATCAGCCACAATGCCGCATACATATTCTAATGTTGAATACGCTGATATGATTTTTGTGTATGGTTTCTGTAACGGTAATGCTTTAGAAGCGGTGCGGGAGCTATGCGCGCTGATTTCCAAATAGAAGAGTGCCTAATCGACGAGTCTTTTCGTTAACTTTTAATAGACTACGAGAGACTGGGTCATTCTTAATACGTAATGAAGGCGACCAATTCCAGGCAGGAATAAGAGCAGATTATCGGAGAAGAAATTGTGTCCAACGCCACTTCGATAACAATCCTGAGACTAGCATCCGAAGAGAATCTGCTGCATTAGCAATATCGCGGCAAGCAATATGGCGAACTTTGAAAGGTGATAATCGCTACCCATACCATCTTCAAAAAGTTCAGAATTTATTACCTCAAGATTATGTCGAGAGATTGAATTTTAGTGACTGGTTTCTTGACAAAATTCGCGATGATAATTTATTTCCATAAAATATTATATGGACCGATGAAGCTACCTTTTCAAGAGGAGGAATTGTTAATCAAAGAAATTATCATGTATGGGCTCTTGAAAATCCCAGAGCTATTAGAGAGAATAGGTTTCAGCATGAATTTGCTATTAATGTTTGGCTTGGAATTCGGAACGGATTACTGGTGGGACCATATTTTTTACCTGGAAGATTGAATGGTATCACATTTACACATTTTTCAGAGAACGACTTTTCTAATTATTTAGAAGACATTCCCTTACAGCAGCGGATTGAAATGTGGTTCCAACTCGATGGATGTCCAGCTCATTATAGCAGAGTTGCTCGAGCTTGGCTGGATATAAATTATCCACAACGATGGATTGGACGTGGAGGAGTAGCACCTTGGCCATCCAGATCAACTGATATGACACCCATGGATTTCTTCGTATGGGGAACCTTGAAGCAGAAAGTTTATTCGGTGTCAATTAACTCAACAGAGCAATTAAGAGACCGAATCATAGATGCAGTGCACCAAATATCATCAGAAAAATGTTTAGCTGCAATTTATCAAGTGAGTGCTAGATGTAATGCTTGCATTGGTGCAAGAGGAAACATTTTGAGCAATATTTACATTAAAAAGAACATAACATAAATAAAAATGTAAATAAATAGTATAAAAATGAAAACTTGTTTTGTTTCTTTTTTTGCGATTTTCTCTAAAACTAAGCAAAAACGAGCAAATCTCTAAAGGACTTTTCGTCTTAGTTTTTTGGTCCCCTATAAGTTCCTGAAGTTTTGCCATTTAAATTCGGGACACCCTGAGTATAGAAATATTTTAAAAATATATTTCAAATTTCTTCTCTCTAAATTGATTTATTGGATTCTACGTAATTAATTTATGCGATCAGCTGATTCTATTTTTACACCGGCCATTTATATAATTCATTGGAGGAGGACTACAGTTATTTATTTAGCCATGAGTGGATCTATTTCGTTTCTGAATACAGTAGTGACTTTTTGATAAAATCGATACTACTTTAACATTCTTCTCGATAGTTTTACAAATGGTCGAAAGTAGTTACGATGGTTTCGATATATCTTGTATGCAATATGTAATTAGTGCACTCTCATTAGTTACAACCTTAAACATTATCTTGAATGATAATCCATAATTAAATAGGTCAATGGCTATGACTTACTAGATTAATAATTACTTGTCATTTGTGACAGGCTCCGTAATCATTTAGCAATAAAAGTTTATTGACTTGAGAACTGTATATTATTATTATATTTTTTTTTTGTTGTAATTTTTACACTTTAAACTAAAACGCACACAAAGGCTGTTTGTATTTTTATGTGTACCTGTCAAATTTTTGTTTTGACACTTTATTTTTTTCACATTTGTTAAAATTTACAACTGTACAAATATATACATCTAGAAAATGTGTTGTTAATGATTACAATAACATGTAAAAACTTGAAAAAACTACTCATCAGAAGCGCTTCAATAAATATTCTACACTAGACGGTCTCTTCTTTTTAGACGCCTCGGAGGGTTATCGGGAACAGAATGGTAAGCAAGTTGAGAGACTAGTGGATTAGTGCTTATAGAGGATACTGTGAAAGGATAGGTACCTGGTTTGGGCTAAATCAGCAATATATGGGACATTAAGATCTTTATGGATAAGTTTGTTTGTAACAAACTAAGGAGCATTAAGGATTTTTCGAAGGATTTTGGATTTTAAGGATTGGCTACAGGAAGTTTTGACATTAATTCGTAAAAAGCTTAAATATTTAATTAGTATTGATGAGTTATTTGCAACTTATTTTGGATTTTTTTTTTATTCGAAGACTTGTTTCGAATGTTAAATATTCATCATCGACCGATACATTACGCAGAAAATAGTCTAAAATTAAATATTTACAAATCATTATAAACAATAAAACTGTTCAAAACCAATCTAGATTTTTGTTTATATGACCAGATAGATACTTCCAATAGTGCCATTGTAAATTAATTTTCATTAGGAACAGAAAAACCTGGCTAATAAATGTAGGAATCAAAATGTTTTTACTTAACAACATAACTCCGCATTTCATCTCTTTATAATCAATCTGTGGTCCTAATATCTTTTAGAAGCCGTTCCAGTTTGCCTCATTACGGATTAACATATGCGATTTATTTTCTTATATGTTTAAAATGTAGTATACATAATACCGATAAAACGAAATATATGGCTAGTAGTAGAAACTGTGAACATTTTAGTGGTGTAGATATTTCCGGGATAAGGTTTGAGCACGTTAAGCAATTCAAATATCTTGTGTCTATTATATCGAGGAAAATTGAAATTAAAAAAGAAATAAAGGCTAGGTTAAAAGCCGGTAATGCTTGTCATTTCTCGGTCGCAAAATTACTCAGTTCGCGCTTACTCTCCAAAAATTTAAAAATTAGGGTATACAAAACTATTAGTCCCCTATGGATGCGAAACATGGCCGCTGACGTTAAGGGATGGACAACGCTTTAAAGTTTTCGAAAATAAAGTACTGCGTAGAATATTTGGCCCAAAAAAGGATGAAGAAACAGGAGAATATTGAGGGCTTTACAGTGCGGAACTGCGCGAGTTACCTATATTCGGTAAATATAATAATGACCGAATTCCGAAAATAGTAATCAGTTTTGAGCCGCCAGGTAAACGAACGAGAAGAAGATGGGAGGATTGCGAACTTGGGGATTTGGGTTTTGGGGGAGTAGGATGGATGGAAGTGTGCAGTCGACGGTTGGTGGTGTCAGCATCGAACCTTCGGGTTCGCTAAACCTTTATATATTTATTTATATATAAAACACAAGCAAATCATTGCTTCCTCTGGATTTAGGATAACATCGGCAATGTTCTTGCAGAACAAAACGGTACCTTAGCACAAACTTGATTATATCCAAGCAGTGACGTGCTACAGATGTAAAGATAATTTTTTATTTCTAATAGGATTTATAAATGAATCCATTCAAAGAAATAATGCATAAACAGTTTATTATCTTGAAAGATGATTTAACAAAAGCACGAAATCTTGCATTAATTTCCAAACAACCCAATTACTTATGCCATTTTAGTTTCTTAAAAATAAATGTATTTCTGATCCAAAGTTCTAAAATATAAATATCTTTTCCGGTCTTGGTTTGAAGATAGTAATATAAATATTTACACTCTCGGCGGAACCGCAATCACCTAGATCTGGAGCATCGTCAAGGATTCAAAGAGCCACATCCTCTTCCTCCAGAACATTTTATACGGATCTTAACAAACGGACAGGATGGGGAAAAGAAACAGGGATTGCTGTAACATGTCGTAACGTTAGAAAACCGAGACTAATTTGAAAATGGCGGTCTTAGTCTAGTTCTGTGTTTGATATGAGCCACTTAGAGCAGTTTACACTAGATGTAACAAGTTATATTGATACAACGTAAATGTACACATCTTTAAGGGAATTTTCATATTTTCCCGAATATGGGAAAATGAAATGGTTACTATAGCCAAAGTTTATTTTTTATGTTATTTTTTTTTTTAACTGTTTCAATAAGGGATGTGTCGGTTCTCGGTTCCATCGATCCTTGAAAAAAGAATCGATAACGAGAATTGATGATCCAAAGTCGATTCCATGGAGATCTTCCGACTGATAAGGCTAAACTTGGCGATAGTTTGCGATATCTAATTATGTTATTATTATACATCAATTTTTCTCCTAATGATCAAGCCTCCTCTGTACAGAGTTAAAAACAAATCCCGTGAAACTGAAAGCTAAACTTTAGTTTGTTGGAGATATTTATTCGTTATTGGAAAATGTAGAAATTACAATATCTGAACTCATTACAGTTTTTAAACTCCACTGTTATCTACATATTGTCGCTTTTTAATAACAAATCAATTGAAAATCAGTAGATTTTATTTAAGCTATACCTTCATGGAACTATAAAGATGATGTGGTTAAATTTGGGTGCAGATTGGTTCACTTGTTTTCCTGGTTAGTGATCACAAACGAAAAATGGCATACCCTGTCGCGGCTTCTAATAATTGAAGTCGGGGACTTATAATTGAATTTCATTTCACTTGAGGTACGCATGATGATATAGAAGGATCAATACAATTAGGATCGATTAATTAAGTGCCACTCCTATTGAGATTATTTTATTTGAAAACTAGTTTCGAATGCTAGACATTCATCTTCAGTTCTTCGAGGTAACTAAAACACTGCTGAAGAACTGAAGATGAATGTTTAGCATTCGAAACTAGTTTTCAAATAAAATAATCTCAATAGAAGTGGCACTTAATTAATCAATCCTAATTAAATTTCATTTGTTTATCGATAAAAATCTTGTATTTATAAGTAAGGAATTTAGCATTATTTCTTCAATGATATTTTCACGCATGGCAGTAATTTTTTTAACCTGGTTAAAATTGCATTGATGAGGTGTTTAAAGAGTAAGTAAAACCATAATTAGGGGTCACATGTGGTGTAGTGGTTAGCATAGCAACCTACTAAACCCAAAGATCGAGGGTTCGCAGCCCGGCAGATGACCTTAGGATTTTTTAAAGAGGGTAAAAAATCCTTAGTTATGCCATCCTTCGGAAGGGACGTAAAATGGGGGTCCCGACCCTTTGCGATGTCAGGTACTCGTTAAAGATCCCTATCCTAATTATACCTGGATAGGCAAAATTTAGGAATCCCACCGTAGCATCGTCCGATTAGCCATAGTAGCAGAAAGTGACGTTAAACAAATAAACAAACAAAACCATAATTAGTCATCCGATTTGGCAGAAATAATTTCATCGATCCATCTGGTTGGATTTTAATTTCTAACAATGAAAACATATGACAGTTTGGCAAACCTCGTTCCTGGCACTCAAGACTATACATTTTAATTATTATTATTATTATTATTGTAAAATTTATTATTAGATATCTTCCTAGAACTATGAAAATGTAGTTAAAATAGTTGCAGAATGACTACATATCGGTAGATTTTCAAACTGCACTGGGATCCATATGTCACTTCATATATTTATAGCTATAATAGCAATTGAATTGAGAATAAGTAAATTTCATCATAACATATTTCTAACTCTATATAACACCGTACAACTTTGTAACCTCTCTCGAATGGTGCTCGCCACCAATCACTTCTCAGTGCAACACATATCTATCACTTCTTTATGGCAATACAATTTTAAATCTTTAAATTTTATTACTGTTAAACCTTCCTTGAGCTATGAAGATGATGTGATTGAAAATGAATACAGATTGGTTCAGTAGTTTTCGCGGTTAGTGAACACAAACGGAAAATGGTTTGTCCTTTTATATAATACCATAGTATAGATATATAATATATAAAATCAAAACAAAACAAAAAATCTGCCCCTTATTTTCCGGGAATTCCCTTACGGCCTTATATCAATAAAAGCAATCTACAACCTTTTGTGTCCAATGTTTCTAAACAGAGCTTTATCTCAGTTCCTAATAGTCGTTCAGATAAGGGATTCTGAAACGTTTAAATTCCAAATCAGTGGATATGGCCGCTAGGAAACACACTAAAAAAAAAAAACTTTTACCTTCCATTTGCAAAATAATCTTTTGTCCGTGTTCATAATTTTCTCTCTTTCATAAGTATGAGTATAATAAACGAATATCATTCATATCGTCGTAATGCTTAGAAACGAACAAACCTCTGTTGCGCATAAGAACTATATCGTATTAATTAATCCTTATTAATTATCGTTAAAGTAGTCTGTAACGACGGGCAGTTTCTTGTCGTTTTAGTCTTGTATGTGGATTCCAAGTAATAAGATGTTTGTCCTAGTGGAATCCTTGGTAGCGGATTTGTTCAACGGAGATTAGTGAAATATCATTAAAGAGGTATGGCTTCAAGTGTAGAATAAGGGTTTAATATTTTATCAATATAAGAAGGATTGTCTTTATTTTACTATATTTTTAATTTTATTTAGAAAATGGTATTGCTCAGCAGAACATTTAATGCTTGACACTAAATAAGAATTTGTAATATTATAATATTTTTGTATATTTCTTGAATTGTAATTCAATACGTGCGAATATATTATGGGTTGTAAACATTAATCGATACTTTACTAATTTATTTCTTTAATTACTATTGTTTTGTTTTGTTTTTTTGCTCTTTTATGCATTGTTTTCTTTTGTTTTTTAATAGCAGTCCACTTTAAAAAATATTTAATTTTACTACTGGCATATCAATAATATATACCATCAAACGATTCATGTTCTTAGAGCCAGAATTTCACTTCCCCTTTGATACCCGTTATAGCAAGATTTGGTATATAAACTATACTTAAAAAGTTATGAAGAAAGGGAAAACACTTCCCAAAGAAGAAACTAGAAATTTCAGGAAAACCCCTGAAGAATGTAGCGGGAAAACCAAGAACAATGGAGATGAGTGATAAAAAAGTGGAATAAGAGGAATATAAATATTAATAGGAAAATGAGGCAATCATATAAGAAGAATTTTTTAAAAAATCGTTTATTGATAGTGGCTCTGAATTCCAAATAAAATTTATGATTAATCGGGTATTAGGAATAGATGTTGATAGATGGATTCGGAGAGTTGTTGACGTTATTTGAAGATATAATTGTCTTAGAACTCTACAATGACATTCTGCTCTAGATAATTGGAATTTTTGTATATTTTTATTTTTAAACCTGTTAATTGAAATTTACAACTGTACACAACAAATAAATATATTAAATGTGAAGACAATGTTCATAATTGAATTAATTGTAAATCAACTATATCCATTAGTAACACTTCAATTAGGTTCTATAAAAAAGAGAGGGTTCCTAAGCCATCTTCTTTTCAGAAGCCTAAAAGGGTTATCAGGAATGGAATGTGAAACAAGTTGAGAAACTTATGGATTTTACTACGAAAGCATTGGTATCTAGCAGTAATGTGTCGGTACCAACATTTTTCGATTCTCGATACCGGTTTTCGATACCAAGAAATATATAAATTAGTAGAATTTATTATCCGTAGCATATAATATATGTTATTAATTATAATTTGTTTGTTTGTTGTCGCTACAACTCGTGAAGAGTCAAGGCCTCCCATAGTCTGAGCCGCCAAACTTCTCTGTCTTGTGCTGCCGCTCTTCAATTTCATATTCTTAATATTCTCTCCGCGTCTGCAGCCACACAATCCACCCACCGCAGGCGAGGTCTTCCCACTTTTCTGCATCCAAATATCTTTTCATCTAGGAGCTTTTTGGGGATTTCATTATTGCTCATTCTAGCAACATGCCCTGCCCATCTCAAACGTCCGGATTCAATAAACTGTAAACTATCCAGGTCTTTATAAAGATGCATGAGCTCAGAGTTTTTTCTGTCTCCATACCCCGTTGTCACATACAGGCCCAAAAATCCTTCTCAGAATCTTCCTTTCAAATTTAGGAACTATTCTAGGGCTTTCGCCATCGTCCAGCATCCTGATGAGTATAGAAGAACGGACTTGATCAAGGTTTTATATATTTGTATCTTCGTTGTTCTGGAGAGAAATTTGCTTTTTAGAAGCTCCTTAAGTCCAGACTAGTATCTATTAGCAGCCATAATCCGATGCTGAATCTCTGGTTCCTTATCATTGGTTGAGTTCAGTTGTGTTTCAAGGTAATTAAATTTCTCTACACCATCGAAGCTAAAATCCTCAATTTTTAAAACTCAATTATAATTTAGATAATAATAGTTCAAAATAAAATTCTTATTTCCGAAGATAAACATTACAATGTTTTATTGATCGATTAATGAATTGTAAATGTTTCTAAACTCTTTCACTAAAATTCGTAAAAGCGCTAGATTTATTTTAATTGGGTATTAAGGTTCGGAAACTAATCTTTACACGTAATAAAATGATATTATTGTCTAAGTGGTATTATTTCGTTGATTAGAGGTTGTAATCTTATTTCTCCATTTTCCAATAACAAATAAATATCTGTATTCAAACAAACTGAAGTTAAATCAGAAGCATATCCAACAATAAGATCTTTATGGATAAGTTTGTTTGTGACAATGTAAGGAGCTTTGAGAATCTTTTTAAAAAGATTTTAGATTGAGAAAATTGTATACGAGATTAATAGAATGGATTATGAAAATGTAACGGAGTGTTGAGAATTTCTTAAAAAAGATTTTAGATTGTGAAAATTGTATATGAGATGAATGAAATGGTTTTGTTGAGTCATGAAGATTGACTACCTAGGTCCAGAAGACCAAATTACTACTATGTAGTTATTTGTCGTTTAATTGAAGGCATGTATGACTTATGTATGTATGTATGTATGAATGGTTGGATGAGGGGGTAGCTTTTTTTATTTTATTTCATGAGTCTTTCTTTATCGATTGGGAGCTTTGAATTTCTTTCTAGTAAATGTTAAAGTAGTCTATAACGACGAAATAGTTCTTTTTGTTTTAGCCTCGCATATGGATTCCAAGTAAATCGGCTGTGCATATTGGGTCCTAGGTAGCGGATCTGTTCAACAGGGATCAGTGGAATAATTATTAAAGGATACTGTAGGACAGGAAGTCGTAGGTCTACGACGTAGGGTAAAAGTTATTTGGTGGGAATTATTTTAACAAACCTGTGTTATCAGTATACGTGATGAGGACGGTACTAAGATGAGGCGGGTGCCAGCTGTATACACAGTATAGAGATGTATAAATTGACACTTCAAAAACAAAATACATCACATTAAAAAGACATATATATATACTAGCATACCCCGTCGCGGCTTCGCTCGCTCTCATAAATAAAGAACTTTGATTATTTTAAATAATAATTGAATTTCATTTTTGTTTATCGATAAAAATCTGGTATTTTGGTTCAATGATATTTTCACAAATACCAGTCATTTTAACCTGGTTAAAATTGCACTGATGAGGTGTTTACAGGTACGTAAAAGCATAGTTAGACATCCACTTTGGGAGAAATAATTTTATCGATCCATCTGGTTGGATTTAATTTCTCCAAGCCCACCGACTCCTGCAGCATGTCCTTGCCAGCTCAGTACCCTGCAGGAGTTTCGGGGTACCAATTTTTATTCTGAAGAGGATCCCATTAAAAAAGGGGTCGAAACGTAAATAAAGAGAAGTGAGAGGGAAAAAAAATAGATAAATAAAAATGTAATAAAGCATATATTTTTTGAACAAAATATTGTTAAATATAAAGGAGGACCTATAACCCGAATATTGTAGAATATATATATATATATATATATATATATATATATATATATATATATATATATATATATATATATATACTTTTTTTTTTATTACAAAATATCTGAGCCTCGTGGACAACTTTGATATTCTGGTCAAAACCACATCAAAATACATATTCTACAGCCACACTTCCTTATTAAATATAATCACCGTTGACCCAGTGCAACAAGCTGTTTACGATATGGATGACCATCGATATGCAGATTTTTTTTTTTTTTTTGGTCTAATCTGAAGATTGATGTACGTATATGACCTACATATATTTTTCTTAAGGCTCGACTTGTGTTACACTTTATATAGAAAATGCTTTGCAAACGAGTCACCTAGCTGTGAAATTTCTATTGTAGTTGACCGTTGGTCAGGTGAGGAACTGCACATATTTCTCTTTTTGATTTTTTTTTTTTTTTTTTTTTTTTTTTTTTTTTCTGAAAAGATTACAACTTTTACTATCCTGAAACGAATGGAGGTGACACCGCGCGAGTGCCACTCTCTCTAGGAATTTTCCTAAAATGCGACAGCCTGCCCGTGCTATCTCGTCTTTCTATTTCTGGAATCGTTTTTCTCCCCTTTAGCATTTATATACTGATATATAATCGTGCGTTAGGAACGATAAATAGTTTATCATCACTTAAAATAGATTCTAGATTGCATTGTCATTATTTCAAATTAGTCAATTAATTGAAGAACAGTTCAATCATTAAAGACCGCTTTTATAAAATAAAATCAATTGAAACGTGCAATAATAAGTATAAGTGCAAAAATATCCAATAAATAATTCAAAATATGTAAATAGTTTTAATCATTATTTTACTTTTATCCAACAAAGTGTATAAAATGAAACTTAAAAATAAAAATTACAGCTCAAAAACATAATGAGTACCTAACTAGCAGTTAGTACAAACCTATTGGAAATCTTTCAATTGTAAAAGATAATCAGAGACAGGATCAGTAACGATTCATTTTAAACTGTATAACCGGTTAGATAAATAAATCGGCTTAACGCACAAGAAGGCTCGAAGCAGACACCGCCATTTTTTTGCCATTACATTGTTGCTCTCAATTCAACGCGAGCGATTCCCAAATTTACCTCTCCTTTTTCTCCAGCGATGTAGAAAACACTATCGATAAAATCCTAGCTGATCTCTACACAATATCCTCTTGGGTAACTTCAAACAAAACCGTTTGAAGCCCCTATTTTCTCTATACTTTGTTTATTTGGAATAATCATTGATTGTTAATTTTATTTAATTATTAATTTAAGTAATTGGAATGGTGTCGAAATTGGAAAATTAAAATAAATCCAAGAAAATCCCATGAAATAACCTTTACCCTTCGTCATAAACCTACGACTTCCTGCCCTACAGTATTCTTTAATAATATCCCACCGATTCCTGTTGAGCAGTTCGCTACTGCACACACTTCTCGTCGTTTTCGACTTGTTTAACATTTACCGTTCAAACCTACCGATTTCGATATGGTTCCTTGATAGAAGAAAGCTGAGGGCTAAGTGTAAAAAATGTAAGTGTAAAAAGTGTAATCCAAATTCCTTCGAATCCTTAATACTCCTTACTTTGTTACAAAAAACTTATCCATAAAGACCTTAATGTCCCATATGTTGCTGATTTAGCCCAAACCAGATAACCTATCATTTCATAGTAAACTCCATAACCAGACTAATCCACAAGTCTCTTAACTTGCTTCTCACTCCATTCCCGATAATCCTTCAAGGCGTCTAAAAAAATGGCCTAGAGACCTTCTAGTGTAGATTTTTTATTTAAGTGCTACTGATCAGTAATTCTTTTGAAGTTATGAAAAGAAGTTTTAAAAGTGATTTTATTGTAATCACTATCAACACATTTACTTGAGGCATCCAGTTGCAAAAGGTAGCAAAACCAGGTTATAAATTTTTCACCAGAACCCAAAAACCATAGCAATATGATGCCCAATTGATATGCATGTCATTTTTCTTGTATAATTAGCAGAAAAATATATGGTTTTAGTTGGGCAAGCATAATAAGGGCCCATGTTGACCAGTTTTTCTAAAAACTGGTTTTTCATCTGTACTTACTCCGTTTTGCATCAGTTTTGGGGACTTACTCGGTTTTGCAACAGTTTGAGACCTATCCCTTTTTGATTAATTTGACGAATAATACTTATCTTCATTTTCTCCATCATAATTTGCAGTGTCAAATATTTTCTTGTATGTCTCTAACTCTTTTAATTCTTTCCAACTGTCCCTATAATGTTTTTTAAATAATTTATTGGCATCTCTCTACTTTGCCTCTTTGACCGGGATACCAGTTTTAACTAGGATTGGGCTAAAGAATTTTTTTAAAAAAATTGATCCGTTTAGTTCTAAAATATAAATTTGGAAACAGTAGATTATAGAAAGACATATACATGATCTATTGTTTTTTTCCAGTCAATGAGAAATTGAGTTATTGCAATACTTTTAATTTTAAAGGGTAACAATCAGGGTTTTTTTTTTTTTTTTTTTTTTTTTTTTTTTTTTTTTTTTTTTTTTTTTTTTTTTTTTTTTTTTTTTTTTTTTTTTTTTTTTTTTTTTTTTTTTTTTTTTTTTTTTTTTTTTTTTTTTTTTTTTTTTTTTTTTTAGTAATTACTATATACGAGAACTTATTAATCTTAAAATAAAATCGATTATTCACTTCTTCCATCAAAGGGATCGTCGACTTCAAGACCAGAGGTCATTGAACATTAGTGCTTGACAAACGACTTCATTAAGGCTTTCGAAACTTTCGATGGATTGGTTGGCTTTTCGTCTCCACGCCTGGGGATATTTCGGATCCTGAAGCAGATGTGGTTCCTTGATAGGAGAGAGCTGAGGGCTAAGTGTAATGTCATGGAGGCAGTGCACAATAGTAACAACTCCATCAAGGAGGCACAGTGAAAGTACAATTCAAATAGCCTTCTACATCCTCAGTCCATCTCAAATACTGTTAGTGGGTCCCAAACCTTTCTAAAACAGAAATAGTTCAAATGAGAAATTTCTCACTTATTACTTGTGTAATATTTTGCCTTTACTTCGTTCTAGTCCTTTCGATATAAAGGATTTTAAATAACGATATATTTGATTAAATAAAATCATAAATGCCATGTTTCCATCTTGATATCTCGATTTGAAAAAAGTTAAAAATATGTCAGAAAAGCAATTTTTAATTTTGAATCATTTATAAACAATTTCACTGGGATAATTTTATCCAAGCTACAGAAAAATTTTTAGCCTGTAGTTGACAGAAATTTTGATTTGGTCAATTTCATGGAAGTATGATGTTGAATTGCTAAACTATTATACTGTTACCATTATTTTTGTCTTATGACGATTCTGTTTTGTTTTTAATACACTTTTATTAACTTGACCTGTATGTAACGGAATCTTTCAACGCAATTTTCAACTATTTCCAGCTATCTGATTAACTTGCAAATTTGCATACGTGGCAAGGACCAATGACATTGCAATAATTACACAACATCGTTCTGATGTTCTCACTAAGTCCAGTCAAATTACCCCCAAAAAAGGATTCTTACAAAAGTTGGAGTAGTAAGTTTTATGTTTTTATATATTCCAGATGGGTCCTGAGAATAAAAATTTGAGTGGGTATAAAAAAAAAAAAAAAAAAAAAAAAAAAATGAAACCAAACAATCATCATCGAGCTCCCACAATCCATTTTAAATAAACCTCTATTCACAGTTTTTACGTGATAAGAAGAGAAAACAGAGCTACCTGAGATCACGTATGATCCCCTAATCGAATTCTCAAGTAATGTGAACATCTAAGAAGACACAATAAAGACCACAGGAAGAAAAAAGTAGAAACCTAAGACACTGTCAAAATGATTAAAAAAAAATTAAAAATAAACGACTCAGTAAAAGGTAGAAAGGTCTACTGTTACGATCAGAAACAGAAGAGAGATATAGAATGTTGAGCTGGGAGTATTGTCTGTTATGGGCCCTTTGTCAGATAGCGTGTGGAATGCTGCCTCACCTTGTTCACAGTTCACGGGTTACTGCTCTAACTGTGCATCAAGAACTGGTGTCACATTCTTAAAAATAATCAACTCTAGAAAAGAATAAATAAATATTTCAATCAAAAATGTATTTTTAATTTTAGTTTAAAAAAACTAAATCATAGATTATATAATCCCAACACCCTGACAGCAACATACGTAGATGACACTGCAAATCGTAGCTAGGCATCAAGATCCTATACAGGACTCCATACTAAACGGTGCAAACTATGGAAGACTCGATTAAATTACAACTAATGTCAACATATAATATTCATAATTAAACATGGGGAAAACGCCTAAACTTTAACCAAACGCTTATAGTAATGTACCCACTACTCAAAAGACAATAAAAACTAAAACTTAAACAGAAAATTGCTACCTATACTTACTTTCTTAAACCAGTTTGGTCTTATTCTCAGATTTCCGGTATTGCAAAAAACACACATACAGAACGAGATCATACTTTTAAATCCGAGATCTTAAGACTTATCACGAAATCGCTTTTTCTTTTTTTTTTTTATCATCATTAGGAATCTTGATTTTCTCTCTTCTCATCGGATTTTCATGATTTTCGACTGCACTTCTTTTCTTTCTTCGGACGACTTTGTACCTCTCTTTTTATATTTTCTAATATTTGTGAGATTTTTCAGTTTTTTCCTGTATGTGTCTCTATCCAGACAATCGGCAAATTTAAAATCTGAAATTATAAGGTTTTTAATTATTCCTTCATTTCCTCTGTGTATCCTCTCCTGCGTTTGTAGCTAAAAATTTAGCTAAAGATATTTTTGTCTAATCTTTCATGTGCCCATAGAACATCAACCTTCTAACTCTTATACCGGATTTCAGGTCTTTGATATCTTTGTAGATCTCTTCGTTAGATTTCCGCTTGTAACCTTCCTGTGTTTTCCTGGGCCCATGGATTTTCCTCAAGATCCTCCTTTCTATTCTTAACAGCTCTTCCAAGTTGGGTAGGCATGCGGTCTCCATCCCATGCAAAATCACAAGCTTTATCACAAGGTTGTAATGCCTTAATTTTGCATTGGATGAGAGATTCTTTTTATTGTAAATTTAGCCTGTTTGGAAACTTAAATTTGTTAATTTTGTGATTTTCTCGCGGATGCTTAAAATTTATTTCAGTAGTCATGAGCTCTGTTTTTTTCGTATGATGTTTGTAGGCCTGCTTTTTCTGCTATTATTTGTAGGGTATTTATTTGACTTAAAGTCTCTTCTTCCAATTCTGCCAAAAGTGCGAGATCTTCTGCAACCGCCGAACAACTCACTTTTATGTAGTTGCTTTTGTTTCCTAATATGGCTCCGGAGCGACGTTTTTTCCAGAATTCCTTTATTATTTCATCCAGGATATTTTATATGATATATGTTAGAAACACAACTTTACATACTTAACAATGTATACCAACAGCACAAATACTGTATACGGAATAAATCCATTCTTACTATAAACGATTTCACGAAAGAAAACAAGGAAACAACACATGGCCACAAACTGTGTTCCTGAAAACACAATGAGATAGAAAATAATGTGGATGAAAGATCTGCTCTCGTAATCTCTTAAAATAAACCAAAGTCCTTAAGTCTTAGATAATGTTCTTCCTCTGAAGAGCTGGGTAATGTTCTTCCTTATGATCTGGATCGTCTTTTATTATTATACTAGCATACTCCGTCACGGCATGTCCCGTTCTCATAAATAAAAAACTTAGATAATTTTAACTAATAATTGAAATATAATACTAATAAAAATCATGTATTGATGAAATATAGAATTTAGCATTTTTTCTTGAATGATATTGTCAAGCGTGAAAGTAATTTTAACCTGTTTACGATTGCATTGATTAGGTGTTTGAAGAGTATGTAAAAGCATAATTGAACATCCACTTCGTGAGAAATAATATTATCGATCCATCTGGTTGGATTTTTATTTCTATCCGTATACGACAGTTTGGTAAACCACGTATACGGCACTCAAAAATATACATTTTAATTATTATTATTGTAAAATTTATTATTACAAATCTTTCTAGAACTATGAAGATGTTGTAGTTGAAATTTGGTACAGTTGGGTTTAATAGTTTTACTTTCTGTAGTAAAACTAAACTCTGTTGCAGAATGGCCACTTGACGGTCGATTTTCAAACTGCACTGGGATTAAAATGTCGCTCCATATATTTATAGTTTTTTTAATAACAATTGAACAAAAATAATTTTTATCATACATTTCTAGTACTGTTTAACATAGTACCTTTGTAACCTCTCTCCAATGGTGCTCGCCACTTATTGATCGATTACCTCTGCGCACCAATGGTGCTCGCCACTTATTGATCCTGATTACCAAACTTCTCGCTGCGCACCATGGTGCTCGCCACTTATTGATCGATTACCAAACTTCACTGCGCACCATCGCTTTTTTATGGCAATATAATTGAAAATCTTTACATTTTATTATTGCAAAACCTTCCTTGAACTATGAAGATGATGTGGTTAAAATTTGGTTCAGATTAGTTCAGTAGTTTTCGCGGTTAACGATCACAAACGAAAAATGGCTTTTCCTTTTATATAATAGTATAGATATAGATCGTCCTATCGAGACTTTGCTTGTAATAAAAAGAATACAAAATATATTTTGAAGTGAAAAATTCATTACGAACCGTGAACCCACCACGAAATAAATTTCAACCAGCCCTGGTCGAATTGGAAAAATTCTGAACTGTCTTTCCCTCTAAGACGCTCATCCACAAACGGCCTCCTTTCTAATTTTAAAATCAGAAAATCATATAAGTTTTCGTTTACGTCGTAAAGGTAAACGTACACAATTTTTTTTTATCCACCTCAATTCGAAAGTTAAATCCTGCATTGATTTGAAATGCATTGTGAGTCAATCGGTGCTTGAAGCGAACCTTATAAGAGATAATAACGTTCGCCCGATGACTCGGAGTCGCCTCCACAGAAATAATAAAAGACGATCAACGTGCAACGTCATCTCAATGCATAGAAAGCTCACCTTATGATTTTATAATCTATTGTTGATATAAATATTTCATAAAGAATATATGATATAATTTATACACATCTAAATTTGATTTAATTATATCTATATCAAAAATTAGATCAAACATGTAATTGAAAAATATTATGACCTACCACTTTTAAGCATTAAATTTAAGGGATATCAGACTAAAAGGTAAGAAACTGCCCTTCGTTTTCAACATTTTCAAAATTTACATTCTTCAAAATCATTTTACTTCTATATTATTTCGATTATTATCCTAAGAGGAGCTTTAGTATTATTCATGTATATAGCTAGAGTCGCTTCAAATGAAAAATACAATTCACCTATAAAATTAATAAGAGGGTCAATTATATTTTTCTTAACATTAAGATTAATTATAATAATATCTAATAATGAAACCCATATCAATAATTACCTAAAAATAAATGATACAGTAAATCTAATTAAAATATTTAACATCGTTCCTTCAGATCCGAATAACAGACGCTTTTACATTTAAATGACATTACATGACGGTAATTAGACCAATTTGGACATACAGAGTTAAGCTTTGGGACTCTATTAAACCATCCAATTTGTCTTATATCCAATCCTTACAATTCAAAACCTTCGAAAAATTCTCAATGCTCCTTATTTTGTCGAAAACAAAAATATCTGTTTTTATTTTGGGAGAAAAATCACCTTTGTTACAATAAAAAAATCACTTTTTTTTTTTATATAATTGCATAATCAGATAGCACTAAATATACTATATATCTATCATCGATTGTTTCCTAAAGAAACGGTGGAATCGACACAACACTGAATCCAAACTTTCATATTTTCTTAAAACTACCTCTTTGTATAAAAACATTTGTAAAATAGGAACCTCAATGATGCTGTGCCCCTTGGAGCGAAGGTCGTTGATTCGATTTCCACCTGGATTGGATGATATTTATTTCATAGTGGTTTTGCGAAATGCATCTCAATCTTTTCACTGTTTTTAAAATAGGTAAGCAACCTGTAAGATAGCCCGTAGTTTGAGTACTCGAGGAAGTTAATTTTTTTGTACTCATATATGTTTTGTCTTATACTCGAAACCCATAGAACAGAGATATCAGATTACTTGTTCGGTTACATAGCAAACTGAAATTCCATATTCCCTCGGTCTAGGCTTCATCGTTTTTTTTACTCGCTGCCTTATAATATCAACTACTTCACTTGGCGAAAATTCAATATGAATTTTAAAGTAAAAATATGGGCTCAACTAAACCATTCGATTCATCTCGTATCCATTTGGATTCAAAATCCTTAGAAAAATCCTCAATACTCCTTACTTTGTCACAAACAAACTTATCTACAAAGATCTTAATATACCTTACGCTTCTGGCATAGCTCAAATCAGATATCAATCCTTTCATAGTAAACATCATATCCATTCAATGCATTAGTATCTCAACTTGCTTCACATTCTATTCTAGATACATTCCAAGGCGTCTGAAAAGAAGATGGCTTGGAACCTTCTCATATAGTAATTTTATTCAAGTGCTACCAATGGGTAGTTGCTTCAAAGCTATTGACATATTTTTTTTATTATGAAAGGAAATGTTTTTGTGAAACAGAAATTCAGTCATCGTTAGGGCTAAAGCCCATAGTTAACTCAAGATAAATATGTTAGAAAATAACTAAATTGAAGGTTATTATAAAATAAAAATATAATTAAGAATTTGTTGTGATTTATTTTTCTTTAATCTGAGAAAAACACACTACCTAAAATATCATCACAATTTTCTTTTCCAATTTCTAAACACAATCAAAATACGATAAATTATTTCTAAGAAAACATTGCAAAATCTTTCCCTGACATTTATTCAATAATCGACAAACGTAAAATCAACTCTGGCAATCGATTCTTAAAATGTCACCTTTTGAACTTTTTGAATAATACACATTTCTACAGACGTCACGGCACTATCATATTTATCAAGACAAAACGTTTAAACTTTATTGAGTTCCTTCGATCTCAATAAATAATATATTTCTCCTCTGATTCATAAATTTGAATACACACTTTGTTGATATTGTAACTACAGACGGAATTATAACAGTGTCAGTGATAACAAAACTGATATGGTGATTTAATACTGTTTTCCAAAGAAAAAAATAAAATATTAAACAGATAATGAAAGGTTATAAGATGTGAATGATTTTATTTCATAATATTGCAGTAAATAACTTCAATAAATAAACCGTTCTATGTGTTTCCTTTTATTTTTTAAATAACCAGTTACTTCTAAGTAAGATACAACCACATTAGTGAAACCAAAATATAGAGATCAATGTCAAAAAGATTATGTAGAGTTACAAGTTCAGGAAGTCCAAATATTCGATGACACGTGAGTCATATACATGTATGATCCAGATGGATCATTAGAAGAAGAATAAAAAACGAAACATGAGTAACACTTTTAGAACCTCAGAACATACGTATTTAAATGATTCCCATCTGGGTTCAGGTTTGATTCTGCATTGGAAATATAAATAAACTGCAAGAAATTACCAAGATATTTCCGATTGGATAAATGAAACATTTAAACCGGGTATATTGATCTGTTTGTTTGTTGAGGCTTAACGCTATCGTACAGGTTACCAACCAATTCTAGCTAGAGTTAGAAAGCAAAATAAAATCAACTTGCCAAGTTGGGAAACGAACCTATAGCCTTCTATACATTACATGAATACACCCAAAATTGGCGTCTCAAAAGGTTTAGTTGACACAACGGGACCTGTCTCTCACTTTATACAGTCCTGCGAAAAATTATAAACCCAATAGATTAAGTTGAAATAAATTTTTAAATCTCTAAAAAAATAGTTATATAAGAATAGTATTATTTCAAACTTAAATGCATACAATAACAATATCAGAGATCATTTAAATGCCATTGCCTGTTTATAATCTGAAGAACAACAAAACATCTTATTTAGGTTGTGAATAAATATAGACTCAGAATATTAATAAATAATTATTTTTAATTACTTTTATGTTTATAGAAGACTAGGATTAACGTAGGTTGGTGCACACAGCGTTTCATGAAACGGGGTTTCAAAAAACCGGGTTTCTAGAAACGCTGTGTGCACCAAGCTACGTTAATCCTATCTTTCAGTTTCAAGCAACTTCGTTTCCACGTTTCTTGAAACGCGTTTTCTCCAGTGTGCACCGCGCCTTAGTGTCATATACATGTATAAGCCGCGCAGAACTGCAATTGAGCAGTAAAGGATTATTGACTTAAAAAGAGGCGGTACGACAAAAATACAAATTTCATGTGAGTTAAACCACTCCCAGGGGTTGTTAAAAACTTTGTGAATCTAGGACTAAAACACTTTGTGAAAAATAAAAGAACTGAAAGGTCTCCAGAATTATACAAGCATGTGAAACGCGCAATTTTTAGAGACAGATCAAAAACTGTTGCTTCTTCTGCCTAGATTTCGAAGCGAATTGACCTTGGATGTGATGCCAGTTTAGTACGGAAATATATTAAAACTTTTTTGTCTCTAATAATCACCA
Organism: Euschistus heros; assembly: GCA_003667255.2. Classification (NCBI taxonomy): domain Eukaryota; kingdom Metazoa; phylum Arthropoda; class Insecta; order Hemiptera; family Pentatomidae; genus Euschistus; species Euschistus heros. The sequence continues at coordinate 938,699 of RCWM02000082.1, forward strand.
TGGACCAAATTTGGCTTTCCTGGATGGTTTTTTCAGCAAACTGTAAAGCCGTTGAAATTGATGTGTTTTTTTTCACTGTGGTTTTCTTATAATTTTACGATATTTTATATACCTGGTCTCAGCTATCCTTTTCCGTACTTAACTGGCATCACATCCAAAGTAAAATTGCTTCAAAATCTGGGCAGACAAAACACCAGTTTTTGATACTTCTCTTAAAATGTCGCGTTTCACATGCTTGGAAAATCCTGGAGGCCTTCCAGTTCTTTCCTCTCGTGGTGTCCTATATTCAAAAAGTTTTTAACAACAAATTGGGAGCGGTTTAACTCGCGTGAATTTGCCTTTGTTCCAAACTGCCTCTTTTTTAAGTCAATAATCCTTTGCTGCTCACTTGCAGTCCGGAGCGGCATATTTTAAAAAAATAAATGATACTAACAGACTGTTTTTAATGTGAAAAGACTGAATTATCAGTCTTGCATAAACGTAAAAGTAATTAAAAATACGCTTTTATCAATACTCGGAGTCTATATTTATTCAAAACCTAAATAAGATGTTTTGTTGTTGTTAAGAATATAAATTGAGCCAATTTAAATGCTCTCTGATAATGTTATTATTTGCAATACTTTGGTTAAACATTCTTTTAAAGATTTTAAAATATTTCAACTTAATCTTATTGAGATTATACTTATTCACAGGTCTGTAGTTACTACCATACATTTCGTTATTTCATTCATAGTTTCTTAAAGGTGACTATATTAATACCTGACAAAACTCCTTGAGCATGAACAGAATTCTAAATTCCATCTCCCATAAGTAAATCTGTAAGAATGTTTTTGTTCTTATTGCTAATGTTTGCTTGGTGTCATTTAAATTTCTTAAACGTCCATGCAATGTCAGAAGAAGGTCTAAGCCATAGTAGGAGAGTCAGTTGTAAATCGAAATACTCGTGCACTTTTTTTCTTTTGGATTGGCTTAAGAAAAAGGTGACGCTTAGTGTTCGGAGGAATTTCGAAGGCATTCAGCATTTCGAGCTAGTTCCTGTTTGGCAGTGGGGTCATACCTTTCAAGTAAAAAGTTTTGATCAACAGGAACAGAAGCCAACTTCAAAAACGAGAATACTCCTGCATTATGTTCTTGTTTGATCAAAGAAAAATAATCGGAACTGCAACGAGCAATTGTTTTTCCACATCCTGCATATAGCCTAGATATTGCACCATCAGATCGTGGTTTGTTCAGATCAATGTTCGTCACTTAGAAGGTCGGATCTTTGATAATTATGAGGACCTAAAAATCGGTTGTGAAGTGTCTGTTTTTTTCAAAACGAAAGCAGTGCTATTGGAATCAAATCCAAATTCTGGTATAAAGTTGGGTGGAAGTAGTTGAAAACAATGGACTGTACTTCGAAGAGTAGTATTCAATACTGTTTGAAATATTTACTCTGAAATAAATATTACTAAAGCCTTTCTCTAAGTAATCTAGATGAGAGGATGCACTGAATGTTGTTTTAATAGTGGGGCTCGAAAATAATTATGAAAATTTATAGAAACTGAAAACAATTGATGTAGTCCAGTCAATAAACACATTGTAGAGTGCATGAAATATCAGATAATTTTTAACGTAGCTTCGTTAGGAATAGTTAGAAAGTAAACATAATAAAATTCCCGGTGGGGGGGAGGGGAGAAGTTCAATCTATTTGGTTTTTCGATAATATCTCGAAAACTGTTGACTCAAGAAAAATATGTTTCAAATAAACATAAAAGTTAATTGAACTTCCTATAAAATTGACAATATATACATTTGTCATAATTCTAACCGTTTACGAGATATTCGTTATTGAAAATCGGTGATTTTCGGGAAAAACAAAGGTCACCTCACTTTGTATCAAACTTTTGCTTCTTGTACCTTCCACAATTATTACTCAGAAAAAACATCAGAATCAAAATTGTAGAGCATTAAATTTACTTTATTTTCGTATATTTTGGTGTTTGAATTAAATGTTTGACAAAAGTGAGGTAAAGATTTTTTTCCCCTAAAATTATCGATTTTTAATAACTTATATCTCAAAAACCATTGGAATTTCGACGAATATGTTATAATCAATTTTATAGGAAATTTAATGAGCTTTAATTTTAATTCGTAGCATATTTTTCTAGAGTCCACCGTTTTCGAGATATAATAGCAAAACACTAAATTGGGACCTTCTCCTCCCCCCCTAGCTCACCCCCTAGGGGTGGGGACTTTTAGTATTTTTATGTTCTAACTATTCCTAACAAAGCCATGAAGTCAAAAATTATCGCATATTTCATGCACTCTACCCCTCAGCACTCATTGAATCAAGAACAAAGTATTTAATATTAAATTTATATTTAATTTTATTCATAATTCATAATTATAATTATTATTGTAATTGTTCCCATTCAGGAGAGCGATTGAACTCATTAATCCACTTTCCTTATGCTCTTCCTCTTTATCTCCCAAAAGCTCTTCATTCTCTCGGAATGTTTTTCCTTCGTTCATTTGTCCACTTATTCCCAGGTTGTCGCGATATTTGTAGTTCTTACTTTGCATTTTTTATTTTGTTACGGCATTCGGTGCGGTCTTCCAGATTTATATTTATAATAATAAATAAAATTCATAATAATTAAATTAAAATTTAATGCTGCTTTGTTCTTGCCTGTATACCCCAACCAACAACCTACACTTTTGATACATCACTCAACAAATAACCCATCATTAAAAATAATTATTATTCTAGGATAACAAAAAATCCCATAATCATCGATCCTCGATACCGATACTTTTATCAGATATCAATGAATGAGAATCGACTTATTAACATGGACTATTGTAACAACCAATCAACACCCGAACATTGGTTAGTTCAATTAGACGCAGCATACGCTGCAGAATTATTGTTTAAGTGAGACGTTAAAGGTAAGCCGTCGTAACATAATTGACTTACATAGAAGTGAATACTTGGCTTAGCGTCCGGTACATCTTGAGCCCTGGCAGCGCGACCTATTCCTTTCACTGCACTGATTCTTCTTGCAGTTCCTTATCGCTCCGCTATCCCCAGCTCTGAGGCGATATTTTTATCAATTTACGTAATCCATTGTTTGTCTTTTTATCGCCCCGTTCCTAAAATAACATGGCTGTTTAAATGTTCTGCTCTATTGATCGTTAGGCAAATAGTCAACGAAAAAAAATAGGCCTCTAACGATTCCAACTAAGACACACAATAGGCACATCAAAAAAATAATTAAAACGTAGGATAAAATAAGATTAATAAAATACTGTTTTACGTTAATGCGTATTCAAACAACTAATAACTCTAAACATCAAATGTAAATTATTTCTTATATCCCACTGATCCCCGTTGGACAGATCCGCTATGACTCCATCTAGACAAAAGACTTACTTGGAATCTACATACTAGAATTAAAAGACAAGAAACTGCTCGTCGTTCACAACAACTCCAATATTTACTTGACAACCGTTTAAAGCTCCCAAAATAAATTACAAAAGACTTATAAACATGACAGTAAAAAATTGTATAAATAATTACTAAATAGGGGGACCATAATGATTGAGCGCGTTGGGACGAGAGTCTCAAAACACTTAGCACTGTAGGTTCTAGGTTCGATTCCCACTTAGTTCGGTTCTTATTTCGGTGTGGTCCTACGGAGTGAATTTCAGCCTTCTTACCTCGCCTTAAATAGATCGGTAACTTGTAGGGTAACCCGTAACTCCTAGTGTACATAACTGAAATAAGCTCCCATAAATAAAAACAATTAAATAGGTTTTTGTAAACCAGAATGAATCATATACTAGACTTAAAAGACAAGAAACTGCTCGTCTTTTATTATGCTCGACTACTCCAACATCTACTAAACAAGCGTTCAAAGCTCCCAATAAATTACAAAAGACACAACAGAAATTACAGACATACACGACAGTAATGAGACCCATTTGGACATACGGAGTTGAGGTTGGGGCTCCATAAAATCATCTAATTCACGTATCCGATCCTTGAAATCCGAAAACCTTAAAATCCTCAATGCTCCTTATAATGTCACAACCAAACTTACGCATGTTCCATACATTGCCTAATTTGTCATAAAGAGCATACCTGTCCGTTCATAGTTAACTTCGTTTAAGGGATTGCCAAAAAAAAAAGCATTCAATTACAATTACCATGGTATATTAATGAGCATTTATCGGACATCTGAACACTGAACACAGGCATCCAAAATCAAATCAAAACAACGTACAGAATATTTCATGACAAACAATCATGATGATCCTAACAATTTATAGTAATGTAACGGTTTATTTTATATCGATTTAGTATCAATGTAATAAGAACCCAAGTTGTAATGGTCTTTATGAATGAATCTAATGTTTTATTATTTATTCATTATCCGATTATATTTATATAACTACTATTATATAATGTTAATTAAACAATATAATTGCTTACCATAAAACGAGAACATTCATAATTCATTAAAGTAATAGCGACTCACCTGAAACAAATACAAAAACAATTAATTTAAACAATTACGAACATATATACTTATTTAACACAAGTCTTCATCGTAAATAATGACTTTGTATTTATAAATATTTCATCATTTATTAAATTTTAAGTTCAGCTTCTTAAGTTAATATAATGATCAGCATAATATATTATCCGGCATTCTCAATGGATTTACAAAAATCTAGTTTAGGATTCTCGGAGTTCAATACAGCTCAATCGTACAATTTTCATCATTTTTTTCTAGCTATTTATTGAAATTTACAACTGTATACAATATAAAAATATAATACATTAAGTAAATATGATGATAATAATAAAAATGACACGTTGCTTGTTTTTAAAGCAACTACCCATTGCTAGCAAGATAAAGGTTCAATATAATGAAGTACTATATTAGAACGAATGGATTTTTATGGTTGTGAAGTTTGCTATGAAAGGATAGATATCTGGTTTTCGCTATGTTAGAAACGTAAGGTTTATAAGGTCTTTGTGGATTAGTTTGTTCGTGACAAAGTGAAAAGTATTGAGGACTTTGCTGAGGGTTTTTGATTGTAAGGATTGGATACGAGATGGATTGGATGGTTGAGTGGTGCCCCTAATTTTACTTTAAAATTCATATTGAATTTTCGCCAAGTGAAGTAGTTAATATTATAAAGGCGTGAATAAGAAGACGACGAAGCCTGGACCGAGGGGATATGGAATTTCAGTTTGCTAAGTAACCGAACTCGTAATCTGATATCTCTGTTCTACGGGTTTTGAGTATGAGCCAAAATATATATGAGTACAAAAAAAATTAACTTACTCGTTTACTCCAACTAGGGCAGGAAGGATAGACTATCCTAAAGGTGAAAAACCTATTCTAGATACAGTGAAAATATGGAGATTCATTTCACAAGACCACTGTGAAATAAATATCATCCAATCCAGTTGGAAATCGAATCAACGACCCTCGCACTAAAGCGCACGTCATCGCCGAGACCCCCCATTTTGTAAACGATTTTATGCAAAGAGGTAGTTTAAAGAAAATATGAAAGTTTGTATTTAGAGTTGTGTCGATTCCACCGATTTTTGAGAAAAGTATCTGTTTCGAGAATCAATGATCCAAAGTCGATTCCTAGAACCCCCTATCCTGTAGATAGTTTTATGATACCTGATTATGCAATTATATATATATATATATATATATATATATATATATATATATATATATATATATATATATATATAAGTAATTTTTTTATTATTAAGAAGGTGATTTTTCTCCCAGATGATAAAAACAAGTTTTTTTTATTTTTCATTTTTAATTAATATGAAGATTAATTTTCTTACTGGTTTTCGAGCCCTAATAAACTATTAAAACAACATAATACTAGAGATATATTTCTCTGGTAGAATTTAAAACAATTCTCTTAAAAAATTAGAGAAGCAATGTTTAATTTTTCAAGAGAATCTTTTTTAATTCTGTACCATGCAGTGCCAAACTGTTAAATGCCAATATCCATTTCAAATATCAGCCAAACTTTATATTGTTGAGGACATGTAATCGTTATTGAAAAATTAAAAAATAGGATTACATTTTCAAACTATTGATGCTGAAACACTAAATAAAAAAATGCATTCAGACAATAGCACTTGAATTCTCATGGAATTTTTGGTTTTCACTGAATCAGGATTATTTTTCATCTCATACTGGTCTTCAAGAACTGAGGCATTATCTTGACAAATGACATTAAAAAATATTATAAAATTTCTTAGTACGTCCGTCCATTTACCTATTTAGTCTTAAGTAAACATGTTACCATTATTTCTTAGATAATAAATGAAACCATTGGAATATTCGTATCATTAAATAACAATTATTAAAACGAATTTTTCTTGTACATTGAAGTGTAATTAGCTTATACATTAGTAAACAGCAAATATTTTGATAATAAATGCTATTAGCTCTTTAATAAACTACTTTTAAAATAATTATTGGATTTATTTTTAATTTAATAATTTTTTTTTACAAATGTAATATTATACAATAGTAAATGTGATATGCCATTCATGAACATGATCATGCATAAGGGAGTTAACCCAGACCTCATTCTGTTGGGTGGGTGAGAAAATAATGCTGGTTTTGAATATTCATTTTGTTTAGGCAATTGCTTGCCAAGTAAACAGATATAATCTTCAATCTAGTTAATGCATTATAAACAATGGTTATTAATGTTCTTTTTCCTCAAAGATTAGTTTGTGTTACATTTTCTATTAGTAAGGACCTTCGAAATTCATCATGTCAAAACAAGATTATAGTCAAATTTATTTTTACGATTTTACGAACTTGGTCAAAATGCGCCCGAAACTACGTTTAACATCAATGTTGTTTGGAGTAAAGGAAGCATCCGAGAATGTACATTGCAGCGATGTTTCCAAAAATTTGGTCTTGGAGATTTTGATCTCTAGAACAAGGAAGGTCGCGCCTTCTGTTGTTGATCACGACCATTTGAGTGCTTTGGTAAAAGAAAACCCTCTCAGAACTACTCGGGACATTACAAGATAAGTTAGTGTTGATCATTCGACATTATAAACCATACAAAATAATAATTTTTGTTTTTATCGCATATAAAAACCTGCATTATCTTTGCACTAAGTGAATTCCTTAAGGAATAGACAAGGAAATCTACCATTCAACTCCTTTTAGTAGATTCCATTTGTTGTTTTAGTACTCATTTAGATTATTTTTTATAATATTAATTTATTTTTAACCGTGATATCGATTCTTTAGTACCAATACCAATTCGTCAGGCATTTATTAAAACAGTAGTAAACAAATTATTAATCTATTTTATTACATTAGAACTTGTAAAAATATATTTCTTTAATGTATTGTAAAAACTATATCCTAAAAATAACGGGTCAGTTGTTCGGCCACTAATATTTAGCGGCCTCAACAGAAAGGAAAGCGTAGGCAGAGTGTGGGAGTACCAGCGTCTTACGGCTCGCAGTAATCTCCTCTCACAGCTAAACTCACTACGAATAAACTCTCAGAAGATATCTTTTTAAAAATTACAATAAAATATTTTATTATAACATAAAAAATGTTCTTTACCCGAGTTAAACCAGTAATGTTCTCATTAAACACTGGACGAACACAACAAACACCAAGTCGTACAGACCATAAGTATTGGCTCTATATAAACAACTTCAAACCCATGCCAGGTGTGACCACAATGCTCCAACAGCTTTTACTTCCCATTTCTTTTCAAGAACTTCCTAGAGGGTTCTAAACGACTTTGCCACGCCGTATAGAGTTTATGATCCAAAGCCAATTTCTTTTCAACACATTTTTTTTTCTTGGCTAACCCTCTTCCTAAGTATACGTGGAACTAATTAAACAAACATTTCTATCATTGTTTTTGTAAATGCATTCCTATATAAAAATATTGTATTTCTCAACCAAAAGAAAACTCAACGATATTTATATAACCACACTTATATATCAGAATTTCCTGATGGTTAATTTGCTATTTTTTCCCTGAAATGTTATGATTTATGTGAATCTTTCAAAGCTCAGTAATTTTAGCGAAACTTTTAAGATGATCTAAGACCATCATATGTATACCGACACCTGGAAAATTCCACCCAATTAATTATATTTTCTCGACTAAAATTTTGTTTTTTAGATGTTTACATCCCTATATACTTTAACCAGGTCATATAAAACGTATTAGTATTGTTAAAAATATTAATTAAATATAATATAGCGGTATTTAAAAATATTACCAAGCAGTTTGAAATTTACAAAATTTTCAATCAACAAGATATCCACCCCTTGCGTTCATTACTTCTTGCATTCGATGGAGTATAGGTCTAATGATGATTTAAAATAAATTCTTGAGGGATATGCCCAGATTTAAGCAAGATCTTTAATGGTATTCTAATTGTATTTGGAATCCACATACAAGACTAAAACGACAAGAAACAGCTCGTCGTCACGGACTACTCATTTAAAATTAGACATATTTGGACATATAGAGTTGAGCTTTGGGGATCCACTATTAATTGGATACAAAACTATCCAATTCATCTCCCATTTATTACAAATTTATTATCGAATTGTCACAAACTTATCCACAATGACCTCTTCAAACTTTTAATAATCTGCCCCACACTATATACCTATTCTTTTATTACCCATAACTCTATTACATGGGTTGTATGACAATTCCAACCCAATAGCCTCTCAGCTTGCTTCCAATAAAGAACTTTATTTGAAAAGCTGGTTAGTTGCTTTACAAATCATTTACACGCCATTGAATTCAAAATTCGACTTATTTACTTATTGTACTATTATTCGTACAGTTATACCCATATGCCAAAAAATAAATATATATATTTTCTTGACTGTTAATATTAGATGTTTTATACGGTTCTTGAGACTCAGTCAATAACATAATCACAATATTATGGCGCAGTTTCAAGACTACATCAAAATCATACTCTGTACCTTATTAGAAATGATCTAGTATTCTTCGCAAAAAAAAAAATATTTATAGAGAAAAAAAGGTATTACGTGAAGAAATCAAATCAACACACGTTTATTACGAAATCACAGCGATGAAGGAACTTCGGAATTCAAACAGAAAGCTGGCGAATGTGTAGAATACTAGGAAATTTCTACAAAAGATACGATTATGTCAATTATGTCAAAAGAACAATATAGTCTCGAAACGTCGCCAATATAAGTTGTTTTTATTTATTGAATGAACCTTAAGAACCCCGGCAGATGACCATAGGATTTTTTAAAGGGAGTAAAAAATCCTTAGCTATGCCGTCCTTCGGAAGGGACGTAAAATGGGGGTCCTGAGCCTGTGCGATGTCAGGTACTCGTTAAAGATCCCTATCCTAATTATACCTGGATAGGCAAAATTTAGGACTCCCACCGTAGCATCGTCCGATTAGCCATAGCAGCATAAAAGTGACGTTATACGAAATAAACAAATAAACAAACAACCTTAAGAACCGTATTAAACATCTAATATTAACAGTCCAGAAAATGTATCCTTATTAACATCAATGAAGATAAAGCATTAACTGCCTCCAATGCCTCAGGTATGAGATTCTGCCTCATCTACCCTACTTTTCGAACCTCTCGCCAACCGACTACAATTTTTTGACATACCGGCAACACTTTTTAAGTGATTAAACGTTTCATAATCAAAGTTAGGCTGGACATGCGTTTTTAGAATTTATTAATACCAAATACTCAAACTTCTATTCACACACAGAAACGTTATTAACTCGTTAGCGGAAATGTATTGAGAGTAATGGAGAGTATTTTTATCTACAGAAATGTTTTAGAATATTTAATTTATTTTATTCATTTTTTTTTTAAACCACAAACCTGCATAAATTTCCAGAGAACCTAAATAAGAAGAAAATTTAAAATATGAGTAATTGTTTTTGAAAATATTATATCATAAGGATAATTTTCAGCTATCATAAGAAGATTTTCTAGATAGTTGAAGATAAATATTAGAAATAAAGCTAAATATTCAGGTATTTCCCTACTGACTCAGGGGAATGAGGTCGCCTGAATCATCAGTTGTTGTTTGCTGTGTGTGCTAGGACTGTTGATTATCTTAGTCATCTAGCCGTAGGCAAGCATGATTATACATCGTTTTATGTATACATAATATTTAAAATAATAATAATAATATTACAATTTTATAGAACATAATTGTATTCAGTGTAATTATAACGAGAAATTAGATATTATCAACAAAAACTATTATATCACAAGTAATTACATTGGACCTGTAATGTTTCAGGATAGTGAATGAATTTTTTTTATTTTTGACGTGGATATGTTTTTTGGTATGTAAATATTACGGGTTTTTTTATCCTCAAAAAACTTAATATTTTAGCACGTTCCAGCTCAGTTTGATTAGCTCGGATTAAAAATTTGCCGATAGTTTTGTTATTATAAATTTAATGGAGAATATTTTTGTTATGTAACATTTGTCGCTAGGACCTACCGCCTAGGTGCTATATTGGTTTCAATGAAAAAAAGTCACGTTGTAACATAGACTTGTACAACCTACAGAAATAGGTTGAACAAAGCTATTAAATACCGCTATTTGGAAATCAATATATATACTAATTATATTAATTTAATACGTATATAATGTATATTATCGATGCATTTTTAAACCATTAAAGATGTTTTTTTAAATGTATTTAAAATCAATTTCTCTCTGACAGGGAAGAACAATAAGCCATGGAGTGGGTATCTATAATTTTCAACTCATATTTTAGAATTAAATGAATCAAATAACTAAAATTAAATAAATGATTGATTATTCGAAATAAACAAAGTTGAGAGAAAATAGCGGTTCAAAAGTGACTTTTTTCATTGAAACCAATATAGCTCCTAAATGGTAGGTCATTGCGACAAATTTTATATAACAAAAAAATTCTTCATTATATTTCTGATTAGAAACCTTTCGGCAAATTTCCGATCCTAGTACCACAAACAGAGCTGGAGCGTGTCATCTTATGCCAATGTTACTTTTTTGTTTGTGAAAAAAAAATATTATTTTTCTCTCATTTATTGAAATTTACAACTGTACAAATATATACGTCTAGTAAATGTGTTGTTATTGACAACAATTACTTGTCAAAACTTGAAAATAACTACTCATCAGTAGCATTTCAACAACTATTCTACACTAGAAGGTCTCGTAGACGCCTACAACGGAGGGTTATCGGGAATTGAATGGGAAGCAAATTGAGAGACTAGTGGATTTGTGTGGTTATGGAGTTTGCTATGTAAGGATAGGTATCTGGGATGGGCTAAATCAGCAACATACGGGAAATTAAGATCTTTATGGATAAGTTTATTTTTAACAAAATAAAGAGCAATAAGGATTTTTCGAAGGATTTTGGATGGTAAGAATTGGATACGGGAAGAATTAGAAGGTTTAGTTGAGCCCCAAAGCTCAACTGCATATGTCCAAATAGGTCTGATAACTGTCATGTAAATGAGTCTTTTGTAGTAATTGAACGTCTGTTTAGTAAATATAGAAGAAGACGAAAACGACGAGCAGTTTCCTGTCGTTTTAGTCTTGTATGTGGATTCCAAGTAACACGTCTGTCCAGATGGAGTCCTAGAAAGCGGATCTGTTCAACAGGGATCAGTGGAATATTATTGAAGGATACTGTAGGACAAGAAGTCGTAGGTTTTACGACGAAGGGTGTAGGTTATTTGATGGGATTTGCTTGGAATGATTTTAATGTCCAATTTCGACACCATTCTTGAAGGTGATGACATGAGATTGGATAGTTTGTGAGGCATACGTATTTAATAATGAAAAAAAGATAAACGAGAAAACTTTAGACCCCTAGCCAAAAAACATATCCATGTTGAATCTAAAAATAAATATCTGAGAAAATTGAAAGGAAAAATGTTTATGATTAATATTTGCTAACAATAGCAACACGCGATTGGTTCGCATGACTCCGATGGCTTTGGTTATCGGGTGCCAAGTGGGAAGCTAGTTAGGAGACTAATGGATTCGAGTGGGTATGCAGCTTATCAAGAAAGTTATTAAGTTTGGGCCAAAGGTTTTAGTCCAATGCCCGACCATTAAAAACCAGCTCAAAATGCAAAACGCCTTCTAAGTTAGTCCAAACTCAAAGCATCACGTTTTCCCTTGATTGATCCAAACGAAAGTGCAGTTGTATTTCGATGGATAACAGATTCTTCTTCTATGCCATAAACTGTCTTCGCGCTTAGATCTTATTCTTCTAACATTATAAGTACGTTTTAGAAATGTAAACAAAATTAAGCCAGTAAATTCAAAAACAATTACAGGATTAGTCAAGGTATTCACTGACCTAAATGGTAGATACAAAAACATTCATAAAGGATTAATAAATAAGAGTTGAGTTCATGCTCAAGCACTTTTGTAACAAAGTAGTATTTATTTTCCTTATAGCTATCTGTCTCTAAGATAGAGTGTAGTTATATAATATTTATATTTATTTATTTATTTACAGATAGATAATATATATACTTATAATTTAATAAATTGTAAAGGTGTAAATTATAATTTAAAATGTATTATTAAGTTACTAGTTAAATAATTTAGACATTATCTTAGAGTAATTTATAAACGGATGGGTGCACGTTGTTTTTCATCTCTTAAAACATGTTATATATGATTCTATAACAAAAAAAAAAATATATTAATAAAACATTTGCATTAGATAAAATTTATTTGAATATGCCTCCACTTTTTACCTTACAGGCATTGGAATACAACTAATATTATTTTCTGTCTATGTATACTCTATTCTCAGTAGTATTACAGATTATCAGCTGCTGTAACCATAGCAACGCTACGGTAGGTTATGTTTTCATGTCATGTTATAAATATAGTATTATTTTTTTTTTTTAATTGTTTTGTTTCATACTATAGCCTCCTTTGTTTTTTTTAGAAGGTATTTTACTTACGTGCCAAGGATGTTTTTGCCTGAAAAGTTTGTAGTTTTGACAGTTCCGTAAATTTGTGAAGCATATGTCCAAATAGGTTTTAGTAACTAATTGTAAGTGTACGTATTGAGTTTTTATCTAGATTTAGATTGTCCTCCAATTAGGGAATAAGGTAAACTTACAATTGATTTGAATGTTTACATTTGATGTTTTACGTTTGACCGAGATGTATGTCACCTTTTTACCAATATTACTCTTATATTAATTACTCTATCAGATTGCGGTATCTGCTAGTGACGCGGAACATGTCTCTCATCGAAGAGAAAATGAAATGTGATCAGATATGTTGTGTTTCAATCTTATTTTTCATCGTTGGCAAAAGATGTTTAATGCTTATGGGTTATGATAAATACAGCGAAACTCCAATTATTCGGATTGATTTGAGGAAAAAATTTACATATTTTTTTCATTAGATACAATTTTTTTTTAATTGTTCATTAGCAGACATTGTAGGCCGGGGTTCAGAGTTCACGTAAAATACGATAGGTCTCGTCTTATTAATTTCCATGACACAATACAAGACGTTAAACTAAATAGACCAAGTCGCAGAGCTACCGGAACTGCGTCTCAGAATTAAGGGTAGAGCCCACACACCTCATAATAGTCAAGTTCTGATTAAATGTACTCAGTGAATTTCACATCCATCCTACACAGGTTTTGCCCAGTCTGGGCCCTATTGCCGTCGCTAGTGGTCTTTTTATAAACTCCAACAGTTATGGCACCTAAAAGAAAACGTGTTGTATTAACTGAGTCCGAAAAACTGTCCATTGTAGAACGTCTTAGGAGATGCGAATCTGGGGGGAAAATGGTGGATGATTTCTAAATTGGAACATCCACGACTTCCGACATGTTAACTAAACCTTGTTGTGACATATATATAATTTTATAAAACGCCACATTTTTAATTATTCAATAAAATACATAGTTGAAACATAACATATGTCTGTATTTTTTATTGAAATACACTAATTCAATAGTAAATCTGATTATCCGGATTTTTGGGTATCCGGATCAATTTCGGCCCAAATTTAATTCGGATAATCGGAGTTATACTGTAATATGTAATTATTATTTATTGTTATGATTATAGTAACATGTTACTATAGTAATATTATTTTCTGAAGTATATATACACCAGCTAGGCCATGATTAAATTATACATTATAATTATCCTTAAAGGGCATTGGCACCAAACTAAAATTTTTTTTTATTCCCTCTTAAGAGAGAAATTTTTCTTTTTTCCTGTTCAATAAATAATTGTTCATTTAGTAGTAGTGCCTCCTCTATCTGATAGGCTCAAAGGAATTCCATCTACGTTTCCTTGTCTTCGAACAAACGACTGCCGACTATCGACTCCAAGGACAACTAAGAAGGATGAGATCGACTCGAAAGATTTCTCCCGTGTTGCGATTGTCCCCAGAGACATAACGACATATGGCGCACTATTATTAGCAGTGACAAGACCAGAGAAGATATCTAAGCCAGGGCAAGCCGACAGATGTGACTCACGCGCAAGGACGCGCCCACGCTTCTCGCGCCAAGAAGGGTCACGATCTAGACTGTGACTTCCTCCAGGCCGTCACTTCAGGTCACAGGTCTATTCTATTACCTCGCCGCCATTGTTCAGACCAGGAAGTCTCTCCTTCCAGCTGGAAATCTGGAAGCGGAAGGGTCTATTTCATGATCTGGAGAGAAAAAAAAAGTTTCCGGTTGATAGCTTTTCCCTGACGCTAATGTTCTTAGATTGTGTCCAATATCTTGTATTTTTCTGATTCTTATTTATTAATTCGTAATAGATAGTAGTATTACTCTTTAAAAAAAAATTTAACAATAGAACGTTTTACCAAAAAGATACTTTGGTCAAAAATTGCAATATTTTCAAATAACAGGTTCAATTGACAAATTTACAGATCTTCGTGTATTATTGGATCCTTATGAACTAGGACAGAAAATTAGGGTAATCCTAAAAGTTACCACCCTATTCTGGCCAGACCAGAAAGCTCAAGACTGCTTCCAATTCAGTTTCCTATAGAGAAATTCAATTTTTATTTTATCAAAGCACATTTATATATAGTGAAGCGTCGATTATCCGAACGTTGATTATTGGAATGTCCAATTTTAATTAAAATGATCATCTAATTACTTATTTGTATTGTTAAAATTATTTTTATTAAAAAATTAAATGAAAAACAAAATGATTTTTCCCATGAATGTCTATAAGGGAAGCTCAATATATTTCACAGAAACTGCAAAAAATGAACTTCTATACATACCTACAATTTTGTTTACAGAGAACGTGTATACTTAATTAGACCATTTCATTTGCTTCTCTTCTATATATCTTCCGAATCATTTAGTTGGTAATAGATCACACCTTAAGTTCTTAAATCGTTTCATGCTAACAAAAAGGAAACGAGAGCTCATTTCATTTAAAGGCAAAATGGAAATCATTACGTGGCTAAAAAAAAAAAGTGAATCGGGTCAGACATTAGCTATCGATTTCAAGGTTGGTAAATCAACAATAACGGGAATCAAAAATAATTCTAAATCAATCATCAGGTACCCTATAATCTTCACAGTGAGGCGGGTGATTTGAGTCGTAAAACTTTGAAAAAAGCGATAAGTGAACTTTTAGGAGATGCTGTTTACACATATTAATTTTTTTTAATGAATTTCAACTATCCGATTTTTAAATAAATATTAGTGATGAGTCGATTCTCGATTTAAAAAAAATTAATATCGAGAATCGTCTTTCCTGTCCTTGTTGGGGTTCAAAATCAATAGACAAAGACAACTACATGTTCAACCGATTAATGACGAAATGAACTTTGAAATAGTTTAAACTTCCGATAAATTGAATTTAAAAGAGCGTTTAATTGCGTTGAATCTTGGCGCGTAAATGAGCCAAAACGTTCTAAACAGTTGTGCATCATTACTCTATCTAAATGACTCCACCAACCAGCCGTGAAAAAACACAATTGTGTAATACATTACTCAACCGCAACACAAACAAATGGATTATTTTAATTTACACTTTAATAATTGGACTTTTATTGATTTATTTTTGTTTAATTTTCGTAAAATTATAGAGTTTAAGTAAACTACAAAATAAACGAATAGTATAAAATTGTGTGATAAATCTTTTCATCTATTTGTGGACATTTATTTGTTATTCTATTTTTATTATTTTGTTTTTTTGTATTTTTTTTTTAATACTAATTTTTGGAATCACATGGAAAGTAGTACATGTAACATTTAGCTTTCAGAGAGTTAGTTCCGACTGCTAAGTTATTGTTTCAATATTTATTTTTTTTTTTTTAGTGTTTTCCTTCCAGCAGGGTTAGTATTTTATTTATTCCTGTACACAACATACTTTGTCGTATATAATGTACATGTACTTTTTATGATTTTTATTTTGCATTGCAAGTTAGATATAAATAACAATAAAAAGAAATAACATAAAATAAAAAATGAAAAGATATACAGAATTACTCCAAACTAAGCAACAATATTATTATAGCAACATAAACACTTCAATTAAATTATAGTAAAAACTTGAAAATAGCTCGAAATAATATTAAATTTGTTCATCCTGCAACTTCGACTTAAAGAGTTTTGACTGTATTTCTGTTGTTTTGGTTTCTGTACCAACCGATTTGGAACTAATAAATCAACAACACGAAAATCACATTTTTGTTGAAGAGAGGAATTTTAAATATTGACATCCATACAGAAAAATATAATATATTAATCTATTAACATTTTATTGCCAGTTGTTTTCTTTTACCTCGCCTTCTTCCTCAGGCCTAAAACTTGTGGTAATGAGTTAAAGTTCTATGTCTTTTGTCATTTAAGGCTCGTTCATGAACGACTTCTTTCTTTTTTCAAAACCTTTGGAAGGCGAACACTCCCAGAGTTTAAGTTCACAGAGAAGATTAAAGATTGTTAACTACCTAATTATGGAGCGGCAGATGAAACGAAAAGCGTGAGAGTATTCTGCGGTATTCTTCATTCCACGTCTGAGAACATAATGTTGCCTTTTACTTTCTTCAAACAATGCAATTCTCATCGTAAACGGTTGCTTTCAATTGCATATTTGTTTTAGGTCTTTCCCTTCCGCAGTAAGGCTCTTGAGAGCTCTCAGAGGATACCCTTTCATTATTTTCAACAAAAAAAAAAATCCTCGAAAGTTAAGAAGATTAGACTCTCACTACACAGATAAGAAGAGTTAGTACTCGCTTTTCCGGATTTTAATGCAGGAAATCATCGTTTCATGGGAACGAAATATACACCACCTTATATATGAATGCGGGCTACCCACTGACTACAGATAAAAACAGAACATGACTATAGTCTAGTCAATGAGTACTGAAATTAGGGGTGAAGAGTGCATGAACTATGCAATTATGTTTTACTTCACAGCTTCGTTAGCAATAGTTAGAGGATAAACATACTAAAAGTCCCCACCCCTGGGGGTGAACTAACGTTGGGGGGACTGGAAGGTCCCATTTTTGGGTATATCGATCATACTCGAAAACTGTAGACTCTGGGAAAATATGCTACAGATCCAAATTAGAGTTAATTAAATTTCATATAAAATCGTATATATATATATTTGTCGAACTTTCAATGGTTTTTGAGATATTCAATATTAAAAATAGATAATTTTCGAGAAAAAAAAATAATGTTCACCTCCCTGTTAGTTAAACATTTGCTACAAGTGGCAGAAACGTATACATGAAATTAAAGTAAATTTAATGCTCTACGACTGATTTCGACATTTTTTTCTGAGAAACGACCGCGGAAGGCACTAGAAACAAATGTTTGACAAAAAGTTAGGTTAAATTTATTTGTTTGCGAATATTATCGATTTTCAATAATATATATCTCGAAAACGGTTGGAAGTTCGACAAAGATAAATATTAAAACTTTTATTGAAAATTTAATTAGCTTTAATTTTTATTTGGAACATATTTTTCTAGAATTCATCCTTTTTGAGATATAATCGAAAAATCCAAAAATGGGAACTTCTCATCTCCCCCCCCCCCCCCCCGTTTAGCTCGACTTTTAGTACGTTCACCTTCTAACTACTCCCAACGAAGCCCTGAGGTAAAAATAATCGCATATTTTAAGCACTCTAAAATTTGTTTATTGATTGTACTCCTATGGCAGATAGATGAGCGATGTTAGATTCACAATATGTTTGTAGAACATAAAATATTTTTTATAGAAATACTATTCTAAAAATAAAAGACATAAACTTCAAATAGCATCTCTAACATTCATACATTTTTTATTAATTTACATGTATTATCGAAACCGATACCTCTATTTTAAAAAAATAATACATATGAAAGCTAATGAAGCAAATCATTAAATAAACAATAATTATTCAAGAAATAAATTAATAAACACCTATCAGCATTTATTATCCACAACAAATGATATAAAACTTAATTCAATGTAAAAAAATGTTCATTTTCAAACTCCTATTTAAGAAGATAAATATTCCAAAGATTTTGGATTTCATCCAATACTTAAGGAATCACAAATTATAGTAAAACCTTCCACGAAACACTATAAGTGAGACGCACTATTTTTCTTGTTGATATTTTAATAGTAAATTTGGGCATGCAAATCAGTATGAAAGAACATGTGACACTGATTATATCAAATAATTTTAAAATGTGAGATATAATGATAATGAATATAAAGCTAGATGTACGGGAAAAACTAAACGATCAGTAATTGAAAGATTATAGGAAAATATAAGGACATACATAAGACGCAATACTATTATATGAATGAATTCATTCATATTGAATGAACTCCGCGATCTATTTAAATGAAATTAACCAGAAATTCAACCAAGGCTCGGGAGTGAAATTAATAGGTATAGTGAAATCGTTCAAAACCAATCCAAAGTTTTTTTAAAATGACCAAATAAATCGTCTCCATGGAGGTAAAAGTCATTAAGTAAACAAAATCAAATTTTTACAGGAGAGCATAACGGGAATATGCTCATCATATATTTCTCAGATAGTTAGCTACATAGTGAATTTTCTCATTCTCAAATGTGCATATGTAGCATATAGTTGGAGATTATTTATGCTTATGGGAAATGATAATATCAACACACTATGACTTATTGTCGAATTTCGAAAAATTTTACTTAGTGACTTTTACCTCCAAGCAGAAAAATATTTCTAACAATTCCATTATAAATTTGTTTCCAATAAAAAGAGAAAAACCAACCATTTACAAGGAAAACGTAAAGATTGTCTATTTACAAGATTATTTAGCTGACTATACCACCCACTTTCTTTCTATTACCTCATAGCTTACTTATAAACCATTGGCTTCAAAAATCCCTTCCCCTTTAGGTATTTACATGTTTGATTTATTATACTCTATATATTTATATTGATTTATATTGATATATTTATAGTGATTTTATATATTTTAAAAATCACTATACATAATCTGTATATTAAATTGGTGATGTTGAGAATTTATGTATATTTTTAGAACCGATGTTGAATACTTAATATTCGAAACTAGACTTAAAATAAAAAATATCGATGAAAGCAAATAATTCATCAATTCTTAATTGTATTGATCCTTCTATACCATCATATGTATCCCAACTAATTTAGTCTGTAAAAAAAAAAAAAAATTAAATCTTTGAAAGTTTATGAAATATGCAACTTACTTTTTGAGATGATTGTGATCATAGTCGTATGAGGGAGTATTGCAGTCCATGCTTTTCAGGTGAATACGTATAAATACGTCTTAATTACAGGAAATATTCCTATACTTAGAACAGTAAAGGAATGTTAGTAGGAATCTGAGTTGGCTAGAGAAGTGCAAGATTACTGTTACAGAGGAGTCGGCAAGTCGTAAACTTTTAGTTAATTTTATCTGTGTTTGCATTAGGCACGGGATAGTCACTACCTAGCTATCTGTTACCTGTTTATTAGAATAGTACTAGCCTCGTGATTCATTTGCTTATCGTATTGCGAAATTATGTAAATATTTCATAATTTATTTTCGCTATGACTTCCAAGGACTCCTAAATTAGCCAGGGTGCAAGTTAATCTTTTCTTTCCCTGCTCGTATATACAGGGTGAGTATCTCTTAGAGTAAAAAAAAAAATGGGTGAAACTAGATTAGAAATGTAGCCAAATGCCGCAGACCTCACCTTTCTATTCCAATCCGTTGCAGATATACGATAAATCAAAGACCTTTTTGAGGAGACCACGTTAATTTCCATAAATGCTGTAGTATCTCCATTTTGTTTAAATATTTTTCAAATTTTAAACCCATTTTCGGATTAAGCATTAAATTTTCTGCAATAGCAGAGTACCTGTAATCTTGAATTTGACAAACTTGGGTTCTAAAGAACAGCTTGATCTTCACCTTATTTGGGGAAGTCACAATGTCTTAATTACTTCAACGCTCACCACTTTTCGAAAAAACTATCCACAAAACTGCAAATCTCACAAAAACTTGCAAATTTAATCAGCTTTCGAATATGTTAAACGTAATTATTTTGTTTCAATTTCATGGAGAAATTTACTTTTGAAACCGAAAAAACGTGGTGTTCTCATTTGGCATACAAATCAATTACTTGTGTAAATAAAACATTATTACAATCCCTTAATGGAAAAGTGCATTTTAAACGTAATAAACTCTTCATTGGAATAAAAAGCAAAGAAAAAAATTATCGTTTAATAGAAAATTAAGGAAAACTGTCAATAAAGAGGCACTTGATCAGAGGATCTTATGTTATTACATTTATTTATTTATTATTATTATTTAGGATTTATTTTATTAGATTTTCAATGTAATGTTTAAAATCCATTATCATTGTAGAAAATCTAATCAAATAAATCCTAAATTAAAGTAATAAATAAATTAATTTTTTTTACTCTAAGAGATACTCACCCTGTATATTGGGATGTGAAATAAGTTCATAGCGTTTTTAAAGAATAAATGAAATCCTTCTATTTTTGAAGCAAAATTTATATTGCCAATAATGTTTACATCCTTTGAAAACGGATTAGTCAAGGTATGCTAGCTTCAGTCGAGATTTTTAAGAAGTATAGTAAAAAAAAATCCAAATGGGAAATTTTTTTACTTCGGTAAAGGAAAATCTCTGCAAACCCTTAGACAAATTTGTATGTGGTTATGACGTGTTAGGACAATGTACTGTCCGCACTCTATGGTCGACCTTCATTTTTAAATGATAGCGAAATCGAAGTATTGGTCATCGGACGCAAAAGACTCGCACACAACGACTAATTGTCCAAAAAGGGGTTTTTCATGATTGGGTAGTTCTCATTTTTTAAGTGGTGTGCTTGAAAAAAACAAACAAACTCTATGAACCTTAACTTAGCAACTATGTTTATTTTAAAGATTTTCAGAGCAATGAATCTTTCATAAAATGTATTAATACACCGAAGTATTATGTATTACTATTTGGATTTAAATAGGTCTATTGTTATATTATCTGTATTATTAAAACACATGGGTCCATTTTTTTTTTTATTAATAAATCTTTATAGAGAAAATATTACAATCTACTACAAAGAGGGCCATAAGTAATATGGATCAATTTGCACAAGAGAGAGATCGGGTTGCAACAATGAGATTAAGTTAAAATAAAATAAAAAATAACTGATAAAAATTAAAATTTAATTTATGTGTAACATTCTACTGATCCCTGTTGAACAGATCCGCAATAGAGCGCTCCAATTGGACAAATGTTTAAATTGGAACCCACATGCGATACTAAAACGACTGGAAACTTCTCGTCGTTTTTCGATTTCTTCAACATTTACTAGACAAACATTCAATACTACCGATCTTCTACAAAAGACTTATTTACATGACAGTTATCAGACCTAATTGGACATATGGAATTGAGCTTTGGGGCTCCACTGAAACATCTAACTCATCTCGAATCCAATCCTTGCAATCCAAAATCCTTAATGCTCCTTACTTTGTCACAAACTTATCCATAAAGACCTCAATGTTCCATATGTTGCTGATTTAGCCGAAACCAGATACCTACCTACCTATTCTTTCATAGTAAACTCAATAACCATTCAAATTTATTAATCTCTCAACTTGCTTCCTATTCTATTTCTGACAACCCTCCGAGAAGTCTGAAAAGAAGATGGCCTCGGTAACTTCTCACATAGAACTTTTATTGAAATGCTACCAGTGGGTAGTTGCTGCACAAGCAATTGTTCTGTTATTATTTTATGTTATTATCACATTTACTAGATGTATGTTTTTTTATGTACAGTTGTAAATTTCAAACAATAGATTTAAAAAAAAAAATGTATTTATTTTTATTTTTCCACTATAACCCGTATCTTGAGTTCAGTACTAAGGAATTAATGTTTCTAGAACAACGTTTACATAACGAGGTGATGTGGTCAGCAATCACGCTCAACCAGGTTTTTGCTCCAATTTAAGTTTACTCACTTTATAGAGGCTGGAAGTGTCCCAGGAGGGTCTTCTGAGCCAGAAGACAATCCATAAGTGAAATTGGATTTTCTGTTTTCAGCCTGACTCGAACTAGGGCTCCGGAACTTGGAGTTCAGTGTTATGCGTTTTATGAGTCTATTAAGTTAATTCTTGATGAAATTATACTACTATTCGTTCACATTTTCGGCACTTTGTTTTTAAATATATTACTTTTCCTAATAACTGACCAATGTAGAATAGTTTTCAGTATTCAAGTACCTACATAGATTAACCTTCTTTATGTAGCACAGTTACTTAATATTCTGTTGAAAAAAAGTTCAGCCAGTTACGCAGAGGAAGAAGATGTAAGCGTCCATCAGCTGTCCATTGCCGCCATGACTGACACTTCCTCCAGTAACAGGGAGCGGTAAAATGGTTCCGGGCTGTCTCGACTGTCGGGGAGGAAAGTTTTCTATGAATTCGGTCATTCTGTTGATAATTTCCTTGTTAAAAACTAGTATCGGTGCGTAACCTAGTGGCAAGGCAATTGGCAAAGAAGTACGTAGGCATAGCGACCGAATCAATAGAATATTGAAAAACAAAAGACGGTCGTCGCAGAGTGGAATTTATATCTCAGTCAATTAATTTTATTTCGCAAAACTTGGAGTTACGAAGTTTGGTAGTTTAACCGACGGATATGTAGCTTTTATCACGTGGTTGCTGAGGTAATATAAATGTAAATAATTGTTGTTGCTTTTGACTACTAGGCGGATATTTTCCTGTCCGATTTCCACAGCCTCGTACCCGTTTGCTCCCAGTCGCTAATACCCTTCCCCCAACTCTTCCTCGGTTCTTTAGTGACGTTTTAAACCTAATATAGTAAGCAGCTGTAACATTTTTGGTAATTGAACATCTGAAACCAAGCTTTGGAAGACAATATCTACAATGCGCCTGGTCATGTAAGTATTTATTTTCTCTTTTATAGTTATTATATCTCTATAATAATATTATACTATTTTTAAATTAAGACATAACTACATATTTTACAAGAGCTACCAATCTACCGAGGAAAAAGAAGCTAGAACATGCACTGGCAAATCAAAGGAGTCTGATACTTCTAACTCTGAAGAAGTAATTATAAATCACTGTAATCCGGAACATTGTTGTAAAACCAAGCAAGAAGCTTATTCTGATAACGAAATAACCTTTAAAGATAAGATGGGAAAATAATATATTCTAGGAAAGTATGATATCATGTGGGCTAGAGTGGACTTCAATAAATGTTTAAATAATATAGTCAATAAAATATATTAACTGATAAAACTAAGGTAGTTGTACCTTATAACTTCTGATATACTAAGAATTATAACAATAACGTAATAAAAATCATTTCAAAAACTATATATGCCATGTCTTATAAGTGAAAGTTATTTCCCATATTTTTTTTAACGTACTATTTTTCCTACTGTAAAACAAAAAAAAAAAAATCATTACTTTTAGATTATATTACCCCCATTGCAACTGAAAGCAATAAGAATCGATGTTAGAACAAAAAAGATCAGAACTGAATATATTCTCAAAAGATAAAGAAAACTGTAGTGGTTGACAAAGTCAACCCCGCGCTTGGTATAGTGACTCCAGTAAAAGTGCCCTTTCCAGGGTTAAAGTCGAAGTCCTAAGCTCATTAGAATTATTGACTAGGGCCTTTGACTAACAACGAAAATTTGAGGGCTTGTGTAACTCTTAAATAGCAAGCGGAAGTCGACAGCTGTTTTCTACCAAGAGCAGCAACAAGTCCATTGTATATAATAACATCTTCCGAACAGGTATACAGTACTAAACTAAACTTGGAAAACAGCGGTGGGTGTGGTCTACCTGGACATTGATTTTTATGTCATCCTGAAAACATCTCTGAGCAAAATAAAGATGTTCTAATCTGCGTATAACTAGACAAATATTGAAAGCTATAAATAAGGAAAATATGTCTAGGTACTATAAATATCTATTTCGACAGGCAGGTGTTTATCGGCCATCTATATTTACATTGCCAACTTGATATGCGGATAGATAATATTTACTAACCTTAATATTTTATTGTTGCATTGATCTATCAATATTTACTCAGAAATTACGTCTTATAGCGGTTGTAAATAAGTAACTGTCACTCTAATTAAACTTTATTATTATTCATTTTAAAGAAATAAATTCGTTGTTGTTTTGTTGTTTTTTTTTTTGTCTTTTTTGATAGAATTCACTACGGTCAACATATAAAAATGGACACCAGCGAACATATGATTATCTAATTATAAATTAATAATATGTTACTATAGCACCGGCTTCACCACGTACTATGATGGCACGTGTGTAATCAGTAAATAATGATCCTTTCATGCCTTTCCAAGCACTCCAACTCATTTCAAAAACTGAAATTGAAGAATTATTAAAAATCCAAACAAATCTCATCAATATCCTTTTACCTACTACTTCTTATCCAACAGAGTACTTTAATAATGTTCCATTAATCTCTGTTGAACAGATCCTCCACCTACGACTAAAACGATAAGAAACTGCCCGTCATTATAGACTACTCCAACATTTACTATACGAATGTTCAAAGCTTCTAATAAATATAAAAGAATTATTTACAAAACAATAATTAGACCTATTCGGGCCTAAGGAGATGAGTTTTTGGGCTCCACTGAACCATCCAATGCATCCCGTATCCAACTTTAAAACCCAAAAACCTTTAAATTATCCTCAATACTCCTTACTTGGTGACAAATGAAATTATCAGAAAGGATCTCAATGTCCATTACACTTCTACTCAAATCCATATCTTAACATGCTTCCCAATCCATTCCCAATGGCCCTCCCTCCCCCCAGGCGCCTGAAAAGAAGACGGTCTAGAGACCTTCTAATGTTAAAATTTTATTGAAGTGCTACTAATGTGTGGTCCTTTACTAGTTATTGACATGCCACTGTAATTATTTCAAACACATTTAATTGATGTGTATAATGTATACGGTTGTAAGTATCCATAAATAATTTTTAAAAACTCACCATAGTATGAGATCTGTAATTAAGTTACAAAAAATCCACTCACCTAAAACAGAAAATAAAATAATTAGTAAATGCCAGAAGTAAATAAATATTATATAAGTAAATAAACATTTTATATATATATATATATATATATATATATATATATAATATATATATATATATATGTACACACACATACATATACACTCACTCATAAAATATGCACAACAGTTGGTGTGACTTACAGGAAATATCTTAACTACTCACAAAAGGCTAGAACGAATTTGCATAAAAGACTATTCCTTAACAGATCCTTGGAAAGAACATAATACCATGGGTCACGCTCAGTGTTATCTTGTATGAACTTATATACAAGATATAAAGAGTACATTTCATGCTAGCGTATAAAAATAAGCAATAATATAACCTGAATAATTTTTTGTTATAGTGATTTATAGGAAATATTTTGTTGTATGCGAGCCATGGAGTGGATGGTATAAAAAAAGCCCACCTGAAATTTTTCGAAAACTTAAGAATAAGAAAAAATTAATATAAAACGACAAACGACACGAAACAGAGCTCAAGCTTAGATTGTTCATTAAAACAAAATATTTTTTATGAAGGGTTGGAACGTAGTTATGATTATCCTGTTCCCTTCTCTCCAGGACCTAAAAAACTTATATGAAGAGTTCTTTGACTCCAAACCAAAAGAGTGGAATCGGCATCAAATCCTATTACTGGAAAGATGGGTACAAATAATTGAAAACAATCGACTTTATTTTGAAGAGAAGTATTCAATAATGTTTAAAATATATCAGTACCTCGGAGGTACAGAACACTATGTGCATTTTTTTACCAAAAATATATTATTACGTATTTGTATTCACCTTTTTTCATTTTATACAGAGGTATAGAATACTATTTCCAAGACCAATTAATGGTAAAGTAAGTTACATAAAAATGTTTTTTTATTTATATCAATTTTTTTTTTTGGATGGGAGAGCATCCTTATGTGCTCCAATTAGGACAGGAAGGACGGGTTACCAACCTATTCTAGCCTGAGTGATTCATTTCGTAAATATAAATACAATAAACAGGTCAGGAAATGAAATCTTTTAAAAATAAAACCGATTCAAATTGCTCTCCTGTAAGGTTACGGAAATGTGATATAGCGTTCTGTACCTCCGAGGTACAGATATAATATAATATATGTGCCAGGGAAAAAAAACCGCCATAGTCCACTATTTGTTGATTTTAAACTGGTAGAGCCAGAATCAGTAAAGGGGAAATAATCTGACGTCCTGAGCGTTCATCCAAAGCCACTGGAGCATAGTAGTTTTTGGCAGGAACTAACGATTTCTGACTGGTCGAAGGATATCTTTGGCCACTCATCATTCATAATTTAATTTTTGTCTTTTTGGAAATTGAATTAATTACTACGGTTTTTACAATTGACACTCCTTCCCGTTTAATCCTTTCGAGAAGACACTGAAGGATAGTAGTCTGAGATCTGCCAGAATGTAACAATTATTGACTGCCCAAGGATATTCAGCCATTATTCTCCTTTTAAAAATTTATTAAATATTTTCGTTTTTTAAAAGGACACTCTTCCTTCCCGTTTAATCCTTTGGATTTTGGCAGTTTTAGTCTATGTCTAACATATTTGTCAGGAGTTTGGAGATAGCCCATCAATAGTCAAAGATAGTCGATAGTCGAGCTAACCTAACATGTCGAAAGTTTTTACTAATTAGTACAATATAGTACCGTGGCGGCGGGGGTTAAGAGATGTTCCCTGTAGTACGCCCACTTACTGGATGGGTTGGACTACCATAGTTTTCTCAAGATCCTTCGATTTACTGGTCCCAAACAAATAAGCACTGGAGTAAACAGTTTTTTTTTCAGTTACTTAAAGTTAGGACAGCTCTTAAGTTATACAGGTCGAATGCTTTAGGCACTGACCAAAAGGACCAAAATCAAAACGATTAAACGGGAAGAGAGAGAGTCCTTTGAAGGAAGGAAAATATTTCATTTATTTTCAAAAAGGATAACAATTTTAAATAACGGTTACTACTTTTACTACTTTACTCCTCGGCACTATAGGACTGGGTGACCCTTGGCCAGGATTTTTCTTCTCCATCTATCTCTGCCCGTTTCCATCCTCCAATTTCTTATTCCTAATTTTGCGGCATATTTTGCTATTTCATCCTCCCATCTGCTTTGCGGTCTTCCCCTTTTTCTCCTTCCAGTTATTCTCATATCTAGCAATTTCTTTGACATTTTATCTGCTGTCATTATTTTGACATAGCAAGTCCAACTTAATCTCTTTACTTTAATGAAGTTTACAATATTATAACGTACAACTAATTTAATAATTAAATACAATATAACGAACGGATATAATCGTTAAGTCCTGGAAGATCCGAAAATAATGTCCAAAAGGATTAAACGGTAAGAGAGTGTGTTTTAAATTATAACAATTAAATTAATTTTCAAAAGGATGAAACTACTACTTTGTCGGGAAGCAGAGTGGCTAAAAATGTTCTTCGACCGTCAAAAATCGTCAAATCCTGGCAGATCTGAAACCAGTAGCCTTCACTGGCTTTTCGGCGTTACTTAACCGTATATCATAAGACCTATATTACTGATTGTTTATTTGCTTGATTTTCAATAAAGTCCGAGGTTTAAAAAAAAATAAGAGTTTTTCCCGCATACAATAAGCAGTTTGGTGATGCGTCGTTATTTGTAGGGCAATAAGAATTTAAAATTGATGTAGAGTGTGTTTTCCCTCCTGGCTCATAATCTAGAATAAAACTATACTTATGCACAAAGAATGCTGAAATAACTATGCACTAAAAACAAAAATCTCATAATTTTTCTTGACTAAGCACTCCAGTTAGAATGACCTACGAAGAAAACAATGCACTATTTATTAATTCTAAATATAACGCCATTGAAGACATTCTTTCCGGCTAGTCATTAAATATATCAGTAAGGCGGTGGATTCAGTGAGTAATCGTCGTCAATTTACCGCTGATTGCAGGTTCTAGGGTTCTAGGCTCTCAATTATTTATCGATTCACCATGCTTGCTTTTTATAGTTCACATTTTTTTATAATAGTAATATATATTTTGTAATATTGTACCAAGAAATCGTTATTAAATATTATCGCTTTGACCGAGAATGGCACCTTCATTTTATCCACATATTTCCTCATTCTCCATTATTTTTTTTTAAATTATAATTTTAAATTAACCCTGTTATAACTTACTTATTCTTATTTTCCCAGTAACCCAATATTCCTCAAGGCAGAACCG
This sequence comes from Euschistus heros, assembly GCA_003667255.2. NCBI lineage: Eukaryota > Metazoa > Arthropoda > Insecta > Hemiptera > Pentatomidae > Euschistus > Euschistus heros. The sequence goes on from RCWM02000082.1 coordinate 967,611, forward strand.
GACTTAGAATAAAATTTAAAAAAACTTTAAATAAACTAAAAATTTAAATAAACTTTAAAATTTGTTTCCAAATACCTTGAACATGAATGGTTGTGGAATATTAAGTCCTTCCAATGCTAATTCCTTCAGAAGACAGCTCCTAGTTTGTCTCTTCTATCGATACATTTTCGTATCCGTACCTTCTTTTTATCAATCACACAAATTTCCTTATCTACCTCTTCTAAAATCGCTATTAAGATTAACTTAATCAGTTGATTTACTTAAGGCTGATCAACTTACAAAACATTACTCACTTGTAAACTGTACTGGAACACTAAACTAAACTCTAAAGTGGAAGTGCGAACGATTTCGGCAGTAGCAAGTAATTTAGCTACTAAATTACTTGCTACTAGATTAAAATACTAGCATAATGCGAACTAGCCTTAAGCATCTCAAAGCAATTAAAAGAACTCAAAAAAATCAACTTCATTATGAAATTGTTGTAGCTTAGTTATGAGTGCCTCAACAGTTCCAGTTCTTGATAATTAAGCAATGGTAATTAAATATCTGTATCCCAAAATCTCCAGTCAGACATCGCATCCTTTGAAGAATAGTGCCTACATTGGAGAGTCCATATATTTAAAGGAAACCATGTTGCTCATATACGAGTTTTTTTTTTTTTTAAAGTTACCCAGAATGCAATACATCCGCAATGCCCAGAATGCCTATTAGAAGTCACGAAGGACAGCTGTGAATAGCAGTGAGTTGTTATTATTGTAAACAATTAACCTGTACTACTACATTAACATGAACTCTATAAAGAATATAAAAAGAACTTCAAAATAAGAGCTTTAATTGTAGCTTCTTTTGTTACAGGTGAGTGAATGTATTGTAGTAATAGATAATGTAATTCTTTGATAGGTAATGTTAATATTTATTGTAAATACAAGTTTTGTTACAGAGAGAAACGTAATCGTCTCTTTATTCCATTACCTGAGAGTAGTCAAAACCCATTATTTAAATCCAAACGAATCATCTTACTCAAATAATGGGTGTCCAAAAAATAATGCAGAGTTTCTTACTCCTCTGAGTAATAGACAGTCGATGTTTAATAGATTTTTTTTTTTTAATGTGTGTATGTGGATGTCAATATTTAGTTTTCCTCTCTTAAATAAATATGTTATTTCCTCTTAAGTATTTTATTACTTGCTAAATAATAATAATAATACGAATTCAAACTCGGTCAGAACTGGTTCCAAACAACCAAAAACAATAGCAAAATGCGGGGCGAAGATAGCGTGAGTGGTAAGCACAGTTCAACAATGGTTTTAAAAATTTCGAAAGAGGGAGTTCAGTCTTGAGACAAAGAGCTCAGAGGAAGGAATGACTGATCCAATGATTCACTCGATGACGATATTCCTCGAAATTTGTTGGATCAAAATAACAGAGAGAGTAAACAGAAATAAATAAGATAAAAATAAAATAAAGACAAATCGGTAAAAAAGGTTTTAACGTTGTTGGAATGAATTGTTAGAGCTTAGTTATGAGTCTCTACTCTCAAGACCTCAAGCCTAACGACTACTATTTTTGTACAGGTAAGGTGTATATTACCTGCCCAACTTTTTAAACAACAAAAATTGATTGTTCAAAAATCGATAGAAATTGAAAATGATTAATAATAAGAATTGAAATTTCTATACAGAGGCCCCAACACATTATCAAAAATATATTGAGAGGAATGTAGTCTGATTAACTAATATGTTTTTTAATAATTTATTTTACAGACTACTCAGACTCTAATCATGAAAAGTATAAACAAGACTCACTAAATACAGCTTTACCATTGACAATACCACGAACAGCCTTTAAGCCTTCTGATGGACATCACCGCCGAATTACTTCAGCATTTACCCAGAAAAGCTAGTCTTCCGAACAACTATCTTCAACGCAATACTCACTACGACTAAATTTCTCTTACAATGGAAATACTCTCACATTCTTATGATTCCAAACAAATTCTATCCAACAAACAAATACAGTTCAGTAGCTAGTACTTAATTTCGACAGGATGACCTGGGGCCCTCACGTGATTAATGAAACGCCTCTGTCTATAGTATAAGACTAAGACTACTATACTCTATTCTTCACAAACAATCGACTCTAAAAATCAGACAATGATTAAATACTTATATTTAATTACTCAAACCTTTATGGACCTATGCATAACAAATTTTTGGGACAGCAAGAAAGAATTACAGTAAAAATTACAAACTTTTCAGTGTAAGGATTTAAGAATGATAACTCGCTCAATTTCCAGTACGTCAGTAATAGAACATTGCATACATTGAACATACCCACTGTACAGGACCATATTCACACTTCATGCAAAAGATTTTATGACAAGCTTCAAGGACACTACAAAAAAGTAATTCAAAACATGGAATCTTTGGATATGACAGAGACAACACGAAGAAGATGAAGAGGAGCTGGTTAAGAGATCTCCTAAGATAAATCTTTTTAATAAATGCAAGACTGGAGTATGTACCGCTGGGTGCTGAACTCCCACATGGTCTGACATGCCAATTTTGCATAATTCTCATATCATATCCGCTTATTATCGCGAATTGAGTGACAAGTGTGGATAAAATAAATTTTAAAAAAAAATTCATAATTTTATATTAAAAACATAAACCTATGGCAAATTCCAGAAAAACCCAACAGTTTTCTAACTTTTGGAAATTTTAATTAAGATTTGTCCTTCATCACAAAAAGCAGTATTGCAAGCAGCATTTGATTTGAATTCCATTTCAAAGCGAAGTTATATATATATTTTTGTGGCAGTACTTTTCTTTTCTAAAAAAAGGGAGGATTTGAACATTCATTTAAAAGATCTCTTATCGAATTGTGTATTACACTATATATTATTATTGTATATTATACTATATTGTATATCTTATCGAATTGTATATAGTACATATATTTTTATAACTGTAATATTTTTCTGACAGAATAAAAAGTTCAAGTATTATAGTTAATCTTATAGTACATAGAGATATTTTTTCTATCAATTATAAAGTGAGATTCAAGGTTTTTTTTATTGAAAAAATAAATGAAAACCAACTTCAATTGAATAGAAAACAAAAGCTGTCGCCATGATTGTGAGAGAGATAATGATCTGTTATCTTTTGTTAAACCACAGCTGTCAAAGCCACTCGAACAACGAGCTACGTGGTTTCGATAATTCACAATCGAAAGTGAATCCAGGCATTCACTCAAACAACGAAAGGCATCTTACTTTTACTACATTTAGTCAAAGATAGCATTATTTATTCCCTTAAGAAGAGTATAAGTCATTACAGTGTGATCAGTACTGAATTATCCAATCAAAACTTTGAAACAGAAACTCATTTCTGAACATAAACAACAACCACCAAGATCTTTATAACACAATTGTAATTGGGTTTTCTGGATACAAGTGCAGCATTTCATGTTTTCTAAATCAAATGTAAGGAATAACATGATTTAAAAATTAAATCAGTTCTTGGATTTAATGTTTGTGTGGGAATAAATGAGAATAAAGAATCCCCATGGAAAAGTAGCTACGAAATAAATCAAAAGATAAAAATTGAAATATATGTATTTTGGGCGGGAGCAGAGCATTTATTTATGGCTTCTCAGGCTTTTTACTATTATCATTTTATAATAAATTGTTTTCGTTTTATTTAAAGACTGTTTATAAAAATTTAAACACTTCATTTATTATTCATTTACTTTCTGGCTGTTCTTTTTTCTCTACTTTTAGAATACATGTCTATTTAATTGAATATACTACATATTTATTGAATTAAAAAAAAATTGTAACATTGTAGTACAATTTACAAAAGCATGTAGTGTGATTTCTATTTGCATCTAGCATAGAATCTTAGGATCTCGTGATGTAGGGAGGGAAATTTAAAAGTTTTCATTTCGAATGGCAACCGCTAAAATGCGCCTCGGTTAGACAGTAACGGGTTACCGAAAAGTAACTGTTAACAGGAGCAAGTAATACCAAATTAAGTTTTAAAAACGCATCTAGTTGTTATAGAACAAGAATAATTCCACGTTGTCAACAACAGAAGAAATATGTCAATGTCAATAAAGATAACAAAAACGGGAACAATAAAAGAGAACGATTCAAAACCTAAATACGCTTCAAGAATGACAACCACTTGTTATGACTTCGTTCCTACACGACTCTACCAAAAGAACCGAAATACAAGAATGACCGGAAGGGCTATTTAATTGTTCAGTTGCGAAGATACAGTAACGGCCCTCTTCCGGTCCGTGACGCGAATAAGAAAACGAGAGGATGCCAAGAGTAGGCGGAAGTTAGGGTAATGCCTCCTAGATTAGAAGATCCGACGTAACTGTTGGCGGAACTGCCGCCTCTCATAACTGCCTCCTGGAGAGATGTTTCAAATCCGACAAAGGAATTGAAATGATCTCGCAACAATGCGGTGGTTACAAATAAAACCACAATCAGTATAATGGCGTTGCTGGAACTGCTATATCGAGCACGGAGTATCGATTTAAATATTGTATCAAAGAACATATACCGACCTACTACAGAAGATTTCACAATATACTTAAGGTCATCCCAACAAACTCATACATGACATGTCCACAGCAGTGATGCCCAACAATATCCGTAGAAGGTTTAAAAAGAGCCGAATGAGAGATCTCCTTGAATAAAATTAAATGATTAACAAGATGGATGGAGGTGCCACTGGGCAATGCTCCTCATCATGCCTCTCATGCCAGAACCTTTTTATTGTTTTTATAGCCATCACATTCGCTGGTTGTTGTTTTATGTATTTGACAGTTGTGAATTAATATAAATAAAGAGAGAAAAAAAACATTATATCTGACCTCAGTTCATCGATATTGGACCAGTAAAAACCACCACTGATAACTAAAGTCAGTACAGAATCACGATGCATATTTATACGAAGACGAATATTTTATTACTTGAGGTACGCATGATGATATAGGAGGATCATTACAATTAATAAATTAACGATTGATGAATTATTTGCAGGAGGAGTTTAGATTAAAACTCAGAGACCAAGAGAAAAAGTTGGTTGATGATCATGTATCCTGGTCCAGCCTTTATAAAAAAAAACATTAGATGAGCAATAATTATGACGATAAATGAAATTATTATATTTTCAAAGAAAAACAATAGCATGTTTGAAATTTTGCAGTTTAAGAACTATAAATAAATTAATTTATGAACAACGTAATTTTAAAATCTTCTCTGTATTTTTGAATTCCGTTCGCAGAGTTCTCTATTCAGCTTTAGCTAGCTAGAAACTTTGAGAAAATTAGAGAAATATCTGCAACATTAAAAATGGTTGAAATTCTCAGTAACTAATTCCGATCCGTTATTGTTTTAAGTCCAGATGACCTCTTGTTCTGTATATTTATCTTTAAATCGCATTGTCCCCACTTTTGAAGGAATGGAACTTTGTATTGCCGAGACTAACTTGATGAAGTTAAATTCAATGTGCTTTCATTCATTCATAAAGGACTATAAATCCTAATAAAAAAAGTTTTTAAAAAATGTAGTCTAGAAGTAAAGGAAAAAATAAATATAGAATTGCAGCAGAAGGAAAAATTAATGGCAATAGAAAGCTGCAAAAGTTCTTTCACTGCACTGGCGGCTGCAGCATTAGAACGTAATACTGCACTCGCGAGGTCTGCCTCAAAGAATCACCTTAGAGAAATCTGGCGGAAGAAGTGCAAAGATCTAAACTCAGCGTTAAGTTTCTTGAGCTCTCTCGCCACTACAGCTTGGAAAGCTTTCCTTACAGAAACTGAGAGGATACTATTTTCGGAACAAGGATCCAATGTAGACGTTTGTCTATATTATGTTCTAGGTAGGATAGGAAGTCGAAGGTTTACGACGAAGATTAAGTTATTTGACTCTGATATAAAAAAAAATAAATAAAAAAAATAAAATAAAAATCCAGATATCATGGTCAAAAATAATTTTAGATAAATTTATGAAATATAACCGAGTCATGCGTTCATTTATCGTGCCTACGTTTTGGTTTACACCGCAAGCTTTCAGCAGAATCAAATAAAACTATTTTTTATTGATTGTTTGGATATAGAATGATTCAGACACAACAAAGAACTCCCTGCTTCATAACAGTTTATTGACTCGATTCGTTCTGTAAAAAAAACATATCGCCTGTCTGTAGCTAACGATCCACAGGGATATTTGCCGAGAGTACAGAGAGGGTCGCATTCCTCCCGACGAGCCGCTGGAGTGAGGTCCTATTACAAAGCAGCCTTCGACCTTCCAGGGGCAATGGCTTCCTCTACTCCAAGGTTCCCATTACCTTCTACGATCAATGGAAACCGTTTGTTACAACTCCTACAAAAACTAATCACAATATATTATTTTGAATAGTATTTAGAAAAATATGTAACGAAATATTAAAACTCAATTTCTGACTGAGAAAAACAATATCTCATGGATAAGTATATCTATAATCCACTGATTTCTCCGATTTACATTTTAGAATTTACAAGATCGAACTTACTTAACCTTCCACCGGTCGCGCCAATTTCCGTAACACGAGCGGTCGCTCGTTGTACCAAGTACGACACCCTGTTGTTTATCCGTTTTTGTCTAAATTTAATTTTAAATCTATTAATTAAAATATTTTGACCATTCTATATTTCAAATAAAATATGCGTACAGTACGTTTCCTGAGTGAATAATGTTTTGAAAATAATGAAAACTTATTTATAACTGGATAATTTTTTTTTACAATATTACAGTCAAATATAATTATTTGCATGCCTAAAACAGTTTTTTTTACGAACATTTATTGAAAAAAATAAATTCTTTTCGAGCTTGCAAATTTGAGGAATATCTCCCAATTTTATAGGTTTTCACCTAATGAAAACATTCCGAATAATTAATACCTCGCTCACCAAAATAAAAAAAAGTAAACATGCAGAAGAATCCTACTTACATTACGCTAAATCCAGCAGATTGCCGAGAAAGAGACCAGAAAATATCAAAACAAGAGCGGTCGCTTGTTGTACTTTGTGCAACACTGAGGAATAAATATTTTCCATGAAGGAAACTATCCCTTCAATCACAAAGAAAAATGACTGGCGACAAAAAGAGGAGTATCTCAAGCCTATTTTTCGAGAAGCTCACCGGAAGTGAGAGAGAGAGAGAGGGAGAAAGTCGGGTGTTGTACAAAATACAATTGGGCGTCCGGTTAAAGGTTAAATTACCAGTTAATGAATATTCGAATTAAACATAGTTGAGACAAAATAGGCGTTTTAAAAGTGACTTTTTAATTCAAACTAGAGATGCGTAGATTCTCGATTCCACCGATTCTTACTTCAAAAGAGTGGGATCGATGTCTCAAATTCGATTACTAGGAACCGACTTTGATGAATATTTTGCGAACTTAATTATATAAATTCTAGACATCATTACAACGCTTAAAACGATATTTTTTCATCATTTATATAAATGAAATTTTTCATGTTCTAACATTGCTTAGTATAGAATTTAAAACAATTAATTTCTTCGAGGGTTGCTTCTGAAGTCAAGCGTCAATTGTTTGAAGATTGGTATTACCTAGTTATAAAGTAACAAATACTATTATAGCTTTAAATTAAGGATGCTAGAGCACTAATGAAATAAATGCAGCCACGCAACAGAATCATTTTATAATTACTAGAAGATTTTTGTTATTCATTACATGTTCGTATTGGTTTTGGTATTATAAAGCACTATTGAAACAACATCCAGATAAATATCAGTGCATCCTCCAGTCCAACTTGTTATGTGAAAGGCTCGTAGTAACATTAACGATCCCTTAAGTAATATGTGAAATCCAAACCGTTAGGAGTGTTTCTTGTTTTTTACGTTGCAATAACCCTGCAATGGGTGCAATATTTATAAGCGTCCCATCTCTCAAAATAACGCGTATTATCATTAATATTTATACAAATATGTTTCCATTAAAGTTTATTTTGCTAGTACAATAAATCGCGAGGCCTGACTTCGGATTAACTGTTTTTCTCACGGTCAATAATAAGTGGGGTTTACCAGAACTGGAAATTCTAGCGATCAAATCATTCTCATAATCGGAAGATGAAATGAAATAAAATTAAATGAAAATAACCTTTTTTTTATGCAAATGATATAGTATATTTGATTCAACATTAAATATTCAAAATATATAAACAGGAGAAAAGAAAAAATATTGACTTTTTAAAATCTTTTGTTCTATAAATATAAATCATATATATTCTTTCCTTTCATCCATGCATAGGCCTTCCCTTTCGGGAGTAATAGTCAGCATACCTCGCCCTGACTATTGGGAGCTGAGTTCGGTCCACTTCTCCAAACATCTCTGTCCCTAGCAGCTCTGCACCAGAGGGGTCCTGCCAGCAGCTTAAACGTGTCGCTCCACCTTCTCTTTTATCGCGTGTCTTTGGCAAACAGCACGATGAAATCTGCACGATGTAAGTTGCTTAACCATTTGCCATTTATTTTTATTCCTACATTTTCCCAACCAAGACGCCAAAACAGATAAAATTGGGGATAACGGATCTGCTTGTCGCACACCCTTCTCTCTGAAGCATTGTCATCTCTTTTCTGTCATGATATATGCAGACATTTCTTTATAAAGTTCTATAATTATCTTTACATACTTTTCCTCTATTCCTACTGTCATGAGGGCTTTAAATATTTCTGCATGTAAAATGCTGTCAAAGGCTTCTTAAAGTCAAGAAAACAAAGTTATATAGAGAAGTTGCATTCATTGGCTTTCTCGATAATCTGATTCACAGCCTGGATGTGGTCCACTGTCGATAGACCTTTTCTAAATCCTGCTTGTTCTTCGTCAACACATTCCATAATTCTTTTGGTGAGCCGCTGTTTGATGACACTGGTGAAAACTTTTGCTAAAGTTGAACAAAGGGTAATAGGTCGATAATTCTCCATGTCTTGCTTGGGGCCCTTTTTGTAAAGAAGAATTATTTTTGCGATTTTCCATTGGTTAGGGATTTTTTCTTGCTCTAGAATTAGATTAAATCGAAAGATAAAACTCAAGATGTAGTTTATTCGGATCAGATTATATGTCTTATTCGGATGTCTTATGATTTTTCCCCCTTTAGAACGTTGCCTACAATACAAGATTTTTATCGATAAACAAATACAACTTCAATTAGTTAAAATTATCTAATTTCTTTACTTAAGAAAGCGGGCAAATCCGCAACGGGGAATGCTAGTTTAATATAAATTCAAAACTTTTATTAATTTTCAACTTTCTATTATTTTACTTGCTTAGTTAACAAAAAAAGGTATACAAATAAACGAATATTTACTATAAGATTATGGATTTATAGAACATAGGGGTTATATAAAAGCAACATTCATATTTATTTCTTTCATTTGCTTAAGTTATTATTATTTTTATGTTATGTTGTTTAATAAGATTCTGTCTAATGATATCAAGTACTGTTTTTAAAATATATGTTTTATCAAAACTAATTGGCACAAATTGTATTTAATCAATAAAAGTGGCTTGGTATCGATAAAATATGCCTCTATAATTTTCACGAAGCTCCCCGATCACGCTAGCAGTGAATGAGATAGTCAGATAGGGCAGAGCAGTAATAATGAAGGCAGTGCAAACTGAACATATAGGCTATCAGGCTATCATATCTTCTCATGATAGCGAATAATCAATAGCCAATTACTCTTTGGGTATACCAACAACGTAATAGTTACAGAGAAAGTAGAATGGTATACTATCCTGCGAAAACCAGGCTCGAATTTTGATAATTCAAAAATAAGCTTATATTTTGACAATTAGGATTGATAAATTACTTTCCACTTTTATAGGAATTATTATTCATTAAAAACTAGTTTCGAATGTTAAACATTTATCATCAGTTTCAAAAACATACAAACATTTCAAAACATCAGCACTTAGCTACATAGGGCAGACTGATTGTGAGTGTAATAGAACGTCAGGGTAGTTGAATAAATGCATTTTGGCGAAACAGTCATGTAGATAGGAGTGTTAAAAATTTTCGGTTTACCATATGACTGGTTACTTTTTTCGTTCCTGCTGGGTACAAATTTAATATAGGACTATTTGAAAAATATATCTGTTTTAAATTAGGTTTGAAATAAATGTATTCATTTTAAATTCATCAATTCTAATTTTACTGATCCTTCGATACCATTGGTGATATATTTGCCCCATGTGAAATATTTCGGCAGCTATATGCACCTTTCAAATAGAAAATATTAAAATCTGTATGACAAGATTTTAATCAGCTTTAAATTTTTATTGTTCTACCAAATCATCTTGGTCTTAAACAAACATCTTCCTCTCCTATGGTGTCCTTTAATGATATACCATTTATCCCTGTTGAACAGATCCGCTATTTAGGACTCCACTTGGACAAACGCCTTACTTGGAATCCACGTACAAGACTAAAACTAAAATAAACTGCTTGTTTTCTACTTAAACATTTACTAAACAAACTCACTGAGGCTCCAATAAATTACAAAAGAATCATTTACATGACAATGATCAGGTCTATTTGGACATGCATAGTTCAACTTTGCAGCTCCCGTTAAACCATCCAATACATCTGGAATCCATTCCTAAGAATGCAAAATTCTTCGAAGAATCCTCAACGCTCCATATTATGTCACAAATAAACATATTCATAATGACCAGAATGTCCTAAATATTGCTGACAGAATCCTCAAACGAGAATAATACTGATACAAAAAAGACATGATTATACTGTGTATGATTATATACATAACAATAGTTTTCAATGTATGATTTTATATATCCATAGATATATATAAAAATCTTTATATAAATAAGTAAATATTCAATGAAGATTTTTGTTATCGCGTTATATATTAGTTATGATTAAAGCCCGGATTTTCGTGCAAGAAAAATTCTGAAATGTGCAGTAAAAACTTGAAATCGTGCAAAATCGTGCAATAAAAACTTAAAATCATGCAAAATAAAATGCAAATGACAAATAATGTTGAACAAACAATTTGCTAGTTACATTTCTTTCCAAAAAGTGGTTTTTATCTTAAAATTTATTGATCCGGTCCTTAGTAAGGGAATAGTTAAATAGTCCTTGTCTAAAACGCAATAAGAACAAATCGCATCTCTTTATTGTACATGCATAATATAAGCTATGTGTACATATTACTTAGGAATACAAATATGTATATTGCAATTACAAATAAAAATAACCGTACATTTATGCTCTAAATCATTAAATAGGGATAAAAATTCAAGTTAAAAACTTATTCGAATTACAGTGTGCATCAACTTGTGACTTTCTTTCGCTGCCGATAGCTTTGTCACAGGGCCCACAATATATTATTTTGCCACCGGATTTTAGTTCCGGATATTTTTCTATCCATCCTGGTATCTTTGAACTAACACTAGCTGAAATTTTAGGTATTTTAATGGAGACAACGTTACTCCTTAGAGAGAAGTCGGAAACTAAAAAAATTATTGCTTCTGATGAGAAAAGTTATGAGGGAGAGTCAAAATTTCTTGGAAGGTGGGGATCCGAGTTCCCTAGCTCAAGTCAATCTACACATTTCTAAGAACACTATAGGAGCGTATTCATTTTAACACGCTTGGATTTTTTATATTTTTGTACTAAGAATAGTTTATATCTCTTAAAAAAGAAAAATTATTACCTATATAAAAATAAAATTATTCATTCTTCTAAAAGTTGTTAATTTTTCAAAAACAAGAAAGTGTTGTGCGCATTCACGATTTGAATCCAGGAATTTTGTGCATTCAAACTGCAGAATGTGCAATTTTATGCATTAAAACAGCAGAATGTGCAATTTTATGCATTCAAACTGCAGAATGTGCAATTTTATGCAGTAACCCTCAAAATGTGCAATTTTGTGCAATATTAAACTAGGTAAATTTGGGCCTAAACATCCTAATTCATATCAATAATTTGTCCCTGGCTGATTACGAGCTTGCAATAAAAAGATGCAATTGCACGAGAATCCGGGCTCTAGTTATGATTATAAGGTTATGATTATTAACCAGTGCCTAAACTGATTATGTATGCGTTTCATTCAACTCATTATTCATTGGCAAGAAGATAATTGCAATTGTTTATGTAGATTGCTTTCTCACTCAAATGATCAGAATATCAATTATCAATTAAATAATATTATATTATAGTAGTGACTTCATTTCATTTCATAATCCAGTCCTCCGTTACCTACTCCATTGTCCTACCAAACAGTAGTACTTTACAAGTCATATAAATCATCCTACATGTTTACTACATGTATTATACTCAATAATGTGTTTATTTATTTTTTTTTTTTTTTGTCTAGTAAGACTAAATTTATTATAATAGATACCAGTTAAACAATTTGATAATAAAATAACTATGAATATTAAATAATTTTATAACAATTCAGTAGATTTTTGGAATTATTTTTAAATTAAGAGATTAACTAACAGACTGACCATATATAGGGCTGATAAACAAAATAACAGTCTAAAAATAAAACAGTACTAACCACCACAGGAGTCTGCCAGTACAAACAACTAAGTTAGCGACCCAGCAGTCCAACTAAATGCTATTGAAACCTACAGGTTAGCTAAAGCCCTGGTGGCTACTAAAATTAAATATATGTTGAGTAATAATTGAATGGGTCCGCCAAAAAACGTTCTAAGCGACAAAATCCAAAATTTCCGAAGCGGTGATTTTAAAGGTTTTTAAATGTATAATAAATAGTACGTCATAGTATTATATAGTAATCCATTATGTAATATAACAAATGTACATGTAAATATAACAAATTACAAGGTGAAAAAAAATCTAACTTACAAAACTAGCAAGAACTTTAGATTATGATTTTCGTTCACTGATTACTCAAAATTTTGTTTGTTGCTTAGAACGTTTTTCGGCGGACCCGTTTAATTAATTACTTTAAACATATTAACACAGTCTTATAAAATCAGGTGAATACACCTATAGTAACCACTTCCATAAATAAATTGTTATATTGGGGTGTAATGAAATTAATGCACATAGTACCTCATGCATTAACTGGCCGCCAAAGCCTCAATACAAGTATGACCTCACGAAAATTAAGCTTGGTTATGAGACTCTATCTCATCAACTGTACTCTCGCCAACCGACAACCATAATTTCAAACACCTGGACCTCTTTTTAAGAAATAAAATGTTCCATAATCAAAATTCATTAGAAAATTCGTTTTTAGAATTCTATTTACAAGGCATAGAAAAGTTAATAAATCATATTATGACGATTACAAAATTGTTATAATATGTCGACAAGGTTTTGAATAAGCTTCAAACTTACAGGAAATTTATTTCAAAGAGTGACAGATTATGGAGATTCAGCTGTTTTAAGTTGTCATAGAGATCTCCTACTGGGAATAACAAATGACGGATTTATTTAGAATTTCTCAGAAAAAACGTCAGAATCAAAATTGTAGAGCATTAAATGTACTTTAGTTTCATATATACGTTTTTTGGTATTTGCTTTAAATGTTTGTTCTGTGTTGTATGTTAAGCAGAGAGTTGTAAATTACTATGTTATCTGGATATTATTCAGAATTATATATAAATATATAAAATTATTGAAGCATTTTACAATTAATTGAATTTAAGAGAAGCGGGATTATGTCACGTAATACACCCAAACCTGAACGCTAAATATGTATGTTTTAGCAAAGTATGACGATAGTCACAAATTCAGTGGGCTGGTTTGAGTGTATCATATGCGGTAATTTTTGACTTCACAGCTTTTTTAGGAATAGTTAAAAGGTAAACATATTAAAAGTCCCCGCCCCTGGAGGGTGAGCTAAAGGTGGGGGGAGGGAGGAAGGTCCCAATTTTGTTTTTCGATTATATCTCGACAACGGTGGACTCTAGAAAAATATGTAGCAGATCAATATTAAAGCTCATTAAATTTCCTATAAAATTAACTGTATACGTATTCGTAGAAATTCCAACGGTTTTCGAGATATACATTATTAAATATCGACAATTTTAGAAATAAAAAAATGTTTACCCCTCTTTTTGTTAAACATTTAAAGCAAATACCAAAAACGTATATATGAAACGAAAGTACATTTAATGCTCTACAATTTTGATTCTGACGTTTTTTCTGAGAAACGATTGTGGAACGTAATAGAAGCAAAAGTTTGACAAAAAGTGAGGTGACATTTGTTTTTCCCGAAAATCACCTATTTTCAATAACGTATATCTCGTAAACTAGAATAACGACAAATTTATATATAATAAATTTTATAGGAAATTTAATTAGCTTTTATGTTTATTTAAAACATATTTTTCTAGAGCCAACAGTTTTCGAGATATTATCGAAAAACCAAAATAATGGAACTTCTCCCCTCCCCCCCCACCGTTAGCTCACCCCCCAGCGGTGGGGACTTTTAGTATGTTTACCTTCCAACCATTCCTAACGAAGCTAAGAAGTCAAAAATTATCGCATATTCCATGCACTCTACAATGTGTTTATTGACTGGTCTACTCGTTCAATAAAAAGTTATAGTCTTAAGAATAAGTCAATAACTTGGTAAAGCCGCGGTCACACTAGGCTGTTTAGCAGCAGCTACTAACCAGCCGCTGGTAAATATCGCTATCAAGCTGAGGTCACACTAGGCTGTTTAGCAGCCACTGCTATTCAGCCGCAGGTAAATATTTCCATCAGCAAGCGCATCTGAAGGGTTCACATTGTATGTGTGCCTGCAACATGTCATCTATTGGTGTGAGTCGTGACGTTTTGAGAAGTGTGTTAAATGTTGGAGTTAGAGAGTTGAATGGAAGAAAAGGCGATGGTGGGTTAGATCCTGGATATTAAGAAGAAACGATCTGGGGGCATCAGCAACACATTTTAAGGAACTAGAATTGGAAGAGCCATCATCTTATGCCAACACTTTAAGAATTTCAGTTCCTAAATTTAAACAGTTATTGGAGTTAGTGAGCCCGCTATAGTAGTAGCTAATAGCTACTGGAGACAATTTTAAGTCTTTGGCCTACTTGTTTAGAGAGTTCCTCATAACTCAATTTCAGTGTTCGTTCCAGAAGTGTAAGGCGGCATTTACGAGGTTTTACAGCAGTTTATTAAGGTACAGCACATAATAATGTACCAATGTAATGTAAATATATCGCTTGTGAGCTACTAGGGGCTCACATTGGCTGGCTAGCGTTAACGAGGAGATTACGTGACTGCCAGTGGAGGATAGGCAGCGTTAAAAAGTTAAACATGTTCGACTTCTGATTGCGGCTAGTGAACACTAGCCCACTAGCATTCACCAGCCGCTGCTCCTGGGTCAGACTAGGCTGCTTGCTGGTTGTATTACCACCGGCTAGTTAGACGCGGCTGCTAAACTGCCTAGTGTGACCGCGGCTTAAGAGTACCAGTTATTGGAACTTCAGTAAAAATTTTGATTTTTTTCTTTTTTTAACTGCATACTTATTTTTATTTATTTATTTTTTTTTATTTTTTTTTTTGGTTTTTTTTGTAGATTTCGAACATGATAACTATATCTTTAAAAATCACCAGCATAAGTTTTGAATTATTGGCAATAACATCCCAAATTGGAATACGTGGAGATTGATAAGAACAAAAAAAAAATAGTATTATAAAAATAAAAATAAATATATAAAATAAATTTATAAATCCTAAAAATATCTATTTTTGCATTAAGCCAGTGGCATTAGAATCAAAACTTTGTCTGTTTGCTAAACGAAAATATATTATGACACTGTTATTATATAATTACAAATATACTTAAATCTATTCAAAATTCGGAACAAGCTTCCATTTATTACGCGGTACCGAACGTAATTAATTTGCAAAATCAGCTGATTCTATTTTTATACAGACCACTTCTATTATTCATTGAAGGAAAATTTTTCTCAATAGTTTTAGTAAAGGTAGATAGTTTTAGTTTTTTATACTAGATAGAGACAGTTTAAGGAAATTCAAATGTTTTAGTTTGTCACGGATACCCCCGTTGATAGTTTAGACATTGTGGCATCATCTAGAGTTCGTTCTTGTCCAATGTTCATTAAGTAGGTAAGTACAAATTCTGATATATTTAAGATCATTTAGTATGAATTGAATTTCAGAAATTTCATTAAAAAAAAAAAATACTTTAATATTTCAGAATAAATATTAATTAATAGTTTACCAAGGACTAGTTATTCACAATCTCCATATTTTATTGATTACAACAACCCCCACTCTCTGCTTCTTCTTTTTGTAATGTGCACCATTATCAAAGAAGAGCAAGTTACCTTGGACTAATCTTGACAAGCCATCAGCGAGGCACCCTCATACTAGATTAGCAACAACAGTCCAACGTTAGCGCCTAACTGGATACTAAATAAATTGTTACACTGAACTATTTGTCACTAAGAAATCGGGTAATTGAGAGACCAAGAAAGTAAGGGAAATACAGAAGAAAGAAAACGTATTACAATTGATGTAATACGTTTTTCTATTGATTAATAAAATCATACATATTATGTATACAATAATAATATAAATAAGTAATATTATTACATACATGTAAATCAAAACATTCATGGTTTGAAAAAAATATTTTTTTTAATTTAAGTGCCGACATTATATCTGCCGCTTCACGGTCTCTCCATTGGCTAAAAAAAATCAAATTGATCCAGTTCTGCCTTCGAGATATTAAAGAGCCCAGGAAAGTTATATTCACGAGAAATTGTTAATGACGATTTATTTCCTTGTAGACCGTCCTCCCTATCCTCCAGCCTTCACGTTACGAGCATTACTCGTACAAATACTACCGAATATCTTATTCGACAATCTAAATTTTTTTATAAAAATAATAATACATAAAATGAAATAAAAAATAGAAAGCTCGGTTGAACGAGAATCGGAATTGAAAACAATTTATTATTATTTTTATTTTTTTTTATAAAACTAGCTTGCTTTCTAAGCTTCTCGATATCGAATATATAAAGTAACGAGATGACATTAGTTCTTTGAAAATGAAAAATGAAATGAATGAATGAAAATAAATTTTATTCTGTGGCCATTGCCCCTTAAGAATAATTATAATGAACAATATAATAGCGACCTAGCTGCCGTATATATAATTAATAAACATAATAAAAGGAAGAAAAATACAATTAAAATTAAATTAAGGAATTTAAAACAAATTTAAATTACAATATAAAGTAATAAAAGTAATATTACATGTTTTAAAATATCACACAAAAAACGAATTATATCTTAAGGTTAAAATTTAAAATAAGCTACGAAAACAAAAATAAGGAAAAAAAAAATCAATGAAAAAAATACAGTAAACAAAGCTAAGAAATACAAATTATCCGGAAAAATAATGAATCTTGTCTGATATAATAATATAAAGTATGCCAAAACCAATTATACAAATTTAATGTAATAGTAACTAAAACAATGCTGTACAAAATCAATATTATATCCTGAATATTCATATTTTATTTAAAAAAATATTTTCTTTATCGATATGACTATTAGATTGAATATTTAACAAGTAAACGAAAAGTCGGGAGTTCCAGAAGTTAGAAGCTCTATAAACAAAGGAACGTTTGAAGGATGTTGTGTTGAAGGGAGTTAGGTAGAGTCTGAGGAACGGGTCTGGTTTTGCAGGAACTCACTGATGATTTTAATGTTAATGCTTTGAGGATATAGGGAGGTGACTGAGAGGAAAGTGATTTGTAAAGGAACGAACCAAGGAAGTATTGTCTTCGGAAGGAGGGAAATAACCATTTTAATCTTGTGTAGTGGTGAGATACATGGTCATGGCGAGGTATCCCTAGAACGAATCTCAGGCAACAGTTCTCAGCCAATGTCTCTTCATTCACCAAAGTAAAATGTCAGTGTTTGTTGTTATTATATTTTTTATGTAAGTGGGTTTGTGTTAGTCTGATGTGAAAACCCGTAGTTTTATCAGGAGAAGCAGCAAAGGTACTAGATAAGTCATTGAACTGTAAGATCCCAAGTTCGAGATTGAGTTACCCCAATACCCTTCAGTTTTGTTTTGTTCTTGATTTTATAAGGCTTTAAAACATGAAAACCTTTTAAATGATTTTATGAAATGGTTGAATACATTTTTTTCCCTACCATTACAGTAAAAAAAAGTATATATTCTGTGAAGACGACCGACATAATGATAGGACAGAATTAGAACTATTACTTAGAGTATAACCTATTTATCTAGTGGAATCGATGCCAATGAAGGATGACAGTTAAAGTTCGTGATACAAATCATCAATCATCTGAATTGGAATTTTATCTGATCATTCGAGGGGGGATCTTGCCTCTTTGGATTTGATTTTGATTTATGGCGCGGTTTCATAGCACTTTCATTATTACTAATGTTCGAGTAAGATTAGTAAAACAAAAATAGGACAAATGTATTAATCAGAATGGCAATTAGAATCGGGATAAGAAATTAATTTATCCTGGTTCAAGGTCAATTAAGAATAACAATACTGTAAGGAAGAACAAAACAGAGGTATTCTATAATAAATTAATTTATACAGGAAGTACAGTAAAACTTCTCTTATCCAGCAATTTCTACTCCATCGACTAGACAAATTTTTTAATAAAATAAAATAAGTAGAGTTTAAAATTAATATTAAAAAAATTAGTATTTTACGTATCGTTTACAAATAAAAGTATATCAAGAACATTAAAATAATATTTAAAATTAGTTTATTTTCTGTTTACAAAACACAATAAATAAAAAGATTATAAAATATTTTATTACATGCATACTTAATGTAATTATATACATACTAACATGTACTTAATAATATGCAATCAATAGTTTAGTTTATAACTGACTATTATTTGTTATAAAACTATTTACTATGAATGTTTTCTACAAAGGAAAAAAGCGACGATGGTGATACCCAGTTTCTCCTTACTGGGTACTTACCACACTCGTCATACTCTTCACGGAAAACCTTCTAACCTAAAAGGAATTTATGTTTTATTTTTTAATATCGCAATGTTTTCCTTATTTTAATTGATGATTTCTGTTATCTGTCGTTAACCTAATCCGACACTGTGTCGGCCCCGGGAACGCCGGATAAGGAGTCTACTGTACACCATATTCTGAGATAACAGAAATCATTAATCTAATAAATAATATACTTGTGAAGTAAACAATGTCACTCAGTTACGAGTGCTTTTCTTAACTTGTATTCCCAGAATGCAGTGCAACCACTATTACCCATAATGCCTATTAGATCTACGTACAGCTGTGAATGATAAGAGTGGGTTTTTATTATTCTACACAAACAACCTCAAAAACTACATTAGTATAAATTATAGAATATTTAAGAAACTTCGATATATGTAAGGGCTTTAAATGTATTTTTTTTAATTATTTTTTTTATTACAGGTGAGTAAATCCCTTGTATTAACAGCTAATATAATTCTTTTATAGAAAATGTAAATAAAACTTTTGTTACAGAGAGAAACGTAATTGTGTCTTTATTTCATACTTCTAATTAAAATTGATCAATATAATTACAAATTTAATGATTATATAATAAACTATCCACTAAAGGCTTTTCGCCCAGTAAGAGTATCTGAAGTGACCAGAACACTCTGAGTCACACTTCTCGTTCGAACCGTTTATTTGTCTACGGAGGTTGGATTTTTGTTGTTATTACAAATAAATCTAGATGCTCTGCAATCTCCAGATGGCCATGGAAAATTGCGGGGAGGACGAAATGTAAAAATAAGCAGCCTGTAATTTTACTCAGAACCAACTTTTTCAACGTATTCAGTGATGGTGTAACCAGAGGTTTTAATGGAGAGTTTTACAGATTTGTTTGGTGTTCGCCAAGTGTCTTTATCCACTCGTTATGAGAGTGAAATTTTATCGTTTCAAATTGTTTCCTATCCTCAACGATATAATCGAAAATATTACTCTGATGCGCGATAATGTCAAGACATAATAGTCCAGTCAATGAAGGCCTGAAATGTGGTGTAGAGTGCGTTTTCTGCAATCCAAGGTTTTTCTTTGGAAACATGTTGAGGGTAGTTGGGAAGTAAACATACTAAAAGTCCTGGAGTTTTCGGGCCTGGGAAACAGAAAGGGGGGGGGGGCGAAAGGTCCCTTTTTTTTTGGTTTTGCGCTAATATCTCGAAAACGGTGAATCATATGCAAAACATAACTATTTAGTAAATTAATGTTTATTAAATTAAATTAATTAAATTTAAATTAATTTAAATTAAATTAAATTAATTAAATTTAAATTAAATTAATGTTAATTAAATTCACTGCAACTTTTATTTTATATTGATGAGGTATAGCTAACTATTAAGAATTTAGAGAAGTAGATAGTTGGGGTATGCAGTCATAAAGATATACAGCAATTAAAAAATAAGTTTTTTAATTTTTAATGCCAATTACAAGGCATTACAAATTAAAAAACTTATTTTTTAATTGCTTTGTATCTTTATGACTGCATACCCCAACTATCTACTTCTCTGAACTTCCGAGATAAACGCTTGACAAATGTGAAGAACTTTTAGTACGTTTGCTTTATTAAGAAAAGTTAAAATTTATCAAAATTTTGAAAGGTAGAAGATAGATTAAGGTTAAGGTATATATGAGTATTTTGAAAGAAATTTAATTTTCTACAATATTATTTATCAAGGCTTTTGTCGTAGGATAAACGTTTTAAAAGATATGGGGGAAAGTTTAACAAAAAACTTGAGGTGAACATTTTTTATCTCGAAAATGTTTACATTTTCCAAGCGTATATCTCAAAAACGGTACAGACTATGAAAAATGTGTATAGAATAAAAGTTATAGAGAATTTAATTAACTTTAATTTAGTAAATAGTCATGTTTTGCATACGAGGCACCGTTTTCGAAATATGAGCGCAAAACCAATAAAAGGGACCTTTTACCTCCCCCCTTTCAGTTTCCCGGCTCGAAAACTCGAGGACTTTTTGTATGTTTACTTTCTAACTACCTTGAACATGTTTCCGAAGAAAAGATTTGGAGTACAGATAACGCAATCTATAATCCTTTATTGACTGGACTAAAATACGTCAACACAGGAAAGTTAGCATAGTACATTTTTCTTCAACGTCACATTAGGGTCATAAGCATGACTGTTACGTTTCTAGACTTAAAACCCATCGAACCTTTATGGGATATCCTCAGAACAAGAACAGTACGTTAAACATTTCTTGTACCAGGATCGTGAAATGAATCTCATGAACTATGAGCCAACCTCCAGCAAAGATTTCTCCAAATAATATTTTTAAAATTTTAATAATATCGTTTATAAACTAATAACCTTACCAATAGACAACCGCACCGCCCCCGGTGGTAGATAACAAGATACTGAAGTGATAGCGGTCGAACAATAATCTCTACAGTGCCGGCAGATAGGTATGGCTTCCTTGTCTAGCGTGCCCAGGGGAGATATTCACACAGATACACTTTGGAAACATTCTTTTTCATTCTTTTTTTTAGTTCCCATTCGGCTGAAGTACCGTTGGAGCTTTCGTGTGAACACTTTGTATATTTTCCGCTCCAGTAGAATCGGTCACAGATAACCATCTCGTACATTATCTTTGATCGCGTAAACAGTTTTCAGCGTTGACTTTGCTATCAAAATAGTAATGTCGATTCCTATAAACCAATCAAAACCACTGTTTTTTGTAGACGTTATATTAAACATAATTATAAAGTTATTATATAACGATATAATAATTTTTAAAGATCTTTTCAGCAATGATAAAAAAATTATGAAATTCCGATTTTTTTTTTTTTTATTAAAAAAGCAATTCCTAATTAACTAAATTAGCGTTTGGTATAGAATTTGAAACGATTCTTTAAAAAAAAAAAAAAAAAAAAAAAAAATAGACATTTCTATTGCAAGCTAAACGTCAAATTTTTGAAGATGTGTATTTGTTACAGAAAAATACAGGTGGTATATGATTACAATTTCAAACAATCGAAACTGAAGCAATCGAATTATCTCTAGCTCCCTGACAAGAGAACCGTTTTATCATACATTTTTGTTATTCTTAGGAGGTTTTTTTTAATCGAAGAACTAAGATTATTTTTCATTAATTACATATTTATGAAAATGAAATGAAAAAATAAAGTTTATTCTGGAACTTACTGTACCCTAAGAATAAAAATAATGCACAGTTAAAAGTACAATTGTCTGGCCTATTATTTACAAATTAAATGTTTCAGTAATTACAGCATACATTTTTACAGGAAAAAAAATTAAATTAAATTAAAAAATATATATATGAAATAATAATTATAACATAAAATATAATCGTATATATATGAACATATAAAAGAAAGAAAGAGAAAAAAAGTAATTCTAAGTATTTATTTGATTACTGGCATATTTGCGGAACATTGATTGTCTAAAAGGTACTGACAAAAATTATTTTTAAAGGAAGTTATGGAAGCTGCTTTACGAATAGAAGTAGGTAGGGAATTCCAGAAGGAGGTAGCACTAGGAATGATGAAGGATTTGTCAAAGGAAGCGGTTTTATGTGAGGGGATATACAGGTTAAAAGGTTGGGATTTAGTGTTTAGGAGGAGGATAGAACGCAGAGTTAATAGATCAAGAATATAGGAAGGTTTTTTGGTTTTTAGACATTGGAATAGGAAAGTACCCAGAAAGTATTGCCTTCGGGATTTAGGAAATAGTCACCCAAGCTCAGAATATCGGCAAGTAACGAGTGACCGCCTGGGGATCCCGAAGATAAATCTAATGAAACAGTTCATTTATTATGATTTTCGAGCCCTAATAGCTTATTAAAAAAACATTCGAAGAAATGTCAGTGTATCCTCCTATCTACAGTATTTACTAAAATATTTTAGTTACATTTAAAATTACATTAGTTATAAATGAAAATCAGAACCTCTGGAATAGGGATGGGTATCGATACAGCATATATCGAAATATCGTAGATCGGTCCGGCATCTACTAAATGGTAATAAATGGTTCACAAATCCTTTTTGCCTATTATTGTAATTAGGTTTTTGTTATTATTTTTAATAATAATCTGCTTTTTCAGTTCTCACACTGATTATTTTTGTAATATTGATTTATTTCTATACCAGCAGAATAATATTAAAGGAAACTATAGGAGAGGATAATATATAGATTGAGGACGAAGACTTGTAGCATAAGGTAAGTATATAATATACTGTCAGTGACAAGAGGTCATTTGGGAAAACCCCACCGCACCTACGGAATTTCTCAGGCTCCGATCTGTTTCGGTCCATGGGGTCAATTCGTTTTAGAATACTTCAATTTCTATTATTACATTTAATAAATATATTTTATTTTTATTCTCAAATCAAATCAGATTATGAAAGGTATTATATTAAATATATATAATTAACATAAATAGTCGTAAACCTATCACTTCCTGTCCTACAATATGCTTTAATAATACTCCACTTGTCCATGTCGAACAGATCCACTATCTAAGAAACAATCTGGACCAACAACTTACTTGAAATCCACATACAAGTTGAGATTATTTACTATTATGGTATTTGCCTTTTTGTATATTTAACTATCTTCTATATATATTTTATCATTTTTTTTTTTTAATTTGGTCCTTTTATGACGTCTCTGACCAGATGTAATCGTTTCTATTTCTGTATTTATTTGTTATTCTTATGGGACTTTGTCCCAGAGTAAAATTATTTTACATTATTCATTCAATCATATTCTATTCTACAAGGCAAGAAACTGCTCTTCGTTTTCGAATTTTTCATCATTTACTAGTCAAGCGTTCTAATTAATTTCAAAAGACTCGTTTACGCCAAAGTAAATGACCTATTTGGACATACGGAGTTGAGCTTCGGGGCTCCACTAAACCATCCAGTTCTTCTCTTATCCAATCCTTAAAATACGAAATCCTTTGTAAAATCCTCAATACTCCTTATTATGTCACAAATATCATTATCCATAATTATCTAAATGTCTTACATGTTGCGAAATTGGCCCAAACCAGATACTTTTCTTTCATAGTAAACTCCATACCGACTCAAATCTACTTGTCTCTCAACTTGCTTCACACTGGATTCCCAATAGCCCTCCGAGGCGTCTGAATACAAGATGGCCTAATGTATAACTGTTTAAGAGCTACTACGTAATCATTTTCGTCAAATTTACTTGTTTTATGTATTCTAAACGTTTGTAAATGTGTACAAAGTAAATTTTTAAAATGTATTAATAATTAATTAATGTGTTTAATAATTATCTTTTGTTTATATTCAAATCAAATCATACTATTAAATATATATAGTTGAGCAACTATAAAAAAAATAAATACTTTGTAGGTACTTCTATTGTTAGAGGTTAACGTACCCTTGCTACTGTCCCACTGGGTGGCATGTTCTGAAACCAGTCCATATTTGTATAGTTGCAGAGTCATGATTTACGATTGGGTAAATCATAATTAAACAATTGAAATTGATTACATTTGTTAAAAAATATCTAAACAAACAAAAATTAAAAGATTAATTTGTATTTTTTTTTTTTTTTCAAATATAAGCAGACACTAATCTTAAAAGAATGAGGAAACACAACTCGGCAAAAAATAACGAATATCAAACCATTTGTCGGATTTTGCACGATTTTTTTCTATTTTGTCTTTACTTAATATATTTAGAACTATCATCGCATAAAAATGTTGTGATGACAATAAAAATTTTAAAAAAATGAAAAGGTTCTGACGGCATGATGATGAGCATTGCCCAGTAGCACCTCGATCTCTCTTGATAACCATATTTCATTTTATCCGAGGAGATCTCTCAACCAGCTCCTTTTTAAAGCCCTAAGGACACAACTGGGCATTATTGTCTTATATGACGTTATTAAGATAAACATGAAGTCTATTTTGAAACATCTTGTTGTAGGTCTGAATGTGTTCTTTGATATTAGGCGTATTTAATTCCGTATGCATATTTACGTTACGTCCTAAGCTGTCTGTGTTATTGTACTCAATGTTTTTGCCTAAAATGTTCAAAGTTTCTGCTGATGCATTTTTTTGGCAGTTTCATATATTTGTGAGGCATATGTCCAAATAGGTTTTAGTAAGTAATTTAAAATTAAAAGGTGTAATTTAAAATGTCGTCATATGAAAGGATAAAATGACTTTTGATTTAATATTTACTTTTCACAGGGACTATGATAGTATTTAGCTATGATTAAATTTTTCCCATGGATGGATAGTTACTTTGTATCGTTGGATAGTTTTTATGGATAGTTGCCAACTCAGCAATATATGGAGCATTGAACACATTATGGATAAGTTTATTTGTGCAGTTATAAGAGGTATTGTAGATTATTCGAAAGATTTCGGATTGTAAGGATTTGATACGAGATTCGAAGGTTTTGTGGAACTTCAAAGTTCAACTAACTTATTTCCAATTAAGTCTATTCACTGCCAGGTGAATGTGTCATTTGTAATTTATTATATTATATTATATTATATTTATTATAAATACACAATATTTTATTTCTTCTTTTATATTTAGCACATTCGCTGATTGTCGGTAACTGAAGCACACTTGTCTTTAAGTCAGTAAGTAATTCTATATGTGTTTTTTTTTAAATACATAATTGTAAAATATATTTACACTAAAAGTATTTATTTATATATATTATTTTCAGTATTTAACGGTAACTTCAAAGTTTCACCTTGCGGCAGAATGCATACCCCGGACATAAGAAACACCTGCCGACACGTGCACACCTGGCTGTCTTTGTGCCAACTTGTATCCGATATCTCGTATTGGAGTGTAAGGAAAACAATGCAAATAGGTGTCGGTAGTCATTTTTTTCGATTCTCGATACTGGTACCGGTACCCAAAAATCAATAATAGATACCTTTAAAATATTATATAAATGGCTACTATTAAAAAAATTATAATTATTTAAGATATGAATTATTAATAACTACAAACAATGTACAAAAAAAATAATTAATTTTAGAAATTTTTATGAAGTGAATATTTCAGTCGTTCTGGGTTTCATTGGTTACTTAGAAAGTTGCAAAAGTTACCAAAACCTTTCACTGAACACGGAAGATGCACTTATATTTCTCTGGACGTTGTTTTAATAGTATATTACATATCAAAACCCCTCTATCTAAGAATAATAACAATTTTTATTTTAATAGTACGGAGCACAACCAAAAAATAATAATTACACAATGTAATACCGCAAAACTATCACCTTCAGCAATTTCAATCGATACTTGACAATCGAATTTGGAATACCGATTTATGAAACCGATACTTTTCTCTAGAATCATTGGATTCGAGATAGAATGCAATCGCCACAATTCTAAATTCAGCAAGCTTTCATATTTTCTTTATTACCATTTTGTATAAAATACTGTTTACATTTAATGAGTTATTCTTTTGTTTGTATGTCGACACGCAACACTACGTTTGTTTTTTAACAATGAATGTATTATGCGTTTCCGTAATGTGCTAATTCAAATCAAGGTATAAGTCGAATAAAATTTGGGTAAAACGTTGAGTTAAATTTTCATTCCTTCGCCATGTTGAACAGATAATCTAGCACTCATTTTGGAAAACTTTAATTGGAATTCACATTTAACACTTAAAGGACAGAAATTTTTTTGATATTTAAATATTTACTAGACAAGCGTATGAATCAAAAAATAACCATTTCTTGACAGTAATTAGAACTATTGCAACATACGGAGTTGAACATACAGTTGCCACAAAATCTTCCAAATCTTCTCGTATCCAATCCTTACAACCCAAAATCCCACGTAAAATCCTCAATGCTCCTTATTATGTCACAAATAAACTTATCCATAAAGATCTTAATGTCCCAGATGTTGCAGAACTTGCTCAAATCAGAAACCTATCCTTCCACCATAAGCTTCATATCCACTCGAATCCATTAGTCTCCCAACTTGCTTACCCGTTAACCTTCCGATGTGTTTGAAAAGAAGACGGTCTAGGGACCTTCTAATGTCGAAATTTAGTGCTACTAATGATTAGTTTCTTTTCAATTTTTTGACAGATTGTAATATTTTTTTTCTGCACATTCATTTGTTGTTTAAATTGTTTACAGTAATAATTATTAATAATTTTTTTTTGTGGTTTCTTTTAATAAATATCTTCTATTTTTATCCTCTAATTAAATCAGACAACCAAAATTATAACAGTTTTTCAAACTTATTAATCAAATTAAACATTTGGAAAAAAGATGGGTCAAATTATATTGACAGTTAGTAGCTTTTGTTTTGAAGATTGATAATACATTATTTTATAATTATTATTTTATTTTTTTTATTAAATAGCATTGGAATCATCCATACAGCCAATCTTGAAATTATATTATCTATTTAGCCCTTCTTTACCATTTATATGTTGAATATATTTATTTATTGAATATAAATATTGCGTGATGCTGATGATTTCCTTTAATTTGTTTGTTGCTAATAACTTTTTATACCGGTTATTATTATTGAAAGGTTTTAAAACATTAAGAAACGTTTCTCTTTGTTTTTTGTAAGCCGGGCATTCGATAATTATGTGTTGGAGGTTTTTTCTTTTGTTAAATCAATCACACTCTGAGGTTTTTTTATAATTCCTATGCTTTGAAGATAAACCTTGATTAGTTCTGAGTCTAGAAAAATTGTTAACTACGTCTTTGGTTTGTTTGAAATTTGTGGTACGATAGACTTATAGTATATGCCTGTAGATGACTCCTGATAATACTGTGCCCACTTATTAAGCAAATGTTTTTTTTAACATCGAAAAGTATTCCGAGTACGGTAGTTTTATGTCAGTGGCGTTAGATTGACGGAAGTTTTAGCAAGGCGGTCTACCTCGTCATTTTCGGGAATTCCCATGTTTGCCTTGATCCAAATAAATATAATTTGTGTTTTGTTTTTTATTGCGTGTTAGTGCTCTTTTATTACGTTGAGTAAAATGTTGTTTTTATTTATAGTGCTGTTATTTATTATTGATACTAATGAGCTCATACTATCAGTTATTTTACATTTAAATTTGAATAAAAAAATATTTAGAACACAAGACTTTTGTAAGGACTAATATTGAATATCATTATGCCGAATATTGCATATCTTCACTCGTAAAATTGTTCTAGAGCTTCGCTAACTGTTTAATGCTCTAAGGAAGGGAGGCATTATTCCACTGATTAAGACCCACCCAACCCTCTGGGACATTATATATTATTCATTCCGAATAATTAACAGCTCTGTCTAATGAAACCATCGATCTTACTTATGGTGTTAGCTTCTAGATACTATTGGATTGAATGGACTACAGAATTAGTTCTTTCTTCAAGGTGATGATAATTACTTAGAGGAAAAATATTAATAATACAGAGAACAAAAGTTAAGAAGATGTTACCATGGAACCTGAAATTGTAAAAGTCATGGTTGTCATGGCGATGAGAGGTTTTCGAGGCGAAGAAGTGTTTTAACTAATACTAAGTTATGATGATAAAATTAATTTATAGTTTGAATAAAAAAATATCAATATGTTCATATTAATAAAACATAGCACGAATGGTTTGGATAGTAATAGGAAACAGAAATTACAATTTCCAAGCCAACGGTCACCATGGTGATAATTTTGTTATGAAGTAAAGAGAAACTTTTGTTTTATTCATTTGTTTATTATTATTATTATTATTATTTATATGTTTTAAGTTATAATAAGTTCTAATGAACTAAACTAATGAACAGTTTAACCGAATAAGTATTTTATTTTTTTTTTATACATGCAGTTGAGCGATAGTTGTTTATCGAGAATAAAAGTTTACCATTGGCATCTAAACATCTTAAAGAATCAATAATCATTATTTGGTTTTAAGTATGGTTTATCTTATAGTTTTTCATGTTTAAAAGAAAAACAAAAAAATAATATTCCACTAATCCCTGTTGAACAGAACCGCTACCTAGGACTCCACTTGGAATCCACATACAAGACTAAAACGACAAGAAACTGCTCATTGTTACTGACTACTTCAACATTTACTAGACAAACGATCAAAGCTCCTAATTCATTACAAAAGACTCATTTACATGACATTAGACCTATTTGGACGTACGGAGTTGAGCTTTGGGGCTCCACTAAACCATCCAATTCATCTCGTATCCAATCCTTGCAATCCAAAATCCTTCAACAAATTATCAATGCTCCTTACTTTGTCACCAATAAACTTATCCATAAAGACCTTAATGTTCCCTATGTTGCTGATTTAGCCCAGACCAGATACCTATCCCTTCATAGTAAACTCCATAACCACTCCAATCCACTAGTCTCCCAACTTGCTTCCCACTCGATTCCCGATAATCCTCCGCGGCGTCTGAAAAGAAGATTTTAGGGTAGATTTTTATTGAAGTGTTACTATTGAGTAGTTCATCAAAAGTTATTTACATGCCATTGTACTCACTATCAACACATTTACTTGATGTATATGTTTTTGTACAGTTGTAAATATCAATAAATGAAAAAAAAAAATTTTTTTAAATAAATAAATAAAATATAAGTTAGCAATTCACTTTACTTAACTTAGGAAGTTAGTTGTGAAATTTGGAATTTAGTCATTCCGAAAAAGATATCATGTTTATGGACTTGAGTATGTAACACAAAAATATCTTACAGATAATTGTAAATAAAAAGGTTTGTTAATTGCTGAAATAGCAGTCTCCTTTTTGTGTTCCAAACTTTATATTAAATTTAAATTAATAATTAATATTTTTTAATTATGACACAAAACCCATACTGTGATTAAAAACATAAAAAAATAGTTGGTTACATAAGTTCTCTATTCAGTATAGTAGAAGTTGGCGAATTTATATTATGTATTTTTTTCATAAAAAAAAAAAAAATGCAGAGTTTAAAGGTTAATCTAAAATAAAAATCATGATCATTATAATGTTAAATTTTAATCACATTATACATAAAACATTTTAATCAGGCTATTTATAAGCATAGAAAAAAATATAAATAAAATGGCCGACTATTAGGCCAGCCCTAATATTTATATACACGCAGAAATATATATACACATACATTTAAACTTATCAAGGCTTCAAAAATAGACAATTGAATAAGAATTCATCAGTAAAAAACAGTTTGAAAACAGTTATCACACTTGCTTATCGGTGACGCGATTTCCTGATATAGTAGCATTATTGTCCATGTGAACTTGGAACTATGGGAATGGGGATCGCAATTTGCAAGGAATGCACCAAACTGACGTCAGTCGTCATTGGATTTTCCACAGTTTCCAGGAGATCTTTATATATACATATATTTCGCTGTTACTATCAGAAAGATCGCATCATGGTATTACCCAATAAAATGATATAGTCGAATTCATTAGAATGCCTAAACAATTTATTACTATAGAACTACATATACGCCTATCTTCTCATAACAAAAAAAATGTTAAAATCATAAAAAAAAAAGAACATATAAGCGCATACAATAATCCCTTAATCTCAGTGTAACATCGCCACTGAATGCCGCACTTTCATATTTAACACTATGTTTTACAAACCCTCAATCACATTAATACATCCGAAAGGATGATATTTTGTATATCTATATTTAGATACATTATATTTTGAATGATATGTGTGTGTAGTAACACACACATAAATATATATATCTTTTCTTTTTTTTTTTAATAAATGTTTTGATAAAAAAAAAATACAATAATAAGAACCAAAACGGTATCCATGTAAATAAAAATAACCATAAATTAAAAAAAGCCTCGTGAGTGAAAATACTACCTCAAGTAGAAAATAGCCTAAAATTAAATATCTATGAATCATTAGAAATAATAAAATTGTTCAAAACCAATCCAGATTTTATACCCCTACTAGCATTTCCGTCGCGGCTTCGCCCGCCCTCATAACTAAAGATAATTTCAACTAAAAATTAAAGTTTTATTTGTTTATCGATAAGATTCTTGTATTTTAGCATGTGGTTGAGCATTATTTCTTCAATGATTTTTTAGCAGTAATTATTAATCTAGTTATGATTGCACTGATCAGGTGGTTTAAGATTACATATAAGCACCATTAGGCATAAAATTTTTAACTTTAATGTATGAATTGGTAATCAAGATGGATAAAGACTATTAAGAAACTCTTGCGGAAAATAAACTGCATTATCAGTGCTTACGACAAAAGGCCGGTGAATCATATTTTTACACACAATATAAAAAAGCAAAGGATCGACATTTTGATTTAGTAATAATTTGTATTCGGCAGAAATAACTTTATTGATTTCATCTGGTTGGATGTTGATTTCGACCTATAAAAGTATATGACAATGTGGCAAACCTCGTTCCTGCCTCTCAAAATTGTACATTTAAATTTTAGTTATTCTAAATTTTACCATTGCAAAACCTTCCTAGAATTATAAAAATTATTTATTTAGATGTCGGTACAGATAGGTTCAGTTTACCATTGATAGGTTCAGTTTACCATTGCTAACTCTATTGTGGAATGGCTCTATACACAATCGGTCGATTTTCAAGCTTCACTGGGATCCACATATCGCACACCATATTTAAATTTTTTTAAATAATTTTGTTGATAGTTTAATAAGTGAATTTTATCATCGATTTCAAGCTCTTTTCTAACCTCTCGTGTAGAATGGCACTCCCCACCTATCGGTCAATTTTCATACTGCACTGTTGTCCACATATTAACCTTTTTTAATAAAATATAAATTAAAAATCAGTAGATTTTAATATTGCTAAACCTTCTTAGAATTATGAAAATGATGTAGTTAATATTTAGTACAGATTTGTTCAGTAATATTCGCGGTTAGTGATCACAAACGAAAAATGGCTTGTCCTTTTATATAATAGTATAAGTTATTATTATAGTAAATTATCTAATTGTAAATCTTTCAAGAACTATGAAGATGATGTAGTTAAAATTTGGTTCAGATAGTTCATCAGTTTTACTAAAACGCTATTGTCGCTTTCCACATATTCGATTTTTAAATTTCACTGGAATCCACACGTCACACCACATATTTATAGCTTTTTGGATAACAAATTAATTTAATTTAGTAATTTTAGTATCAATTTCTAGCTATATTTAACACCGGGTCATTGTAACCTCTCTTGAATGGCGCTCGCTTTACTACCCACCATATATTTATCGCTTTATAAACAGTAATTTAAGAGGAAATATGTAAATTTTATTATTGCTAAACCTTCCTTGAACTATGAAGATGATGTAGTTATATTTGGTACAGAATAGTTCTATAGTTTTCGCGGTTAGTGATCACGAACGGAAATGGCTTGTCCTTTTATATATAACTTCATCATCCCCCGTCGAGGAATTTTAACTAATAATTGATTTTTTTGTTTATCGATAAAAATCTTGTATTAAATTGAACAATTGAAAATTATATTTTTGATAATATTTTCACGCATAGCAGCCATTATTAACTTGGTTAAATTTAGATTGATTAGGTATTTGAAGATAACATAAAGCATAATTAGACATCCAATTTTCAATTGTAATATATGAGTTGGTAATCCAGATGGACAGAGACTATTAGGAAACTGCGGTATAAGAAACTGCACTATCAGTCCTTACAACTAAAGGTTCAAAATTCATATTTTTACACACAATATTAAACAGCTGAGGATCGGCATTTTGATTTTTAATAATTTTCATTCGACAGAAATAATTTTATTTGTTTTGATCTGGTTGGATTTTAATTTCTAACCATAAAAGTATGTGATAGTGTGGCAAAACCCGTTTCTAACACTCAACATTGTACATTTAAATTTTCATTGTTGCTAAACCTAGAACTATGAACATGATATAGTTAAAATTTGTTATATTTGACTCCATATAGCTGTTTTTATAACAATTTAATTGAAAATAAGTAAATTTTATTATCAATGTTCACCTCTATGTAACACTGTACCTTTTAACCTTTCATGTAGATGGCTATTGCCGCCATTTTTGAACTTCACTGTTATCCACTTATTATTCATTTTTCAATAAAGAATTAGTTGAAAAATCATTGGATTTTACTATTGCTAAACCATCCTATAAAGAGGATGTAGTCAAAATTTGGTAGAGAGATTGGTTCAGTAGTTTTTTGGCGGTTAGTGAACACAAACGAAACATTGCTTGTCCTTTTTATATAATAGTATAACCTTATACCGCCATATGTTAGAATCGTATAGAGCTAACAGATAATTGTGACTTGCAGATAATATACAAATAATATTGCAACTATAAATTAAGATATAAGGTATCCTATCTTTTTTGTTGGATCAAACTGCACACGGTGTGCAAATTTGATTAAAATCGGTTCAGTAGTTTAGGTGTTAGCCGGCCCCTAGGCGGCGACACGTAATTTATATATATTAAGATAGTATCCAGATCTGTAACTGTTTCCTTTGAAAAATTCATCATTTGTTCTTACTTCTTCTGGAATTCCCTACCCACTTCTATTCGTAAAGCTGCTTCCCTTACTTCCTTTAAAAATAATTTTTTTTATAACTTTTACATAATCAATCTTCCGCAAATATGTAAATATTTAGAATTATCTTATCTTTTTTTTTTATACGATTGTATTTTGTGTTATTATGATCGTTATTTTTTGTTTTTCCTGTGGACAATATTGCTACAGGATTACTGAATTACTGATGCATTTAACTTGCAAATAAAACAGCAATATTGTAATTGTGCAATATTGTTATTCTCAGGGGACAGTAAGTCCCAGAATAAAGTTTATTTTTCATTCATTCATTATTTTTTTTTTTTTTTTTTTTTTGAACTATAGTAATTTATGATCAGATAAATTTTCCAATGATCGCATATTGAATTGGTTCAAATATTCCAACGGAATAAACCAACTAGTCATAGGAAAAACCGAAAGGATCACCACCAATCAAACTGATCCTGCCGCCTCTTTATATCGTGTGCTATAGGTTGCGATATCTTTCAGAAGTCCTTTTCAGTTTGCCTCCAGCAAATTTTCGATTCGAGCAACAGCAACAGAGCTAGAGCGTGTCAAAGTGTTACATTTTTGAATGTGAAAAAAAACGTCACACCAAAAAAGTATGACTCCCCAGCCAAAAGACACATCCAAAAAAAAAAAAAAAAAAAAATGACCGAAATGATCTTCATGAATCTCTATTTTGTAATTTTGTCTTAGCAAATCAATGACGTTTTAATTGAATGCAGAATGTTCTATGGACTGTGGACTTTTCAAACATGCTACAGTATTTCATTATTCAATATGAAATAAGCAACTTTAAAATCATTGGGATACAACGAAATTATTTTTTCTTTAATCCGATGTACTTGACAGTCTTCACTACAATACTTCGACATTCACTAATTTTTTAATAACATATTTCACCGACGAAAGCGCATACGATGTCGTGTTAATACGTTTATATTATTGCACTAAAATATAATAAAACCCAAACACAATCCGCTAAGATATAATAGAATAAGAGAAAGTTTTACTATTATATGCCGGCTATATAATTTTCTTTGTCTATTCCATCACAGTTATTGTTCACGATCTCTGAGAAATTTGTTATAAAATAATGTCTTTTTGTATCCATTATCTTGAATCCTGTTATGTAATTCCCTCCAGCTCAGTCAAATGGCAAGTTCTTCGGAACATAATTGCGGGTTTTAATATAAACGATTTTATTCTCTTAAACAGTTTTTGTATTCTCTGCCTAGTTGAAGGTCGGATTCACAACGATGCTCAGTTGTTTTTTGTTTTTTTTCCTAAACGCCGAATTTCGTGCAACAAATTCTTATAATGTCAAAGATCACTAAATTTCTCTTCTTGTCCTACAGTACCCTTTAATAATATCCCACTGATCTCCGTTGAACAGACCCGATACCTAGGACTACTTTTACTAGACAAACGTTCAAAGCTCCTAACAAATTACAAATTACTTATTTACAGGACAGTAATTAGACCAATTTGGACATACGGAGTTCAGCTTTGCGGCTCCACTATTCATTTCAATTCTTCTCGAATTTAATCCTTACAATCCAAAGTCCTTCGTATAACCTTCAATACTCCCCATCATGTGACTAATAAACTTATTCCTTGATTACATTCACACATTATTTACAGTAAAAAAAAAAAAATAAAATAAAAAAAAATAATAATAAAAGATATAATAAATTAAAAAAAAAACTATAACAAAAAACTATGCTATACATAAATAACATAAAGTATAGAATATACATCTGGGTGAAATATATAAATTTAAAAAATAAAATAAAATAAATAATAGTAAGTGAAAATAAGACAAAATTAAATTAAAGGTTAAAAATACAATTATACTTTATTTACAATTTACATTCATCCTAGAGATCCCCCGACCAGACCCGTCCCTTCACTTATGGAAGGACAAGCCAGGCACAGAAAATTACCGGCTCTTCTCTCTCAGCTGCGTCACTGAAGTAAAAAAAAAAAAAAAAAAAAAAAAAACAAAAAAACGGTGGAGGCACACCAGAAATTAAAAGTTTTTTTAATAATTTAGTTGAATAAAGTCAAATATTACTATCGATTCCAAGCTTTACGAGTATATAACTCTGTACCTTTGTAACCTCTCGTGTAGAACGGCACTAGCCACCTACTGGTTCATTTTAAAACTTCACTATTATCCACATAATATCGCTTTTATAGTAACAAACTAAATTTGATTACAAACGAAAATGGCTTGTCCTTTTATATAATTTTACAGACTAAACAATTTTTAAAAGATTTATCTTAAAAATGACAAATACTGATAGTATTTTGAATTACTGTCAGAAAAAATCTCGAAATTTTTATCATAGTGCATCGAAGTCAGTCATCCCCTGCACCGATTAAATATCCACATGGGAAGAGGAAATGTAAGAGATATGAATATTATTAGAAGAAAAACTGATGTTTACTTTCCTTTATTTATTATTTACCATTTTAGCAACATAATGGTTGCCGAACATAATAACAGGAACGATATTATAAGAAATAACAAATACAATAAATAATATGATGACACAATAACACGACACGATGAATATTTAAACTTAGATGATATTAATATTGAATATTGCCATGTTTACGACCCGTCGTAGCTGGTGATAATAACACGGCGTTTATCTTCAGGAAATTATTTATTTTATCAGATTCTGAACAGTTCGGTGTCCTCGGGTGACCTTTTAAATTTATTATAAATTGTATAATTACTATAATAGTTGCTTAGGAGGTGGATAGGCACTGGAATTCTAAATACAGAGCCCACAGATTCGAATCCAGCTGAGGCAGATGATTATTCCGTTATCAAAGCCAAGAATCGATTTTCCTGAACAACATACAGCTAATATAAATAGGGTAACCTTGCATTAAGGGAAAGCTGACAGTTGAAAGTGATTCCTGCTAAATCTGCTCCTTGCAACTTAATCAAGTACCAAACCCAATATCTTTCATAGATTGTAGTAACACGTTTTAATTTATTTTATAATAACGATTGTTATTAGATAAGTAATTATTATTTACAACTATATTATCTAAAGATAAAAAAAAATCTTTGTAACCTCGACGATTTTTTTTTTTTTTTTTTTTTTTAATACCTACGTGAATAAAGATTAAGGTTTATTTTAGCTATTTCATTTAAAAAATAAATATGCTATCGTGTAGTCGGTATGGTCTCCCCCTTGTTGGAGCGCGGACTCATGTGGATCCTTCTAGAAGTCGATAAGGCTTTTGACCAAGTTTGTCACTCGGACCTGCTTTACAAACCTACTCAATGATAGAATCTTTAAAGTAAACCACATTTTTTTCTGATCTTCCTTCTTTATCCAATTTGCCAGTGTTTCTCAACGGAGCATCTTAGGTGTATACTACACCGTGTATACAGCTGACATTTCAACTCACTCTAGCACCGTCCTCAATACGTCCGATGACAACATATGTGGTATTAGTAAATAATGATCTCTTCATTGCCTTCAAAACACCCCAATCTCATATTACCAAACTCCATGATTATTGTCGAAATTGGAGAATAGTTTGTCTTATTACAGTATCCTTTAATGTTATTCCAATTATCCTTGTTGAACTGATCAGTACCTGGAAATTATCTGGCGAAACTACATTTGGACAAACGCCTTCATCTACAAGACTAAAACGACAAAAAACTGTTCGCCGTTTTAGAATACTGCAACATTTACTAGACAAACCTCTAAAGCTTATTATTAATTGCAAAAGACCAATTTACATGATACTAATAAGACCCATTTGTACATATGGGGTTGAGCTCTGGGGCTCCACTAAACCTTCCAATTCTTCTTGTATCTGATCCTAACAATCCAAAATCCTTCGTAAAATCCTCAATTTTCCTTAATATATCACAAAGAAATGTAAGATCTTAATGGTCTATATGCTGCTGATTTAGCCCAAACCAAATACATATCCATTCATTGTAATTAAAATTAAAAATAATTTTATTTATTTAAAATAATTTCCCCTTATTATTATTCATCCATTAAAACAATCAATTAGGCCTAAAAACTCATGATTTTATTGCACTCGTTTCTTATTTATTATGCATTTATTAAACTAATTACTAAGCAATTTGTCAATTCTTATTTTCAACTGAATTCGAAGAAAAATTAAATATGCGAAGGACTGTTGAACGAAACGACATCGTAGAATAGTCAGAAGTTGCCAGATAAAAGATCGATTGCGTTTACTATTCAAGTAGGACCCGTTCATATTTCCGTTGAAGGACTCCGATCAATTATTGAGGAGGCAGAGAACTATGCAAACTGTCCACCATCCGGCCAATTGTTGGAATTCGTTATAGGGAACAAATAGAACATTCTCGGCGATTCCAACTTGGGAGATTTATTTTTAAAAATTTTGTTACGGTACTAGCCGAAGTAGTTTCTTCGTTCTTTTGAGATGCTGAATTCGAATTTCAAATTTGCTCTCATGTAGGAGATCGGTTTTACAACCAAAAATTGAGAATATTCCAAAATTGGTCCACTTGATTCTGCTTTTCGCTTACAAGGTTAGCATCTTTTAGAAAAGATGCCAAAATCATTCGCAAAACTCGCTAAATGGGAAGGATGCTCTGATTTTTCTTTGCAAATCGTTTTAATTATGTGTTAGGCTTCGGAAACCAGTATTCATATAATAAGATGAAAAATAATATTTAATTTGGTATAACAAAGTTCCCTAAGAATAATAAAAAAAGTATAATAAAATGGTGCTATTATGTGGCTAACGAAGGAAATGTTAGTGTTTTAGCTTCGGTAGTTTCTGCATCTGACTGCAGATCTCGCTCGTAAAAAAATCAAAATCGTATAGTCACTATTGTTTAAATTTGACTACTTTAATCTGCATTAACCCGTCATTTAAAAAATAATACAACAGTTTTTTTAATATATAATGAGATTAGATCTATAAAAAAACTGAAAACTTTGAATTTTTAGATTCAAAAGATAAAATTCGGATTCAGGAATCCGAAAAACATATAAACCTATAAACCGGTTATGTCCGTTTTTCAAAATTTTACAGGTGGACGAAGAATTAGAAATTGCTAATTTTTGAACATACGAAAAATTTTATCGCAATTCAAAACCATTTTCATTATTGTGTTCAATTCCTAACTCCAACATACTTCCATAAACCTATATCAAAAATATCATAAACCTTCAATAATGGTGTCCTATCAAAAACCCTTTAACCTTCGTCCTGCAGTATCCTTTAACGATGTTCCACTAATCCCAGTTGAACAGATCCGCTACCTAGGACTCCACTTGGTCAAACGTTTAACTTGGAATCCACATACAAGACTAAAACAAGAAACTCCCCGTCGTTTTCGACTACTGCAACATTTCCTTTCCAAATATCTAAACCTTCCAATTGATTACAAAAGACTCATTTAAATAACAGTAATTTGACCAATTTGGACATACGGAGTTGAACTTTGGGGCTCCACTAAATCATCCAATTCATCTCGTGTTCTTATACATATAGTGTTCTTGGGATTGTCTTAAACTTGTGAATTTCCTATTTCAATCCATGCTTTCATAAGCAGAAAATTTCATTGTTGGACATACGGGGTTTAGTTTTGTTTATTTAAAATCACACATTTTTCATACACTCCACTTCTTCTTCTTTGAAAGGATTCTCTTCGCTATTCAAAGTTTCCTTCAACAAAACTCCTCCCCCTCAGCCGGTTCCTCCATTCCTCTCTATCCATCACTTCTTCTTCCGTTAATCCTCGGCCAGCCATACATTCAGCCACAGCATCTCTCCACCTGATGCGAGGCCTACCTCTTCTTCTCCTCCCCTCTGCTTCCCATTCATAAGCTATTTTGGTGATTCTTCTATTCTCCATTCTTTTAATATGGCCGAACAAACTTAGTCTCCTTCCGTCCATTTCCTCCAGAATATTCCTCTTAACTTCCACTCTTTCTCTTATGATCTCTTTTCGGATTCGTTTAATCCTTGAGATTCTTACTAATCTCCTCCAAAAATCCACCTCCACAGCCAAAAATCTTTTGCCTTGCAATTTTTCTGGAGGCCATGTTTCTAAGCTGTATAGCATTATGCTTTCTACCAGGGCCTTATATATTATACACTCTACCTAAAAATTAAAATATTTTACTGAAAGATCTAATTTGATATCGATTTAAAAAATGTACATTGTTGAGTGGCAGAAACGAAATTTGTCACTCTACTTATCTTACTTTTGTACGATACTTTTATGGTTAGAAATTAAAATCCAACCAGTTGATATCTGCCCATCTGGATTACTAGCTCATATATTATTATATACAGTGGATATCCATTTATGCTCTTATGTAATCTTTAAACATTTAATAAGAGCAATTTTAACCAGGTTAAAAATTACTGCTAAACGTGAAAATGTCATTGAATAATTGCTTACTACAATACCTGAGTTTTATCGATATACTAATATAACTTCATTTAATAGTTAAAATTATCAAAGTTCTTTACTTATGAGAGCGAGCGAAACCACGACAGAGGACGCTAGTATATAATATTGTTTTAAGCATAACACTCAACATATGTATGTCATCCCAGAGAATAAGTGGTTAACTCATATCTTGACATAAATGAATTAAGTGACTAAAACAATTCGTGGAGGCTTTTCTTCAATAAAGAAGTTTTGAAGTAAGATGTTGATTTTAAATAAGATGGACAACATAAAGAAAAATCTCCACGATTTTGTATAGTCACCTAACTCATTTTACTCCAAAATTCGACTTAACCAATTATTCACTCGGATGACAACTTTAATCCGATATTTATATACCTCCTGAAGTTTGTACTGAAGAAGAAAACATAAATATTTTATCAAGTTCTTTTTTATAAAGACAGCTTCGGGGAAACAGTTACAACTGACAGGATTGTCAATATTTTGTTAATAATTTATATTAACCCTAAACCAAACAAAAAATTATTCTCTTAATAAAAGAAATGTACTTAATACAGATAAATAATAACGTAAATATATTCGCGGCTAAATATCCGTGTGACAAGGACAAGGTCTATCGATTAGTTGTCGTCAAGAGTTTAGTTATGGTCAAGCGGATTCGTTTCACTTTTAAAACGTAAATCTTAATTACATTAGTCACCTACAGAGAGTACTTCTGATAAAATTAGGGGTACCGCAATGCAGCATCAACAAAACATCTTTACAACTCATGAAATATCTTAAAATCTGTTCTTGAATTTAATAATCTTTTTAATGAAAACTAAAAAGTAAGTAAATTAGTCAGAAATCGTACACTTCTTACGAACTTTTTGAAGGTACAGGTAACCATTTTATTAGACTGACACCCTCATTAAATATAAACCTAGAAGAGGATTATGCCTCAACGGTTTGTTCCTCACACATCAGTTTAAAATATGTTATGTATAGATCGCAGATGATGAGATTTTTTCACGTAAGTTGCAGTCCATTTAATGACACTTTCTAATTAATTAATTTATCCTAGTTTTCTATCTCCCTAGACATGTCACAAGTCAGGTTTACATATTGGTCATTGACACTTGAATGATTCCATTACATACAGGTCTAACTAATAAAAGCGTGATAAAAATATGATATTTGCTAACCAATTCATCAATAAAACAAAATATTGTGAGGTATTTCTTCGTACTATGAACATTGTGGGAAAAAATCTAAAATGAAACCAAAATAAACATTATTGTGTGGTTATTGCTTCCCAACTTCCTTTCTTTAATATATAAGACCGTTAAACCAAAAAAAAAATAATAAAGTTATAAATAGAAGAAATGTCTTCAAGGAAAAAGAGGAAGTCGTCAGAGCTTTCAGTAATAAAGTCATTATTATGGTCTGTAAACTAAACCAGAAAATGACTTCCTGAGATTACTTCTAGCTCTATGTTTTGTTTTTTAGAGTTAAATAAAATAATTAAATGAAAAACTTAAGTTTAATGAATAATATTTGACACGCAGACCATATAACATTCATAACTAGACATAAAAAACGGAGACCTCTCTTACACTATAACCTATGCTAACTATGAGATTATTACTTGAGGTACGCATGATGATATAGAAGGATCAATCCTAATTATAAGATTATTGAAACTGAGGAAGACAAAATTAAACTACTGCAAGTTTGTCTAGAACAAGTGAATTACCTAGGATTGTAGTTTGATAGAATTGGGTCCCGCATTCAAAAAAAAATTCCAAACTTGAAACCAAAGGCTAACTACTTTATCCACTAATCAGACGACAACCCACAAGTTAAAACTTAACAGAAACTTGCGATATACTCGTATTTACTAAAACAATTTTGAAGTTATGGACTTAAGTATAGATTCTTGGCAAAGCGAAACATACATACATACGAATACTGCATACTTATCACTCACAAACTCTTATCATCACTACATACTTATCATACAAGCTCCTTGGTACATTGTCAACACAACTTGACATACTGGCATAAGGCATAATACGTTAGTGGATACGTATAATACGCCGTTTTACTATAAAAGGTGTTGAATAAGTATAAGTAAATAATTATTTCATATATCGTAAATTGCTTTATTTTTCAATACCATATTTAAACAAAAATATATTATAGGTTGTTTTGCTTAAAGTTTAAATCGGCTGCCAACTAAAACAACATTGCACATTTACAGAAAAGTTTTCTTTCTCTTCCACTTTCACTAAACTAAAAAAAAAAAAAATTTAATCACGTCCTAAATCAATAATAATCGATATCTTTATCGATATATATATATATATATCGATCGTCGATACAAATATAAAATTCAAGAGCCACTTGATTATTTAGTATAATTATTAACGTACATCACAAAAACTTTAAATTTTAGCGTAAAACTAAATGCTCACCTTACATCGTCCATGTTTGCTGACAGAGGCAACACTAAGCGAGGAAATATGGCTACAATCAGGCGATGCTTGACTCATTTGGCCACAGAACCACAAAAAAATGCTAAGATCGGCGAAAAAACTGATAATGCAATCGGAATTGTCCAGAACCCGCCCTGTATCTATTTTATTCAAGAAAAAAAAATAGCTGATAATGATTCGATCCATTATAAGTTTAAATTAGTTGAATGTTCGATATTAGTTACGTACCCATCCTGAAATGTTTCGATCCTCGATTCTGACATGTTAGGTTAAAAAAACAATTGTCATAATTTGTGGCATATAAAAGGAACTTACATAATAGAATTCACTGAAAACTGCGAGTGTCTACATAACCTACACAGTTTGTAAAAAAACTAAGCGATAAATGCCGATTAAGGAGACTCGATGGC
Organism: Euschistus heros; assembly: GCA_003667255.2. Taxonomy (NCBI): domain Eukaryota; kingdom Metazoa; phylum Arthropoda; class Insecta; order Hemiptera; family Pentatomidae; genus Euschistus; species Euschistus heros. The sequence continues at coordinate 1,010,625 of RCWM02000082.1, forward strand.
AAACTTGCGAGTTGGGGAGAGGGTCTCAGCGTGCTCGGTACTGAAGGTCCTGAGTTCGAATCCCACCTGGGCGGGTTAAAATTTATTTCGTGGCATGCCCATGAAATGAATCTTGTGCTTCTCACCCTGGCTAGACTAGGTTGGTAACCTGTAGGATAACCCGTCCTTCCTGCCCTAGTTGGAGTATATAAGGACGTTAAGAAACAAATAAACAAAAGTAGATTAAGATTCAGCTATTGTTGGGGTTATGGTGGTTTTTAATACGTTTCCTTTAAGCCATAACTAAAGGCGCTTTTAAACTTACATTTAAAAAATATATATCTGTACCTCGGAGTTACACTGTCACATTTCGGTAATTTTACAACAGAGCAAGCAAAACAATATTTCATTTCCTGAACTGTATATTATTCTTATGTGTACGCAATAAAACTTGACTTTCCCATCCAGGCTAGAATAGTTTGGTAACCCGTCTTCCTGCCCTAATTGGAGTACATAAGGACGTGCCCCCAAAAAATAAATTAATAAAAACATTTTAATGTAACTTACCTTACAATTAATTTGTCTAGGACATAGAATTCTATATATTATGTATAAAAGGGGAAAAGGAGAATAAGAATACGTAATAATATATTTTTGGTGGAAAAAAAAAAAAAAAAAAGAGGACATAATGTCCTGTACCTCCAAGGTATATTATATATACCTATGTACCTATATACCTATAGATATGTTTCCAAAAAAGTGGACTTAACGGGTTTTGAATCTGAATTTTTCATATATTGGATAAATTAATTCAAATTCAGACAATTTGTACACTGTCTTAATTTATTTGTTTTCAAAAAGAAAAAAAAAAAAAAATCTTTTTTTTGGAATATATTGAAAATCACCTAAAAATAATAAAAAAGTATTTACATTATCAGTGCTTTAGGTTCGGCAGTTCAACAATAGCAGTAACAATGCTTAATTTTTTAAGAAAATTGTTTTTAATTATATTAATTATAGTGTAGTACAAGCAAAATAGCTCTGTTATTAAATACACCCCATTAAAAAAAAAGAATACCAATTTTTATCACTTACGCATGATCTTGTAGAAGGATCAATACAATTAGGATTGATGAATTAATAGCCACTTCTATTGAGATTACTTTATTAGAATACTAGTTTGAAATGTTAAACATTCATCTTCTCAGACCTCAAGATGAATGTTCATGGCATATCGAAACTAGTTTTCTAATAAAATAATCCCAATAGAAGTGGCAATTAATTCATCGAAGCTAATTGTACCAATTTTTATAATTTTAATCATGAAGCCATTAAATATACTTTAATAAAAAATTGTTTCGAACCCATTTCACAATATAATCATATAAGGTCTAATAAATATTGACAGTTTAAAACGTAACCCAATTACGTTATCACGTAAGTAAACTCCAGTTACGTGACACGGAATAATATCTAGATCGTTCTCTGACTTAACAAACGACATCTAAACTAGAAATACAAACAAACAGAACAAGTATAACGGCCTGCAAATAAGGACGTAATTAATTAGTTTTATTTTTAATTCTTAAGTGATTATAAAATAAGCAAATAAAGTTCTAATACACCAGCATCCCCCGAAGCGGCATAAGTAAAGAACTTAGATAACTTTAACTAATATTTAAAGTTGTATTTGTTTATCGATAAAAATCTTGTATTGAACTATGCAATGGAGCATTATTTATTCAATGATTTTTCCACGCATAGCAGAAATTTTTAATCTGGTACTATCGCTCAGATTAAGTTTTTGAAGTTAACGTAAAAACATAATTGGACATCCATTTTTTTATTTTAATGTATGGGTTGGTAATCTAGATAGACAGAGACTGTTAAGAAACTTGCAGATAATGGACTGCATTATCAGTCCTTACAACTAAAGGCTAATGAATCACATTTTTTTTTTTTTTTTACCCACGATATCAGAAAGCAAAGGATCGACATTTTGATTTGGTAATAATTTTATCGATTTCATCTGTTTCAATATTAATTTCTAGCCATACAAGTATATGGCATTGTGGCAAACCTCGTTTCTTCCCCTCAACATTGTACATTTGAATTTGTTTATATTGTAAATTTTACTATTGCTAAACCTTCCTAAAGGCTAAGAAGATGTTATAATTAAAATTTGGTAAAGTTGGGTTCTATAGTTTTACAATTGCAAATTCTGTAGCAGAATGCCGCTAGGCACATAGCGGTGGATTTTTAAACTGTACTGGAATTCACATGTCGCATCACATATTTATGCTTTTAAAATAACAATCTCATCCTACCACTGTCCTCACCGCTTACGCTGATGACACGTGTGTTATCCCTTCATGACAAACAATGATCCCTTCATTGCCCCCAAAAACTCCAATCCCATATCCTAACCCTTCAAGAATGGTGTCAAAAACGGAGAATCAAAATAAATCCAAAAAGATCTCACCAAATAACCTTTACCCTTTGTCGTAAACCCACGACTTCCTGTCCTACAGTATCCTTTAATGATATTCCACTAATCCCTGTTGAACAGATCCGCTACCAAGGACTCCACTTGGACAAACGTCTTGGAATCCACATACAAGACTAAAAAGACAAGAAACTGCCCGTCGTTACAGATTACTTCAACATTTATTAGACAAACGTTCAAAGCTCCCAATTAATTACAAAAGACTAATATACATGACTGTGATTAGACCTATCTGGACGTATGGAGCTGAGCTTTGGGGGTCTACTAAACCATCCAATTCATCTCGTATCCAATCCTCACAATCCAAAATCCTTCGAAAAATCCTAAATGCCCCTTACTTTGTCACCAATAAGCTTATCCATGAAGACCTTAATGTTCCATATGTTGCTGAGTTAGCCCAAACCAGATACCTATCCTTTCATAGTAAACTCCCTAACCACTCAAATCCATTAGTTTCTCAACTTGCTTCCCACACCATTCCTGATAATCCTCCGAGGCGTCTGAAAAGAAGATGGCCCAGAGACCTTCTAGTGTAGAATTTTTATTAAAGTGCTACTGATGAGTAGTTCTTTTCAAATTTTGTCACGTTATTGTAATACTTAACAGCATATTTACTCGATGTATAAATTTTTTACAGTTGTAAATATCAATAAATTGTTATTTAAAAAAATAATAATAATAATAACAATATGAGAATACTCTATTGATAAAGTCTCTGAATTTGTATATATCGGATCCCTCGTATCCCATGAGACAATAATAGGCGCTGAAATAAAACGAAGAGTCTTAGCCGCCAATCCCGGTTATTATCGCCTCAGTTCATATTTAAGGAGCCGTGCTTGGTTTGAGCCGTGCGTTAGTAATTTAAGGACACCAAAATCCTACTATACAAAGCAATTATCCGTCCAATTCCCCTATATGAATCAAAAATATCGACTGTTTCTAAAGCAGGTGAGAATTTGAACATTTTTGAGAGAATGGTTCTGCGTTTTTGTCGGAAAAGGAATAATAAACGAAGATATCCATTCAAAAAAATGATCTGTTGAACGTAAACAGTTCATTATATATAGAGGTGATAAAATAAATCATAAAATCCTGCATTAATTTCCGAATAACCCAATAGTTTCAAATCTTTAACATTCCTCTTCAATTCTAAAAACATATAAACCGTTTCGATGTAGAGATCATATTTATTATATTAATATAAAAATCCAAGACAATACATAAAAAGCACGTTGGCATTCACCAAGATTGCTGGAGAAAAAGAAAAAACAACCAGTACGCTGTTCCGAACCGGGAGTGAAAAATTATGTGATTAAAATAAAGGGATAAGTTCTTTGATAGATTTTTCTGTTCCTTCTGACAAGATATTAGAAATAGGACTATAGATCATTTCAACAAAAATTACAAATGGTTCAAACGATTTCATTACTTCTAATCATCGCACAAATTGGTAAATAATCTGCAATTTCCAAATAATATTAATCCTTCTATACTATCAAACATTTCTCAAGAAGTTATGAAAAACTGATTAGTAAAACTAAAACAATAAGGATGAATAAAGTATAAAGTATAAGACCTATGCAATGAAGACGGACAGACTCAAAATTTTAGACATGTACTTTACCAATGTAAATCATTTGAAAGACAAAGGTTTAATCTAATAAAAAGTATTATTATACTTTCATGGAACATGGCCAGATACAGAAGAAAACCTGTTTTTTGCTAAATTTAAGACTGAATTACTCACAATTATACGAAAAATCGACTTTGACAAACTGACAAATGATGGGCAGCGGAGGTAGTTTCTTGTTGGCTTTTGTTTTATTGTTTTGTTTTTTTTTGTTTGTTTTTTTGTTGTTTTTTTCTTTCTTTTCTTTCTTTTCTTTGTTTTTTTTTATTTTGTTTAAATATTTGTTGTTACCTTACTAGGTTATGCTAAACTAATCATGCTAAACTTTGTAGTAACATTGTAAAACATGTAGTATGCCTATAAGGCATGGAACATGTGAATACATAAATATAGAATCCTTATATGGGGGTACCATATAAGGAAAAGAAATAAAATTAAAAAATAAATAAAAAAAAGGATGTATAATACTTCAAATTGTGGAAATTCAGATGTAGAATATCGTATTTCGTAAATCAACCCAGCTGTGTAAATAGATTCTGGAAAACGAACCTAACGAAAGATTGACGGTCACGTATTTCCCCTCTGCAATAGATATTTAAAAATACTTTATTGTGCCTGGAAAATAAATGAAATGAAAATGTCTACAGAAAATGGACTTAGAATGGCAAAGTTACGTACTCACCGAAAAAAGGTACATATTCCGAAATTATAAGCACTGTTAAGACTTATAAAGGACTACCCTTCCAAGGTTTCTAAAGAAACATAACATAGAGATTGAGGTATCCCAACTGTCATAAATCACGTTCAGAAAATACTACAATCGATTTTATGATAAATTAAATGGATATGTTGACAAGACTTATAGAAAATATGGTGACTACAGCAATCCCTAATGTGGCAAGATGAGGCACTGTGTGAGAGATCTGGTGTAACAATTTAAATTAGCTGAAGGCCAGAAGTATTCACAACTGGGTCGTTTTCCTCATGCCAACCCATGTCATGATTATCGCTTATATATTTACATTATACCATTTGCTGGTTGTAATTACATTACAAGTGGGAAAGAGAGAGGGGGAGAGAGAGAGAGTGAGAGAGAGAGAGAGAGGAGGAGGAAGAGGAGGAGGGAGAGAGGGAAAGAGAAGAGTTATCCTGAAAAAAAAAAATTCTAAAGTAAACGTAGGTAAACCCTTAGCTTTAAGAATACCCATAGAATTTCAAGAATTCTAGTTTAAAATCTATTGTTATAGACGTTACAGTGCTCAAGTACTGTGGTACTTAGCCCTAAAGCAGGTACCTAGCAGGTAACAACGCTCTTTTACTTTCTAAAGCTCCGCAATTTGAATCTTATAACAATAGGACAGTTAACAATGCGTAAATAGATATAGAATTAATATAACTATAACAAAAAGAATAAGCAATGCTGCCTGTATATGTTGCAATAGAATAAAGATTTAAACACAGAAACGTTTCAAGATTCATAAGGAATCTTCAATTATGTAATCTACTAGTAATGTGTAGGTACAAAACTTTTTCAATTGTCGATAACAGCACTGGTACCATAATATCGATTCTGGATTCTCAATACCGATACCTCATCTTAAAAACATATTACTACAACAATAAGTAATAAATATGAAAGCTAAACCAGGAATCCAAATGTATTAAAATAATTGTTAAAAAAAAATGAATTAGTAAACAGCAAAAAGTATTTACTATCGACAAAGCCAGACTATTGTACAACTTATTATACATGTTTGTTATTCTTAGAGGGCAATATGTCCCAGAATAAAGATTATTTTTTCATTTCATTTCATCGACAACAGATAATATACAAGTGAATTACAATGCAAGACAGTACATTATCTTGGCCTGACGATTGATAGAAGAATGACATGGGGTTCACATATCAAGAATAAAAGGAAAACCCTCAATCAAAGGTTCAGTTTTGGTTCACAATTGGGAAATAACTTGTAACTATTAACTTTAAATTTCACTCTCTCAAAATTAACTACTTTAAACTTCCATCCTCCTCCTCCCCCCAATCGTCCTTCATTTGTTTGCAAGATTGAGGGAGATCTTATCGACTCAGTTTTGCCACAGTTTATATTTCACATAATTTGTACAAAAGCCTCAATCTTTAAAATAACCGTTACGATAACAAGTCGAGTGGGCGGATTTGATATGAAACTCGCTCTCGAATAAAAGTTATCTTGATTCCTAGGAATTTTATTTATAAATGTGAACACTTTTAGAATGATAAAAAAATTTTTAAAGCAAAAAAAAATGAGGAAAAGGAACAGGTTGTACCTCATGAAGTATCTACATTTTAAATGATCATCCTAAAATTATATAGTTTTTTAGAAGGCTGAATTAAGAACCCTCTCTCTTACCCTGTAGCCACAAACAAGGAAAATTCTTAGCATATGTTTAAAATTTCAACAACAAAAATAAAATAATAATAATATTTTTTGATCCCTGTTGAAAAGATGCGCTGCCTAGGACTCCAACTGGGTAAACGTCTTTCTTATAATTCACTCACAAGACAAAAACGACAATAAACTTTTCATCTTCTTCAACATTTATTAGACAAACGCACTAAGATGGCGATTAATTACAAAAGACCCATTTACATGACAGTAATTAGGTCAATTTGGACATACGGAGTTGAGATCTGGTGCTACACTAAACCATTTTATCCCTTAAAATTTTTATCCCCTCCATTTTATAATTTATCCCTCATCTAATCCATGCAATTCAAAACCTTTAAAAAATCCTGAATGCTCCCTGCTTAAAATCCACATACATTTTCCTTTCTGTATATTTAACTATCTTCTATGTATACATTACCATTATTTTCTTCTATGTATAAATTACCATTATTTTATTAATATTTTTTCTTTAATTTGTTCATTTTATTATGTCTCAGACCAGATATAACTGTTTTTATTCATGTACTTATTTGTTGTTCTCAAGGAAAATTGTCCCAGAATAAAATTATTTTGACGTGAATACGTCATGGGATCAATCCAAAAAACCTAATGATAACAAAATCGGGGGATACAGTTTGGCGTTGTAGCTTGGAATCTATCATCTACATCCAAAATAAAATTATACCACTGGATAGCTATAGGATCAAAGTATTTATTACGATAAGCGAAAATAGTTAGGAATCGTGCGCGGTGGAGGGGGAAGCGCCGCAATTTTGAGGTTATTTTGTTGCTTATCCAGATTTTCAATTAGTACTACAACTTTTGACTCGGAGAAGCTACGATGTTCGTTTAAGTTTTGATTGTCAGCTGATGTCGATTGTATATAAACAGTAAATATAATAAGGTGTTAGAATAAAAAAATATTATAAACTATTTATCAAATCGGCCTATACGCGTCGAAAAGCCAAAACCAAATATTTCGATTCTATTCTACAAGGCAAAATAAATTGCTCTTTGTTTTAGATTTTTTCATAATTTTCTAGACAAGCATTCTAATTAATTACAAAAGACTCATTTACGCCAAACTAATTAATACTATAAGAACATACCGAGTTGAGATCTGGTTCTCCACTAAACCATTTAATCCATCGCTTATCCAATCCATGCAATTCAAATCCTTCAAAAAATCCCGAATGCTCCTTGCTTTCCGACACCTTAGATAGCCCGACCAGATAGCTATCCTTTCATAGTAAAGTACAAAATCTACTAGTCTTTCAACAAGCTTCCCAGTCTATTGCAGATATCCCCCCGATACGTCTGAAAAGAAGATGGCTTCGGGACCTTCTAATATGGAACTGTTATTGAAGTTCGGCCAATGCGTAGTTGACATTTTCACGTTAATTATATGTATTACAAGACTAAAGCGACAACAAACTGCTCGTCGTTACAGACTACTTCAGCATTTACTAGACAAACGATCAAACCTCCCAATTCATTAAAAAGGAATTATTTACATGACTGTGAATAGACCTATTTGGTTGAGCTTTGGGGCTCTACTAAACCATTCAATTCATCTCGTATCCAATCCTTACAATCCAAAATCCTTCCAAAAATCCTCAATGCTCCTTACTACCTATCCTCTCATAGTAAGCTCTTTAACCACTCAAATCCGTTAGTTTCTCAACAATTATACTTAAGATTTCATCAGATTTTTTGCATAAGTGAAGATGTAATATCTTAAATAATGTAAACATTTAATATAATGCGGATATATTTAAAACAATGATATATAATGATTTGAACATACAATGTTCCATTTTTAAATAGATACCAGCAGATTATAATTACTAGACCCCTATGTTAACTAACACAACTGAAAGTGAAAAGTAACCTGTTTGCACAATGAGATTACCATTGATAACATCTTGAAATGTGTAAAAAAATCATGTTCACCATCCTTGGACCATAAAATGAATACGTTCTTAATTAAATAATTTATGTAGAGGATAAAAGATCTATTAGATCTGAATGTAATTAGTATAAAGTCAAATTTATTGTTTTTAATTTTTTTTTTTATTGACAACTGTATACTAGTAAATGCATGCAAATATGATTACAGTAAAATAATATAATAATTAACTTGTAAAGAAACTATATTTAATTGTACAATTAAAATTGTTCAGTTGTAAATATCAATAAATGATATAAAAATTAATTTGATAAATAAAAATCTCTTTCTCTCAAACTTTGTCTCTCTTTATTCAAGATAATATCCTCATAGAAAACCCCATTTCTTACAGTTAGAAGGCAGCCAAAATTCTAGTTAAATCATTATGAACAGAAGTAGACTAAATGAAATGTAAATTAAAAAATATCAGAGGGAAAGAAAAATTATTTATAAATTTATTTGAAGCCAATAAGGAAAAAAGAAAGATAATTTCTTAGAAGACACGAGAAATGTATTTATTTTCTCGTTCCTTAAAATAAAATAAAACGATCAATCAATAAAATAAAAGTATCAATTTGAATAAATATTAACAAACTAAATCTTATTATTTTTTATTTTATTCGTGTGTCTACTTTAGTTTACTCTACTTAAGCCTTGGCCGATTCGAGATAAGACGGATTATAACACAATTAGTTATGTTTATAACTGTCTGGTGTGTAAGTCATCATCGAACATGTCATAAAATATAAACTAAAGCTTCTATTAATTTTTTTTTAATCATATTTATTGCTGTTTAAAATTGGATATAAGATAGAGAAAATTATTAGAACAACTAGTAAAAACACTATTCATTAGGAGCATTTCAATGAAATCTACATTAGAAGGTCCCTAGGCCATCTTCTTTTTATATTCCTCAGAAGGTTATCAAGAATCCAGTGAGAAGCAAGTTGGAAGACTAGTGGATTCGAGACAGTGTCAAGCTTATCGTAGAAGGAATCCAGTTTCAATAATATTTCCTCAGTCAAACTGGTACGATGTGTAGGAACATTGTCATATTGCAAAATGAATTGGATCCAAATGACCAAAGTTGTTTATTTTACACTCATGTCTCTGTATAATTTTTAAAATAAAGGTTTGAATCAAGCTTCAAGGTCACATGAACCAAGCTCATAATGCAAAACGCCTTCGAAGTTCCAACTAAATCAAATCAAAAAAATTAAATGTTAAAGGAACAAAAACTTTCATTTAGGATTAATTATCGGAGTTGGAACAAAGGGTTGTATTCATAAAAAAGGATTTTTGAAAAAAAAAAATTAGTATAAACCGGTTATAATCGATTTGAAATGTATGATAATTAAAATGACGAAATTTAATACAATGGAGCCCTGTTTGAAAGCCGAAATTCTAATAAGAATGTTTATATTTCAAAAACTAAATGTTGAAGAAATTCCTCAATTAGCCCTTTTAAATTTTCAATTTTAAAAATACTCGAACTATGAAAACAGCTCTTGCATGACATTACTTAAGAAAAATATTTTCAGTTTTGACGCATGCGCAGGAGCTACTTATGATGAAAAATTGAAAACTATGATTAAATACACGATGTTTAAAAAAATTATTTTGAAAATTGATAATCTGATGCAATACAATTTCAATACAAAAAATATTAAATTATATTTTTGAATTGTAAAGAGAAGCATTTCGCCGAGAATTAACAATACAATTTTTTCATAAATGTATGCACTTCTTTTTTCTTTTTTTTTAGCTCAAACCAGATACCTATCATTTGATAGTAAACTCCATACTCAAATCCATTAGTCTATCAACTTGCCTAGAGATCTTCTAAGGTAGAACTTTTATTAAAGTAGAGCTCATGGGTAGTTTCTTAACAATTTATTGGCACCACAAAGTTATTTGTAATCACTTTCCAATATGCTGTATACATGTTTTACTGTATACTGTTGTAAATATCAATAAATTAATTATACTAAAAAAAAAAATAAATAAATAAGGGAACCGAGCTTCCTAAGTTCAAGAAAGGATAAACGATATTAGATAAATTATGTACTGTCCACTGTGAATTTGTTCATGGATTACATCTGCATCATTAAAATGCACCGACGTGTGAAAAATGCCATGTAACCAAATCGGATGAACATTACCTACAACACTCTCTATAATTGAACGAAAACCAGGAAGAAATGGGATCATCTAATGACATAATAATTGTTCTTACAGATAAAGAAGTGGCGATAATTACATTGTTTAAGTTCCTAAATAAAATTAATAACTTGAACTGTTGCGAATAAAAACGAAATAATATATATAATTACATGGATGTTAGTGTAGAGCTTATTTTTTATTTTATTTGGTTTTATTAATTGTTATTAACAACTGCATAAAGTATATTTAGTAAATTGGAGAAAAAATTATTACAATAACTTGAAAGGAAATATCAATTGGTATAACTTCAAGAAAATATATATTAGAAGGTCTCTGGGCCATCTTCTTTTTAGATGAGTTTGAAGTTATCAGGAATCGAGTGGGAAGGAAGTTGTGGGATTACTGAATTCGAAGGGCTATGGAGCTTATCATGGCAAGATAGATATATGGTAGGGCCCAAATCAGCAACATATGGGGCATTAAGATAACTATGGATAACTTTATTTGTGACATACTTAATAAGAAGTATTGAGGATTTTGGATTGAAAGGATTGGTTACGAGAAGAATTGAAAGGTTCTCGAAGCTCAACTCTGTACGTTCAAATAGAAGAGCTAAAAATAATCTCAGAAGACATTTCTGCTTTTAGTTTACCGACCATAACAATGTATTTATTACTAAAAGCTATAACGACTTCCTCTATTTCCTTAATGACATTTTTTTTCTATCTATAGCTTTATTTATTGTTTTCTGAGTTTAACACCGTAGGGGAAGAAAGGGAGTTCAGGAGCAATATTTCTAGAATAAAGTTTATTTTGGTTTCACTTCCACAGTTTTCATACTTCTAAAAATATCTCATGTTTTTTTTTTACTGACACATAGGTTAAAATTTTTCTATTATCTAATAATTTATTGAAATTCAAAACTGTGAACACAAAAAATACATCTAGTAAATGTAAAGGATAATTATTATAATAACATGCCAACAGCAATTGAGGAGCATTGAGGATTTTGGATTTTAAGGATTGGTTACGAGATGAATAGAATGGTTCAGTGGAGCCCCAATACCCAACTCCTTACGTTTAAATAAGTTCAACTATTGTCATATAAATGAGTAATTAATGAGAAGTTTAAAACATTATAATAATTAAATGGTAAATTTGAATTGAACAGGCCCAAACATTCGTCGAACTTCTTTTGTTATTGGAGGATCAATGAACATAAGTGGAATGATAGATCACAAAAAAAAATAATCTAAAGTACAATGAAGGCACTATTTTTTGAATAATTAATTAAAATAAACTAAACAATAATAACAACAAGAACAAAATAAATAAATAATGTTTTGCATAAAGTATAAAAAATAATTCTACTTTTCGGACAACAAGCTTTGTCATTGATGGTTCGAGTTCGATTTTTTGTATAAAGTGTAAAAATATTCCTTAAATCACATAATAACATTCCAGGCTAAAAAGACAGGAAATTATTCTGACTATTTCAACATTTACTGGACAATTGTTCAAAGTTCCCAATAAATTACAAAAGACTTATTTGCATTACAATAATTAGACCCATTTGGACATACGGAGTTGAGCTTTTGGGTTCCGCTAAACCTTCCTCAATCCTTAACTATTCTTACAAAATCCTTCATAAAATTCTCAATGCCACTTATTACTTTACAAACTATTCATCAAGATCTTAATTAATTGTTATTTTTCCCAAACCAGATACCTTTCATAGTAAACTCCATACCCACTCGAATCCACTAGTCTCCCAACATCCTTCCACAATCAATACCCGAATATCCTCCGAGGAAACTGAAAATAAGATGGCCAAGAGACCTTCTAATGTAGAACTTTTTACAATTTGTATGTAATTTATACAGTTGTAAATATCAATAAATAGTTTTTAAAAATCACCTAATAATACAATCATATTTTTTTTTAAATTGATCACTAGCATCAGAATTCAAGTTGAACAAAAAAATTCCTTGAAAATTTTGATTAAATAGCCACAATGTATCAGTAAGAAAAAAAAAGAATTAATTAAATTAACAAAAAACTATTTTACTATGACGACGTTTAGGCCTTCACATTGATTGATCATCAAGGCAGGTTGAAACATTAAGTCCAAGCTTAATGCAAGTCACTGTCAAGAAGGGAACTTAAGAAACGTGATAAAATATTGATGTTTTTTTATAAATTTGTATTTTGTTTCGACTGGTATCTCAAAAAAATGTTCACGATAAATACTATTTTTAAATCGAGCTAATCACCTGCGATTGTGCTTTGTCAATAACACGTCATTAATTAGCTATTAAGTTTTAAAAATAAAACATGACCTGAGGAAAAATCTTTAATTGATCCTTATAATACCTTTTCAACCACTAAAACAATAATATTCCATACAAGAACGTTCATTAAAAGAGTGAGTGTTTTTATTTTAATTTGAATTACAAGAACGTATAGTAGTAACAATGAACATTAAACTCCTAATAAAAAATATAATTGAAGTTTATTTTTATGGCATCTTACATCCGGAATGGAAGAGGTTGAACTCATAAAGTGTACTGTGACAAAACCTCATATAAGAGACACAATATAATCTAGTTATTTAGAAGGCTGCTGGAATTTTGTGGTCACAACAGTAATTGATAAATAAATAGAAGTATCGATTATTTCTATAGAATATTAGAATTGTGCTTGACGACAAATGTATTAATAAAAAAGCAATGTTAAACCAAAACCCTCGTTAGAATCATTCTAATTGAAGCCAAAGAGACTGGCATAAAACTAAATTTCTCCCTGACTGAGAAAAGTAATAGATCATGAATATGTCTATCTATAATTAACTGTTTTTCCCAATTTACAGTTTAAAACAAAACTAAGTTGAGAGAAAATAGACTTTTCATATTCGACTTTTTTCATTCAAACCAATATAGCTCCTAAACGGTAGTTCGAAGAAATAAATGTTATATAAGAAAAAATATTTTATATTAAATTTATAATTAGTAAACCGTCACAAAATTTTAAATCCAAGCATACCAACAGAGCTATGGCGTGACAAAACGTTACATTTTTTAGGGTAAAAAAAAAGTTAAAGCGTGACTTTTTTCATTCGAACCAATATAGCTCCAAAACGGTAGGCGCTAGCAATAAAGATTACATAAGAAAATATTTTCCACTATATTTCAAATCAGAAAACATCCAGCAAATTTTCAATCCGAACAATACCAACAGAGCTAGAGCTTGTCAAAATGTTACATTTTTGAGGGTAAAAAAAACAAAGTGACTTTTTGCATTCAAACCAATATAGCTCCTAAGCAGTAGGTCCTAGTGTCAAATGCTATATAACGAAAAATATTTTCCAATGATATTTTGACTATGAAATTGTCGTCAAATGTTCGATCCGAGCAACACCAACAGACTAGAGCGTGTCAGAATGTTACATTATTGAATGCGAAAAAAACGTTACACCACAAAAGTATGGACCCCAGCCTAAAGACATATCCATGTCAAAAAAACAAAATCCTAACGCTGAAGTTTTAAGTCTTCTTTCATACCAGCTGTAAGGTATTTTGTTAACAGAAATCATATTGTTGTGTCAATGTAAAGAGCAAATGATTAGTATGATTAGTATGAGTTTAGTATGATCCTGATTGACATAATATAGGAAGACCTTGAAGTAAACTTATTTCAATACATATTTTTAAAAAATCATATCATGAAACAACATATCTTCTTTGTATCCTTATCACTGGTTATGATTAACTATACCGCAGGGAATCATTGTGGTTCCGAAGATAATATTTCAAATAAAATTCCATTATATTATTACGAAACATTTATAAATTTAAAGCTCCATTCAAAACAATATCGATAGTTAACAACATAAAAGTTATCTTACCTGCCGGGCTGAGAAGAGAAGGAACCGACAGCTGACACTCCTCCAAGCCTGTTAGAACACCGACTATCCCCACCTGGCTTCCCCAGATCCTTCCAGGCCTGGAGGGGGTCCAGCCGGTTTGTCAGTCAGGAGAAGTGTCCGTCTTCTATTGTTCTCCAGGAACTGGTCTGCGAGCTTCTGGAGGGCGAATGTTCTGCAAGAAGCAGATACATGCAGTTGTTACTAAAGAGTATTGAACTATTTCATTAAAAAATAACGGTTATTTAGAGTAACTACTAGCGTCCCGAAACACATAAAAAACGGATATTCAGTCACTGGAACGGGTTCTACATTGTCACATGCATACATCACACTAACCTCTTCCTTAGTTGTTCTTCTATAATTTTAATTACTTTTTTTTTAACTTTATTTTCATTATTAAATGGTTCTTCATTATATACTACGTTATGATATAGGTTTTAATATTATTGTTAATATCTATGTTTTTTTCTTTATATATTAATCCTTACGACAGTATAAAATAAATATCAACGAATAAAGAAATTGTGTAGAAAAAGAAGAACTTGTGAAGCAACTACCTGTTGATCCTACAACAATAAAAGTTCTAAGTTAATGAGTCATTAAAACATCTATTCAGCCTCCTAGGAAGTTTATCGGAAATAGAATAGGAAGCAAGTCCGGAATCTAGTGGATTTTATTATTTAAGGAGCTCATCATGGCAAGATAGATATCTGGTTCGTAACCAATTCAGCAACATATGGGAAATTAAGATAATTATAGATAAGTTTATTTGTGACATACTAAAGAGAACTGAGGATTTTATGAAGGATTTTGGTAAGTAAGAGAAGAATTGGATGGTTTAGTGAAGCCCCAAAGCTCAACGCCGTATGTCCAAATGGGTCTAATTACTGTCATATCAATAAGTCTATTGTAATATACCATATTGGAAGGTTTGAACGTTTGTTCTAGTAAATGTTAAAGTAGTCAATAACGAGGAACAGTTTCTTGTCATTTTAATCTTGTATGTGGTTCCCAAGTTAGACGTTTGTCAAGATGGAATCCCAGGTATTGGATCTGTTCAACGTATATTAAGGAAATATCATTAAAGGATATTATAGGAAAGGAATTCTTAATACAGCTTTGGGAAAAAGAAATATTTTGGATTTATTTGAGATAAGAGGAAATCCATGAAGAAATAATAATGTACTGATAACACATTTATTAAATAAAAATAAATAAATAATGTAATAACAGGTATATCTACAGGGTGAGTACCTCATAGTGTAAAGAAAAAAAATTGGATGAAACTAGATCAAAAATGGAGAAAATGCCGAGAAAAATTTCCTATAAGACAGTTTGCCTTTATTTCTTATTAAACAATTTTTTTTTCTTTGCTTTTTATTCCAATGAAGAGTTTATTATGTTTAAAAGGCATATTTCCGTTAAGCGATTATCATAATGTTTTATTTACAAAAGTAACTGACTTGTACGCCAAATGAAAACACCATGTTTTTGGGGTTTTAAAAGTCTCCATTAAATCAATATGGATCATTATTTTGATCATACCATATGAAATCTGGTTAAATTTGCAAGTTTTTGTAGGAGTTGAAGTTTTGTGGATAGTTTTTTTTTTCGAAAAACGGTGAGCGCTGAAGTTTTATAAGACATTGTAACTTCCCTAAATAAGGTGATTATCAAACTGTTCTTTAGATACCAAGTTTGGAAAATTCAAGGTTACATGTACTCTGCTCTTATAAGAAGTGTAAAGTCAAATCCTAAAATGTGGTCGAAATTTGAAAAATATTTAAACAAAATGGAGATATTACAGCAGGTAAAAAACGCGGTTTCCTCAAAAAAGTCTTTGAACTATCGTATATCTGCAACGTATTGAAATAGAAACGTAAGGTCTGTGGCATTTTTCTTCATTTGTGATTTAGTTTCATCAATTTTTTTTTTTTTTAACGCTAAGAGGTACCCTGTATAATACGTTAGGTATTATTAATAAATTATGAGCATGGATGACGCTAATCTACGATTCTTGGAGAATTGGGAGTGATGATTGAAAATATATTTAAAAGTAAAAAGGGTACAGGGAAAAAATTTTTTGACAAGTTATAATAGCTGATTAAGTTGCTGTTATTTCTTGCGAGGAAACGTCGGAATGAAAGTAACATCTTAGTAATTGAGTACCAAGAAAACATCTTTTGATTAATTTTTTTTTAATTCTTACAATTTTAAAGACGAAAAAAGTCGTCAGTAAAAGTACACAGGGCTTACAGGTAAGTTACAAAAAATAGGTTTTGTTTAAAAATATATCAAATTCATTTTATAACGTAATAGTGAACCGGAAGGAATTATAAAAAGGGCCGATCGATTTGAACAGTGAAATTTAGATGCTCTTGATCAATACCAATTACTCTAGTTTTTACTGGTTTTAAACGGACTAGAAGCATCTGTCAAGAGAATAGTTAAATAAGATATTTTTGATTACATAAAGTAAATATTGTTCTGAACAAACATGGTCCAAGGAACAGAACACAACTCCTGTCTGGTACTGTAAAAAGGATCTACCCAATAAAAGGTAGAAATCTAATGAAACATTAGTATGTTAAGTATTGGTTGTATTTGTAAACCGTTCAGAAAAAATACCAAAATTTCAAAAAAATAATCCTATTATTTCAGTTATTAGTAGTGATGAGCCGACTATGATTTTGGCCAACTGGATATCGACAATGTTCGAGGCACTTCGATTATAGCTTTATATCTTTCAGTACATGTTGCTACAGGTGTTTTTTAGCTTATATTTTTCTTGTTTTTTCGCGAAGGGTCCGGTAAAAAAGTGTTATTTCAGAAAAATAAAGCAAAAATCAGTAATTTACTTCTTAGGTTAAATAGTTAATTGTGAAATTTGGAATCAAATCATAGGTAAGGATGTACTGTTTCTGAGCCAACGGTTGTGAAAGATGATTTGGCCTAAATCACGCTCAACCGCCAGGTTTTTTTTCCCAAATAAGGGTACCCACTTTGTAGATGCTGAGTGCGCCCCAGGAGGGGCTCCCAACCTCGAAGATGATAATGAGCAACGATAAAAATAACAGAAAATAAGTTTTCTGCCTTCAGTTGGACTCAAATTCGGGACCGGGAGCATGGTTGTCAAGTGCCTTACCCACTGAGCTACCTCACCTCCCATTTAAGAATTAATATTTTTTTATTATGACACAAATCCAAAACTGATAAAAAAAAAAGTTATGTAAAATTTAAAAATGGAATTATAAAAAAATAAAAGTAGGTTACCTAAATTCTTTATTCAGAAATGAAGTTAAAGTTATCCAATTATCTAAATTAAAAAGTATTAATTTTTAATTGAAATGTAATATAAATGTAGAAAAACGAACAGCAAACTGTTTTTTTCGCAATTTACATGCGTATTTATTTACTATTATATGTATGATATTTTTGTGATATATATATTAGGGATTTGTCAAGGAATGTCCATACTCACGATATATATTTCGGCATGATTGAATTAATAATATTTTGAAACCGCTATTTTTTTAATTATTATTTTTTATGATGCTTCATACTTTTTTTTTTACTAATCAATTCTGTACACAATAAAAAAAAATCAGCTCATTCATGAGTGGCCCATTCTTCGTTGATAAACAAAAGGCGCCTGGTAAACCCGATAGGATTCCATGAAGCACTCAACTAAATCGTACGTCATTGTCTTCCACTCAATATTGAAGAGTAAAAAATATAAAAAATGTCTGGTTAATAAAGGCTTATAAAATAAATAAAAATCAATTTCTCCGGGTCTGTTTAATTTACCTTTTTCATCTTCTAACAATAAAATATAAAGGCTTATTTATATATATTTATATCTTCTAACAATAAAATATTTTATATTATATATATATTTATACTGAGTTATTTTTATTTTAAGATGATATATATGTAGTATTCCTTCCACTATTGAAATTGGTAGAATAAAAAATACTTTTACAAAATATAATCTGCTCGTTGTTTTTATTATGTCCATGTTTATTTATTTATAATACGGATCATTGAAGATTTTAGTTTTAATGATAGGTGAGGAATGGGATAATTTTGCATTGGCCGAAGCTTAACTCCCTTTGTCCAAGATTACATAACATAGATGTGAAATACAAAACAAGCCACAGACTAGCCAGAAACTTATTATGTTTTATTTTTTTATTTATTTTTTCTGAGACAAGAAACTGCTCGTCGTTACAGACTACTTCAACATTTACTAGACAAACGATCAAAGCTCCCAATTCATTACAAGAGACTTATTTACATGACTGTGATTAGACCTATTTGGACATACGGAGTTGAGCTTCGGGGCTCTACTAAACCATCCACTTCATCTCGCATCCAATCCTTACTACCCAATATCCTTCGAAAAAAAACCTAAATGCCCTTTACTTTGTCCCCAATAAACTTAGCTATAAAGACCTTAATGTTCCATATGTTGCTGATTTAGACCAAACCAGATACCTATCCTTCCATAGTAAGCTCCATAACCACTCAAATCCATTAGTTTATCACCTTGCTTCCCACTCCATTCCCGATAATCCTCCGAGGTGTCTGAAAAGAAGATGGCTTATAGATCTTCTAGTGTAGAATTTTTATTGAAGTGCTACTGATGAGTAGTTATTTTCAAGTTTTAACATGTTATTGTAATCGTTATCAGCTCATTTACTTAATGTATATGGGGTCACCTGTGGTGTGGTGGTTAGCATAGCAGCCTACTAAACCCAAGATCGCGGGGTCGTAGCCCGGCAGATGGTCTTTAGATTTTTTAAAGGGAGTACAAAAAACTTAGCAATGCCGTCCTTCGGAAGGGACGTAAAATTGGGGTCCCGAGACTGTGCGATGTCAGGTACTCGTTAAAGATCCCTATCCTTATTATACCTGGATAGGCAAAATTTAGGACTCCCACCGTAGCATCGTACGATTAGCCATAGCAGCATAAAGTGACGTTAAACGAAATAAATAAAAATAATATAATATATATATATATATATATATATATATATATATATATATATATATATATATATATATATTATATTTATTTATTTATTTTTTCTAACCTCCGACATTATTTAAAATCAAACAAAGATAAAGTAATAAAAGAGATAGGGTCTTTTTTTGCCTTTCGCCGTTTGAAGGTCTGACTTCTTCGCCATTCTTTGAGGGTCTGAGTCCATTAAAGGTACTCCTTCTGCATGGCGAGTGTAAATGAAACACTCTGCCGGCGGAAAAGGCATTATTATATTATTATTATTAAACCATTTTTATTATTAAAGCATTATTATTATATTTTCGAGGGAGAAACTTTATTTATTTTTATTGTAATGATAGATTCATTGTAATGATGTTGATGGGCTCATGAAGTACGTGGGAATATAATATGATTCATATAAAATAAACAAATTTAGTTTATTATAAAAAAAATTATAATAATAAAAGAAAGACTTCAAATCGTTCTAAGCTTCTAATTAATGATAAAATAGCCTGCATTTACAAGGCAGTATCTATTTGGACATGCGACGTTGAATTTTGTGGCTCCAATAAACTACCCAATTCATTTCATACCCAATCCTTACTATCCAAAATCATAAAATTCTTAATTTTCTTCTTCTTCTTCTTCTTAGTGACATTCTTTATTATGTCACTAATAAACATATCCATAATGATCTTAATGTTCCATATGTTGCTAATTTGTATGAACCAGATGTTTATACTTCTACAATACGTTCCATCCCACAAAAACCCCATATTCTCTTAATTTTCTTCCCATTTAATTCCCGAGAACAGTCCAATGCATCAAAATGAATATCTTTCAATATAGAACTTTTATAGAAGAGCTAAAGTTATTGATAATCTATTGTAACCATTATTTATCACATTTAATTATTTATTTGTATTATACAGAAGTATTTATATTAAAAAATAATAATAAAAATAATAAATAAGAAAGAAAGAAATTAAAAAATAAAATAAAACTGGCCCCCTTGAGCCTGTCTGCTAAAGAAAGAATAACGTAGAACATGTTTCAGAGGTCATGCTGCTCCCGTCAATGCTCATTTCTTTCTTCTTTTTTTTTCGCTTACCTTTGATTCAGTTTTCTGTAAAAGATAAATTTTCAAATTAAATAGCTCAATCCTGCTGAACGTCTATGTTCTTATCTTCTCTATTTTTTTCCTCTTATCTGTATGATTGTATTGTTTATTTCCAAAGGAGAGTAATTATGTATTCAATAAAAGCGATAAAACGAACTTTTGTCATTGTATTATATTAGATCAGTTGGTGATAGTAATTTCATTTGAAATTTCCGCCTTTTTGTTTTATTGCTTACTCTGATACTTCGTTCTAATTGAAATATTGATAATTGTTAAAAGAACTTGTTTCTAGTATTTACAAATACATAAAGGGTTTATGCCAATATTTATAATCGAATTTCAATTACAATATTGAATTATTTGAGACATTTATAGACCACGTTATTCACATAAACGTTTTTCAAGGTCTAACTTATTTCCCGAAAAACCAACAATAGAAAAAGAGGCTTGAAGAATGGTGTCATAACTGGAGAGTTAAGATAAATCCCAGCAGATAACCTTTACCCTACGTCGAAAATCTACCTCATCCTGTCCTCCTGTATCCTTTAATGGAGTACCATTAAATAATGTAGAACAGATAAGATACCTTGGATTTTATCTGGACAAGAGTCTTACCTGGAACCCTCATACAAGATTGAAAAGACAAGAAGCTGCACGTCGATTTCGACTACTACAAAACCTACTTGAACGTTCAAATCTCCCGATTCACTACAAAAAACTCATCTATATGACGATTATCAGACCTATTTGGACTTACGGAATAGAGTTATGGGGAACCACCAAACCAACGAATTCTTCCCGCATCCAATCACTCCAATCCAAAATCCTTCGAAAAATCCTAGATGCTCCTTACTTTGTCACAAATGAATTGATCCACAATGGCCTTAATATCCCATATGTCGCTGATTTGGCACGAACCAGATACCTTTCCTTTTATAATATCCTCACTGCTCATCCAAATCCACTTGTTCCACAACTTGCTTCCCATTCCATTCCTCGCAATCCTCCGAGGCGTCTGAAAAGAAGATGACCTCGTGATCTTCTTTAGTAAATATTCATTAGAGTACTACCAATGGGTAGTTCCTCTACAAGTTTTATTTATGTCATTATATCTTATATATACCGCATATTTACTAGATATGTTGTTTTTTTTAATGCAATTGTAAATTTTTATTAATAAAAGAATAAAAAAAAGAAAAAGAGGAATCGAGCCAGATCAGTCAAATCCAGATTAACATTTTTTATTTCGTATTAGGAGAAACAAAGTCAAAAGGAGCTAACTCATTAGAAACAGTCTCCAAGTGATAGTGCTATTTATTATAACCATGGTTAAGCTCTTATCTGCTCCATTAAAATATCAAACTTCGCGTAACGTACTCGCGTTCTCCTAAAACGTATCGCTTTTGTTTGACCAATTAGGTCACTGGTAAAACATGTTCCATATTAAAAATCAAAATCAAATTTGACTATGTTGAAGAGTCGGTAAATAAGAAAAGTCAATAAATACTATCATTTAATTGATAATAATCAAAAATTTTATTGTTGGTCTTTAACATTATTTCATAAATAAATAAACGTTTTGTTAATAATATACCAAATTTTTTTTACCGCTCCAAACACAACATCAATAGCCATAATTTCTTAAAAACAACCACACGGAGTTCTGCGGAACCGCCCCAATGCCATATGAATTACTTACAGCAGCCAGTATTAACGGCCTTCTAGATAAATGGAGATGAGGCGAGATGATAATGAACGAGCCCTAAATACAGTACAATTTTCAAAGTAGAAAATGATACAGCCCATTTCGTATTAGTGTCATTTGTGGAGGAACATCAATCCTTAAAAATAATGTCCATGCAACGCTTACCTCAAAAGATACTCAGACATCTATTTATTTTAATTTAAAAATATGTAGGGGAGAGAAGACTGGAACTATCGTTTTAGCTAATTCTGTAGTATAAAGAACGTTACATATTCTTTACATATTTCCGTAATTTCAACATGCCAAATGGAGGTAGATATGGACAGATTTCCCCTCGCTCTGTTATAATATTAAAAACTATGTATTAATATTTGAATGGCTTCATGCAAAAACGATCCTTAAGCTCACCACCCAGGTGGGGGGACCTTTAGTATGTTTATCTTCTAACTATTCCTAGAAACTCCTAACGAAGCTGTGAAGTCAAAAATTATCGCATATTTCATGCACTCTACACCCCCCATTTTAGCACTCATTGACTGGACTATTAGATGATTATCAACACGTTTGATTTCTTTTCTTACATATGTAAAATTTGATACGTGAGGAGGTAACTTTCAAAACGTGTTTTGTCACAATAATCCCACTTTTCAGCAATAACAAAAAACGTATATTATGAAATGTAATTACCCTTCAGAAAAAAAATCCTAATTAAGCTTATAGCATTAAAAAAAAAACACATTACAACAAGGATCAGAAATATTCTTTACTCCTAAAATTAGTATTTTTAATTTTAAATATGGACAAAACATGTTTTGTCGGAACACAGTGGACAAAACACAGTTTGATGAAATAAAAAAGGGACAAAAACACTGAAGTGACTATGTTTTATTTTATAGAAGTCACTGTTTGCTCAAAAGTACACAAAATAAAAATTATAATAACATATTTTCTTAACAGTCACTAGTTTTTAAAAATGCAGTTCACATCTTTCATTTTCTAAACAGTCACAACTTTCATCCTCTTCCACAACATTTTCAACACTTGGAGAATCAAAAACCTTGTACCAGTGTAAGCGATTATTATCAATAATGCAGGGTTCCCATTGGCTTAGTGGACAAAGCATGGTTTGAACAAAAAAGAAGCAATGGACAAAACACTCTTCGCTTAAAACCCTGATTTTGTTTACTAATTTTGGATGGCACAAAGCTTGTTTAGATGGCTAATAGTCGTCACATATTGTAGTTCGTGAACTTGATTCTGGAGGAAACAAAAATCCCTTAAGAATAACAAAATAGTTGAATGAGAAATCGGTCTGTTATTTAAAATAAAGAACAGCCGTTGTAGTAGTTACTATTTTAAACGATTCCTTTCTTTAGAATCGATGGAACCGAAAATCGACACATCCTTAAAATATTACTTATAACCCCAGAGCTTTCCTTTATGAACGCAGGTTGTTTCTGTAGCACAGGCCGTTTTAAAGAATATTGTTAGGTAATGATATTATGATGTTTTGTTATAATAAGCATAAACCAATGTGTCTCGTTTTGATTGTATTACAATTTTACTTTAAATACTAATATGCTTGTTTTAGGAAAGACATCTGTCAAGAAAAAGGTGGAAAACATGAAAGGTCTATGCCTGAATATTCTTGATGTGTTCTATTACCCAAGGTTCCCGGCATCTGACACTTAGCCGTCGCGGACACGTTAACCGCACAATAAAACCATTATGGTGTGATCAAAAAAACGGTTGCACACATCGTTTTAGTATTAAATTAATGTTTATACCATCTGCTATCAATATATATCAGCAACGTAATTGAATGCTCATTTTCAAGTATCAAAAAGTCATCGATGACTTTGAATGGGTTCTGAAAAACATTTTTTGTGACAAAACAAGTTTTGAAAGTTACCTCCTCTAATATAATCTGGTTTTAATAGAAAGCAGTGGTTCTGAATTTTATGAAAGAATTCAGAACTGATGAATGTTTAAAATTCGAAACTAAATAAGGTCTATAAAAAACACTATAACACCACTAATACATTGAATATTTTGTATTTGGCTAGATTTATCGCCATAATCATAATAAATCCTTAGGAAGCCGATAATGTTTAATGTATTCGTTGGCCAATAGAGCGAGCCAGTGCGGTGGTGGGGGCGGTGCTGGGCCCAGTGGGGCATGCCGCGCCGGACCGAGAGCAGCTCCTCCAGCAGTGGCAGCCTACAGAGGGCCAGCCCCCTCAGGTCCAGGGGCTCCGACGAGTCAGTACATATATAATAATATATACGTATATCATTATATGTATATATAACACACCACTGCACTATATGGCATGTTATTTCACCATCACTGAAAAGAATGTTTTTATAAATTGCAAAGAAAAAAAATATAGCAAAATATATATATATATTTTTTATTTTTTTTTTTTAAATATTATTTACGAAACAAAGATCATAATAACAACTATTGAAGCACCTGTAAGTTTGGAACTAAACCGCTTGCCATAATAGAAGTTGTATTAGGTACTATATGGCTTCCTGATTAAAAATGTCATAACAGAAATAAGATAATAAAATAAATAAGTCTTCTGAAATATATAAATATCGTTTAAAACATTTATATTTGTTAAATGAATTTAATTTTTACAGACCCTTCAATCCCTAATCGTTTGTCACATTGTAGTAAACAAGAGGATACTTCGGAAAATTATGTGGTCTTTCTTGTTTTGTTGAATTACCTCTCTGTGTAATAAACTATTTATTTAATATTTAATAGATTATTTTTTTGGATGGAAGAGCGTGTATTTAAATATTTTTACATGAACAGTACATCTAGTTATTACATGTATCTAACATGTTTTGTATGTTTTAAAATATTGAAAATTTAGAAGTAATTCACAGTTAATTTTTCAATATAAATTTTGAATCGACACAGTAAAAATAATAATAATAAAAAAAAAAAAAAAAAAAAATAAATACATAAGCATTCCCTAATATAGCATATTTAAGTTTGTTTGTGAGAACAAAACTAAAAACATCATGCGTTCGGTTCTTCATCCTTGGTCGTATTCTTTACATCTTCCAGAAGTTCTATTTAATATTACTTATTCAAATTATTACTTATGTTTAATATGACAAAAATGTTTTTCTACCTGTTTAAAATTTCACAACTTAAAAAAATAATTCTCTTGTCTCTTACGACAAGTCTACACGTGATTTCTATATCATTTTGTTTTACGAGTTCAAACTTGATTGGAACAGAGCCCAAAGAGCCAGAAACTTTAATAAATTACGGAGCAACAATAACAATCGTGTGCACTATTCAACAGTGGAATACAATTTTCGAGTGGGATAATTTAACCTTGAAAAAAAAAAATGTTTTGGGCAAGACTTCTTCCCTGGATGAAGAAGATATTCTGCGATGGACAAAAATCTCAGAACTGTTCGAGAACTTGAATTCTGACACTTCAAGGCAATTGAAAGAGCTCAAGCACAGAACGAATCATCTTTATGAAAGGTTTTGTCATAATGGAAATATTGGACTCCTTGTTATGAGCCGCAGCCTCAACCGTCCTTCTCACCGGACCTCTAACCTAACAACTTTTTTTTTGTAGGACCTGAAATTCTTTTTAAACAATCAAAAATCGATATAAATCCGAAATTGTTAATATTAAGGATTCGAAATTCTATTCAGAGGAACCAACACCTTGGTTGAAACGTACTGAGAAGAAGGAAGCATATTTTCATTAATAAAAATCTAATCTAATAATTTATATCAAAATTTAAAGCTGCATTAATTTCCGGACAGGTTAATGTATAATAGGGATGCGTCGATTCTCGATTCAACAAGAAACATTAAGAAAAGAAGACAACATTCCTAGGAACCGATATTGGCGACTTTGATGATTGCTTTGCGATACCTAATTTCATAATAATTTAAAATTAATTCTACCCCCTAATGAAAAAAATAATTAATAGTGTAGGATATATAAAGAACAAATAATGAATAAATCGTCATCATGTAGAGCGTATTAGGCCCAATTCACACAGAACGGACTTGGCGGAGTCGTGGCGCGGACCTGGCGCTTTTGTCTCTTCGGACATAAAAACAACTTTGATAAAATTTGATAGTGGAGTTACATACATACACACCAACAATTTAATAGGGGTGAAACATTACCAATTTCATTTTTTTGGGGGGGTGGCGGGTTTTTAGGGAAAATCTTTTGAGTTTTTTACGTTCGATTCATCCCCCCCCCCCCCCCCCCCCCAAAAAAAAAAAAATTATATCAGTGATGTTTCACCCCTATTAATTGTTGGTATATACGCATGTAAGTCCAATATCAAATTTTATTAATGTTGTTTTTATATCCAAAGAGATAAAAGCGCGACGTCCGTTCTGTGTGAATCGGGCCTTAGATTCTCAGTTATTTTAACATTTACGGAACCTGAACGGCACCTATTCGAATACGGCCAGAACGACATTTATTTCTTCCAGGGCCGCTGAAACGGGCAGGGGGAGCAAATTCCACGGGGCCCGGACTGTTGAGAAGCCCTTTCTAAGTTGCCTAATATAAACGATTCTATGGCGATTTATCGTGTTAGGAAATTAATCAAACATTGTAGTTTATCAATAAATACAGATATAGTATTTCTGGGATGATGTTGGGAGGAGGGGGGAGGAGGATTAGGAAACTTTCGCCGGCCCTGGCGGTAACTTCCTGCCCTAGTTGAAGTACATACAAACACCAAACAATTGTTAAATAAATTATTTTTGTGTTTGAAATATCAGTTCATTTGAGTTTGTTATAAAGTATATGTTCATCACAAGAGGATAGCTATCTGGTTTAGAGTAAATCATAAACATAATGAACTTTAAGGTCATCGTGGAAAAATTCATTTGAGACACAATAAGAAACATTGAAGATTTCATCACCTTTTTTTTTATTATTGGAACGTCTGGATACGGGAAGATTTAGGGCTTTTTTTTTAAATGTAGTATTGGTTAAAATAATAGGGCATATAAAAAAAAGTGGCCGTTTTATCAAATTCCAGAGTTCAAAAGTCTGTAAATATCTTAATGCTATTTATTATTTACCAATACTTAATAATCCCTTTAGAGCATTCTCTAAGCTTGTTTCTAACACTTGACCTCTTAAAAAAAAAAAGCCTCGGTTCAGTTATTATTACTACTAGTTTCGATAGTCAACCAGCTTTTCGTTTAAACCGGTTGCTTCGAAAGAAATGATAAGAAAAAAATTCTGTATATAAACTTATAACAGTAAATTTTCCAATAACTTAAATTATGTGAAACAGGAGAAAAAAGCTAAGAAAATACGAACGACAACTAGTCACTCATTATCCAGGAATGATTTTAGTCACATAATTTATGTTGTTTTACTCACCTTACAAGTATCTTTATTATTCATTTCTTTAGCTAAACGGCTGATATTTCGGTCCTAACGAGGATGGATAAGCGGGAGTCAACTACGTAAGATATTTGAGAGTTCCATAAATCTAGAAGCAGAGGGGCTCATTGAAAATTTCACTTCAAGTTTCTTATTCAGAGAATATAAGTAGGTATGCAATAAAGGTACTAATACTTAAGTATTTAGTGATATGTAGCAAAATACATGAACGAACATAAAATTTAATTCAGTTATTTGAAAGTTATTAAGTAAATATCAAAAAGATGAGGGGGTCCTAAATAAAAGAAAAACACCTTGACTTTAATGATCATCCATTTTAAAATATATAAAATTTAATGGAACAAATATGTAAAAAGGAAATATTGAAGAACATACTTAAAATATGGAAGCATTTCATATTCATAACATACTCGTTTTGGAAATACTGCCCTGAAATATAATATTTAAAAAAACTCAAATTCTCCCTGATTGGGAAAAAACAATAGATCATGGATATGTTTGTCTATAATCTACTGATTCTGATAAGAAAACTGTCGGCGAATTTTCGATCCAGGCAAGACCAACAGAGCTAGAGTGTGTCAAAATGTTACATTTTTGAGGATGGAAAAACGTTAATCTCCAAGTTGCCATGGCGACTCTTCACGTTTCAAAACGAAAGAACCTATAGGTCACCAGCCAAAAGACATATCATGTAAATATGTCGTTAAAATTATATTTATTATTATGTTATGGGACCAATAGCCTAGCCCGTTGGGCGAAGGGTCTCAGCGCGCCCAGTACAAAAGGTCGTGGGTTCGAATCTCACCAGAGCGTGTTGAAATGTATTTCGCGGTGAACCTACGGAATTAACCTTCTCGCCCTGGCTAAAATAGATTGGTAACCAGTAGGATAGCCCGCTCTCTCCGCCAAAATTTTGAGTAGGACGTAAAGTCACAATAAACAACAATACACTTGGGACTGGATTAACCGACGTTGTTGGGACCGAGGTAGGATCGGATAACCATATCCTTTATTAATCGAAACCCCAAAAATGTAAGGGAAATAAATAAGAAAAAGATAACTTAGGACATTTGGAGTAATACGTATATGTATTTAATAACAAAATAATACTTATTATGTATGCAATTTATAAAACGTATATGAGACATATCCATCCAGGGGTCACCTGTGGTGTAGTGGTCAGCATAGCAACCTACTCTAAACCCAAGATCGCGGGTTCGCAGACCGGCAGATGACCTTAGGATATTTTAAAGGGAGTAAAAAATCCTTAGCTATGCCATCCTTCAGAAGGGACGTAAAATGGGGGTCCAGAGCCTATGCGATGTCAGGTACTCGTTAAAGATCCCTATCCTAATTATACCTGGATAGGCAAAATTTAGGGCTCCCACCGTAGCATTGTCCGATTAGCCATAGCAGCATAAAGTGACGTTAAACTATATAAACAAATAAACATAACTGAGCATCGATTCTGGGCTAAAACGCAGCCTCATCAAGTGGGTACTTGTCTTATCGATTTTTTGGAGGAAAATTTGGAACTAGAGCGGGGATGCTGACCACATCACCTCTTAAACTGTTGATCACAAAAAACTTTATAGAGTACTGAAACCAAGAACAACCATGCGTTGTTATGGTAGGCTTTTTTTTCGTCTTGTTTTTACTATTTAATAAAAAATTGTAGTGACATCATATTTATTATATTTTAAACAAAAATAATTTATGATATAAATCTGCTAAAATTTTATGTATATATGAAAAGTATGTATACATATATGCATAAAGCTTGTTTCTTCAAAATACTGACCAATGCTTAATATTATAATGATTTAACTTTCTACAAATTTATTTAAATCTAGTAATAGTTTATTTACTTATTGGTATTAAAGTTTTAATATTCATTCTGTAAGTATTTCGTGCCGAAACAACTCAAATTAATAATGGAGCTGATCAAGAAATAATATCACCTTACGTTTGGCAAATGCTTGATTGGTCTTACCTTACAAAGATGGGTGAGTGAACCTTGGACATTATTACACTGGCAATTTTCTATGAGATAACTAATTTGAAATTAACAACCTCATAATCTTCTAAACACTAATTATAAGAAGCTATAGGAGGAAGTAAAATGATATACCTCTAGCAATAGATATATGTAATACCAATTTATTCTTAATGTTTTTCTCTATGTTGGGCCATAAAATACCGTCAATAATAATGTATATTAAAGAACAAGATGATATTTTTTGGGATAATAAAAAAAATGAATAACAATAAATAATTGAAATAAATTTTAACTATTAAATTAAATTAAAAAATTCTTGACTCATTTGATAATCTTTATTTACTTTAAATATTACATTAACAAACACAATGTACACAAAAAAACTTAAGTGCATTATTTATAAAAAAAATATGATTCCTTACTGAATACGGATCTTCAGTAAAAGCATCTTGTTTTTGCAATGGACAAACAAAACAAATGTTTCACCACATACTGTAGAATTGCCCACATTTTGAGCCCCAGACAAATAGCCATTTCCAGAAAATTTCAAGAATTTTAATCTTTTAAATCTCGGTTTACATAAATTTAGGTTAAATTCCAGATAACAATAACTTTTGAATCCATAACCAGCCTTTAGTTATATATAAAGCTAATAAAATGAATGAGGTGGTACAGCTATATAAAATTTTGAGTCCCTGTTCTAAGCCAACAAAATCTGAGTTTAAAGTTACATCTTTTATATTTGTATTTTTTTTTTTTTTTTTTTTTTTTTGTATCATTATTTATTTTAATGTATTATACATTATGAGATTTTTCATTTATTTAATTTTTGTTCTTTTTATATATTTCTTGTTGTACATTTGTGAATGGATTCATAAAGCCATCCATCACTCCATGAGGCAGATTGTAATACTTTCTCAATAAAAGCTTGATTATTATTCAATTTACATATTTTATTATAACAAATTCAGTACCTCTTGAATGCTAAATTTAGTCTAGTTTAATTAATAGTATTTTAAAAAGGAGTTGCTTATTCTCTGCTATGAATAAACACACACCTTTATTACATTTTTTTTATCTAGTTTATTTAATTAGTAATAAAGTGAATAATGTTTTCCAACTTTAAAATTTTATGTAAAACTGAAACGCAACATTATAAACAGCTAGTGTAATTAAATATAAAATGATAATCATGGCATGAGGGAGACAGTACAAAGCTGTACATACTCCTGACCTCTAGCTGAAAATGAATTTATGACTTAAAATAAAATGTTTATATTATCAGATAATGTGCAACCAATAATGAAAATTGTCCTTCCTTGTGAAGAGCATAACAAATAAAGGTGAACGAGTGTCCTAGGAAACATGCATAGAATGCATTTTAAAAAAATAAAATTTTTAAACTAATGAAATAAACAGTTTACATCTTTTATTTTTGTATACAAAGGTACACTGAAATTAAAAAAAAGAAGTTCTAAACTAATCTAAACTCATTTCCAGAAAAAATAAATAAAATTGAAAAAAACGGAATCATCCTCCCAATAGGAAAAATGAGGCTGAAGTGTTTAGGGCATATAATAAGGAATGTTGGCCTAAAAAAATCTTAGAGTGAAGACGAGAAAGGAGATACCGGACTCAGGGTGTCAAAGAAGGAACGATGAACAAGCAAATGTGTAAAGAGAATAGCAGGACAGATGTTATATACCTAAAAATATTATATGACTAAAAATAAATTTTTAAAAACATTTAAATAATAAGAAATTGTTAGTAAGCCAATTAAAAATTTATGTCACCCAAATTCGCCATGTTTTTCTATTCAGCCGATGTAACACCCCATTCCTCATATCTAAAAAAATTCATCTCATAGTAATTTCGATGGATAATACTGAATTCCAATTTCATCTTCCTCCAGACTTATCTAAAGTTAGCGATCTTTGAAGTACTTCTATGACATTAAAACAGTAAAGTAGCAGTTACTGTGCTACAGTTTCATAAATAATATATTTTGTGAGTCTATAAATTTCCTTCAAGTAAAAGAAATCTAGATTAAACAATAACATCTTTAACTTTTAAGATGTTGTAACGAATGTAAATTCTAGTTTAAGAAACCTATTTTGGTTTTTGTTGGACTTGGCATATTTCTACAAACTGAACTGGAAAAACAGCTGTTTTGTACTGAACTATTTATTTATGATAGGAAGATAAATGGTTTGAAATACAATAAAAAAATAAACTTCCTTCTTTTTTTTTTTTTAAGTTTTATATATATTTCTTCAAAAATTGTGTTATTTTTGGTAGATATTAATTGTTAATTTGACTTATGCACACTTAAACACTAGTAAAAAGAAAATAAATAAAGTAGGTAAACTACTTACAATCAAAATGAAAGGTCCTGTTTCAAAGGAAGAGTACAGTTTCAGTAATCAATATTCATATGTCAGGGCTGTCAATTATAATTCTATTGGCTCCTCGTAAACCTTTTGTTGAATGGAATAATGAAACAAACATATCAGACCTGTTATCAGTAAAATTCAATATTACATATCAAAATATGTTATAAGTAAAATATGAAAGTAGGAATATTATCAATTATTTATATTTTGATAAAATTATTGATTATTATATTCAATCCATAAAATTATTTTTGATTAAAAAAAAAATGTAAATCATGTTAACATACATTATTAACTAATTGGTTATTTAATTATTTTATGAATAAAATCTTAGCAGCTAACATTTGTCTTTGAAAACAAACAGGAATAAGCACTAAATATTTTCATCAATTACAGAATTTGAAGTTTATTTATAAGTTAATATTAATGATTGAAAATAAAATTTTAAAAATGTAAAGAAAAAGCTAAACATAATTAAGATTTTGTATTCATTGAAGTTATTTACATATATTTTTATTTATTTTTAACATTATGTCGGTCTTCACTTTAAATTAATTCCCTGAATGTGACATGTTAAATGAAGTTTGAATGACAATAATAAAGACTCATCTATAACAAAAGAAAAGTGTGATCCATTTTGAAAAATTAAAGCTGTAAAATGAAAATAAAAACATTAAATGTAACATAATGCATTGCAATCATATTCTATAATTTATGCATATTTAGTTTGTACAAAAAACACCTACAATACAAATCCAAAAACAATACTCAAAAATTCTATTATTTCAAATCATCAATAATAACTTAAATTTTTAGAAATGCTTACTTGATTACTTCTTTTGTTTTCCGATAATAATGTTTATCATTTTCATCATATACAGAAATGAGATGTTTCTCAGCGCTGAAGTAATCACCAGTGTATTTTCTCTAGATTAATAAAACATAAGCTTTATGGTTATTTTTCATTATACCTAAAACAGTTACTTATTCAAAACAAAATTAATTCCACCAATACATAATTATTAATTTTATAATTATCAAGAAAAACCTCCTATTGCAAAAATTTAATTCTTACATTGCATGTTTGAAAATTAATCGTAAACCTGTTTTTAAACATCAACAAAAGTCATTAAACATTTAAATTGAGTTAGCTTTTCAGTTTTGTATATCAGAAAACTAAATATCTTCTCAATCTTCCATCCTTAAAAATAACTATTCAAAGATATGATAAATGAAAAGTAAACAGTTTAATAAGATATTGTTTTTCATTATAGTTTAGACTGAGCTAGTTAATAAAAGAAGCCATATTGTTTAAACATAAGAGATCATAAAAATGGACTTTATTTTAAAATTTTATCATAGAAATTCCTCTCCTTACTGAAATATAGATCTATTTATGATAAACAACCCAATTATAAATGTTATTAATCTTGTAAACTTTACTGTAAACAAAATTTAAAAAGTTTTTTAAAAAAAATATTCATATAATAAACAGAAGTATAAATGTAATTTAACTTGATCAACAAAGCTGCACATAATGCATTATTTGCAAAAATAGTTTCTGGCTCCACCTGTAGGTAGCGCTAAAGCACGTATTCAAAACATCTTGTAAAGATTTATTTTTTAATTATTCAATGTTAACAAATTGAATAATTAAAGATGCATAAACTGTACGAAAATAAAAATTTAAAAAACAATCTTTATTTAACATTATTTTATAGAGTTTTCCGTCATAAACAATCAATTACTTACACAAAATACTTAACTTTAAAATACATAACTACATAAAATACTTTTTTCACGTGGAAGTATTTTTATTTCAAACTTACATTAAAATTTAAGTGGAAAGGGTGACAAATTGATAAATATTAGTTTTAATAAACTCAAAAAATGAATATGAACTCGTAATTTAATTTATATTAATGTATTATCGTATAATTATTGGCATCACTGGCTTCATTGGCGGACTTACAGTCTTGAAGCCTCGTTTTGCTTCATTAGAATGCTTTCATCACTGAATCAGATTTTCTGGAAACTTCTTATACTCATACAAGGAGATTATAATGGTAATTAATGTTTTAATTATTGATACAACTTTAATATTTGTTGTTGATGTCCTGTAACATTAAATGCAACTTTTATTTGTTTTATAAGAAACTCATATTAAATTTGATGAGGTGCTTTGTTCTTATTCAAAAAAACAAATAAGTCATACATAGAGATATATTAACGACTGCTAAACCTAAATTAATTAATATATTTTATTCCTTTAAGAGAAAACATGTATCATTTCCATTTCTAAATTGGTTTCAATCAAATTTATGGTGTAAAAGGAGTCATTTTTATTAAGCAAATAACTTTCTGCAACTGATTTTTATGTTTTATGAAGCACTGTATCCGAATTTAATTTTTTACTCTTCAAAAAAACCCTGAGAATACGGGAAAGTAAAAAATTAAAAAAACACAACATAGTCCAAAAATAAATATTTTTTTTTTTTAAATTTTCTAATTCCATGTGAAGAAGTTAACATAAAAATAAAAGATTTTTTTTATTTTTTTAAAGTTGTTTCTTTAAATCTGTAACTCTATACAATATAAAAATATAATACATCAAGTAAATGTGATCATAATGCTAAAAATGACACGTCACTTGTTTTTAAAGCAACTACCCTTTGTCAGCACTTCTAAAGGTTCTGTATAATGAAGTGCTATATTATAAGGTCCCGAGGCCATCCTCTTTTCAGACGCCTAGGAGGGTTATGTGGAATGGAATGAGAAACAAGTTTTGATACTAATGGATTTGAATGTGTGGAATTTGCTATGAAAGGATAGATATCTGTTTTGAGCTCAATCAGAAACGTAAGGTATATTAAAATCTTAGCAGATAAGTTTTTTGTGACGAAACGAAGGATTTTGAATTGTAAGGATTGGATACGAGATGAATTGGATGGTTTTTTGGAGCCTAAAAATAAAAGTTAAGGTATCGAACCACGACGCCCCCTAGCTGCCGCACGAAATAGCCTTTTTTCTCGATTTATTTCGATGTTTTTGTCGCTTCTCATTCTTATCGGTTTAGTCTTTTAGGTAAAAGGTAACCATTAAACCTTCTGCCTTTGTTCAGTAATGGATAAGTTCATTGGTGAATTTTTCAATATAAAAGGAGCATTGAGGATTTATCAAAATATTTTAGATTGTAAGGGTTGGATACCAGATAAAATGGATGGTTTAGTTGAGCCCCTGAGTTCAACTTCGTTATATGTAATTTAAATGCCATAATTAAAACACAAAGGATTTTGATTTTATTCTTCTGCTATGAAAAATTTTAATTTTTTTTTTTTTCACCTAGAGACAGCTTAATGGTACTTTATTACTAAAATGAAATATTATCATTATTTTATTATTACTGTGAGAACGCTCTACAGAATACTTAGGATCTGTTAACCCTAGATTTCAGAAACTCTCAGATTTGATTCACTACACAGGTGAGATCTACACGTGAAAGATTGCACCATATGCAACACATTGTCGACGTGAATCATTAGTTGGTCAACATTATACGATGAAGTCTAGTCAGTTTTATCAATCTCTTTAAATGGAATTTTCCTATCAGTTCTTGTTTTTATACACCTTCTTCGCTATCGTATTGTTTACAAACATTACATCTTATACTAACCAGATTAGAATGCAATGTCAGCTTTTTAATGTAATACGCAGTAAAATAGTTGATCTAATTGAAATAAAAAAATAAATTTATTTCATTTTATCTTATAAGAAAACTAGTTTCAATATATCGCACAATCAGAATTGAATGGAACACAACAAAAATGTGTGTTTTAGTTAGACCAAATATTATAGACATAATATGACCTTGATATTTAGAAATCTACAAATCTTTTTCCTGTTCGTAGGTAACTAGATCTATTGGCTTGTACTAGATGCAATGTCCGTTTTTGAAACAGGAAGTAGATAATAAATATAACAGTAATTAAACCTATTCGGATATATTGGGCTACTATATATGAACTTTGGGACTCCACTAAATCTTCTAATTCTTCTCGTATTCAATCCTTACAATCCAAAATCCTCAAGGAGCATTGATTATATTACATGTCACAAATAAAGTTATCCATAATGATCTCAATGCCCCATATGTTACTGAATTGGCCCAAACCAGATACCTATCCTTCCATGATAAGTTCCATATCCACTCGAATCCTATAGTCGGCCAACTTGATCTTCTAATATAGTAACTTTATTGAAGTGCTACTAATGGGTAGTTTTTGTAAACAATTGACATATCATAATTAATCCATATTACAGTTACAATTGTACACACAAACTCAAACTTTTAATCAAAATGATTAAAATGGTTCTATATTCTATTCGTTGTTCTGTTTTCTAATTTTATATTATACTAGCATCCTTTGTCGCGGCTTCGCCCGTTCTTATAAGTAAAGAAATTATGAGTCGTAAGAAATAATAATTGAAGTTTTGTCTATCGATAAAAATTATGCAATTGAGCAGTATTTCTTTAATGACATTTGCATACAAAGTAGTAATTTTCAACCTGGTTAAAATGGAACAGATTTAATTTAACATCCAATTTTAAATTTTAATGTCTGAGTTGACAATCCAGATGGAAAGAGATTATTAAGAAACACCTGCGGATAAATGGGCTGCTTTAGCAATGCTTACAACTAAAGGGCCATGAATCATATTTTTACACACAATATCATAAGTCAAAGGATCAAATGTTTATTAAGTAATAATCATTGTTTGGCAGAAATAATTTTATTGATTTCATCTGATTGGATTTTAATTTCTAATAATAAAATTATATGATAGTATGGCAAACTTCGTTTCTGCTACTCAACATTGAACATTTTAAATAATTATTATTGTAAATTCTATTATTGCTAAACCATTCTAGAGCTATCAAGATAATGTATTTAAATTTGGTACAGAGGGGTCCAATAGTTTTACCATTTTAAAAATTATTGGGAGGTGGTACTAACCACATATCGGTCGATTTTCAAACTTCACAGGGATCCAAACATCACACCACATATTTAAATCATTATTAATCATTTAATTGAAAATAATTAAATTTTATTATTGATTAAAAGCTGTATACAGGGTGTCCCGAATTTAAATGGCAAAACTTCAGGAACTTATAGGTGACCGAAATACTAAGACAAAAAGTCCTTTAAGGTGTGGTTCCGCATGGAGCAGCCAGCCGCAGCAGCTGCGTCTGCCAGATGCCGCGGCTGGAAGCTGAGCACTGCTTCAGTTGGTTTTAATAGAAGTGTTGCAAGAGGGAACATCTGTGGCTGCAGCCAGAAATTTGAGAAGCTGGCTGCTGCGTTCGGACTGCTCTAAGGACCAGTCCTTTGCGTCTGTAGTATGCAAACCCACATCACCAAAGTTTCTTGTACCATTTCTTCTTTTTTTTTAATGTCGTACCGATCTATATGGTATTTTTGAAAAACAATGCTTCAAATACATTACAGAACACAATTTTAGGGTTTTGGTATATTTAATGTACATTTATAAATAATTAGATAAAACCTCAGGTTGAAATACCACAATTTATATATATATATATATATATATATATATATATATATATATATATATATATATATGTATATTATATAATTTAATATATAAGAACACAAGAAATTTTACAATTACAAAATTTACAAAGTACAAGAACTTTGGTACCAATATATATATATATATATATATATATATATATATATATATATATATATATACAAATCATCACCAGAAAACGAACTGATGAACTTCCAGCTGCCGCGTTTGGAAGCTACATGCAGAACCACCCTGAACGCAGCAGCTGTAGCCATGCGGAACCAAACCTTTAGAGATTTGCTCGTTTTTGCTTAGTTTTAGAGAAAATCGCAAAAAAAGAAACAAAACAAAAATGTTACAGGTAGCGATTATCACCTTTCAAAGTTCGTCAGGCTAGGCAGTGAGATACATGTTATCACTTATGTAACACTTAATGTTATCCTTTACATTTTTTTTTTTTTCTTAACATTTTGACTTTCTTCTAGGATTATAATTCCTAAAT
The DNA here is from genome assembly GCA_003667255.2 of Euschistus heros. Lineage (NCBI taxonomy): Eukaryota > Metazoa > Arthropoda > Insecta > Hemiptera > Pentatomidae > Euschistus > Euschistus heros. Next base: position 1,048,959 of record RCWM02000082.1, read on the forward strand.
CAGTCTGCAGTCAGTTACTCAGATATTTTTGTGTGAATAGCATCAGCCACAATGCCGAATACATATTCAAATGTTGAATACGCTGATATGATTTTTGTGTATGGTTTCTGTAACGGTACTGCTTTAGAAGCGGTGCGGGAGTATGCGCGCTGATTTCCAAATAGAAGAGTGCATACTCGACAAGTCTTTTCGTTAGCTTTTAATAGACTACGAGAGACTGGGTCTTTCTTAATACGTAATGAAGGCACCAATTCCAGGCAGAATAAGAGAGATTATCGGAGAAGAAATTGTGTCCAACGTCACTTCGATAACAATCCTGAGACTAGCATCCGAAGAGCATCTGTTGCTTTAGCAATATGGAGAACTTTGAAAGGTGATAATCGCTACCCACCCCATCTTCAAAAAAAGTTCAGAATTTATTACCTCAAGATTATGTCAAGAGATTAAATTTTAGTTACTGGTTTCTTGACAAATTTCGCGATGATAATTTATTTCCATTAAAAATTATATGGAGCGATGAAGCTACCATTACAAGAGGAGGAATTGTTAATCAAAGAAATTATCATGTATGGGCTCTTGAAAATCCAGAGCTATTGAGAGAATAGGTTTCAGCATGAATTTGCTATTAATGTTTGGCTTGGAATTTGTAACGGATTACTGGTGGGACCATATTTTTTACCTTTTGGTATCGCATTTACATATTTTTTGGAGAACGACTTTTCTAATTATTTAGATGACATTCCCTTACAGCAGCGGATTGAAATGTGGTTCCAACTCGACTCCAGCTCATTATAGCACAGTTGCGCGAGCTTGGCTGGATATAAATTATCCACAACGATGGATTGGACGTGGAGGAGTAGTACCTTGGCCACCCAGATCACCTGATATGACACCCATGGATTTCTTTCGTATGGGGAACCTTGAAGCGGAAAGTTTATTCGGTGTCAATCAACTCAAGAGAGCAATTAAGAGACCGAATCATAGATGCAGTGCACCAAATATCATCAGAACAATGTTTAGCTGCAATTTATCAAGTGAGTGCTAGATGTAATGCTTGCATTGGTGCAAGAGGACAACATTTTGAGCAATATTTACATAAAAAGGAACATAGCATAAATATAAATGTAAATAAATAAGTATAAAAATGAAAACTTGTTTTGTTTGTTTTTTTTTTGCGATTTTCTCTAAAACTAAGCAAAAACGAGCAAATCTCTAAAGGACTTTTTGTCTTAGTTTTTCGGTCCCCTATAATTTCCTGAAGTTTTGCCATTTAAATTCGGGACACCCTGTAGAATACCGTACCTTAGTAGCTCTCATGTAGAATGGTGTTCGACACCTATCGGTCAATTTTCAAACATTACTGTTATCACCATATCATCGCTTTTTAATTGAAAACCAGTAGCTTATACGAGTATTATTGCTAAACCTTCCTGGAACAATAAAGAGGATGTGGTTAAAGTTTGGTACAGATTAGTTCAGTAGTTTTCGTGGTTATTGATCACAAACAAAAAATGGCTTGTCCTTTTGTATAATAGTATAGATTATATTATCTATTATAAGCCAGAAAATAACACGTTTTATATGAACGAAACGACCCTATTTAAATATGCCATTATGTCAAATGCAACTCTCATTCTCGGTTTCAGGACACCAAGAAACACAGGGACCAATCATTAGTAATTTTAAACAAAAACAGAATCATCGAAGGCTAGTGTGATTCATATAAAGTAAAAGGATTATTTTAAACAGAAATAATTCATTGAAAATAATAAAGCTTGAGTTATTTTCCGGACAACGTGAGAAATATTAAAAGTAGAATAAGAAGAATAAAACAGAGGAAAGTGGGATTAACAACTGCCTATCGATCATTTCACCTCCATTAAGACAGTTATATTTAGATTATAACGATTATTATAAATTGTTAAAGTTACCTCAAGTTCAAGGCTGGTTTAATGCCATTCAACGGAACGCAATGCATATAAGTGGGTAGGACTCCTTAAGACAAGCGCTGACATTATCGATTTATGAATTATTTAAAGTTCCGTAATGAAGTCACCGTTCCCCGAAGGCTCCTTCAACAGCTTTCTCTTAATCATATAATCATCCTCATTACACTCATCGTAATTAGCTCGCTTTATTAATAGTTAGCTGCATAGAGATACAGTGTCATTTATCCCCCTATCTTTAATTATGGAGTTAAAATTTAAAGCCTCCGTTAATTTTTTTCGAATCATTTGCCTCTTATATGATAGAAGCATCATCAGTTATTATATTTGTTTTTTTTTATTGATTTCATCCGGTTTGTTTTTAATTTCTAACCGTAAAACACACAGTGTGGAAAATCTGTTTTTTTTTTTTAAAAATCTTTATTCTGGGACACCTTGGCCCCTAAGTATGAAAGTACAATAAAAAGATATTATTGTCTGGCTGCGTACATATCAGGCAGCAACTTATAAAGAATATAAATTATATACATATAAATATATAAGGTGGAATTTTAGATTTAAAAAAAAATCTTCGGGTTTATATGAAAAAAATAAATAAATGAATAACAAAAGAAAAAATAAATAAAATAAAAAGAAACACTCTTACACTAATCTATTATTACATAATTTCAGAAGATTGATAATTGAGGAGGTGGATGAATAAATTATGTTTAAAAAAGTAAGAGAAGGAGCATTGCGGATCAAAATAGGTATGGATTCCAAAATAAAGCTGCACGATTAATAAAGGATTTTTCAAAGGAAGCAGTTCGATGAGAAGGGATATACAGATCAATGGATTGAGCTCTGATATTCAAAAGATGAATGGAAGAACGAAGGGCTAGGATGTAGTAAATGTACGAAGGTTTTTTGGACTTTAAAGATTGGAATAGAAAGGAACCAAGGAAGTATTGTCATCGCAAACTTGGATAAAGCCACCTTAAATCAGAATACCAGCAAGTGATGTGATAACGCCTGGGGATCCCAAAAATAAATCTTATAAACGAATTCATTGGCAAACGTTTTTGCCAGTAAACCTTGTACATTAAAATTGTTACTATAGTAAATTTCACAATTTATAGTAAATTATGAAGATGGTGTAGTTAAAATTTGGTACAGGTGAGTTTAGTAGTTTTGCCATTGTAAACTCTATTGGATGATGCTAAACACATATAGCTCGATTTACAAACTTCACTGGGATCCACATGTCGCACCACATATTTGAATCTTTTTAATTTAAATGAATGTATGTAAATTTTACTATCATTTCCAGCTCTATAATATACACATATTACAACACCGTACCTTTGTAACCTCTCATATAGAATGGCGCTCGCCACCTATCGGTTGATGTTAAAATCTGGAATCCAAATATTTTCCGCATTATTAATAACAATGTAATATAAAATCAGTAAATTTTATTATTGCTGAACCTTCCTTGGACTGTGCAGAGTATGAGCATGTGAAGACGTTTGATTTAATAATGACCTATTTCCAAAAAAAAGTTTTGAGCCGTCAGTTAAACATCCAAGGTGTAGACCAAGACATAGTTGGGAGGATTGCATCAAGGCTGATCCTGGGAATTAGGGTTTTGATGTGGTAGGGGAGGTGTGTGGTAAGAGATTAGTGATGTGATCGGCATTTAGCCTTCGGGTTCGCTAAGACTTTTTATTTATTAGAAGTGAATGTTTAAAAAATAAAATAAAAGTAAAATTCTGAATAAATATTCTTTCAGTCTATCAAGCCATAGTGGGAAGGTCGAAATTCATTCCGTGGTTCAGCTACGCTATAAATGTCAACCCTGCGAAATGGAATTTGAACCCAGGCGCTATGAGACCCTCACATTAACTCGTTCGGCCATCATGGGTACCCTATGATGTTCTCAGGATAGTATTTCAATATTACAAAAAAAAAAAAAATATTTTTTCACTAAATAATGTTTATGAGTTAATTTTCATTTCTAAATTAAATATGAATAAAACAAGATTTGTGACACAAGTAACGTCAAAGAAACAACTGGTTAGTGAATATGGTCCAAGTAAAGGTATTTTTAACTTTCCCATTTAATTGGATAAATTACCGAGGGCGTTGTTAGATAAACGTTTCAGAATGATATATTAATTATATTTCATTAACAGCTGATGAATACAATATTCACAGCTAACTATATACTTGACCTACTCCTGACATTTTGCAAGTTTCGATAAAGATCAATATGAATATGCCTTATATATCATTCAACCATATCTGGTGCGAGGTCGCCTTATTTATTTATTACCTCTTAGTTCCCGTTTAAATATTAAAAACCTGATTTAAATCAGCTGTTTATGTAGAATCGATCTTCCTGACCTTGATGAACGATGAATTTTTATTCTAAAATTTTAGAGAACAGAATTTCTTAAGTACAACTGAATTAACGAATTAAACTTCGAATCTTTAAATTTAAACATAATAGAACATGCTTTTTTTGTATATTCGGACGTATCATACAAAATATCCGTTTTCAAAGGAAATGATTATTTAGTAAAACAACTTTATAAAATCAAAACATTCACCCTTATTTTCTATACATTTTTCCAATGTGTTATCAACATTTCAATCCCACAGCTGAAAAACTCAAGATTTTGTAAAGAAATAAAGTCAGAAAATGTGTTTTTACCTGAGAATCATATTCAAAAATTTTATCTTTAAGGCAGTTGTCAAAATTTCTGAAAAGATGAAAATCTGTTTGTGATAAGTCTGGTGAAAGAGGAAAGACTTTGAAAAATAGCTCGTTTAGTTTCTTCACTATCTGTCGTAAAAATTGAGATCTGGCGTTGCCGTATGTATTATGTCAATATCGCAGCAAAACGATATGGATGTGATGTTTTCTACCTTTTGCAAAATAGAGAAATGAGTTATTTCTGCCACTGACCACCACAAAGAAACCAATAATTATTTGCATGCAAATTTGGCTTCAGTATGTTTAATATGGTATGTCGTTACAGCCTTCCCCGAACGCCGGGAGTTATAAGATTATAAATACTACTCATAATATTATAATATAATCTGTATATAATATAATCATAATATTATAATTATAATATTATAATTATAATATCATAATATTATGACATAATCTTTAACATTACTTTTATTATTGAGAAACCCTTTTAGTACCTGACTAAGAGAAAGTATCCTTTTGACCTTCCAAGGGTAAAATATAACTTAAATCTTGAACAACACGTCATAAACAATTATAAAGTAAACTACCTTGGGTCAAAGATCCCCAGCCACCCTAGGTCCTCTCTTATTACACCATATAACACCCTGTGTATATCACTGTGACATGAGACAATTGACACCTACGCCGGACTACCCTTTCTCACGGTCCCATAAGTAAACTATTATTAGCCTGCCGAACTTTCACCCTATTCCTCGATCCTACCCCCACTCCAAACCTATAGGTTTAAGAAGCTGGAAGTTTCAGAGGAAGGACACTCTACATTTGACTTGTAACCATTATACTAGAAGTCTTATATGTAACTATCAGGAAATAAAGTATCTTTTTCTAAGTCTTCACTATTTGTGTTCGTTATCTCGGGTATTCAAACTAGTGAAAATAAAAAAATACTCTATAACCGCGTTTTCCATGGTCTCATTTGATGACTTGACTTTGATGACAGGCTTGTTATAATCTATAAAAATAAACGTAATAAACAACAGAAGTCCAATAATCCCTCCTTGAATCTTTGAAATGCTAAAAACGGACATTTCCTATGAAAATACTGTTATTTCCTCAAGTAACTTGCAGCTAGTAACTGTTACTATGAAATAATCGTTATAACACCGATAAGTAACAGTACCTCTATAGCAATTTTTTTTTTTAATTTTATCTATTTATTGAAATTTACAGCTGTAACATACATCCAGTAAATGTGATAATGTCAAAAAATAATAAAATGACAATTGCTTGTGAAGCAACTATTCATTGGTAGCACTTCATTAAAAGTTCTATTTGAGAAGGTCCCGAGGCCATCTTCTTTTCAGACGCCTCGGAGGGTTGTCAGGAATAGAATAGTAAACAAGTTGAGAGACTAGTGGGTTTGAATGGTTATGGAGTTTACTATGAAAGGATAGGTATCTGGTTTGGGCTAAATCAGCAACATATGGAACATTGAGGTCTTTATGGATAAGTTTATTTGTGACAAAGTAGGGAGCATTAAGGATTTTTCGAAGGATTTTGGATTGCAAAGATTGGATACGAGATGAGTTAGATGGTTTGGTGGAGCCCCAAAGCTCAATTCCATACGTCCAAATAGGTCTTATAACTGTCACGTAAATGAGTCTTTTGTAGAAAATCGGAAGTTTTGAACGTTTGTCTAGAAAATGTTGAAGAAGTCGAAAACGACGAGCAGTTTCCTGACGTTTTAGTTTTGTATGTGGATTCCAAGTTAAACGTTTGTCAAGTTGGAGCCCTAGATAGCGGATCTGTTCAACAGGGATCAGTGGGATATTATTAAAGGATACTGTTGGACAGGAAGTCGTTGGTTTACGACGGAGGGTGAAGGTTATTTGATGAGATTTATTTGGATTTATTTTAATTTTCTAATTTTGACACCATTCTTGAAGGTTTATAATATGAGATTGGAGTGTTTGGGATGCTATGAAGGGATCATTATTTATTGATAACACACATGTGTCATCAGCATACGTAGTGAGGACAGTACTAGGATGTGTAGGGATGTCAGCTGTATAAACCTATACCTAGGATACTTCCTTGGGGAACACCGGCAGATTGGATAAAGAGGGAAGAATAGGATAAGTTATGATTGACTTTAAAGGTTCTATTACTGAGATAGGAACGGATAATAAGGAAGTATGTAGGAGGTAGGAATACTCGAAGTTTGTAAAGCAGTCCCTGGTGCCAGACTCGGTCAAAAGCTTGTTCTACGTCGAGAAAAGCTCCAGTGCAGTACATTCCGCGCTCCAATGCTGACGAGACTACGTCCACCACACGATGGCATTGCTGGATAGTGGAGTGTGACGTTCGGAAACCAAACTGGTGATCCGAAATGATATGATTGGATTCTAGGAAAGGATATAGGCGTTTCAGGATGAGTTTTTCAGGATTTTTCCCATAATAGGCAAGAGTGATATTGGGTGATATGAGGATGGAAGCTCAGGTGGTTTTTTGGGCTTAGGTATTATCTTTACATTTGAGAATTTCCAAGGATCAAGGAAATATGTGGTGCGGAGGACAGCATTATATATAAATATAGGTTAGGAGTAGAATCGCTTTCCGAGGAAGAAGTTTTAGGATGTGGGCTGTAATTAGGTCATTTCCAGAGGCTTTGTTTAAAGGTAATCTGTGGATTAGGTTTGATACTTCGGAAGGATGAAATTCTTTAGGAGGTGGAGTCATTTGGAGTGGAATATCTAATTCTGCTTCAATACATTCAAGGTGGGTCGGGTTGATGATGTCAGGGTGAGGATTAAATGATTTAAAGAGGTGTAGACCGAAGATTTGGGATTTTTCTTCGTCAGATTCAAAGACCTTGTCCAGGTTTGAGAATATGTAAGGAGAGGGTGATTAAAGTTTTTGTAATTAAGGAGTTTTTTTGTAGTCATCCATAATGACTTGTCGGAAGTGTTTAGGTTTTCAGTATGATTTTGTATTCTGAGTTTTCTTATTTCTGTCTTAGGTTTGTTAGTTAGGTTGTTGTAATTGTTTTTATCTGATGGGTATCTAGTCCGGTGCCACTTTGCCCTTGCTCTGCGTTTTTCAATTAATAAGGACCGAATATGCTGTGGCAAGTTATTCTGTTGAGTATCATGAGTTTCTCTGGATGCTGTATTTTTAGTAATACTAGTTTGTATTGATGATGTTAGTCTGTCAATTGCAAAGTTGATGTCTTGTTTTGTTTTGAGGGGAATTTTCAGGTCCAGTTTATTTTCAAGATTAGTTCGAAATTGGTCCCAATCTACACGTCCAGTAATCAGTCTAGGAAGGGAGGGTTTAGGAACGGGATTTGAATGCAAGAGAAGCAGAACAGGGCTGTGATCTGAAGAAAGGTCGTCCAAGGATTTGATGGTGGTTTGAGAGGTGGAAATTTGGGAAGAAATGAAAATATCGAGGATATCAGGACGTTTTTTGAGGGATGTAGGTCAATAAGTAGGATTTAAGGGTGAGAGGACAGAATAACAGTTGGATGTTGTAATGTGGGATGAGATGCAGCCCCGGGAGTTGGATGTTCGACAACCCCATCGCTGGTGTTTGGCGTCGTAGTCTCCTCCAGCAATAAAACGCGGTCCGAGGGATCGGAATAAGGAATCAAGGAGGTTATGTGAAAGGAAGTTACCAGGACGGCAGTATACAGCTGAAAATGTTATATGGAAAGGACGGGTGGAAATGGTTACTGAGGTGGATTGAATGGTGTCAGTTGGAGTAGAAGGGACAAGAGAATGGGGTATTGATCTACGGATAAGGATACAAGATCCGCCATGGGAGGTGTTGTCTGGGTGATCAGATCTGTAAGTGATGTAGTCACGTATGTAAAAATGCATCTGTTGAGTAAAGTTTCAGTCAGTAGGGCAATATCTATTTGATTGTCGTGGAGAAATATGTCGAGTTCGTCTCGGTGGTTTTTCAGTCCGTTTGCGTTCCATAAAACGATAGCAAGAGGCTTAACACTCATCTTGCGACGTTTAACGGGATTTCTGAAAGGACTCTAGTGAGAAGGGTAATGAGCGGTTTTATGGTATCTCTGAGTTCTGAAAGGAATGAGGAAAGGATAGCGTTGATATCGGTAGGATTTTGGTAGGGAGGGATATATGAATTGGATGCTTGGGATATATTGTTGGTCTCAGAAAGTGAATTATTTGGGAGTGGTACTCTTTGTTGAGTACATGGAAAGGAATCAACTTGCAATAGTGCTTGGGGTGAAGGGTTGATATGGACAGGAGTAGGAATTAGATGTTGTTTTTGTGGAGGTAATTTTACCTTCAAAGGTAAGTTATGTGAAGGGATATTCTGTTGAGAGGGTTGAGGATGAGAATTGGATGTCTGATGCTGGGGTTGGGAGGTTGGAGGCGCCTGACGTCTAGGTTGTTTCATCTTGTCAGAATAAGCAGCTTGTTGTCGTGGTGGATGAGAAGATGCTGAGGTTGATGGCTGTTGCTCTGTTCTTCGATCTTGATTTGCTGGTATTTCTGGAAATACTGCAGTGTTATCAACATCAGATACCTGGATGTTTGGATTTGGTTTTACTATTGTTATGTTTGATCTTTGATTTTGCATACTTTTATAAACTATGCAGCCTCTGTAGTTTGCAGGATGACCCTCTCCACATAGTACGCATTTAGCAGGTGTATCACGTGATTGCTGGCAAGTTTCAGTTGCATGTGAACCAGCACATTTCACGCATCTTGCCTGGTGGTGGCAGTAAGTCTTAGTGTGCCCTAAGCCTTGACACCTTGTGCACTGGACTATTGTTGTTTTCCTTTTGGGTTCTTCAAATTTTATGCTTGAATATACTAGTCCTGTGACAAAAATGTCTTTATTGTTGCTAGCCGGCTTCAAATCCACAAAGATTAGTGGCAACGGATATTTTTCAGTAGGGTGAAGCACATTAGATATGTGCAATTGCTTCTAAGCCATCTTTTATAGCGCTGGTTGGAGTTGAAGACTGGAGACCCCGCAATACTACTCTATACGATTTGTCTTCTTTAAGCTGGTAGCAGTGAAAATCGTAATTTTTACTCGTTAAGTGATTAATCATCTTTTTATAACTGTCTTTTGAGGTTGTTTTAATTTTGATATCCTTGATTCGAGAAAAACATTGGAAGTTGGTTTCTCCAATCAAGCCTGAAATTTCTGTGCAAAATGAAATAAAATTGTCAATGTTATTAACATAAATTGGTGGCGGGTCTGATTCAGAAGTCTGCTGAGGATTTAAATTATTGTTAGCGCTGGTTGAGGGTGTAGAGGTATTGATGGTTGAGTTAGCTGGTTGAATTGGTTGAATAGTTTTGCTGCAGTAGTTTTACTGCGAGTTTGATGAGTTACATTGGTGAGTGGTTTTTTTAATTTAACTGTTTTATTTGGAGAATTGCCCGCTGATCCTGGGGCGGCGTTTCTTTGACGTTTTTGTAATGTCCTTTTTGACTGGGAATCAGTTTCACTGATTTCCGAATAGGGGACATCTTCCTCCGATTCGTCACCTGATGTGACAACGTCCATCATAATTGTATTTTAAAAAAATGTATATAACTTCAGTTAAAATAAAAATAGTAATTATAAAAATAATAAGACAAATGAAAAATAATTACTTATATAAATAAGTTATTTAAATAATTATTTACAATTTTTACTGTTGAAAAAATATATATATAATAAGAAAAATATAATAAGAGGAATATAAGAAGAAAAAAAATTGTCTAGGTTTGAACGAGAGGCAAGAAAACAATTAACCAACCTTGACCGTGATAGATAAGCGATGTGTACCAGCTAGCCGATAGGATTACGGCTAGGCAGTTGAACTGCTTCACCTAATGTTTATTGTTCACAGTTATTAATAATGTTTCCACTCACCTCACTGTCAGTAACTGAAAAATATTCTATAGTTTATACTGTCACTATACGGTAAAAATACGGAACAAAACTTTAGCTATTTCACTATAGAAAAAGTCACAATTACAGAGCGTTTAATGGGCGTGCAATATAGATGCGGCCATCTTGGCTAACTCATATCAAATTTTAAATTCGCAAACAACAACCCTATCGTCCCCATCCCCAGAAAAACAAAACAATAATTTGATAATAGAGATTCAACTGTATTTTAAGTAAATTAAATAATCCAACATTCATTTATTTGTAATTTTATAATCGATCCTGATCGATTTTGCAGGTGGACCTTTCGAAAAATATCAGATTAAAAAAAATATTCAAATGTTTTCAAACGATTTGTTTACTTCGTGACCTTCATTGCTATCGGTTCGAATCGATGAATTATTACGTTCTCCTCCGGTCAGGCATCAACATTTAGTTGCGGACATGCACGAAAGCGATCGAATTTGCATTTATCGTTACTGCGTCACTAGCAATTACTGCTAGAAGAGTTGAACCACCTCAACTGTAGAAGGAAGTAAGGAATGAAAAAAAAAATGTGAAAATTGTGGGAAAAAACGGGTCCCCCCCTCTCTTTATTATGTGTAACTGTTCTTTTTTAAGCCAATCAAAAGAATGAAAACTATCGAATAATAATTAATTCGATTCACAAAAATGTGAATTAAAATTTTATCATTCCAACATCATTGTATAAATACTTTTACTGAAGTTTCCGGTTGCGGCTTCGCCCGCTCTCATAATTTAAGAACTTACTATTAGCTCATCATTGTTTCTTCAATGATATTGTCCCGCATAGATGTAATGTTTAACTAACGCCCTTGAAACATATTTTTATATACAATATCGTAACGACGCTTTGAATTAATAATAATTTTTATTCGACAGAAATAATTGATTTCTTCTGGCTGGATTTTAATTTTTAACCATAAAAGTATATGAATGTTTGGCAAATCTCGTATCTGCCACTCAACATTGTACATTTTAATTTTAATATTTAAATTTAATTATAATATTGCTAAACCTTCCAAAACCTAAGAAATGATTTAGTTAAAATGTGGTACATATGGGTTTAGTTGTTTTACCATTATAAGCTCATTTGCGGAATGGTGCTAACTGCATATTTGTCGATTTTCAAATTTCATATTTAAATACTTTTAAATAATTTAATTTAATATAAATAAATTTTATTATCAATTTCAATACCTATATATCACCTTATATTTATAAATGGCAAATTATTCCTGATTAAATGGATCCTTCTATACTATCAGGCATTAATTGTCCAAGGTATTTAGTCCGAATTAAATACAACGCAGTTTTAAGTTCCCACGTTAAAAATTGCCGTTATGATAATATTATGTATAAAACCGCTTTGTGGTTGAGAGTTTGCATTTGGTTTCGGGGCTAATGGGAAACCGATATCGGATTGATAATGGACGATACACAGCGGTGGTGCAAAGAATGGACAATCAGATGACACCGGCACGAAACGCCCTTGGCATTTTGATGATTTATTGAATATCAGCCTGATAATCATCGGTTATTCTGATGACGGAACTTTTATATCAAAATAGTCCATTATAATAATAAATAATGACGTATATCGAAACGTTTGTGCCAAATATATATTATGGTTGGTTATACATAAACATGGTGTTGCTAGCACAGCCTGAGGTTTTATTAAATCTTCTATCTTATACCTACTCCTAAAATCTTGTCCCTAGCCACACAATAGCCTTCATATATTGAGCTCTTCCATCCGTCGTATTAACCATTTTAATTCGTGGCTATTGGTAATGAATATCAATATCAATATCAAATATCTTGGAGCACAGGTCACCGAGACGAATGAACTTTTAGAGAAAATTGAGGCAAGGATAATCGTTGCCTTTTCGGAATCATCAGTGTTTTAAAATGCAAAGACCTCTCTTTGAGCGCAAGATTGACCATTTATAAGACCATCGTGCGCCCAGTTGTCACCTGTGTAAGCGAGGCCTGGGTTCTTCTGGATTCTTCAGAAAATGTATAGGCCTACCTATTCCGAGGGAGAGTGGAGAATTAGGACTAATGAGGGGTTGAGAATCTTGTATGGCCAGCCAAAAATTGTGAACTTTATAAAAGAAAGGAAGATTGAGGTGGCTCCGCCATGTGGAACGGATGACTGTGGAAGTGACCGTATCCCAAGGAAACTACTTTATGAAACGCCTGGAGGAGCTCGTAGGCGAGCTCGCCCGAGAATGAGATGGTTTGATAGCATAGAGGAGGGCTTGAAATAATTGGAAGTCAGGAGATTGAGGAACGTTGCTACCGATAGACTAGCTTGTTGAGCATTCTTTGACGAGTAGTGCATTCTTGGAGAGGAGTAGTGCCATAAAAAATAATAATAATAATAATTGGTGGTGAATAATTAATAATATTTTTGAATAGATTTTATTTAATGCTATTATAAAACTAAAGTTTCATTTATTAAGGGCTCTACAGTCCTTTAAGAACCATAGCTTCTGCTACAGCCTTCATCCACCCTTCTCTATCTGTTGCAAATCGCCTCTAGTGTTAAATTCCCATCTCCTTCAAGTCATCTTCCAAGTCGTTCAGCCATCTGTAATGAGATTATCCTCTTCCTCTTTCACCACCTGGTCTACCATAAAAGAATCTCTTTGGTATTCTGGTCTGGTCCGCCCTTCCATCATGGCCCAACCGTTGCGGTCTCTTGAGTTTGATTACTTTAAAAATGTCCTATTCACTATGTCTATTAATTTATGGTTCGTCCTGATCCTCCACTCTGAGTGGACCGTAAATATTAAATAGTAATTTTCTCTCCCGTACCTGAAGCCATCCATTTACTTACTTTAGTCAGGGACCATGCCTCACATCTGTATGTTACTATTGGTCTTTGTCAACCTTTTGCTAATCGCAATCGACAAGACCTTGTAAACTGTATTTAATAGTGAAATTCCCTGTAATTTCATTACTCAGCTTTATTGGGTTTTTTTTTCATTTGGCATATTAGGGACTCAGACCATTCCACAGGCATCTTTCAAAATAAATATCCTCCAAAATAACGTATCAAGCATTTTTGAGCATTTCATTTTGGATACCATCCAGGCACGGCGCTTTATTGTTTCTAAGTCAGGAAATGATCTCAATAATATCTTCTATTTTCGGGGGATCTCTTCTACCTCTACATAAAGCTAGAGGTTGCTATGGATAATTTTACAATTACTCCATTGTAGGTGTGTACCCGCCTTAACAGGGCATTGGCAATAAATGACGCTTTCTAATGTGTGAAAGGTCTCAGCCGGCATCGCAAGATGTCAGCTGTATACACCGTGTTGAGGATTTGACCTAGGATACTTCCTTGAGGATCACCGGCAGACTGGATAAAGAGGGAAGAATAGACAAAGTTATGACTTTGAAGGTTCTATCACTAAAATAGGATACGAGATAATTACAAAACTGGGTTTATTAAAAATTAATATAAGTCCAAGTCCTGATTTGTAAAAATAATCATTTATTGATTTTTATTGTCTTCAAAAGAATATATTAAAAAAAAAGAAAAATTCGTACAAATATAAAAATACAAATTACGTTTAACGACGCTAACCACATCACATCCCGTGTAGAGAGGTTGTTCAACCCTTGATCCCCACACGTTCCAATAATAAGGTCAAAGGTAATGAAATATTTCCTGGTAAGAATCGATAACATTTCTACTAACATCACAAGTTACGGAGCTAACTGCTGTCCTTATCATCCCGTTAATAAATTATATCCTAACCCAGTTTAGGTTCCGGCATTTCTTTGTTTCCGCTTCGTCGGTTAATTCGTAATTGACTAGCGGATCAGTCGATTAATTATGTACCGCTGCTATCTAAGCCTGAAGATTTACATTGTCGGGTACATTTTTATTGTCATTTCAAGTGTGAAATATGGACGGTTAAATCGAATTTTACTGTTGAGTAGAAGCTAACATAACATAAAAGAGTGAAGGGGTATAACCTCTCAGTTGGAAAAAGAAAACAACGCATTCGGGGGCTAGACGACCGATGGCGTTGGGGCGATGGTCTCAGCACGCCTGGTACGGAATGAATCATGAGCTTTCCACACTGGCTAGAATAGGTTTGTAACCTGGAGGATTGTCCTCCCTGCTCTAGTTGGAGTACATAAGGACGTGAAGCTCCAAGAAACAAATGACAACAATTTGACATTTTGTTAATAGTTTATTCAAGCACAAGGATTTTTATTTACCTACCTAGCAAACTCCCCCTTTTATTACTCTATATTCAGTCTAGTCTAGGTCCTGATAATATTTTAGAAACCTTCCCATTTTACCTTCTTAGGTGAGTATCAACCTCAAACCAAGTTTGGAAATTTTTGCATGTTTTCAGAACTGATGATGAATGTTGAATCTTCGAAACTGCAAATAATTCGTGAATCCTGTTTCAATTGCTACTGAGAGAACGTTCTAAACGAACCCTGGGTATATCATTCAAAAATATATAGAACAGTTGAGAAAATATTAGCATTTAATAGGTATCTGGAATAAGGAAGCCCATATTCGAGGGTGGTTTGAAAAGTTCTCGGAATCACCGCTAGATGTCAGTGCTATAGCAACGAGGCTCCGGCGCAATAATCACACATCCTTTGTGAGTGAACACGTGGAGTGAGTGGTAGTGACGACTATTTGTTGTTGTTTTTTTCGTAGTGATTTGTGACAATGGAATAAACTGAGTTTCGAGCTGTGATTAAATACTTTGTAAAGAAAGGTATGAAAGCAAAGGAAATTCATGCCAACTTTCAGAACGCACTGGGGAACTCTTCTCCTTTATATTCAACTGTTTACAAGTGGACCAGCGAGTTTAAATTTGGTCAGGAGAGCTTAGATGATGATCGCAATTTATCGCAAAATTACATAAAAAGGATCGTCGACTGAATGTGCGAGAGATTGCTGAAGCTGTAGGAATGTCATCTGAACGGGTATATCACATTAATACCGAAGAAGAATTGGGAATAAAAAAATTATCCGCCAGATGGGTGCCGCGGTTCTTGACATTGGACCATAAACACTCCTGAACTGAGGTACGAATTGTTGCCACATCCACCTTATTCACCTGATTTGGCTTCATCAGACTTTCATCTCTTCCCCAAGCTGAAAATTTTCCTCGGTGCTTTCCTACAACGGGAGAACTGACAGCTGAATTGGAGAGGTATTTTGCAGGGCTGGAGGAATCTCATTTTCGAGATGGGATCAAGGCATTGGAACATCGCTGGAACAAATGCATTTGTCTACAAAGAGACTATGTTGAAAAATAAAAGCAGTTCCACCGAGGTAAGACACTTCTTTATATTACATTCCGAGAACTTTTCAAACCACCCTCGTATTTCTAAACTGTAACAAGTATTAATGGACAAGGCGTGTGTTGTGAGAATTTCTACAATTAAAATAGATTCTGAAATAATTAGGATTATCAAATATTTAAAAGAAATTCCTCAAGATAAAGAAGACCAAATCACAATTCACTTAAATTCTTGAACGTAATTAATTAGTTCAACAGAAAAAAAATTTAAAAGATAAATCTAGACAACAATGACTTGGGAAGGGTATCGTAAGAAAAATATCGATATTATAAATCGGAAATGGTTTGAGCTCTGAATATCGATGATCCGATATATCGTGTTTTTTTTTTTGTTTTTTTTCTTTTGTTCGATTTGAAAGATATTTGAAATATTGGACGGTCAAAGAAAAATATCGTTTTTCAATGTCTTTCCTTAATCGATAAAATCATTTTTTAATATTGGTGAAAATATATGTAACAAGAATTAAAATAATAAGGTTTTATTAAATATAAAAAAAGAATCGATACTATAGTGTTAAACGTATCGATTAGATAAATAATGACATTGAAGACGACTTCAGTAGTCAAAAAGCTTAGCGTGACGTAGCCACAATCACTAAGGACACCTTCATTAGAGACAACGATACAATGCACCTTCAAACGCCTTTATCTCTTTGTCTTGCAAGGCTATGATTAGATTATTGTTTTAGCTTTGCATATTGCCCTTATATAATGAAATAAGAACAAACAAATATGATATAATAATGTGTTTTAGTTAGAATAAATATTAGATACACAATAAGATCTAGATATTTAGAAGGGTACTAATATTTTTCCTATCTAAATAGAAGTTGCTAGATAACTAGATGTATCGATTATTTTAGCTCGATATTTGAATAGAAAGCATTATATAGAATTAAGAAAGATGAATTTTTCCTTAGTATATATATTATACATTATATGAGTGTGTGTGCTAAATATCGTTTTCTATCTTATTTCTTAATATACTCAAACAAGTTTTAACTTCAATGGTTTATGGTCTTTTTAAAATCATTGATTAGATCCTTAGCCTAGTCGACATATACAAACTTTTCCCATTTCTGATAAAACCATTCGTCCTACAGACACCATTTAGATCTTAAATTAAAGCTAATTAAATTTCCTTTAAATACTTTTCTTTCTTTTTTTAAAGATATTTTGGGGAAATCAGCACATTCGTCAGTATGTGGCCCTGAGATTGCCGGTAAAATTTCAAATTCTGTGAAAAAATCACCATTTTTTCGAGAGCTGTATCTCCACATCTTACGGTTGATCTAGAGAGCTGTAGTTGGGTTCAAATTGTCACCATGTTTTAATATTTCTAATTTAGTGTCCTTTAATAGTGTAAATATGCTCTATCATCGAAAATCACCTAACTTACTTCTTCTTCTTTTTCTTCCTTCTCAGTACCTCGATCCAAGCATTCCAACTATCCCGGTCCTTCGCAGATGTCTTCACGGAATCCAATCGCTTTCCTCTTTTCTCTCCTATTCGGGCCATACTATCCGACCATGACACCCTTGACCTGCGTCTTGGTCTATAGATTGGTCTAGCTTCGAAGAACTTGCGTGGTTCGCGATCTTCATCCATCGGTACACGTGTCCGAACCACTTTAACTGCTTCTTCTCTATAATTTCTGTTAGTGCTTTCACCCCTAGCTCCTCTCATATTCGGCTGTTCCTGACATGTTCCCTCCGTGTTTGGCCGCCAACTCTTCTCAGATATTTCATTTTTGAGGCGGTGATTCTACTCTTCAATTTGTCAAGAAGGACTCAGCTCTCACATTTCACGTTTCCCAACTACAGTATTACAGATTTGGTAATACATGTTGACATAACTTACGAAAAATGTAAATATCAAAACCAACTGATAAAGTGTTTCATTAGATTTATCTTCGGGTCCCCAAAGCGGTCGGATGTTACTTGCCGATATTCTGATCTTGAGTGGCTTTTTCCTAATTTCAGATGGCGATACCTCCTAGGTAATTTCCTATTCCAATCTCTAAATATCAAAAAACCTTCCTATATTCTTGGCCTAATTACTCTTCTATACACCTCCTAAAAACTAGATTTCAACCTTTTTGCCTGTAGAAACCCTCCCATAAAACTGCTTCCTTTAAAAAATCTTTCATTATTCATGCTACCTCCTTCTGGAATTCCCTACTCACTCCTATTCGTAAATCTGCCGCCATTGCTACTTTTAAAAATAATTTATTTTATATTTTCTAGATCATCGATCTTCCGCAGCTATATAAATAATTAAGCAAATATTTAGAATTATTTTATCTTTTCATTTACGATTGTATTTTATTTTACTACCATTATTTATGTTTCCTGTCGACAATATATGTCATGATTACTGAAGCATTTAATTTTAAATAATATGGCCTGACAATTGTACCTGCAATTATCCATTATTAATATTCGTAGGGGGGCAGTAAGTCCCAAAATAAAGTTTATTTCTCATTTCATTTCATATAAGAGGAGCATTCAAAATAATGCTAACATTTTGCGGAATAATACATTAATCGCACCAGTTTTTACGTTTGCAAACTTAGATTTCAACTACCCTTACGGGTCCTAACAAAATATTAGAAATTGGTTGAAAATGGCGATTTTGTAATATTCGATGTATAAATCGAATGAGCTAGCTTTTTTTTACCTAAATAAATCGATAAATTAAACTAAAATTACATTTGGAAGTGTTATATTTAAGGTAAGGGGCGGAACGAGAAGCGGTGAGTGTAGGCGCCTTAAAATAGAACAGGGCGAGTTTATCAGATGCCTTAGAGGCTGTTTATAACTCTGTGTTTATACAACGAGTAGCTAGTTCCTATCTCTAGTTGTGTCAGTTCAATCTTATCCAATCTCAAATATACTAAATACACTATTTACGTTATATTTTGTTTAAATATTCTTATTTTAACGGACTATTTTTAATGTATACTTCTGGGAAATGTTCAGCCAATGTATCAGAACGGAAAATAAAATTTTATACTATAGATAGAAGCAGACATAGATTTTCCTGCTAACTAGCGAAACAATTCATCATTGCATTTTGGAAAAAAAATTAATAGGGGCGTTTGGTACACGATGAATACTAGAGATGGGCCGACAATTCACTGGCCGTCTATTCGACTGGCAAAAAGGCCGATTAGTCGGCCAAGCCGATCATTGATTCGGCTAGGATTCCGATGACATCGGCAATGTTTGAGGAGCTGCGTTAATAGCTTTATAGCCGTCTGAACAAGTAACTTTTTTAGAAAAATAATGCTTATAATAGAAAAATTTAAAAACAGTGTTTTTTAAAAAAAATAATGCAAAAGCAATTTACTTTGCTTAACTTAGGTAGTTAATACTTTAATTGGGAATTCAAGCTTGCCAAAAAAGATAACGGAATTATTATGTAACACTATTATGGACATCACAGATATGTAAAATGAATAAATAGCTTTTTCGTTTTCCTGTTCCAACCTTCATATTACATTTCAATTAGGAATTAATATTTTTTAATTATGACACAAAACCAAAACTGTGATTAAAAAAAAAATAGGTTACTTAAGTCCTTCATGAAGTATTTTTTGTTAATATCATAAATTTTCTAAAAGTTCCATACATGATTACAAAAAAAAAAGAAACCAGTTCCTCTGGCTTAAATAAAAGTTAAAGAAAAATCTAAAATAAAAATTACAACGAATAAAGGCCATGTTAAGCTTCGAAATATAAATGAATAAAAAAAGCCGATAAGTTGTCTATACCGACATAACTATATTAGTTTAGTTAAAGTTAAAGGGAGGAGTTTTGGTTAATTTTTAATTTAAAACAAAAAAGATTAATTACTAACCAAAGAGGTAGGAAAGAACAATGAGGTAAAAAAAATAATAAATTTTAATTGAAAAACACTGTCTTCACCACGTAAGCTGATGACACCTGTGTTAAAAGTAAGTATCCCTTCATTACCGCCCAAACGCTCTAATCCTTTATCATGAACCTTCAAACACGGTGCCGAAATTGGAGAATTAAAATAAATTTAAACTAACCTCATCAAATAACCTTTAAGAGAGAAAATATGATGAGGAAAAGTGGTTATGGACAGAAAAAAGGAGGGGGGGGGGGAAAATGTGGAGATGCGGTTAGTTTGAAAAAAAACAGATGAAGATAATAATTATAACCTCAAAATCGCGTTTTATATATATATATAAGTATATAACATAAGTTAGCATATATACATAAGTATGTCTCATTTGGAATTAATGAAATATTTGCCACTTATATATTTACTTCTGATACCACCATTGTGAAATCTCAGATTTACCTGACTCATATCACAATCTCCATAACACAACACACGGATTTAGAATTTCTTCCAGTAGGTTTTAACTTCAAGGCCAGGAACTGATGTAAATTTATTGTCATTTAGTTAAGCCACTTGAGCTGTTCTGAAGCAGCTGGCATTGCATATACAGCTGTGATGTATTTATTGACTTTGTGTAATTATGCATTTTCCAGTTCTGTGCCTGTTGTGCTTAGCTTCTCTATCTACTCCCACTAAAGCAGAAAGGACAGATTATCCTACAGGTTACCAACTTTTTCTAGAGTTGTGTGAGAAATTCATTATTTCCGTGAGTCGCCAAGAAATAAAGTTCAATTCGCCCAGGTGGGACTCGAACCGAGTCCACGAAGACCCTCGTCCCAAAGCGCTAAGCCTTCAAGTTCCCTAACAGTTATTATTATTATTATAAACGATGATTAAAAGTTTACTCAAGTTGCAAAGTCGAGATGCTGGAGCATTTTTTAATAATGTTTGAAACTGCAGTTAGTAACTTAAACCAATTCAGATTTTCCTTTTGAAATTAAATTTTAGATATCATACTACACATGATAAGACATTTAGTATTACCTATGGGCGTTTGTTATAATAATTTCTAGAGTCATAGAGGCATTAATTTTATTTTAAGGCTAAATTGATGAAAAACTTGTATCTCAATTGTGCGAATGTTTATATTCTATGGAAAGGATCGCAGGGTTTAAGGTGAGCTTTAGATTTTTTTTTCTATTAAAAATGTATAAAACTTTTCAAGAAATTAAATACATTAGCAAAGCGTAATTCCATACCTTAAACATAATCAATGAAATTTTTAGATTTTTTTTTTAACCTGTTGTAGAATTTATACAGCTGAATTATTTGGAGAACTTTAGAAATCTTAAAAAAATAAGATTACATCACATGTTATTTTATTTTGATTTTATATTATTTTTTTTTTTTTTTATCATATAACATAAAACGAAATATTCTATAAATTTGTATGGAAAAGTCTATTGAAACCGATATAATTAGGAATACGAAAAAGCTTGGAGTCAATCAACAAAGGGTCGACCTTTATATAAAATTATTATATAGATTACATTAAACAACTAGGAAAAACTCAAAAGTGCACATTACAAACTAACGCAATTCTTTACTGAACATGTACAGAGTAAACATTATTTCAAACGTTTTCACCTGACCCAACACGTTACATGTTTCTGCGACGAACAAACAACACAAACGTTTAATCACATACTCTATAACTGCCCTCATTTTGAAAAGGTAGGATACAGCTTGATCAGGAACGTAGTACTGAGTGGTGGCAACTGGCCACTTAAAGAAAACGAAATCTACAGAAATTGCCAAACGGAATTTAAAAATGTGTAACAAGCATTGATTTCCAGAGCCTAGAATTGAATAAGTATTGACGGGGACAACTATTTAAAGAAAAAACCATTGGTTTCAATTTTGTGTTATTACCCAGTTTTTTATTTGAACTTATTTTGTATTGTATTTATTTTTTATGTACTGTATTTATTTTAAAATCTGTTCATTCGTATCTAACTATTACTCCATGTACAATATGATAGTAAGCTTAAACTCTCAAGTAAATCACGTATTATGCAAAATGCATACCATCTTCAAAAAGTCCAGAATTTATTACCTCAAGATTATATCAAGAGATTGAATTTTAATAACTGGTTTCTTGACTAAATTCGCGATGATAATTTATTTCCATTAAAAATTATATGGACCGATGAAGCTACCTTTACTAGAGGAGGAATTGTTAATCAAAGAAATTATCATGTATGGGCTCTTGAAAATCCCAGAGCTATTAGAGAGATTAGGTTTCAGCATGAATTTGCTATTAACGTTTGGCTTGGAATTTGTAACGGATTACTGGTGGGACCATATTTTTTACCTGGAAGATTGAATGGTATCACATTTACACTTTTTTTGGAGAACGACTTTTCTAATTATTTAGATGACATTCCCTTGCAGCAGTGGATTGAAATGTAGCTCCAACTCGATGGATGTCCAGCTCATCATAGCAGAGTTGCTCGAGCTTGGCTGGATATAAATTATCCACAACGATGGATTGGACGTGGAGGAGTAGTACCTTGGCCACCCAGATCACCTGATATGACACCCATGGATTTCTCCGTATGGGGAACCTTGAAGCAGAAAGTTTATTCGGTGTCAATCAACTCAAGAGAGCAATTAAGACACCGAACCATAGATGCAGTGCACCAAATATCATCAGAACAATGTTTAGCTGCAATTTATCAAGTGAGTGCTAGATGTAATGCTTGCATTGGTGCAAGAGGACAACATTTTGAGCAATGTTTACATTAAAAAGAACATAACATAAATATAAATGTAAATAAATAAGTATAAAAATGAAAACTTGTTTTGTTTCTTTTTTTGCGATTTTCTCTAAAACTAAGAAAAAACGAGCAAATCTCTAAAGGACTTTTTGTCTTAGTTTTTTTCGGTCTCCTATAAGTTCCTGAAGTTTTGCCATTTAAATTCGGGACACCCTGTATATGTATATTAATTTTTTCTTAATTTAATACAAGAAATTAAATTTTTTGCTGAACATTTAAAACTATTTTTTGAAAGAAAATTCCAAATAATTCATCAATCCTAACTGTGTTGATCTTTCTATACCATCATGCGTACCTCATGTGCCAAAAAATGAATTATTTATTTATTTAAAATCGGGTCTTTGTTGGAGTTCAATGGACAGTAGTTATATATGTCAATGACATGTCATTACATTTATTATCCTTCCCTTCATATTTATGTAATCACTTTAGACAGTAATTCAACAAAAAAGTTTTTGAAAAAGACATTTTTTTTTATTTACTAATAATAAGATGTCTTTTGGCTGGAGTCTACAGAATTCTTGTGTAACGTTTTGTGCTTTATCGAAAATTTGTCGAAAAACTGTTGACGACAGTTTTTCTTATCATAAATTAAATAGAGAAATTTTTTTATACAAAATTTGTCACTAAGACCCACTGTTGAGGTATTCATGGTATATCGGTTCGAATGAAAAAAGTCATGGTTTGCATACATTGTTTAAGTGTTGGTGCTGTTCTGACACATTCTAGTTCTGTTGGTGTTACTTCGATCGAAAAGGGGGTAGCGGGATAAGATAGGTCTGGCGGCCCCCACGGATTTTATCCAGGCGACCCCAAAATCTTGAAGAGGCCCGAAAAAGAAAATTTTTGAGATTTTTTCCGAACCCCCATCTCCCCCCTGAAACCCCACAAGAAAAAAAAAAAAAAAAAACGTGCTTTTTGATATTTGAATTTTTTTCGAGAGTTCAGATTAATTTTTAAGCGGTTCCAACGCTAGTAAAATTTTGTTTGGAATGGATAGATGTTCCCCGAATTTTTTCGGATTTTATCATTGAATGAAACATAGCTTAATATCCAAAACAAACGTAAATAATCGGGATATTACAGTAAAAACTCTATGGTATTTTGGTGCAGACTCAATGAAAAAGAACGGCCTAAATAGCATTGAAAGATACACTCTTCCTCTTCAAAATGACGCCGATAAACTTGAATTTGGTTGCTTGTAGTCCGCGACAAATCGATTTTAGTAAAACGTAAATTTTAAATTATGCAATTTAGACCTACAGAATAAGTCAATATTTAATTAAATAAATGAAAAATAGTTCATATAGGGGTTTTCGAGGTCGCTGATCACGAATTTGAAGTCAAAAATATATTCTGACAATTGACAGCTGTCAAAAAAGCTGTCAACAAGTGATAAAATTGTTATATTTCTAATTTTTGATAAATAATCAACAAAAATGCTTTATTTATAACTAGACGAGTTGAACGACATTTTCCGCACAGAACATTTCCTACTTCTACTTCTTTGTCCAGCTCCACCGATAACGAGTTGGCTTCTTCTGAAGTAAGGCCTTTTTTTTGCCCGGTGTCATATCTTAACAGCAGATTGCATTTCATTATGTTCATGTTTTCATTTTTTTGGAGGCTGTAAGCTGAAAAAATTATCAAATTAAGGTTCTTGAAAAAGTCAAACTAAAGAAATTTAATATGACGCTTCACAATACTAAACATTTTATTACTAAATAAATTCAACAGGACAACGTAAATATATCATGAAAAAGGTACTCTCGGTTCTGTTAACTCGTGTTTACTTGAAAACGCCTAATAAACGTGGCTGAACAGGCGTGACTAAGTGATAGAACAAGCGTTATAATGCGACAAAATATGTAGGATTTTATATTGGTAACAGGCAACAACGCGTTAATAAACGAGCAATAAAGTGACAGAACACTTGCAAAAACGGGGCCGTAACGGGTGACAACATGTCATTGAAGACATGTCACCGCAACCATTCAGACGCGACAACGCAACAGAACACGTGCGACAATGCGACAACATACACGCGGCAATGCGGCGGTCGATAACCACAACGCGACAATGAACGAGCGATAACACGACAGAACACTTGCAATAACAGGGCCGTAAACGCGGGACAACGTGGCATTGAATACGCAACAACGTATTATAACTTGATTGTAAGCACAATTTTGACAAAAACTACAACTTATTGTTAGATTATTGAACATATATGTCTGAGAAACTTTTTTGTCTTTTTACTTTTTAGTGTATAATTTTTTCAGCTTACACCGAAATGCCTCCAAAAAAACGAAAACATGAACATGATGAAAGATGTTACCACCACATTATATCATGTTATCGCAAAATATATGACTCCTAGATATGACTCCGGGCAAAAAAAAGTCATTACTTCAGAAGAAGCCAACTCGTTATCGGTGGAGCTGGATAAAGAAGTAGAATTAGGAAATGTTCTGTGCGGAAAATGTCGTCGTTCAACTCGTCTAGTTATAAATAAAGCATTTTTGTTGATTATTTATCAACAATTAGAAATATAACAATTTTATCACTTGTTGACAGCTTTTTTGACAGCTGTCAATTGTCAGAATATATTTTTGACTCCAAATTCGTGATCAGCGACCTCGAAAACCCCTATATGAACTATTTTTCATTTATTTAATTAAATATTGACTTATTCTGTAGGCTTAAATTGCATAATTTAAAATTTACGTTTTACTAAAATCGATTTGTCGCGGACTACAAGCAACCAAATTCAAGTTTATCGGCGTCATTTTGAAGAGGAAGAGTGTATCTTTCAATGCTATTTAGGCCGTTCTTTTTCATTGAGTCTGCACCAAAATACCATAGAGTTTTTACTGTAATATCCCGATTATTTACGTTTGTTTTGGATATTAAGCTATGTTTCATTCAATGATAAAATCCGAAAAAATTCGGGGAACATCTATCCATTCCAAACAAAATTTTACTAGCGTTGGAACCGCTTAAAAATTAATCTGAACTCTCGAAAAAAATTCAAATATCAAAAAGCACGTTTTTTCCGCTTGTGGGGTTTCAGGGGGGAGATGGGGGTTCGGAAAAAATCTCAAAAATTTTCTTTTTCGGGCCTCTTCAAGGTTTTGGGGTCGCCTGGATAAAATCCGTGGGGGCCGCCAGACCTATCTTATCCCGCTACCCCCTTTTCGATCGAAGTAACACCAACAGAACTAGAATGTGTCAGAACAGCACCAACACTTAAACAATGTATGCAAACCATGACTTTTTTCATTCGAACCGATATACCATGAATACCTCAACAGTGGGTCTTAGTGACAAATTTTGTATAAAAAAATTTCTCTATTTAGTAGCAGTAAATTATGAATTCACATATTTACACGATCTATTGCTTTTCTTAGTCATGGAGAAATCTAGTTTTTTAATATGAACCCTTCCTCATTCTTGAAGCGAATAAAACAGGAACAGATTTATATCAATCTATTGTTAAAACTTCTCTCAAGGAACTTCAAGGTACAATATAATCGATGTTCTATCGATAAATGACCATAAGTGTCTCTGCCATTATCCTCGTCAGTTACTTTGTAAGAAGTACAGTGACTCCTGCCGATGGGGAACACTCGCCACGATTTATGAGCAGCCTGAATGATACTGACATTGGCACAACGGCTTCTAGATCATCAGTCAGTCTCAAAGGGCCCTGAGGATGAAAAGGTAAGGAGTGAAGCATTCGTGAACGATCTCGAGATCAATGAACTCCTGTATTAATATTTTAGCATAATGTTCCTTTCGCCTCAATCACGAATAATTTTGAAATATTAGCTATGAAAACCGCGAATAGCGAGCTTAACAGCACAGTATTATACAAAATGGCTAGAAGCACGTCATCTGGAATCAGTGTAGAAACAGTGTAGCTATTCCCCATTGTTTGTTAAACAATAACAATAACTACTGCAATTTACGCTCAAGTAGGCGTTACTCTGCCTTGTGGATTAATATAAATATCAATATATGCATTTATCATATAGCGTATTGAAGAATATGTTACTATCCAATGGGGTCATAAAGTAATAATCAGTGGCACGACCAGAGCCGCCCCACACAGATCAGGAAATATAAAAAATTTAATATCTTTGTGAAAAAGAAATGATTTAAATAATTAAAAGCAGTTTTAGATACAACTAGTAGACAATTACATTTAATGGTTGTAGAAGATGGTCTGAGATGCAGTCAGGTTTAATAAACTAGACACATAAGTATAGAAAAGGTAACCAAGATAGAGTAACAAGTAAAATTCCGGTCTCCGAATCCTATTGAATCTACTTTTTTAAAACCACCAGTTTTAGATATCAAAGGGTCTGTACGCTCTAAAGTTTCAATATTTGACAATTCTCCCCAGTAGGGTTTACTGATGTTTCTTCTGTCGCTAATCATGCCCATATTGACTCTAGGGGTCTTACCCGTACTCATTACGCGCAGACCAACAATTTATGTTTAGGGACTCAAGATCCCTCCTCTTTGACCAATTGCCAGGAGCATTGGCCACCTCCTTACCGTGACCCCGACTTAAGCACCAAGCCATTACCGGATCTTAAGTCTACTCCCATTGCGCTCATCACAAATGAACCTGACCATACCTTTAAACATTTTTCTGGGTCTCTCCTTAATATCCGTGCCGCTAAGCCGGCAAAGCCGCCTTGTTGCAAAATCAGGGTGGACGGCTGACAGTTCCTAATTATAATTCACAACGTTATAAGTGGCAGCGCCGTGGAACCAAGAAATGGGGCGACTGGAATCAGCCTTTAGTCTTATTTCCGAGCATTTTCAGGATTCTCTACTCAAAATTCGTACCGGAAAGCCGGCAAAGTCGCTTTGCAACCTGACGCCTTTGTCGACAGCCTGGGTGCAGGGTGGGCGGCCGACTTATTAAAGTACGATTCCCGTCACCCATTTTGCTTCCTAAGTCCGCATATCTATCTTGTTAAAACACATAACGCTGGGCCTACTACTTGCCATCGTGTGTACTGGATTACTGCAATTTACCACACGCTCAAGTAGGCAGACCTTTCTTCAACACCGGGATTTACTCAGGTTCGCGCTGCCTTGCTCTTACCAAGGGGATACCGCCACCAAGGCCGTGCACCTATTTGCCTCTGAGCTTTCCATACTCTAGATAATGCATCTGAATATTTTGTCGGAGCTAATAAGCAATTAAAAGACATCTTTTTTCCTCCGCGCTCATTTATATAGAGTGCCGACTTTTCGGCCTTCCTAGCAACTATTCTTCTATCGAATTGAGATTATGAAATTTTGTATTTATTTAAAAATTGGTCCAGGTATTTAAAAATTGGTCCAGGTATTTAATAAAAATTGGTTGGTGGTTGATGAAAGATCTGCAGATATGGATGAGGCAGTCTCATAACCAAGGGTAAACAATTTTTTGAGGTCATACCTGAGACACTGAGATCAGTTATGGATGACGTACCCAAGTTTCGATATTTTAAACCTTTCCAATTGCCTTGAGGTGATCTGAGACCGATTTGCTGATCGAGAGATTCTCCTCAAATTGGGGTTTTATTCGACAAAGGTTATTTGAACATCTTCATAGACAGTGATCTTCAACATCTTCAACAGCTGAAACTTCCCTCCGTATTATTTTTTTAAACCTCTATTGAATGAACGGTGGAATCTTTCACACTGCCATTACCCTAGGTTTCTTTAACGTTTCTGATTCCTTGGGCTCTTTTCAGACCGAGTTTAAACTCATAAAATAAAATTAATCGATATTACTCTTTGATGTCTTAGTACAAACTGGATTATATCCAGTGAAATGCTACAAAGGTTTTGTTTTGGAAGATAATTAATAAATGAAGACATTCATAAAAAGAAGTAATCCGCCAAACGTAAACAGTTTATTGTCTAGAGAGGCAATTGCATATTGTATGTCTGGATGGCAAAACTGACAATACATCGTTCGAATTGATGGTTTTTAGACAATGGAGAGATCGTGCGGTGGCAGATAGATTGTCGGTAATAACAAAAAAGAAAATTTGTGTTTGATTTCAAGCCAAAAACTTTTTGATTTACATATGTTATAATGTTACTTATTCATATAATATAATAAGTATTATGTTGTTAATAAACAGATTTATGTATTATGTCAATTGTCCTTCGTTATTTTTTCTTATTCGAAGATTAGGTTATCCGTGCCTACCTCGGATTATCATAATCTAATGATTTTTGTAAATAAAACTAAAATTCAATAATAGTGTTCATATCCTAATGTCTAAAATTCATTTAGAAATTGATAAATGATTTGAATGTCTTTAAAAAACAGTTATTTGCTTTCGTAGATTAACGAAAACAAATGACCAAATAAATAAACAAATAACGGTTAACGAAAACTTATAAAATTGGTAAACGTTTTTAATATTTATTTAATGTTTTTAATTCGAAGTCTCCAATTATATGTAGGGTGGCTAGGAAATACGATGCTGATGTTTCCACTTCAGTTCCAACAGAACGATTATTTTATAGAGGAGGGCGAACCATCTCACCTACGAGAAAATTAAGTAAAAACATTTTGAGACTTAGATATGGATATGGGACTTTGATTGCTGACTTAATAATAGTGATATCTGACTAAATATATGTACTTACAACTTCCTGTTTAATTCATGATAAACTACTTTATAAGTTTAAACATTTGAAATAATTGTGTTCATATTTATGTTGTAAAGCAAATTAAGGAGAATTAACTGCTGCTCCACTCCGCACCCAACCAAAACACCTTTATATACTAACAAACGTCCCCTTTTGCAGTTGTAACTCACAGATTTGAATGCCGATTTTTGTGTGGGTAGTAGGGACCTATAATAGTGCAAAACTAAAGTTATAGCCACCAATGGGCATTAGGAGCCGAAAAAAAAAATAAAATATGAAAATCACGTTTTGTTTTTTTCTTAGCTCTCAATCAAGATTGAGAAATGATTCTTTCACGTTTAATTGTAGTTATGTATGTTATTTTAAATAAAAATACTTCCGTTATGCTCAAAACACTACCCGGCTTTAGGGTGCTCAAAAATGACTAAATTTCAAGGAAATCCGCTGTAAATTAGTAGAAACCTTTTTTCATGAACAACTGACCTCAAATCTCGATTTAACGCACCATAAAATCCTTATATGTGAAATATTATCAAAATTAAAAAATATTGATTTTTTACCCCTTTCGAGGGGTTAAAATTTTGAAGTTGAGATTTCATCAACAATTTCTAAAGGCCATAACAACTGCTGTGTTCAACCGATTACAATAGTAATAGCATCACAAGAATCAGCATACATTCTGCTTTTTATCCATGCATATAGCATTGGATTTACTCTAGATTTTAGTGGACAAAAACTGGTGTGAATGAAAAAATCCGAGGTCAGCTATAACTTGAGATATTTCAATAAGGGGAAATCCTGTGACCTCCGAATTTGGGCTAAACTATGCAGTTTTACGGCTTCTAGATGGCCTTAAAATTTGGTCTTAAACGGTGGGGAAATATGTGAGATAGAGCAAATTGTTTACATTTTTTCAGAAATTGACAGCTCCTTTTTTGCCTTCTAAAATTCTACAAAATTTTAAAGGTAAAAAAAAATAATTTTTGATTTCGACAAAATTTAGTTTCTACATGTTTTTTGAGATGAGGAATCTGAAAATAATATCAGTTTTTAGTTTTAAAAATTTTCTCACCTATATTATATAAATAAGACGTTTTAAAATGATCTATTTCTATTATTATTTTAATTTTAACACAATAAATTTCAAATAAAACCATTTAAAAAAATATGGTCGATAAAGAATATCAATATTTCCCTAACGATACCCATTCCTAGTCGTGTCTAATCTATGAAGGAAACACCTAGAATGGATTAATATTTTTTTTAATAATTAATTTAATTAAATATTAATACTAATTCAATTTTGAATGGGATAAGTAACACAAAGTTTATACAAGTTTGGTTTTATTCTCCGATTCAACCTCTGTGGCATAGTTCTTCCAAATTGTAACAAAGACTAGTTAATTTCTTTCAGCTGCTAATAGAGACATTTCCTGCCTCTTTGTTAGCGACAACATCTACACTAATTAAGCTGCACTCCTCTATGAATTAGTTCTTCTTTTGTTCTCCACTTCAAAGTATTCCAACTTCCATCACGCTACGAAAAAGAAAGAATCGGTATAATCGATCAACTTAATAGAGCCCCGGATTCCAAAGAGCTCAAAGGAGAGGCTAAGGTCGTAATCCATATCAGCCAATGGGATGACAGCTGATCGATAAAGAACTCTATCGTTTAGTTTGTGTGCCCATTCAGGAGCGACCCCTTCGCGAAGGTCAACCACTTTACGCCATGTTTACTCTCAAATGTTTTTACCTGTTGCATTGTCAAAGGCGTACGAGAAAAATATCTGGGAGGAAGTAATTACAGCCTAATACTGTACTATTTTTAAAGGATTGCCAATTTAACAGTTTAGAAAAAGGAAAATAAAAATGCTTTTGATTACACTCTGAAATATACAAAGTGGCTTGAAAATTATTTTTAAAACAATATACTAATTACTTTAACGTAATAAAAAAAATAAAAAAAGAACTTTATTCGTCACACTTTTTTTTTTATCAGTTTTTCAATTATTAATGGGGCGTATAAAAAAAATGACCTTTTATCAAATTCCATAATTCAAATGTCTATAAATATCTTAATGCTATTTATTATTTAACAATACTTAATAATCCCTTTAGAGCATTCTCTAAGCTTGTTTACTAACAAGGGACTTCTTAAAAAAAAGCCTCAGTTCAGTTATTTATTTCAAAAAAGAAACATGACAGTACCCTACGAAATTCTCGTAATTTTAAGACATTACTGAAAAAAATACTTCACAGCCACTGAAGCAACTCGTGAAATTATTAAATATGAAGGGGGAGGTGTCCTTGAAGAGCGCACTGCGCGACGTTGGTTTGAAAAATTTAGAAGTGGAGATACGACGTTGGAAAGAAAGAAGGGTTCGGCCAATAATGGATATTGATGAGGTTCTGAAGGAAGCTGTTGAGTCAAATCCGTCCACAAGTACTCGCGAACTTGCCAGGGAGTGTGGTGTGTCGAAAGATACTGTTAGTCGCCATCTTCTCTCCATGGGGAAGGTGAAAAAGACTGGTCTCTCACGAACTTACTCCTCAACAATCAGCTAAGAGGCTAGAAATTTATGAAAATTTATTGTAAAACCCTTCTGGTTTGAACTCCTGCCTCATCCACCATATAGTCCAGATCACGCACCTTCGGATTACTACTTGTTTCGATCCATGGCCCATTTTCTTCAAGGGAAAAAATTTGATAATTTTGCGGAAGTTGAAAATGCTGTCCAAGAGTTCTTTGACAGCCATCCCAAGGAATGGTATCAGCGTGGCATCGAGCAATTGGCTAGCAGATGGGTAATGACGGTAGATAGCAATGGACTATTTTCACCAATATCCAGTAATCTGATTAACTTGAACATTTCCACACACTTCAAGTTCAAGACTATACAATAATTGCACAACTTTGTTCTAATGTTCTCTCTTAGTCTAGTTAAATTACTCCCAAAATAGGGGTCTTCCTTGCAAAAGTTGGAGTAATAGGTTTTATGATTCAGTATGGTCCAGATGAGTCCTGAGAATAAATATCAAAAATTAAACTCATTTGATAAGGGGAAAATGTTTGGGTGGGGACAAAAAAACCAAAACTGTTTTAACTTTTTTCAGGTTTTGGAAAAAAAACATATAGAAAAATGTTTTATTTACAAAATTAAAGTTTATTAAATTGTGCGTTTAAAGACATCCCTTAAGCTGACTATGATAAAGGCGTTTAACCACAATCGATTGTCAAACATGGAAGAATTTTGTTAACTTTAAAAAGTTAGTTTTGGTCATGTTTAAGGGCCTATAACGCAGAAATAGCTAATTCAATCAAATACTATTATATTCCAAAAGTTGTAGATTATTACATTTTGTTCAAGATAGGATTTTTAAAGTAAAAAATTTATACCATTCCTACTCTGAGATATGTCAAAAAAAAAAAAAATTGTTGGTTGATTTTGGATAAACTGTGTTAAAAATGCTAATAAATCACGAATAGTAGAGAGAAATTAAAAGGTAAGACAGCTGCAAATCGTTTACCACACTTATCTTTCATGTTAGGTTTCCTATAAAAGCGTGTTTTTCTAGTTTTTGTAAACTATCATTTTCTTTTTTATAACTTTTAATTTATTTTAATTTCTATTTTTACTAATTATATTATTACATGACGTATTTTTGTTGACAAATTGTGAATATCAATAAATAGATTTTCTATTTTTTAAATGGTGTTAAAGGTGTTGTTTTTTTTTCAGCTCTTACAATGACATTCTTTCCAGTAGTGCTGATTCCAAATTGGACCCTTATTCACCAGAAGATAATATCAACGTTGTTGTGAGGTAAGTTAATAGATAATATATTTCTTATTTAATGATTACATTTTATGTTTATAAATTAAGTTTATTTTATTTTGAATCTTAAATAATACAGTGGGGCAAATAATTCCTAGGTTATTTTAAAAATTAAATTATAGAAAACGAAATATATATAAACACTTAGCGAATAATAATAATAATAATAACAAATAACGAAAATAATAAAAATCCAAAAGCTTTACAGTGAATGAAGAAATATGAAAAAGTAATCTCCATTTTGGAAGCTTTAATGACTTATTGATAAGACAATCTTCTATTTCTAACGTTCGATCATGATCGAACCGTTTACTGTTCCATTATTGATAAGGTAAACGTCAGAACTTTGGAAGGGGGGGAGAGAGAAGAGTGTCCTACCTTCATAATTTATTTAGCACTAACTAGCTGCGTTACATTTTCCAGGGTGAGGCCGCTATGTTCCAGGGAAGAAAAATCAAACGATGGATCTGCCGTGGAGTTTCCAGGAAACGGTCAGATATTGGTACGTATCAATTATATATACACTCGGGTCTCGATCAACCGAGAATTCAATTTTAAAATGCATTATTTTTTTTTGTTTTCTACAAAACATTCAATTGCTAAACAAGACATTAGGCAATCTTTATAAGAGTTTTATTATGGGAAGGCTGGAGGATGGGGAAGAGGGTCTACTAGGGAACGAATCGCCATTAACAATTCCCCATGAAGAAGGGTTTGCTGGGTTGGGGAAGGCACTTCAATATCTTGAAGGCAGAGCTGAGGCAACATAGTTCGACTTGATGTTTTTACACAATGTAGATATTACGGTGGCAGATAGAATCTCGGTACTAAACAGAAGAAATTTAGTAAATTTTTTGTCATAGAAATTTAGACTTACATATTGTCGGCTAATGTGTGATCGAATTCATGGTCGGAAGACTTACCTGGGGTACATCCACTCTCTATAAAGTGGATACCATTAAATTGGGGTAAATCTTGGCAGTTGAGCTCGACTATTGTAAGTGATTTGTCATAATTCAATTCTGAATATTTCACTTGTAGCCACTTGGACAGTAAAATTGTTATAATAATGCAGCTAGGCTTTGAATCAGTTTGAGTCTTATTTTTTAAATGTACGTGATATCATATAGGGGCAGTTTATGGAAATTCAGCTTCATTAAGTTACCATAGGAACCATCCTGTTGGTTATAGCAAATGGCGATTTCATTTTGCATTTTTTAAGTTTTTATCGAATGAAAAACTTAATTAAGGAATGATTATTGAGGATTGCAAAAAAGCACAGTATATACTCCCCGTCAAAAGTATCGCAACACTTTAAAATATTTGAATTTTACAAAATCCTCACATTCCTAAACTAGACATTAACAATTTTTATTAAAATAAATTACAATATTTCTTCCAATAAAGAGAAAAAGTTAGAAAACTTACTTTTTAAAATTTTCATTTTTTACAATTTCAACTTTTAAATTTTTAATTTATATTTAATAAGACATATTAATGACTGCTTCAAGCCTTCTGGCTTAAATGACTGCCTCCGCTAGACTTGGCATACTTGTAAATAACGAAACGAATGATAAACATGGACTGAAGGAAATTTGAAAAAAATAAATCTAAAATTCCATCATTTGTTATTAACAGGGAAAAACATTGATGTGTCTAATCCTTAATAAATAATATTAATATGAATATAAACCAAGTATGGATTAAGGTAAAAACCAGGAAAATCTCGAGATGGGCATTGCAATACTTTTGATGGGGAGTTAATTATGCAATTGTAGCGGTATCTTGGGCTAGGACTTTAAATTATAGTTTTGAAAAAAAACAACAAAAAAAACACGCTTTATAGAGCGAACCGAACTCAAAAATGGAAAATAATTTTTATTTCTTGAATATTTTGTGGAAATAGGAAGTTAAGCAATCAATTATGATTAATTAATTTGGAATAAAATTAAAGTAAAACAAATTATTAACAAAATAATTCAATCGATAGCAAAAAAAAGCGTGGGTTGCTTGATATAAAATATTACAAAGATTTTATTGGTAACTATTTATAAAAGTAGAGTTACTTTGAAAATAACAATAAAATCTCAATGGTTTCGGTCCATCCATCCCAGTTACAAAATATTGTGGAACCCCACGCTTTTTTACTATTAATTTTATTCCAAATTAATTAATCATAATCGATTGTTTAGCTTTCTATTGCCTTAACAAAGACTATTCAATTATTTTGTATTTTTGAGTTCGGTTCGCTATATAAATCGTGATTTTTTAAAAAAAATATAATTGATTGTTTTGTGTTAAGATTTGAACACTTAGTTTTTGTCGAGACCTTCTGTTTCACTTTAACATAAAAACTAATCATTCTCGACACAATTAATTGAATTCCATAAATTTAATTTTGCAATATTGAGCAAAGGAACGGGGTGGATTTTGGTTGAGAGTAGAAAACTTAATATACACAATGTCAGATGTGGATCGAATTTTGGGTGATGAGACCCTCCAGAAGTACTCCCAGCCTCAATAAGATTGGTACACTTAGATTAGAAGAGAAACTAGGTGTTTGTGCTTGATTGATAACCACATCATCATATTACCGTTGGTATCGAAACAATACACCCTTACTAACAATAACTACTGAACCTAAGACACTTAATGGATTGCAGCTGTACATGTTTTTATAATAAATATAAACTCCCCGTCAAAAGTATTGTAACACCCATAATTCTCGAGATTTTCCTGGTTTTTACCTTAATCCATATTCATATTAATATTAATAAACGTGAGACATTAAGGATTAGAAATATAAATGTTTTTCCCTGTTTATAACAAATGATGGAATTTTAGATATTTTTTTCAAATTTCTTTCAGTCCATGTTTATCATTCGTTTCATTATTCACAGGTATGCTATGACTGGTGTAAGCAGTCATTCAAGTCAGGGGGGGGGGGGCAATAAGTATGTCTCATTAAATATAAATTTAAAAGTTAAAATTGTAAAAAATGAAAATTTTAAAACGGAAGTTTTCTAACTTTTTTGTTTATCGTAAGAAATATTGTAATTTATTTTAATAAAAAATTGTTTATGTCTAGTTAAGGAATGTTTATTATAGACTTCAGAACCTTTCTTTCTAATTAAAAAACTCTTGATATCCAATTTTGATATCCTTCAATTCTTAATATCCAATTTTGATATCCTTTTAATTATCAAAGATCCGATTTAAAAAAAAAAAAATTTTAATAAATATATATATATATATATATATATATATATATATATTATATTAAATTAAATATCCATTAAAACAAACCATAAGCTGATGGTGCAATATCCAAGCTAAACGCAGGATGAGGCAAAACGTTTACTCCTTACAGTTCCGTTTATTTTTCCTTGGTCAAACAAGAACGATGTGCAGGGGCATTGCCTTGCTGCAAAATGGCTTTGTTTTTGTTGACCAAAGCTTGGGTACTTTGCAAACTGCATACACTCTTTCTACGTCTGATGTAGTAATGGTTTGATTCTGTAACAAGTTGAAATTGGTGGGGATATCGTCGCTGGTTTATATTTCTCTCAATCATGATGAGAAGACATTATTGTTGCATAATCTGATGTTATGCATGAAATATGTAAATTTCTGAAGTCTTAAAGGGGTTCAAAGAAGAAATAAAAAATGAGTGATTTCGTTTCTCCGTCATGTATTTTCTTGGAAACCCCTGTTTCACGCTAGGGTTTTAAGTGCTTCCATGAAAATACATAAATTAAGATTATTGGGGATTGGAACAGACCAAGTTCACGGTCAGAAATTTCCATTGCCATTGTCGGTTCAATGGAGAATTAGCATACGGTGACTCAGGGAGGCCTTTCGTGCTGTTCTAGCATTAATCAATGGACGGCCTTGGAATATAGAGGAGATTACAGGACTTAGCGATTCTTCACCCCTGCATTACCCCCTCTGATATCAGTCATTTTTGGTTATTTGTCACTCTTTATATTATATTTGTCAAAGCGGTAATTTTGATTTTTTTTCTTTTATATAGTATATCGACTCAACTTTTTTTTTTTAACATAATTTTATTCGCAATCGTAATATTATATATATATTGCAATACTATTAAGATCAGTACTATTAGGATTGATGAATTATTTGTCACTTCTATTGGATTTTTTTAATATTTGAAAACTAGTTTCGAATGTCATCAGCTCTAAGGAGGTGAATTATCAGGACTCTAGAGTCTGCTCTTGGTCTCCTTATCTTTCAAAAGTTCGTTACATTTTGCCTCCTTAGAACTGGTGGTAAATGTTTAGCATTTGAAATTAGTTTTCAAATAAAAAATTTCCTATAAAAGTTGCAAATAATTCATCAATCCTAATTCCACAAAATAAGTTTCTACTCGCCCAGGCTGGATAAGTAGTATCGTACAAATGCGAAAATGATAAGGAATTTCTGATGTCACCGTATTCTATACCTGTCTGTTGGTAAGTCCCTATAAAGGTGTGTAAAGGTAACTTATTTGACTAAAAACATCAATACACTAGAAACATGATACATTAAAAATTCTGAGTTCGAATCTATCTTATGGCAGGGTCTAATTCTTAACAACTGGTTCCCCACCTCTCTCTTACAAAGTTTCAAGTCTACTAAAATGTAATAATTAGAATTTTTCTTTAAATACTTCTAAAACTGATTTTATTCCAACAGCTGACTGGGCTCAGCGATGTTCCTGGAATGAAAGGAACCAAAACAAAGGTGTTCTCCTACAACGTCGTCTTTGAACCTGGAGCGACCCAAGAAGATGTCCTCCAGTACTCGGGTATCACAAGACTTATCGAAATGGCAGTGGAAGGCTTCTGTGCCACGGCCTTCTGCTACGGACAGACGGGAAGTGGTAAGACCCACACTCTGACTGGCCCTCCTAATCTGGTGAGTTGTATTATTTAAGTATTGTAGATTTATTTTTAGGTGTCATAACTAGTGGTATTACATCCTCGGTACTTTCCTATTCCAATCACTAAAAACTAAAAAACCTTCCTATATCCTTGATCTAATTACTCTGCGATTTTCAACCACCTCCCCATTACAAAATCACTTCCTTTAAACTTACATACTCCCACACATAGAACTGCTCTCTTTGAAAAATCTGTTATCTACCATTCGTGCTACATTTTGAAATTCTTCACCTATCTCCATTCCTATACCTTCTTTCTTAACTTCTTTTAAGCATAATTTATTTGTCCACCTGCTAGATAATTAATCTTCTGTAGTTTGAGACTGGTAAATACATATTTAGATATATGTATTTTTTCATTTCTGACTTATTTTTCTCTTAATAATATGTGCCGTAATTACCATACTGATCTATTGATTTGTAAATAAAACGACCAGACAACTTTTCAGATATTTATGAAAAATGTATATTTTATCAATTTGAGCTTAACTCTAAGGTCATTTTTCTTTTGTTTTCAGTTGTTTGTTTGTTTTTATCCAACAAACGGTTTATATAATAAAATCTAATACAAGCATTGAATTGCTACATTATCGTTCACATTTGGTAACAACTAGTATAGATTTAATGTCAATGACATCTCAACCATCCTAGAGAACCTCATAACATCGCATGATTGATTTTAAGCGACGCTATCAAATTCTGTCGCGTGCCCAAGGGCGAGTAAATAATGAATACACTAAACGCCCTAAACCTTTCTTTTCGGCGAAAATTCACAAAGTTGAAAAGAGTTCATATCAACCTCATTAATAACTAACATCGTTTAGCATGTTGTACTTCTGCTTTGTTTGTAGCTCATGTTTAAAATATTTTACAGTTCAAAGGGAAGAAGGTCAACATCAATTCTCCAGACCATGGCCTCATATTCAGGTCCTTCCTCTACCTCTTCAGGCTTCTACAAGACAGGAGTAACGTCCATTTTATCCTCAAGGCTTCCTTTCTAGAAATATACAATGAAAAAGTAAGTTCCAGGTCATATAATATATGCATACATACAGTTAGTGACAACCATATTCATGTTTTATTTTCAATTTTAGGAAAACAAACACACCCACATTTAAGAAAAACATATTGTATGTCAAATAGCAATAAATTTATATTAATCTATAATCTATATCTATACTATTATATAAAAGGACAAGCCATTTTTCGTTTGCGATCATTAACCGCAAAAACTACAGAACCAATCTCTACCAAATTTAAGCTACACCATCTTCATAGTTCAATGAAGGTTTAGCAATAATAAAATTTACATACTTCAATTAAATTGTTGTTGAAAATCCGATGAATATGTGGTGCGCAGTAAAGTTTAAAAATTGGTCAATAGGTGGCGAGTGCCATTCAAGAGAGGTTGCAAAGACAAAGGGTTATATACAGCTAGAAATCGACATCGGTACAAAGGTATCGGATTTATCCCTGCAAGAACACAAACCGCGTGTCTATAAACAGATATAGGGCGGTATGCTTTAAATTTTACTTTTTTGAAAACTAAAAAGAAAGGTTCATAGATTGGAGGACACAATTTAACCTGACCTAACCTTCAATTTAGCATTAATAATTTTAATTGTCTACCAACTTGATGATATATTTTTAAACATGCTCGAGCAACTCAATAATGTAAGATGTTTATCAATAATAACCTAATGAATGCCTGCTAAATGGAAATAAGTAGGGAAAATAAGCCAGTTATATTAAATAAATAAATAAGTAAAATAGTGAAAATGCCTATTATCTATTCTTGCATAAGCTCCAAAGAAGATAAAATATTCGTGAGAATTCGCTCAATAGGACCGGAATCACCTCGTTCACAGAATAATAGAGCAACCATTCTCTGGGACTAAAAACAAAAGAAAACCGTTTGAATTTATTTTAATCTTATGCCAATTTTAAATAATGTTTTATATAGAAATAAAATTATTGCTAATGAATAAATAATACATACAATTTTAAATAATAAATAAATAATTAGTCAGTAATGCGAACCTATTCCCTGCCTCCTACGAAGTTAAAATATTTAAATGGATTCGCTCAATAACATCTTTCCAATAGCTTTTTTAAAGGTCCTTTCTCTCTTTCAGCAATTTAAGCAACATTTATATTATTTTTTTTTTTTCAATTGTTTTCAGGTAATTGACTTATTGAACCCGGGTGCTGCTAAAAAATCATTAGCTGTCCGATGGTCGAAAAAATCTCAAAGGTTTTTCGTCGAAAATCTTTTTACTGTTGACTGCGAAGAGCTCGACGATTTGTTAGCAGTCCTGGAAGAAGGTGATCATGCTTAATTCTCATTAAACCATTAAAAAATATTAAATAATGTTAAATTAATTATAATCATAAAATCATGTAATTTTTTGTATTTCATTTCAAAGGTATGAGGAATAGAGCATTCGGTTCTCATTCCATGAACGATCACTCTAGCCGAAGCCATACCATTCTTACCGTTTATATTACCTCCGAACAACAGGTACAATTATATATATTTTAATATTTGATGAATTGTTAATATTGTTAAATATTTTTTAGTATTAAATGTTTTTTTCTGTTTCTTCTAGATGGAAAACGGTGTGTACATAACTAAACAAGGTAAAATAAACTTTGTAGACCTTGCTGGCAGCGAGATGACTAAAAAAACACACAGTGAGGGGAAAACTTTGGAAGAAGCTAATAATATTAATAAAAGCCTTATGGTGCTAGGTGAGTACAATAAATATAATTAAGGTTACAACTAGTCGACTGGCTATAAAGATGCGGTTAGAAGATGCCTTTTTTCTTGCAATAAGAGACATGCAACTAGGCGTTAAGGACCGGTGCATGCCCCCAAAATGAGAGGCAAGCAAGTCGCACGAAGTTGCAAGTGGTTCCCAGTCTTGTTGGGAAATCTTGCGCCTCTTCGCGCAATTTTCGTGTTTACCAATGTTTTTAGGGCGACTTAAAGCAAAAGTGTTTGTTTTCAAATATGGATTGGGAGAAGAAAAAACATTGGACTTTTTTTTTCGTTACAGGCCAGCTAAGGACCACGTTTAAGCCATCAAGTTAGCTTTGCGTCTTTCTTTAATACTCCTTCATTTTTTCACGTTTCTCTTTCCTCTCTTCTACCGTCCATTTTCTCCCCTGTCTTTTTGGAGACGTTTTGTCTTGGAATCCTTCCCATTCTTTAGTTTTGTTTCTATAGTTTATTCTGTCTTCAATTTATTCTTTATTTAAGCCAATTTCATTTAAATCTTCATGTACCTTCTGAAGCCAATTGAGTTTGCCTTATAATCTTTCAAAATGTTGTACAATTTTCCTTGTTAATCTGCTTGGACTCATTCTTTGTATGTGCCGCATAGATGCCAGTTTTGGTCCGCCCAGAGTATTTTATTTCCTCAGTGCCCACTATATCTGATGAGCATTCTTCTATCCGCCACCCGGGGAGGTGCCCGATGGGAGACTCGCAACTCCACACGGGCATTGGGCATTATTAAATACTATAGAAGACGTACCATACTGTTATATAATTTACGATAGCTTTTCGAAATTTCTTGGTTACATTCTATCTAATATCTAATCTAATATATCTAAAATGTAAATTTTTTTAATAGTTCATTCTATATCCGAACTTCATTAAACATTGACATTTCTTTTTCAAAAATAACGACTAACTCATACAGGCTTTGATGACCCTAGGGTTGTATGCCTATAAACCCCAACAAACAAACGACTAACTCAGCACTTTTGTTTCCTTTTACGAGAATTTTCAACTGCAATATAGGCAGAAGCTGCGCCAGCAGCGTATAAGATTATTTGCTATAGTAGCATTTTTGATACTGCGGGTAATAATTGCTGGTGAACAGTATGGGGCATGCATCAAGGTGGATCAAATTGAACCCATCGCACGAAAAAAGGCATCGTCTAAACGCACTTTAAGACCGATTATTTTGCCAATACGATCATTGCTTCCGTTGGCATTCTGATGAAACGGCAAATGAGGGGTTTTTTTATATAGTGTTTCTACATGAAGTTGAAGGTTTGTTTATCCTCTATTTTTTACAAACGGGCAGGTATGTTACGTAGTGTCTTTTTAGACAAGTGAAGCTAAAATCAGCAATTTACTTAACTTTTTTTTGAGAGTTATTTGTGAAATTTGGAATTCAATCATACTTTTTTTTTTTTAATGAAAGGAAACATTCTCTAGTAAGTCATAAAGAGGAAAGAATATTCAATCAAAAGACAATTATTTTAATTATGCAAAGACGAGTAGAGATATGGCCTATCATATGTTATTAAAAAACAATTTTATTTCCTGAAGGAGGTAACTGTTACAACTTTAATGT
The DNA here is from genome assembly GCA_003667255.2 of Euschistus heros. Taxonomy (NCBI): domain Eukaryota; kingdom Metazoa; phylum Arthropoda; class Insecta; order Hemiptera; family Pentatomidae; genus Euschistus; species Euschistus heros. The sequence goes on from RCWM02000082.1 coordinate 1,091,439, forward strand.
TTTTATTGGCTTAGTAAGAGTTTTGTCAAAACATAATGAAGCGTCTTCCAATGAATTCAGTTTCAAAGCTTTTCAAGTATCCAATATTACTGCAAATTTCATGTTTTACAAAAAAAAAAAAAAAAATTTATCAAGAATTACTGACTTGTATTAAACCCTTTATTGCCCAAAATTTTAAAAATAAATAGTGATGAATATCGTAAATATCTGAGGAAACCTCCGGCTTCCGACCAGGAAAACCCAGTGTTACCGAGGTTAGAGGAAGAGGGAAAAAAAAAAGGATATTCAATGTGATATTTCACTGTTTTTTTTCTGGCCTTCCACATGACTCAAATATGACAATAGATTTCTGAAGAATAGTTCCCCACCTTAAACCTCTTCCTTGGCTCGGAAATTCGGCAATGTGTATACCTTAATAAACAATAGAAAAAAAACATATAGTACATAGAACACCCCATAAGAATTGTAAATTAAAATGAATTATATACGTTTTCTTTCTCTTTTATTTTTATTTTAATCGCACTGAACTGCAAAAAACGCGTAGTCGGGTACAATTCATTTATTTATATAAAAACATATTAAATAAATAATTGTACAAATCAAATACAACAGAAAAATACATTGAGTGCAACACTCGTTGAATAGTTCAGTTGATCTCAGAATCGGTGTTGTTGTTATTGTCCGATTAGTCCGGTAATTACTAATCGATAGGAAGAGGCTTAAATCGATTGCTATAACGGGATTACTACAATGGAAACCACCAAGCTTACCGAATGAAAGTAATGTGAAAAGAGTTCGAATTTCCCACTTGGAGCGCTAGTTTATATGCTGATATTAATTCTATATTATTAATGTTATACACTGGGTTGTGCTGATATTATATGATAGATAATTGGTTCTAAAGGATCTTTTCTTATACTATTGTACAGCATGTAAACTATATCAAACAGCAAATTATAACCTCATGTGGGTTAAGAACTGGACTGTCAAGTTACCGGGACTAGTCCAGTCAATCAGTGTTGTAATGAGGGGTAGAGTGCATGGAATATGCGAAAATATTTGACTTCATAGCTTCGTTAGCAGTAGTTAGAAGGTAAACATACTAAAATTCACCGCCCCTGGGGGGTCAGCTAATGGTGGGAGGAGGGGAAAAGGTTCCATTTTTGTGTTTTTCGATTATATCTCGAAAACGGTGTACTCTAGAAAACTATGTTTCAAATCAAAATTAAAGCTTTTCCTATAAAATTGATTCTATACATATTTGTCGAACTTCCAACGGTTATACGTAATCGGTAATTTTCGAGAAAAAAAAAAAATTTTACCTCACTTTTTGTCAAGTATTTGCTTATAGTGCCTTTCTCGATCGTTTCTTAGAATCAAAAATAATAAAAGAATCAAAGTTATTTCGTACTTCAATTTCATTTATGCGTTTCTAGCTCTTGAAGCAAATGTTTAGCAAAAAGTAATAAATACATATTTTTTAACCAAAACCTGATGTTAATTTTAGAATGTATGCTAATTCTAGTGATGCTATAATTGTTGTAATTGGTTGAACACAGCAGTTGTTATGGCCGGTAAAAAAATGTTGATGAAATCTCAACTTCCTCGAAAGGGGTAAAAAATCAATATTTTTTTATTTTGATAAAATTTCACATATAAGGGTTTTATGGTGCGTTAAATCCAGATTTGAGGTCAGTTGTTCATGAAAAAAGGTTTCTACTAATTTACAGCGGATTTCCTAGGAATTTTGTCATTTTTGAGCACTCTAAAGCCGGGTAGTGTTTTGAGCATAACGAAAGTATTTTTATTTAACATAGCATATATAATATTTTATTTTTTTTCTCGGCTCCTTAGGCCCATTGGCGGCTATAACTCTAGTTTTGCACTATTATAGGTCCCTACTACCCACACAAAAATCGGCATTCAAATCTGTGAGTTACAACTGCAAACGTCCCCTTGTTAGCATTAATCGCATAAAATGGAAATACTAAATGATTATGTAAAAAATGATAAACAATTCGGTTTGATCCAATATTAAAATAATTATACGAGTAAAATAAATAAAACTATAAATAATCAACCTTTACAGGCGAAAAATTGATGTAATTTCCCTAGCACATTCCTAATCCTAATAATGGAAGCTCACTGTTTTCCATCATTGGCTTTAATGATGATACCTTCAATCATATCTTGATCCAATCATTATTGTGTCACTCACTACTGGTATCCTGAATCATATTATTAGGTGAGGAGATCTCACGTCCATTTTCTCTTTAGCCTTCGTTGTCTGATCAGTATCACTAAACCAAATTGTAATCGGTTATTATTGAGCTACTCTAGGTACTGTAGCTGCTCTATTGTTTTTTAATTATTTTGATAAAAGTATAGCCAGATGAAAAAACGCGTTTTGATCATTAATCGCGAAAACTACTGAACCAATATGAACCAAATTTTAACCAAATCGTCTTCATAGTTCAAGGACAGTTTAGCAATAATAATATTAAAATTTTCAATTATATTACATTAAAAAAACGATAAATATGTGGTGCGCTGAAGTTTGATAATCGACCGATAGGTAGCGAGCAGCATTCGAGAGAGGTTACAAAAGGTACGGTGTTATATAGAGCTAGAAATTTATGATAAAATTTACTTATTTTTAATTCAATTGTTATTAAAAGAGATACAAATATATGGAGCGACATGTGAATCCCAGATCAGTTTAAAAATTTACCTTTTTGTGGCCATTCTGCAACAGAGTATATTATGGCAAAACTATTAAACCCAACTGTACCAAATGTTAACTACATCATCATAGTTCTAGAAAGTTTATAATAATAAATTTCACTATAATAATGATTAAAATGTATAGTCTTAAGTTCCAGAAACGAGGTTTACCAAACTGTCATATACTTTTATGGTTAGAAATTGAAATGCAACCAGATGGATCTATAAAATTATTTCTTCCAAATTGTATGTATAATTAAGCTTTTACGTACTCTTAAAAAACCTAACCAATGCAATTATAACCAGGTTAAAAATTACTGCCATGCGTGAAAATATCATTAAAGACATAATGCTAAATTCCATACTTCAATACAAGCTTTAATCGCTAAAAAAATGGAATACAATTATTAATTAAAATAATCCAAGTTCTTATTTAAGAGAGCGGGTGAAGCCGCGACGGGGGATGCTAGTTTTATATACTTTGATAGTTCATCTTATCTAGTACACAATACTATTGGTTTAGTTTTGGCCAATGATACGGTTCAATTTGGATTACTTATTAACTTCAATGACATTTCAGAACAAAACCCTGAACTTTTTATATTATTCATGAGGCCATTAAGCTACAGTAATTCAGAAGGCAGTGCAATTACGATGGAATATTCACCAGGCTGAGGTGTACTATTAATTATTTTCATTTTCATCTGATTAATTGTGCACAGTGATAGAACCATTGACGTACATGGCTAATATTAAATTAAACATTATATTACTTCTGAGTATTCTATTTATATTCTCAAGGTCACAATTGAAAGTTCGAATTAGTTATGGTGGAGTTTGATGATTCAGTATCTGATTTAAATCTGATCTTAACTTGGTACTAATATCCTACCCCTAATCCTCCAAAATTGTCAGAACCTCAATGCTCAACGTAATCGATTTCGCGCTGATCGTTTCAGATTCATAGATATTTGTTTCCCATAACCTTCCTGTAGGAAAAAGTTGCAATTTTACTAAAAAATGTTTTTTTCCTGTCCAACATGGCTCAATACTAACCAACATAACGTAACGTTCTACCGGAGATATCAAATGTTACTACCGTCAGCTTTTTCTCCAGATCCTTGATCTCATAAACTCACATCTATCCAATACTTCAATATTAATTATTACACTTTTTAATTAAAATTCTGATACTGGGGTAAAGTAATAAACTTGAAAAGGTTAGTTAAATTGGCTTTGCATTTGAAAATAAAAATTATAGTTTAAAAAACTAAAAAAACACGCTATAATAGCAAACCGAACTAAACCTAACATAGACAAAATCTAATGATCTAAAACTATTAGTATACAAAATTTTTTGATTGGATTAGCTATTTTTGTGTTATAAACTCATAAACATGACCAAAACTAACTTTTTGAGAAAGTTGACGAAATTCTTCGGTTTTTTACAATCGATTGTGGCAAATCAAACTCAGCCTAATAGATGTCTTTAGACGCGTAGTTTAATAAACTTTAATTTTGTAAATAACAAATTTTTCGATTTAAAGAATTTTTGTATATGTTTTTTGCAAAAATCTGAAAAAAAGTTCAAAAATGTTGGGGTTTTTTGCCCCTCAAAAACTTTTCCCCTTATCAAATGTAGTCGCATTTTTGATATTTTATCTCAGGACCCATCTGAACCATACTGAATCATAAAACTTACTACACAACCTACCTTTTTGTAAGGCAGGCCCCCTTTTTAGTAGGGGTATTTCGACTGGACGAAAGAAGAATATTAAAACAAAATTGTGCAATTATTGTACATTGCAATTATTATAGTCATCGGTCCTTGTTACGTGTGAAAATTATCAAGATAATCAGATAGCTGGAAATTGGTGAAAATTACAATGCAAGATTCCGTTACATGCAGGTGAAGTTAATAAAAGCGTATTAAAATAACTGAAATATTGAGTTGTTTCATATGAAATTTCCGTATTTATCACTTCAGAAATACAAAGTTGCATTATTGGAATTCAGTTGTTTACTACGTTTATGTTGTTTACTACGATTATAAAGCGTTTATTAATCCTTTATTTTTCGATAATATCTACTACCTCTTCTATTAATTTTAGAGTAATCATTTTTTTCAATTTTTTTTTTTTTTATGAGCTTAAACTTGTATATTCGGCAGCCCTAGCAGCATGAAACATTAATGCAACGTTCAGGAAAGGGTCAAATGCCAAAACCAAATTTGCATCCGAAAAGATTATTTGTTTCTGTGTTGCGGTCAATAGCAGCAACAATTCATTTTTTCTTTTTATTCCGAGGTGAAAATATCAAATCTACAGCGTACATAAACACCAAACGCATATCAAAAACAACCTGCTTCGGATAATCGGATGGAACTTATTCTCTTACATGACAACGCCAGCCCTCTTGTTTCACTACAGACGGTGAAGAAGCTAAACTAATTGTAAGTGAGCTACGAGTGATAATAAGTGAGCTTTATTTCAGTGCTTCCGATTCCAACATAACAGTTTCCCCCCAGGTAGCAGCTAAATTTCCCCCGTTTCCCCCCAGTCATTTCAAAACTTTCCTCCCGATTTCCCCCAAATGACAAATGAGTAATGTTACTTTTCAAAATTAATAGTGAAACATTAAGTTTATAAATTAAATGTCTTTATGTCTTAATTAGAAATTAAGATATAATTTAATATTTAATATAATTTATGTAATTAGGTTTTGTTATCAAATAAAAATAAATATTTCTTTTTAATACTCATTAAAGCCAAAATCTACGCAACTGGGTCGAACTGACATTTGTTTAATAAAAAATGTCAAAAATATTTGGTTATAAACTTTTATTTGCAAATTGATGATTATAAGAAAAATAAGGTATTGCCACAAGAGCAGACAAAAAATATATCAGTAATTAAAAAACTTGTAACCAGCTGGAGTAGGGTATTCAATGGATTTGTAACCGCTTCTTATAAAAGTTAACATTACGAAATATTGTTATAAACAAAAATTATAAATCAAAACGGCCTCTGAATAAAAGTAATGAAAAATTATAGAGAGAACGCGGCAGTGGCAAGTCCATTTCACGCTTCCTGTTTGGTTATCACACCTTGCTGATAACGTGTAACCTCAACAGATCCAATAATTGCTCGAATTCCCCCCCCCCCCCGAATAACCCCCAAAAAACATTTCACCATTTGGATGCAAAGGCTTCTAAAATTTCCACCCGGAGGAAAATTACACTCCAATCGGTAGCCCTGCTTTATTTCTTCAGAAAACCCTGAATTTTTCATTTTCGTGATTGAGGTGGAACACACGTTAGGATAAATATATAAATATAAATGAGGATAAATTTTTTTGAATAAATACGTTTTGATTTCATAATGTTGTTTTTCAATAGAAGTATCCAATTCTGAGAACATTGCATATGAAACGACCCAATACAACGCGATTGTCCAAATTTCTAATTCATCTCATAAAAAAATTAGAAAGTCTAAGACAACTTTTTTTTGTTAATATAAAATGATGTGTCTGCCACATCATAGTGACAATGGAACTTTTAACAAATGACGATCGACCAAGACAAAACTCTGTAGATAATTTGAGCATTATCTATAAATTTATAGTAATGGATTTTATACAATTTGTCCATCGGTATTAGAATAGGAATCGAAAAAAGTAAGGAAGTGTTTCCCTTCAATTGTTAGCAGTTACCTGAGCAGCAGTAGTTAGCTGTTAAATTATTGAAGAAGACTTCATTATTCATGGCTCGTTGTTCACTGGAATTACTCTTGTCCTATTTTCTATGAACGGAAATCGGGCCTAAAATATACCATACACTTTGGAGTGAAAACACGTAAAATAAGTTGCAATGTTAAATTTATTGAGATATAAAAATAAAAATCTTTTAGAGGCACTAAAAAATATATTTTTATTGATTTAATTTGATTTTTAATTGTATGACTGTAGAAATTTACGATGAAGTAGATAATTTGGGTGTGCAGACAAGGGAACATAACTACGACGTTTCGACGTTTCTGCTTACAGTGTTAGCCTTCATCAGGAATAGAAGAAGAAAAAAAAGATAAGGCAGTAAAAATTAATTTTTTTTTAAATGTTTATCTTTTCTTATCTCTTTAAATTCATTTTTACTGTCATATCTTTTTGTTTTTTCTTCTGAGTCTAGTCAATCTAGAAAAAAAATGGGCACTCAGAGGAACTAAAAATACTAATTCCAATTTTTCCAGGAATGTGTAGTTGATGGTCCCCTAAACAAGAAAAAATAAATTACCTCCAAATCCCAGTGCCGTGGAGGGGTGGAGGGGGTGGGAGAGAGGGAAGTTAAATGTGCCATTTTTAAGTTTTTCGCTTATAACTCGATAACGGTGCGTTGTATTGAAAAAGTTTTAAAGTACAAAATGAAAGCTAAATTTGCTACAAGCTTGATGATATACATATATAATTATTATATAAATTATTTCATTTTAAAGAAAAACTGGACCGTTCTCGTGCCACCGGATCCAGAGTAGTAATTTTCAAAAATAAAAATTGTCACTCATGTTTTTAGTATATTTTTGTCTTCTAGATCCTCACTCGTTCATTTTAGGGGAACCTCGTCACGATAAAAATAAAACTTGTAAAGTATTAAATTTCCTACTATATATATATATATATATATATATATATATATATATATATATATATATATATATATATATATATATATATATATATATATACACACTATGTATATTAATTTATATTGAACACGTTGCAGCTTACAGCACTTCTAAGATTTCAACGAAAACTTCTTCTTGATTTCTTAATTAAATTTTGATGTTACATTCAACGGAAACAAAAACAGCTAAAATTTATACAACTGCTAAATTACACCCAGTAGGCCATAAGCCTTAACGGAAAATGACGTAACGGTTGCGTTTTCAAAACTGATGCGCTGAAACAGTTCTTCAAGCATTTCTCCGCGAAAACACGCATAACTCCGAAACTATTATTTCGATCCACAACTTTTTTTTCCATCTGAAAGCTGGTTAAATTTACTATTAGACCCTATATATGAAATTTTGATCAAGTTCAGTAAAATGGACGCTAAAAAAGGTGAACTGTTGTGAAATCCAAGATTTTTTTTACTCATTTTTCTCTATTACTCAAAAATTATTTGTCTGATCCATAATTTTTTTTTCATCAGAAACCTGAATAAATTTACTATAATACCTATTTAATAATTTAATTAATACCCATGCTAGCCCCCTGAATATGTAAAATTTGTCATGTTTTGCCAAAACATACGCATTTAGCGTGTTGGCGTGGGTATTTTACTGGATTGAATAAAACTTTCATATACAAGATCTGATAGTAAATTTAATCAGCTCTCAGGTGGAAAAAAGAAATTTTGGATTGGACCATAAGTTGCGGAGTTATACCAGAGTTGTACGTGTTTTTGCGGAGAAATGAAGAGTTCGAAATAAATTATTGGAACGATCACAACATTGATTATAACATATAATTCAAATTCTTCCAGGTTATTGCATTGCATCCCTCAGCGATAGTAAAAAACGAAGCGGACACATCCCGTATAGGGACAGCAAACTGACCAAGCTTCTAGCGGACAGTCTGGCTGGCAGTGGAGTCACTCTAATGGTATGTACTAATTTAATTATATAAATAATAATATATATAAAAAAGTACCACTATTAAAAAAATAAATATATAAAAAAAATAAATAAAAAAAAGTTTATTTTTTATTCCTTTAACAAAATACAGAATTAATATTAGAAAGAAAGAAAAATTCCTTCATGCTCCTTACTTTGTCACAAACACTTTTATCCTTAAAGACCTTAGCGTTCCATATATTGCTGATTTAGCCCAAACCATATATCAAAGTAAACTCCATTCCCACTCGAATCCATTAGTCTCCCAACTTACTTCCCACTCGATTCCTGGTAACCCACCGAGGCTTCTGAAAAGAAGATGCCCAGGAGACCTCCTAATCAAGAACTTTTATTAAATTGCTACTATTGAGTAGTTCTTCACAAGTTATTTACATGTCATCATAACCATTTTCCTTAAATTTACTTGTATATTGTATACAGTTGTAAATATCAATAATTGTTAAAAAATAAATCAAATTATAGCCTTTTGTGATCCATAATTGAAGCCATTGGCGGGAGAAGATGGTAACTCAAAAATCATGTTTTAGAACACAAAAATATGTCAATAGATAGGGCGAATTAGAATAAACTACACATTACATAAAAGTTATTTAAACAATTTTTCACGTGTTTTGCCAGAAATAGACTTATTGAGGTGAAATGTACGAGTAATGTACCTGCGACCATACATTTTGTTCGATTTATTTAAGAATTCAGCTTATCGAAGTCCTACTCATAGAGAGTTGACTGTATATTTAAATTATTTTTGTTAATAATTTAGATTTAATTACCATAGAGAAATGTGCATATAGTGGAAGGTTATACAACAATGATTTCTTAATAATTGGTTTTTTGTTTGTTTTTTCTATAAAAGCGCTAATTTTGTATGGGACCACCTCTGAAGAATGACCTATCGATTAAAAAAAGAATCATCAAAATCGATCCATAATTGACGGAGTAATCGCGTAACGTATTTTAACAAAAATAACAAAACATTTTTTAAAAAATAAAAAAATAAATTCGGTTGAATATGGGTCGAATAAGAGAATGAATTCGTTCGCAAGGAGTTATCAACAAATTGATTTAAAAACAATTGAATAATGCTTACCTTATATTCAAAATAAACCTTGGATAATAATAGAAACAATTTCATAAATAAAATACTAACGTCCGGAAAAGCTCCAAACTTGTAACGCGAAAATGCTTCTTCTGCACATTTTAATAAAAATGAGTTAACACCTTATTCCACCAATGGTTTCAATTGCAACCGAATTCAATGCATTTATCACAAAAAAGTTCAGAGTAGCTTCTAAGATTTTTTTTTGTAATTATAACTTCTTTAGTAAGTTATATTTGTATAGGTTGAAATTTGAATGAAATTAAGATAATATAATAAAGTGCATTATTTAAATTTACAATTTTTATTTTTATAGTTTGGTTCGAAATGATGAAACTAGACTATAGCTGGTCTATTTATAGGTTGAGCCAATGCCCTTCTCACACGACCCTGTGGGGCCAAAGACCTGTGTTCTTTCTCTATTAGCTAAAGTTACCTCTGCCACCAATCTGTCTTCTACGAACTAAGAATTTAGTAATATAGTTGAGAATAAATGTATAAAACTTAAAATATTACTTTTGTTGAAAGACACACAATAAGGTGGTGTGAAAACGGCCAAAAAAAAATGTTTGAAAATCTGTAAAACCCTGAACCAGGAATAGTGGCGAAATTTGGTAACATTAATTGTGTAAAAGTGAGAGACTGAAATATGAATGTGTTGTGGTTGCACAAATCGTACGATGTTATTAGTTTGAAAAAAAAAATCCTAATTTTATTATTTGCAAATTAATATTTTTCATTTGGAGGGCTTAAAAAATAATTTATAAAATTTTTGCTCATTTAGATTATTGTCTTGAGTCATCAATATTAAGAAACTATTTATTCGCCTCGTATCTTGGAAGTTGTTTCCTGGAGTTAATTCCAGATCTTATGAACCCCTCCCATCAATACGTTCCACTGCCACGCTTATTAGATTCACAGGAAGTGGGGTCTCACAATTTCAGTAGCGTTTGTATCTCTTCTTAAACTAGAATATAAGTTTTCATATAAATTAAATAATCCAGTACGAAGGATTGCTAAAGATTAGAATTTTTTTTAAATTTCGGCTACAAAAAACTTTAAAGATTTGTGAGACCTCAAGATGACGTAATATCTAAGATTTCGCCAATTTCCCGTATCAGAGATTCACAGATTCCCAAACTTTTCTTTCGCCCCACTCTAATATGTATTGCTTTATATGTATTCATAATGCCTACATTCTTAGCAGGTATTATAGCTAGTATCAACCATTTCTGCCAGCATACCCCCTTCACATAACCTTATCATAATCCAAATCAACAAGATCCGTCCCAACAAAATCCTCCCGCTAACATTTCGGTCCTACCTTTGAACCTTTACCTTTACTATAAGTTCTGTTGTAATAAGTTCGCTGATAACTGTTGCTGATAATTATACTCAAAATACTGAATTGTAATTTCTTTTTTGTTTGTCCTATAGATTAATTATTTATTTTTTCATTGTTTATGCATTTTTTTGTTTCCAGATTGCTTGTGTTTCGCCAGCAAGATCTAGTTTGACGGAAACAATGAGTACACTAAGATATGCTTCACGTGCAAAAAAAATCCGGAACAAACCAATTGTTATTATGGTAAGTAATATTTACGTATTTTTTCAATATATTTATGGCTATCATTATATTTATTATACTAAGCTATAAAGGGCAAACTCAGAATAAATAAATCCTAAAACATTTTATTGATTTATCTATATCTATACTATTATATAAAAGAACAAGCCATTTTTCGTTTGTGATCACTAACCGCAAAACTACTGAACCAAACTGTACCAAATTTTAACTACTTCATCTTCATGGTTCAAGTAAAGTTTTAGCTATAATGAAATTTAAAGATGTTTAATTAAGTTACCATAAAACAAAACGACAAATATGTGGTGTACAGTGAAGTTTGGTAATCCACCAATAGGTGGCAAAGGTAACAAAGATATGCTGTTATATAGAGCTAGAAATTTATGATAAAGTTTACTGTTTTTTATATGCGGCGTGACATGTGATCCCATTGAAGTTTAAACATCGACCGATATGTGGCTAGCACCATTCTGCAAGAGTTTGTAATAGTAAAACTATTGAACCCAACTGTACCAAATATTAACTACAACATCTTCAAAGCTCTCGGAAGGTTTATAATAATATATTTTACTATAATAATAATAAAATGTATAGTCTTGAGTGCCAGAAACGAGATTTGCCCAATTGTGATACACTTGTAAGGTTAAAAATTAAAACCCAACCAGATAAGTCGATCAAATTATTTATGCCAAATTAAAAATTATTGAAAAATCAAAATGTCGATCCCTTTCTTTTTAATATCGTGTGTAAAAATATGATTTATGTGGCATCAATTTTAAGCACTAATAATGCAGTCCATTATCCGCAAGAGTCTCTGTCCATTAATTTCTGCCTTTACGTTAACTTTAACCACCTAATTAATCCTATTTTAACCATGTTAAAAATTACTGCTATGCGTGAAAATATTATTGAAGTAATAATGCTCAATCGCATACATCAATACAAGATTTTTATCAATAAACAAATGAAAATCAATTATTAATTAAAATAATCTAATTTTTTTTTAATTACGGCGAAGCCGTGACGGGGATGCTAGTTTATTATATAGCTCGTTCATCCATCGTTTTAGTACGTTGTATATACATGGACTAAAAATTGAAGGACTTAGGGAGCGTTATAACTTCAAGAGATGAAGTGAGTAAAGAAATCAGGGAAAGAACAATACTTGGCATTAGGTGCTACTGGAACCTTAGCAAAAACAATAGGAGCTTCCTTAAAAGCCTTATAAAAAGAATATAAGTTATCAGACCATTTGTACTGAATGTGAGTGAAACCTGGACACTCAAAGCGAAAAATGAAGGCATTCTAATGTATTCAGAGACGGGATAAGAAAATTATGAGGAGAATATTTGGCTCTACTTAAAATGAAAATGTATGGAGGATTAGAAGCGACCAACGGCTAAATGACCAGTAAAAAGCTCCAGATTTAGTTAGTCGTATCAAACAACGAAGAATTAGATGGCTAGTTCATATTCAAAGGGTAGAATCCCATATAATGCAAAAATGATGTTACCTGGACATCTCTACAGAGGGAAGAGAGATAAAGAAGAAGATTCAGTTTACTTTGGAGAGAAGACTTTGATGCGGAACTGAAGAACCATGGTATGTGCAAATGGAGGAAGGTTTTGGTCTTCCAACTTCTTTTGACCAAGATTTACATGAACCGTAGCGCCATATTTGTTGTTTTGGTTGTACATACATTTACACTAATGAAAATCCCAACTTTTTGAACTGAAGTATCTCCTGAAAATTAAGAAAAACATTTCTAATGATTTTTGACTTATAACTGCTTTCCTTTGGATTTTATGGATTATTTTTTTATTTTCCGAAGAACGTTAAAGTTTCTAAAATTTCGATTTGCTAAACTTATTTTTATATTGAATAGTTATCGAAATAGTGTGCTTCAAAGTAATATTCCTGTAACTTTAATTTCGAACGGAAAATATTAAACTTTTTTTATCAACTGATTTTTATTTTCTTATGGTGCAGAATATTTGCCTCATCGAATAAGTGAAGCGTTTCGAAAAATATTTTCTTTAATTGAGTTTCTTTTTAAGTCTCTTTCACTATACCTTCCTGCGAATCCATATCCTGTATTTCTGTCTTTTACTTTATTCTTGCAATATTTACTACATATCCCTTTCTTTATTTTACCTTTTGCCTTGAAAATCAAGGTTAATTCTAACTATTTCCTTTTTAAAGGCATAACTCTTATTTATCTTTTATTTTCTTCAACATGTTTCGGAGCTCATACACTCAATCTTCAGAATAACTGTGATTTTCTCACATAGTCACATGTGCATGTACATGACATGTATATAGTATGGAATTATTTAAAATTGAATCTCCTTCAACAAAATAATTGATTGTTAATTCTAACATTAATAAATGACTGATAAAGAAAAACAATTATTTGTTTATAACCTTACTTCAATTGACAACGCTACCTAACGTATTTTTTTTTAAACAATGATTGGTGATAAAACTTAACCATATTACTCAAACTATTAGAACACCTTTTCTTATGTTAATTGATTATAATCCGATTAAATATATATTTTTTTTAGGACCCTCGAGAAGCGTTGATAATAAGTTTGAAGAGAGAAGTGGAAGCCCTTCAGAGCGAAAATGACCACCTGCGTGCAGCGCTGAGGTTGAGTGCTGATGCCATAGCTAACGGGCCCAGTCTTTCAGGTAAAAATTGACTTAGGAATTATATTTATTTGAAAAGATATTCAGTATTCATAGCTAATAAATGGTACGTTAGAGAAAAAAAAATTCATTACCTTCTCAGAACGACAATCAAAAGCCCGATGGATTCGTCCGTTTCAAGAGGGGGACCTAGAGTAGGGTTAATCTTTCAAATATATATATATATATATATATATATATATATATATATATATATATATATATATATATATAATATATATATATATATATATATATATATGAGCAATAATATTTTTCACAAGAGTTAAACAATTTTCAAGTTAGGATACGCCAACGATTTAATAGCGTGGCAATGTAAGAACAGGCACTAAAGAAGATATTGGTTATCTAAGTTAATGAGAAAAACTAATTGCATGGGAACTGGCAGTGCAATCAACAATCACGCATTACTCGAAATTGGCGCATATGTGTTTGGAAGAGTGGATTATTCTATATACTAATAGGATCCAAGGTAAACAGGCATTATGATGTCTCTCAAGAAATCAGCTGGAGTAAAGCAGTAAGGAGTAAGGAGTAGGCATGTCACTTCCAAAACCAGAAGCAAAAATCCTGGTTCGACCTCATATACTTGAAAACCAAGTTCTTAGAATCTTCAGAGCTGTTAGAGAAAGCAGAGTATGGAGGAGATGAGAAAACTCTGAGATACAAATGAAAAGCTGCTTGTAACTGCATCAGATTAGATGTTAGGATGACCTAGGGCAAGATGGTTGGACGGTGTTGAAACGAATGCAAGAACCTTACTGGACCTTACCGACACATGGAACTAGACCGTGTGTTGAGTCACATAACGCGCTGAAGCAAAAGACAGAGCTGGCGGAAGATGTTCCAGGAAGCCAAGACTCGCAAATAGGTTAACAGCTAACAGGCCATATATATATACATGTATATATTCGTGTGTCAGAATAATATCATTGAATGTAGATTTCTTAATTGCTAATAATTTAGCAAGTTTTCCTTCAGAGGGAAACATTTATACCTCAGTGACGAAAATTTAGCTGTCAGCGACCGTTAAAAGGACGTCCGTTGCAGAGGAGAAAAAATTCCCATACACTAGGCCTGAACATTTAAAAATTATCCGTTGAGGAGAGTTGTCCATTATGAAGGGTTTACTCTATTTAATTGCAATAATAAGTCAGCCTTTTAATGAATAAAATCTATTATATCTAAAATAGATATTATTCACTAGAATATAGAAATTTAGAAAATGAGGAAGAAGTAGGATTAGCAATATGCTTATCAAACCTCTATAAATTGGTTACCCTTTATCGTGGGAAAACCTTGGTGGCTGTGCATGGTTTCAGCCAAAAACTTATGTCACAATCGTTGGACTAGTAATAGAACGTCCTTACCTATCTAGTGAACCCTTGACTATTCTTAAGTACAGTTTTTTTTTTTTTTTTTTAATAAACATTCTTAAAATACTCTTTATTATGTCACAAATAAGCTTATGTTAAATGGTCTTAATCCTGGTCATATATCCATTCTTTCATCATGGAAACTCTGTACCTACACAATGCCACTAATTTGTAACTTCTATTCAATTGCTGATAATCCTCTGAGGCTTTTGAAATGTTGGTCACAGAATCCTCCGATAAAGAAATGTAATTCATTTTTAATGGAATCATCAATACACTTTTTAAAAAATTATGGAGTATTTAAGTCATTGTAGATGATTTTATTCTTAACATAATCGTAATATATTTTCTCTGATAAAACTTCAAATTAATCCACTCAACCAAATTTCTTTGAAAATAGTATAGATGCAATATTGAATTTTCCATAATATTATGCCTTAAAAGTTTTTCTTAGTAAATTATGCAGTTTATGAATGTTACACTAATTACAGATGAAGTAAACAAGTTCATTGGACTGAACAATGTCAAACTTGTTAGTTTATGAACAATAGAAAATAATTCTCTGTGAGATAAAACGTAGGTATTAGGTAATCAGAAGCTAAACATTTTGTTCAGGATAAAAAATTATTCATTTTTTTTAATTTATAAATCATTATTAGGATTTCTTTTTTGTGATGTTTATACATTTCTTTTCGACTAGTTTTGTCGATTATTCACCATTAATATAGTTCTATGGGTGTGCGCAGTAAGACTCATGAATTTCCGGCCTGAGGAGGAAGGAAAGATAAAAGAAAAAAATATATTGTCATTATTTTGTCAAAATATTCTCCTCTAAGCACTACACACTTAATACAACGCTTTGGCTACATTTCTATTCCATTAAAAAAATTATTTTCTTCTTTACTTGAAAATTCTACTTCCATAGCTGTTTTTTAGACTTCTTCGTCAAGTCTAAGCTGTTGGATGAATGAAATATTTCATGGAAATCAATTCTTTGTGAACCGACACTAAACCTTTCAATTCTTCTCGTAGCCTTACAATCCGAAAAGCTTCGAAAAATCCTCAATGCTCCTAATTCTGTCACAAATAAACTGACCCATAATGATCTAAACGTACCATTTTATCGCTGAATCGGTACAAACCAGACATCTATCCTTCCATGATAAACATCATAGCCACTCGAATCCACAAGTCTCCTAACTTGCTTCCCACTCGATTTCTGATTACCTACCAAGACGTTTGAAAAGAAAATGGCCAAGGGGCCTTCTAATGTAAAACAATGAGATTTGTAACTATCAGAAACAGTACCAATAGAATTTTTTAACTTTTATAACTATCATTGGAGTAGTCGGTTTCAATTTCAAATTCAGGAGGCCATGGTACAAAATTAATATTTTACAGGTCGAATTCATATGTAATGAGCCTTTAAACACCAGGAGAGGAATTTTATAGTCTAGAAATTTAAATAAATACAAAATATGTTTAAACTACCAAGGTATTTCAAATTATATATGAAGTACCCTGTCTCACATTCCCTTATAATTTAAAATATATGTTTAACATAACTTAACATGCTAACCTACTTTTATTTAATCACCCACAATCCCATTTATTTGATAAAAGAGACCATAAAAACTTAGTAATGTCCGAGAGTTATTATGGTTTCATATTTCAATAAACTATTGTCTCCACTTTCTTCCACTAACCGGCAGTACGAACTGGCAACGTAACTTCTAGTAGGTTGTTACAAAAGTCTTAAATATGCATTTTATATATTTATAAGTACATAATATATATGTAATGTAACATAATAGCTTTATTTCAGTTTACATATTTTAAACATTAATTAATACTACTCTCCGAAGTGCAGTCCATTGTTTTCAATTAGTTTCACCCATCTTTCTGTAATTGGATTTGATGCCCGGACCACTCCGAGTTGTGCGTTTATCAAAGATCTGAATTTTTCTAAAATGAGCCATTTATCTAAACAAACCATAATCTAATAACTCAATATCTGGGCTTTACTCCTTACAGTTCCGATGTGCAGAACTGATAAAAATGGTTTGGTTCCTGTTGGCCAAAGCGGGGCACTTTGCACTGAACAAGAAAATAACAAGAAATAGTCCAGTCAATAGACATATTGTATAGTGCATGAAATATGCGATTATTTTTTACCTCGGGGCTTAGTTAGGAGTAGTTAAAAAATAAACATATTAAATCTCCCTGCCCCTGGGGTGGGGGGGGGGAGGGTGCGCTAACGGTAGGGGGAGAGGAGAAGGTCTCATTTTGGGGGTTTTCTATTATATCTCGAAAACTGTGGACTCTAGAAAAATATGTTAGAAATATAAATTAAAGCTAATTAAATTTCCTCTAAAATTAATTTTATAAATATTTGTCGGACCTCCACCCGTTTTCGAGATATACGTTATTGAAAATCGATACTTTTCGTAAAAAAAAAATAATTTGTACCTCAGTTTTTGTCAAACATTTGCTTCTAGTGCCTTCCACGATCGTTTCTCAGAAAAAATGTCATAATCAAATTTGTAGAGCTGTAAATTCACTTAAATTTCATATATACGTTTCTGGCATTTGAAGCAATGCAATTCTGGCAATGTTTGACAAAAAGTGAGGTAAACATTATTTTTTTTCTCGATAATTATCGATTTTTAATAACGTATATCTCGAATATCGTTGAAAGTTCGACAAATATGTATATAAACAATTTTTTAGAAAATTGAATTTTCTTTAATTTTGATTTGTAGCATATTTTCCTAGAGTCCACCGTTTTCGAGATATAATCAAAAAAACCTTCTCCCCTTCCCCCCACCATAAGCTCACCCCCCACGGGCGGGGGCTTTTAGTATGTTTATCTCTATTTACTCCTAACGAAGGTGTGAAGTAAAAAATTATCGCATATTTCATGGACTCTACGTCCCTCATTTCAGCACTCATTGACTGTACTAAAACTCGGTCTAGCTGTTCACAGTAAATGTTTGAGTCCACCATCCGACCATCAGGGGTAAGTTCAAATTGCAAAACTCCTTCGAAATTCCACCAAAGTACCACTTCCAAAACGAACTAAAGAGTGGCAATATTTCAATGGATAACTGACTCCTATTCCACAATGTTCTTCAGAATTTGTGCTAAAACCTGTTTTCATGATATTTCATTTGCGTTTTAAAAATGTAAAAGACCATATAAAACCAATTCAAGTCACTAGGAATCAAATGATGAGTCAAAATAAACATTGGCATAAATAGTAGAAACAAAAACATTCTTATTTGATTAATTATGAGTGTTGGGACTGAGGGTTGTGTTCATGCAATAAGACGTTTCTAACTAACTGCCAGGTATAAAATTTTAATTATCTCAACAACATATGGGCGGCACATTAAGAATATTATGGATACATTTATTTGTGATATAATGAGGAGCATTGCGGATTTTTTGAAGGATTGGTAAGGAATAGTAAATGTTGGAGTATTCTACAGGGTGTCCTGAATTTAAATGGCAAAACTTCAGGAACTTATAGGGGACCGAAAAACTAAGACGAAATGCCCTTTAGAGATTTGCTCGTTTTTGCTTAGTTTTAGGGAAAATCGCAAAAAAAGAAACAAAACAAGTTTTCATTTTTATACTATTTATTTACATTTATATTTATGTTATGTTCTTTTTAATGTAAATATTGCTCAAAATGTTGTCCTCTTGCACCAATGCAAGCATTACATCTAGCGCTCACTTGATAAATTGCAGCTAAACATTGTTCTGATGATATTTGGTGCACTGCATCTATGATTCGGTCTCTTAATTGCTCTCTTGAGTTGATTGACACCGAATAAACTTTCTGCTTCAAGGTTCCCCATACGAAGAAATCTGGGTGGTTGGTGACCATTTTTTACCTGCTCCTGACCCTTTTTTACCTGCACCTAACACTTTTTTACTTGCACCTGACCCTTTTTTACCTGGTTCTGACCATTTTTTACCTGCACCTGACCCTGATTCTACCTGCCTCTAACCATTTTTTAACCTGGTTCGGACCAGTTTTTACCTGCCCTCGCCCTTTTTTACCTACCTCTTACCCTTTTTTACCTGCAACTGACCATTTTTTACCTGCCTCTGACCCTTCTACCTGCCCCTGACGCTTTTTTACCTGGTTCTGACCATTTTAACTGCCTCTGCCTATTTTTTTTATCTGGTTCTAACCCTTTTTTACCTCGCCCTGACCATTTTTACCTGCTCCTGACCCTTTTTTACCTGCACCTAACCCTTTTTTACCTGCACCTGACAATTTTTACCTGGTTCTGACCCTTTTTTTACCTGCCCCTGACACTTTTTTACCTGCACCTGAATATTTTTTACTTGGTTTTTACGATTTTTACCTGCCCCTGACCCTTTTTTACCTGGTTTTGACCATTTTATACCTAGATCTGACCCTTTTTTTACCTGACCCTGACCCTTTCTACCTACACTTAACAATTTTTTGCCTACTTCTGAACCTTTTTACCTGCAACTGACCCTTTTTTACCTGGTTCTGACCATTTTTAACCTGCACCTAACCCTTTTTTACTTGCACCTGACCCTTTTTTACCTGGTTCTGACCATTTTTTACCTGCACCTGACCCTGATTCTACCTGCCTCTAACCATTTTTTAACCTGGTTCGGACCAGTTTTTACCTGCCCTCGCCCTTTTTTACCTACCTCTTACCCTTTTTTACCTGCAACTGACCATTTTTTACCTGCCTCTGACCCTTCTACCTGCCCCTGACGCTTTTTTACCTGGTTCTGACCATTTTAACTGCCTCTGCCTATTTTATCTGGTTCTAACCCTTTTTTACCTCGCCCTGACCATTTTTACCTGCTCCTGACCCTTTTTTACCTGCACCTAACCCTTTTTTACCTGCACCTGACAATTTTTACCTGGTTCTGACCCTTTTTTTTACCTGCCCCTGACACTTTTTTACCTGCACCTGAATATTTTTTACTTGGTTTTTACGATTTTTACCTGCCCCTGACCCTTTTTTACCTGGTTTTGACCATTTTTCACCTGCCCCTGACCCTTTTTTACCTGCATCTGACCTTTTTTTACCTGCCCCTGACTATTTTTACCTGGTTCTGATCATTTTCTACCTACCCCTGACACTTTTTTACCTACCTCTGACCCTCTTATACCTGCCCCTGACCCTTTCTACCTGTCCATAACAATTTTTTACCTGCAACTGGCCTTTTTTTACCTGAACCTGACCATTTTTTACCTGGTTCTGATCATTTTTTTTTACCTGACCCTGACCCTTCTACCTGCCCCTGACGCTTTTTTACCTGGTTCTAATCATTTTACCTCTCTCTGACTATTTTTTTTGCCTGGTTCTGACCCTTTTTTACCTGCACCTGACCATTTTTGCCTAGTATGTACCATTTTTTACCTGACTCTGACCCTCTTTCTACCTGCCCCTGACTCTTTTTTACCTACCTCCAATCCTTTTTTACCTGAAACTGACCTTTTTTACCTGCCCCTGACCATTTTTTACCTGCATCTGACCCTTTTTTACCTGGTTCTGATCATTTTCTACCTGCCCCTGACCCTTTTTTACCTACCTTTGATCCTTTTTTACCTGCAACTGACCATATTTTACCTGCATCTGTCCCTTTTTTACCTGCCCCTGACCATTTTTACCTGGTTCTGATCATTTTTTACCTGGCTCTGACCGTTTTTTTACCTGCACCTGACCCTTTTTTACCTGGTTCTGACCATTTTTTACCTGCACAAGACCCTTTATTACCTGCCCTTGACCTTATTTTACCTGCACCTGACCATTTTATACCTAGATCTGACCCTTTTTTTACCTGACCCTGACCCTTTCTACCTACACTTAACAATTTTTTGCCTACTTCTAAACCTTTTTACCTGCAACTGACCCTTTTTTACCTGGTTCTGACCATTTTTAACCTGCACCTAACCCTTTTTTACCTGCCGCTGACCCTTTTTTACCTGCCGCTGACCATTTTTTACCTGCTCCTGATCCATTTTACCTGCATCTAAACCTTTTTTACCTGCACCTGACAATTTTTACCTGGTTCTTACCCTTTTTTTACCTGCCCCTGACACTTTTTTACCTGCACCTGAAAATTTTTACTTGTTTTTTACGATTTTTACCTACCCCTGACCCCTTTTACCTGCACCTAACCATTTTTTTATTTGCACCTGACCCTTTTGTTACCTGCACCTGACCATTTTTTACCTGACCCTGACCCTTCTACCTGCCCCTGACCATTTTTTACCTGGTTTGGACCATTTTTCACGTGCCCCAGACCCTTTTTTACCTACCTCTGACCCTCTTTTACTTGCCCCTGACCCTATCTACCTGTCCATAACAATTTTTTACCTGCAACTGACCTTTTTTTACCTGCACCTGACCATTTATATCTAGATCTGACCCTTTTTAACTGGTTCTGATCATTTTTTACCTGGCTCTGACCGTTTTTTTAACTGCCCCCGACGCTTTTTTACCTAGTTCTGACCATTTTTACCTGCCTCTGACCATTTTTTTACTTGGTTCTGACCCTTTTTACTTGCACCTGACCCTTTTTTAACTGCCTCTGACTCTTTTTTACCTGCCCCTGACCCTTTCTACCTGCCCATAACTAGTTTTTACCTGCTTCTGAACCCTTTTACCTGCACCTCACCCATTATTTACCTGGTTTTGACCATTTTGTAACTGCCCCTCACCGTTTTTTTAAAAATTTTTAGACATACAGCCATAAAATGTCCACCCTCAGCAATCAATTTGCACTTGTCTGCCAACTCAAAGCGGGGGCGTTTCAAAATGGCGACCACCGAATGGGGGTAGCAAATCAAAATATAATATTATTTGAAGATGATTTATTTAAAGCAAACAAGAAACTGCAAACCCCCTAAGTGACAAAAAACGCTGTCTGCCAAAATTTGGAGGGGGCGTCGCACCGGCAGACAGAATTCAAAATCCTCGTATTTTGAGTCCAAAAGTGGACCATTTGAAGACGATTTATTTGAACCACACAAGAAACTGCATACTTCCTAGATGACAAAAAACGTTGTCTGCCAAAATTAGGAGGTGGCTAAGCACCAGCAGACAAAATTCAAAATCCGCGTTTTTTCAGTCCAAAAGTGGACCATTTGAAGACGATTTATTTCAAGCATACAAGAAACTGCATGCTCACTAGATGACAAAAAACGTTGTCTGCCAAAATTTGGAGGGGGCTAAGCACCGGCAGACAAAATTCAAAACCCTTGTGAAGGCGTCACACCAGCTGACATTGTTCAAAACTCACATCCTTTTCTTCCAACAGTGAACTTTTTGAACATGATTTCCTTTTTTATTTGATTTATAAGTAGTTTTTCTCTAGAATGATTTGAGGAAATTATATTATATTGCTTCCTACGTATAATTGCTTGCTTCGTAAGACTTTATTATTGGCACTATTCATTTCTTTTTCTTTCATCTATAGTTTTCAAACGGTTTGGCCACCAATGATTTGCTAACTTGATGTAAGTAACTGGCTAAATTTCCTACCATACTACATATATGAAATTTATATAAAATCATGTAAAATACCCACGCCGGCATTTTTTGGTACATTTTTCGTTAAAACCTTAAAACTATTCGTTCGATCCAAAATTTATTTTTTTTCTACTGATAGCTGACTAAATTTGCAATCAGACGCCATATATTAAATTGATACAAAGTCATGTAAAATACCAATGCCAGCACACCAAAACCTCGTACTGTTGTGTAATCCAAGTTTTTTGGCACATTTTTTGCTATTACCCCAGAAATATTCTTCCGATCCAAAATTTATTTTTTTCAATGAAAGCTTACTAAATTTACAATCAAATCAAATTATATAATGATGAATGAATCCCGCAAAATACCCACGCCAGCCCACTGTAACATGTAAAATTGTTTTGTTTTTACCAAAAGATACACATTTAGCCTGCTGGCATGGATTTCAATTAAATATTCATGTATAGAATGTGATATCAAATTTAGTCAAATTTCAGTTGAAAAAAGTAAATTTTGGTTTAGACAAATTGTTTTGGACTAATATCGAAAAATAATCTAAATAATTTGTATTTAACAACAGAACTTGTTTTTAGCGTGCTGGCACGGGTATTTTACAGAGCTTGATCAAAGTTTTATGTATGGGGTTTGATTGCAAATTTAGTCAGCTATCAGTTGAGAAAAAATAAATTTTGGATTGGACGAGTAGTTTTGGGGTTATAATGAAAAATGTACCAAAAAACTTAGATTTTACAACAGTTCGGGGTTTTAGCGTGCTGGCACGGGAACTTTACATGACTTTATATAAATTTCATATATGAGATCTGATAGAAAATTTAGCCAGCTATCAATTAAAAGAATAAATAAATTTTGGATCGGACGAATAGTTTTGGTGTTATAACGAAATATGTGCCAAAAACTTTAACTTTACAATAGTACGGATTTTTAGCGTGCTGGCATGGGTATTTTAAATAACTTTATATACATTATATAGATAAATTATATTATATTATACAAATAAATTTTATGTATAATGTCTGAAAGGAAATTTAGTCAGCTATCAGTTGAAAAAAATAAATTTTGGATTAGAGTTATAACCGACAACGGAAAAGTACCAACTGCTTCTTTTCACGAAGAAGTGCGACTTATATGAAGTTAGTCAATCTTTGGTGGCCAAACCGCTCTAAGACTATTCATCTGAGAACAAAATGACTATTACAAAATTTGTTGCAAAGTTGATTTGCTTGAATAACGTATAATAGAACACAAAATATACTAAAAGTAACGATTTCCGAACTTCTAAGAAATACTATTTTCAACTCCTTTCCCCCACTGTCATTTTTGCGGCACTCACCTTTATTGGAAAATTCATAAATTTTCATTCATAACAGTGGAAAGGTTACACCCATGCATTACAAAAAAGGGGTGAAATAACTCGGTATGTTTTCCTATCGGGCTCTTGGTCTATCATTTTACAAATCAATTAACTGGACTACTATACAAGTTTTATACGAATTTTGTTCCAGGATAGTACATATTTCATAACTTTATAAGTTGAAATATTATTCTTTTTTAATTATGTGGCCGGTATTTATATGATTACTGTTCATATATATTAATTGGTATTTTTTACATTAAAATTTTAAAACAAGATTATTTTATATTAAAATAATTATATTGTACCATACGTAGGAAGCAACATAATATAATTTCCTTAAATTATTCTAGAGAAAAACTACTTATAAATCAAATAAAAAAGGAAATCATGTTCAAAAAGTTCAGTTCACGACAAGTTCAGTTGGACGAAAAGGATGTGAGTTTTGAACAATGTCAGCCGGTGTGACGCCTTCACAAGGGTTTTGAATTTTGTCTGCCGGTGCTTAGCCCCCTCCAAATTTTGGCAGACAACGTTTTTTGTCATCTATGGAGTATGCAGTTTCTTGTGTGCTTCAAATAAATCATCTTCAAATTGTCCACTTTTGGACTGAAAAAACGCGGATTTTGAATTTTGTCTGCCGGTGCTTAGCCACCTCCTAATTTTGGCAGACAACGTTTTTTGTCATCTAGGAAGTATGCAGTTTCTTGTGTGCTTCAAATAAATCGTCTTCAAATTGTCAACTTTTGGACTGAAAAAACGCGGATTTTGAATTTTGTCTGCCGGTGCGACGCCCCCTCGAAATTTTGGCAGACAACGTTTTTTGTCATCTAGTGAGCATGCAGTTTCTTGTATTCTTGAAATAAATCGTCTTCAAATGGTCCACTTTTGGACTGAAAAACGCGGATTTTGAATTTTGTCTGCCGGTGCGACGCCCCCTCCAAATTTTGGCAGACAACGTTTTTTGTCATCTAGTGAGCATGCAGTTTCTTGTATGCTTGAAATAAATCGTCTTCAAATGGTCCACTTTTGGACTGAAAAAAACGCGGATTTTGAATTTTGTCTGCCGGTGCGACGCCACCTCCTAATTTTGGCAGACAACGTTTTTTGTCATCTAGTGAGCATGCAGTTTCTTGTATGCTTGAAATAAATCGTCTTCAAATGGTCCACTTTTGGACTGAAAAAACGCGGATTTTGAATTTTGTCTGCCGGTGCGACGCCCCCTCCTAATTTTGGCAGACAACGTTTTTTGTCATCTAGGAAGTATGCAGTTTCTTGTGTGCTTCAAATAAATCATCTTCAAATTGTCAACTTTTGGACTGAAAAACGCGGATTTTGAATTTTGTCTGCCGGTGCGACGCCCCCTCCAAATTTTGGCAGACAACGTTTTTTGTCATCTAGTGAGCATGCAGTTTCTTGTATGCTTGAAATAAATCGTCTTCAAATGGTCCACTTTTGGACTGAAAAACGTGGATTTTGAATTTTGTCTGCCGGTGCGACGCCCCCTCCAAATTTTGGCAGACGTTTTTTGTCATCTAGTGAGCATGCAGTTTCTTGTATGCTTGAAATAAATCGTCTTCAAATGGTCCACTTTTGGACTGAAAAAACGCGGATTTTGAATTTTGTCTGCCGGTGCGACGCCACCTCCTAATTTTGGCAGACAACGTTTTTTGTCATCTAGTGAGCATGCAGTTTCTTGTGTGCTTGAAATAAATCGTCTTCAAATGGTGCACTTTTGGACTGAAAAACGCGGATTTTGAATTTGTCTGCCGGTGCGACGCCCCCTCCAAATTTTGGCAGACAACGTTTTTTGTCACCTAGGGGGTTTGCAGTTTCTTGTTTGCTTTAAATAAATCATCTTCAAATAATACCATATTTTGATATTTGCTACCCCCTTTCGGAGGTCGCCATTTTGAAACGCCCCCGCTTTGAGTTGGCAGACAAGTGCAAATTGATTGCTGAGGGTGGACATTTAATGGCTGTATGTCTAAAAGTTTTCTTCAAATAAGTCATGAAATTTGGCCTCGGCTCTTGGACTATCAACATTAGAATATGCATGCGGCATTGTGGCTGACGCTATTCAGACAAAAATATCTGAGTAACTGACTGAAGACTGATTTAGGAATTATAATCCTAGAAGGAAGCCAAAATGTAAACAAATAAAAGAATGTAAAGGATAACATTAAGTGTTAGTAGTAGCCTGACGAACTTTGAAAGGTGATAATCGCTACCTGTAACAATTTTGTTTTGTTTCTTTTTTTTTGCGATTTTCTCAAAAACCAAACAAAAACGAGCAAATCTCTAAAGAGCTTTTTGTCTTAGTTTTTCGGTCCCCTATAAGTTCCTGAAGTTTTGCCATTTAAATTCGGAACACCCTGTATAACGGCGAGTAGTATCGTCACAATATATTAAAATATAAATTTAATACAGTTTGGAATCCATTTCTTCATTAATTTGAAATAAAAATGATTTGGTTATCCTGTTTTTCAGCAAGTAGAGTTCATCTCAACACGCCGCTAAAAGTCGACTTCGATCATCTTTCTCAAATGGAAAAATCAGAAATGGTAGAACTCGTAAAGCACTATTCCAATGAGAACAATGCATTAAGAAAAGAAAACTCAGAGCTCTTCGCAGTTCGAGATCTCCTGATAAGGGATCAAGAGCTGGTCTGCAGAGAAAACGAAAGGCTATTGAAGAAGCTGGAAGATGTCAATTCGTAAGTAATATTGTATTTTTATAATAAAATATAGCTTTATAAAATAAAACAAATATTGAATTATAAAATTTTAATACGTTTGTTAAAAACAAATGAGTTTAATTAGTTCCTACGCAAATTTAAAAAAGTAATTCCAAGAGATTTCAAATCTATTTGGTTTAAAAAGAAAAGAGGTTTTCACACTCAAATTACTTTCTCTCTTCTCTTCTACTCAGACTTTTGAACATTGCTTTCTAATAAAGCAAAGTTTCCTTTAAGATTTTTCTTCATCAATTAAATGTGAAGATTACGACTGCATTAACATGTTATTTACTTGTAAAGCAACTAACCAAGCAGGTCCCGAGGCTATGTTCTTTTCAGAAGACTCTGAAATCTAGAATCAATTGGAAGCAAATTGAGAGACTAGTGGATTTAAATGGTTATGTAGTTTACTATGGAAGGATAGGTATCTGGTTTGGGCTAAATCAGTAACTCATGAAACATTAAGGTCTTTATAGATAAATTTATTTGTTACAAAGTAAGTTTGAGAATTTTGAATTATAAAGATTAGAAACAAAATGAAATGGATAGTTTTTTGGAAAACCCAGTGTATCCACATAGGTCTGATTACTGTCATATAAATTAGAATTTTGTAAAGTTTTGAATGTTTGTCTAGTAAATGTTGAAGAAGCCGAAAAATACGAACTATTCCTTGTCCTTTTAGTTTTGTAGGTTGATTCGTAGTTAGATGTTTGTCCTGATGGAGTACAAGGTAGTGGATATGTTTAACAGGGAACAGTAGAATATTTTATAATACAACGTTCTACTGTCGTATGGGAAGTCTTAGGTTTATTACGAAGGGTTATTTGATGAGATTTATTTTAATACTCCAACTTCGATAGCATTCTTGAAGGTTGTTGATTGGAGTGTTTAGGATGCTATGAAGTCTCTGGTTAGGACGGTGCAAGGATGAGTAGGGTTGTCAGCTCTATAAACCGTGTGGGGATGGGACCAGGGATACTTCCTTGAGGAACTCCGGCAGACTTAGTGCCTTCAGTGTTAGATACAGATTGATAGAACTGAGCAAGTAAAGACGATGGATATAGAGAGAGCAGACATAGACGTACATCGCTGGGCAGGTCTTGACTTGTTTGAAGGTAGTGGATTAAGATCATTATTAGGTGACTCTTGTAAAACAAAAGGTTGTTGATCGACTGCAAAGCCAATGAGTAAGAGTAAATATTTGTGGGATGTTTTTCTCGACAAAGGTCGAAATAAAACAAAACACTAACGCTCATAACCTGGACGTATGTTATATCTTTTAAATATTTATTTGCATATATATTTCATAATGTGTATATATAATGTATATAATTTATTTTTCAGCGGATCCGTGTAATTTTTTCTAAATTATATTGATATTAATAATAATTCATAACCAACCTGATGTTTTTTTTTTTATTGTTTTTACACAAAATTATAGTCAAAATTTAATTTCAATGGGCCCTATTTATGAATGGTGTATGTGTGATTTTATAAATTTTCTAAATTTAATTTTTCAAAAATAGTGATAACAATCGCACTATTTTCTTTGTTTTGTTTTTTTTTTAGATTACCGAATCAAGCACCCGAAACCATGAAAATCCTTAATAAGGCCCTCGTTCATAGACTGAAGAATTTATGACGAAAAAAAAAATATAAAATTAAATAATGTTGAAATAATTTGTTTTTTTAATGAGTTAAAAATCTTATGTACCATTTATATTTTTATTCTAAATAAACAATAAAAAAAATCATTTTAGAGTTTGTATTCGATCTCCTATTATTCCTGCAAGGCCAGCAGCTTCAGCAGAAATGTTAAATTCTTCGTTATCTTCTACGGACACGGAAGGAAGTCAGATTTGGATAAACCCAAACTCGCAAACGACAGGTTCTTTACAGGATTTGAGATCGCATCAGGTATGCATTCATTTATCCATAAGAAAATTTACATTTAGTAGAGGTAGCATGGGTCAATTGAATTAATTTATTATTATATGGTAAGGGCTTTTATTGAATTTCACTCTGCAGATGTTTGTCTTGTTTTCTTAACAACTATGTAATTCTAAATTATCCTCTAAGTTGATTAACATTTGTTTATATATTCAATGAATAAGAACAGGTAATATTGTAGCATGTAAATATCTCTATGCATTTAACTACATTCTCCTATCGATTGATAACTACATTTTTTTGCATTGTGGAACAGAAATAGCTGTTTTGAAGCTCTTATAATGTTTATTTAATGGAGTTATAAACAAGTGGAGAGGGCTTACCTCTCAATCACTGAGGCCGTAACTGACTAAACGCAGCCATTTTGAATTGTACTATATAGTCAACATATCAGCCGTTTTTCAGTTCATTTCGGTTTCTTAGGCTTTAATCGGGGATTTTATTATATTTAATGCGTTATTTTCCCATATAATAATGGGGAGATACCCTAGCCTAAATGGAATACAAATCACTAGTTGTGGCAAAGTGGGCGTGGCCGGTAGGTGTTTTGGCCTCACACCTCACTAAAGAAAATACGAGAAGGGCCTCTCCGTATGTCTTAATACTCCATGGTTTATTTCTTATAATTTTGATCGAGTTAGTTAAACATCGATTCGGTTACTATATCAAAACACGATCCATCCTTGCTCCCGCCCAAAATACCTTTTTCTTAATTGTGACCTTCCGATTTAGATCGATGTTTTCGTCGCAACTTTTCGAGGTCAAAGGTTATTCTCCTATTTCCCGCACAAAGACTAAATCCATTTTGAAACTAATGAATGATTAAACGTTCTGTTACTCTCTCTTACATTTGAAAAGAAAATATCAGTATAGCATACTGGAAAATACAATGCAGGTTGAAACTATAGAATTGAAAGTTTATATTTAGGGTTATAGGAAACAGCTATCGATGAATCTGAAATTCGAAGTGAAGTTGCTCAATAGATATGTCTGTGTTGTGCGGGTTTTAGGAATTTGGTGGAGTTCTGGTTCGATGTCGTTACTATCGACTCTATTCAGAGAGAGTTTGATTTTTACTTAAACGTAACCTGAAATTCGGTGGCGTGCCTTCATGGAATGTCGCTCTCCCCCACCACAATCATGAAATATCGCTCTTCTTACAATATAACTACATACTATCATTCATAGACAATCAATTTTTTTTAAATATATGAGAAATATGATGAACTGTTTTTGAAGTTATTTTAAGTGTTCCAAATTTAATTGAAAACAACCTATTATTAGAAAAGCTCTCAACAAAATTTTGTGAGAACATGGGTGTAAAATATAATTCGTTATCATTAAAATATAATATAAAAAGTTATCACTTATTTTGTGGTTGATCCATGGAATATAACTCGATCCTCTCACTCCGAATAGAATAAATTATTAACCTGAAAAATAACCTCTTCTTCCTGCTGTTGAAGTACATAAGGATGGTAACCACAAAAAAAAAAAAAAAATTATTTCAAAAACAATGTTTTAAAAAATGAATTAAAAAAAAAAAAAAAAGTTATATCAACGTCTTAGTCTTATTTTATCTTATTATAATCTATTTAAAACTATCCCAAGTTTTTTATCACTTATGAACTTCGATATATGACTTCTTAATATTTTTATTTTTTATTTTCACATGTTCAGAATTACGGGAGATCGGCATACAGCGAAGATAACATGAGGCGAAGTAAGATACCATTGGCCATCGAAAAAGAACTGGACAAGAGACAGATTGGAGTTAGGAATTTTTAGCTATTATTTGTTATTATTTTATTTGTAAATATATATAATTTTCACTCAATGAAAAAATTATTTTATTTCTTTATTTTATTATCATTCTATTAGGAATATTTGAAGACAAATCACTCAAACTAGTCATAGTTATATAAATGTAATTATAAAAAACTAATAAATTATATTTTCAATAAATACATGTTGATATAAATGTAAATAAAAACAAATTAAAAATGTTACATATTATTACCTTTTTCCACTTATTTTTAGTTTGTATAGTTTGAAATATTGAAAGGTGAAGCGATGGTGTTTTACATGCGAACTGCATCTCGAAAAATATAAAACTTAATAGAAGCCTTAATAATGCAAGAAAATACTTTTCCACTAGAGATTTCTCATTTATTTTAATATAAAAACGTTTAAATTTCTCGTAAAAAAGGAGGGACAAAAGGTAAAGTAATGAAAAATATCTTCCATGTCTGACAACTGTTATTGTTATTTATAGCACCCTAGAACTTGTAGTTAAGAAATCAAAACCTTATGATGCATTTTTAAGCACATTTAGTTTAAAGGGGCCCACACACTATCAACCTGGCCGTCAACAGTGTTGAGGTTGTTGCCCACACACTAGAATTTCAACCGTCAACCAGCCCACAGACGCTCAACACCGTCTTCAACATTGCAAGATGTCAACCTTGTCGACAACTTGCAATGTTGAAGACGGTGTTGAGCGTCTGTGGGCTGGTTGACGGTTGAAATTCTAGTGTGTGGGCATCAACCTCAACACTGTTGACGATCAGGTTAATAGTATGTGGGCCTAAATTTTAATTTAAAATAAATTATTTTAAAACATTTTTACTAATCAAAAGACGATCAATTACTCTTGATAAATTTCTGTTTAGTGTTGTTAATTTTCATTCCTGCTGTATTTTTAGTTGATTCCCAAGCTAACTGGCAATAAGCACCAATAATCCTACCGACTGCTTACGCACTGTTAAATGTCGCACGGCACTAGTACAGCTCATCAAGATTGGATGGAACACTGTGCTGCAGTGGATCTCCAGCCATGTAGGAATAACTGGAAATGACAAGGGCGATGAGCTTGCCAAAAAAGGTGCTAAATCTGTCCGGCCCTCAGTTGTCATGACCTTACGAGCAGCAAAGAACATAATCAACAGCACCATCGATGCCTATCAGTAACGTCTGCCCCCTTTGCAACCTAGACAAGATGGATAGCGATCACCTGAAGACCTGTCCAGAACTTGCTGACGTTCTACCTGATCCTGCCAAGCGTTACTGGGAGGCTCGACGTCGAATTACCGAGAGGCTAAAGACTGGCGTTGGATTAAAAAAAAAAATTCTTAATACTATTTACAATCTATATTATTAATAATTTCTGAAAACGCAAAGGATGGTCAATAGGTGAGATAGATGAAGAATAGATCTCTGGAGAATATGTAGAATCATAACACAGCTCCAACAAATTTAAAACCACTCCCCTCAATCAACTGTAGTAATGCCCCTGCCTACATGTTTTCAGAGCTTCCTGAGCAATTTAGTTAATCAGAGTAGCTCTTTTACATTGAAGTAGACTAAAAACTAAATGACATATTACATAGAACTGCCCAAAAAAAACTCATATGCAAAAAAAAAAAAAAACTTTTGAGCAAAAAACTTTTATAGCAATCCCACTGCTACCTTGGTGTGTAAGTGACATAACTCTGCATACAAACTTTAGATTACTACCATACCATCAAACAACAAATAGATTCCTTCTTAATTACATGGAGAATAAATAGCCAATTGTTTCAGAAACTATAATTGTAGTAACTGATGCAATTACGTAAAATTTATTACATTACTTGAGTTCACGATTATTTTTTTTTTTTTTTAACTAGTTTCTATTTATCACCAATAATTTATCCTTTAAGTTATATCCATTAAAAGTCACCTATTGTGACCTGAAACGGCTCCCCTACTTTCTATGGGAACCAACATCTAGGGCCTGTTTATAGATTGGTTGACGTAATACTAAATTTTGATTTAGAATCATTATATTGAATTAAAAGCCTAAAAAAAAAAAAAAAAATATATTAATAATGTTTTTAGGTCATCTATATTAAAATTAATATATATATATATATATATATATATATATATATATATATATATATATATATATATAGTCCAAGAGCCGAGGCCAAATTTCGTGACTTATTTGAAGAAAAATTTTAGACATACAGCCATAAAATGTCCACCCTCAGCAATCAATTTGCACTTGTCTGCCAACTCAAAGCGGGGGCGTTTCAAAATGGCGACCACCGAAAGGGGGTAGCAAATATCAAAATATAATATTATTTGAAGATGAATTATTTAAAGCAAACAAGAAACTGCAAACCCGCTAGGTGCCAAAAAACGCTGTCTGCCAAAATTTGGAGGGGGCGTCGCACCGGCAGACAGAATTCAAAATCCTCGTTTTTTAAGTCCAAAAGTGGACCATTTGAAGACGATTTATTTCAAGCATACAAGAAACTGCATGGTCACTAGATGACAAAAAACGTTGTCTGCCAAAATTTGCAGGGGGCCCCGCACCGGCAGACAAAATTCAAAATCCGCGTTTTTTCAGTCCAAAAGTTGACAATTTGAAAACAATTTATTTGAAACACACAAGAAACTGCATGCTCACTAGATGACAAAAAACGTTGTCTGCCAAAATTTGGAGGGGGCGTCGCACCGGCAGACAAAATTCAAAATCCGCGTTTTTCAGTCCAAAAGTTGACAATTTGAAGCACACAAGAAATTGCATACTTCCTAGATGTCAAAAAACGTTGTCTGCCAAAATTTGGAGGGGGCTAAGCACCGGCAGACAAAATTCAAAATCCGCGTTTTTTCAATCCAAAAGTTGACAATTTGAAGACGATTTATTTGAAGCACACAAGAAACTGCATACTCCATAGATGACAAAAAACGTTGTCTGCCAAAATTTGGAGGGGGCTAAGCACCGGCAGACAGAATTCAAAACCCTTGTGAAGGCGTCACACCGGCAGACATTGTTCAAAACTCACATCCTTTTCGTCCAACTGAACTTGTCGTGAACTGAACTTTTTGAACATGATTTCCTTTTTTATTTGATTTATAAGTAGTTTTTCTCTAGAATAATTTAAGGAAATTATATTATGTTGCTTCCTACGTATGGTACAATATAATTATTTTAATATAAAATAATCTTGTTTAAAAATTTTAATGTTAAAAATACCAATTAATATATATGAACAGTAATAATATAAATAACGGCGATATAATTAATAAATGAATAATATTTCAACTTATAAAGTTATGAAATATGTACTATCCTGGAACAAAATACGTGGAAAAAATGTAGTTCTTCGTAAACCTATGTTCTTAGTCGTTTGATCGAATAACTCGGAAACCGTTCCTATTAGTATATTTTGAGCTATGTACATCATGAAGCAAATCAAATTTGCAAGAAATTTGGCGCTATTCATTTCTTTTTCTCTCTTCTATAGTTTTCAAACGGTTTGGCCACCAATGATTGACTAACTTGTGGTAAGTAACTGGCTAAATTTCCTACCATACTACATATATGAAATTTATATAAAGTCATGTAAAATACCCACGCCAGAATTTTTGGTACATTTTTCGTTAAAACCTTAAAACTATTCGTTCGATCCAAAATTTATTTTTCTCAGCTGATAGACGACTAAATTTTCAATCAGGCCCATATATTAAATTGATATAAAGTCTTGAAAAATACCAATCCCAGCACATCAAAACCTTGTACTGGTGTGAAATCCAAGTTTTTTGGCACATTTTTCGTTATTACCCCAAAAATTTTCTTCCGATCCAAAATTTATTTTTCTCAACTAATAGCTGACTAAATTTCCAATCAGACCCATATATTAAATTGATATAAAGTCACGTAAAATACCATTCATCATTATATAATTTGATTTGATTGTAAATTTAGTAAGCTTTTAATTGAAAAAAATAAATTTTGGATAAAACAAATAGTTTGGGGGTTATAGAGAAAAATGTGCCAAAAAACTTGGATTTCACAACAGTACAAGGTTTTGGTGTGCTGGCATTGGTATTTTACGTGACTTTATATCAATTTAATATATGGGTCTGATTGGAAATTTAGTCAGCTATTAGTTGAGAAAAATAAATATTGGATCGGAAGAATAGTTTTCGGGTAATAACGAAAAATGTGCCAAAAAACTTGGATTTCACAACAATACGAGGTTTTATTGTGCTGGCACTGGTATTTTACATGACTTTATATCAATTTAATATATGGGTCTGATTGGAAATTTAGTCAGCTATTAGTTGAGAAAAATAAATTTTCTTGTTTTTGTTTACTTGTTTTTAGCGTGCTGGCACGGGTATTTTACAGAGCTTGATAAAAGTTTTATGTATGGGATCTGATTGCAAATTTAGTCAGCTATCAGTTGAGAAAAATAAATTTTGGATTGGACGAGTAGTTTTGGGGTTATAATGAAAAATGTACCAAAAAACTTGGATTTTACAATAGTTCGGGGTTTTAGCGTGATGGCATAGGAACTTTACATGACTTTATATAAATTTCATATATGAGGTCTGATTGCAAATTTAGTCAGCTATCAGTTGAGAAAAATAAATTTTCTTGTTTTTGTTTACTTGTTTTTAGCGTGCTGGCACGGGTATTTTACAGAGCTTGATAAAAGTTTTATGTATGGGATCTGATTGCAAATTTAGTCAGCTATCAGTTGAGAAAAATAAATTTTGGATTGGACGAGTAGTTTTGGGGTAATAACGAAAAATGTGCCAAAAAACTTGGATTTCACACCAGTTACAAGGTTTTGATGTGCTAGCATTGGTATTTTACGTGACTTTATATCAATTTAATATATGGGTCTGATTGGAAATTTAGTCAGCTATCAGTTGAGAAAAATAAATTTTCTTGTTTTTGTTTACTTGTTTTTAGCGTGCTGGCACGGGTATTTTACAGAGCTTGATAAAAGTTTTATGTATGGGATCTGATTGCAAATTTAGTCAGCTATCAGTTGAGAAAAATAAATTTTGGATTGGACGAGTAGTTTTGGGGTAATAACGAAATATGTGCTAAAAACTTTAACTTTACAATAGTACGGATTTTTAGCGTGCTGGCATGGGTATTTTCAATAATTTTATATACATTATATAAATAAATTATATTATATTATACAAATAAATTTTATGTATAATGTCTGAAAGGAAATTTTCATCAGTTGAAAAAAATAAATTTTGGATTAGAGTTATAACCGACAACAGAAAAGTACCAACTGCTTGTTTTCACCAAGAAGTGCGACTTATATGAAGTTAGTCAATCTTTGGTGGCCAAACCGCTCTAAAACTATTGATCTGAGAACAAAATGACTATTACAAAATTTGTTGCAAAGTTGATTTGCTTGAATAACGTATAATAGAACACAAAATATACTAAAAGTAACGATTTCCGAACTTCTAAGAAATACTATTTTCAATTCCTTTCCCCCACTGTCATTTTTGCGGCACTCACCTTTATTGGAAAATTCATAAATTTTCATTCATAACAGTGGAAAGGTTACACCCATGCATTACAAAAAAAGGGGTGAAATAACTCGGTATGTTTTCCTATCGGGCTCTTGGTCTATCATTTTACAAATCAATTAACTGGACTACTATACAAGTTTTATACGAATTTTGTTCCAGGATAGTACATATTTTATAACTTTATAAGTTGAAATATTATTATTTTTTAATTATGTGGCCGGTATTTATATTATTACTGTTCATATATATTAATTGGTATTTTTTACATTAAAATTTTAAAACAAGATTATTTTATATTAAAATAATTTTATTGTACCATACGTAGAAAGCAATATAATAAAACTTCCTCAAATCATTCTATAGAAAAACTACTTATAAATCAAATAAAAAAGGAAATCATGTTCAAAAAGTTCACTGTTGGACGAAAAGGATGTGAGTTTTGAACAATGTCAGCCGGTGTGACGCCTTCACAAGGATTTAGAATCTTGTCTGCCGGTGCTTAGCCCCCTCCTAATTTTGGCAGACAACGTTTTTTGTCATCTAGGGAGTATGCAGTTTCTTGTGTGCTTCAAATAAATCGTCTTCTAATTGTCAACTTTTGGATTGAAAAAACGCGAATTTTGAATTTTGTCTGCCGGTGCTTAGCCCCCTCCAAATTTTGGCAGACAACATTTTTTGACATCTAGGAAGTATGCAGTTTCTTGTGTGCTTCAAATAAATCGTCTTCAAATTGTCAACTTTTGGACTGAAAAACGCGGATTTTGAATTTTGTCTGCCGGTGCGACGCCCCCTCCAAATTTTGGCAGACAACGTTTTTTGTCATCTAGTGAGCATGCAGTTTCTTGTGTGCTTGAAATAAATCGTCTTCAAATGGTCCACTTTTGGACTGAAAAAACGCGGATTTTGAATTTTGTCTGCCGGTGCGACCCCCCCCCTCCAAATTTTGGCAGACAACGTTTTTTGTGACCTAGGGGGTTTGCAATTTCTTGTTTGCTTTAAATAAATCATCTTCAAATAATACCATATTTTGATATTTGCTACCCCCTTTGGAGGTCGCCATTTTGAAACGCCCCCGCTTTGAGTTGGCAGACAAGTGCAAATTGATTGCTGAGGGTGGACATTAAATGGCTGTATGTCTAAAAGTTTTCTTCAAATAAGTCATGAAATTTGGCCTCGGCTCTTGGACTAATATATATATATATATATATATATATATATATATATATATATATATATATATATATATATATATATATATATTTATTTATTTTATTTTTTAACCTCTTGTGCGTGGAGCAACTGATTTATGATTCATCATTTGACCATTATAACATGTCATTTGTATTCTTGATATTGGACAACTCCCCTTAAACTATAAATAGAATAATACTCGGTAAATAAATATAAACTGTACATTAATAGCACATCCCTAATTCTTTAAGGGATTTATTTTGTTTTTTTCAAACAATTATTATGAAATTGAGATAACCCCTGTAGAATTTATTTATGCCTACCGAAATTAGGATTCAAAATCAGAAGATTGCTTTATTACACCAGAAGCAAACCCCTTCCTCATTTAACAAAAAAAAATACATGATGTAATAAAATAAAACAAATGTAAAGTAAAGTATGTATTATAATAACACAAAAACAACAAATAAATTATAGCCTCAACTTCATAATTCATAATGATTTAATTAATATCATAATTCATGATGAAACGACTCCCCTACTTTCTATGGGAACCAACATCTAAGGCCTGTTTATAGATTGGTTGACGTAATACTAAATTTTGATTTAGAATTCATTATATTGAATTAAAAGCCTAAAAAAAAAAAAATAATAATAATAATGTTTTTAGGTCATCTATATTAAAATTATATATATATATTTATTTTTTAACCTCTTGTGCGTGGAGCAACTGATTTATGATTCATCATTTGACCATTATAACATGTCATTTGTATTCTTGATATTGGACAACTCCCCTTAAACTATAAATAGAATAATACTCGGTAAATAAATATAAACTGTACATTAATAGCACATCCCTAATTCTTTAAAGGATTTTTTTTTTTTTTCAAACAATTATTATGAAATTGAGATAACCCCTGTAGAATTTATTTATGCCTACCGAAATTAGGATTCAAAATCAGAAGACTGCTTTATTACACCAGAAGCAAACCCCTTCCTCATTTAACAAAAAAAAATACATGAAGTAATAAAATAAAACAAATTTAAAGTAAAGTATGTATTATAATAACACAAAAACAACAAATAAATTATAGTCTCAACTTCATAATTTATAATGATTTTATTCACTGTATAATAGGAATTAGGCACTTCTTAGGCGTCTTCATGCTTTATTTTTATACTTATTATTAGTGCAAAGTATTGCTTTTTAATATAGATTGAGGTTCTGAGAAGAGAACATCAACATTAAACTACAACTAAAACATAATCCTTAAAGATGGTTTTTTAAATATGTTAATGAGGTAAGAGTCAGTATACACTGACATTATCCAAATCCTTTTTTCAGGTGTAATATTTCCGCAGTAAAAAAATAAAATTATTACTATTAAACAAGGACAGTTAGACAGTAATTTTTTTTTTTTAATTTACAGTTGTAAAGAATATAAATACAAACCTGTCTTCAACACTAAAAATGAATCATATTGAAAAAAAAAAAAAAAAAAAAAAAAATCTGTAGAAACTATTCATGTAAAGTATATATAATCACATTATCATCATATAGTATACAAAATGGTGAAGAGAGTAGTTAAAATGGCTAATTAATCTGTTGTTTTTATTTTAACAAATGATAACTTGAGAGATTTTCCTGTTTTGATTTTTTTTTTTTTTAGGAAATTGTTTTCACAAAAAAAAAAAAAAAAATAAAAAATAAAAAAAAAAAAAAAATAACTGAGTATCAATAAAAATTATATATTTTTTTCGTTTTCAAAACATTAACATTAAATATAAAAAAACATTTATTTCCATCCAATATTAGTACCTATTGGAAACTATTATTGTACCAAAGGAAACTTTAAAATTGTTCAGTAGAGGTAAATAACTCAATTCATGATAGTTTCAATTGTTGATCAACACATGAAAACAATTTATTGCATTAAATATAAAACCTCAAACTTTGTTTCTATTTTCTATTGCTGTGCACTTTTTTTTGTTTATTTTCTTTTTTCCCATTCTTTTATAATTTTTGTTATTCTTAATATCCCTGCAATACTGAAATTATTAA
The DNA here is from genome assembly GCA_003667255.2 of Euschistus heros. NCBI lineage: Eukaryota > Metazoa > Arthropoda > Insecta > Hemiptera > Pentatomidae > Euschistus > Euschistus heros. The sequence continues at coordinate 1,130,813 of RCWM02000082.1, forward strand.
TTAAGTATACAATATGTTGTAGTTTAACGTAGTTGTTAGAGAATCACTGAAACAATCTAACATTCATCCAGCCAAGAAAATCATAAAAATGTGAAAATAATTATATTTTTCTAGATTCACGAACGGTTATTACTGCTTTGACTAAAGAAAATAATTATTCATTCAAAATTATCAATTATATCATGCATTCATAAACAAAATAAATAAACACAATATCTACTAATTAAGAAAAGTATAGTACCTTCTAAAACATTCCACACCCAGAACAAATGCAATGAAAGTCAAAACGAAAGTTTTAGTAAAACTAATATTAGACCCTTAAGAACTACAGAGAAGCCATACATGTGTTCTGTTACTCATAATATTGCTAATAGATAACTGATTGTCTTTTGTTTTAGCTTATCCTTAGTTATAAAACATTAAACAGGAAGAACAAAAATAATGAAAATATTCACTGTTTTCCATATTCCTATTACATAAATAAGTATACTGAATTTTTTAATTAATTTATGTTTGTAGAAATAATTTATAAAAAAATATTTCTTAAAAATCAAATTGTTGATACATCTAAACAAAACTGTTTCTTTCTTCTTAATTAAAAGTAAATAAATCACAGTAAACTTATTTCATTGCACATGAGAATAATCAGGAATTATCTACAAGAATACACCAATTAAACGAATTTCTTATTCAATGAGAAACTCGGTAAAAGCATTAGGTTTTAAATAATTTTAGAAAATATAATATATTTTAGAATTTTAAAGAAATTTTAGAATTTTTTTTTTTACATTTCCATCCAAAGGACAGTTTTTATTTACATGACAGTGCAAATGTAATGTAAACTATAGATTATTTTTAAGCAAAAGCTCAGAAAACCTGATCTTTCAAATGTTCACTGAATAATTTGAATTCCGCCGATCACACTCTGAAATATAACCCATTTATGAGAATGATCAATTTTATCCTGATACACGCTGATAAGCAATAAAAATAGTATGTATAAAATTATTAATTTTTAACCCAAGGAAAAAAAAATCAATACTTCTTCACCTACAATGCTAAATGGTTTCGTGGTAAATGATAAAAAAATAAATTAAAAATAATGTAATTAATACTTAAATTATAATACTAGGAACAGCAATATAACAACAGTTTTTAATTTATAAACCTGTTGGAGTCAAGAATAATTGGGCATATTATAAGTTAACCAAAATATGTAGATCTTAATACAAATATTTAAATTTAATAAATTAAATATTCACAGATAAAAATAAAAATGGTGAAAAATTTAAAAATAGAAAACAAGACATATAATTAAAGGATCGATAAATAATTTATATTCTGGGCCAGAAAAATTGATAACTTCCACTTACCTCATTTTTAAGATAATAAGATATGTTTTTAAAAATTAAACTTATTTCCCATTTTTTTCTTAGAGCAAAACATATGCATGTTATTATGAGCTAGGTCTTATGTTAAAAGTTTAGTTGCTGATGGAGTTAAATGAAGGGATATAGGTGTTGAATCTCTAGGTTCATGATCATTTTTTAGACTTTATTGATATTAATTAAAATTTATAACAGTAATTATAGGAAGAGGTTTACAAAGAATTTGTTTTGAATTAATTCAGTTTTTACTTCCCTAAATGCAATTTTGTTATAAAATTTTAAGTATAACAGATAACATAAAACTACTATATTATAAAAAATGATGAGTCATTGATAAGTTATTACATTTATCAGTAAATAGCTTAATAATGCACACAATCATGAAATATCTATCAAAGTTATATATTACTTAAAATGACTAATAAACATGACTACATATACTAATCAAGACAATAAAAAGTTATTTAAAATGAAAAAAATGATTTTTATCTTATCTTGAGAAATTCATAGAACGGAAGTGAATATTCTTGTTAGAATAGATTAAGAAAATTTAAGATTATAACATAACTTATTTAAATTGTTCAAAAAATCATTAATTTTCCCAACACACTTCTTTTTTTTTAATTAGTTTAAAAAATTTAATGGGGGAAAAGCAAGAATTCTTCTCTAAAATACTATTTATTTCATTCAATACAAGGATACAATTATAACAAAGCCCAATTCAGCAAGTGCTTCTAAATTGTTAAATACACTTGAATAAACGGCTCAAATATTGTGAAAAATTTAAAAAGAAAAGAGAAAAAAAAAAAAAAAAAAAAAAAAAAAAAAAAAAAGGATTAAAAAAATAATTGTAACACTTCAAACATTACATTGCAAATATTAATTTATAATTAGCTATCTAGGATAAAGAATTATAAAAATTCAACTATAAACAAATGCACAATAGAAATAATAATAATTTATGATGTCTGATGATTTTATATCACAGATGTGCTACAATCATTAAGCACAATATTGATTAATCTTTAATGTCACCAAATATACTATTCTCTCAATTGTGTACCTCGCAGTGCATCCTCCATTGTAAAAAAACAGCAGCCACACTTGAGACTTTAAAAAAACCCTGTGACTTCAATCATAATTTTAATTATAATAGTTTTATATCGATCAAGGTAATGTATACCTTACATAAGGTACTTCAACATCATTGCCATCGGTGTCATTACAGCAAAGTTCAAACACCAGAGCTTTAACGTGGGGTTCCAATTTTCTTTTGGAAACTCGACGAACCACTTCAGACATAGGAAGATTGAGCCTATCTTCTAATTTACTCTTAGCCATAAAGAATGAATACAGCATACAAACACCTTGAGACAACATGGTTATTTCCAGTTGATGTTTATCTTTGAAGTAATCAATAAACTCTTTGAGAGTCATCTCTCCTGTGACTTCAAATCGATCCCACAATGTCCATTCATTCTCATAATACTTCAATTTAGGAGCTGTTATTGGCTCGGAGAACCCAAAGAACGGGAGTGCCAAATTAGCAAAGCCATTCTTAAACATTTCTATATCATTATAGCCCTTAGCTAGCTTCATAAGTTCGATACATACCAAGCCTGCAACAACTGAGGTTGTAGTTGCGATTGCTGGGATAATCTTACCAGCTATCAATTTACTTTTATGTCTATCAGCTGGAGGTATGTTATAATTCGCAGCTCTCAGATTTGATGCAGCAACAATGAAATCCATATGAAAATTATTATCATCATCTTTCTCAAATTCCAGAGGTGTGATATTAAAGTCACTGAACATTTCTTTGGAAGGAAGTTCATTGTATAACTGAACAATTTTATCTTGATCTATTTGCCCGCCAGCTCCATTGGCCATCTGTGAATCAGTGACTGCAATTTTAACTCCTGATTTAGGAGTGAATTCTGGAACTTCTACATTCTGTACAATTTTAGCGATAACACTTCTATCGCGGACCTGAGGTATTCCGTAGACTTCAGCCTTAAGATTAGCAGCAGCTATAATATAATCCAAGTGTAAGTCATTATTCACATCAAAAACTAAAGGTACTGGACACCTCTTGGGACCTGACCAGAATGGTTGGCCATTTGTAGTCATCTGATCAGGTGGGAAATTGAAAAGAAGTTGGCGAATTTGATTGGAATATTGCTCTTGCCAGTGATTTCTAGCCCAAGCAACGCAATCATCTATTGATTTGGGTCTGTCATCAATAAGTGCCTGTTTGATAGATTCTAACACTTCCATAGGCTGAACTCCAGGCAAACGCAATGCTCGATCAATAAAATTAGAATCACTTAAGTAAAGAGCAGCATTTTCAGCAGATTGGCGAAACAGACCTTCAAAAACATCTCTAGCCCACTGAAGAGTATGCTCAATCGCATTAGGAAAATTCTTTAAAGTACATATAGGAATGCTTTTCTCAGGTGGATCTTGAGAAGAGCTGTAGGATTCAGTAAGGAAAGGAACGACAACTTGTGTATTACCTTTAGTACCCAGTGTTCCTGATTCTAGCAATGGTTTCCTATAATAAACACAACGTCGATCCATATATATCCTCGCATCAACGTTATCTAATGCATTAGCAACACCATCTAAATCTTCAAAAAACGCATCATCATAAACTTTTTCAGTTTCAGGGCCAACTCTATTTTCATGAGCAATCACATTCATTAATGGGTTCATTTTCTTTATTGCTTTAGCAGCAGTAGCTGACTTAGGTTTCTGTACATCATGAGGTCTAAATAAAAATTGCCTGTTAAGGTTAGATTTTTCAATAAGATCCATATCTGTTACAATTACTTTACCACCATCTGCTCCTACTCCCATCATTGAAAAATTCTTGAGAAGTTCACACCCAATGGCTCCAGCACCTACAACAAAATATTTGAGAGCGCCTAAAGTTTTCTGAAACTCTTTTCCAAAAATAGCAACTTGTCCATCATATCGAGAATTGGTGGGTGCACAATCATTAGGACTTAAATCTTCTTTTGGCAATAATTCAATGCAATCAAAATATAGCCACTGGAAAATTGGATGAAACTTTCCACTACAAGCTTTCATCACTTCTTGGGCAACAACACCACCAATGAATGCATCAATAGGATTCATATTTCCAGAACAAGTTTTGGAAAATTGCTCCATAAGTTTTTCATTTAATTCTAGATTTTCTCTTACATCAGGCATTACAGTCTTACAACAGTTCAGAAAATCAGAAGCATCCTTGCTGTTCCATGGTGAAGGTAACTTGCCAAATTCTTTCTTGTAAGCATCTAGAGCTTTAAATGCCACATGAAGTTGATCTGGGTGGTCAAATTTTCCAAAATCTGTTGCTATAAAGTCAGGAGCCTTGAGAGCTTCTGAATATGACTTGAATTGCAAAACTTTGGGCATTTTTACTTGTTGAACTATTCCACCTCGGATATATTCTCCAAACTTAGAAGTATTACCAATACTAAATGTATAAGGTCCAAGCACTTTGATTTTGGTTGGCTCACAACCATTCAACTCAGTCATTCCCTGAATTTCAGAAAATGTGACATAATCACCATCTTCAAGACCATGCCTAGTATCATCTAAACAAGCAATTACACCTTCTTCATCTCGAGAAATGCTTGCTATCATAGCAGAAACAGGATTTTCACCATTAGTGTCAACTACAGTGAATTCTCGGCCAAAATCACAGAATACTTGAGCAAATACACCCACAGTTGATGCTATAATCAACGAAACGTCAGATGCATGAGCTATTTCAGAAATCCTTAATTTTTCATCTTCTGAAGCATTAGTTAAAACTACAACACTAAATTCTTTAATAAACTCATCTGTCAGAGGGCCAGTGTAAGCTCTTGTTGGAACATAATGGTTAAGTTCAGAAAGTAACTGGCAAGAAGCTTCTGCACGATTTAAACCAATAGAATTTTCGGATAAATAAAATTGAGAAGACAGATCTGAAATAGTGCATAAAGTTTCATCATGTAATGTAACAGACTTAACACCACCTAATATGACATTTTTAGCTACTTCTACACCAAGTCCTCCTAAACCTGAAATAAGAACATCAGACGATGCCATCCGTCGCATAGCATCATGTCCTAAAACATACAATTGGCGAGAGTAAAGTCCCTCATCAATTTCTTGATTGGAATCAAAAGATCCATTATTCGCCATGGCTGATATTGCCTTTGAAACGGAGTTCGCTGGAGCTGTCTCTCCTGTAGCAATTTTCCGCTTCTTGGCTGGAGGTTCTATGGAATTGTTGGCCACTTCAGCACTAGACATCGGACAAAAGGCCGTTTGTTCAGCCTGAGTTTATTTTGCACTACCACTACAATGATGACTACAATAATCCGAATAAAACTAACAAAAAATTTTACACGGTACTGGACCTACACTTTAATGGCTGACTAATCACACGGACAGTCATGCACAGCCATCTGCATTCTCAACTTTTCTAAACTACAAGAATTTAAGATGCACGATTTCAAAAATAACTCTAAAAAAAACACAAGATAGTAATAAAAAATATTTTTAAATATAATACTAAAATAACACTACTTTATAAACATATTTTATTTAGACCACGTCTACAAACTAATTTTTTAAATTATATTTTCAGCATATTTGTTATTTAAAATTTTATTTATCATTTAAAGTATGATTTTTTAAAAAGTTTGAAATTAAAATAACCTGATAACAATAATATCTAATTTCACTTTAATTGGCGGGATCATCAAACGTGTCTGAAGTTTTCAAAAAGAAGAATACCATTTCATAGCCATGTCACATACATCTGTAGGTTGATTAGACTTGTTTATCTACTTTTTTATGGAAATTATAATTTCAATTCAGTCATCATGTTGTAGCCTTTTTAACTGAGTAGTTACAATAAATAAATAATGAGGCCTTTACTAAATATAAAGCATTCTAAATATGAATCAATAAACCTATAAACATTTTTGACAGATTGAAAAATGAACCCATTGTCTATTCCTTAACTTCAAAACTTTCCACTTGCACATATATTTATGTATTATATATATATATATATATATATATATATATATATATTAAATATTATATATATATATATATATTATAATAAACATTGAATTTAAACATTATAACATTATTTTAAATCCTCAAGATAAGATTTTAACTTTATTTTGAAATCATCTGCAATTATATATCTTTTGTCCCAGTGAATAAGTCAAATTTTGAACGAATATTTGTTAGATGCTTTTGAATAGTATATTACTTTCTTCAGGATCTTATATTCATGCTATTAAAAAAATAATAAAATAGTAATAGGTAACAGTTGAGCTAAGAAAGCAACCCTTTAAACCCCTAAACAGAAGTACTTGTTTAATTTTGTTTTCATCATTTCTTATAGATAAATAAATACCATTATTAAATTGAATATTAATAATATCCTGTCAACGCTATAATTAAATAAGCATTTGGAGGTATAATTATATTAAAAGGAAATAAAATGAAGGTAAAATATAGATTTGATTGTGACTCCCAGAGGACAGAGATTACTATCAAGTTCAGCCCAAAGTGAGCCTAACCCTATTGTTTCGAACTATCAGTATTGATAAAAATCATATTGTGAGAATAACGAGGTTTAGGACAAATCATGGCTGTATAGCCAAAGAAATATCTCAAATTGATGAAAATAGAAGCCAATGGAAAATGTGAGACATATGACTGCCTAGAGGACCCCAGGCATATAATATTCAGATGCAAAATACACAACAAAATCAGGTCTGAATTAAATTTTAATTTTGAACCCCAAGAAGAAACAACATACTTAAAGAGTTGGATAAGGATAAAGTAACTAAATTAGCTGAAGTTTTAGATAAATTAAAAGCTAAACTATAATTGCCGAAGAAAGAAAATAATCATAAGAAATAAATGAAGCTAAATTGTACTTTAACTTAAGTATAGATTTTTTATTCCCAATTACTTAAGAGTTGATAAATAATATATTTTAGACTTAGGGTAATTTAATTTTAACAATTGATGTCATTAGTGGAAGGTGTTGACTCAGTTTTTTTTGTTTGTTTTTTTTACTAATATTTTCTCATCTGCAAATATCGTTTTAGTTCAATAAAAAGTCAACAGATAGGGAAATTAGCTTAAATTGGACATTGAAAAATGGATCATGAATTTCGAAAATTGCAATAAAGTGTTGACTCAAGGATAAGTAAGATAAAAAATAAAATTCTAGAAGAGTAGAGGATAAGTAAAATAGAAACAATTTTATAAAGAAAATATTAATATGTATTAGGATAAGTTCAACGCAGTAATACTGCTTCTCCTGAACATTTTAATAAAGGTGAATTAAGACCTTCTCCTACCAATGGCTTCAATTGTTATAATACAAATTATTGATAGATATATTAATAAAAAATGTTTATTATATATAAACCATCACGATTATCTTTAAACAACTAATAATGCATTAGTAGTTAGCAGAAAGATACTAAAATCCTGCCAGCTCAATTAATACATTTATTACAATGTTTGAATAGATAAAAGTGTGCAAGAGTTACGTAAGGTAGATAGAGGTGATTAAGACAGTAAAATAATTGAAATCTGGGAAACTAGCTTAAAAAAAAGAAAAGAAAAAAATACATCAAGTTAATGCAATAATATTTTTATTTTATAGTTACTATCCCTTTGGAGTAGTAATCATTCATCCTTCTTGTCTTTCTCCTTTGCCCCTTCCTTGCCATTTTTGGCAACTTAGGGTTTTCCAGGGCACGAGGGTGAGGAGGTGGAATTAATTTCATCATATTTCTGATAACTTAACTTTTCCAGTCATCTTTATATTTGTTTGATTTAACAATTCAGAAACAATAAATTATTAAATAAATCTGAATATTAAATAGAAAGTAAATGTTAATGAATTTTTCATTTTCATTTTAAATAATTAAACCTAATTATAAAATAAACTGATACATGAGCATTGTAATGTAATTAGAATTTTAAAAGTATTTTCAACTATGCAGTGACTTTCCTTCACCAAAGTTTTCAATAGTCTCCCTTCATATTCTGCCTAAGGCCCATTTCACACTTGGACCATGTCCCATCATAAATTCTTCTATTTCCTTGTTCCATGTTTTCCTTGGCCTACATTTTTTTCTTCTTATATTACCCATGGTAGCCTTTTATCAGACATTCTTTGTAAATGTCAGTACCATCTTATGGGTTTTTTCTCAATCTCTTCCAGAATATTTTTTTATTCTCTACTGTTTGTAATTTTTTACTTTTTCCCTCCTTTTTTCTTACTAATCGTCACTAATAATCTGGAGAAGGATCATCATTCCCAAAACAAAACAAAACATTTAGAAGCATTGTATTCAGTACAATGATATACGGATTGTAAGTAAGAACAATAAGGCCAACCTCTGGAATAAGCTTCTTCCCATTTAAAAGAAAAATATTCAATTTTTTTCTTTTTAGTCTGTGGAATCATTGTACTCATAACTACTAAATTTTTATTAATTAATTTTTGTTAGTAAGTTGCACATACTTTATCCACATTCCATATTGGTTGTTTGTAAGTTTTAATTGAAATAATTCTGATTTATCCATTATTTTTTCTGGTAATTAGAGCTTCCAATATCAATGTTTTCAAAAGTTCTGGTGTGTTACTTTCTTGGATGGAGTATTCCAGTATCTCACATCAACAAGAGGTGGTCTAAGCCTATTTTTATCTCCTAATTATTTTTCATGCTACCCTAATAATCATATCAGTAAAAATATTATTATCCTTCAACAGTACTTGTGATAGATATTTACGTTCTTCGAATTTCTCTATTTACAAAAAAAATTAATATAATTTTCTTGTATGAAAGAATGAGTTGTCCATAATCAGATCTACATTGTTCCGTTTTCTACACAAAAATCTATTAGTTTTTGGCCATTTACATTCTTCACTTGAAGTGCTCATGATGGTATAGAAGGATCAATACAATGAGGATTGATGAATTATTTGCCATTTCTATTTGAATTCTTTTAGTTTGAAGATTATTTGCGAATGTTAAAGAACACTTTGCTACATACATAGATTATATATATAAAAAATGGACAATCAAATATTAAAGAACATTTAAGGTCATACAATAATAACAAGCAGATTTCCAACTTCATTAGAAATAATAAAACTGTTCAAAACCAATTCAGATTTTTGTTTGAATAACCTGATAAATATTTCCATAGTCCCATTTTTAAATTTGGTTACAGTAAGAATGGAAACAAGGTCCTGATATCTCTCAAAACCCCTTTTCATTTAATCTCCTTAGATGGGGATCAATATGTTTAATTTCTTTTCTTATATGTAAAAAAAAAAATATTAATAATAATAAAAATTAATATATGTAATCGAAACCTCCATATGTTCATGGTTGTAGTCACACTCAGCTGTCACAATGAAGGATTTCATTATGATCAGTAATGTCCACCTTGTTTTTAGTAACTTCCTTTTCTGGATCAGTGTTGAATTATTCTTTATCCATCACATCCCCTCCTTACGTTAGGGTATAAACTTGTATTAGCATAGCTATTCCTCATTATTATTCCAAATCGTATGAGTTCCCATTCCTCTACTCTTGCTAAGAGGCTTAATGGTTTTTATAATTAATTCAGCCCCTTCCTTTGCCTTTATGCCTACTGGAACTCCTGAGCTGAGGAGAATATATTGTTTATCCAAAAAAATTCTCTGTTCTCAAACAGAGAAATTTCTTCCTTCCTTAGGTCATTTATAGTCTTATAGATTCCATTTTCTCTACTATTTCAGCTTCTGTACCAGTCAATGCCTTAATATTCCATGTTTCAAATCGACTATACTTTTCAGCACCGTATTGTTGCCGATAGGACAATTCTATTTCAAGGTATGTTAAGTTGCTTTGAATCAGAAGTACTCCTCTTTGTGTGCTTAGACCAACAGAAGAGGTGCTATATCTTCAATGCAATTGGCCTTCTTAAAGGGTTCCCGGCCTTTACTACAGCAATGGCCACCTGTTGGTCCATGGGTCTTTATGGCATATTCAGCCCAATCCTCCAAGGAGGGGTCCCTATCCACAACCCCGGGAACGCGATCAATAGCGGACACGTTTCGCCGCAAGTGAGGCACGTCTAGCACTCAATTATTTGCTATTTTATTCCTGGCGGTTAGACATCGAAGTTTTTGATTAATATAAATCAGCAAGCTATAAAAGAAATTAGTTTTCAACAATTACTAATTAATTACAAAAACTGTTAACCACATCTGGATACTCCCTTTTGAATAAGCTTTTTTGATGTTCTCAGCCTCGAGTCCTTACAATAATCTGTGATCATTAAATTATCCTCCAGTCAAGGTGCTTCTCTAATGATATCTATACTAATGGAGTTAATCGATCTTTATGAAGTTCGAAAATGGTGTATCTATGAATGCATTATAATCAAGGGCATGGGTGTCATGGTAGAGCATAGAAGCTCGTCGCACTGTGCACCTAAAGTGATGAAATGATGTAATGCTGGATCTCCAGCAATGCAGGGTTTTTGTTTTGTTTTTTATGCGAGAGAAAGATAGTAGTTTCCGTCATAGCATTGATTGAGATTGGCAGTTGTTGATGTATATAAAGGCTGCTTCGTATGCCTGTCTTGCCAATTTTAGAGAAAAAAATCGATCTTAAATATCATTCAAAGCTATGCTGTGTAATTTACCATTACTATATGAGCTATTAAGCTACATCTTCTTATTAGTAATATTAATGTTGCCGTAAAAGCCCAACACAATAGACGTATAGTCTAGGTTGTTAATAATTAGGGAAACGCAGCTTGGATTAAGAAAAAGTTGATGGGATTCTTGTGAATTCTCTTCGCCTCCCTCGAATGGGCAGAGGGATGAGAAGTTTCTAAAAAAAAATTGAGTTTCTTCATATTTGTAGATGGTTCAAACACGTTGCTGAAACAAGCTGGAAGCTAGTATTTTCTCAGCTAACCCCAAGTAGTAGGAGGAACGAATTAGTGAAAGGTGATTGTTTTTAAATTGTGCTAATATAACAGTAGGAGTCCCTCAATCATTGAAGTTTTGTAATACTAATGTTGATATTGTTAGTTAAGGAGGAAAAAAAAGTTTCCAAAAGAACTCCCATCTTTCGTCTACCTTAATAGAAAGTAAGAGTTGCGGTATGTTTGCACCCGCAAAAATTTAGTTTTCGATTTTTCTATTAGAAGATCAAATCTTAAAGCGACTTTTAGACGAATGAAAACTGTCGTATCCTGCTTGTAAAAAAAGATATATTTTCTTTCTTTCTTTCATTCTATTTTGAATTAAATGTCCTTCTTGGATGTTAATTTTATACTGTTCTCTGATGCACAACGAAAGACAATCTGATGATATTTCTACCTTGCTGAAGACCCTTAAACTGTTACCTGAAATCTTCCAAGAAATCCAAACTACATAAAGTACAATCTTCATTGTAGTTTTCACTATTTAAATTGACTTAATCTTAGTAAGACGTACCTATCTACCATTTTTATATCATCTATCATCTACCCTTTCATTGTGTAACTTTTAAATAGAATTTTAAAGTAGATTTGTGAATGATGATTCTGAATGTCATTTTCAAAATTATTTATTGACTTTTTCAAATATATTTTTAAGAGAAAAATTGGGGGAATAGTTTAACAAAAGTATCTGTCTTCAAGTTCTTAAAATTAAGAAGCAACATTTAGTTGAAATGAAACCTCCCTTAGTAAATAATTTCTTTTAAAGTGGATTATTTATAAGAATTGTGTTAATAAACTAACGCTTTGTCAAAAGAAATAATGATACATCTTTTCAATGAGTTTATAACTATATTTTTTATGGCATTATTGTGATGTGAAGACGGGCTGATAAGATTTGTTTACATGTTCTGGCGGGAAAATGTCTCAACGTAGCATCACGTATGTATTTTAGTATTATTTATTAATTTTTGGTTGTTAATTTTATTTATCTAGTTTATTCTTTTTCCTTATTCATTTTAACACTTTGAACAAATATTTAATATATTAATTGGTATCTCTCTATTTAACTATTACTTCACAAGATGCAAGAATTAACTTACCTTTTAAGTCATTATTGAAAGAGCATAATTTTGCCTATTTTTGTTCATAGAAAATATAACAATGGAGTTTTACAAGGTTCTGAAATAATAATCAAACTCTTGTCTATTATTTCTTAGATATGTTGGCTGAGTAGTTCTTTATTCTTTAGTATCCTTTAAGTATTCTTTCAAATGTTTTATTGATGGACCATTTTTGATAGTAAATTTATTTTACTCTAGATCCTTTTTCTCTCGAACTCCAACTTCACAAGTTAAAAAGGCGGACGAGACCGATGAATCAACATTGTGGTATGTAAATTTATTACAAAAATGTTCAGAAGATATCTTTTGTCTTACCTTCTCTCTAAGAGATCTCAGAGAGTGATTTTAAATGTTTACAATTATACCAATAATTCAGTTAAAAATAAATTCTGCTTCTACAACAGTGAAAATGGTTCGACTATTGATAAAATTGGAGATTCGCCAATTAGAAAGTATTCTGGAAAACGAAAGCGACCTCAGAAAGTTCTAAGTGATAGTGAAGATGAAAATGAGGCTCCAAGGTAATTAATTTTTATCTTCCTTTATAAAATATTTCATTTCTCTTATGAAATTATTATTTGAGTGGTATAGCTGATAAGCAATAGGTTCCCTAAAAATAGTTGCTGTAGATTACATTAGTATCATTAGCATCTTACATAAAATGTAAGATTCTGTAATTATGTAATCAATTTTGAATGCTAAATTAATTTTTTCATCATTCCTTATTGTAAATATTGTTACTTACTTTTAATATTAATATCATATCATATCATAATTATGTCTTAATATTAGATTAACAGCTTTATTAGTTATTACTTGATGAATTGATAATTATTTCTAATGTTATTATTTTAGCAAACCAGATCCTCAGCAAGAAAGTGAAGGAAATGATGCTTTGGAAGGTAAATATATTTTCTATTGTTTAAAATTACTAGGAAATGATTATTGCTATTTAATAATACTAGCTGAAAGTACCCTGCTCCGCTACAGTTTGATATCATTAGAATTAAGGACAACTTAAATAAGTTAAAGTTAAGCTTAACGTTGGTAATTATTATTACTTAAATAAACCTAAAGAATTCCATTCTTAGAATAATTTCAATAAGTAAATTTGACAATTTGCAAAAGGTAATTTTATATTATTTTGATAGTCCTCCAGTGAAGCTTCGAGGTAGCACTACCATCTTACCCAGCTCTGATACCAGACCATCAGCTTTTCTTATGGCATACTTTAAGTGAATATAGTCTCAACATTTTGATTTTTTCGGATAAAGTTTAGTCTTTCTGTTTCTATTTTTGTGTACATATCAAGCATAAATTGGTTGAGGAGATTACAAAATTAAAGTAAATAAGGTTCTTCACCTCCTCGTTCCATCAACATTTAGGCGTAAAAATCAGCTGCCGTCAGTTTTCTTAAGTAGTGTATTGGTGTTTGGGTCACGCTGAGGGATGTTAATTCTGTACCCATCTTCTCCATGGTAGAACATGAGACCATACTGAAGAGAATCATACACTTGATAGAACTCACTGATTCTTATCAGTTTTTTGTCCCTGCTGTGGAGAACAATGTCTCGCTTTTCAAACAACTGGCCAACAATCAAGACAGCAACTTTGTTAGCGGTAGGAGTATTGTAACGTCCTCAGTGAACATTTGAAGGCTTCTTGTCAGCACTGATAACCAACTGGAAATCTTGTAGATCTTTCTGTTTGTTTACAACTATAAGGAACTTAATTTGTGGTCAAAGTGTGCGGCTTAAACATCTAACCTATTTTTTAACTTAGCCACCATACCATATGACAATTAATCTATTATTATTCACCCAATAAAAATTGTAATCGCATTTTTCGCGAATTAGCCGCGATCCAGGCCGATTTTTTAAAATTATTTTCTTAGCGAACACCTATGGCCCTAGAGGAAGCTACATATCGAATTTCATTCCAATCCGTTCGGTGGTTTGTGAGATTTCGTGTTAAATGAGTGAGTGGTATTTGACAAATATATAGTTGATAGTATCAGGCTTCGACCTGCCATTGCTTTTTCTCCATCATTACATTGACTTTTTTACCTTATAAATTCACTAAGAATGCCCATCTTTACTGGTAAAAACTCTTTGAGGTTTTGTTCATTTCCTGAATGAGCAGAAGTCCATATTTGCCTAAAGCAGTAATAAGCCCATTGTATATTACACAAATTTATCAGTTATATAACTTTTAAAATAAGGTCATTGAGTGTATTACTAAATTTTTTATCTTTATGAATAATTTGAATATAGTTGTTAATGTGAACAAAATAATACATCAGTGTATCTAAAAGTGATATCCTGTTTGAAATAAATTGATAGCTGTTGTGATATTGTAGTCATTGGTTTCCCTTCTACCACATAAATGGTTATGTATATATATAAAAAACTATTCTATTTACATACCTATAAATACCTAAAGTATGTTTGACGGTAATATTTTCTTTCATTAATTATGAAAATATGATCAAATTTTTAATGGGTTTTTAATAGTTCATAGTGCTGTATTAGGTTTTAATGGATTATTTTATTCAAAAGCTGATTTCCAACTTCATTGTTTTTAATTTTAATCAAAATTTAAAGTTATTGTTGTGATTATATTTTAGAAGACCATTTCAAAATAGTTTTATATGTTTTTATTCAATCAATAATTCAAATTTAATATATTTATAGATAAGGAAAATGAAAAAAAAAGCGAAAGCAAAAAAAAGAAAGAAACAAAGTCTACTGCAAAAAAGAAAAGCAATTTACCTTCTCCTAAAAAGAAAAAATCATCTGATATTGAATCAAATAAATCTCTGAAAGAGAATCAAACTGACCCTTGTGATAAAGAAGAATCGGATAATATCAAAGAAGAACCTGATGAAAGCATAAAAGAAGAATCAGATAACATCAAAGAAGAAACTGAAAACATCAAAGAAGAATCCGAGAGCATCAAAGAAGAATCCAAAAGTAATGGAAAGGATACAGAAAAAAGCAAACAGAAAAATACAAAAAATATTTTTGGTGAGTTAAACGTATAATATATAATTTAGAAATTAGAACTTATAATTTATTTTTGTAGTTCCCATTTTAGTTTTCAACTTCTGTGGTGCCCTAAAAAATTTTCAATCTGTACTCATACTTATAATATGTAACTCCAATCAGAGTTATAGCAATCTGGAAGGTACACTTCAAAGGCCCTCCTAATCTATTTAAGTACCTCCTGGTCTATTCTGCCATCCCGACTAATCATAGTACTCAGATATTCCTAAGTCCCCTCAATTTCTAATTGCTAACCGCCTGAAACTATGTTCTGGTGATGATTTTCTTGTCCAATATGCATACCCTTGATTTTGCTTTGATTTATCATCAGTCCTCTCTATAGCAATACATCAGATGTGTGTTTAAATTCATAAACCAAAAGTAAGTGAAAATCACACTTTGATATGTAAGTACAAACTGGATTATGCCCAAGCAATGACATGCTTCAGAGGTGAACGATCTCAAATATAAACATTATTGTCTAGAGAGGTGATTTAATGACAACATGAATTCTGTTTTAATTTCTGGACAATCCAATACTTACTTATGAAGGATCTTGAGAAAGAACGATCATAATTGGTTTTTGCTGACTTGAGATAACAGTGCAAATAGAGAGCTTATAACTTAATGGATAGATGTATATAAACATATGTGCAGAAAATAATATTGTTCATATAGTATAAATAATAAGTTTCTGAGAGGTAAATATACAGGATATCAGCCAAGAATGATCACAGACCCCAGCACCAAATATAAATTCGGAGATTTTTGAACAATGTGCTTTTGATCATTCATTCCCAATATTTTATTACTTAAACCAGCTTGGATTTCTCCTATTTCCGCTAGTACAACAAAGATACACATTTAAAGACTGCCAATTTTTCTATCTTGCCAAGGGTTAGTGGTCCATTTCTCGATTTGGGATGTAGAGCCAATTAATGATAATAATAGGCGTTTCAATCTAAACTCTTAGACTTATAATGCCACCTCCTCAATATGTTGCCAACACAAGTTTAACTAATGACTTATGTATATTAAAAGTTTGGGAATTCATAGGTTTTTTTTTTTATTTTTTTTTATTTCAGGATTATGCGAAAATATCACATCCCGGTCCCCAATACGCCTTCCTTCCAATATCTCCTGTCAAAACTGTCTTCCTCAGTCAGCCCTCTAGCCGCCATTTCTTCTCTGACCTCTTCTATCCACTGTTTCCGAGGCCTTCGCGTCTTCTTCTCTTCTCAGGACAGTATTTAAGTGCTCGAAGGGGCCATCGTGTCTCATTCATTCTCATGACATGTCCAAACCATAGCAATCTTCTTTCACTGATGTTATTGAGAATGTTGGTTTTAGCTCCTACCTGATTTCTTATAATTTCATTTGGGACCTTCTGTAACCTGGATATGGCGCAACTTCTTCTCCAGAAATCCATTTCTAGGGCCAGTAATTTATTTGCATTTTGTTTTGTCACCACCCATGATTCTGAGCCATATAAAGTTGTGCCAATCAAGAAGGAGTGGTATATCCTCTTTTTGGTTTCTAGGGAGACCTTCTTATTCCACAATATACCGTTAAGGAGACCTATTATTTTTTTTCCTCGAGTGATTTTGTTCTGTATATCCTTTTAGACTGTGCCGAAGCTGTCTATCGTCACTCCAAGATACTTAAAAGCAGTACTTTGTGGAATCGTCCATCCTTCTATGCACAAAGATGAATGAGGGAAATTGCATGCCATATACTCGGTTTTTTTCAGTATTTATTTCCAGGCCCCACTTTTTATACTCTTCGAGGAGTCTCCTCATCATAAATTCCATATCATATTCATCTGCTGATAAGACAACCTGATCATCTGCAAATTGTAGCGTAAACAGTTTATCACTTCCTACCTCAATTCCCATCCCTCGGCATCTCTGTTTCCAGGATTTTAGTACCTGTTCAACATATATATTGAAAAGTGTCGGGGACAAGCAGCATCCTTGTTTTAATCCTTTTGTAATTTTGAAGGATTCTGACACCTTACCTCCTATCTTTACCCTTGATTCCGCTCCAATATATAAACTTTTTATGGCTTTTTTTAGGCCTCCACTTATCTTTATTTGATCCAAGGTTTCCCACAGTTTCTTTAGAGGAACACTGTCATACGCTTTCTGTATGTCAACAAACGTCAGGTGGGTTTCGAGGTCGTATGCCATCTTTTTTTGTACGACTTGGGTTAGGGTGAAAATGTGGTCAGTGCAAGATCTTCCCTTTCTGAAGCCAGCTTGTTCTTCAACCATCTGAAGAAACTTCCTCCTCTATCCTTTCCTTCAGGATTCGACTATATAGTCTGCCAACACTGCTTGTCACCGTGATTCCTCTATAGTTCGTACACATGTTCTTTTTTCCTTTTTTATGGATAGGGATGATGTCTCCCACCAGCCAATCCTTTGGTACCTTACCCGTACTCAAACAGTTTGTAAAAATCATAGCCAGCGCTTTTTTGAGTTCAACTGGTCCTGCTTTGATAAGCTCTATCGGCAGATCCCCTGGACCTGGTGACTTTCCATTTCTCATCCTCCTTAATGCTCTCTCCAATTCTTCCAAGGACATATCATTAATATCGTAGTTAGTCTGGTCATTTTCCTGGTCCTCTATCCTGTATTCTGATCTATCTTCCTGCAGTAAGTCAGAAAAATACTTTTCCCATTCTTTTATTTCTATCATTCTAGAGCTATTTTTTTTGCCGGGCTTGGGTCTTTATCGTTTTTAGCCTTTTCCATGCCTCTTTTACTTTTTGTCCTTGGATGCAGCGGTCGATCATCTCACAGTTTTGATCCCAGAACAACTCTACAGCCTCTCTCTTCTTCTTCTTAACGACGGTTTTTGCTTTCCTGTACTCATTCAATGTAGTAGAGTCATTTGCTGATAACCATTTCTTATATGCCTCCTTCTTCTCATCTACAGCTTTAGCGACCTCATCATTCCACCAGTACTTATTTGTTAATTTCCTTTTCTTTCTATCCCCTAAAGCTTCTCGTGCCGCTTCGTGACAAATCTCCTTTAACACCTCATAGGTCATCTCTTCTTTTAGGACCTATCTCTTATTTTTTCTTGCAGCCTTTTATTGTAAAGTCCCTCTATCGATTCCTGACTGAGGCCTTCAATATTATATTCTACTTTTTTCTTCCCTGTTTTGATTCATATGTTCTTTTGTTGCTGCTTTTGAGGTGAATTTAAACCAGAATTTGGCCTTAATCAAAAAATGGTCCGATCCGCATTCTGCTCCTCTCATTACACGAACGTCCAGCGGAATCACACGGCCGTTTCTTCTCATGATGACGTAATCTATTATTGATTTGAGATTCTTTGCGTGTTGTTGCCATGTATATTTGTGGGTGTCTTTATGTTGAAAAAAACCGTTCATTATTGTTAGATTTTGCTCCTCACACAGATCTATAAGACGCTTTCCATTTTCGTTTACTGTATCTTCTCCATGCTTTCCAACCACCATACTGCTTGTTCTTCTTCCTGTTCTGCTATTAAGATCCCCCATACATATTTTTGTCTTTCTTGAGGGGATAGATTCCATGATATGGTTAAGCATTTCGAAGAATATGTCTTTCTCGCTGCTGTTTGCACTTTCTGTGGGGGCATAAACTCCTACAATCACTACTTCCTCCCCAAACAAATTTATTTCTAGTGTGATTATTCTTTCATTCACACATTCATAATTTACTACCCTGTTCTTAAGCCTTTTATTCAATAAAATAGATACGCCAGCGCTAGCTCTCCTATCTTTGTCTACACCGCTGTAGTAATGGATAAAGTTTCCCAAAGTCTCTTCTCCTCTTCCCTTTCTCTTTGTTTCTGTCAATACCGCTATTTCTATATCATATCTTTCCATATTTTCCCGCACTTCGGTCTCCTTCGTCCTGAGTCCCTGAATGTTCCATGTTCCAATTTGTTTAGTCCGTTTCCTAAGCTTTTTGTTTTTTCCGTCAGATCCATCCGGCTTCTTTACGTTATTGGGTCTGTAAGCGATTATTTTTTTTTTCAAGGAGATGGGGTGCTGGCCCAAATCCTTAACCCCCAACCTGGAGGACCAGGGATTTGATTTCGGGGTGTCCTTCCCCTAGACAGGTTGCCTTTGCCTAGCATGGAGCCCTGTCTGCCCCACCGCCTGTGTTTGCGTTACCCAGGGGGCACCACGAGGAGGTACAGGTCGGATTTTACCCCCCAATTCATAGGTAATCTCTACAAATACTTCCACCAAAATTTACTTTCTTGTAAAAGCAATGACCGTTACTTATAGAAGAATAAGTAAAGTTGAAAAAAAAAAAAAAAAAGTATAAAGACCATAAATTAATGAATACTTGTTATTTTCCAGGAGCTTTTGGTAAACAGGCAAAGAGCGAATCAGAAAAGAGTATCGCTGGGTTTGATCCCTCCAAAGCTAGTTACCATCCTATTGATGATGCCTGCTGGGAACATGGCAAAACGTATGTTTTTTTTTCTCTTTTGTTTCATATAAATTTTAAATATAAATGTTTTTTAAAGGTGTAGAGGCATTAGACTGTGCATATAATTAATGGATGTCTGTTATTAACAATTAGAAGATTGTAGGAGGTGAAGTGATAAACGAAGAATCTATTCACCTAATATCTGCACTGAAGAAGTACTCTTCAAATAAATAATAAGTCCTTCCTTAGTGTGTTTATTCTTCTAACTTCAACCCCCTCCATATATCTTTTTATTATTATTTTTTTTTATTTTTTTTTTTTTTTTTTTTTTTTTTTTTCGGATTTGACGACCTTAGGTCATATACCGAGACCCAATACACCGGCTTTTTCTTTTGTTTAGGTCTGAAAGCGGTGTGTTGTTTTTACGAGATACGGGGTGCTGGCCCATTTCTCAACCCCCTACCAGGTGGACTCGGTTTGAATTCAGGATATCCTCCCCTAGACAGGTTGCCTTCACTACGGCTTGGGAGTCCTGTCTATCCCGTTACTCTTTTAGTCGCCTCTTACGACAAGCAGAGTTTACTGCAGATGTATTCTTTTATTTCCTCCATCTGCAGGGGATGTATTAATTGCTCCTTTACATTTAAATAATAATAATAAAATTATATTAATTATAATTTTATTATTATTATTTAAATGTAAAGGAGCAATCTCGCATATGGCTTAGTAATGTGAAATCCTCTTCTCAGATTGGTATTCACTGAAAACCCGCCTAGTTATATCTTCTACTTCATGATTGCTGTTTGTTGTGGCTTAGTGTTCTTATGTACTCCTATTAGGGAGAAATGATAAGTTATCCAATAGGTTACCAACCTGGTGGGAAGGTAGGAAGGTCAATATTCATTCCATGGGTCCACCACAAAATAAATTTTAACTTGCCCTGGTGGGATTGAAACCCACAACCTTCTGTACCAAGTGCGCTGAGGAGGGTCTCGACCGTGCCCTACCTTGCTTGGCCATCGAGTTCTCATACTTTCTGGTTTGACAGGCTAATTGTAACTATTTCTTTGAAGGTCTGCTTTTCTTTACACTGCACTTTTTCTTCACTTGTTTCAAACTCCATGTTGATTCCAGCAAGCATAGTCCTCCATTGTATTCCAGCTCTCTTCAATAGTTATCTTGAAATTAACCAGGTTTTATAAAATCAACTTTTGTCTCAGAATCCTATAGAGCTCTTCCCACTCCTTAGGGAAACTTGGACACCAAATAAAAGTATGTTATATTATCTTAACAGAAAGCTACTGAGAAAGTGCTAAGATTCATTTCACATGACCACCCGAAAACTCCTAATTCAAGTGCTCTAGACCTTTGTCTTAACATGCTCAGCTATCACAACCTCTTTATATTTTGTGTATCAAACAATAAAATTCAGTTGTAATCAGCAGCTTATATCTGAGTTCCATTGAAACAAGAAATTTCATTGAAATTGTGGGTGATCAAGGATCCAACTTATAAAAAAAAAAATTGAATAAAAAAATGTATTATATTCTCAAAGAAAATAATATTATTCTTAAAATTTGGTAGTTAGAGCACTATGAATAATTTAATTGATGAACATCATAATTTTAAAATCTACTTTGTATTTTTAAATTCTGTTCACAGAGTTCCTTATTCAGCTTTAGCCAGAACCTTTGAGAAAATTGAAGAGATATCTGCAAGATTAAAAATGGTTGAAATTCTCGGAAACTATTTCCGATCTGTTATTGTTTTAAGTCCAGATGACCTATTGCCTTCTGTGTATTTGTGTTTAAATCGTATCGCCCCTGCTTTTGAAGGAATCGAACTTGGTGTTGCCGAGACAAACTTGATGAAGGTATGCTATTTTGTTGCATTTACTCTCATATATTTTTATATCACACTATTAACAAATATTAAGTACTCCATTGCCGAGGAATTTGTATTTAAATTATTGTAGAAAAAAAAAAATAAAGTAAATTTATTAGGATTGATGAATTTTTTTTATTTGAAAACTAGTTTCGAATGTTAAAACATTCGTCATCAGTTTTAAAAAGATACAAAAATTTCAGAACATCAGTAACTTTGCTTCATAGATTATATATATATTAGATTTTTAAAAATTTAAGACAAGATATCAAACATGTTGATACTCACCGAAGGAGGCAAAATGAAAAAATGCTTTAATTTATAATATAATTTAGGTTGTAAATGACCTTAGTGGTTCAAACACCGTGAAATAAGTATATATTATTAAACTGTTTACATTTACTAACAAGAATGGAAACTATAGTTTGCAAATTTTAGTTCTATGTTTTTTAATTTTAGGCAATTGCTCAAGCAACTGGCAGAAGTATGGCACAGATCAAATCAGATGTTGCTTCTCTCGGCGATTTAGGATTAGTCGCTGAACAAAGTAAATCCAGTCAAAGAACGATGTTCACTCCTCCTCCTCTCACAGTTAAGAGTGTTTTTAATAAACTGAAAGAAATCGCACTCATGACTGGAAATGCTGTAAGTTTTTAAATAAAATTTCAAAATGTAATACAAAGAAACTTCTCTTAAAGAACATCCTCTTTTATTGGCAATTATATATGTTTATCCTGTCCATTTTATACAACTGAGGAATGAGATTAACAAATTAACAAATATTAAAAAATATATTAATACTAATCAGTACACAAAATTATTTTAACTTATAAAGAAGATGATTAGGGATACAGTAAAAAAGAAACAACACATCCAAGTAAAAATACTATAACATTGGCAAACAATTATAGTATATTTAGTTTCTGTTTGACTCCTGATTATCTTCATCTCCAGTCATCTTAACTGTCAACTATACTTTTATTATTATTTTAACTTATATAACTTAAGGTAGCTATTGAACTAAAAATATGTTAAATGAATCTTAATTCAATTCTAAATATTATTGTAGTCACCAAATAAGTATAGTATATTCACATTTATCCATGTGCATACTATCCTGTAGGCAGATTATTCTTCAAAGAAAATTAACTGTTGGTTTTTTTATATAATTTTTTTTTAACAGCTGTAGAATGTGCTAAGTAGTCAAGTCTATAATTAAGTGTAAGATACAGTGCCCTAAATGTAACTACAATTTTTACTACCTCATAATTTTTTTTAAAGATATTTTACTGTAAAAAAACAAAAAAAGATTTAAAACATATTTGTGTTAATTTACTTCCTTTTTCTCCCATTCTGTGGATTATTTATGGAATGGGATTATCTATCGCTGCCTTGTCATCTAATGCTGTGGATAATCTGAATTTTACTTTACCTATTTAATTATAAGATGGTGAAAACATTATTGTAAAATGTTTCATTGTAACAATGCAATGATGAGTATGTCTGTTTAAAATATTCGTAATTATTTTTTGTTGTATTGTTTTAGTCTCAAGGCAAAAAAGTCGACAAAATCCATTCCATGCTTGTTGCGTGTAAAGGGACGGAAGTAAGGTATCTTATCAGGTCGCTAGCTGGAAAACTGAGAATTGGACTCGCTGAGCAATCTGTTTTGCAGGTAAGGCAATCAGTAAGGAATGAAATAAAACTTGAGCTATAAGATGCTGTTCTTACACAATATTATTTAATTAAAGGTAGAGGTAAATCTCTCGTTCATATCGACTGTTGCTGTAAATTTATAAAAACCCATAGTCATCTCATGATAATTTTATGCTTTTTTTGAAGCACATTAGGTCTTCAGGTCCTTATTCTAGTATTGGGTTGGTGCAAAAATAATGAATGTTTTTATATGTGACAAAAAAAAAAAAATCTATTGTAATTTTTTGTTGTTTATAATTTTGAGTAGTCAACTTTCGCAATGCCCTGAGTAGTTTTTCAAGGGTTTTCTTCTATCGAAGCCCTAAGATGGTCGTGATCAACAACAGAAGGTTTATCGCGACCTTACTTGTCTTTGAGATACGAAATTTTTGGAACCATCACTGCACTGCACATTTACTGATGCTTCTTTCACCCCTTACAACATTGATATTACGCGCAGTTTTGGCTGCACTTCGAACAAGTTTAAACTTATAAAAATAAATTTGACAAAATATTTGTTTTGAAATGGTGAATTTTAGAGGTCTTTGCTCATAGAAAATATAGTTTAAACTCATATAGCATAATTTAAACTAATCTTTGAGGAAAAACCACATTAATAACCATTGTCAATAACTGTTTACTTGGCAAGCACTTTCCTAAGCAAAATGAATATTCGAAACCTGCATTATTTTAGCAGCTCTGAGTATTGTCTGATTTAAATATTGGATTTGTAAATTAACTAGCTTCACTTGCACAAAGAATATGTATTAATTTTGTTCTTTCTTTCAGCTAAGGCAATAGGTGGAATCTTCAAATCATTTTTTTTTACTCACTGAATAATATAATGGTCCGTTAAGAACCAAATCCTCCAAATCCATGTATTTTGCTTTAGTGCACCGTCGTCTGGTGTTCAGGTTGTTGGAGGTCTTCTTCCACCTTTTGAGAGGTTTACCATCTTTTCTCTGCTCTTGACCCTCCTGGATGATCATAAAACACTTCAATTATATCTCAGTAACAGTGGACTACAGAGAAATATATTTAATATGTTCAATCATTCCACAACTTTGTTCAAATGTCCTCGCTAGAATGATCAGAATAAAAGAAAGTATTTATACAGGGTGTCCTGAATTTAAATGGCAAAACTTCAGGAACTTATAGGGGACGGAAAAACTAAGACAAAAAGTCTTTAGAGATTTGCTCGTTTTTGCTTAGTTTTAGAGAAAATCGCAAAAAAAGAAACAAAACAAAAATGTTACAGGTAACGATTATCACCTTTCAAAGTTCGTCAGGCTAGGCAGTGAGATATGTAAACACTTAATGTTATCCTTTACATTCTTTTATTTGTTTACATTTTGGCTTCCTTCTAGGATTATAATTCCTAAATCAGTCTTCAGTCAGTTACTCAGATATTTTTGTGTGAATAGCATCAACCACAATGCCGCATACATATTCTAATGTTGAATACTCTGATATGATTTCTGTGTATGGTTTCTGTAACGGTAATGCTTTAGAAGAGGTGCGGGAGTATGTGCACCGATTTCCAAATAGAAGAGTGCCTAATCGACGAGTCTTTTCGTTAACTTTTAATAGACTACGAGAGACTGGGTCATTCTTAATACGTGATGAAGTCGACCAATTCCAGGCAGCAATAAGAGCAGATTATCGGAGAAGAAATTGTGTCCAACGCCACTTCGATAAAAATCCTGAGACTAGCATCCGAAGAGCATCTGCTGCATTAGCAATATCGCAGCAAGCAATATGGCGAACTTTGAAAGGTGATAATCGCTACCCATACCATCTTCAAAAAGTTCAGAATTTATTACCTCAAGATCATGTCAAGAGATTGAATTTTAGTAACTGGTTTCTTGACAAAATTCGTGACGATAATTTGTTTCCATTAAAAATTATATGGACCGATGAAGCTACCTTTACAAGAGGAGGAATTGTTAATCAAAGAAATTATCATGTATGGGCTCTTGAAAATCACAGAGCTATTAGAGAGAATAGGTTTCAGCATGAATTTGCTATTAACGTTTGGCTTGGAATTTGTTACGGATGACTTGTGGGACCATATTTTTTACCTGGAAGATTGAATGGTATCACATTTACACATTTTTTTTGGAGAACGACTTTTCTAATTATTCAGATGACATTCCCTTACAGCAGCGGATTGAAATGTGGTTCCAAC
The DNA here is from genome assembly GCA_003667255.2 of Euschistus heros. Taxonomy (NCBI): domain Eukaryota; kingdom Metazoa; phylum Arthropoda; class Insecta; order Hemiptera; family Pentatomidae; genus Euschistus; species Euschistus heros. The sequence goes on from RCWM02000082.1 coordinate 1,156,604, forward strand.
TCGATGGATGTCCAGCTCATTATAGCAGAGTTGCTGGAGCTTGGCTGGATATAAATTATCCACAACGATGGATAGGACGTGGAGGAGTAGTACCTTGGCCACCCAGATCACCTGATATGACACCCATGGATTTCTTCGTATGGGGAACCTTGAAGCAGAAAGTTTATTCGGTGTCAATCAACTCAAGAGAGCAATTAAGAGACCGAATCATAGATGCAGTGCACCAAATATCATCAGAACAATGTTTAGCTGCAATTTATCAAGTGAGTGCTAGATGTAATGCTTGCATTGGTGCAAGAGGACAACATTTTGAGCAATATTTACATTAAAAAGAACATAACATAAATATAAATGTAAATAAATAAGTATAAAAATGAAAACTTGTTTTGTTTCTTTCTTTTTTTTTTGTGATTTTCTCTAAAACTAAGCAATAACGAGCAAATCTCTAAAGGACTTTTTGTCTTAGTTTTTCGGTCCCCTATAAGTTCCTGAAGTTTTGCCATTTAAATTCGGGACACCCTGTATAAGTTTGCAGGTTAACTGTATACAATCCATGGGACGTTAGAAAATTTTGTTCTAAATTGAAGAATATAAATGGTAATGATAGTGGTACCAAAGATATCACTCCGGCAATTTTTATAAGTTTATATTGAACTTGATCATAAGTATGAGTCTATTACCCTTGAAAAGTTAAGTTTCTAAGGATGTCAAGATAATTTCAGACCAACAATGATTTCATAGGAAATTAATGATGCCAGATATTGCATTGGACTATTTTGAGTATACTTGCATTTTTATATTTCAGTTATATTGCACTGTTATAATATAATAAAACCAAATAAGGTTCTCTTTGTAGATGATTGATACTTAATGTTTAGGCCCTGGCGCAAGCCTACATGATGACTCCGCCTTCTGAAGAATTCCCACCAGAAGTTATTAACGCTACTAAAGGATTATCAACTGAAAAATTCAAAGCCAAATTGGAAGAATATTCTTTAGTGTTGAAAACTACTTACTGGTAAATTGTAAAATATTTTATTTTAGAAATTAATTCATGATTTCACTATAACGTTTTTTTTTTTTTTATTTGGATCCACAATTTAAATAGATTTTATAATTTTTTTAAATTATTTTTTGCTCTTTTTTACACATCCATTTCTTAAAAAAAAAAATAAAAAAAATAACTATGGTACCTTACAAATTAACTGTGGATTCTTGATAATCCTAACTAGATAGAACTCGTTTAAATCACCTTAAATCCAGGTTGAACAGAATTTGCTTTAAATTGCTCATGATATATAAAGATTTATTTATGTAATAAAGTAATTAATTAAAAATTTAAATAATGAAAGGAACATTAAATTTTGAACTAATAAAATAAAACTATTTTTAGTTCATAAAGGAACCTAAAATATTATTTTTTTTTTAAAATGTAAATATATTTATTGAAGAGGTGTATTTGGTATCTGGATGAATATTTATTTTGTAGATTTATAAAGAGGGATCAGTCAAAGAGATAAAAAATGAGAAATGTTAAAATTGACAACACGTTATTTTATTATGTCAACATTTCGGCCATAGCTTTGATGCCTTTCTTCAGGGTAGATAAATACAACATTTTATCAAGCCAATGTCAGGAAGTCTTGTTTCCTTCCTGACAGTGACGGCAATATTTTGTTCCAATATCCTGGTTTTGTTATTTTTAGCCCTGAAGAACACCTGCAAAGCAGGTCGAAATGTTAGTACTAAAAAGTTTTATAAACTCGGCGTATATTTCATTACTCCTGACTGCATCGCAGTCCATCTTCAAAAATTTTGATTAGTTTTTTAATGTTGTCTGGATATATGGAAGTCTACTATTGTTATGATCACAAATTACTACATTTTCTGAATGATTTTTTCTATGAATCTCACACTATTTAAGTTTCAAAATGAAATTATTTTGTTGAATAAATATATTTATAATTCAAAGAGGGAGAAAAATTACACAATAATCAGAATTTTAGTTTCAGATTATATATTGATAATGTCCAGTTAATATATATTTTTTTTATTGAAGAGTTATTTTTCATTTTCAGTGAATGTCCCAATTACAATTTAATTATTCCTGTTATATTGAAAGAAGGATTATTAGCCCTTCCCGAACATTGTAAATTAACGCCTGGGGTGCCTCTCAAACCCATGCTTGCGCACCCGACGAAAGGTGTTCAAGAGGTACTCAAAAGATTTGAAGGATTGAAATTTACTTGCGAATGGAAATATGATGGTGAAAGAGCACAAGTGAGTGTGTCTATATATATATATATATTTTTTTTTTTTTTTTTTTTTTTTTTCCCCAATGGGCCAGCAGAGGACCATGTGCCAATTTCAATTCTTTCTTGTTCCTTTCTTTTCTTCCAATATGCTTTCATCTGTTCACCATGTTTCTTCTTTCTGTCCTCAGACCATTTTGCACCAGTCCTTTTCACTTTCCTGCCCTGGAATCCCTCTATCTTTAGTACTTTTCGCCGAAAGTCTTCTTTATTATTTATTTTCTCTATTTTTATATTGTTTTTTTTTTTCTAAATCCCTTTTTACTTCATTGACCCAGCTTGTCAATTTCTTACCCCTCAGATATCTGAAAATATTATTTGTCAATCTACTATCAGGCATTCGATATAAGTGACCAAAAAATATCAATCTTCTTTTTATTATAATAAAACATTGGTAATTTTTTGCTTAGGAACAATTAGACAATGATATAAACATAAAAGAATCAAAATACCGTGATAGTATTATGTATTTATTTACTTACAGGCAATTTTATCCAATGTTTTTTTTTTTTCATTTTCTTGGCTGAAAGTTCTAAGAGTTCCCATATTTTTTAACCAGGGCCTATGAAACATATTAGGAATATTAAAAAAATTAATTAAATAAAACCACAAACCAGACTAAAAGTACAAGAAATTGTATGTTGTTTTAGACCTATTGAACATTTACTAGAAAAATGTTCTAACCTTCCAATCAATTACAAAAGACTCATATACATAACAGTAATTAGACCTATTTGGACATAAGAGTTGAGCTTTGGGGATCCTCTGAACCATCCAATTTATCTCGTATCCAATCCTTACAATCATTAAAAAAATTCCTCAATGCTCCTCACTTTGTCATAAACAAACTTAAGGCATCTGAAAAGAAGATGGCCTCGTGATCTTCTAAAAAATAGAATTTTTATTGAAGTGCTGCTAATTGTTAGTTGCTTTACAAGCAATTTACATGTCATTATGAGGATTATCTTCATATTTACTACATGTATTTTTATTTTATTGTATAGAGTTTCTATACAAGTATTCTAGTAAAAAAGTATTCTAAGAAAATTAAGATTAAGAAGTTTAAAAATTAATATGATTTATTACGGTTGTGATGTATGATAGCGAAGCTTGAACTTCCCTATAAGGAATAGGGTTACTGGACAAATTTTGTGTTTCAAGGCATTTAAACTGCAATAAATTTATTTTTTTGATAGCCATGAAAAAGGAATATCAATAAGTTCTTGTAAGAAGAGTTCTTTGATTGATAAATGGAGAGCTCAGAAAACTCTACGATGAAGCAGATATGGTCACTGTTATAAAAAAATAAATAAAAAAAAAAGTGATGTTACGATGGCTGGATCATTTTTAAAACAATGGAACCTCAAAGGTTGCCCAGGAAAATGTGGACTGGAGCACCAGGAGGTATAAGAAGAAGAATCAGGCCCAGGCAGAGATGGATAGATGATATGAAAGGGGATATAAAGTGGTTAAATATCCAGAATTGGAGGAGGATGGCCGCTGACAGAGAGGAGTGGAGAAGGCTGTGTGCAGGGGCCCAGGTCCTTCATGGACTGTCTGTAGCATCTGAATCTGATATAGAATAGAAAATAATTACAGTTTCGCATTAGATCGGGTGTATCTCTGAAAATTTTATTCTAAATCACATTAATCCTATACACCATCTAATGCAAAACATTGTGAATGCATCACAGGATGGATATAAACATCATTTAAAAATGTCGTAAATTTAAAATTGCTTGGTATTTTTTTTTAAATACTGCTTGATTTTAATTAATTAATTTTGTAATAATCCTAATGTGTTTCACATGCTGTAGTTTAAGTATTTGTGGACATAAACGCACACAAAAGGATGAAACTTTTAGTAGAGAGAATGAAAAAATAAATAGGTTTTCATTTTTTGTCTCAGTGAATAAAAATTATGACTTGACAGTCTCAACATCTGTTAATATTTTTTAAGGTTTTTTTATATAAATAGAAGTCTCAACTACAAATAATTGAAGATTTATTTTAATTTTAAAATCTTAAAAATTACATGTCTGCCATTTTATTTTTCCAGATACATTTATCAGAAGATGGCAAAATTTCAATTTACAGTAGGAATCAAGAGAACAATACGTCAAAATATCCGGACATAGTTTCAAGATTAAAATCTGCTTTAAAAGACAGTGTAAAATCGTGTATCCTTGACACAGAAGCAGTAGCATGGGATCTAGAAACGAAAAAGATCAGACCATTCCAAGTGCTAACAACTAGAAAAAGGAAGGTAAGTATTGTTTATTTTTGGTTTGACATTTTTTCTTTTGCAATTTTTTTAAATTTCTGTTATTTATTTTTTTTTTTTTTATATATCTAGGATGCTAATGAATCAGATATTAAAGTACAAGTGTGCGTATTTATGTTTGATTTGTTGTATTTGAATGGTGAGCCACTGGTTAAAGAACCGCTTCAAAAAAGGAGGGAATTGTTGAGAGAACACTTTAATGAAGTCGAGGGTCAGTGGTCATTCGCGACAAGTCTTGATACAAGTGCAATGGAAGAAGTACAAGAATTCCTAGAAGAATCCGTTAAAGGTTTATTACTTTATGTGATTATGTGGTGGAATCGAACATATATTGTTTCAAGTTTTGGCTTAATGATGTCTATTCTATGTCTACCCTTAAAAAAAAATTACTCTTTCTTCTTCCTGAATGTTTCTCTATTTTTTTATTCTGTTAATCCCTAAAATTAAAACTTTTTTTTCCCTTAACAGGTAACTGTGAAGGTTTAATGGTGAAAACCTTAGAAGAAGATGCTACTTATGAAATAGCTAAGAGATCCAGAAATTGGTTGAAACTTAAAAAAGATTACATCGATGGTGTCGGTGACAGCATTGACGTTGTTGTCATTGGTGGATACTTAGGAAGGGGTAAAAGAACGGGTCAGTATGGAGGATTTTTGTTGGCTTGTTACGATCCTGAAAATGAGGAATACCAAACATTATGTAAGGTAAATAAATTTATCTGCGTTTTAGTTTTCACATATTTATTTAATATAATACATATAATTATTTGTTTCTCTTTGGAACCCGTCATTATAATGGCTGTGAACTTAATTGGGTTATTAATATCTATAAACCTCAATCTAATTTGCTTGACAAAAGTTTTGAATTAAATTACAAACCATCATTTGAAATTAAAATCTACTTGTTTTTCTTTCTTTAATATTCATCCTCAATGAACCATGAGAGAATTACAAAGTAGAGGAGACAGCCAATGATTGAAACAGTCATCAATTGTCTCCTCTCCTGAGTGGTACAGGGTCCTGAAGAAAACCTGCTTGGCAGGTCAAAACATCAGCACTCCAAAAAGTTTTTTCCTTGGAGTATTTATATATTTAATAAAAACATATAATTGATCCATGAATTGATCCATATTCCATGAACAAGAAACAATAACATAGTTAATATTCCAAAAAAATAAGAAGTAATAATGTTAGTAATAATAAAATAATAATATATAAATTAGTAATAATAAATAATAAAATACAGAGTGCATAAGAGTGGGTTTATATTAATAATGGTATGAATGAAAAGAGCTTCAAAAACTTGAAATAATTGAATTGATACTGCCATAATTAACAATTATACTTATGTCATATGTATTAAGTCTCTTTGATATAATGTCTATGGATTTTTATTTTCTTGAATTAATCATTCTAACTTATAAGTTCGTAGAACTGGACTGTACTTATATTATTTTCATTTCACAGATTGGAACAGGCTTCAGCGATGAAGATCTTCAAAAACATTCTGATTTTTTCAAAAATCATGTTATCGAATCAGCGAAATCTTATTATCGCTATGAGAGCTCCCTTGAACCAGATCACTGGTTTGATCCGGTACAGGTATGGGAAATAAAATGTGCTGATTTGTCTCTATCTCCGGTTCATAGAGCTGCGACTGGAATTGTAAGTTTCCTATTAATAATTTGACTAATTTTTTATCTATAATGATTGTATATTATTGTAAGAGAGAAGCTTAGGGCACATAGTATACTGGAAGCCAGCTAACTTACCCAGAACAATACATTCATGCTGACTTACATTATTACCGACCACAGAAAGTAGGAGTCTGACTTGTACTGACTTGCCAAGCGGCTTAAGTTTGTGATGATAGAGAGACCCTCAAAGCAGAGCCTAACCCATTTAAAAGTTTAAAATAACTATAGCCCTGTGGCTATTCACCAATTAGATGAGCCCTAAAGTCTAAAAATGAAGAGTGTAAAGAGTTACCACAGGAAATACCAATGCCTCAAGGCTTACCATCCATTTGTTGGAGGGGCAACTGAAAATGTTCAAAGAATCCTCTGGAAGATTATTTTAAAGTAATTATTGGACTGTGTCAGAAATCAACCCCATATCTGTGAGAGTGACCAACCACCAGTAAACTCTATTGCAGAATGGTCCTAACCACATATTGGTCGATTTTCAAATTTCACTGGGATTCACATGTTGCACCACATGCTTAAATCTTTTTTAATAATTTAAAAATGGCTTGTCCTTGTATTTAATAGTATAGATTTTCGAATACTGTCTTTATTATAAATATCAATTCAATTTTAGGTTGACCCAGAAAAGGGAATCTCATTAAGATTTCCAAGATTTTTAAGGATAAGAGAAGACAAATCAGTGGAACAAGCTACTTCAGCTCAGCAGGTAAGTGAAATCACCTTTATATCTATTAGGCGATGTTAGAGGACCATGAGTATTACTTAGGGAGTGAGGTTATGGACAAGGAATTTGTGTAGTTACTGAGTTTATTCTAAAAATAGATTACCTTTCCTATCATCCAAATATTTTAAGAGCATAATGACAGTTTCATCCTTTAGTCCTATCAATGAGGGTTGTATAGTGCTTGAAATATGCGATTATTTTTTACCTCAGGGCTTTGTTAGCAATAGTTGAAGATAAACATAATAAAAGCCCCCGCCTCTGGAGGGTGAGCTAATGGTGGGGGGAAGAGGGAAGGTCCCATTTTTAGGTTTTTTGATTGTACATATCAAAATTAAAGCTAATTAAATTTCCTATAAAATTGTTTATATACACATTTGTTGAACTTTCAATGGTTTTTGGTGTATACCTTATTAAAAAACGATAATGTTTACCTCACTAACTACTCCTAATGAAGCCCTGAGATAAAAAATAATCACATATTTCATGCAGTCTGCAATATGTTTATTGACTGGACTACTTTATATTAACATATTATAATGGAGTTCTGATAAAGGCCAACTTATCTGCTGAAGTCTTGAGCATCTGTGACTGTAGCACTCATGCTCTGCAATTGGTTTCCAATTCCAGCGAAGTGGTAGCATTTCATGGTATCTTGCTTTTTCCCTCCATAAATTAGGAGACAGTCCTGATTTGTAGTTCCCTATGCTCAGTGTTTGTGTATTGAATATGAGTACTGAGTTTTTATCATTTTTTTATATTCTAAATTTAAATTTATTCTTTTTTTGTTTTTTACTTTACAAGTTGACTGCAGATGACGGTGTGTTGTTTGTCACTTGCATGAGAGACAGTTTATTTATGGTAAGTGTACAAACAGTGCTAAAGTAAAGTAAATTCATGCACAGTGAATGGACCATGGTCGAAATACTTAGCAGTCAACGTGTTAAGGCTAAATGTCCCCTCTGTAGTACCAAATGTTGCCACCACGTGCCAAAATAAACAAAATTTAGATTCCTCCTCAAATCTCAACGGATCATCCGATTTTGGTTCTGTAAAGTTAATTTTGTTTCATATTTCCGTAGAATTTGATGTATCTATTTTAAAAGGCCATATATTTGATATTTACAATTTTAGGTTAAAAAAAACTACTTTCTAGTATTTTTTAAAGAAAAGTCAACTAATAGGCAAGTGTAGAATAATAAAATATAAATATTGGCGAAAAAAAAAAATTTTAATTATACGAACAACATTGGCCGAAACCCATAAATACGAAATTCTATGCAAATGTTTTTGTTTAGTTTTTCAGGTAGCATCTACATCTATCATGACTATAGCAGCCTCAAACTACAAATCTAAAATAAGATTTCCATCGAAAGGTTGTTTTGGGACTCAAAATAGAATTTACACGATCCGAAATGAAAATTTCGAAAAATTATAAAAGTAAACAATAATTAAAACTATATAACCAAAACAACTGCATACTTATTGTAAATATATTTAAAAATGCGGGGTGCATCAAAATATAAGAAGGAATTAGGAAAAATCACGTTAGAAGTATGGTAGAGGATAAGCGATTATAAACACTGATAACGTAACTTCGCGAAAAATGGTCCGATTTCGGATTTCGTTTTTTCATTATGTAGGTACTAGTTCCAGCTACAATTAATATTTGAAAACTTCCTTCGAAAAAAGGTTCGTTATCTTGTTATAGATAGAAAAACAAAAATAATGTTTTTTTGGGTTTTTTTTTTTTGTGATTTTGAATATGAAGCCGATGGTTGCCGTGGTAGCAAACTTTAGATTCGGATTCAGCACCTCAAAGAACATAAAGATCCGTTGAGAATAAAAGTTCCGCAGTTTTTTCTTCAAAACGGCCTTTTGGAGTCTTATTTTACTGGACTATAAAGACGCTCTATGAAGCATTATTTTGGAGGTCCTACAACTTTTGTTCTATTTCACTTTCCCAATGATGATTTTATTGACTAGAATTGTAACATTGTTCATATATAACGGGAAAAGGATATAAATAAAAACATTATTTTATTATTAATATATATAAAACTAGTTGAAAAAAAAAAAAAGGAATCCACAAACAATAAAGTATTATCTATTCCTATTACTAATTAAAAAATTAAAATTACTTATGCTATATTACTGCACATTAAAAAATATATATATTATGAAAAATATGATATATTATTTTTGCATAAATGTTACTTATTCTTAATAAGGAATAATTATATTATGAGCTGTATTCATTAAAATTATTTACTTTTTTAATACCCAAATCAAAAAGATTTAGTACTTTTCTTCTTTTTTTTTGATTTCATATAAAAGTGATGAGTACAAAAAGTTATTGAATTTTTCAATTGAATGAGTTTAAATAGGCAGTTTCCTTCTTTCCCTTCCTGCCGCGCGTATTCCTGAGATATAATTAATCATTTTTCTATCTTACGTTTTGCCATAGGAATCCACAGTCAAGATTATGCTAGGTTCGGGTAAAAGAAGAAAAATCCATAAGAAAAGACGCGAAATCCCTAGACGGCATAGGATCAAAGGAAATATCAACATTTCTAATACTGTCGTAGGTTCAAACAACAATGGTCTGGTAGGACAAGATGTTTACAACCATTTCTTTGTGAAATTGAATTTTTTTTTTTTTTTCATTTTGATCAATCCATTTAATTGTTTCACAAGAGTAGTTTCATTTCTTATTTATTCGACATATCACACACAGTATAGGCTTGTTTGACTATTCTCCTCCTTCAAAACCCTAATCTCAAAGTAAAGGTAATAATAAATAATTGTAAGCTTTATTGTATGAGAAACTTCCACATTTTTTTTACGTCCCGGGGTCTAAATTGTAGAAAAAATGTGTTTTTTTACTGCTTAACATTTGAAAACGGTTAGACATAAGAAGTAATTCATTACAAACCTTTTGATTTAAATAAGAAGTAATTTTGGGAAAAATTTGATTTCGTAAATACTATTTTTATTTATTTTTTTAAAAATTATTTATTTTCTGCATACCCTCTTTTCTCTAGTCTATTCGGGCCCCTGTTTTGGTCAACAAACACGGAAGGCTACAAAGACAAAGAAAATATTTATAAATATATTACAATGGATCTAATAAGGAATTTGATCGCAAAAGGGAGTGTGTACGTTTTAAAACCCCTTTACTGCGAAATAAGTATATATTGCCCCTTATGATTCCATTTTATTCATTTTTTTTTCTGTTTGGTGACTAAATTGCTGAGAGAATATATATTGATATTTACAAGCTTACAATCAGAAAACGGCTAGCTGTATGAATAAATTTATTAAAAACATTATTGAAACGTTTGATTCCGAAAAAACATTCGTAAAAATGTTATATATACGTAAAAAACACATTTTTTCTACAATTTAGACCCCGGGACGTAAAAAAAATGTGGGAAGTTTCTCATACAATAAAGCTTACAATTATTTATTATTACCTTTACTTTGAGATTAGGGTTTTGAAGGAGGAGAATAGTCAAACAAGCCTATACTGTGTGTGATATGTCGAATAAATAAGAAATGAAACTACTCTTGTGAAACAATTAAATGGATTGATCAAAATGAAAAAAAAAAAAAAAAAAAAAATTCAATTTCACAAAGAAATGGTTGTAAACATCTTGTCCTACCAGACCATTGTTGTTTGAACCTACGACAGTATTAGAAATGTTGATATTTCCTTTGATCCTATGCCGTCTAGGGATTTCGCGTCTTTTCTTATGGATTTTTCTTCTTTTACCCGAACCTAGCATAATCTTGACTGTGGATTCCTATGGCAAAACGTAAGATAGAAAAATGATTAATTATATCTCAGGAATACGCGCGGCAGGAAGGGAAAGAAGGAAACTGCCTATTTAAACTCATTCAATTGAAAAATTCAATAACTTTTTGTACTCATCACTTTTATATGAAATCAAAAAAAAAGAAGAAAAGTACTAAATCTTTTTGATTTGGGTATTAAAAAAGTAAATAATTTTAATGAATACAGCTCATAATATAATTATTCCTTATTAAGAATAAGTAACATTTATGCAAAAATAATATATCATATTTTTCATAATATATATATTTTTTTAATGTGCAGTAATATAGCATAAGTAATTTTAATTTTTTAATTAGTAATAGGAATAGATAATACTTTATTGTTTGTGGATTCCTTTTTTTTTTTTCAACTAGTTTTATATATATTAATAATAAAATAATGTTTTTATTTATATCCTTTTCCCGTTATATATGAACAATGTTACAATTCTAGTCAATAAAATCATCATTGGGAAAGTGAAATAGAACAAAAGTTGTAGGACCTCCAAAATAATGCTTCATAGAGCGTCTTTATAGTCCAGTAAAATAAGACTCCAAAAGGCCGTTTTGAAGAAAAAACTGCGGAACTTTTATTCTCAACGGATCTTTATGTTCTTTGAGGTGCTGAATCCGAATCTAAAGTTTGCTACCACGGCAACCATCGGCTTCATATTCAAAATCACAAAAAAAAAAACCCAAAAAAACATTATTTTTGTTTTTCTATCTATAACAAGATAACGAACCTTTTTTCGAAGGAAGTTTTCAAATATTAATTGTAGCTGGAACTAGTACCTACATAATGAAAAAACGAAATCCGAAATCGGACCATTTTTCGCGAAGTTACGTTATCAGTGTTTATAATCGCTTATCCTCTACCATACTTCTAACGTGATTTTTCCTAATTCCTTCTTATATTTTGATGCACCCCGCATTTTTAAATATATTTGCAATAAGTATGCAGTTGTTTTGGTTATATAGTTTTAATTATTGTTTACTTTTATAATTTTTCGAAATTTTCATTTCGGATCGTGTAAATTCTATTTTGAGTCCCAAAACAACCTTTCGATGGAAATCTTATTTTAGATTTGTAGTTTGAGGCTGCTATAGTCATGATAGATGTAGATGCTACCTGAAAAACAAAACAAAAACATTTGCATAGAAATTCGTATTTATGAGTTTCGGCCGATGTTGTTCGTATAATTAAAATTTTGTTTTCGCCAATATTTATATTTTATTATTCTATACTTGCCTATTAGTTGACTTTTCTTTAAAAAATAATAAAAAGTAGTTTTTTTTAACCTAAAATTGTAAATATCACATATATGGCCTTCTAAAATAGATTCATCAGATTCTATGTCCATTTTATTAATAAATCCGTTTTCCGATCTAAAAAATGTCTATTGGTTTCTTAATTAGGAGGAATCTAAAATTGACCCCGTAGGTGCTGCGATCTCTTGAGGCAGAAACACACCAGAGTGAGGGGACATTTAGCCTTAAGAGTGTTGCTGATCACTTGGTTAAAGTAATTCTGTTGATTTCTTTTTTTTTTTTTTGTTGGTTTTATAGGCCGATTTATACTTTTTTTATTTAATTAGCTACTTCACAACTTCTTTCCTCAGGTCTTCCAAATGTTTCCATGTTCTGCGGTTATAGATTGTAACTATTATATATTGCATCAGCTTGCCATTAATATATACTTCACCAAATATATTTACCTTGTATTTTTTCTTTTCAGATTGCAGACATGTATCATAATCAAGATATAATTAAAAATCAACAAAATGAAAGTAAAAAAATATCAGAAGAAGACTTTTATTAACCATTTATGTTGTAAATATATTTGTATAGAGTTTTTTAAAGTGTATAATACAAAATGTTGATAAATATTTAATATTTTCTTGCAATAAAACTTATGTTTAATGTTATTTATTATATTTTTCATTTACCAACTTATTAATCTATTAAACTGAACTAAGGACATCAACATGTCAAGTCTGTCCAATCCCCTTTAACTGAATCAAGAAAAAAAATCTCCCCTATAAGATGAATTTCTCGATTCGGCCATTTTCCAGTCAAGTCAATAGGAAATAAAGGGATTTGTTCTTCTGCACTACAGATCTTCACTTAGATAACAGAACAAAAGACTTATCTATAAAACTATACAGAAACAAGTTAGTACTTAAAAGCTAAACATGTACACATAAAAAAAACAAAAAAAAAAAAGCTCTTAATCCTTTACAGAACTGTTGAAGTCTCATGAATGTACCTTCTTTTAAAATTTACTCAATAACTATAGTACTCTTTACCGTTCTGCCCAACATAACCCCCAAACCACTTGTCCAAACTTTCTTTGACTTGGGTTTCCTATACATAGATTAGACACTTTCTAAAGAATCTCTTTAATTTCAAATCAATATTCAAATATAAGTTTTGCGGAATACTTATATTGTAGGGCAGGGTAAAAAAGAGTGTGTAAACCTAGAAACCAGATAAATTTAAGATATGTTTCAATCTGGCTGCGGAATGATGGAGTTAATTAGCTGAACAATTATTTGGAGAATTAACAGCTCAGGCCCCCCCCCCCCTCTAGCTGGGAAACCCCAAATCACGAGCAGTAGAAAGGAAAAAAAAAGTTTCAAACCATTAAAAAGATTTTAAATTGAATATAATTACACATTTTAAAAGAAATTGTAAACTAGAATATTCTTTATATCGTCGGGTAATACATGATACCTCATATGTGCGAAATACTGATTTTACAGGAGCAAAAAACTGTTTATAAAACAAAATAATAGGCATTTTGAATTATTGTTTCTCTAATGAGTATATTTTTTTAACCTCTTTGTTGATCTGGTGAATATGCCATCTCACTTTATTGATGTGGCTATTTTTTTGTGAAAATAATGTTTCTAAAACATTTTTTTTGGAAATTGTCGCTTACAAGGAATCACATCTGATAGCTGACGATATGTATTATTAAAAAGTGGCCTTTCTATGTAAACTACAAAGAAATACAAAAGGAAAAAATATCAGCAGATTGATATCGACCCAATAGACTAAGAAAAATCAATTTGATTAGTAAGGATTGTTTGACTATCTCTAAATAAGTATTTTATTTTTACGAGGTGTGATCAAAAAGTTCCAGGACTGAATTTTTATACATTTATTCATACAACATACAGGTTATTCAAATTTGTCTCCTTCGAAGTACTCCCCTTGGGAAGCTATACACTTTTCCCACCGGTGTTTCCACTGATCAAAGGCCCCAGAAAAAACTCTTCTTTTGTAAAGGTGCTTAGCAGCTCCGTTGTTTTTTCTTTAATTTCGTCAACTGTTTGAAATCTTCGTCCTTTCAGGTGTCTCTTGAGCTTCGGGAAAAGAAAAAAGTCAGCTGGAGCCTGGTCAGGTGAGTAGGGGGGCTGAGGAATGACCGTCATTGCGTTTTTTACACAACAGTTACAGATAACTAATGCAGAGTGAACAGGAGCATTGTCATGGTGAAGGACCCAATCACCACTTTGCCACAGCTCAGGTCTCTTTCTTCTCACAGCATTACGCAATTCTTCTGCCATTTCACGGATTGTTAGTCGACGGTCTGATCGTACGAGAGCGTTCACTTTAGCAACATTGTCATCATTGATTGACGTTGAAGGGCGTCTGGAACGAGCATCGTCGTCTGTGGATGTTCGGCCATCTTTAAACCTCTTGAACCACTGATGGCAGCATGATCGGCTTAGACATTCTTCACCAAAAGCCTCTTGTAACATCAAAAAGGTTTCAGAAAACGTTTTGTTCAGTTTCACACAAACACGTTGCTCTTCTTTCACATTAATTTTCATAAAATAGCCAAACTCTATAAAACTAACCTCAAACAAACTGTGCTAATGTTACTTTCAGTGATGTTATGATTGATCTGCAAACACAGCTGTGTTCCTGTTGAGTCAGGCAATACAATGCTGCCAACCGCATCGCTGTGAGACATTGCATTCCCATAGTATATAAAAAGTCCTGGAACTTTTTGATCACACCTTGTACCAGGTATGCAAGTTTAAAATGTCGTTTTAATTCCAATAGAATGCGCTCTTAGCCTATTGAAGGATTTGCTTATCTCTAAACGCTATTTTGTTTGTTAGTCATTTGTTTACAAAAGTCAGTTGTTTTTAAGTCGTTTACGTGGACGTATCATACCTTTCTTTGGTGTTAAAAATGTCTAATTTTAAGCCAAATAAAGAGCATTTGCGGCATGTCATGATTTTCTTATTTAATCAAAAGAAAAAGGCATCTGAATGCCATCGAATTCTTGTTGAGACTTATGGCGATGTTGCTCCAACCGTCAGGACATGTGAACGTTGGTTTCAAAGTTTCAAACGTGGTGATTTTGATGTTACTGATCAAAAACGAGAAAATCGACCAAAAAAGTTTGAGGACTTCGAATTGCAATCTTTATTAGACGAAGACAATACCCAAACCCAACAAATGATGGCAGAACAGTTGAATGTCACTAGGCAAGCCATTTCCGATCGCCTGAGAGCTATGGGAAAGATTCAAAAGGTTGGAAAATGGGTTCCACATGAATTGGACGAACGACAGATGGAAAAAAAAAACGAAAAACTGTGTGCGAAATGCTGCTTTTACGCCACGAAAGAAAGGGTTTTTTGCATCAAGTTGTAACTGGCGATGAAAAATGGATTTATTTTCAGAATCCCAAACGAAAAAAAATCATGGGTAACGCCAGGACAACCATCCACATCGAGTGCAAGACCGGATCGTTTTGGGAAGAAGACAATGCTGTGTGTGTGTGGTGGGATCAGAAGGGAGTAGTCTACTACGAGCTTCTCAAACCCGGCGAAACAGTCAATACCGAGCGCTACCGACAACAAATGATCAATTTGAGTCACGCATTGATCGAAAAACGCCCAGAATGGGCTCACAGGCACGCCAAAGTCATTCTTCAGCATGATAACGCTCCTGCACATTCAGCCAGATTGACTAAGGAAACGATTTCTTCGCTTGGTTGGGAACTCCTACCCCACCCGCCGTATTCACCTGACCTGGCGCCTTCTGATTATCACCTCTTCTCATCGATGGGACACTCATTGGCGGAGCAACACTTCAACAATTTCGAAAACGTACGAAAATGGCTCGATGAATGGATTTCAAATAAAGATGAAGCATTCTTTTGGAATGGTATCCATATATTGCCCGAGAGATGGGCAAAATG
The DNA here is from genome assembly GCA_003667255.2 of Euschistus heros. Lineage (NCBI taxonomy): Eukaryota > Metazoa > Arthropoda > Insecta > Hemiptera > Pentatomidae > Euschistus > Euschistus heros. The sequence continues at coordinate 1,172,684 of RCWM02000082.1, forward strand.
TGTAGAAAGCGAGGGTCAGTACTTTGAATAAAATATATTATACTTTTTTTAAATTACTGTGTATTTATTTTAAGAAATAAACGACATTTTAAACTTGCATACCTGGTATATATTCTCTCCCTTCCTCAAAGTGGCTTCCAACATGAAAGTGTCCCGATTATGAATTTCATTCATCATGATCCTTACATAGGATCCTCACGTCTTTTAGCAGTTACTGATAATATCCTAGTCCTTTTTTTGACAACTCTAGCTTCAAGGAATCTAATAACAGTCCACAATGCTCAGGCAGAGCCTGCCAAAAAAACTTTAGTTGTTTCTTATCTACTTTTTTTACTCATGGCCTCTTGTAATAGACAGACAACTACTTTCTTGAGATACTTCATTTCTACAGCTGCTATGCTTGTCGAGAAGATTCCGCCTTTCGTTGCCAAGGTGAGTTAGCTTTAGATATTATTTGGTTATTTTAAATAAATAAAACGGTTATTTGGCCTTGTAAATAAATATTTATATTTTTGAACAAGTAAAAAAAAAAAAATAAATAAAAATGATAAGAAAATTGATAACATTACTAAGATATACATTTACAACTTGTCAGCGTACTAAATTTTATAAAATCATTTTAAATTTAAATCTTTTAAAAATGACACAAATCAGTAATCTTATTAATCAGCAGGTAGCAATACATAATAAATAACCCTAACCAATATATTTTTTCTAAAATAAAGGAGAATATTTTTCAGAATTTCAACAACGGTGTTTCTTAATCTTAATCAAATTATCAAGATATAATTGAAAAACGATTTCATAAATCAAACATTTCTTTTAAAAACTTTAACAGATTCGATGAATTATTTGCCACTTCTATTGAATTATATGTATATAATATATATGATTTATTGAGTATTTAAAATAACAAAATCCTATAACACAATCTAGATTTTTGTTTAAATGACCAGATAAATACTTCCACTAGTAGTCCCATTTTAAATTTGTTTTCCAATAAGTAAAAAACTGAGGGCTGAGGGAACATCTGAAGGATTTTCCGTTTAGCTGGCTTGTCAACCCCCCCCCCTTTCTTTTTATTACATTCCAATTTACTCAAGGACCTAGATAGCTTTAAGAAGCAGATCCGCTTAGCCTCCGTAGGTGAGTAAAAATATGTTTTATTTCTAGCCTAACATGTTCAAAATTAATATTTCTAATCTGTGTAACAAAGAACTGATGTTAAATATTCAATATTTGAATGAAATCATTCTTTAAATAAAAAAAAAATTCCATAAGTGGCAAATATTTTATCAATCATCATTATACTGATCCTTCTATATCATCTTGCGTAATTCAAGTAAAAAAATAATATTATTTCCAAACTTTATATAAATAAAACTGTATTTATTTATACATATTATTTATTAATTAACTGTATGTTACTATACATATAAATAAAAATCTAGAAAATGAAAATTGGAATAAAATTTTTTTTTTTACATACACATAATCAAATCTGCTTTAACACAGAACAATCTCAGAAACAGAAAAAATAAGAACACAGGTATTTGATTCAGAAAATACATAAAATATTTATTTTTATTGATTTCATACATTATGAAGAATGAATGCCATTTTATACCAAACGGTAACAATTTTTACCATTAAAAAAAAAAAAAATGTTACCGTTCCTTATACATTAATTGTCTCAAAACCAAATATATCTACCATTAAAAATTTCCATGTAATTATAAAGCAGATATCTAGTTGTTGAAAAAAAAAAACATTCAAAGATCCATTATCTTTTTCGTCACTGTCGGTAAAACACACACCAACAAATATTGACTTTCAGGAAATTAAAAAAAAAAATTGGTTCTAGTCCAGTAAATATTTACACACTGTACAACTTTAATGTTCTGTCCATACTCGTCGAAGCAATGAATGATGCGTTTCTTCCGAATCTTACTCCTGTGGCCATTGCAGTGTGATCGTTAAAAACTTTCAACTCGGACCACTGCTTGCAAACATAAACCCTAAAACAGAAATAAAACCATTATCTTTCACTCTTTATCCAGAGGTGTGACAAGTTAAACTTGCACCTCCCTTCCCTGGTGAGTACCAACATGTATTTGATTTCTACTCTTACATAATGAAATGAAATGAAAAAATAAACTTTATTATAAGACTAATTATCTCTTAAGAATAATACAGAGGCTCAATGATACATTACTGTAAATAAATATAATAGAAGATACTTTATAAATATAATAGAATTTATAAAATTGCAAAATTAAAACAAATTTGTATGTATACAAACATTAAGTAAAAAATTCACTGGAGGCTACATATAATAGTCCTGCGAATAAGTACAAACTCAACAGATAAAGTTGAAATATTTTAACATCTCAAAAACAATACTTAACTAAATTATTAGTTCAAACTTAATTGCATATAATAACAATATCAGAGAGCATTTAAATGACATTGCCTCAGTTTATAAACTTAACAACAACAAAACATCTTATTCAGGTTGTGAATAAATATACACTCAGAGTAATGATAAATGTTTATTTTTAATTACTTTTATGTTTATGTAAGAAATGTCAATTTAGTTTACCTTTTCATATAAAAAAGAGACTGTATTTATACTCTCTTCTCTGTATTAATAATAATAATAATAATAAAGCTTTATTGGCATCATATTTATGACAAAAGCCTCTCCCTTAGGAGGTAAAATGGAGTTCAGCTCCAAAATAATTTTACAGAATAGAAACTGAGTTGTAACAATATGAACTAGCCACCAACAACCAAATCTGTATAGAATGGGTGAAAGGCCACTCAGCATTCCAGGCAATGAGAAGGCTGATGAGCTGGTCAGACAGGGCTCGGATAGCAATCCCATTCCTCCTGATCCAATCTGTGGAATTGCAGTGAGCCTGGCTAAGAGAGTGATAGACAAGCATATAACAGCATCGCCTCTCAGAACTGGCAACAAAAGAAACTGAGACAGTCAAAACTGTTTCTCGGAGGGTAATGCAAGAAAACGAGTACACAACTTCTTAATCTTGATAGGACCAGACTCAAATACCTGACAGAAATGTATACAGGGCATTGCAGATTTAATAAACATCTCTGAAGATAAAACGCCTAACCACATCATATGTAAATGTGATATGTTGGCAAGGAGGAGGTTCCTTCACTTTGGTGGAGAACTTATCTTAAACCCTAGTGTAGAAATGGATCCGATTATGATTATTAGTAGGGCTGTAAATTATATGCAATAAAAACTGAAAAATATGCACATATATATGCAAAGATATTGGGTAAAATATGCAATTAAATACCGAAAATATGCAACTATCTGCATTAATAGAAAAATTTAAAAACCGCAATAAATACCTATACTTAAGTATAAACTCAAGTTTGAACAACTAATAATGTTGAAAAGGGGAACATTAAGAAGAAAAACACTAAAAATCTAATATTAAAAAAAACAAAAACAAATGTTAAAAACCTTTATTAAAGATAAATAAAACACATTAAACAGGGAACATTAAAAATGAAAAAAACCATGAAATTAATTTCCAGAAAACTTTAACAACAATCACAACCAGAATACTTATACTTTAAAACAGAACAATAGACATCAAAAACAATAAGCAATGACCATACAGAAACTCTCCCGACTTATTCACTGTTGTAGATTTGAATTACAGACAACCACTTTTTCAGGTTTTCGAACAAAATAGATCGTCTATTGGGCCTCAAAATAGATTTGAAACGCTCTACATCATATAAATATAAAATGTCTCCATCACTCTTGAAAGTCTCATTTGAAAGCTCACCTATGCACTTTCCAACAAGATCTTTTGTCTTTGAAAGAGTGACTTTCAATATTTTAGCTTAACACAAAAGAACAGTTTACGAATGATATATCTCGGTGAACACTGTGTAATGGAATGATGGAAGGGAGAAGGGTGGGATGAAAAGTGAAGTCATAATATTTTACGTATTTGAGCGAAGTGTGAACGAGAAATTAATCAAATTAACCAATTTTAAGAGAAGCAATTACCATCGAAAGTTCACTGAAACCGAAGAATCAGCACTTCGACATATACAAACACACACACACACAAAAAAAATAAGAATGGGAGTTCTTATAGCTACTTTTCGGTTTTTATCTATATTTTATTTTTTTTCTGGTCGGAATCATAAAAATTTCAAATGCCAAATGCTGATATGATGTAGATAAATATGCAAGCCTAGTTCAAAATATGTACAAATATGCATTTATGACAAAACATGCACGAATATGCAAATTAAAAATAGGTCAAATTTATTCCAAATGCCTCAGAACATAAGTATTTTGATAATATTAGATGTTTTAGTTAGTTAGGAGAAATATGCAAATGCATATATTTCACAGCCCTAATTATTAGATAGATAAAAACACTAGGACTGTACTAAAATGATACAGGAAATACGGCACTGGCACAATGAGCCTTGAAAGGCTGAGGTGCTACCGCGCCGGATTAAAAAAACAAAACAATATAAAATAAAATATACAATATTCATTATAAACCACAAAAACTAAACAAATATTTTTTTTCCTTCTATAAATTATTTACAATTTTGAACCAACAGTCTCTGTCCCTGGCCACTTTCATTCAGTTGGTTCCCACTCTTCAGGTAATTTCATCCCCCTCCACCTCATGTACTGTCTTCCCCTGCTTCTCACTTGGCTGATCGGTGTCCACTCGGTGCTGCTTTTCGACCATCTTTCATCCTTGACTCTGGCTAGGTGTCCAGCCCACCTCCATTTCAGATTTTGGGCCTCCTTGCTGAGCCTTTTAACTTTTACATGAGTTAGGATATCTCGGTTCTTAATTTTCTCACTTCTTTTTGTATTAATACTCTGAGTCTATTATATTTATTCACAACCTAAATAAGATGTTTTGTTGTTTTTAAGATCATAAACTGAGGCAATAGTATTTAAATGCTCTAAATATTGTTATTATAAGCAATTAAGTTTGAAATAATTTTGTTCAGCATTTTTTTGAGATTTTAAAATATTTGAACTTTAGCTATTGAATTTATACTTATTCACAGGACTGTACATAGAAAAGAAAAAGAAAATACATAATTGTAAAAATGAGATAAATAAAATATTACTTTACAAACATTGATTAAAATCAAATCAATAACCCAAACTCATACATAAACATATTCTCAACATACATTAAGTTAAAATATTGGATTATAAAATAAAATAAGTTTACATTGTTTTTGAGAAAATTTATTAGTATCGGATTAAACTGAATTGCTGCAAATTGAACAGACTTATTTTGCATGATTCCCCTGTAAGTAAATGCTTGTAAGGATTGTGAGCAGGTGTAGGAAAAAGAGGGTTTTGATAGAGTCTAGAGGAGAAATGTTTGATTTGATGTGCCATGGCAAACCAATCAAAACCATTTGGTTTATAGTTATATTGAAACATAAGAGTGGGATAGCTGAGAGGGAAAAGCAATGGACTCCTCGTCTCCTCCATGGCTATTTATAAAACGAAAATTTAATTACCTTATGTCTGTTCCAGCAACTGCTAAATACGTTCCGCTTTGGTCAAAACATATTTCCTTGATCTCATAACCCTCGTCAACTTGAAGGGTTTTAAAATTTTTAAGTTTCCTTAAATCCCAAAGTTTAATACACGTATCGTCAGCAGCTGTGGCCAAATAATAACCATTTTCAGAAAATGATATCGCTGTGATTGGACCAGAATGACCTAGAAACAAAATTAAATATTAATATATAGACTAATAAAATAAAAACATAAAATAAGCACTGATTAAACTTAGAGAACACTTATGAGAAACAGAATTAAATTAAATTCTTAATTTAATTAAGGAAATGAGGATTACCTTCAATAATTAATTAATATCACTAATATGAGTACTCACCTGAAAAGTTGGCAACATTTGATTGTTCTTTCAGATCCCAAATCTTAACTTGTGAGTCTGAGGTGCCAGTTCCAAAAATAAGCCCATCGGGATGAAACTGGGCAGTCGTTAGAGCGACTGCATTTCCGCCTTCAGCGACCTATTCAATTCAAATGCACATGTAGATTTAGAAATAAAATTCATTAAACCTTTTGAGTAAACACTTACAGACAAAAAATTCCAAAAAATTGATTTTTTAATTTTATTTTCATAGCTAAAAAATTCATTCTTTTTCAGGGCTTTGCATCCCCATCTTCCATAACCAGGGCATATAAATAAAACGAATTAGGATTGTTAAAAACATTAATTAAACAAAAGCAAGCAGCATTTAAAAAAAAAAAAAAACTATAGACCCCCAGCCAAAAAAAAAAAAATCTATGTCAAAAACAGGTTTTTTATTTTTTTTAAATTTTTTTCTCGTTTTTATTTATTTTAATTGAACAGATTTGTTATCTTCCTTAAATCTCAATTTTAGAAGTGAAAACCAATAGATCAAAGATAAGTATATAATCTACTACTTATTATAAGGAAAGTGTCCGCATATTTTGGATCTTAGCAACACCAACAGAGCATTTCAAAATGTTACATTTTTGAGAGGAAAAAAAATGTTACAAAAAAAAAAAAACTACAGACCCCCAGCCAAAAGACATACCCATGTCAAAATTACCAAGCAATTTTTAACTTAGTTAATTTTTAGCTAATAAGGTTTATATCCACCAGTTATGTTTATTACGTCTTCTATCTGATGGGATTTAGGTCTAACATGATTCTTAAGGGATATGCTCTATCTAATCCAAAACTGTAATAAATCATAGTTAAAATTTCATATATTTTTTAATAATCCTAATACATTTCATATGCCCTATAGAAAGGATATAAGGACATAAACAACAAGAAAAATCACTGCCTGAAATTTTTTGTCTGTCAGTAGATATTATGCAGCAGTAATGAGAGGTAATAAGTACCTTAGTAAGTAAGCGCCCAGATCTAATATCTGAAAAGGCCCAATGCTGGTCGGTCGATGTTGACAGCACATAATCTCCAGTAGGATGGAGGGAAAGCCCAGTAACTGGAGCATCGTGTGCTCTTAGCAGCTGTAGAGGCTGAGAATTTGGCACATTCCATACACGTATAGTTGTATCTGGAGATGCTGTAATGACAACATCCTGGAAAAGAAATCTTAGTCGTAAAAAAAAAATTAAATCAATAAATTAGGTTTTGAAAACACAATTCAGATTCAATTCACTATATGCTTAGCAATTATCAAAAATGAATTAATTCCAAAAATATTGAAATTTAAAACAAAATAAAACAACTTACCTCTTCCGGATGGTAAATAACCCTAGTGACTTTTTTCGTATGACCTTTTAGGATAGCGACAACCTGTTCAGTATCTTTGTTAAAAACTGTCGCATTTCTATCGTTACCTCCAGTTAAAATTTTACTAGTATCTGCTTGGTGGATGTCAAGGGAAAGAATGCCAGGCACAGAAGCACTGTGCAAACCCTAGAATAGATTAAATAATAATTAACTAATATTAAGTTGTAGTATCAACATAGGGTACTAATAAAAGATAATAAAGATAATCTAGATGACCATGCAATTTCTGTTGTACACATGATGGTATAGAAGGATCATTACCATCAGGAATTGATAAATTATATTATTAGGATATAATATAAATTATAGGAACTTTGGCAACATTGCTCCTCCTCCTCTCGCCAGCCAAGTGCCATCAGCCAGCACTTAGACTATAATTTGCCTGGCCTGCAATGTTTAATATTTATTGATGACTCTTTCCTGTAACCTATAACCATTCCTACACTTTCAAACCGAATTGTGTTGTTTAGTGTATTATATTGATATTAGGTCTTCTTAAATGTAACAAGAACATGGGTTTTGTGTTTTTTAAGTTGATGTTTCCATTTATTTAATTTATTTGTAGATATAATAATTTAATTTATTTTCTGTTATTTCGGCTGTGGCTCGCCTTCGAGGTCGGGAAAACCTCCTGGGACACACCCAGCCTCGCTTAATTGGATACCATTAATTGGGGAAAAAACCTAGCAGTTGAGCGAGTATAGTGGCCAAATCTCCTCCTTTCACAACTGTTGGCCCAGAAACAGTACATCTTTACCTAAGTACTGAACCCAAGACCCTTCATGGGTTGTTAGAGGTACAGGTTTTTTTATTTTTATTGTAGTGATGTTTTCTTATTTTCTCTTCCCCAATGCATGTAAGTGTAACGCAAGTTAACAACATTAGTTTCTACATGGATTTATTGTTTTATGTATATTTCTATTTTGTTATTTCCACTTGTTATTCTGGACAAGTGAAGAGGTGGAGCCCCAAGTCGATACAGATACCAATAACAGGAATGGAATAAGCATAAAACGAGAGCATAACTATTATAATGAAATATTTTCTTTTATTTCATATTATAAATTGATGAGCAAGTGCTACATTGGTATTATCTTTGTAATATTAATAAATAACACATGGACCAATAAGAAACATCCCCCAACTATTATAAGTAATCTAAATAAGAAATATAAGGGATTGTTGATAGCAAGAAATCATTTGACAAAATTTCCGTTCTCCATAAATCTATGAGAATTATGACAAGAACTACCATTCTCAAGAAATATAAGGTGCAATGACAGGTTACCAAGTTACCCAACTCGATCAGTAATAAAGATAAGATATTTTAATGAGAATAGGTAAGAACTCAACTTTATAAGTATTACCCAATAATCTCATAAGCAACATAGAACAAACTTGTTATATACTTACAGGGTGAGAAGCAACAGTTTTATAGTTTCGAATATTTTCTTGAGGAACAAGATCTTCCGGTACTGTTCTACCTCTCTTCTTTCTTTCTTGAGTAAGAACAGTAGCTTTGTCTTGAAGTTTCTGGATAACTTCAGCAGACATTCCAGCTTGTTCTGTGGGTTGATTAGCGACACCCCCAGCTTCAACTGCCAATGCCTAAGATAAGAATGAGAGAATTAAGTCACAACAAACAATAAATATTGTCCTTTTCAACACAAAAATAATACTTACTGGTTGTGGAATAGCAGTGGAAGGTTGAGCAATACCAGCTTGGGGCTTTAATGTTGCCAAAGCTTCTCTAGCTGCAGTTACTTCCTTCGTCAATCTACCTATCACCCTGCATGCTGCATCATGTTGGTATAAGGCATGACTTAGTTCCTGCCTAGCAGTTTGTAACTGCTGCCTTTGAGTAAAACTTTGTAACATAACGGCATCCCACTCATCTTGCAATGTTTTTAAAATAGCAGGTATAGAAGTTGCTGAAGGCGGCTTAGGCTTCACAACAGGTGTTGCTAATGAACCAAAAATTGATTAGGCATCACTAAATAACATAATCTAAAGAATTTCCAGAATCAAAAAGATAATGTTACTTTTAATTTCTATGAGTTGTTCAACAGTAAGCTCCTTTCCATTGATAGGATCAGTTCCACTCTCAGTGATATATTTTTCAATTAGTCTACGCTCAAATATACAACCAGAAACTGGAGAAACTACTGGATGTTCTGGAACTTCATTAGATACTGAAAAATCGAAACATAACTTGAAACCAATAACATCAAATGAAATGCTTATTTAAGACAAGATTCAGTGATATCGTTTGAAAACTAGAGATTTAAATAAGATGAGACTAACGTGCACAGCAAAGAGCCATGATTAACTATTCTGATAGACAGGATACAATAGTAGAAACACTATATTCGTAATAATTATCACAACTTCAACCGCACAAACATAACTCGAAACGAGCAAGCAAGACTCAACTCAAGCGACCCCGGCTAAAGCCTTAGATAAAGAATTGTTTAATAATTTATATTTTTTCCGAGTTATTTATTTTCTTATAATAATTATTAAAATAATAATTTCATTTTATAGTAAGAATAAATTGCATGTTACAAAATTTTTACGTATCCCTACAATAAAAACTACATAATGTGATAAAAAATGTTGGTTAATTCTCCGATCTTGGCACCATCTGCTTGTGAAGTTTATCTGAGGAACTCTAGGTTGTGAATGACGTATTATTTTTATTTATTTAATACATTTCAAAAAGAAGTTCAGTTACATCATCTAGTTAAAACGTAAGTGAAGGCCATAAGAAGCTAGTTTCTATTATTCATATGATTATTTCCTTAAATCCTGTTCACTAACCCTCAACCAATCGTAATAATAACTTGCATAATTGGATAAGTGTTATTCAAAATCTGAACAAAATTAGTTATGGCCCTAATTTTTAGATAATTGGTATTTTGTGCCATGGAAACTACAAATGCCCCCGGGCCTTCCAAAAGTGGAAAAGATGGGGAAGAAAAAGAAGAGAACCCATTATTTGAGTGCAACATATGCCTTGACACAGCCAAAGATGCAGTTGTCAGTATGTGTGGTCACTTATTCTGGTGAGTTTTTAAAAATGTTAATCTCTAAAATAAATTGTGGCAACATATCTCATAAATTTTTGTAACATTAACTTTGAACTATTCTTACATAACTTGTTTTAAACTTGTAGTTTATGATGAATAATTATTTTATCCTGATCTCAATGCTTTGCAGTATTTAGTATTATACACATATTTTTTTTAATTTGCCTCATTCAAGTTAAATCTGGAAAAAAAGTTAGTTTTTATAACCAATTTATATTTTAAAAAACTTCCTGATTAAGGAAAGCTTATCAGCTATATCTGTTGCCAGGATGTTGAAAGTCATCATCAGCATGATAATATAATTAAATTTTATTTCTACTTGGTCTTATCATCGTATATAAACAAACAATTTGTTCAATTAGCATTTGACCTTCTTATTTAATTGTAACATTTGTTTAGTTTGATGCTTTTGAAGTATTACTTTTGAAATTTATGAAGAACTTCCTTAATTAATGTTCATTATAGCCAACATTGGAAATGTTAGCTTTAGTGTTATTGCATAATCACTGTTATAAAGTAACTTTTAACTTTTAATTAACAGTATTTATCTAGTTTAAAGTGATTATAATTTTGTTTGGCTCTAAAATAAACTATTTTGACATCTTGAATATCTGATGTCTTAGACATAGTAACCTGACACACCCACTACATAATATTTTTGTACTTAGTACTATTTGTCCTATTTATCATTTTTATGGTTGTTTTATTGCTTAACAGATTATTAGTTTTCGTTTTGACATTAATACTTGAATTATGAACCAATCAAAGGTTTATTGGCCTTGTTATCTTGCCCTGTGGCACAAGTCTTAAATGTCATTTATCTTTATTATTTGTTGAATTTTTTAATTTTTATATTTGTAAGCATAGAGTGTCTTTATCACGATTTTGAATTATATCTCAGCAAATTTGACTTAGATAAAATTTAAAAACATATTTATGATGCAATTTTTTGGATTATTTTAACAGATTGGTAAAAAGTTCTTTTGGTTCCTTGACCATTAATTATACTGTTATTTCATCACAAAGTTGGTATAATCCCTTGGTACTGAAATAATTGTTATTAATTTAATTGTTAATCTTTCAAAGTAATTTTATTTATGTCTTAATGTACACCATTATTTGTAAATCAAAACATACAATAGGCAACTAGCCAGAAATGACCATATATAAATACTTAATTTTTTTTTCGATTTTTTATGCTTATTTCATTTCTTATTAATGAAGCTGAAATGATTCTCACTGCTTTTTACATATTTATCAAAAAATTATATCTTGGTACAATATCTAAACTAAGAATTCTGTCTTCAAACTTAATATATTCTGTAAAATACTGTCACTTTTTGCGTTTTTGTTTTTTTAGCTTATCTTTTTTTTTTTTTAGCTTATTTTTTTTTTTTTTTTTTTTTTTTTTTTTTTTTTTTTTTTTTTTTTTTTTTCTTTTTTGTGATGTAGTAGGTTGTTGGTCTTACTCAGAAAAAATAAAGAAAAAGATTTATGATGGTTTGTTGCAGAATCTTAAGACTATGGCTGTGAAATATATGCATTTGCAAATTTCTCTTAGCCAATTAAAACATCTAATATAATCAAAATGTTTATTTTTTGAGGCATTTAAAATCAATTTAAATAATTTTTGCACATTTTGCCATAAATATCTATTTTTACATATCCGGCATATCAGCATTTTATTTTTTAATCTTTTACATGTTAAATATACATTTTTTTACGTGTTTCTGAGCAAAAAAAATAAAAATATTTTAATGAAAACCTTAAAATAGCTTTGGGAACTTATCTTTTTTTTCGCCTAATGAATGAGTTCTTGCAAAGATGAAAATCTTGTTAGAATGTATTTACATGTGGTCTCGATTGAGACTTTTAAGGTGGTTGGAAACATTGTATATTGTTTTTGTTTTGATAAAATTGTATCAAATAATGCACAGTTTTAAGTAAAACAGAACATAAAAACGCAAAGCACAAATAAAACTCAGGTAAGAAGTCAAAATTAGAAAAGAAAAAATGTTACAATAACTGCCACTGCATCAGATAAGTCTAGTTTTGATACCAATTTATGTTGTACTTTAGTTAGAGCTGACATATCCTTCTTTAAATTAAGCCACTTTAATTAAGTTCTATAACTTAACTTGTTTTCTTTTTTAATTGTCGCCTTGTCTTTTTGTTTTTTTTAGTATTCTTCTTCCAATCGTTTCCCTTTTCAGCAAAATTAGTTAATTAAACTTGAATTTTTTATGAGGATTCTATAGTTGACTGTAGGATGTAATGTAAGTAAAAAAATTGACAAGGGTGCAGTTAAGTAAATAAACACGTCTAAGTTTTTAAATTAAAAAAAAAACTTTATATTTAGCATGCCAATGGTATGACCTGCCTTGCAGATCTTCTTCTGGGTGATTGTGGTCTGGTTGAAGACTCACTAACAATCTAACTAAAAAACAATAACCATAAAAAAGCATTATTAGTCAAGTCTTCAACCAGACCACAATCACCCTGAAGAAGATCTGCAAGGCAGGTCATACCATTGGCATGCTAAATATAGTTTTTTTTTAATTTAGAAACTTAGACGTGTTTATTTACTTGACTGCAAGGCAGGTCGAAACATCAGCACTCCGGGTATAAAGTTTCTTTCTTTTTTTTTTTTTTTTTTTTATTTAAACACTTGGACGTTTTTATTTACTTGGCTGCACCCCTGACAATTTCTCTTCTTACATAAACTTGAATTTGTATTTATGTATAAATATGTATTGTGATTATTTATTTTTCTAAATAATGCAGATAGTTGCATATTTTCGGTATTTAATTGCAATTTAACCTATTATATTTACATTTTATTACATATCTTTAATTTTTTATTGCATATAATTCACAGCCCTTGTTATGATATTTATTAGTGCTACTTGGGGCCCTCCTATTTTCTCATTGTAAAAATATCAATACTATAATGAAAATAATCTCTGAAACATTATGTTGCTGAAGTTTTATTAATGATGAAAATATATATATTAAAAAAAATTGACTTCATTTTTTGTAAATTGGGATACGGTCTGATAAGAAAATATAATTATGAAGTTTTTTAGGGAAAATTTTATTAGTTTTTTTTTTCTATTTAATGAAAAAAACAAAACATTAAATTTAATCTTATAGCAAAATAATAAAAACTTATTGGTATAAATAAAAAGTTTAAATAGTGAGAAAAATTCTTGATTAGAACGTAGGTGCCTACTTAAGATCTAAATTTTCTCTTATATTTTCAATATCCTGTTCATTATCATTTCATATCAGTATTATATTGGTTTCATAAAATATGATATACTAGCTAAAATCATCACCCGCGATAATATTGAAAGACAATAAAAAATAATAATATTATTAAGATACTGTAGTAATTTGGTTGTTTTTGAAGAGGCCTATTTGGTGACTGGATGAGTATACAGTGGAGTCTCACTTATACGAAACTCACTTATAAGAAACATTCAGTTATACGAAGAATTTTTCGTTCCCCGGTGAACGAATTACTATCTTATAACTATTCAGTTATAAGAAGTATTCACTTATATGAAACATTTTCCGTTCCCCCTCACATTAGTATTAGTGAGATATATATTCTGTAGATTCTATAAGATAGATCAGATAAAGGTATAAAAAAATAAAAACTATTAAAATTTAAAACACATTATTTTATTGCGCTAATGTTTCAGCCATAGCATTGATGCCAATCTCCAGGAAATATTGAAGAAATTAAAATAAAGTAAATAAGAAATTTACTTGAATTTTAAATTAAATATAATAATGTGAAGTTGATTTTAACATTTCTTAATTTTTATCCCTTTGATTGATCCCTCTAAATAAATCCACAAGTCTTTTTTTTTTCGTAGATTGTATTATTTATTGCCACTTAGTAACATTTGGGTACAATCAGGTTTTTCTTAAGTTTAACCTTTAACAAGACCTGCATGTCAAAACATTGGCATATTAATAAAGATTTTTTTTAATATAATAACCTAAGTTTGATATTTTGCCTTTGACTGTACCCTCTGACCAACTTATATACTGTTCTATTTTGTTATCTCTACACCAAGCCGGTTTGCCCCTGCTGCCGCACGGAATACATTTATCACTAAATATTAATCTTGCAGCAATGTTTTTCTGATTTGCTGTAAAATCCACCACTGCTCGAATACGTATTTTTACGCCATTAAACTACTGCATTTAAAGTATAAAATGTTATCGTTTTGTATGCTTGTCAACATTAATAATTTTTTATTTGATAGTAAGCATGGAATATATTATAATTGGCAAAAGAAGGAGCAAATATGTTATTGTTAGATGACGAGTTAGAATTTTTTTTTTTTTTAAACAAAATTAACTTGTCTACGACAAAAACTTGATTATTAAATTTTTTTGCAGTTGGCCTTGTTTACACCAATGGCTAGAGACCCGACCTACGAGGCAGTTGTGCCCAGTTTGTAAAGCTGCGATTGGAAAAGATAAAGTGATCCCATTATATGGCCGTGGAAGCAACCAGCAAGAAGATCCCAGGTATATTATGATTATTTTTTATTTTTTATCTTTTGATTTTTATTATCATTTGTGTTGATAAGATATTACTGTATTAATCATAATATTCAGATTATATCTGATGTTGAGGTTTTTATGTGTTTAGATTATTCAGCTATCATGTTAAAATTTGGTTGGAAACATTTTAGCTGAGATTGAGAAATTGTTTTCCCTTGAGATTATAATTTTTAAACAATATTATGCTATGTTTAATTGACTTTTCTTGCCATTTATACTAGAGCTTGGTTCCTCTTTTTTGATCCTAATGTAAGCTAAACCCGACATTAACACAATCTAGAATTAATTTATTTTAATAATTGATTAATGCTTCTATATCATGCCATATATACAGATTATTGATTTGTCTGTTCGTTATAGACCATAGGCATATATAATGTCATCCCCATATTGATATAAGTATTTGGTGGGCCAACTTAAATTTCAATATTAGCAGCAACCCATTTATAACTATTTAGGAATTTGGTAATGACATAGAACCACTGACTGCTCTTGCCTAAAATACATTTTGATCGATTGTTGCCTTCTTTCGACGTTTGGAATAGAATAGAAAAAAACTTTATTCTGGGACAAAGTCCCTTTAGAATAACATACATAACACAAAGTAAAATTATAACTGGCCGAGAGATTTTAAAAATAATACAACATAGATAAAAGTCAATACAAATTTGTATAAGAACAAATACAAATTTAAAAAAATAAAAATATAATAAAATAAAAACTGTAAATAGAAATAAGAGAAAGAAAAAATAAATACAGAATATAGGAGTTAATGTTATAAACACAATCGCAAAGAAAAAAAATGAGAATTAAAAAGTAAAAGATCCAAAATCCCAAATTATCCTTACAAGAATTAAAACATTATCATAAAAAATCTTTAAATATATGCTAATAGAAAAAGAAAAAACTATTAATAAAAAGAGAGTGAAAAAATAAATGTACAAATAAAGAGGTTAATATTGTAAACAAACTTGCAGAAGAGAAAAAAAAACAAACAGAAACTTAAAGAAAAATAAAAGATAGAAACTCAAAAATTAGCATTACAAGAAATCAAAACATTATCATAGTCAAACTATAATTTTGGCTAATGTTTTATGTCTGACGGTCTTAGTAAATAAATTAGACGATTACATACATAGTACATACATCTTTATTATTAGAGAGGGTTGGGTTGGAGGGAAAGAAGATGGTGAAAGAGTAGTGTTTTGAATGTTCCAAGGAAGAAGCATTGCGGATACAGGGGGGGAGGGAATTCCAAAGAGTAGAGAATCGGACAAGGAAGGAATGTTGGAATGCAGTGCTTCTGTGGGATGGAGTATAGAGATCGGAAAGACGAGATCTTATATGCAGTGATTTGATAGCAGACTTGAATTTCAGGTTACTGTAAATAAAGGGAGGGTGACAGGTGTTGATAACTTGGAATAGGTAGGAGCCTAGGAAGTACTTTCTGCGGAAGGAGGGGAAAAGCCAATTTAAATCAGTGTAGAAATGCGAAACATGGGAACGTCTCGATGTTCCGAAGACAAACCTGATGAAGCAATTCATGATGCGTTTTAATCTGTCTTCAAGAACCGTCGAGAGCCCGCCATATATCACGCTACCATCGTCAAATTGGGGGAAGATAAGGGAGGATACTAGAAGTTTGCGAGTGGGTAGGGGAAGTAGGTGACGGGATCGGTGAAATAGTTTTAGGATACCGATTGACCTTCGGGAGATTTGTGCAATATGGGATTTCCAGGAGAGGGTTTGATCAATGGTTAAGCCTAAATTTTTAACAGAGGAATGGAAAGTTATTGGATGACCATTAAGGAATAATGTGGGAAAGTTGGCATTTGAATGGAGAAGGGAATGTGATCCTATGGCAATTGCTTGAGTTTTAGCTGCGTTTAATGTTAATTTGTTCAGATTTGCCCAGGCACAGGTTTCGTCTAGGTCTTCCTGAATTTTGGTAAACGCAGCTGACATTTCGGATGGAGGAAAGGAGAAGTAAATTTGGAAGTCATCGGCATAAAGATGGTGGGAACAATGGTGAATTGAATGGGGAAGATCATTGATGTAGGAATTAAACAGTAGAGGGGAAATGCTCGAACCTTGAGCTACTCCTGACTGTAGAGTGAGGAAAGAGGATAGGCCTTGGTTAGGAGTGGCAACTGCTTGGGTGCGGTGGGAAAGGAAAGATTGAAACCAAAGGAGGGACCTGTGGGAAAAGTTCAATGATTTCAATTTGGAAAAAAGGATATTATGGTCTAAGGAATCGAATGCTTTAGAGAAATCAAGGAGGATCAGGATGGTCAGTTCATTTTTGTCCATTGCTGCTTGGATGTCAGTGATAATTTTAATGAGTGCGGATTGTGTTGAAAAGCCAGATTGGAAGGGATCAAGTACCTTGGAATCTTCTAGGAAATTGGAAATTTGGGATTGCACCAATTTTTCTAGGGGCTTAGAAAGGTTGGAAAGTATTTATATAGGGCGGTAGTCCTTTGGGGATATAGGGTTTGGGTTCTTGTTGATGGGATGAATTAAGGCCTTTTTCCAGGAAGTGGGAAATACAGAGTTTTGGAGGGAAAAATTATATATGAAGAGGAGAGCCAGAAGGATTTCAGGAAGGCATAATTTCAATAATTTAACGGGAATGCCATCTATACCAGATGAGTTGGATTGAGACTTCATAATGGAGGTAATTAGATCAGAGGGAGTGATATAAGAAAAAGAAAAATTATTATCGTTATATGCAGGCGGCGGAGGTAAGGGCTGGGAGGGTCGAGAAGGAGCAGATGAAGTGGAAGAAACGAAATAGGAGTTTAACTCATCCGGAGTGACAGGAAAGACTCCCGAGGGAGAGGAACTAGGAGGATCACACAAGGAAAGTTTGCGGAGAAGCAGCCATTTGGATTTAGGATCGGGTGCAGATGAAAGGGCTTCGTGGAAGAAATTGGATTTAGTTCGCCGGATCGTGGATTGTGTTAAATTTCTGAGAAACTTAAACGCTTGATAGTCCTCTTCAAGCCTGGTGTGTCTGTAGCGTCTTCGGGCAGCCTCGCGTCTTCTTTGCAAATCTTTAATGTCTTGGTTCATCCAAGGAGCAGGGCGATGCCGGCGAAATGTTGGGGTTTTAAGAGGAGCATGGGTATCAAGGATAGATAGGAGATTGGTGGTGAGTAATTCAACCATGGTATCAATTGAGGAGCAGGAGTAAATTGGATTCCGGGTTTCGAGATCGGATAGAATCTTATCTCCATATACATACATACATTGTGAGACATCCATATCATAAGAGAACATCAGGTTGGAGAGAAAAAAGAGTGTTTTAAATGTTCCGAGGGAAGAAGCATTGTGATTGTAGGGAGGGAAGGAATTCCACAGAATATAGGATCGGACAAGGAAGGACTGTTGGAATGCAGTACTTCTGTGGGATGGAGTATAGAGATCGGAAAGATGAGATCTTGTATGCAGTGATTTAATTGAGGACTTGAATTACAGGATACTGTAAATAAAGGGAGGGTAACGGGTGTTGATAACTAGGAATAGGTTGGTGCCAAGAATTATTTTCTGCGGAAGGAGGGGAAGAGCCAGTTTAACTCGGTATAGAGATGCAAATCATGGGAATGCCTCGAGGTTCTGAAGACAAACCTTTGTGTTCACTTTTCAAGGAGGAAGGTTATTCCCCTTCTTTTACACCCAAACACTATATCCATGTTTAAACGAATGTGAACTTCTGTTATTCTGTTACACCTTATCATATTATAATAAGAAAATAATTGTTTGAACTATGGGGAAATAAGAAAATATCAAAATAGTAAAACACTAAATCAATGTTGTAAGTAGGGTTGTTAACTTATGATAAACTTTCTCATATTTTGGAATTGGGAAAAAACAAATATAATCAAATAAAATACAAAATCCATGTTGATAATTATGTTGTTAACTGCTGGTTTACTATCTCACATTAGAAAAGTGGAAATAACAAAATATTAAATTTTGATCTAATAATCTTTCTCAGATAAAATAATAAATACAATCTGTCACACCTTAGGTCAGTAAGTAATATGATTTACAAAGAATCCATTCACACATAAGGGATTTGGAAATGATTAAATATAAATATCTAAAACACTAAATCAATGTAGAAAGTAATGTTAGCTCATGTTACTCTTTCTCACGTTCAGAAGAAGAAATAAGAAAACATCAATATATAAAACACGTTTAATGAAGAAGTAGGTAGTTATTTTAAACATATTTCATGTCGACATACAGTGGAAACCCGTTATTTCGTCACTCAATAATTTGTCAGGATTTTTTTTTATTTATTTTATTTTTTTAAATTGGCAACTATAAATAACAAAATTAAATACGTATTGAATGTATTTTTTCCCCCATCTACTTATTAAATCTTTAAGGCACCTCATTTGGTTTGTTACTAAAAAATACACCAATACATGTAAATTTTGTAAATTATTTAATAGAAAAAAATATAAAGAAAATATTTAATAAGAAATGCACATAGATCAATAATGTTATAGCGCGCTATGAGGCAGAACACTACAGATTACCAACTGAGCCGCAGAAGAGCAAAAAAGGTCATACGTGAAAAGAAAAAGGCCTTTCTAAAAAAGCAAGTAGAGCAGATCGAAGAGCTAAGAAGCAATAATGAAACCAGGAAATTCTTTGGTGCGGTTAAGTATATAAATAGAGGCTTCCAGCCTAAAACGGAGTCGTGCAAAAATAAAGATGGTAAATTAATGGAAGGAAAGACGGAAACTATTGGTAGATGGGCAGAGCACTTCAGTGATCTATACAATGCTGGAGCTCAGATAATTGACACTGACAACAATACGTCGAGCCAAATGGCAATGACAAATGAGGATGACATTGAGCCTCCAGATATGGATGACTTCTTAGAGTCAATTGAAAAGTTAAAAAACATTAAAGCACCAGGTGAAGACTCTCTTGCTGCTGAATTTTTTAGAAATGGTGGGGAAATCATACATTCACAATTATATTCCCTGGTTCTAGACATATGCGAAAAAGAGTGCATGCCAAAAAAATGGAGAACTAGTCTCATATGTCCTATTTTCAAAAAAGGTGACAAATTGCAATGTAGTAATTACCGTGGAATTTCTCTTCTCACAGTAGCGTATAAGATATTCTCAAATATAAAAGTAAAAAAGCTTAACTACTATGCGGAAAATATCCTAACAGATTATCAGTGTGGCTTCCGACGTGGAATGGGCACTACAGATCAAATATTTGTGATGAGGCAGTTGCTTAAGAAGTGTTGGGAATATAAAATTGACCTCCATCTCCTTTTTATTGACTATCGGCAGGCTTTTGATAGTGTCAACAGAGCGAAGTTGATTAAAGCCTTAATAGACTTCAATATCCCAAATAAGCTGATCAGATTGATCAACATGACATTGAGTGGTAGTGATGGCAAAGTCATCATAGGCGGCAACATAAGTTCCGAATCCCCATTCTGACTTGTGTGAGACGAGGCGATGGATGCCCTGTCTGCCACCCTCTTCAATCTGGCCTTACACAGTGTCTTGAAAAAGAATAACGTTTCAGGGAATATCATGCATTCAATTATGTGCATATGCTGATGATATATGCCTCATAGCCAGGAATATTCCATCGCTCAAAGAGACCTTTAGTACTTTTAATAATGAAAGCAAAAAGATGGGCCTCTGCATAAATGAGGAAAAAACGCAATATATGAGTACTAGTACAGGGCAGAGCAATACTACCATCGATATTGATGGCTATTCAAGAAAGTTAAAAGTTTTTCATATCTTGGCTCAGAATTGAATGATGAGAATAAAATAATCAATGAAGTAAGAAAAAGAATAATGGCAGCAAATAGGGCTTACTTTGTAAATATAAAACTTTTTAAAAGTAGCCTACTGTCTCAAACCACTAAGGTGCGGCTGTATAAAACCTTAATTCGACCAGTCCTAACACATGGAGCGGAGACGAGGACTTAACCGCCATGATGAAAAATCAATTAACTTTATTTGAACGTAAGCTTTTAAGGAAAATTTACGGTCCAGTCCATGATCCACAATCAAATATGTGGAAGCTTCGATCAAATGTAGAGCTGTATTCCTTATACAAGGATGTAAACGTGGTCCATTTTATTAAAATACGTCGTTTAGAATGGAATGGTTGGGTCATATCATAAGAATGCCCTCTAATAGAATGCCAAGCAAACTTTTTCATGGATCTATAATTGGCAAAAAGAGAAGAGTTGGCCGACCAAGAAGACGATAGCTACAGGACCTTGAAGAAGATCTAGGGATCCTCGGCGTTGCAGCATGGAAACGGAAGGCTAAGGATAGAGGCACATGGTAAAGCATTGTTCAGGAAGCCAAGGCCCACACCGGGTTGTAGTGCTACGTAGTAAGTAAGTATTTAATAGAAAAACAAAACAAAAAGAAATCTGATTTTTTTAAGAACTGATTTATGTGATGTGAAAGATGACAAGTTATTTACATTCATGATAGATATATATTGAATAAATATGGTATTTATTTTTTTTTTTTTTTTTTTTTTTTTTTTATTTTTTTTTTTTTTTTTATTGTTTTTTCTATTTTATACATGTATGTACATTTTGCCATTCTCACTCAAGTCCAATGTTTATGTTCATATGGTCATTTTTATATTCAATGAATTGCAAACAAATTACAATAATATACTTTCAAATGATTTTTTGTTACTTTACCAGCAAAATTCTGTAATTCGTCATTTCCATTATTTTGTCACTCTCCCTCCCCCAACCATGACCAATTATCGAGTTTCTACTGTATTTATTGACTATGGCAATTATGAAAATATAGATAGTTAGGGTGTGCAGTCATAGAATTGAACACAATTAAAATCAATTTTTAATGTATTGTGTTGACAGAATTTATATTTTAATTGTGTTCAGTTCTATGACTGCACACACTAACTACCTACATTTTCATTATTGTTACAGTCATTAAATACCTCATCAATATAAAAAATATTTAAATTGATGTTAGCTATTGTTACACCTCACGTTTGAGAAAATTAAATATATAAATAAAAACATATATAACACTAAAAAATACAATCCATGTCGAAACTATAGAAATGCAAGTTTATAGGTGAAGTTATAGGAAAGAGCTATCGATAAATGTAAACTTTGAAGTGAAAGATCGGAATCGATCTGCATGAGTGATTTGAGTTAGACAAATTTGGTGGAGGAGTGTTTCAATGTCGTTACCAAGAATATATCTATGCTGAGGGTAACAAAGTTTATGTCAGTGTTTTTTATCCCATAATGGAAGCCCATTGGAAATAAATAGCCAACTGTAATTCAAGAACTGCTGTTTATTCTTCTGGTTTTGATTTATTATTAGATTTTGATGAAGAAACCAAGGCTATTCCAGGTTGAAGTTGTACTAGCTATTACTACGAAAATGAGAGATAGCACTTATGAGATAATAAATTTAAATCTTCACAGGTATATGGAAATCTGAAGGTAGGACACTTGATTTGAAGCAGGTTCTCAAAGAATGATCAGATGTCTTGATCGAGTTCCATTTGAAGTGAGCCATAAGACTGATAACAAATTACGCACTGTGAGGATGCTGATGATGATTTTAAATAGCTCTAAGGGCTGAATCCATCGGTGAAGAGAATCATTGGCATGGTGCTAGCCGATAAGACACACTAACCTAACTGTAACCTTGCAGCTTATCTCCGACACATAGTAGTATTAGATATCTGTATGTGTCTTGTCTCTTAATAGCAGCATCAATGTGACGGGTTTCGTTAGTGGAGGTAAGGCGAAGTAAGATAGAGTGGCCTATACTATATTGTTATAGTAGCGAAAATTTGTTATTTATTTCTGCTACTTCAAGTTGCAGTTGTTTTAAACTTTTGAAAAATTTACATTCTGGCTTATAAAAGCTTTTTTTTGTTGTGATATTACAAAATGATGTATTTTACATTAGAAATTTATTTATTTTTGTTTCAGAAATAAAGTTCCACCCCGACCAGCTGGACAAAGAAGTGAACCTGAAACTAATAGTGTGAGTTATATTTATACTAAGATAATGATTTAGTTTATGTTATGGAATACCTCAATACAAAGTAGGTTAAAATTAATGAATGAATGACAGTATCAGAGAAGGTAATATTTTATAAAATGTGTATTTATATACGTGTGTATGAGTTTAGAAAAGGTTTTTCTTATTATCTAGCAGTTTACATTGTTATTGTTGCAACACTTGAATTTGTAAGAATTATTGATAAAGAACCTTACAATAACTTAAGGAAAAAATTAAATTCAATTGTAATTAAAAATTAAATTTATTGTTTCTTCAACCCTAAAATGGATATTGTCTGCTCAAGAGCAGACGATATTTGTTTGAGCTATTGGCAGCGCTGGTGAAGAGTATTTTTGCATCTTTCATGTGTGATAATGTTTTATTGATAAGGCTTTTTTATATTATCCAAAACGACACGTAGCGGATCTCAGACAAATACATGGTGTATTTATATTATCAGACAAAGCAGGTTCTAGTACGGACCGGGAGCACAGCCGAAGTGAATATATAATTTTTTTAATGATTTGTTGTTTATAGTACACTTCATACTAGTGTTTAGTCATTATCTTTGCCCGGTTTTCCACCGAAGATTTATGCATAGTGGCTCTTTTGTTTTTATATTATTATATTAATATAAAATGTTCAATGTGTTACTCCTTACGCACTCAATTAATTTTTCAACATCGTTTTGAAAAAAAAAAAATGGAAACAAATTTAAACGCAGAAAAAGAACTGGAACGGGGCAAAGTCACTGCAGCACTGCTCTGTCGGAGTCGGAAAGCAAATTATACTATGAAAAAGACATGTTAAGACACGGTCCAGTATGTGCTGGCTCCGATAAAATATTCTTTTCGAGAAAGGTCTTAATGTCTTGTCTGAAACGTGCCATGTCTTGCCGGATCCGATCCTCTATATATACACAGGCACTGTAAAACTAACTACCAGGTATGCAAGTTTAAAATGTCGTTTATTTCTTAAAATATATACACAGTAATTTAAAAAAAAGTATAATATATTTTATTCAAAGTACTGACCCTCGCTTTCTACACATTTTGTCCATCTCTCGGGCAATATATGGATACCATTCCAAAAGAATGCTTCATCTTTATTTGAAATCCATTCATCGAGCCATTTTCGTACGTTTTCGAAATTGTTGAAGTGTTGCTCCGCCAATGAGTGTCCCATCGATGAGAAGAGGTGATAATCAGAAGGCGCCAGGTCAGGTGAATACGGCGGGTGGGGTAGGAGTTCCCAACCAAGCGAAGAAATCGTTTCCTTAGTCAATCTGGCTGAATGTGCAGGAGCGTTATCATGCTGAAGAATGACTTTGGCGTGCCTGTGAGCCCATTCTGGGCGTTTTTCGATCAATGCGTGACTCAAATTGATCATTTGTTGTCGGTAGCGCTCGGTATTGACTGTTTCGCCGGGTTTGAGAAGCTCGTAGTAGACTACTCCCTTCTGATCCCACCACACACACAGCATTGTCTTCTTCCCAAAACGATCCGGTCTTGCACTCGATGTGGATGGTTGTCCTGGCGTTATCCATGATTTTTTTCGTTTGGGATTCTGAAAATAAATCCATTTTTCATCGCCAGTTACAACTCGATGCAAAAAACCCTTTCTTTCGTGGCGTAAAAGCAGCATTTCGCACACAGTTTTTCGTTTTTCCATCTGTCGTTCGTCCAATTCATGTGGAACCCATTTTCCAACCTTTTGAATCTTTCCCATAGCTCTCAGGCGATCGGAAATGGCTTGCCTAGTGACATTCAACTGTTCTGCCATCATTTGTTGGGTTTGGGTATTGTCTTCGTCTAATAAAGATTGCAATTCGAAGTCCTCAAACTTTTTTGGTCGATTTTCTCGTTTTTGATCAGTAACATCAAAATCACCACGTTTGAAACTTTGAAACCAACGTTCACATGTCCTGACGGTTGGAGCAACATCGCCATAAGTCTCAACAAGAATTCGATGACATTCAGATGCCTTTTTCTTTTGATTAAATAAGAAAATCATGACATGCCGCAAATGCTCTTTATTTGGCTTAAAATTAGACATTTTTAACACCAAAGAAAGGTATGATACGTCCACGTAAACGACTTAAAAACAACTGACTTTTGTAAACAAATGACTAACAAACAAAATAGCGTTTAGAGATAAGCAAATCCTTCAATAGGCTAAGAGCGCATTCTATTGGAATTAAAACGACATTTTAAACTTGCATACCTGGTATACTAATATTTGTCTTGTCTGAAACGTTACGGTCCGCTATGTGTCGTGCTGGATAATATAAAACAACCTTAACTTCTAAAGAGAGTTTTTATCAAACAGAATTATGTTGGGCTTATTTACATAGTTTTCAACATAATAATGAATTTTTATTTAAATTAAATTTTATTCAATTGACTTGAAGCATGTAGATTAGATTACTTATCCGTTGGAACAACAACGTAACTGCAAAGTTGGGTAAAAAAATATTACTAAGATTAATACTTCAGAAATGCTCCCAAAAGCTGAATACATCTGTAGAAACAACGACTGAATTATAGTTTAGCTAATAAACAAGTTTATTTGAATACTAGCATCCCCCGCCGTGGCTTTGCCCGCTTTTATAGATAATTCTGATTATCAAAATAAAATTTATTTGTTTACTGATAAAAATCTGGTATTGAAGTATTCAAATGAGCATTACTTCTTCAATGATATTTTAATGCATAGCAGTAATATTTGATTGCTTTCTTGATTTTACTATAAAAATTAAAATCATGTTATTCATAGAAATTTTTGTTTTTAAATTATTAAGAATGTGAACAGTATTTGTTGTTAGTAAAGTTTGAAATATTTTAACTATACTACTGCCTGTTTAAGTAATGTTCCAGTAATATAATAATTAATTTCAAAATGTAAAGTAAATTTTCTTTTCTTTAACAAAATAGAATGTAGCTAAACATCTCACTCTTTAAACAAAATTAGACGATGGAATAATAAAATATTTAGTATAAGAATGGGGAAGAACCTTTTTTTTTTTTTTTTTTTTTTTTTTTTTTTTAAAAGGTTTAAATTGTATTTATCTATTTAAATAATATATGTTTATTTATTTATTTACATGTTTCTTTTAAAACATGTAACTGTTTTAATCAACTACAATTGCCTTTAAATTTCATTTCATTTTATTACTTTATTGCTCACTCTATCTGAAGGTTGACAGACAAAAAAGATTATATAATTTATTTGATTTTTAAAAAAATATGTTTATTTATCATCTTTTTGTATTATTTTACTAATTTGTTTTAGGGTTTTCCCGGTTTCGGTTTTGGAGATGGAGGTTTTCATATGTCGTTTGGTATCGGTGCTTTTCCCTTTGGATTTATCACTTCTACATTCAATCCACATGATCAAAGACCCTCACAAGGTATGTTTTTGTATGTATTATATAATATGGTAGGGCAAAATATGCTTTGTGACCTATTGTGGTTGTATAATAAACATATGCCTGTGATAAACTGCTAACTAACTTAAAAATCATGTTTAGTTATTAATTACACAGTTTAACTTAAAGATATATCAATTTGGTGGTAAGTATATCCGTATGTGGACCTAATGAAACTCAAAGTGAAAATATATCCATTTGTCGAGTTGCAGTTAAAAAAATTCTCAGAGGGTAACTGGAATACATATAGACAATATGAATGCTTCTTGTAAATTTATCATCAGTTCTAAAATTTTCAAAAATGTAAAACAAGAAATCAAACATATTGGAACTAACCTGAGGAGGTCATACAGACTTCTGAAATATATCAATAGTGGAAGGGGAAGGACCAAGTAAGTTAAATTTTAGGGGTTTTCTATATGACTAATTGGATTTTTCTGTTCCTACTGGAAACAAATTTAAAATGGGACATTTCCAATAGACCATGGAAATGTCCCATTTTAAATTTGTTTCCAGAAGGAACAGAAAAATCAAATTAGTCTTATAGACAGTATCCTTTAATGATATTCCACTAATTCCTGTTGAACAGATCCGCTACCTAGGACTCCACTTGGACAAACGTCTAACTTGGAATCCACATACAAGCCTAAAACGACAAGAAACTTGCCCGTCGTTACAGACTACTTCAACATTTACTAGACAAAGTTCAAAGCTCCCAATTAATTACAAAAGACTCATTTACATGACTGTGATTAGACCTATTTGGACATACGGAGTTGAGCTTTGGGGCTCTACTAAACCATCCAATACATCTCGTATCCAATCCTTACAATCCAAAATCCTTCGAAAAATCCTCAATGCTCCTTACTTTGTGACCAAGAAACTTATCCATAAAGATCTTAATGTTCCATATGTTTCAGATTTAGCCCAAACCAGATACCTATCCTTCCATAGTAAGCTCCATAACCACTCCAATCCACTAGTCTCCCAACTTGCTTCCTCCTCCATCCCTGATAATCCTCCGAGACGTCTGAAAAGATGGCCTAGAGACCTTTTAGTGTAGATTTTATTGAAGTGCTACTAGTGAGTAGTTCTTCACAAGTTATTTACATGCCATTCTATTCACTGTCAACACATTCACTTGTATATTATTTTGTACAGTTGTTAATAACAATAAATGAAAAAAAAAGAAAAAGTCTTATAGAAACACCAAAAATTGATTAATCTACCTGGCCCTTCCCCATATATATAATCCATGTAACAAATTGCTGATGATGAATGTTTAACATTCAAAACTTGTTTTAAAATAACATAATTCCAATAGAAGTGGCAATTAATTCATCAATCCTAATTGTGAAAGGTGAAAGTTTGAGTTAGCAAAGAAGTAACAAATATCAGGCAAATGAAACCATTTACAAGTATTTAGTTTGATCTTTTATATTTTTTTGTAGTTGTAGAAGTGGCTATTTAAAGTTCCTTATGTGTAAAGTTTCGTGGTGTGTGCGATCCCAAAAGGCCACGTTTGATCTTTGATAGAATTATTGCAAAAATATAGTCTTTATATTGTATTGAATTAAATTTATCAGTGATTACAATTTAAACACTTTTTTTTTTGTTTCAGCTGCTAGAGGATTACCAAACGAAGATGAATTCATTTCAAAAATGTTTCTATACGTCGCTATAACATTTATAATTTGGCTGTTACTCGCGTAGCCATCTGAAACATTCCAAGAGGCACATGAATGATTTATAATATTATGTGGTATTAAAATTGGTTATTGAAGGAAGAGCAATAGCGTACAACAATGTAATACATTTAATTTTTCAATAATTGTTTAAAGGCTATTCCACGATTTATTTGTCTTACAACCAATTAAAAAAGATCGGTCTGGTAATTAAGGGGGAAAAAAATATATTAACTTAAAAATGTTCCATCTATGCGTATGTAATATTAAGAAATATATAAAACTTAGAATCTTAAATAAGTTGAAATGATATTTGTTGTGTAAGTTTATGTATGTACGTGTGTGTTAAGTTACTGTAAGCAGTAAATGTAAAGTGATTTATAAGTGTAATTTATGTATATAATTTTATTGAATGTTAATAAATGTATAAAATATGATATAAACGTTACCGAAATAAAGATAACTCAAAAAAATAAATATTATTTCAATCTATTCACTTTATTTTATTAAACAGTTATTTTATTGTTCCTCTTTTGGTAATTGGGCACAAGATTCTGGAGAATTGAGGACACCTTGACTAAAACTAGTCAGTTCCTTCCTCTTTTTAATACTTATGATGTGAGCATCTCTGCCTGTATTTACCTGAAAACATCAATTAATTTACTTTTTAATAGGGTTCTATATTAATAAATGGGATGGTTTGAGTTCTTGTTATACATGGATGAGACAGCAAACATGTGCAAGCAGGGATATACAATAGACTTCCACTTAGCGGTGTTACGGGACTTTAACTGCATATGATAAGGGAAAACCTCAGAAAATGGAAATCAATTATAATTAAAATACCATATTGATAATAATAAAAAAAATATTCTTGAGGTTAGTTTTTCTGTGAAAATATGGTATGTACCTAGTAAGACCAAATTGCATGCATCACCATAATGGCATTATTTTCCTTTCTTGACAACATTTTTAGTGTTGTTTTTTAAAAACAAATTATAGTTAACTACAATTTCTGAAGACTCGATGGCCGAGTTAGTTGGGGCGTAGGTCTCAGCGCGCTCGTAACCAGAATGTTGTGGGTTCGAATCCCACCTAGGCGGGTTAAAATTTATTTCGTGGCAAACCCCCGAATAAATCTTGACCTTCCCACCCTGGCTAGAATAGGTTGGTAACCTTAAAAAGGACGTTAAGCCCCAAAAAAACAACTAAAATTTCCCCTTGTGGCTTTGCCCACTCAAATAAGTACAGAACTTATGTAATTTTAAGTAATAATTGAAGTTTTATTTATTTATAAATAGAAATAATGTATTGTAAAAAGTATGCTTCTTCTTTTTCTTCCTCCTCAGTGCCTCTCAGCGTGGATGTGCCTTGATCCAACATTCCAACTATCCTGGTCCTTCGCCGATGTCTTCCGGACATTTGGATGCTGAAGGAATCCAATTGCTTTCCTCTTATCTCTCCTATTGGGTTCACATTATCTGACCATGGCATCCTTCGCCTGCATCTTGGTCTTTTACCAGTTCGTCTCACTTCGAAGAACTTGTGTGGTCCGCAATCTTCATCCATTCGGCACACATGTAAAAAGCATGCAAAGAGGAAAAAATTAATTCATAAGAACCCAATAAACTACATTTCGAGTTTTATCTCCCAGTGTTATGGAATTGATTTGATTGTTAGGGTTTGCAGTTCTGGAAAGCCCTACATATTATTAACTGTGGGAGGAACAGTGTCTGGAGATCCACTAGAATGTTTTAGTAAGCCTGGCCTTGCTATTTGTGGATTGTAATAGCAAAAGAAACTTCACTTAGAAATTTAAATCATTCCAATTAAAAAATTAGATCAGTAGGTATTACTGGGATTCTATAAATAAATGGGATTTCTTCAGTTGCTCTTTCAGTGTGAATTATAGGCTCAAGAATACTTTCACAGTATCTGTAATTTTTAACCTGTTTGTCAATTTCCAAACTTTACTGGGATCCTCATATTCCCTAAGCCTATTTTTTTTTTTATTTTATTTATTTTTTTTTTTTTTAAATTTAATTGAAAAAAGTAAATTTTATTACTAATCTCAAACTGTATATCGTCCGTGAGAATGCCAATTCTGTTATCTGCACTTTAACACCTTTTTTGGGCAGTAAATACAAAATGTTGTTGGTGTGCTTGTTAAGGAAAATTCCAGTTTTGTATCTTGAAGCTCCACTCGCTAATTAGTAGCATAAAATATTGTGAACTTTTCTAGGTTTCCCCCAAATATCTGCTGCACCATTGCTTCCAAAGAAAAGCTTGTATTATTCAAAATTAGAACAGACTAAATGTAATACAATTTTAGCAAAAAATTGGAAGCTCTATAGCTTAGGTGGAGATACTTGCTTTCAAATTTTCGGAATTCTCTCAAAAAGTGGCTGAAGTATTGTTTTTTTTTATAGTTTTTGCTCCATTTGAATTCAACAACGACGTTTATAGCATATTTCATTATGAACAGTTTTAAAAATGAGTTGGTTTGCTATCAACCAAACTGAATGCAACGTCACTATGGCCAATGCTTCTATATATAAATAGAACATTTATATACAAAAGTGTTAGTCTATTGTATTTAACGTACGTTTTTATTTTCTTTACTTTTTTAAATTGTTAATATGTAACTTTTAATATTCTTCTCCTTTATTGGTTCGACAGACGCATGAAGCTGTCCTAGGCCTGCTCCACAGCCTTCCTCCTATCTTCCCGATCAGCTGCTCGCCTTAAATATATGTTAAATAGTTATAGGACCTCTGAGACGCCATCGAAATATCTTCTCTTCGGTCTTCCGTTTTTATTTTCTTTACTTTTTTAAATTGTTAATATGTAACTTTTAAATCTCACTACATCTGGTCTACCCCAGAACAATTTTCGACATGTTCTGCTCTCGCCCATCTGATGGACGTGCTCCATACATTTGAGCCGTTCCACCCTTACGAATACTCTCAATGGCAAGTCATTATATAAATCGTATAGTTCCCGGACTTGCCTTCGCCGCCACATACCGTTTTCCTTTATCGGGCCAAATATTCGTCTTAGAATTTTCCTTTCAAAGCAGTCCAGTTTCGTGGCTATTGACTTATTAATAGTCCATGTTTCGCAGGCCGTACGTGGCTACCGGTCATACTAGAGTCTTGTACAGTCTCTTGGTTGTGTGACTGGTGAGTCTACTCTTCATAATGCTTTGAATAAAGAAGAAGGCTCTGTTTGCTGATATAATGTGACTTTTAATTTCCTCATCTTCATCGAGGTGTTCTTTAATCCAAGCGCCTAAATATTGTAAACTTGTTCCGGTTTCAAATTACTGTAGCCTTCCATACAGTAAAACCGCTGTGGGCGAGCAGTTTCTTCCTTCACATTTTAATATAATTATAATATACTTTACACTATGAGAAAGGAATGCTTCATTGTAATCTCTGGTTAATCCGACCTTTTGGCCATTCCGCCCTACCTCTTGGTCCCTCAGGGGTCGGATTAGTGAGGTTTTGCTGCAGTATGTATCAAAACGATCAGTTAATTATAATTATTCGTAAATATCACAATGATGCTACACATAAACTTTAATACAGATATAGGATAACAGTTGTGGGCGTGTCCCATTTGACTATTCTTCATTTCTATGGAGAGAGAATAATTTTTAATAATGAGTTCTTTGAAATCAGAATATCCTGGAAGGTGTGAGTCCTACTTTTTTCGTAACTGACGATTCTACATACATAACTGATGGGGGTTGTTGAGTTATTGAAACTCTATTTACGAGTCATGGTACCATCTTTAAACTATAAAATTAAATAATTCGAAATTATTTACTACTCACCACAATAAAATTTCTGGGATGGTAAAATGTTTGATGGAAGTTGAGTTCTTTTTTATCTGCATATAATTCTTCAATATCGTCCAAAAACTGTTCATACTTTTCATGTTTCCACTTCCTGTAAACTTTATTGGAAGCCATCAGGTAAGCATCGCGTGCTACTGTTTCTTTTACAGCAGTTGTTAGTTTATATTCATCAATTTTTTTGTAAATTTTATTTTCCTCTTCAACTTCCTTAAAAAAAACAATAATACCATCACCTTTATATCAAGTGGTTATAATAAATTAATCGTAATGTAAATATAAACGTAACAACACCTGCATCCTTTTTGTTTTTAATATCGATCTCTGGCTCCTTTGTACTACACTTGCTAAATTGATCAAAGTCATTATCAATTTGTGTATAACTTCAATATTCAATGGCAACAATATCACACCAGCTTTATCCACTGCTTTTCGGACTTCAAGCAAAGTTTCATAACTTTTTAATTCTTCATAGTTGAGGATGATCTGTAGTGTTATCTGGAAACCAATCGTGATATCATTATTTAAATACATACACATGATGATACAGAAGGATTAGGATATTAGGATTGATGAATAATTGTCTACTTCTATTGGAATCGTTTTATTCGAAGACTAGTTTCGAATGTCAATCATCACCATTTCTAAAAACATACAAACTTCAGCACTTTGTCACATAGATCATATAAATTAAATTTTTAATAACGTAAGACAAGAAATCAAAAATGTTGATACCTTCCTAAGGAGGGAAAGTAGGCTTCTATAAATATTAGGTCCTAGAGTGGGCTGTGTAAACAGGCGAAAAGGGAGTTTGGTTATTAAGTAAATACATTTTGATCCCTATTTTTATCAGTCTGGTAAGTAGGTAGTCCTTTAGGTTTTCCCAATGGGATGGGGCCCATTTTAAATTTTTTACCATTATGAACAGAAAACTCGACCAGTCATAGGTCACAATATCTTTTAGAAGCCCCTCCATTTTGCCCCTTTAGATCGGTATCAAATGTTTGATTTATTGCCATGCATTTTTGATACGTTTTTCAATGTTTAAAGTCACCGACTTTAAAAAGGCTAGGTGTGCCCCAGAAGATCTCATAATTATAAGACCCAGAAATCCAACTTGGCTAAATTAAATGAAAATAACCTTAAATGAAACAAAGACGTGGGAGTAAAACAAATACATCACATAGAAAACAGTCTAAAACTAAATATTTAGAATAGAAGATTTCAGCTTCGATCGTGTAAAAGACCCGTTCTCGTATACTCATCAGAATGCTGGACGATGACGAAAGCCATAGAATCGTCCCTAGTGAGATTTGAAAGGAAGATTCTGAGAAGGATTTTTGGGCCAGTGTGTGAGAACGGGGCATGGAGATTGAGTAAAAACGCTGAGCTCATGCATCTCTATAAAGACCTGAATATTTTGCAGTTTAAATCCGGACGTCTGAGATGGGCAGGGCATGTTGCTAAAATGAGCGATAGTGAAAAGATTAAAAAATATTTGGACGCAGAAAATTGGGGCACCACGCCTGTGGTACGTGGATTGTGTGGCTGCAGACGCGGAGAGAATGTTAAGAATAAGAAATTGGGGAGCAGCAGCACAAGAAAGAAACGTTTTGCGGCTCAGACCAAGGGAGGCCTTGACTCTTCACGAATTGTAGCAACGACAAATATTTACGAAACATAAAGCCGCATCCACGCTATGCCGCGGTTGGCCGTTGGCACTGCAAAGTTGGTAAAGCCAAAGTGGCAAAGCCGACTGCTGGCCTGCCGTCCACATCTGAGGTTACATTTAGTCCAAGAGACAACTAAAGCTGCGTAAAGTCAACGAATGGCACGTCCTTCTTTGAAGTAGACCGACACTCGTTGGCTCAGCGACACATGCCAGTGGCGACGTCTACATAGTATTGGCTTTGCCAACCTGGCAGTGCCAGCCGCGGCATAGTGTGGATGCACCTTAAGAAATAATAAAATTGTTTAAGAACAATTCAAATTTTTTGTTCAAATGATGAGATAAATATTTTTAATAGTCACATTTTAGATTTGTTTCCAGTCGGGACAGATATAACTGACCACTCATAGGGAAAACCTCAAGGTTTCTCCATATACTTGAATGTCTAACCCTTCCAATCTATAACACCACTTTTCAGTTTTTATCCAGAGAAGCGGCAAGTTATAAATTACCTTGGTGAAAATCAACATGATTTTGATTTCTGTTCTTACCGTAAAATGGGGTCACATTAGTACGGTGGGGTAAAATTGGTACACAATTATTTCTGTGGTGATTTCCTTCTGGCAGGTTGTTGTGTCGACTTTTACCAAATGAGAGCGCGTGAATGAGTCGTTTCGTGGGCTCTCATTTGGTAAAATTCGACACAACAACCTGTCAGAAGGAATCACCACAAAAACAATTGTGTACCAATTTTACCCCACCGTACTAATGTGACCCCATTTTACGGTACATCTTTACTAAACTATAATAGAGGTAATCTACACGTCAAGTTGCTGATATGTGAAAAGGCAAGTCATAGAAGAAGTCCAAGATTTTAAATACTTGGGGAACATGGATAAATTAATGTTTATTTATCGAAAGGGAGAACACACAAAGGCTGGGAGCAGCTGAAGAAACGTTTCACTATTCGATCCGGAGAAGAGAAGAAGAAAACGAAAGTTTCAATCTACCCATTTTTAACATTCCAACGAGTCGGTGACACCCATCTCGAAACAGAAGAGTCAGATCCATGTAAAGGAGGCGACGTACCTGAGGAGAGTCGAGGGTAAGACCAAAAAAGAAAGGATCTGGAACACAATTATCATGTAAAAACTCGAAATAAAACAAGTGGAAACTACCTTAGAATAAAATAAATTAGATCGTTTGTGCACCTCCTCAGAATCGGGAGGGGAAAATATTAGGAGGAAGGATCTCGGATTACCTGGGAGAAAGGCAATCTGGATACGAATACTGGACTGGAGCAGGAGCAGAGATATGATACAGGAAAGGAAAAGTTCTATAAATGGTAACCCTACACTGCACAATGGTAGAGGGGACTAGTAAACGATGAAGATGAATTCAAATTGCTGACGTTTACAATCTTTTCGTATTTTTAGAACTAAAGATGAATGCCAATCATTTGAAACTAACCTTCTAATAAAATAAATACCACAGAAGTGGCAAATAATTTATTAAACCCTTGTATTGATCCTTTTGACGTGTATAAGTCTTTAAATTTGCAACCATTCGGGGGCATTCCAAAAAACCTAATGATAACATAATCGGGGGATACAGTTTGGCGTTGTAGTCTCAAATCTGTCTTCTATCCAAAATTAAATTATACCACTTGATAGCGAAAGGATCAAACAATTCATTACGATAAGCGAGGACAGTGACGCATCGCGCGCGGTGGAAGAGAAAGCGCCGCATTTTGAGGTTATATTGCTGTGTATCAATATTTGCATTTATTATAACTTTTGACTCCGAGAAGCTAGGATGTTGACTTAAAATTTAATCGTCAGCTGACGTCAAAATCTATCGGTTGTATATAAAACATTAGTTTAAATTAGTGACAGTGAATATAATACGGTGTTAGAAAAAAAAAATTATAAAAAATTTACAAAGTTGGCCTATACGCGTCGAAAAGCCAAAACCAAATACATAAATTTTATACGGTTGGAAAGGGCTTCTCAAGAACAATAGAATGGTAATAATAAAACACCATATAACTGAGTCAAGCAGTAACAGGAACGTAGAAGTTCCTGATCAGCATTGTTTTATACTTATTACCGCCATAGCTTGGTCGCGCACTAAGAAGACATCTCTACCGATACAATCATCAACCGATCTGGTTATTTGGTAATCAGCGAAACTTGGATGGAAAATTCCAAGCCAGTGAATGTGCCTAGCTTTGATTTAGGATCACATTGTAATACCGCTAAGAACAGGCAAAATGCAACTACATCATCGTTAGCGGTATCATCATCAAATTGCAAAGCCGGTGGAGTCGCCATATATCGCAACATCAATAGCTTCACTGATTGTAATAGAGTTAACATTAATTTAAATTTATTTGGAAATGATGGATGGAAAACTTGGTGATGTATGTCTAGTTAACGTAAAGGCCATTGGCATCTTCAAATTCGTACTCGTGTGTAGGTATATCCATCCGAGCAAAGCGTTAGCTGGAATTAAACTCTTTATGTTACAATCGTTGTTAAAATATTAACTAAAATTATACCCGATTACGAGCCTGATCTTACTACACCAGTTATGATAGTTGGCGAATTTAATATTGATGTCTCACAAAACCGCTAATTTTCCGACTTCATGCTCAAAGAGTTCAATTTGTCTTATATTGAAACTTCTCCAACAACATTAGGTAATAGCTGTATTGATTTAACGTTTACCAGAAATTTCGATGGGTCTTGTATGCCATTTGTGTCATACTTTTCGTATCACAGACCTATAATTAATAAAGTTATATTGTAACCCAGTAATTATTTGTTTCCTTGCTTCTATCCTAAATACAAAAAAAAAAAAAAAAAAATCTTATTTTAAAAATATAACCCGTTAGATAAATGTATTCACGCACAACACATGGCCGTGTCCATGACAGCCACACCCACTTTTTTCTATCATGCCTACCTCAACTTTTAATGAGAAAGACAAAAATCTTTATTGCCAGCCATAACTAACAATTATCATTGCAGGTAACGACATCGAACCCTTGCTCCTTCCCAAAATACCTTTTTATCAATTGTTACCTTCATTCGATTTATTTCGATGTTTTCGTCGGTTATTTCCCTTCATTCCTATACAAATCCATGTTCGAATTACTGTTAACTTCTGTTACATCTACTTATGTTAAAATAAGAAAATATCAATATATTGAACACTAAAGCAACGTTGAAACTGATGTAAACAACTTCTGTAGCATCTTACATTTGAGAAGACGTAATAAAAATAAATCAATATATAAAAAACTAAACAAAACAATCCAAGTTGGAACTATAGAAATGGAAGTTTACAGTGAGGTTATAGGAACAAGCTACCGATTAATATAAAATTCTTAAATGAAGCATCGGAATCGATCTGCAAGAGTAATGCGGGTTTGAGGATTTTGGTGGAGCAGTGGTTCTATGTCGTTATCTTATTACTAAATGAGTAAATTAAGATATACTTTGTCTTCAGGAGAGAGACCGTTGTCAAACGGTACCAAGTAAACCGAGGTAGCCAATCTCACTTTATTGTAGTGTCTTCTTTGGACAAGGTGAACTATGGAAGCAATTATCGGTCTCGCACATCCGATCATTTCGACTAATGCTGGACTCGTCGAAATATCAGTATCTTCTGCTTCTCCGGCGACTCGTTGCATTTCTCCCATTAAAGCAATTTCTACATCTATAAATCAGTTATTTAATATGATTTTTAATAAATAAAGTTGTTGTTTATTGTATCATTATTTGGGCTTAACGTCCTTTTGTACTCTAACTAGGGTAGAAAGGACTGGTTATCCTATAGGTTACTAACCTATCGTGCCAGGTTGAAAGGTCAAGATTCATTCGTGGGTTAGCCACGAAATAAATTTTAACCCGCCCAGGTTGGATTCGAAACCACGAACTTCAGTACCAGCGCGCTGAGACCCTCGCCCCAAATCACTCAGCTATCAAATCCCCAATAAAGTTGTTAACGCCATAATAATGAACTGTGAGAGCATTATATCTTTAGCTGCGTGTGTGTAGCCAGTGTATCTCTTGTATTGTAAATAGCTTATAGTGGTTTAATTATGTCGTATTTAGTTTTGTCTTAATATTATTTTACTTTAATAGAATTAAAGGACCTAGTATTAGGTTTTTAATGTGAGTAAGAATAAAGGAATTCGTTACTATGGCTACCAGCTCTGCCATTGCGTTACGAAGCAATGACTCTATTTTTAGACCAGCTGGCATTAATGATAGTTCGTGAGATTAGGGATGGCCACTAGGTTTTGGAGATGCATGGACCGACGTTGCCGGTTCTACCTGTTATTGTGTGTCATTTAATTGACAAACTAATGTCATAGGCCTTTTCTTTTTACAACAAGCTAAATCTTAGGAATCCCTTTTGAAATTTTTCAAAGCAGATTAACAAATATTTCTCATGTTCAATGTTACTGTTAGGGTTACATTTTAAATAATTTATGTTAGTTAAATTACATTTTAACTAATCGTCAGAAAACATCGATTTTTTCGTTATAATTAATATACATATTAGTCTTCACAAACATTTCCTTAAACACATTTAACTAATATAGATTATTTAAGAGTTAACCCTTTTAGATAATCTAACCAAACTTGAATCATCGATGTTTTCCATATTGGTTTAAATGTCAAATCTTTAGATGACATAAACCTAGTTACAATAAATATGAGAAACATGATAGGTTTGATCACTTTTTTTAACATTCATTTAACTATGTATTTTTAACTTGAATTAGTTAATAGCTAATCCTTACATTTGGCTTCTTAAAAGAATCGCTGATGTTTTCAGAAAAAATTAATTTTTAACTTAATAATTCTGCTTAATATAAATATGGAAAACATCGATGTTTTAAAACAAGTTGTTTCGCTCATATTTAAGTAATATAATTTATATTACTGAGGTTAGTTAATGGTGAACATAACAGCTTGGCTTACATTATATGTAAAATAACATGGATGTTCAAAAACATCGATGTCTGTTAGACGATGTTTCATTTTACGATGACATAAACATCGAAACATCGATGTATTCTTTCGATGTCCCAATCTTATTCTCAATTAGGAGAATTGGCAAAAGTGGACCTTAGGATGAGGGCGGGCACGCTCTATCACCGCTATTTTGGGCCAGTTGCCTTCCCAAATCTCACCAACTGTAGTGAGGCAGTAGAATAAAAATTGGCGAATAGTTAACATCGTTTAACATGACGCCGTTGGTTTTCGTCATCGATTGTTTGGATTCAGAAGTGGTCCCACCTGCTTTTTGACCACATTCGAAGACCTACAGCGACCGCGACTCTCTAGTGTATCTTTAAAGCGGTTAATTTTCTAAATATTTGTTTGTATAGGTTATGTGGATGTTCAACGATAAACGGAAAAAAATGATTTGTTTAAAAAAAATTGATTTTTTTAATGGATAAAAGGATTTTGAACGTTTTTTTTAATGAGATTGTGAGCTGGTTGAGAACTTTTATCCAGAAAGGATACCTTATCTATAGTGATAGTGGGTGGATTATACAAATAATTACAACTCAAGATCGGCTGCACACATACTGCACACCAGTGTTTTTCCGAACTGAACTAAGGAATTTTATAATATGGTTATTATATTTGTTATAATTTAATAAAATTTATAAATAATAACTAAGTCAGTTATTAAATATGATATCTGTCCGCTTCGATTTGGAGTACGGAAATCGGATTCGAAAGCTGGGTCAGGAAATCGGGTCTTTACCAAGTGGCAATATTTGGGATGTAAGTGTAGCACTTTCCTAAGGAAGTAATTTTCTTGGTACGACTAAAGTAGGATCAGTTATACTAGAGTAGGTTATAATAATTATACAAATGTTAAGACAAATTTTAGTATGAAATAAAGACATAAATGTTTATTATTTTGGATCAAATGGATCGGAGCATGTTACTTAATAATCCCTTTAGAGCATTACCTAAGCTTGTTTCTTACACTGGACTTCTTAAAAAAAAAAGCCTCAGTTCAGTTATTTATTTCGAAGAAGAAACATGACAGTGTCCTACAAAATTATCGTAATTTTAAGACATTACTGGATAGCAATGTTTTGAGTTGCTAAAGCAACTCGTGAAATTATTAAATATTATGGGGAAGGTGTCCTTGAAGAGCGCACTGCGCGGCGTTGGTTTGAAAAATTTAGAAGTGGAGGAAAGGAAGAAGGGCTCCGGGTGACCATTAATGGATATTTTTGAGGTTCTAAAGGAATCTGTGGATCCGTCCACAGGTACTCGCGAACTTGCCAGGGAGTGTGGTGTGTCGAAAGGTACTGTTAGTCACCATCTTCGTAACTAATCTCACCAAGGAAGGTGAAAAAGACCTGTAGACTGATCCTTCACGAAATTTCTCCTCTACAATCAGCAGTCGAGCCAAAGTAAAGTTTACAGAACTTCATGGGTTTGAACTCCTGCCTCATCCACCATATAGTCCAAACCTCGCAACTTCGGATTACTACTTGTTTCGATCCGTGGCCCATTTTCTTCAAGGGAAAAAATTTGATAATTTTGCGGAGGTTGAAAATGATATCCAAGAGTTCTAATAAAAATTTTACACTAGAAGGTCTCTGGACTATCTTCTTTTCAGACGCATCGGAGGATTATCGGGAATGGTATGGGAAGTAAGTTGAGAAATTAGTGGATTTGAGTAGTTATGGAGCTTACTATGAAAGGATAGATATCGGTTTGGACTAGATCAGCCCATATTTATAGATAAGTTTATTGGTGACAAAGTAAAGAGCATTGAGGATTTTTTGAAGAATTTTTAATTTTAAAGATTGAATACGAGATGAATTGGATGGTTTAGTGGAGCCCCAAAGCTCAACTCCGTAGGTCCAAATAGGTCTAATCACAGTTGTGTATATGAATATTTTGTAATTAATTGAGAGCTTTGACGTTTGTCTAATAAATGTTGAAGTAATCTGTAACGACGGGCAGTTTCTTGTCGTTATAAGTCTTGTATGTGGATTCTAAGTAAGACGTTTGTCCAAGTGGAGTCCTAGGTAGCGGATTTGTTCAACAGGGATTAGTGGAATATCATTAAAGGATACTGTAGGACAGGAAATCGTAGGTTTACGACGAAGGGTAAAGGTTATTTGATGAGATTTTTTTGGATTTATTTTGATTCTCCATTTTTGACACCATTCTTGAAGGCTTAGGATATGGGATTGGAATGTTTAGGAGGCAATGAAGGGATCATTGTTTACTGATAACATACATGTGTCATCAGCGTAAGTGGTGAGGACAGTGGTAGGATGAGTTGGGACGTCAGTAGGTTTAAAGTTAAAGTAAGAGAAGCCGAGAGTATTACAGTGACATGCCAAGTGTTTTAGTGTTAAGCGCTTTAGCATATCCCCTGGGGGCTCCAGTTCGAATCCAGCCAGGGTCTGTTTACATTTACTTTGTTTACTGATAACCCATAGAATGAATCTCGTTCTTCCCACATTGGCTAGAATAGGTTGGTAACTTGTAGGATAACCCGTCTTTCCTGCCATAGTTAGAGTTCATAAGGACGTTAAGCCCAAACAATCGAATCCGTTGGTGTTTTGTTTGTTTCTTGAGCGAACATTGCAAATCTGTTGCAGCAATAAAATATTCAAAATAAACATAGCACATTTGAGATGTAAAGGTGAAAACTAAATTTAGAGGATAAAAGTTGTGGTTCTGAAAGAACTGTAAATATTATTTTATTTAGTGGAATATAATTGAGTGGTTTAGATGCAAAAGGGTACAAGTGGCAAATTTTGAAAAAATGGAGTAAGTGCATATTGTGAAACTTAAAATTAC
Source organism: Euschistus heros (assembly GCA_003667255.2). Classification (NCBI taxonomy): domain Eukaryota; kingdom Metazoa; phylum Arthropoda; class Insecta; order Hemiptera; family Pentatomidae; genus Euschistus; species Euschistus heros. The sequence goes on from RCWM02000082.1 coordinate 1,214,295, forward strand.
AAATAATTCTGTGGCAAAGAGATACAAGTTAATATCCCGTTAGGTGATGCCATCTATAAAGAAGAAATCTAACTACTTACCGAAAATCCTAAAAGTGTTGGTGGCAAACGGATACTTTGATTGGCTTTTACTCTACAATGAGGTTTTGTTACTTGTACCCTTTTGCATCTAAACCACTCAATTATAGACACATATATGTATAGTGATTTTAAAATAATCTTGTGATATCGAAACAAAAACGTAATTGCATTTTTCTGTAAAAATAAAAGAAAAATCATTTAAAGCCCTTCTTTCCAAGATTCTTTATATCTTTGAGCAGTTTCTGTTAAAGTAAACTCTAAAAAGTAAAGGTTAATTGCTCACAATCATAACAAACTACTCTCATAACTCACAACTGTTGGTCGTGACTTCGTGGCACTGCTGCCGATTCCAAAATAACATTTTCCAACTTTCCCCTGATTTCCCCCAAATGACAAATGAGTAACATTACTTTTAAAATTTAATAATGAGATATTACGTTTAAAAACGTTTTTATGTCTGAACTAAAAATTAAGATATAATTCGTATCTTTAATGTAATTCATGTAATATGGTATTGTTATAAAATAAAAATAAATACTTTTAAAAATATTTATTGTAGCCAAAATTTACGCTACTGAGTTGAATTAACATTTTTGTAATAAAAAATGGCAAAAATATTTAGTTATAAACTTTTATTTGCAAATTGATGATTATAACAAAAATAAGGTATTTAACAGGAGCAGACAAAAAATATATTAGTAATTAAAAATCTTGTCACCAACTGGAGGGAGGTATTCGATGGATTTGTAAACGCACGTTAAATTAAAATTAGAAAATATTGTTATAAGTAATAATTATAAATCAAAATGTCCACTGAATAAAAATAATGAAAAATAAAAGCGATTATCAAGTGAACGCGGCATTCGCGAATCCATTTCACGCTTCCTGTTTAAGTATCACGCCTTGCAGATAACGTCTAATTTCCCAGAATTACCACCCAAAAAAGAAAAAAAAAAAATTTCCCCATTAGGGTTCAAAGGCTTCTAAAGTTTCTCCCCAATCGGCAGCCCTGTTCGTAGGTAATTTATATAGCCATTCGTAAGAAAAGTGACATTCTTTTCTTTATACTTATTATATACATTAATTACACTTATACTACATTACTGAAAATAAACCAATCAATTAACCAATTAAAAGAGCTACTTACCTTTTATACAGCCGTATTCATCTCTAATCACTCCTTTCACCTTTTCCTGTTTTCTCCATATATCACATATTACTTTGTAGAAGTTATTGCTTCGGTCTTTTCCAATCCAAGTAACTATTTGGGGCACGCATCTCGGATCACAGCATAGATCACACAAGACGGAAAGATATTGCAACTGCACTGCAAAAGGTGCATCCTGAAAAACATTATATTTGGCTAGGTGGATACAAATATTATATCATTCTGTTGTTGGAAGATTAGCGCAGGTTTATGTTTAACTTATAATCCATTTCAAGACTAAAACGACAAGAAACTGCTCGCTGTTTTCAACATCTTTAATATTCATTAAACAAACGTTCTAAGATACCGATTGATTACAATAGACTCATTTCAATGACTGTGATGATTCCTATTTGGACATACGGAGTTGAGATCTAAGGCTCGTTTGCCTGCGTGGGGTTCGCTCGGAAGGCGGTACATCAAAGAAAAATGCGGACCGCACGTGTTCGGCCTTATAGTTATAGTGTGTACGTGGAAAAGAGCATTTGTTAGTTATTCTTGCGAAGGGTTTTTATTATAGAACATGGAGTGGTGTAACACGAAATCATCGCAATTAATTTCCTTATTAAGGGACCAATCTGCTGCAATAAAGTTCTAAAGTAGGTCGAACTCATTCTGCGAAAATTTTGAAAGAGCCCATACCTAATTTCAGCTGTGAGATAGTTCATCAAGTCTGTCCCTCTATACCAATTTCTGCTTTTAAACAAAGATGTCATCCACCACCATCTTTGTGATCTGCGCCTATTATTATTTGTCTCACTAATAATAATGTATGACGCACAAGCAACGATTATGTCGTCTTTTGATGCCATTTTTATACTGTTATCAGAAATGAAAATACAAGTATTTTTCACTTTCTGTCACCACCGCATGAACTGGCGAACGCTAAAGAACAACTACGAACGCATTCGTTCTTGTGATGTGGACAGCAAGCAATTTTTTCAACGAACGCCGCTCAGATTCGGGCGCATCCATTCGGCCGCATGCGTTCGTTTGCGTTCGCTTTGTGTGTACAGACCCTTACTTGTCAAAATTGGAGAATACCCTTATATAATAACATTTGTCGCTAGAACCTACTTTTTAGGAGCTATATAGATTTGAATAAAACATACGAGCACCGACGGTCAAGGGGGCAACCCCTAAAACATGTTCCATGATATTATTTCTTTAGCCGGCTATCGACTTACGATAAATACGTTTTTTGTGGTTTTAAAAAGACGTCCAGGTCCTATAAACACTGTATTAATAGGCGAGGGGTCTGGAGAACAACTAAACAAAGGGAGAGCGACCGCCCGCGCCACGTCACTTCTGTGTGAATTGAACCGTTTGTTAAATAGGAGAGACGCGGAAGAGACAAAAGTCCGTGCCACGTCTCTGCCCCACGTCCGTTCTGTGTGAATTGGGCCTTCCGATGGTTTTTTTTATTTTTACATTTAAATTTGTTTATATCATCTTAATCATACATACATACATTAAATCATCATCAATATATCATCTTAATTTCATTAATTTGAAATACATGGCAGATATCGAACCCGTGATATTTGTTTTATTGACATAAAGTTGTAGCCACTAAGCTAACATTAATCTCCCACATTAATAAATTGATCTCAATTAAAAAATAATGTTACCTCCATAATATAAAGTAAATTATGAATGCCCAAATTTTCAAAATATAAATCTATTGAATGTTCATTTAAGATGACACATTGCCATATGAAATCAGTAGCTGAGATTAACAAGCTGAAAATCATACGAAAATATAATCAGACATTAAAAATTAAATATATTTTGACTTTTTTTATTATGGTTTTTTCATTTAGGTAATAGATTACCTGTTAGAAACCTTTGTGTCAGATGCGGACGGCCTTTGCAATTTAATGGAAATTAAACAATATATGTTTTTTATTTCAGTTGCGAAAATTTCCTTACTTCTTTTGTGATCTTGGATTAGATTTGTGATAGCACAAAAACAATAATGTAATATAGTTTGTACTAGTAAGTTCAATTTTAGACATTGTAAACAGTAGATGATTAAATCTAGAACATAGAAATACACATAACATTGTAACTCTTGAGTGGTTCAAAAAATGAATAAATAAAAAATTTACATTACAACTAAAACTCACAATAACTTATTTACTAAATTAACACTGAAATGCATGAATTCGAAGATCGAAGTTGGCTATTGGCCGCCATTGGTTAACATCTCTGTTGCTTAGCAATGAGTCTAAAAACATATTGGCAGGCCTATGGTTAAATTACAAAATCTAGATACTAGATTATGTTTCCTGGGCTATTTGGATAAGACCATCGGTGATGGTATCTCCGCAACGCTGAAAACACAGTTCAAAACTACGGAATAAGCTTGAAATGGGTACCAAGGAACTTAAAGATCAACATGGTTCGACCAAGAATGTCAAATGGTCCCTGATGCAAAAAATAAAGCATACAAGAATATCATCCAAAGACACTTCACCAGGAATGCAGCAAAAGAATATTATATAAACAAGAAGAAACAATGGGAGAGGAAGAAAGTAGGACGCTCTTCAAAAAACTTGATACTGGGAGGACTCCTTTCCATCACGGAATTTAAATCTGCAAGAAATAGGACGGAATTCTTTGTACCAACAAAGATGAAATCTTAGATCAATGCTTATAGAAGTCTATAAGAATATATATTTTTAACTCCTAATTACTAATTTAAAGATTCGCAAACAACATGTAATAAGTAGTTAAAAATTAAATTAACTACAGAAATTAGTTAACTACTGCCTAAATCTTAATAAGCATTAACGTATATAAAAATATATATATATATATATATGGATAAATTTCTTGACTGTTACTATTAAATATTTAGTAAGGTTCTTGAGGTTCAGTCTATAAATAAAAAACAACTATTTTGGCGACGTTTCGAGACTATATTGTTCTCATAATCATGCCAATGTTACTGGTGGATATGGTATCGACTGACTAAATTCTAACAATTCTAATACACAACTGACAACAGTTGTAACAGTTGTGTACTAGAATTGTATTGAACTCAAGAACCTTATATATATAAACGCTTATTATTAAAAAACTTCGTTGGTTGGATGTTGAGAACAATCTGTGGACTGAAAAATTCTCCTAGGATGAAGGATAGCAACAGGTGATGATCATCATCATTAAATATTAGTAGTTTAAAAAAATCAAAATGGCACATATCGCAATATCCAATAATAGTTACTCACTCAATAAAACCCGAGGGACATGCAATACTCTGAAATGTTTTAGAGATATTCCATGTGAAATCAACAAGTGTATACATAGGCAACAATTCTTGACAAGGCGTAAATTCTGTTGTTTTTGACTGAAATATTCAATTAGTTCTAGGATCCTGAGGGAAAGAAAAAAATTTTTCTTTATAAAAAAATATAAAAATAAATAAATTAAAAAAAAAATACAAACAAAATTATTAGTTTTATCAGGGGATTCTAAAAGCATTTATCAATCGTTATTATTTGAATTAATAAATAACAAAAACAATGAAGAATACAAACAAGTTAGCATAAAATAAAAATAATATATATAAGATATAGGTTGATGGTTGCGGTATGCAGTCAAGAACAAAGCAGTTAAAATTAAATTTCAATTTTTAATGCCAACGTTTCGACTTACATTGCAGTTTCATCAGTGCTAGAATAAAATAAAAAGATGATTTTCTTGATTATCATACAGTTATTCTTCTCATATTTATTTTTTTATTTTTATATACTCTTTGCAATTATGTCATATTTTTTTTTGTCTGCTTTCTTTTATTCTAGCCCCGGTGAAGACTTGCAATGCAAGTTTAAACGTCGGCATTAAAAATTAAAATTTAATTTCAACTGCTTTGTTCTTGACTGCATACCCCAACCAACAACCTACCTACATCTTAGATACATCTCAGTAAACATATAACACATTATTTAAAATAAAACTATTATTATTATTTTTTTTCTCTTTATTTGTTTAATCCACCTGTCACTTATCATGCAACAACAAGCAGATGTGATAAATTGTTGTATACAAGACAATTGGCATGTCAGACATGAGGGAGGACAGCACCCAACGGTACTTACTCCTGACATGGAACATGATATATAATCAGTTGTAACGGAGTAGATCCCTCAACCAACTCCTTTTTCTTCTCCTTTGGGTATTATCTGTCAAGCATATGGAGGCCATACTTTGTATTAAATTATTGATATGTCCGTGAAGCTTGTTGTGAAGTCTTTTGTATAAAGTCTGGATGTGATATTGTTCCATCGGTATGTGTAAAGTTTTGTTATTGACTTACCAGGGTGATTGTGTAATAAAACTATTGTTTTGTTTTTTTTGTTACGACTTAACGTTCTAATGTCCAGCTCGACCAGGAAGTAATGGTTAATCTATTCTACCCAGAGTGAGAAGGTCTATTTTCATTCCGTAATACCACCAAGAAATTTCAATCTGACTAGGCAGGCTGAAATGCTTAAGACATTGAGGGAGATTCTAACTTCCTCGGATACCACGGCCACACTATTAGATTTTTACAAAACTCTTTATGCATTGACGCATTGTAGACAATAAAGCGCCAATTAAATTCGTTATTACAGCTAACGTACTCTACTTTATAGTAGACCACTCCAATAGTTACGTTATTTAAGTATAGGCAACGCACAGTGTTCTGGGTGGAACGGAACTTGGAACTGGTTCCAGCTTTGAACCGGGTTAAAAGGAAACGAATTACCCAAGTTTTTCGTTCCAGCTGGAACGAAAACCAACGCCAAAAAATATCCCGTTTCGTTCCCTTGGTGTAGATAGGGTGTGAATTATATCTCTGGTTTCGTTCCTCCCAAGGTCATTCCGACTGCTTCTCTCCTCACATGATCCCTTCCATCCACCACGCATCTTCAAAATAAACCGTTTTCTTTGAAATTTTCTGTTCTACCGACAAAAGTCGGCTACTTCTTTCGGATTCAAAGAAATTTGGTTTTTAAGAATCAGAATTGAGCTGAACATGTAAAAAGTCTTGTAAAGTATAGGTCGACTGCATTAATTAAAAGAAATATGGGTCGATCCATAGGATGTGATGTTCTACATCTATGGACGTAATAGGACAATTTTTGTAGCATGCGATTGTGGATGGATCCAGATTATCAGAATCTATTTCCTTTCCGTTGATACAATAATTTTTTTTAACGAATGTAGCCGTAGTTTTTCTCAAGGATTTACTCGAATTTTGAAAACAAGCATCTTCCCTTTTCATTTTCAATTCGTTTTAAGCTTTCTGCGAGAGTTTCAAACAAATATCAGCTCTGGATGTTCATTAGTTCATTGTTTCAATTTTGTAGAAACACTCGCGGACGTTTTTGGCAATTTCAAAGTTGATAGTTTAAAATATTTTCAACAACTAGCCCTTTGTGCTAAATCAGAAGTGGGGAATGAAATGGGAAGCGGGGAGTAAAATTTTCTGAGGAAACGTCTTAGTTCTAGGAAGTACGTCGATCGTCAATGTTTGCCTAAATCCTCAAATCTCCCGATTCAAAACGATCATTTAAAAGTCGTAGGTCACAAATACATTTGATTTAAGCGACTTTTTACTTTCAATTTAAAACTAATTAACCTATTTAATATAAATAATTGTTGTAAATGTTGCCTAATAATCCTAAGTAAAATTTTCAAAAAATAAATGGTTAAGTGAATAAAATTAGATGAATTTGGTTCAATTGTGCAATTTCGGGCAGTAAAACCCGAATTCGTGCAATTAAGCTCAAAAAGTCAAATTTGTGCAAAATAAAATTTAAGAATAAGAATCCTTAGGCTATGAATGAGATAACTACTTGGGTTAAGGTGTGGTTCCGCATGTAGCAGCCAGCTGCAGCAGCTGCGGCTGCAGCCAGAAATTTGAGAAGCTGGCTGCTGCGTTTGGACTGCTCTAGGAACCAGTCCAGACGCACTCCTTCGCGTCTGTAGTATGCAAACCCACATCACCAAAGTTTCTTGTATCATTTAAGATTTTTTTTTTTTAATGTCATACCGATCTATATGGTATTTTTGAAAAACAATGCTTAAAATACATTGCAGAACACAATTTTAGGGTTTTGGTATATTTAATATACATTTATAAATAATTGGATAAAACCTCAGGTTAAAATACCACAATATATATATATATATATATATATATTATATATAAAATATATAAATTGTGGTATTTCAACCTGAAGTTCATCCAATTATTTATAAATCTCAAAATTGTGTTCTGGAATGTATTTTAAGCATTGTTTTTCAAAAATACCATAAAGATCGGTATGACATTAAAAAAAAAAAAAGTCTAAAATGGCACAAGAAACTTTGGTACCAATATACCATATATATTGGAATATATATATATATATATATATATATATATATATATATATATATATATATATATAAATTTTTCCTTTGATGATTTCACAAAATATAGAAAGGTATATAAAAAAAAACAAAAGAAAATAAAGAAAACTCGCTGGAACCACAATTTTACTATTTTTTCAGACGATGTATAAAGTTCCAGTTTTTTACTGTGAATATTTTATTGACAACCCTATTTTCATTAAATAATTTTTCTTAAGTAAGATAATAAAAGTGTAAGTTATCAATAATCTTACATGATAAAATTGATTTAACGAAAGGGGGTTGTCAATAAAATATTCACAGTAAAAAACTGGAACTTTATACATCGTCTGAAAAAATAGTAAAATTGTGGTTCCAGCGAGTTTTCTTAACTCTCTTTCTATATTTTGTGAAATCATCACCAGAAAACGAACTGATGAACTTCCAGCTGCCGCGTTTGGCCGCTCCATGCGAAACCACCCTGAACGCAGCAGCTGCAGCCGGCTGCAGCTGCTGCGACTGGCTGCTCCATGCGGAACCACACCTTTAGAGAGCGCTAAATCAAAGCGAACTAAATGTGCAATAACACAGAAATCCGGTCTCTACTGATCACGAACCGCGATAACTACTAAACCAATCTGCACAAAATTTTAATCACAACATCTCTATAGTTTGAGGAAGGTTAAGCAATAATAAAATTTACATATTATCAATTGAATCGCTGTTAAAAAATTGATAAATATGTTGTGCGCAGTGAAGTTTGAAAATCGAAGATAGATGGAGACCGCTAAGATTATAAGTATGTGGTGTGACGTGTAGGTTCCAGTGAAGTTTAAAAATGGAACACTATTCTGCAACAGTGGTTTAGTGAACCAAATTTCAACTACATCATATTCATAGTTCTAGGAAGGTTTACAATAGTAAAGTTTGCTATAATAATAATAATTTAATTGCACAGGGTTAAGTGACAAAAACGAGGTTTGTCACACTGTCATTAGCATTTAAGTTTAGAAATTAAAACCCAACCAGATGAAATAAATAAAATTATTTCTGCTGAATAAAAATTGTCACCAAATCAAAATTTCGATTCTTTTTTATATTTTGTATAAAAATGTGACTCGTGGACCTTTAGTTGCAAGTACTGATATTCATATTCAGTCCATTATCTGCAAGAGATTCTTAATAGTCTCAGTCCATCTGGGTTACCAACTCATACATTAAAATTAAAAATTGGATGTTCAATTTTGCTTTTACGTAACTGTAATCACTTAATCAGTGCAATTTTAAACTGGCTAAAGATTACTGCTTCGCGTGAAAATATTATTGAAGAAATAATTCTAAATTGCATACATCAATACATGATTATTATTGGTAAATAAATAAAACTTCAATTATTAGTTAAAGTTATCTAATTTCTTTACTCATAAGAGCGGGACGACGCACAGTGGGGCAAAATGGCCCAAAATAGGTAAAAACCTCATATTATCTAAACGGTTCGTGCTGTAAGCTTGAAATTTTGGAATTATATATTTCATGAGGTGCTGAATTGAATGAAACCATAATCAGCTTCATTAGATGATCAGAAAGGGTCAAAATTTAAGAACAAACAGCAAAAAAAAAAAATGAATAAAGCAATTTGGGGGTATATTTATATGCTATAGAAGCTGCTGAATATAATAAAACCATAAACAGAGCAATCTGATCATTAGCATTGAGCCACGTTTTCAATTTATAAATATATAAAAAAAAAAAAATTAAAAATCAAGTTTATTATTACATGTATGTTTTTTAGGTGATAAATTGAATGAAATTATTTTATATACCTCTATTATATACCCAAGATTCCTTCAATTAGGTTAAAATTCATTATTAAGTTATATTTGGAAATAAATTAATTTCTTTTTTAATTTTTTTAAATAATTTGAAAAATGTAAAAAGTTTTACAAAGTGATTTCAGTTGAACTCTACTGAATGGATTGGACAGTTATTTAAAATTGTCAATCTTATATCAACAAAGAAGTTTGATCTTCATATTTTTCAATTTGATACATAATGAACTAATGATAAAAAAAAAAATCATATTTAAAATAATAAAAAAGATTATATTCACTCATACTACATATGTACACAAATAAAATATATTAACTATAAAAGTAAAGAAAAAAAACAATTTTTAATTGTTCCTTTTTTTATAACAGTAAATAAGAAGTTTCATCACATATTGGGAACTTCTTTTTTTTATAATCTGGTCTTAAATTACTTATCACGGGATCAGAAGTCACCATGATAAGATGAAAAACATCTTCATTTGTTGCTGTTCGAGAGAACTTTCTGGAATGATGTTCTCTGTATTGTTTATAGTTCTTATTTCTACTTTCCTGAGCTTCTTCAGAGAGAGAACCAATAGGAAGGACCGCGTGCTCTATTATTTCTGCTCCGTGAAATAGAATTTTGTGAACAGTGGACGGCAGATAGTACCAGTGGTACTTTGTGACAGCTATTTCAGCTGTTTCTGCTGTATATTTCTTAAATTTTACAGGATCTATCGGTGACTGACCACAAATAACTTCCAATATTATTTTAAGTCTGTGAATCAATTGTTCATCGATATCCGTAATTTCAGCGGTCAATGGTGAATTTTCAAAAAATTTCCGAGAAATATTACCCGTATTGGTAGTTCCAGTTCCTTGTTTCACTATGTCAACGATTATACCTAGTTTTGCTCTAGTTTTTTTTTCACTTCGTCAGCTTTCTTATCTCGTTGAATCCGAGTAGCTGCTGAAGTCCTCCAGGCTTCGATTGGTTTATTATAACTAAGGTGTAATATGTACTTCATAAAATTAATTTGGGCATGCAACGTTGACATACCCATTCGGAGAACTTTATCCTTCTGAAACTTTCCGAGTCTTGATAGATCGTTGAGCTGCGTTGGCTTACCTCCGCAAATTACACAATTGCTTGCCGATGGTGTTTCAGTTACAACTTGTGCCACTTTTCCATCTATCATAGTAAAATACAGGGCATGGGCTACTCGTAGTGTGCCTTCTCCACAATGTATTATCGAATCTTTGATGTTGGCTATTTCAAATTCTACGCGATTTTTTTCCTCTTTAATTAGCGCAGGGGTTTCCTTTTTAAATTGAAACTTAAGAGCTCTGCAATATCGTGTTGAGTTTGGTCGATTATTCAACCAGAATTTTCTATCGCTGTTATTTACAGGTGTTATTTGTACAGGCACTAGGGAGGTCATAAACAAATGAGAATCAGAAATATCTTCTGGTTGGCTAACATCATCTTCGTCTTTATCCTGAATAGTTACATATGGATATTCGTGCACATTATTAATCTGAAATGTTTGCATATATTGGCTTTGGCCTGATGCACCATCCAGCCCCCATTTTGTGTGAAGGACTAAGTTATCGTCCCATTGTTCCTTTTCGGCTAGTGATTTACTTTCTACAATCCTATTAACTGTATGATCAAGTAAATCTTGCAAGGGGACTTGTGCTGAGGTATCAGATATGTGGATATTTTCAGGATAACATTTAATTTTGGATTCCATTATCTTTTTATAACTGGGTAGTATATTAAAGCCAAAATCTTTTATAACCTTCTTTATAATATTGTATTGATATTTCGATAGTTCAGCTTGAGTCAAAAGAGCTAAAGCCTTATCTGTATCTAACATAGGAACTTTTTCCTTTTTTTGACCTGTCGATCCTGCCTCGTTTATTAACTCTTGGGAGTATTTTATTTTCAAATCCTCTATTTTATATTGTTTAGCCTTTCTTCCACATTTATTAAAATCTTTTGAAGGCCTACCACCCACATTTTTATCAGTAGGAGTACATTTTACTACTTTTTTAAAATTAATCACAAAATGATTCTGTAACCACTCCATATTATTTTTGATAAAATGTTCTCTACTATGATTTACCTGTCTTAACTTTTTTAGAAACTGGGGCCGAAATCTTCTTTTTACATGATCGATTACTTGAGATAACCGTTCTTCTTGTAGACCGACAAACCGTTCCTTTAAACTGACTTCCCACGGACGAGCTTTGGTAAATAATATTTCGCACAACACTTCATGTGTAACCGTTAAATCTTCCATTCTTTCATTCCTTATAAATTGCCACTATACTAATACTAGACCAATTTCATAAACTAATATCACTACACTAATACAAATACAAAAACAAAAAAAATGAAAATAAGAGAACGTAATGAAACTCACAATAACTAGAAAAAGACACTCTCATATTAATTCCATATAAACAGAAGAGCGCCGATTATCCGAACGTCAATTATTCATAAGTCCAAACACTAAATATAGAGCGTAGTTATAAATATAGAGCGAAAATGATTCCAGTGGTAGAATATAAAAGAATAATAACATTGATATAAAAGAATAAAATAAATAAATATGATAATCTTCATGAGAGAACTAAGGTATACAATAATTAGAACTCAGTGATACAAATAATAACCCCATAAATTGATCATCCAAAGTCCAAAACTTTTATTTTAAATTGATCTTTTTTCTTTATTTGGAGAGCTATTTTTGAAAATTAATCTTTCTGCAATATTTTGGTACTAATTCTCTCAAGAAGAGTTAAGTGTGTGTTACTTATTTTTGTAAATAAAAACAGAAATCACATCACATCATTTTACAATGGATTAAGAAAAAAAAAAGAAAAGGTATATATATATATATATATATATATATATATATATATATATATATATATATATATATATATATTAAATAAGACAGACTAATAAAAACAAATATACATATATAGTAAGCCAATTTTCACATCCTAGTTATAAAAAAAAAAAATAATTTCTAAAAATCATTTTCTGTATAATGAAAAGTAACACATAAATTCATCCCCTGAACAAATATGTCCGAAGCCGAGATTTATATTTATAACACGCTTTCTCAGATACATCTACTTCAATTTGAACCCCTAAAGAGAGCCTAGTTCGGGGTAGCTTTTTTTGAAAGACCAAGTGAAATGAACATAAGTTAAATTTACGTGACAGCTAACTTCGAAAATTCCTGGCAGTCAAGGTGGTGGCTACATTAACAAAATAAAAATCGTCCATAAACCAGTAAACATCAATAGTGAAGTTCAAAGGGTTATACAAAATTTTTGCTAAAAATTCAGTCTCATAAAAAATTATTTTAACAGAACTTCAAAACCGTGTTATTTTCTCCAGAAAAGGGCAACTTCAAGGACGTGTACAGACTTTGGTAATGAAATAATCGAAAAAGCAGTACCACAACCTTATGCTACATTTATTTAGGTATACAAAAACAATGAAAAAAAAAAATTCATAAGATTTGGGTTTTTTTTCCACGTTTGCCCCACTGTGCGACGTGGGATGCTAGTAATTATAATAACAGAAAATCATATGAAAATTTAAAAAAAATTAAGGTAAAAAAATATTTTTTTAACCTTATTTAATTTTTTTATCTTTCAATCTACAAATATATTCTTGTTGTTTACCTCACATTTTTTTCATTTTCACTATTAAGTACTTTTTTTTTTTTTTTTTTTTTGCCGTATATTTTTGTTTATTAGGTACAACAAATTAATAGTATTTAATGTACATAATATTTCATTAATTAATACTATTTCCTTGACTGCACTCTCCAATCATCAACTTAGTCGTGATATTTTTATAGACACGATATTTAATGAAAATATTTCAACAACAAATGAATAAACATTATCTATTTTAAATTAGATGCACCTTCAGAAATTGATGAACAGTATTGCCAACATAATTCGAGGATGATATGAAACGATAAGTGCAAGGTAACGAAAAATGTTAAATATACATTTATCTCCACAATCCTAAGATTAGATAATTTTTGTTTGTGTTATTGAGTATTCAAGGAGAATTTTATAATCCTCAAGATGTTTACAATGTCTTCAAATTTTCTTCGCTGTTTTCTTAAGTTATGTAATGCAATAAAACTGCGAATCGTATCGCCATAATTTTCCAGGTCATTGTTGTTTCTTTTGACTTTTATTTAATTTTATTTTTTTTTTACTATTTGATACTTATTTTCAACGGTTGTAATTCAAAAAGCCATTTATCAAATTTAATTTTAATACCGGAAAGCATTACGTAATAGAAATATATAAAAGTAAAACTTCATAATGAGAAACTATTATTCTACTTCTTTGGCTTTTCATAATTGCATATTAATATCCAGAATCCTCAGTTCTTCCAGATTATTAGTCGCCATATCAACCAATCTTCCTCTCGTTTTTTTCTAGTTGCCATTTTTTTTCCTCATACGGAAAATGAAATAAATTGAATAAAAACCATAACCAGCTTAATCTGATCATCACCCTGGAGCCACATTTAAAGTTAAAAATCAGAAATAAAAATTATCATGTTTGTTATCGTTTTGATTTCATTTCATTGGGTATTTTTAAAAAAGCTTCATTTAACTTATTTAAACTCAGTGAAAGCATTTATTTTTGTATTAAATAAAGTGAAATTATTTATTAATATTGGAGGTATGAAGTAGACTTAATAGTTAGCAAAGAGACGCATTTGTATTTTGGTATCGTGTTTCTCTTTTATCGAATTTCAGGCGAAGTTATTGTACCTTCTTTGGAGAATCGTATCAGTACATATAACATTTGGGGGATTTGTTTGATTAGTATTAACTTTTGTCATAATTTAATCTAATGGAATAAAACGTGTTTTTGTAAGTGACGCATCATCTACGTAGTTGGCACCTTTCCCATAACAAAAGTTTGTGTATCAACGTTCGTCGCAGTCTTTAACAAGGTGGGTAGCTTTTCTCTTCTGTTATAAATTCATTTCAAGAAACAGCATGGATTCTTTTAATTTATAAGATTTATTAATTTCAAGATAAGCTCAATACTTCATCTAGTTTATTAGTGAGAATTTGAACAAGAAATCTAGGTCCTCGTGGATATCAGCACTAGGAAATGCACTCAAGAAAGAGCATTTTAATAAAACAACAACCATTTTATAAAATTGCAATTATAGATAGAAAAGGTAGCTAAACACTCAAGGTGTACTTTTCAGTAGAGGTCGGTGCCTTGAGTGAAACATTATAACCTTGTACATTAATTTCTTCTTTCTACATCATCATATCTTTTATTTAAAAAAACAAAGTATACATGATTTATTATATCATTAAAACATAACAAACCTAAAAGTAATATTTACGAACTATAAATGGATGTTTTGATGCCGTTGAAGTTTGCTAAACCATTAGCACTAAATTTTAGTCTAGTGGCGAAAATGCACTGAGGTTAAGGTTAAACTTTAAGTGAAGGTTATACTTTAATCTCTGAAATTAAAGGAACATATAACAATAAGACAGATTTAAAACACAACTTCGCAATACACTTTAAGGATGATAACCGTAAATTGAACAAAGAATCTGGAGTGAAACTAACCATGTAGAGAATAAACTATAATTAAATGTTTCCGAATCATTAGAAGTAATAGAATCGTTTAAAAACAACCCGAATTTAAATACAAAATACTTTCTTTTAAATTAATTTTAAATTCGTTTCCAGTACGGACAAGAAAAAACCACCACTCAGTGGGAAAACTTTAAGGTTACTCCAATTACACGAGTTTTTAACCACCACACCGCTCCATAACATCACTTTTCACTTCCAAACACACATCAGCAGCGACAAATTATCTCCCTCTTCTAGGTGAGTGCCAACATGAATTTGAGTTTTTATTTTATATTTATATATTAATATAATATAAATATTTTAAATTGCTGATGTTTGAGTTTTTATTTTATATTTATATATTAATATAATATAAATATTTTAAATTGCTGATGTTTTGCAAGTTTGCATGTTTTTATAACTGAAGATGAACATGTTTTTATAACATTTTAAACTAGTATTTTAATATAGTAAATACCATAGAGATAGCGAATTATTCATCAATCCATATTTTAATTTTTAAATTGAGTTTTTGTTTTAGTTGCAATCGAACAACACTGCGCTGAGTCGCATAATCGATTTTTATGCCTGTGAAATAATGGACAGGAATAACAAATTTCTTTGATAATTTATGAAAATGAAATAAAAATATTTAACGTAAATAAATCGGGAGTTGACCTTTTTTTTTTTCTGGGATAAGGGTTCCCTTAGGTACTAAAGGGATTTATTATGTATTAATTATTTTCTTTGAATCCATGGCCAATAAAAGGCTAATTGAAGGTTATTTATCTTTTTTCTTTAATCTTTTTCGAATTATCAAATATTTAATAATATTATAAACTTGGAAATCAATGAAATTCAATTTAATATAAAATATTTCAAAATATTTTTACAACTCTGACAGATCCTCCCAAAATATTGAATTTTATAACAATAAAAGTTACGCATTAGGAAAGAACTACCATTAGAAATGCCAGGTCATTAAAAATTAGCATAAGGTGTTTCCCATTGTAACCTAAAGAAGCTTAATTTCCCTAAACTGGCTCTAAATGATATCATTCACATTTAATGTAAGTTAGAAGTTGAATTAAAGCTTAGTCCCCTTATTATAACAATTAATTTTCAAAGTAACTACAACTGGAGCAGTGAATATTAATAAAAAAAAAAAAAGGTTTAACCTTTTGGGTTGAAACGAGGAATAAGGAAATAAAACTTATAAACCCCACCCAATTTAAATCTACTCATTTGATATTTTTCTCATTAAAAAAAGAATGTTTTTGAATTAAACAAAAGTTTAATAACGACATTAAAAATATTTTAGAATCCCGTAGAAATAGTTTAATTTTAACCAGTTGATTCGTACATTTAATGTAATAATATAAAAATATGAGCATTTAGTTTATAAAACAAATACAAGCTTAAATAGATATAAATATTGTGCCACCTCCATAAGGCTAAACAGCTGTTTTATGAGTACTCTCCACTACCTGCACATTTACTTTACTAACATTAATAAATTAATTAAGGTTCAGTATTTTAGTTTAAATTGTGGCATTGAATAAATAAAATCTACTAAGCTCTTTTTATATGAATTTACAGATTTAGCATTAAAAAAAAAAAAAAATGTCACATTTACAAAAGTTAACCATAACGACATTAAAATATATTTTAAAATTACGTAGTTTAATAGTCTAATTTGAAGAGAAAAAAAATGTGCATCAAATGTAACTACAAAAAAATGTGCATCAAATGCAATTACAAAAAAAATGTAATGTATGATTTTAAATAAATAAAAAAGAACCAAGGCCATCTTAAATAAACAACTCTTAATACTGGGCTACCTCGATAAGAGTAAACAGCTGTTTATTATCATTACTGCCTAACGGAGCAGTGACTATCATACTTCTTTATTTGTAATTTGATACCTTTTAGTTGCACCGGAGCGGGTATAATCTTCTCTGAAATGTTTTGAAAATATTGGTAAAGCGTAAAGGTAACAGTTTATAAGCTCCAAATGTTGACTCTGGTTCCATTGTATTGCACCTTTGAACTTTTTGAAGTTTAATATGTTTGCTATTGCATTGAGGAATCGATTCTCTAAGAGGACCTAAGAGGCATTAATTACTATTTCTTCTGTAAAAATAACAAAAAAATAATATGAATTTCAAAACATAAAAAAAGAAAAAATTAAATGGTTCGAATATGAAGGGTTGAAAAGTAGAACGGTCATAATCTAATTCTTATAAAAACTCCGAATTTGAGATAAAGGGCTCGGCTGATATCCCGTTTATTTATCTGCTAATAACTTTGAAACTACAAAATTTTTGGCCCGAATGATATCAAATAGACATTCTTTGGTTATAAGCTCTCCCTGCTTTCGGTGCAATCTCAAGTTGGCAACATTGGACTATGACCGTTCTTGCCCAAGCCCTTCATATGTTTATCTTCAAACGGATGTTGATGCCACTAAAGAATGATCTACGTTTCTACATTTTTTTACATCGCAACTACGGAGATGATTACATATGTTTCGTTTGATTATTCGGGTGTAACTTCCTTATGCACTTTAACTTGGACGGGATATTTTAAATTATCCTACAATTTAACAAAACGATCTAGTCACAGTAGGAAGATCAAGGGTTGTCCGGAAAATTATAGGCTTTCTCATTGATTTGTTATAAAATCTTTGAATTATGTCAAAAAATAAAAAAGTAGACCGCACAAGTTTCAGCTCTTATAGAACCTTCATCAGAAAAAATTACACAACCTCTCTAGATTAACTGGTGAAGAATGAGGTTTAAGCCAAGATGGCGACTAGTTGATAAAAATCATTTTTATCCGGTTGTAGTGAAAGTACAAAATTTAACATTGATAATCCTAAAATGTCCCTTAGAAATAATATTACATAACCGAAAGTAAAAACATATCTGACCTAGAGATTTTCAAAATAAAACAAGATAAATTAAAGTGATTACACATTTACATTATAACAGAACAAAAACTAGAAACATAAAAAAACAAAAAAATAGTCAATAAGGAAATAAATATTATATTCGAAACATTTGAGAGAGAACAGAAAAAATGATAATGAAAAAAGAAAATCAAAATTTAGGCTACCGTTCTATGTCTGATACACTAGAATGACATTCATTATGGGGAATTCATATAATAGAGTCAGTTGGATGAGAAGAGCCTAGTCAAATAAGGATTTCACCTCGGAATGAAAGAAATGATGCTTATGAAATGATCATTAGATATTCAAACATGAAATAATCATTAGATATTCAAAGAAAGATTACAAAAATCATTTTTTTCGAATATCTCGATTTCTATGCCAAGAAGGTTGCAAAACTTGTAGATAATAAAATCCTCTACAGTTTTAGTTCTATTTATTATTTGTGAAGATTAACCATTTTCAAGATACAGCGCGGAGAAGGGGAAGCGGGCACCGGTTTAGACAAACATTTGCTTCCATGATCGTTTCTCAGAAAAAAATGTCAAAATCAAATGTCCGAAAATAATAGTTCAATCCAAAATTTCTTTTTTTCATCTGAAAGCAGTTAAAATTTACTATAAAAACATGTATATTAAATTTTGATCAAGTCCTGTAAAATACCCACACCAACAAGCTAAAAATCGCTTACTCTTTTGAAATCCAACTTTGATTCTGACATTTTTCTTCTGAGCAACGATCGTGGAACGCGCTAGAAGCAAATGTTTGTCCTTACCGGTGCCCGCTTTCCCTTCTCTGTGCTATATCTAGAAAACGGCCAATCCTACAAAAAAAAAAATAATAATAATAAACAGAACCAAAATTATAGAAAATGTTATTATCTACAAGTTTTATAACCTTCTTGATCGGACGTGTACACAATTTCTAATGAAATTTAACAAAACGGAAATTTGCGAGAGCCTTTCAAACAAACCTAGTTTATCGATCTTTTGTACTGTTAGTGCGTAATAAAATTATGTTAAACGTACTGTTGTTTATCGACAATGACCATGGCAAACATTTTATAAATGATTCAAGCCATAAATATAAATTTTTGTTTTCAACCAATGTCCAACAAATTACGTTGGCTCGTCCCACAGTGCGGTGCCCGCTTTCCCTTCTCTGTACTATATCGATGATGTCCGAGGCCTAGCCTAGAAATCGAGATATTCGAAAAAAATGATTTTTGCACTCTTTGACTACGAATATCTAATGTAGCTAAGATACCAAGGTCGGTGACTTTTCACCTCTTATTTGAAGGCCAAAACGAAGGTATATGCACAAATGCAGCTTCATTTCTTTCTTTCCGAGATTTTCTGTTTGATTGGGCTAGACAGGAGGGGTCGGAAGAGTGTTTTGAATGTTCTGAGGTAAGAAGTATTGCAAGCACAAGGAGAGAGAGAATTCCAGAGAGTAAAGCAAATGGAAAGGAAGGAACTTTGTTATGCAGTAGTTCTGTAGGATGAAGAGTATAAAGATCGGAAAGATGGGATCTTTTAAGTAGTGATTGATTAATATATATGTATGTATATAAGTATATATAAAACAACATAAACGTTGGAACAATAAATTAATTACACTATATATGACTGCACACCCAGTGATCTCTATGTATATCCACGATTAACCAACCTATACCATCAAGCTGAACAATACAGTTTCGAAATACTCATTTTATGATGTTATTTAAGAAAAAACTTTTTATAATAAATTATACTAGATAAGAAAGACATAAATAAACCCAAGATCGCGGGTTCGCAGCCCGCCAGATGACCTTAGGATTTTTTAAAGGGAGTAAAAAATCCTTTGCTATACCGTCCTTCGGAAGGGACGTAAAATGGGGGTCCCGAACCTGTGCGATGTCAGATACTCGTTAAAGATCCCTATCCTAATTATACCAGGATAGGCAAAATTTAGGACTCCCACCGTAGCATCGTCCTATTAGCCATAGCAGCATAAAGTGACGTTAAAAGAAATAAAAAAACAAAGAAAGACATAAATATCGAAAGCGTAGAAAATAACTTCAAAATGACGTCAATACCCACATGAGATATTAAGAATTATTGTACCCAATACATTTACAATTCTTCATACACAATAAATAAACATTATACATACCATTTTTGTACTTGAGTCGTTATTCCTTATAAGTAAAATCGTAATCAAAGTCTTTTTGAAATCGAGATCATCCCTTGTTGCTCTAAAATGTATCTTATTTGCCCAAGTATTCTGAGTTCCGAATTCAGATGCAACTGCCAACATTCCTACATCTAAAAAAAAAAAAAAAAATTACCATATTAAATTTTGTAGTTTAACCTTAAAATAAATATTTGCCGGACAGTTGAACGAAGCATTTGTAGAATCCGAAGAAAGAGGAGATGCAAGTACGCATTGCCTCGGCTAATAAAAATCATTTTTCTCCATAGTTCATCTTCTGAGAAGTAGTCTGCTAAGTCCCTCAACCAGGTTTAGGCTATATAGGACCCTCATTAGACCAATAGCAACATACGCATGGGGGACATGGATACTTAAAAAATCAGCAGCTGATAAGATTGCCATCTTTGAGCGTAAAATATTAAGGCATATTCTAGATCCACTGAAACAAACTGGGGCATATCGTCTTTAAAATAATAGAGAATTATATCCACTATATAGTAATGATTAGAATAGATGATGGATGAACCGTAAAAGGGCTATATCAGAGTTGCAGACTGACAAGACTGAGCAAGAGTGATCTGGCTAAGGACCGCTTAGTGCTTCTGCCATGGTCTAAGAAGAAGAAGAATAACCCTAAATAAGAATTATTCAAAATTTCCAATCCCTTAAATTTTTGTTTTGAATAGTTTAATTCATTTGATAAACAAGCAGCGATTGCATATTCAACAGGTGAACATTTTTTTACAAATGGGGGCTAAAGATAATCTTAATAGATAGTTCCAGTCTTGCTGTTCATATCGGGTTCGTTTCTCATAAGAATTTGGACTTTAATTCTCCATATTAATATACTACTGATCCCCGTTGAACAGTTCCGCTACCTAGGACTCCATCAGAACGAACGTCTTACTTGGAATCCACATACGAGACTTTAACGACAAGAAACTGCTTCCCGTTTTCGACAACTCCAAAATTTATAGACAAGCGTTCAGAGCTCCTAATAAATTACAAAAGACTTATTTACACGACAGTCATTAGACCCGTTTTGATATACGGAGTTGAGATTTGGGGCTCCTCTTTTCCTATCCTTACAATCGTAAATCCTCAACGCTCCTTATTATTTCACAAATAAACTTATCCATAACGATCGAAATGATGCATATATTGCATATTTGGCCCAAACAAGATACCTATCCGTGACAAGCTATGTCCCCACTCGAATCCTCTAGTCTCCTAACCTGCTTCCCACGCCGCTCCCAATAACCCTCCGAGGTGTCTGAAAAAAAGACTTGTATGTAACTTATAAATGTGTAAGTTTTATTGAAGTTCTTTACAAATCATCGAAATGTTATTGTAATAATTTCACCGCACATTTACTTGTATATATTGTATACAGTTATAAATATCAATAAAGTATAAATAAAAAATTAAAAACTCTTCATCTATGAATATCAAGAATAAAGAAATTTCTCAATCATAATATCGAGTTTTGACAAGCATAGCTCTAGGAGCCTGATATAAAATATTCCACAAGAAGCCAATCACGACTATACAGATGTTTAAATAAAACCCAAAAAGATTTTTATTACTAGGCTTTATAGACAAATTGCGGGCCACAATCCTGTTGACGTACGGATGATAATATGAAATGATCAGATTAGGTATAGAGAACGAATCAAACGCATTTTTGGTTATCAACAAGGCATAATTGGGTAAATTTTGTTAACAACATTTTGTAGTTGGAAGACGTAGCAGCTGACCAATTGCTGTGGATCCCTCAGAGTGGAGAAGGATTGTTTAGGAGGCCGATGTTTATTGACTATAATACTGATAGAATTAGTTGAGTTATAGATAATTAAAATTATAATAATTATTGATAATAATAAATGAAATAATTATTTTTATACTCTAAAACAATATATTACCTTCTAGGAAACCGGACTTGGATACTTCCAATTTCGGTATAGTTATTATGGTCTGCAACAATAAAGCTGCAATATTGTTTCTTTCATATGTTTGGCCAAATAAAACTTCTCTCCTCAGCCATCCTCTTAAAATGCTTTGAAAAATAAATGTAAAAAATAATTTAAATTTTATAAGAACATCATTGATAGCTACATAGAAATTATAATTTGTTTGTATTTAGAAATTTTGACATTATCCCTTGCTATCATATTATACCGCAATATGAGAAATGTCACTTCCTTAGAAAATTCAATTATTTGGGATTATCACGGCCTCTATAATATAAAAGATTGTTTATACAGTCGTATTGAAGTGCTACCAATAGGTTACGTAGTTGCTTTACCAGCTTTTGTAATTATTCCCTCATATTAATATACTCAAATACTCAATATATTTATTTTCTTGAGTTGTAAATATAAATACATATATAGTTTCAAAACTTGAGATACTTTACCTTAAAGATTGGGAATTCATCGTAAGTGCATCACCAAATGTGTCAGAACTTCGCAGTACTGACCAAAGCAAATGACTTGTTATTTCTTTTATCGAAGCTTCCCTCATACTCAATGTGTTTTTAATGGCAACCTTTCTAATCCAGAAATCCAGGCATCCCATCGACTGGAATAAGTTCGCTGTAAAAAATAAATAAATTTACATTATTTTTCATAGATACTAAGGCTAAAAAAAATAATTTAAATGAGGTTGTTAGTCCATTATCAGAGCCCCAGCCAAAATCTAGACCCTCATAGCACATGCATTATCGATTTCTTGTACAGTTAATTTCTTCGAAATATATCGATGTGTCTCTTCCATTTCATTCTAAATATCGTTAATTCGCCTTCTTTTTTATGTTATACTACTGTTACATATATTTTATTTAGATGTAAGTGGTTCTGTAATGCAAGGGGGTGGGGGATAGTCGAGTGATAGGCAATCAAAGTTTAGTATAGTCGAGCATGCTGCCTTGGATGGATGACCGCGCAAGGAAGATAATTTTGCTCTGCCAACGACTCCACACGCTTGAAAAACCATGAGGCTAGGTAAACTGCTGGAAGCAACTCACACCAAACAGGCTCTACTACACCTAAGTATAGATGACTCCGTGTATTTTTATTGGAAATTATGGTGTGGTCCTTCAAGATGTAAGACATCCTACTAGGGGTTCGGCCCAAAACCATCCAGAGATCATTAAGGTGCGTTTACACTACCCGAACATCCTCGAGCTTCGAGCATCGAGCATTCGCCAGTTTTCAACGAGTACGAACGCAAACGAGCCGTCTATTCACACTGCATGAGCATTTCTGACGATCAGTTGCTCGTGAACATTCGCAGCGAATAGATGGCACCCGGGCTATCCAAAATTGCGGTTTCCGCGGCGGCTATTCTCATTCTAGACCATCGAGCGGAGGAAACGCAAAAAAGTAAAAGGCGTCGCATGTATGTTTCAAGAGACTTGATTAAATCTTCATATATAGAGTCTAATAGTAAATTTGACCAGTTTTTAGATAAAAAGAAGAAATTTTGCGTCGGACGAATGGTTTCAGAGTTATAGTGAAAAATGTGCAAAAAAACTTGGATTCCACGACAATACGGGGTTTTTAGCGTGCTTTTAAGGGACATTATTAAAACTTCATATTTATTAGACTAATAGTAAATTTCATTAGCTTTAAGATGAAAAAAAATTAATTTTGAATCGGACAAATAGTTTCAGAGTTATACGCCAAACATATTTTCGTGGTGGCACTGACCGCCAGTTGGCCAATTTCTACACTTTTTCCCAAGACCGTAGCTTCACGGTAAATGGTACGATTTCGGAGTATTTTTTTTCCATTTCTTAGGTAATAATTCTAGCTATAATTAATATTTAAAAATTTTCTTTGATAAAAAGCTTCGTTTTCGTGTTATAAGTAAAATACCGAAAATAACCTATATTGTGGGCGTTTTTTTGCCATTTTGGGTATGAAACCGATGGTTGCCGTGGTAGCAAACTTCAGATTCAGATTCAGCATCCCAAAAAATATAAAGATCCGTTGAGAATAAAAGTTTGGCAGTTTTTCTCGAAATCGGACTTTTGGAGCCTTATTTTACTGGACTACTTCAACAGCAGCGAGAACTAGATTCGGCGAACACAATGCTGGTGTTTACACAGAGCGAGCGGCCAACTAGTGTCCCTTTGATGATTCGCCGGAAAACCGACATCGGGGGATCAGGGCCGAGCACGAACAACCATTCGATTGGGCCTTGTTCGGCTCGCAGCGACTGTTTACACTGCCTGAGCCTCGAACGAATGCTCGTTCGTCACCCCTGTTTGCGACGAATGCTCGGGCAGTGTAAACGGGCCTCTACATTACAGGTCCTGAACGACTAGAATTCATGGATCCAGATTGATTTGTCACGAATGTTTGAATGTACGGAGTTTACAAACATATCATTGAGTATGCATGAATTGCTGCTGCATCATGGAAACCATAGTTCAGAGCAACGTGACCTCTAGGCTGCTTGCACTCAAACTCGCTATAAGTAAGAAGAATGATTTCTGTGGCCAAAGATCTTCAAGTCATAAAATTAAATATGTTTATTTTGACTAGTTAGTTTATTAGGCACAGCTTTCGACTTCCGCTAGCTACGTTATTTCTGGAGA
Organism: Euschistus heros; assembly: GCA_003667255.2. Classification (NCBI taxonomy): domain Eukaryota; kingdom Metazoa; phylum Arthropoda; class Insecta; order Hemiptera; family Pentatomidae; genus Euschistus; species Euschistus heros. The sequence continues at coordinate 1,239,190 of RCWM02000082.1, forward strand.
TAAATAAACCCTTAATGGGGTATACGTGCCTCTTTTCGGAAGAGGCAGGGTCTGGATAGCGAAGTTCATAAAATAAAGAGTTGATGGTATAATTTATCGAAAAATACCGAATGCAGGTCGAACCCTAAACGAATTGAGATAAGGTATTTTGCGCTGGAGAGAAGTTTGGAGCGCTAGTAATGGACCTATACCAAAATATGTTTCTCTTTCTCACCGAGAGATGGTTGCAAACTTAGCTGGTACATGATTTCAATCAGAGGAAGGTACAGCTTATCTGTTATAAAATACATCATGGAGACGATAATTTCCGGAAGGAAACTATCTCCAACAGCTTCGAGGCGAATTTCAAGGCTTACTTCATTTGGTTTTTGTTCTTGGTATGTTATGAGGTAGAGAATGACATCAAGAATCGTGGTCTCAAGCTTATTATCAGCAACGACGTAAAAGCAGTTACCTGAAAAAAATATGCATAAATATTTAAAAATTATTTTTTCACTTTTCCTCGTAAATCTAATACCTTCTGTTGTACAGTCATTTAATGACATTATCCTCAATTTCGACAAACGTTTTTATCTATATACAAGACTGAAAAGCAGTCGTTTTTTACTACTTCAACATTTTCTAGACCAACACTCTAAGACGCCTATATATTAGAAAAGAAGTATCAACATAATATCTATTGGGACTGATGAATTATTTGTCACTTCTATTCTTATTTCGTTTATTCAAAGACTTGTTTGAAATGATAAACATTCATCATCAGTTGTAAAAACCTACTTCTTATTTCTCTAACTCCATTCAGCCGCTAAGAGTGGAATTCCAGTTCTGGTCCATTTTGCCCACTGGTCCCTATCTCTTGCAAGTCTAGTCATCTTGGGTATGGTGCATGATGTTGCTTGTTCTCAGTTTTCCAATATAGACGGTGTACTTACTACTGGGACTCCCACGAGGGCGTCTGCCTTCCGGTTTAGCCTCTAAGAACCACTTGGCCTTTCGAGTATCTGCCATTCTATAAAAATGGCCATGCCATTTTAATTGCCGCTCTTCCAGGATGCTGTGTGCAGATTTTATTCCCAAATCGCCACGAATTCTGTCATTTCTGATGTAGTCTTCCCATCTATTTGTCTGGGTAATCTTATTTCTGCCGCTGGGGTCCTATTTATGTGTTTATCAAGGGTTGTCCGACTTTCCGATCCACAGAGGAGCGTTGTAAGGAACACCGATTTAAACAGCCCAAGTGTGGCCTCTCTACTCACTTCTTTATTGCCCATGATGGAATAGTCCATGGGCCTTCATCATCCAATTTATAACCTTCTTGTTTATTTTATCATCCTTGCTTATAATCGTCTCTAGACGTATTTTCTATGATCAGGGGATCGCCACTACACATAATTCTAGGTTCTACAACCTCTCTTAAGGAAACAGCTAATAAATGGGAACATTTGTGTTACTGTGGAGTCGTCTCATGGAGTACATCAATCATTTTAAGTATTCCTAAATAAAAACTTTCATGAAGGTAAAATAATATAAATTTTAAGACTGAAAGAAAATAAGGCGATTGTTGAGAATATGTTCTTACCGTTGGTGCTGAATCTGTTGAACACTTTGAGGATTATTTTATAGCGACTTCAGGTTGCTTAATACGGGTTAAATAAAGTTTTTAGTTTAATAATGGTATGTGCATTAAATTAGAAAAATATATAGTATAGAAGAACTATTTTATTTTTTTTATTTTAGTACATGAGGAGTGGTCAGAACACAACACATCATATACCATTACAATCACTGTTCATAATTTCCCAGTTTGTGAGGCGTTGAAATATCTTGGAGCGTTGGTCACCCTGAAAGGATTTTGAGGCAAATATAGCATCAGGGATTTGTTGAATTTTATGAATGCACAACTTTTTAAAATTCAGAGATCTTTCTCGCAGGGTAAAGCTTATTATTTAGTTAGCTCTTACATGTTGCTTCACTACTTCAATTCTGATGTTGTTTTTTTATTTCTAATGCATTATATGCAATGAACTAACTAATGTTTTAAGCAGAGCTGTCTCGTCCACTTGCTCAAAAGGTAGAAGAACCTCAGAGATGATATGATCACTCTCACCGAGTTCCAAACTTTTAGCTTTGTAGTTTGAAATGAAGATGTTCTGATCGATCAAAACATCGCAAACTTAATGCAGTGACAATAAACATTATAATGTTAATAATAAACAAAACATTTTTCAGTATAATAGATTTTTGTAACATTAGAAGTTTTTTGTAAGAAAACCTATACATTACTGTAACATCAGAAGCCACGTGGTGGAACCTATTCTGGTCCACATAAGCCTTCTGCATAAGTAACCAGTAATTAGTTCCTTAAATTGCCAAAAACGTAATTATTTGTATCTAAAACATAAATGATACAACTCACCCAGAGCAGAAAAAAAGTTCTTTAAATTTTCCACAGCAAAACAGGCATCTGATGATTTGAATAATAAAATGGGTTTATGTAGGAGTTTAAGACATTGAGATGTTATACAATAATATAGACATTCATCTACTGATTGTTCACTAAAAAATTCCAGAGGGCTCATCAAATAAGGCAAATCAACACATTTCTGGAATATTTAAATAGGTTTATAAACAATACAATATTGTTTAATTGTACCGCACCCTTATATGATATAAGAAATAGTTTATATTGGCTAAATATTTGTAAATATTAGTAATTATTGAAAGCAAAAATATTACAATTCCATTTGCTCGGAGGTCTAAGTAGCGGTTCATTAAAACTTTGTGCCTGTTTATCAACGTTTTTCCTTCTTCATCAATTAAACACATACATAAACATTTTAATAAATATATTCCCTCATCCTCATGAAAGATTTTGGTATCCGTAAAAAACTGACCATCCATTTCAACTAAAACGGACAATACCAGCCAAGGAAGTAGGAATCAATTACTCGATGAAGTGAAGATGTATTAAATAAATTCTTTAAGTATAGACAAATTAAACTAATTTCCAAAATATAAATTAACAAAACATAACATATGGAGAAAATTCTCTATTTTAACTGATAACTATAACTCATTTGGAGTGTCATTCATTCAAATCCCCCCCTCAACAGAAGGTTTAAAAATGTTTATTACTTATTACTTTCTCGTTTGTAATAAATATCAGAATTAATTTTATGTTTTTAATTTGGTTTTAAATGGAAATAGCCAATAAAAATCAATATTGAGAAAGAAGGATTAATTTATTTTGACCAACACTGAAAAGGCTGATTACTAACCTGCTTTGAAGTGAGATAGGGCATTTACGAATGTTAAGAAAGGCTCCTCATATTAACAAGTTTTAAGTGTTTTAGTTTTTTTTGTTTATACTATTTTGAGAAACATTTTATCAAACGTCATGGTTATCTACAGTACATTTTATTCAAAGAATGGTTCGCTATAAAAATAGGTATGTTTAGTACAATAATATACTCAAAGACGTATAATTGTTTGTTGACTATTTATAGTTATCAGTGTAAGAAGCAAAATGAAATAATTGCGTGCTTTACTTTATCAATGTTTAAACTAATTGAAATGTATTAGGTATATTTCAGTAGATATTGATAATGGTTTATCTATCACTCAGCCATTAAACCTTAGAACACAAGAACTTTATAATGAAATAACTAATAAAGTGAAGTCAATACATGGCATTGTGGGATTAGGTTCTGTGAAACCAGGATTGAAAGGTGATGTATAACTATCCTTCTGAATAATGTTAACCAATTTTCTTCTGTCTAATAATTGTAATATTGGTCTTCTTTCAGTTATCTATTGCAATGAATTGACCAGAATCGTTATAATAAGAGCGAGACATGGTCCTCACAGATTGATTGCTAGTGCTTTACCTCTGATTACAAAAATAAAAAATTTCAATTGCAACTTCAAAATAATTTACATTGGAGCAACATTACATCACTGCTATAAAGCTATATTGGTGAGATTTTTTTGTTCTTCTAATTTTCTTATTTATAATGTATTAATCTATTTGTAATTGGTTGAGTTATAAGTGAAGCTTCCATTTTCAAAGAAAATATTAATATTTCCAATCTCCATTTTTTTAGAAACACCAGAAGAAAGAACTTGTCAGTATCCTTCCTGCTTTGAAATTCGAAGAGTATTCTGAGGACAAATCGAAACCAGTACATATTGGATATTTAAAATCGGATGAAATTAAAACTCCAAGGAGCTCATTACAATTTTAATACCAATTACCCTTTTGAGTCCTGAAAGTGAATGGGTCAGGATTGCAAGGGTAATTAAATATAACTATTTTATTTGAAGTAAATATGTGAAACAAAAATATGATTTTATTAATGTTATCAACATGTTTTAAAAATCCTTTATTGTATTCACACATCATCATTGTCATTTGTAATTATGTTATTTAAGAACAGTGCTTAATCAACAGTGAAATTTATTGTAAGTTTTTCTTTAATCTCCTTTTCCATTTTAGTGCCTGGCACTATCCATTTATAAACAAATTGTTTGTTTTGTAGCAGGACAATGCATGCAGTTATTCTCTAAGAAAGATCCATTGTTTAACTTCAATGGTTTTCTTAAGCTTGAAATCTTGGCTTAGTATTCCTTATTATTGTTTTTATGTCTATAGAACAGATTATCAAATCAATATTTTCTTTCTTTTTTTTTTTTTATTAATCCAGTGCTCCAACATTAACTTAGTTCTTTTAGTAAGATTAGAGACGTTCTGTTTTAGTAACCTGCTGCTTGCCTAGCTGAACAGCTGATGTTTGTTTGGTTATTTCGATTGTTTTCGTTTTTCAAGGTTGTAGCAGCTGCGCAGTGCTAACCTCTTAAATTTTGGCATTAAATATAAATGTGTTGATAAAAAGTGAAATTTCATTCATATACATTTTACTAAAATGTCAGAAATAACATACAACAAACTTTTAAAACATTTGCGTTGTTGTAAAAGACTCTATTCCCAAGCAGAACTTAATAAAATTACTTACGTCCGAGAGAGCCTCCATCCCCTCCATTTTTTTGATCGAATGGGTTTATTGGGTGCCATCTTGTTGTTAATGGACAAAGCTTAAGCGAAACTCTTTAAAACTTCAGAGACGGATTTTTATTGTGAAAGTTTTTTCTGCTACATATATACTATGTCTGATTTACCATATTATATGTTTTCATAGCTATGGCTGCAACTAGAAAGTTACAAGGTGAGTTATGGCCATAGTAACGAACTCACAACGAACCTTCGTTTTAATCCTAAATAGTGTTTTATTTTGTGCGGATGATTATGTTTTTTGTGGCAGCGCATTTTATTTTGAAGAATTATTACCGCTTTTTTGTAAATATGCCCTAAATTAATCTTGTGTTTATAGTGGAACATAACCTATCGGTTTGCTTTTGAGTTGACATATTTGAATATATTCCTGTATATATTTTCCTTGTTTTTAACTTTAAAAACGAAAATTATTTTATTATATTGCTAATTTAATAGTTTCTAACTATTTGGTGTTCCTTTAAACAAGCCTTCACACTTAGTTGCTTACAACAGTTCCATTTGTGTATACTACTTGTTTCCTGTTCAGGTGAAATTGAGAGGTGTCTCAAAAAAGTGACAGAAGGGGTTGAAACTTTTGAAGATATTTGGCAGAAAGTCCATAATGCTACTAACAGTAACCAAAAAGAGAAATATGAAGCTGACCTCAAAAAAGAGATCAAGAAGCTTCAAAGGCTTCGAGATCAAATTAAAAGTTGGATCGCATCAGCAGAGATCAAAGATAAAAGTACCTTATTGGAGTACAGGAAATTGATAGAAACGGTAAGGAAGTGAATATTTTGTTTTTTAATGTAATGTTTTGTGTGTATTGTTAAGTTGTTTACCTTTCTTCATTAACATGCTATTAATTTTTATTATCGGTTATTTGGTCTTGATTTCTTATTGTTTAGGTCTTTTGTGTATACTAGGCCATTCATTATTGATAAGGTAACTTATCTATCTGTATCGATATTTAAAATTGTAGGAATACCTATGCATAGACAAAGCATGGTTTAACTCCATGCATTTTTGGGGCAAAGTCATCTTAAAATTGTTTATGCCTGAAATGTATTTATAGGGTTATACTTTTTTAAATATTGTTATCACCACAAAATTCCTTTGATTTTTTGCTTTTATTTTTTCATTAATTGGGAATTAGAATATGATTTATGGTTATTCAGATTATTGTCATTCATGGATTATGTTCATAAATAAAACCATTCCATAACATTTTTGAGTATATTTTGTGAATTATGAATAATTATTACAAAAACTCTTGGCTTGAATCAATCTTTCTACACATGTTTACTTTGGTATAGTTGAAAACTATAAATAATTCATTACAATAAAATTGTGTTTAATTTCTTATGATTTTCAAAGTTAGTTCATGAATATCAATGAAACGGAACATGAATTAATTGAATTTCATGAGATCTTTAATTGATACATTATTAAGCCACTTGTTTATAGTTTTTTATTATGTGTTAATATACCATTAAATCTATGATAAAACGCTGTTATAGTTCATCCAATTTTCTTCAATGAAAAATAAAATTGTCAATAAACTCAGCGAAATTATTAACGTGCTTTGTTAAATCTTGAATCGATTTCTTTCCCTTCGAGAATCAGGATTCAGATGCAATTATCTAGTTGTTTACCATCAAATTATTGTTATCTACAATATCTTAGACATTTTTATTATTCCCATCAATAATTATAAAAAGTGGTTATGAAATTTTATCATTATCTGAAGCATTCTAAATATAATTAAAACAGAATTGTTTATCTAAAAATGGTGATTAGAAATAATAATTTTTATTTAAATACAAGTGTGACAACACCAAACCACTGCTTCACCAAATTCTTCAAACCCATATCTCTATAGCAAATCGATTTTGATGCTTCGCTTCGAGGTTTCACATTTATCGATAGGTCTTTCCTCTAACCTCACCTTTCCATTTCTATAGTTTCAACTCTTTAATTGTGTTGTTCAGTCAGTTATGTTGATATTTTCTTATTTTGTCTTCTCCAAATTAAAATGGTGTATTGAAAAGTTAACATAAGTTGCAATATGGTTTTAGTGTTTTATATCTTGATGTTTTCTTATTTCCTTTTCCCCAGTGTGAAAAAATGTAACACAAGTTTAGTGCATATCTTTCTACATGGATTTAGAGTCTTATTCTGTTATTTCCACTTTCCTAATGTAAGAAATTTTTTCATTGTACCTGTGGTGTGAACCGGTTCTTTGTTATCCATTTTACTTATTGCCCTTGGGCAAGGCAGATTGTAATATTAATTCAATAAAATACTTTTATGAAGAAAAATGTGATAAAGTTTATCAGAAGTTTTATATTTTCTCATTTCCACTTTACTTATGTAAGAAATTTTTTCACAAGTTTGATATTTTCTTGTTTCCTCTTCCTTATTTCAGAAGTTAACAACAAAGTTTAATAAAGTTTTTCAGAAGTTAAAAACATTACTTTCAATTTTGTTTTAGTGTTTAATATTTTGATATTTTTTTATTTCCACTTCTTTGATATGAGGTGTAACAAAAGCTAACATTAGTTTGGACATGGATTTAGTGTTTGTATATGATGTAGAGGAATAAGCCCCCTCGAAGAGACGAAATTGAAAGAAGGTAACAATCAATGAAACAGTATTTAGGGCTGGAGCAGTGGTTCGATGTCTTTACCATAGTAAAAATTGAAATTCATTTTAAAGAATATTTATATAAATAAAAATTTAATTTTAAAAAACTTGATCCCCTCATCGTAGTGTTTTATCTTTATTTAAATTATCTAATATATATATATATATCATTATATATTACATCATATAGTGGGTGTAGAGCTTACGATGAAAGGATAGGTATCTGGTTTGGGCTAACTCAGCAACATATGGAACGTTAAGGTCTTTATGGATAAGTTTATTGGTGACAAAGTAAGGGGCATTTAGGATTTTTTGAAGGATTTTGGATTGTAAGGATTGGATACAAGATGAATCGGATGGTTTAGTTGAGCCCCAAAGCTCAACTCCGTGCGTCCAAATAGGTTTAATCACAGTCATGTAAATAAGTCTTTTGTAATGAATTGGGAGCTTTGATCGTTTGTCTAGTAAATGTTGAAGTAGTCTGTAACGACGAGCAGTTTCTTGTCGCTTTAGTCTTGTATGTGGATTCCAAGTAAGACGTTTGTCCAAGTGGAGTCCTAGGTAGCGGATCTGTTCAACAGGAAGTAGTGGAATATCATTGAAGAATACTGTAGGTCAGGAAGATTTAAAGTATCTATTTCAATATTTATGATAAGTATTACCCGTAAAATGTATTAAAATAAAACACTTTCTTAATCGGTACAACCTAAATTGGTAGGTAGTATATACGAGGGTGAATCAAATATAAACGGTAATTTTGCTGTTGACTGTACTAAACACGTTCGGACGTGATGCGGCTGTGGGCGATTGGAGTGTTGCTTAATAGGAGTGGGGGGAACTGCTTGCCTCACACTAGCGTTGTGTTCTGCCTTCAGTACAGCCATGACCGAGCGAGAGGTACATCCATCTGTTGCGCAACGCATCGTCATAAAATTTTTAACAAATGAAGGTGTTAAGCCTTCCGAAATTTTTACTCGTTTGCAGGCACAGTTTGGGGACACTACTCTGTCTCAAAATCGAGTGTATACGTGGGCCAGAGAATTTAGGGATGGCCGAGAACGTGTTGAAAACAAAAGTCACGGTCGACGCCCAAGGTCAAGTCTTACAGATGACAACATTAGTGCAGTTCGACAGCTTATTGAAGGTGATCGCCGGTTAACTGTTCAAGAAATCTCATCGGAAATTGGTATCAGCTATGGGAGTGTTCAGTCTGCAATCACAGACCACCTTGGCTTCAGAAAAATTAGTGCTCGCTGGGTTCTGAGGTTGTTGACCGGAAATCAAAAACAGGTCAGGTCGGAGATTGCTGGGAGACTTCTGCAACGATTTCAAGAAGAAGGTGAAGATTTTTTGAGGCGCATCGTCACATGTGATGAGACGTGGGTCCACCATTACACCCCCCCGAATCGAAAATGGCAAGTAAGGAGTGGCGAAGGAAGGATGAAGGCTGCCCAGTGAAAGCCAAAACTCGTCTCTCAGCCGGAAAAGTTCTTGCAACAATTTTTTTTTACTCAAGGGGAGTTCTACTCATTGATTTTCTTCACGATCAACGAACAGTGAATGCGGCTTACTACTGCCAGGTGCTACAGTCAGCAAAAACCAGTTACCGGAACAAAAGACGAGGTGTGCCCATTAGAGATGTCATCCTTCTCCATGACAACGCAAGGCCTCACACCGCATTGTTGACAAGGGATATGGAAGAAATTGGAAGAAATGGGCTGGGAAACTCTCGAACACCCTCCTTACAGTCCAGACCTGTCCCCCTTGTGACTATGTTTTGTTTGCGCCCCTGAAAGAATCACTTGGAGGAAAACGATTTGAAAACAATGAAGACGTCGAAAAGCACGTGCGCGAATGGTTAAAAACTCGCCCTCAGTCTTTGTATGAACAGGGAATATTCAAGCTTCCAAATCGGTGGCAGAAGTGTGTAGATAATGCAGGAGACTACATTGAAAAATGTTGAAGGTATAGTTTCTGTATAATATTATTCAATAAATATAATTTTGAAAATTACCGTTTATATTTGATTCACCCTCGTAGTTGTATTTTTCTAACCCAAGGTGTTGTCATACCCATATCCGTGTTTTTATTTAGGGCTAATATCTGCATAGTTGTCAGTAGTATCAAGTAACCTCATCACATTGATTTTCTCTTTACTATCAGAGACTGTTTATCTTTATTTTATTTTTTTCATTTTTCATGTTTAACAATTTTATGATCCTTGTTTGAATAGTATCAGCACTCCTCTGAAGTATGAAACTACTGCCTAATTATGAAATCTTGCCTATTGGAAACAGAAAAAGAGAAATTTTCAATTTTCTTGTAAATTTTAATGTTTCTACTTAAAATTAAAATATGTTACTAAAGCTTTTTTCAATGTTTTGATTGTTCTGTCACAGAAAATTATTTTTGTAAAGTAAGGTTTACATGATAATTGATATTAAAGAAATTGTTAACTTAGTATTTCTTCATGAAAAGGAACTGATCTCAGACGATTATAAATTTGTTCAAAGTAAAAGTTAAGTTGATTAATTTTGTCCAACACTTGTGTAATGGACACTATTTTTTATATGATTACTTAATTTATTATCTAAAAACATTCCTAGTAGCATTAAAGCTTACTGATATGCTGCTAAAGCAATAGCTTTTTACTCATTACTCTGAAAACTTGTAGAATTATCAATGTAATTCTAATCAAATTATTTTTAATGTTCTTAGGTATTATCTCTCAATCATATTGTTAGATAACTAATTAATATAATAGAAGATAACTAATTTTAACTTTTTTATAGCAGAAAATATTTACTTATCAAAACTTGCTAAGCTCTGAGTAACCAGATTTGGTAAAAGTATGAGTTGTCAGTAAAAAAATTAACTTAGCATTTTAGATATTGTTTGTTTAACTCAAGTATTTGAATAATTATAAATGCTGGTTTCTTGGTAAGCAGATGGTTTTTTTGTGATATGAGTCCCTGTGGAATAAAATTAAATCAAAACTTATTCGTTCAAACATTTACAAAAATGAAATGTACCTTATAGTGATGCAGTATTATTTGTTTTCTTTGTTTGTTAATTATCATATTGCGGTTATAAAATTACTAGTATCTTGTAAATTACTGTTCTTGTTGACTTCCTCTGATAGGTGTAACCATTTATATAATTTTTATTCTCATTAATGATCCTTTACTTTTAAGGAATATACATCTTTAAACATATAAATAATTTAAAAACAATTTTACTGATCAAAATACATTCTGTTCCATTGAATAAATTTGTGCCACTGTATCTACTTCTAAACTTTTTTTACAATTAAACTTAATGTATTTATTGATAAACACTTTTAACCTTCATTCCTGAATACTTGCATTTACGTACTGTTTTATTATTACTGTATGATGTATATAATATAATTAGAGTTTTTTTGTGAAATGCCGTTATAATGTTAGTACTTTTTGTTTAGCTAGAACTTTAAATACTAGTTTCTTACTAAAGTCCTTGTGCACGAAAACAACCTTAATTCCAACTCTCGTAATTACTCTTATAAGAATGTTTTTTTCCTATTATCCATGTTGGTGTTTACTTTGACTAATCCTTTTATTCCTTGTGAAATGAATTGACTATATGGGGTCATTCACATTATTAAAACACACATACAATATCAGGAAAAAAATCGTGATTTCATTGTCTTTTGAGTCATTACTGGAAAAAAGATCTAAGGACAAAGGCAGCCGCTGAAGAAATTTCTGCTGTGTTGGATCGTTTAGTGGATTGGAAAAAAAGGTTGTGCATTGTGTTTAGTGGAAGTCATTTGCATTTTGAGTTCATTCCTCAAGATCTGTCAGTGGACTTAAACCTTTACTAAGAACAGGTAGACTGAGTTTATGTAGTTTTGCGTACAAAGTACCCACTTCGGTCAACAGGAATCGAGCCATTTTGCAATACTACTATGCCCCTGCAGATCATTCTAGTTAGACCTTGAAAAAATTATCTGAACTGTGAGGAGTAAACACTTTTACTCGTTCTACATATAGCTCATATTTTGAACCATAAGATTATCGTTTGCTTAGATCAGTGGCTCATTTTGTAAATTGTGGTCAGATTTTTGTTAATTAAGAGGACCTAAAGATTGGATGTGAAGAGTTCTTTGCCTCCAAAGGAGTAGTACTGACATCATATCTAATTACTGGCAGAAAGATGTGTGAACTTGGTTAAAAGCAATGGACTTTACTATAAAAAGTGTATTGTTTAAATATTCAATAATGTTTAAAATATTCAATCTGAAATTAAGCTTTATGCACAAGAATATTTATCACAACCTTACTGTCACTCAACTTGTGCACTACTTTTGATTCAATTCTTGTTTTAATTTGTTCACTATTTCTGAATCATATTTGTGCCTGCTCTCAGAAGTATTTACCAGTTCTATTGTTCTCAGATTGCTATTTTGATAATAGCATTATGTTTTAAACAACAGACACATCTTGGTTCAAAACATCCTAGAGGATGTTATGATTTTTATTTTATCTCAATTTTGATTTAATTATCTTTCTATATAACCATTTGATGTATCATAATCTCTGTTTTACATTTGATGAAAGTTTTCTATATTCTTATTGTTTCAATCTATTTTTATATTAATTATTTAAAAAAGCCTGTTATAATCAGATATTACTATGCAGTTGAAACTATATACAGCATTTTAAATATACATTAAAATTGACGGATCTTGGGATAAAATGATTAGTCACATTGTTCAAAAACTTCAGAATTTTAGGTACAATGAATGCTCAGTCTGTGATCTTTGCTGACATGCTATTTATTAACTTATTGACAACTTGAAAACTGTATTCTTTCTTACTCAAATGGTATCAAATATCCCTTCCTTCAATTACAAGTGCTCTGTTCACACTGTGATATAAGCTGGTAAAAATGGACTATGATGGTTCCACACCGTCCTTTCAGTTTTCTTTGAACATAATTTTTTTTTTTTTAATCTTCGTTCTTCTCATTTAAATGTCCCCAAGTCTGAGAATGACAAAAAATAGTTGGTGTTACTCCTAAGATTCTCCACTTACCATAATGCTTGGGCGCCAAGTCAGAAGGTTCAAGCCTTCCCTTCTGCTATTCTTCCATAATGGTGTAGCTTTGTAGTGTTTGTTTGCCTCTTCCTCATTCAAACAAATGTATTAGGTCTTTTTTTTTTTTTTTTTTTTTTTTTTTTTGGAAAATGTACTTTGAGCCAACTTATGGCTTAATGGTTATAACTATTCTAAGGCAAAAAAATTATTACTTGCTCTCTTCTTAAAAGAGATCCTGTCAGCTACCATATCTCTATTGTTCTATAATGCAATTCTATATTTTATGTTATATTTCTAATAATGGTTTTTTTTTTTTTTTTTGTTCATTTTATTTTAGCAAATGGAAAGGTTTAAGGTTGTCGAAAGAGAAACCAAAACTAAAGCCTACTCCAAAGAAGGTTTAGGTGCTGCTCAAAAAATGGATCCAGCACAGAAAGAGAGGGAAGAAATCATTGCTTGGCTGATACAATCGATCGATGCTTTAAATTTACAGGTAAATTTGTAAATATTTCATCACTGGATAATATTAAAAAATATGCATATGCGATTCCTGGAATTGTATTTTTTTAATATGATTTTGAAAATTTGAATTTTTTATTTTAGAAAAGGAGGGTTTTAAAACATAAAAAAATCGACTAATGGAAAAAAATTAAAAAAGATTTAGAAATCCTTGCCGAGAATTCAGACAAAACGTGCAAACAAAAATTACGACATTTAAGTCTGAAACAAAAAAAAATCTGAAATGTTAAGTGGCTAAGTTAAGCACAATCATTTCAGAATTAGAACATATAAGTTTTATTCAATCGGAATCGGAAGGAGCATTTCAACCCCCTAAATGAAAATAATTTTTGACGAACGATTAAAAAACATTTTTTTTATATAATTGTGATGGCTGATTGCTGGCGATAACTGAGATCTCATATTGGATTAATCTAATAATTTAGCAATCCTTTTCTTCAAATTACTGGATTGTAGATGTTGTTTTCTAGTGTGGGTTGACCCTTTTCGGTCTTATTGAAAAGGGCCCTTAGTTAACCATGGTTGGCTAAAGGTATTTATTGGTAAATAACCCTCTTCGCGGTGGGATTGGTCACAGAAGGAAGAATATTCTAATCGCTCGTTTATGGGGAGGCCTTCAGTGATATATTGCAATAAAGGCTTATTATAATATAATATTTTATTTTGGTTTTGTATGTTCAAATATATATATAATTTTATGATAATGATTTTTTTTTTCCTTGTAGCAAGACCAGTTCGAATCCGAAATAGAATCTTTGCTTGCTGGAAAGAAAAAAAGACTTGATAAAGACAAACAGGATAGAATGGACGAACTGAAGGGAAAAGTAGAAAAGCATAGGTATCACATACGAAAGTTGGAAACACTGTTACGTATGTTGGACAACATGTCTGTAGAAGTTGGGCAGGTATTTTATCAACTTATATATTCTGTTAACTTTTGCCTTTTTTTTTTTATAAAATAATTAGTGGAGCATAACTTAAGAGAAGTAGATAGTTGGGGTATGCAGTCATAAAGATACACAGCAATTAAAAAATAAGTTTTTTAATTGCTGTGTATCTTTATGACTGCATACCCCAACTATCTACTTCTCCTAATACTTAACAGTCTACTATACCTCATCAATAAGGAGCATAACTTAATTTTAAAAAATGAATTACTGTAGTTGTATTTTCATAACAGTATTTCATAACATAACAGTATTTTTCATTATTTTTAGGCATTTTTCTAAATATATAATTTTGTTTTAGATACGTAGCATTAAAGATGATGTTGAATACTATATAGAATCGTCGCAAGATCCAGACTTTGAGGGTAATGAGTACATATACGATGATATAATTGGTTTGGATGAAGTCGAACTATCTGGTGTTGGGCAACCTTCTTCGGCGACAACGGATAGCAATGGTACACCCACGAGTATCACTTCTTCGCCCCCGCCTTCACCGCCACCTCCTCCGTCTTCAACTACTGGTCAGCACAATCATTCCAGCGACAGTAGTGCGGAAGAAAAGAGATCTAGGACGTCTGACCAGGTTAGTCCACCGAGACTAATATTAAGGTGTTTGAATTTTAGTTTTTGCTCACATGTTTTCTTTCATAATTGCTTTTGAATGAGATTTAAAATTATTTTTTATTTGGTTCTAGTCTCCTAGCGTTATTAAATTTAACTTAAAATTTGTGCTGGTTATGTTGTAAAAACTTACCTCCTATCTTTAGCTTCTCTATACTCTATTTGTACTATTCCTTCTAAATTACTTCTTACTAACTCATTACTAACATTAAAGTTTCAGCCCTTAATCATTTATTTACTAAAATATTTTTGCAGCTTTATAGTGCTTTTTTTTTTGTTGTTTTTTTTTAGTGCTAAAATTTAACTGCTGTGTACATGAGTAGATTTTATTTAATAATGAATAATTATTTTTATTTTGCTTATCTGTTTAGGTTAACTGCAGTACCAATGTATTTTTTTTTTTTTTAATTTACTTTATAAAATATTTTATTAGGGAATGATATTTTAGCTCGTATTTGATGCATACTGGATAATACTGGATGATGTCTGTCAGGATAAAACTTTTTACAACTTGGAACCTTTAATTTCTGTATTCTGTCTATTATTGCAATTGAGCAAAATCGCTAAAATTTATACCTTTTTTTTTTTTTTTTTTTTTTTTTTTTTTTTTTTTTTTTTTTTTTTTTTTTTTTTTTTTTTTTTTTTCCTTTTCATCCTGAGAAGGTGATTTCTTTCAGACACATTTATACCAATTATGCAGAAGACGAAAGTGATTAAATTTACATTTCAATATATGAAAGGATTCTATAACAAAAAATAAAATTTTCTCTTTCGTGAGCTCTCTGTAGCATAATGAAATAATTATTTTATTAATAAAACGCTAAATTGATATTTTTAAAAACCCATAAGTAAACAGTTTGCTATAACATGAAGTTCTGTACATGAGTTCATCATTCAATGCAGTTTTTATGACAGGAAAAACGGTATCAGTTATATAGTTGACCTAACCTGCTATTTTCTTTAAATCATCAATAGAAAGTTTAAAAACATATGTAATGGGGAGATGTTAGATGTTGACTTTTAAAATGGGATAAGTACTAATCGTAAACCTTTGCAGGAAATACAAAAAAACGGCATTACTAGATTGCTTTCAATAGTTATTAAATTCTAGGCTATAATACAAATAATTTCCTTGTCATTCATAAATATTCAAAAAAAAAAATTATTATCTTCAAAAGCGCGCAACTAGGACCCCTGAATTTATTGATGTTATTTTTGATGTCAAGTGACTATACTATAACTATGTACCCTTTATGTAAATTGTAGAATGGTAAAAATTGTTTTATTTATTTTATTTTTTTAAGCTTTTATAAATTTAAAATGCTACTGGCCACTAGGTTTCAATACCTCAAGTTATGGTATTTAGTTCGTTTTGAATGGTAATAATTTTACCAAGCGATAAAATAAGAGGAGAAATTTTTTTTTAGTAAATTAAGAGAAAAGATGTTTTTTTTTAACAAATTGTGAATTGATCCCATGTTAAAAGTTGATGCCTCATGTTACCCTTTTTCCGTTAACATTTTTTCTCTCGTATCATTAAAAAAAAATCTTTTTTTTCCCCCTGAAAAAAATTAAGACACAATTGAAGGGTCATGGGAAAGTATGATCTTAAGTCACAATGTTCAAAAACCTCAGAATTTTAGATAAGGTGTTCGGTCTGTTATCGCTCTCGGCTGATTTCGTGCATAACCCTCTTTCGCATTGCAATTTCAAGATGACGGAAATGAATTAAGTTAGTTCTTTCCCCCAACCCTTCAATCGTATCTTGGATTTGTTAATATTTTATTTATAAATAATTAAAGTATTTATTAACAATAAATACTTTATTTATTTATTAATTTTTGTTTTTTTAGGTTGTAGTGAAGCCTACGGCGGTGAGAGCGAGTAACATCAACAGTAATGCTGCGACAAATAATACCCAAAATTCTAGCCTTAACTGTAGTAATAACAGTAGTAAAGGCATACCGACTGTCAAATCGAACAACACGTCGTTTTCTACTCCTAATAACAGCTCACCATCTTCGGGAGCGGTTGTTCCTCCTGCCTCTACGCCTAGTAATTTTGCAGCAGTTGCAGCACAACATAACAAACATTCACCTGGTAAATTCATTGAATAAAATTTAATATAATTTAAAAAAAAAAATCAGAAATAAATCTCTTCTGATTACTTATTTAAAAAATTAATCAGTTGAACTATCCATACCAATGATTGGTTGCATTGTCGTTAAAAGTCTCCAATTGATCCTAGTGTTGATTTATGGGTTTATTTTAGTTTTTCAATCCAAAAAGAGTTGTGCTTTTGTTGCTGATTCCCCCTGCAATTTGTTTTAGACTTCGTCAAATTTCAATGCTAAGGCCTCACAGGCATAGTTGCTTCCTTTTAATCAGAATTTTGCTTCCATAAAATATATTGAACTCGTGACATTATTATAGAAACTTGAGTTTTAAATTTGGTATTGGGTGTGAGAATATGACTCTACCCCCTTTTGGTGAAAATAAAACAAATTTGCTTCTTTAACCCTTTGACTGCTACCGACTACTATATGAGCCCGGTGATTGCAGTGCCCAGGGTGCAACCAACTACTAAATGAGTCTGGCTGGTTTTACGCCTAATTGCTACTAACTCTTATTGTAGTTCTTTTTCTGTCGCCATCTATGGATTGTTTATAGAAGCTGCAGTGCCTCTTTTAAGCTAATAGATGGCATACAACTTCACTTTCGGCATATCACTTCAATTTCACGGAGTTTCTGTGTACCTGTTTCGACCCTTTTTTACTGCGTGGACTGTTTCTCTTTACCTGAAATTTTGCCTGCATATCCTTCAGTATGTTTTCTGCTTTTGTAGTGAATAGTTAAGTGCGTTATGTCTAAAAAAAATTTATTATGATGAAGATTTATTAGAACTTTTGGCAGGTGCAAGTGAAAGTGAAGGAGAATCTTCTTTAGATCTTGACAAGGATTTTTTTGATCTATCCGGTAATGTATCTATTGGAGAAATGCCAGGAACTAGTGGAATATCAAATATAAAAGAAAAAAGGAGGATGAGAAACATGAATAGAAAATGTAGAATAAATAAAGGAAAGGAAACCGTTAAGCGTAAAAAGTACGCCGCACACAGGGCACTGCAGGTGTCTAGACTATCCCACACCACTGTATCCTCCCACCGCACGAGCATGCCGCAGCCAAAAGGTTAAAAAATGAAGGTAATATTTATTCAAAGTATGCTCCATCTGCAGCTATAACTTTTGACCATCTTTCAGACTATTCATCCATTCCTTGCCTCAAGAAGTCCTGGTCTTTTGAGGTCATCCCATTATCAACACAAATTTAGATGCTTTCATAGCAAGTGAATTGCTGCTCTTAAGATCTGGTTGTATCTACTGGAATAAGGAGTGGTTGTCGGAAGGAGCGATGGTGGGTAGGGTTGCACTTCCTAGTCGTGTCCATTTAAATATGTTTTAACGACATTAGCAGGATGCCGTCTGGTGTTGTCTTGTTAAAAATTTATTTTTAATTGACTTCAACAAATCAAAAAAAAAAAAAATTTCTTTGCACTAAAATAATTTATTAAAACTCCCAACTAATGATTTTTCCTTGGAATAAATATACATTTTAATGGGATGAAATTATTCTAGTTGTTTTAAATTCAACCTTATCTCATGCACTACATTTAATAGCAGATGTTACTTACTAAGTAGTAGAAATATCGACATTTCAAAGTCCATGCATGAGCTGCGATACTAGCGAGCTTTAAGGATAAGGATGGAATCATATTCACATACCCAATGCTCCAAATTAAATTGAAAATTGGCCAGTAACCAAATATGAAGTTCTAAACAGAGTTAGGCTTGGAAGTATTAACTTGTTATTTAATTTACATTTTTGATATCAAATAACCTTAAATATACATTACAGAGTTAAAAAACAAGATAAATTACACATTTAATCAAATGAAAAGTGGTTAGGTTAGAAAGGGGAATGTCCAAAAAAATTGTAACAGATTTCATCACCACCTATTAGCTTGTCCTATGTGTTATCACTTACGGTGGGTGGTCTTTTACAGGCTAGAAAGAGGATTGTCACATTTTTTGGAACCCATTCCCGGAACGAATATAGAGTTTGTAATTATATTTTCAATTTTTTCAGAACTATGATTATCACCCATTCCCCCTTCTAGCCTAACACCATTCAAATATTTGTTGCTATTATTTTTAAAAATGATGACTGTTTTTTTTTATCTTCACCATTAATGTAAAAAACTATTATAAGGTTAGATATTCTATGATTTATCATTGCTCAAGAGCTATTTGTTAAGATATTACATTGATGTTTATTTTATATTATAAAAACACAAGTAATTGGTGATGAAAATGATAAATATGCATTTTTTTTTTTTAATGTATTAATTAATTTTTTATTTATTTTTTTTTGTGTGTGTTCCATCCTAAAACTTCATCTTCTGTAACTCTTACCCTACCCATTTTCATTTGTGACTAACAATTTATTTAGTAGTTCATTATATTTAATTAGACAACTAACTCTTATATGTTTATCCATGTTATTTTGTATTTGATAGTAGTCGTTGAAACCTTTCCTTGATTAAGTTAAATCGTTGGCATAACCGAGCACATGTTAGATATGTATGTTTAAATATTTTCTTTTTATTATTTACTGTTGGCTCATTATCGATATTTAATTACAGTAGAACCCCTCAAAGGGGGGATGAAATTAATTTCATTTTCTAGAAAGTTGAAAATTGAATAATATACTTCATTCTGGGATGCAAGTCCTCGAATAATGTTAATGTATTCTTATATTAGATTCATAAAGACAATAAACTAAATCATATATTAGTACAGTATAGATACAAGAATATAATGATATAAAAACCTGAACATACTTATAGTTAAAATAAAAATAATATAAATGAAATAAATAGTTACAATAACAAAATGAATTTAAATAAAATAAAATACCAAAATATAAATTATATATCAAAATTATAAAATATGTACAAAATTATATTTTAACCCAGAGGTTCCAATAAAACAATTTCTCAAAATAAATTGGGGTAACTGAATGTATTAATATTATGGCAGGCTGATTGGATTGGCTAATGAAATTTTATTTTAACTCTTTTAATTTTTGCGTTGAGCAAGATGCAATGACTTTAGTATATAATGATAAATCATAATAAATATTCAACTTTTCCCAAAATCTATTAAATATAATAAAAATAAAAAATAAAGTACAAAATAAAACGTGTATGTGTTTGTGCATGCATAAAGTTTCTGTAGTTGGCTAATGGCTAATGCTAAAGCCAAAAAGTTTCCAAAGTAAATAAAAGTGTGTGAGGTTTATTTATTTATTTTTTTTTAATAAAGAAGGTAGTCTGGAATATGCAGTCAAGATAAAGAAAAAATATATCCTAGTTGAAAAGACTTTTAATGGAGTGCTAACATTTTGACCTGCCTTGTAGGTCTTTTTCAGACCAAACTAGTCAGGAGACGAGAGGAACAGAGATTCAACAAGAAACATTGGCACAAGTATTTTACCTTGAAAATGTTATTTCTTTCTCCTAACTGTATATCCTAGACTATCTTCTTCATACATATTTCTTACAATGAAGTGTACCACTTGATTTGTTTATGTTTGTTATATGTGTGTAAATACAAAAGAATAGTTTTAGTTATATTTTATTTGCTTGTTTATTGATTAAACTTCACAAAATATTTTTATTTCCTTAAAGAAAATTGTTCATTGTTAATTGGAGATCTTATATTTATACAGTTGGATGGTATATATCATTCCTGAAGTAGAAATGTTTCAAGTTCTCTTCATCAAATTTGTGTGTTACATGTATTATAACTATAATTATGTTTGTTATGCCTACTAAATTGAAATTGTGTCATAACAATGTTCACTGTACTCTCGGTTTGAATATTTTGCTGTCAGATTCAAAATTTAAATCATTCATGTTTGTGGTTTGTAAAAATAAAATAAAGAAATTATAGTACTCACAATACTAAATATTCTCCTAACTTAATTATATGTTTTAAATTTTGTTCTATGTTTTTTTTAGGCCATGTTTCGGAAAATGGCTTAATGAACACTAGCCTATGTATGAATGCAATAGAAACAACTCCACAACCGGCTTCCTCCTCGACTCCAGTTCCGAGCGCACCTCTTCTTAACAATTCTACATGTGAATCTCCTCCATCGCCTGTGAGCAGTGCGCCATCTCCTTCGCCCACTTCACCTCCACCCCCAGCACCCAGCATACAGCCTGTACAGCCGCCACCACCTCCTGATAAGTCGTTATCCACTCTCAAATCCATTGCTCAACAAGTCATAGACAGGGCTGGTTTAGAAATACCAACATCAGAACCAACTCGACAAAGTGAGTATTTATTGTTTTTAATAGAATGAAAAGTATTTTGTATTTATAATTTTATTAATCAGGGATGTGCCTTCACATTTAAATTTTAAAGCATTGCCTTTATAGAATAAAAAATGTGTATAAAAACATTCTTAGATTGTAAATTGTATTTAAATGTGCTGATAGAGGTTATGATTGTCCTTGTATAGCTTATAAACTAATTTGAATTGAAAATCTAATGAGAAAAGCACAATAATAACAAAATAAATCAATGTTTATCTCATAAATTTTAAATATCACTCAGTTCTGACAATATTGGTTGTTAGTTATAATCTAAGTTTGGAAGTCTGTATAACTATGAATTTAAATTTTATATTTACTTGAAAGACTTGTTTAGAGGTTTGTGGCGGCCAAGGTCTCTTGCAGTTGGAGTGATTACTTTTGGGCACATCTGTTTTAAAGATGTTAATAGCAACGTTTTAAGTTAAAAATAAAATTAAAATAAATATAGTCATGAAATAAACATTAACAGCAATAAAGATAATATGTCTTTCAAATTTCATAAAACAGGTGTATGAGAAAATGAATCAAATAATAAAATTTAAAAAAAAACTAATAAAGGAATGCCTTCAATAAACAAATATTTATTTTTTAATAGTAAAATTAATATTAATTTTAGTTTTGACAATAATATATACTTAATAGTTATTATATTAATAATGAAAATAGTATGGTTGTCTGTATGATATAATATTTGATAAGATGGTCGTCGGGAGTAATAAAATATACGTTGAAGTTTAAAAAACTTTTTATGGAGCAGGTTTTGACCTTCCTCGCAGGTCTTCTTTAGGGCTAAAAATAATAAAAACGGGATCTGACCAAAATGAACAAAGTAAATTAAATAACTAAAGAATACTGACAGAGTTAATGACATAATTAAAAGAATATCTAAAGTGTTGATTACAGAATTGAATATGAAATAGTACCAAGGTTTAGTTGAATGACATGATTTGCAACTCAATTATACAAATTTTAAATTGAGTGAAAAAATTGAATAATACAATTTAAAACTGATATTTTTTTAAAATAAAAATTTATAAATAGATATTTAAATAAATATATGAATAGGAGAACGATCGAAATGTGAAAAGGTGCAAGTTGATCAAAATGTCTGCACTCCATATCTAAAGTTTTTTAGAACTTGGATGTGTAATTTATCAACCGGACTGCATTCCTTACCATTTTCTCAACTATTATTATATTAATTAATTATATTATATTAATATTTCTTAATTGTTTTGTTGATTTTATTGTTTCCTTTTTCTAGGTGGTTTTGATAGTGGTAGTCAGAAAAGCAATAGCAGTAATAGCGGTGGTACTGGAGAAGCCCACATACCACCGCTGTTAGGAGTGGCGCCGCTGGGCCCTGTACCTCTTCAAAAGGAGCACCAATGTCAATTTCAGATGATGGAAGCAGCCTTTTATCATATGCCTCATCCTGCGGACAGCGAGCGAGTTCGTCAGTATCTCCCGAGGACGCCCTGTGTCACGCCGGTGTATTATCATCAGGTATGGTTAATGAAATGGAAATCTGTTATATCTTATAAGTTATAAGTAATAAGTTATATCTTGAACAGTTTTTATGAAGATAGTAGGAGTAATAACTTGTATTAATTTATTGTGCTGACATTTTGGCTCACATTGTTGTAAGCCTTCATCAGGGCTAGAAGCAAATGCAAAAAGATATGACAAATAAGATAACAACGAAGGATGAATGAATAAATATAGATTAATAATTAACTTAATATGTTATTTATTGGTGCTTAAGCAGTTGCATGCAGTAAGTAATTTTTCCCAACATTATTGGAAGCATATAAAATTGATTTATTTATATTATCATGATTAGCCAAGTAAAATGAAAAAGCGGTTTTGTTTATTGCTTCAATTTATTTTGGAAAAAAAAAAAAAAAAAAGAAACAAGAAACTTACGCGTGCCTCCATTTCACCATTGTATCTCATGAAATAAATAAAAAGTGACATAACATGTGGTTGCTACCGTTCACACCCCTCTCTCTTTTCTTGGTATTGTTTTACTCATTAACAAAAATAATTTTGCCTTATTTATTTTTTGCATACCTCATTATTAATTTAAAATCAATATATATATAAATCAATGTATGTGTGTCCGTCCATCATACGGTAAGAGATAATGCTCCATGTGAGGCGGCATTTTTTTCCACATATTCAGGGGAAGATTATAGGCCTATTGGTATATTGATCAGATGCTTAGGTGACTAAATTTGGAAAATCCATGCTTCTCTCATGCACAGTTATATGTGGCCTGCTCACGCGTTGGAAAACCATCTGATTTATTTGTATACGCAACATATGGAAAAACAAAAAATATTGTATATCCATCAGCACTTCAATAAAATTAAAATATTTAATTCCTTGAAAATTTTTTCAAATCAAATAAAAAAAATACACAAAATAATTCAAACAATACTACAATAATTGTTTGTACTGAGTTTTTTTTTTTTTTTTTTTTTTTAATTTTGTTAAGCACGTAGCAACGCATGACAGGTACAGTTCAGTTAGTAACATAAATTATGACCCCAAATTGTTTCCATTTCCCTTTTGAAAACCTTAGTATGTTTTTCCACTATTTTTTATGTTAATATATATGCTTCAGTTTTTAATATTCTTAATACTTAATCTATTTCTGTTTATAAACTATATTCATTCATCTTTTTTTAAATCTTTATTATATTAATATATGCATAATAAATAAATATATATATATATATCTAATAATTTTTTTTTGTTAGTCTCATTCCGATATATAAATTACTTTTTATTCTCTTTCTTCACTAGTTAATCTGTTTTATCCTCGTGTTCACAGGTGCCTCTTCCTCATTCAGATACATTAGAATTTTTCCAGAGGTTGTCGACGGAAACTCTCTTTTTTATCTTTTATTATATGGAGGGGAGTAAAGCCCAATACCTAGCTGCCAAAGCTCTTAAGAAGCAGTCTTGGAGGTTCCATACGAAATATATGATGTGGTTTCAACGGCATGAAGAGCCGAAACTCATCAATGAAGAGTATGAGCAGGTATTTGTTGATTTTCCTTTTAAATTTAATCATGTGATTATTCACTTATTAATTAGTACTTTTATGAAAGGTATTGTTTTTGCCCTCACTGGAAATAAATTAATGGACAGTTCTCCAACTATGCACACTCATTGATCACCCACCATTATATTTGGTTGATCAAATTCCAGAAGTATTAGAATTTTTTGTCCTTGCTTGGCTTTAGTTTTTATTTATTGTTTTTTGACAAATGAAACAGAAATTATCATTGTTGTTGCCTGCCCCTTACCAATGTTCTGATGGATGGTAGTAGCTGTTATTTATAATTAATTACTTTTATTCAGTAATTTACTCAAAATAAATTGACTTGTCTTGTAGATATGTGGTTACATTATATGAAAAATTATATTGTCTAATTGTTGTACTGTCCTTTAATTTAATATGAATCTCCAAAGTTTGTTTTTAAGTAATTCTCTCATTGACATCGCCATGATAGTGATCAAATGTATGTGATTTTGATCAAATCATGCAGGCTTCTCCTCCTATAATGGTGGTTCTTGTGGTGATGAAACAATATATTCTTGAAATGAAGAAAAATTGTTTTCCTCATTGTTATGATTGATTAGAGGTGCCTTTGGTTTGGTACACATTTTATAATATTTATATAAATTTAAGTTAGTTTATTTATCTTGGATATCTTTTGTAACCTATCTCTGCTGGTGCTATGGTCTTTCATGGTCTCCTCAAAAATGCTTCTGTACTTCGACCAATCCTCTGCAGCTCTTCTCCATCGTCGTCTAGTCTGCCTCTTTCTCCTGGACAATTCAGGCATCCTTCCATTATCTTCCTTGGAAGTCTTTCCTGGCTATCCCTTCCTTCCTTAATACAGAAGATTAAAATCTAGATCCCCCTACTGATCCTTGAGCTCCTTGATTCTCTTTATTCTTTAACAGTTTTTTACTTTTGTTAGGCCATATATATTTCTTGAAATTTTCCTCTCCTATGTATTCGAATTCCTCTTTTGTTCTGTTGCTTTGTGATGGTTCACGCCTCACTGCCATAGATCAATATTTGTAGGGTTGTCTTGTATATCATAACTTTGATATCTCATGAAACTTCCAAAACTTTTAGTTTATTTATTCATTTACATTGTTCATTGTTATGGCCTTAATTATTATATCTAACTTAAAATATAAATTTTTCATTTGTAGACAATTTTTGTTTTTTGTTAAAGTGATTTTCTGATTAGGAATGAGCTTGCATATAAACATGCTTTCCTCCTAAATTTTTGAATTTTTTTACCCTGTAATAAGCTCCTAGTTTGAGAAACGCTCTGATGTATATATAGTAGAAACTCACTAATGTGACCTCTAAGGGACCAAAAAGTTATATATTAACATTAAAAAATAAAATAAAGGAAATAGAAACATACTTTATATCCACTAATATGTTTGAATTTATATATTTTATCCATATATATTTTTACTTAAAAGCATTGGCTGTAATAACAGTATATTGTTTTAGGTTGTTAGCAAACTAATTCACCTTTCAAATCATTCATAATGAAGTATGCTCTTAATGTTGTTTTTAAGGACTTATAGAGTGAAACCATAAAAAAATAAATTAATAAATAAAAAATACAATTTTTGCCACTTTTTCAGAGAATTTCGAAAATTTGAATGCTTGTAATCTTTGTTCCGTTAAAGCTGCAGAGCTTATTTTCTGACCAAATAGTAGAAATTTAGTTAGTTTAATTTTGAATATAAAAAGCTTTTAACCATCTGTGCTGCAGATATTTTGGTGAAACGTTGAAAAGATCGAAAGTTTTGACTCTTTGACTCTACCATTTAGCGAATGGCTGGCAGTGCTTCAAGGTCCAAAACTTGGGTTTAAAAGCACAGGCACAATACTTGACAATATAAAAATTGATCAAAACCCTATTAGGATACTGGACTATTAGAGATTCTTCAAAAATATTGCCCCCCTCTCCTTCAGATTCTGCGGTAGGGTCGAACTAGTGGGAGGCGGATTAGTGAGGTCCTACTGCATTAGCTTAGAAACTCCTGTTCGAAAGTTTTTAAAATTTACTTCTATTTTAATTTCTCTTTCTTGTTTCAGATTATATATAATTTCTTATAATTTTGAATTTTCAGGGCACTTATATATACTTTGACTATGAAAAATGGGGACAGCGAAAGAAGGAAGGATTTACCTTTGAATACAAGTACTTAGAGGATAGAGACCTTACTTAACCGATCTGTCGTGCCACGCATGTACCAAGTGATATATATTGTATAGATTTTTTAAAAAATAATATAATGTTATTAAATTTGTCACTTACTTCGAGAGTGATGGGAAGATGTTTAAAGTGCGGTTGTCACTCGTTTTCAATGTTGCACACCGCTGATCAATTTGGTATGCCTTAGATACACCAATTACCACCAGTACCTTGTAAAGACATAGATATTGTATTTAATATATCGAAATGAAAGAAATGAAAAAAAAGTTTATAGAAAAATCTTGTACAAAGTATTTTGTTTTAGTCGTAAATTAATTATTTAGACGTATATACATTTTTGTAGTTTATATATATATGTATATGTATGTATTGAGGTACAGACATGTATGTATGTATTGAGCCTGGTTGGTTGGTTGGTGGATTGAGGTTCACATACCTTACGTAGAGGTCCAACGTGCATATAAGTTATATACGACTGTGAGATAACAGTGATATGTCTGACTATTTTGTATATACAAATTCCATTAATTTATAAAAAAAAAATAATAAAAAATTACAAAAAAAAAAATTAATATTACTAAATTCAGATATTTATTTTGTATTTATTTGTGCATTATTATATTTTTTTTTTTTCCTTGTAAATGATTTTTATTTTTATAATACATGGTTGTATTAAATACTATGTGGTACTAATTTTTATTTCATCACTTTAAGTTTTTACCTCTTGTTATCGATGTTGTATATTTGTTATTTCAAAAAAGTATTATCAAGGTCTGTTATTAAATGTATTTATGGAATTTTTCTTGGACAAATGTGATTATTTTAAAATTAAATCTATATAAATATATATATTAAATATATGTAAAATGATTAGTATTTTTGAAAACGGGCTCCTTAGGTTTGTAATTAAGTTTTCCATCCTTTATGTACGTGTACAGTGAACATTTATCTGTTTTGTATCAATGTGAAATGATTTGGACCTCTACTAAGTAAATGCTCGTTCTGAAAGATGTGGTTCATCTTTTTTTTTTTTTTTTTTTTTTTTTATGTATAAAAAAAAGAAAAGAAAAAAGCATTTCATGAATTAAATTAATAAATTTAAAAATAAAATAAAATATTAATAAAATGGAATTAAAATGTAATTAGTTTTAATTTGGGAAATTGTTACACGCATACACTAATTGTACGAAGGTGTCACACTGTTACATCCCTGGGACTGAAAGAAACTTCTGTCAGCTGGAGGTTTTTTATATTTAATAATAATTTTTGCATAATGGGATGTCAGTGTAAGGTTTGATTGTAAGTATTTTGTGTGAACCATATATTGTACGGTTAAACGACCTGATACTAGTCTAAGAATACTCTACAAAATGATGTGTATCAAATCTTCCATTATAAATAATTAACTATATAAACTAACCAGTGACCTTAATATATAGATTGTATTTGTTTCTTTTAGAAACGCAGCATTTAGAGATTCATATCTTCATATTGGAATTTGTATGTAAATATATATATTATAATGTTTAAGGTTCGCTCAAGCTGAATGTTGATTTCCCATGATGTTAATAAATTAAAAAAAAGTGAATTAAAAAAAAAAAAAAAAAAAAAAGTTACGTCGTCGCATATGAATATCATTTTATTTTTGTGTTATTGTTCCTCACTTGTTAAAAAAGCCAAAGTGAATGGTATTTATATGCGACTAGTTAAAATCTATTTATCATTCCTTCATATTTGAAAAAAATGGCATTTATTTTGGTGGAATTTTTGACAAGGTGCAATCGTTGGAATGTTGTGGAAAATGTTTTATGATCTCAGTACGATAATTACCTTAGTCAAGCTACATCCTGTTCTGATCTAGTTTTTAGTGCCTAGGTGATATAATTGTTTGGAACTTTTCCAGTTTGGCTAAGGGTTTCAGTGTATTTTTTTTTTTTTTTTTTTTTTTTTTTATAGTCCCAGGGCTGGACAAGATGTCTTTCTTTTTGTGTACAAAAAATCTTTTTGAACTAAGCAATGAAAAATGGTGATAACCTCATTTTAAATACAATTTTGTCATTATATATGAATTTATTTTGAACCTAATCCCTATAACATTTTTTTAAAATTAATATTTTAATTATGTTGTTTGTCTCGAAGAAGTGGATAAATCAAATTTTTTAAATAAAAAGTTAGCTATTAACCATCAATACTTGATTTTTAATGTCTGCGTTGTAATTTTATTGAAGTTGTGCTTCTTAATAAGGTTTTAAAGTATCTATTATTTTATCGCAAATAGTATTTTTAGAGTAATTACAACAACCAAAAGTTAACTACTGGAAAGAGCATAATTTTGACTTGTTGACTTCTTCACGCCAGCCAGGGATGTATTGTTGCTCAGTCCATCGGTGATCAAAACTGGCTGTTATGGCGTATGATTGTGGAATTTTTTTTTTTCATTATTTTCTCTTTGTCTCTCCCACTTTCTAAGAACATTTTGTGTTGCATACTTCTCTTGTAGGGTATTTAAATATATTTTCATGTGGTATAAGGGTTTTTAGAAATAAATAAATATATATATACAGTCGACGCCGCATAATGTGTGATCATAATGGCTTGGAAGGGGCCATTTTTCTGTTTATTGTGAAAATTTTCAAAATCTCGGAATTTCGGCTTTTTTGTTGGAAGTGGGACAGCTGGAGCTGGTATAATTATTTCCAAGAACATCCCTTTTTCTAAGAATGAACAATATAATCATCCCCTTCTTTCTGCTTCTATGAAAATAACTAGCTCGGCTCAGTATGATTTTGTCTTCAGAAGTGTTCGGACCATCTTTTTGGTTTTTTGAATGATTTTTCAGTTTTTTTTTATTTAAATGAGCACGGAACCATCAAAACGATGGGACCTGAGTTTATCTGAAAAGATGGAGATCTTAAAATCCTACGATCGCCTGTCTACCAGATTAAGTGAATTTAAAGCCGCTATAACTTTGAATATATCTCAGACATTGCTGAATAAACTATTAAAACTGGAAGAATATTGAGAGCTCATTTCTGCAAAATGAGAATCAAATTCAGAAAAGAAACAAAATAGGAAAAGAAGTGTATTTTCTATGCATGTAATAAAAATTGTTCCTAAAAATTTTTCTTTTTAATTCCCTGTTGGTGTCTTTTGCTTAACGTTATCAGTCGGTTAATGTGATCACCTTGTGCGAGTCCGGAGTGGGACAGAGCGTTTTTGAGAAGTCTAAAACCCACAATTTTTACTGTGTTCAAGTGCCAATAATGATTGTTAAAAAATCAAAATTGCCTTGTGCGGATTTTGACTAATTTAATCTTTAAATCCAGTCATATTGAAAAATGGGAAGTTCTTACATATATAGTAAAAAAATTAAAAATTAATAAAATTTGAGGTTTTTTTATATTACAGCCAACCTGAAATTTGGATTTAGAGTCCAAAAAAAAAAACATGAAATCACGTTTATGTACATTACTTCTTACCGATTTCATATTCTATTTTTTATTTAGTATAATGTTTTTCTACAGTTTTTTGTAAGGTAGTTTGCTCTAATTTTGTTTAGAACTTTCATCTGTGGAAAATGCATATTTTTTAATACATACCAACAGGTGAATAATTCCACCCTCTTTTTTTCGGTTCTTCAGTTAAAACTTACGGATTTCTGTAGATGTTTACGCCCCCTTATACTTTAACCAGGGTATAAGAAACGCATTAGGATTACTAAAAACAGTAATTAAATAAAAACAAGCAGTATTTAAAAATTAATATTATAAAATTTATATGATTTATTAGTTTTGCATTAAATGGGGCAGTCCCTCAAGAATTTTTTTACTCTCAATGTATGACAGAAAAAAACATAGTAATTTTTATTGCAAAACTGATCCCTCAAAAGGTAGCTAATATTAAATTCGGGTTCTGCATCCTAAAGAACATGTATAACCTTGGAAAAAAAAAATATTATTTTTTAATGTAACAATTAAAATAAAAATAAAAAAGTACTGTTCGACTGGGCTAGTAAAAAGGACTTTGTATTGAATTAATATTTAAAGCTTAGCAATTTCAAATTACATGGTGTAAAGTTATGGTAAGTACTTAAATCCTTGAAATCAGAAATATACTTGACATTTATTTGACATGACATTATAGGGATGGATTGAACTGGAAACCACAGTATTACAGTTATTTTTTCTTCAAGGAAGAACAAGCCAGTAATAATAAAAGAAGTGCTAAAAAAACATGGATTGCATTCATATTTAGTTCTGATTGTTAGCCATCTGCCCCATTTTTTAAAAGAAATTATTAACATCTGATTATTTCTGCTCTGTGATGTTTTTTTCTTAGAATCCATTCTAGAATCAAGCAACCAAATTATTTTTTTATTTGGAACAGTTTCTAAAATGACTTAAACTTATGGTAATTGATGGCAACGCTCCAAGTGGCCAGAAGTAGTACTAAAATATAACTTGTTTTGGATGTGACCCATTTTTTTTTGAGGATTTGAAAGAAATCCTTCCACCAACATTTATTACATAAAATGGCTTCATGATTCAAACAATTAAAATCACCATATGTATGGATTTATGTACAGAACCAATCAAAGGTTATTGCCTGTAAAGAGATAAAAAAATATATCTTTTTGAAAGGTAGTTTTTGATTTTATACCAAGCAAATCATTTCTTATACACCTTATTATATGCATCGTTTGTACCATATATAGTTTGTTATACTTATATAATTTGTTTTGAAAGAAAAAAATCAAATCTTTATTTCTTTAATTTTCTGTGAAAATTAATTCAATTTCTTTTCAGGGAAATCAAATTAAAAATAAGTAAAATGGTTTGGAAGCATATTTTTGTGTCTTTTTTTAAATACAAATAACATATTTTTTATATCAACCCATTTCAAAGTTATGGAGTTCTCTTCATTATTTAATTCAATTTTTTAATATTTTTTTTTTTACAATCCATAGATTCTAAAAATCCAATAAATTTTTGAAACAAATTTTTGAGTCATCGTCCTTCTCACAAGTGTGGTTCGGTGGCCCTGAAGAAAACCTGCAACGCAGGTCGAAACGTTGGCACGTATTAAAGAATTCCTTCTTTAACGTGGTGTTACTTTGACTGCATCCCTGACTATCTTCTTCTCCAACCTTCATCCAGTCAACTATACTTTTATCATTTTTGAAACAATGAAATGAAATACTGAATAAAAAATTATGCACGTTTCTTTTTCATTTAAACCTAATGGATTGATTTTAAGTTCTTTGATTAAACTTTAATTTGTATAAGATTTCTAATGTAAACAAAGATGTTTAATCTTTTATCTTAACCGATAATACACACAGTGCATAATTTGGCAACACAAAAACAATGCTTTAAAACATACAGGGTGAGTACCTGTTGGTGTAAAAAAAAAATTGGGTGAAACTAGATCAAAAATGCTGCAGATCTCACCTTTCTATTCCAATCCGTTGCAGATATATGAAAAATCAGAGATATTATTGAGGAAACCATGTTTTTTTCCATAAAAGCTGTAATATCTCCATTTTGTTTAAATATTTTTAAATTTTGATGAACATTTTCGGATTAAGCATTAAATTTTCTTTAATAGCAGAGTACCTGTAACTGTGAATTTTACAAACTTGGGATCTAAAGAACAGCTTGATCTTCACCTTATTTTGGGGAGTCACAATGTCTTAATTACTTTAACACTCACCGTTTTTCGACAAAACTATCCGCAAATTTCACAAAAACTTGCAAATTTAATAAGCTTTTGAATGATATGTTAAACGTAATGATTTTGTTTCGATTTGATGGAGAAATTCACTTTTGAAACCGAAAAAACATGGTGTTCTCATTTGGCATATAAATCAGTTACTTGTGTAAATAAAACATTATGACAATCCCTTAATGGAAATGTGCATTTTAAACATAATAAACTCTTCATTGGAATAAAAAGCAATGAAAAAAATTATTGTTTAATAGAAAATAAAGGAAAACTGTCAATAAAGCGACACCAGATCAGAGGATCTTATGTTATTACGTTTATTTATTTATTATTATTATTTAGTATTTATTTTATTAGATTTTCAATGTAATGTTTAAAATCCAATGACAATGAACATAGACCTAAATTTTGCCATTAGCTTCTGAATGCAGATTGTGTTGAAGAATATTACTTTTTGAGGTGAATTTTACGGGCAGATGAGTCTGTTTTTACAGGGGAAGGCATTTCTACCTATCCATGTATATCGTTGATTTATATTTGTATCGCTTTCGAATTATGTGGAGGAGCACCATGGTGTTGGAAAATCATATTTTGCCGAACTTCAGGTGGAATATCGTGATGATGTGGTAGGATATTTTGTAACAAATTTTAGTAATATCATCATTCAATATGTTGCGCAAACTATGATATTTCAACACTACTAAAAAGCAATAAAAAGATGAATAAACCAAAGATACCCCACATGGAACGGTAGAAATGCCTTCCCCTGTAAAAACAGACCGATCTACCCATAAATTCATCGCAAAAAATGGTATATTTTAATATCATCTGCATTCAGAAGCTAACGGCAAAACTGATATCTATGTTTCTTATCATTGAATTTTAACCATTACATTGAAAATCTAATAAAATAAATCCTAAATAATAATAATAAATAAATAAATGTAATAACATAAGAACCTCTGCTCAGGTGTCGCTTTATTGAAAGTTTTCCTTTATTTTCTATCAAACAATAATTTTTTTCTTTGTTTTTTAATCCAATGAAGGGTTTATTGTGTTTAAAATGCATATTTCCATTAAGGGATTGTCATAATGTTTTATTTACATAAGTAACTAATTTGTATGCCAAATGAGAGCATTCGCAAGGTTTTGTGAGATTTGCAGTTTTGTCAATAGTTTTTTCGAAAAACAGTGAGTGTTGAAGTAATTAAGACATTGTGACTCCCCGAAATAAGGTGAAGATCAAGCTGTTCTTTAGATCCCAAGTTTGTAAAATTCAAGGTTACAGGTACTCTGCTATTATAGAAAATTTAATGCTTAATCCGAAAATGTGATCAAAATTTGAAAAATATTTAAACAAAATGGAGATATTACAGCTTTTATGGAAAAAAAAACGTGGTTTCCTCAAAAAAAGTCTTTCATTTTTCATATTTCTGCAACGGATTGGAATAGAAAGGTGAGATCTGCGGCATTTTTCTACATTTTTGATCTAGTTTCACCCAATTTTTTTTTGTATATGAAAAAGTAATTGGGGAGAGCAAGTGAGAAGAAAAGGTTTATATTTTTATAAAAATCATTTAATCAAAAGTCAACAACAGGGTTCATTTTCATTTCTCTTATTTTGTTCACTTTACTACTTTTTCCAATTCCTAATTTTGGCAATCCTCTGTTGAGCCCTTCAAGAAGAACACAAGCTTTGCATACTTTTTGACTAGAAACGAAGCCGCAGCGTTCGCAAACACCACGTTCCCTCGTCCCAACATTTTCCTTCACTCTTAAAACTTCCCCTGAAACATATAGAAACAAAATAGATTGAATAAATATTTTAATAATGAAGTACTAATACTAATATTTTAAATACAGTAGAGTCCCGCTTATCAAGACTGGACAGGATAGAAGCCTTAATTGTACAGATAATAATACTATAATAAGCTATAAAATACAAGTCATCAGTATATGAGCGTTACAATATATGCAATGGGCAAATTAAAGCTTTAGGCAGATCACAGTTATTTGTTTCTGCTTACTCAAAAGATAAAGAGAAACAAATCTCTACAAGGTCATTTTCTAGGGGACTGACGTCTTGTAAGTCATGACAATTTCTTCCAGAAAATTTCATGCGTTTCTCATTATATTTTACAAATCCATCATTCGCTTGCCCTTGATGTGAAAATTTATCAAGAGTTCGTATAGGCCACTTCTTTGCTGAAGTTCTCAATATCATCAATATCTCTTGTCAATCACTCTTTCAATAATGATTTGGCCATAGCTAAGCTTTTTCACCTAGAGGTGGTGAAGTTTGATTGCCTAGAGGCGGTCAGTGACGGTCAATTAGCTGACAGAGATTCTCTCTGCAGGTTCTTGACCAGTTTGTTAAGGATTTTCTTTGACAAGATGTTCTCAAAACATTTCATCAAGGGTCAGAGTCCTTCCTTGTCTACAAGGCTGAAACCTCCCTCCTACAATTTTTATAAGTCACCATTGATCAGAGCACTCACTCACATTACCAGCAGTCCATATTTCATCAATGTTTCCTGCTGTTTGGTCACCACTTTGACCTAGTTTAAACTCAAAACCGAAATTAGGTGAAAATCACACTTTGATATCATAGTACAAACTGGATTATATCCAATCATTGACATGCTACAGAATTTTGAAAGATCAATAAATGAAGACATCCATACAATAAAATGATCCATTAAATATAAACAGTTAATTATCTAGAGATATTATTTAATGCAAACATGAAACATTGCAATAATTTCCAGACAATCCAATATCAAGTATACAACATTCTACTAAAAAATATAAAAAAATTGAATCTATACCTGAATGAATAATGTCAATTATCGCAGTGGGACGAATCTTTTCTAAATCTTTGAGGAAGCCTCTTGCATAGCCTCGATAGGCATTAGGAGAATAAATACATTCGGTAGAAAAATATACTAGCTGTTTGAAATAGGCGTACATAACGATTTCCTTTTCATACGCATACTTCAACGGTTTCACGCGTGGGATAGCTCCTTCACTGGCCTATTTAAAAAAAAAATTATTATAAAAAGCCTTTTGATGTACGTACTTTATTTAATGATAATAAAAATATAATAAATTTAACAACAAGAATTGTAGACCAAATTTTCCTGAAAAATAAAACCAGCATGGCTACAACCCATAAAGGGTCTTGCGATCAGTAATTGTTAAGGAAGTATTGTTTCAAGACCAATGGTTTTACAAGGTGTGTGGTCAACACTCACACTCAACTGCCAAGTTACCAAATATATGGTAACTTTATAAATGCGGGGTGTACCCAAGAAGTGACTTCTTACTCTAAAAGTTGATCTAATACTGAAATAAAATATATTTTCAGCCTTATTTCTGCATGTTTCAATTGTTTTTTTGTTATTTTTGCTGCATGAAAATCTGGTCTTTAGTAAGCAGTCAAAATTACGACTATGTAACAATTACATAACCTATACTAATATATATACAAGTTATGATTACAGTTGCCACATCAGTGCATCTCTGAAGCCTTGCTATATCACCTCTAAGGACGTTCATGATAACGGTTTCTGCGATATCGTCAGCATTATGACCTGTAGCGAGGACGTCCACACCCAACTGGGCAGCACCTCTATCTAAAGCTTGACGCCTGAAAACACCACAGAATGTGCAGTTATTTTTTTTTCCAATCTGAAAAAGAATAAAAAGAAAAGGATAGCGTTTAGGATGGCCAGGCAGGCCTAAGTTAAATATTATAATGCAACTTATATATTTTCAAAAATATTTATGAAAATAAGTGTTTTTTAATTTGGTTTTTATTAGAATTGAAGTCATACATTATAGCCTAAAAATAAATGCCATTTCATGGAAGTCTTCTTCTCAGAGCAATCACAATGTTTCCTTTTTCTTCTAAAGTTCTAGCGGACACGCCATCTTAATATTTTTATTTCAAGGTATAAAGTACAGTTTTTACAGTTGTCTCTTGATAATTTGACAATGAATAATTTAAAGTTTTTTCTGGTGCCTTAAAAACACTCAATGAATTGAAAAAATCTAAGAACTTAGGTGACCTCAATGATTTGACATAGTGGCAACAACATTTTGCTTCTTCAACACTATAATTTGAAGCCACAGGTTTAATTAATTGATATCAACAATGCAGTGTAAAAAGGTCTCTATCAGAATCAAAAAATAAGGATCAGCAATAACTTCTCAAAGCAATAAATAAAGTTTTTGTTTATTAAATAGATGAATATGTTTATACACTTTAAATTAAAAAATATTGTCAGAATAAATATAGAATAAAATTGAACAAAGTTAACCTTCTTTGTTTTTTAAAAAGAACTTCTATAACCCTTATCTATGGAAACCTACGATAAATGAAAATGTAAGACTATGACTGATGTTACAAGGAGGTTTCGCTGTAATCAATCAATAATTATATTTTACAAGTCTCTTAAAAAAATGTTTTTTTTTTTTTTACTTCAGCAAAAACCAATTAGCTCCTACCTCTTTAACGATAGAATCCATTGTCCAACCATATAACTCTTCATAAGACAGTACTTTTAAAGCCATTTTATAGTCATCTCTGTTTTGTTTAACGGTATCCAAGCTGTCATCTCGGTATCCTAAAATAAGTTGTCATGTATTTTTTAATAAGTAAGAAGAAAAAAAATCAATAAAATAGAGAATGTAATACAGGGTGTATGAACAACTATACACATCACACTCTGTCTCACATAATTAAAATTAAAAACAATTCAAAGTTAAGGGCAGGAATACATCAATACATATATTTCAGATATAGTCTGGCAGACAGTGCGATAATAAAAGTTTGGATAAAGTAAAATTCAATAATTGATAAATCACTACATTAAATTACTTACCTGTAATTCCTTCATCTATAGACAGTAAAACTAATTTCACTCCGTAATCATGTTTTTCATTTAGCAATTTCAAAACATAGGCAAGAACAGTTGAGTCTTTACCACCAGATGCTGCAATTGCTACAGTATTACCTCTTTGAAATAGTTTTCCTTTGGTAATAGTGAAATGGATTTCAGTTTCAAAGGCTGAGAAGAAACATTCTTTACACAATGCATCCCCTGTTTTCGGCCTCTATGAAAAATTCAAAAAATTATTCCAAAAACTTTAACCAGCAAAACGTATATAATTGAAATATTACATTAACTTACCTTCAATATGGCTTTATTTCCACAATTAGTTTTACAAAGGACAGGCATGGAAGAGGGATATGTCAATTCTCACAGGGATCATAACAAAGAAGGTTAGCCGTATATAACAAAGAGAATCGTTAGTCAAAATGTCCACAAAAAGAAAGTTGTCGTTATAGAAAATATTTCAGTCATGGTTTTACCTTCTACTTGTTAAGGTAATAACAATACTTAATTACAGATTTAACCATATAATAGCAGTTAAAGTCAATCTGTATTAATCCAATCGGAAGATCTAATGAAAATATATAAACTGGAAGGGATCATCGGGAACTGCTTAGAATTGTTTCTGGATATCTGGCTATTATAACTATGGCTGAGAATGCACCTTTGAAATATCGAGACTGAAGTGGTGCTGATTTAAATTGATCCTATAGGTTGACTTTTACTCGTGACAGACCCACGGAATTAATTTCGAAGTTATCACTCTTACCAGAATAGGTCAGTTATCTGCCGTAAGGCCTATTCTTTTTGTGCTAGTTGTAATAAAGACTTTCAACGCTAGTAAATGAATTACGTTTTATTAAGATGTAGATAGTTGGCCATGCAGTCATAGATACACAATTAAAAAATAATTTTTTAATTTATTGAACCGACGTTTCGGCCTAATGCGTAAGTCTTCATCTGGGCTAGAAGAAAAACAAACATAATGAGAGGGAGTGGTTGTTGAAAAGATAAGAAAAAAAAACAGTTTTTGCCTGGGCATGCGAGGCGTTGTGTTCCAGTATAGATACATCCATAGGTGCTTGTTCGTGTTGTGTTTATTATCATTTCTGGCACCAAATTAAATAACACAGGGGTTAAGGGATCTCTCTGTTTCACCCTTTTTTGTGTGGCGAATTCGGCAGATAGCTCTCCCTGGACTTTAACCACACCCCTGCTATACTGTAAGATCATTCTTATCATCATAATAAGCTTAATGGGGCAACCTAGCTTTCTTTTGATGCTAGCATAAGCCTGCCCATAGTCTTTAAGGATATGGTGTTGGTTGTTGTTCCATACGTAGCGTTTTTCTAGTTGTTCCTGATGGGGAAGATATGGTACCCGTCCATGATCGGGTAGAATAATCCTGGGGCAGCCCGTGCCTGTCGTAAGAGGCGACTACAAGGGGCACAGAGTTGGGCCAGCGACCCAACCTATGTAAAATATAATGCTAAAAGACTTCAACAAGACCTCAGATCAAAATTTTTAACTAGAGATATTGGGAAAATAGAGAATGTCAAACATTTTAAGTATCTAGGAAAGATAATTCAAGAATATGGATTAGAGAAATATAACATAGATGGAAAGATAAACAAAATGGAAAGAACATTTAGAATAACAAAAATGTTTACAATAAAAATAGCATATCAAAGAATGCAAATCTAATGCATTGCAACACAGTAGCGAAACCAGAATGTCTCAACGCAAAAGAATGCCAAGCACTCAATTACAAGTTAGACAAACAAGAAATATTAGAGAGAAGAATTATTAGGAAAACTTTAATATACAGAGGCCTGGAAATTAAGAAACGATGGAATATATCATAGGTATGGTGAAAAGATAAAGGAATATTCGTGGAAAAGAAAACTACTATGAGAATGAATTGAAATCGACATGTAGTTGCTAATTGCCCAAAACAAAAGAAAAAAAAATAATTCGAGCTAAGAGTTTAAGGAAAGAAATTAAGAAGAAAGTATATCATATTTGCATTGCCCATCTTGGGAGTGAGGAACTGGAGAGCACCAGTATATCCAGATGATTGATGGTTGATGCTACAGAAGGTCTTGACTCACTATAAGTTGTAGCGCCAATTGGTATATATATTAACATGAATTTTGCTCCTTAAATTCAGTGCTTCACCATTCAGCAAAACTTTTTTGTCACACAGGTTTTGCCTACTAATATATATAAGGATTTAAAGTTTTTGAATTTAGATAACAGAACAGAATAACAGATGTAAGCTGCAGTTTGAGTCTAATATTACAAAGAGAACAAGAAGGAAGTGGATGTGAAATTTCCTTCTGTGAGTCATAAATGATTAATCTCCAGAAAGAAGTGCTACTGAGATCCCCTCATGCCATGGTATTTATTAGTCTGTACAATGGAACTTTGAAATAGTGTACAAGTATTTCCCAGGAGGAACAATCCTAAAATCTGTATTTTTCAGATATCACCTTAATTAAATACACATATTGTTTTACATGAAAAATCTACAGAATTAGCAAAAAATTCCACTCCCTGCAGCTAACTTGTGCCAAATTTTTTGTTTTTAATCAGACTAATATACCTGGTCTGCTTAAGAATAAATTATATTGAATCAATTTATATATAAGTTCAATTTTCACATTGCAAAAGTTTAAAATATGTAAATTTGATCAGATTTCAGCGGTTTGAAACTAAACTGGTATTTATGAAAAAATAAACTACATTAGTAATGGTTCAAAGCCAGCTCAAGAAAATAATATTTATTTTATGATCAGCTCACAGAATGTACATCAACCTGTCCATTTCGTCTAGAATAGTTTGGTGATCTATATGATGACCCACTGTATGGTCTTGTTTCTTCCTTAAATTTCAGATTTTCAGTTCATTTTTAATTTCACATACATTGCAGTTAAGCGAGTACAATTAGCTTTTATGAGAAGGGTCCATTTTGTCTTTAGATGAAAGGAAATAGGAGATTTAATCCTATTTTTAAAATAATTTTAATTCAAACTGATGTATAACAGTCATAATATAGAATCAATATATTTCTTTAAAGTGATCCTTTAATTTGGGGGTTTTAGGTAGATATTATCAGTAGTTTTTTTTTCATGCATTTTTGTGATCACAGTTTTTAAAAATATATGTGTATCAAATTACTGATGTTTTCAAAGTCAGTAGATCTTTGACTGAAGATAAATGTCCAACTTTTGAGACCAGTTTTCTAACAAACAATCATAGAAGTGGCAACTGACTCAATTCCCAAATATACTGATCCTTCTATATTATCATGTGTATGCCAACTGATTAACAAGAATTGATAAAATTAAGAGGAAGTAATATTAATGTGGTTGAGATTCTAGTTGGTTATTTTTTCCTTAACCAAACTATTATAAATTGTATTGAATCAATTTATATATAAGTTCTATTTTCACAAAGTAAAAGTTTAAAATAAGTCAATTTGATCCGATTTCGGCAGTTTGAAACAAACGTGAAAAGTTACAGCAGGTCTGTAACTACCTCAATCAGTGATATTTTGAGGATGAGAACAGGTACAAAATAGTAAAATTTAATTAAATTTACATATCAATAAAAATAAACAACATAAAAGGATCAAGGTCAAATGATGTATTATGTAAAATAGATAAGATTATTTATTAGCAATTTATTTTTGAAACTAAGAAATTTCAATTTTTCTGTTAATGTATTGGAACTAGAAACTTATTTATCTTTTTTAGAATTAGATAGTCCGAAACCTAAAAAAAATAAATATGGATAGGAATAGGAAATAAGACCAAAAACAAAAAAAGGGCATTCAAATATATAGTTCATGTACTTTAAAATTATAAGTGAGAAATTCTAAGATAACCAAGGCCACATTATCAAAAATAATTGTTTTGTTATTCTTTGTTTATGTTACATTCAGGTCGATAACTCCAATTAATGAACTGTAGCTTTTCGAAGCTAATCTCGACCAAACTGATGAGTATGAAGGGGTTTATCAAAACGGTAAATGTACTGTCCAATGTTGAAGTAGCCGATATATTCAACTTCATTAGGAGTAGTATCCTGGTGGTAGTGTCCAGCTTCTCCATGGTTACTAAAGCTATGGAAATGTTGAACTCGAAGATCAAAGTCCTGAAAAAAAAAAAATTTCTGTTATGTCCCAAACAAAATTTTTCTATAATAATGTGTTTTTTAATAAAAATATTTTTTACTGGAATATCAGAAGACATCAAAGTTCCCAGAGCTATCAATGGTGCAGACATTTCATAGAAATTTAACCACTTATTTAATTCATCATCAGAATGGATAGGAGTAGAAGAAAATTCT
This sequence comes from Euschistus heros, assembly GCA_003667255.2. Taxonomy (NCBI): domain Eukaryota; kingdom Metazoa; phylum Arthropoda; class Insecta; order Hemiptera; family Pentatomidae; genus Euschistus; species Euschistus heros. Next base: position 1,280,738 of record RCWM02000082.1, read on the forward strand.
GGCATAACATGCTGTAAAGCCTTTCCACTTTTAATAAGGAATGCTCCACCAAGTCCTATTGGAAAAGTCAATATCATTACAAAAAACATGTAAAGTGCAAATGTGAAAATTATAAAAAATATGTAATGATATATATTCTTGTTTTATAAAATAATCTTTTCATTTACATTTTATGTTAATGAATTCACAATTTTTTATTATAACCATACATCATAAGGAGATATTTACCAACATATTTTCCTTTAAATTCCTCTTCTAATGCATTTCTTATAGAAGTTATAAAGTTGTCAACACCAATGCGGTTTTTGCAATGGACTTTTAACACCTTAAAAATTTAACCATAATAACTAAGTAGATCTACATAAAAATAATTAAGTATAAGCAGTGTAATAAATAATATACAAAAAGATATTTTATATCTCTTATACAATAAATTATCAATTTTGAAACAATTAAAAGTAAAGAAGTTAAAAAAAAAATTATTGAATTTCAATATACTTTAGACTGAATTCCTTCAGAAAAGAAAAGGTTTGCAAGAAGGGCACATCGTGTTTCATTACATGGAAGAACACTGACATTGATATCTTTTGAACCATCATCCTTAACTTTGGCAATGTGAGTTTTACTTGATACTTGGTCTCCATCAATGAGAACATTGGCAATCATCTGAAAATTAATAAGTGAATGGTATAACACTATTATATTTAAGTAATGTTTTTTTTATTATTATCAAAGAGAAGAAAGAAAAATAAACCTCAGAATTTTTACCAACAAAAGGCCATGGGCCAGCACCTGCGCCTACTACAAAACATGGTTTGATTCCAACTGCTTTGGCAATGTCTTTAATGTCATATACTTTCTCTCTGTCAACATTTGGTAATAAATACGGTGGCCCTCCTAATTCAACAACAGCAGTGGATCCACCGATTCCTATAAGATGACAAGATATACACAATTTCTAGATTAATAACATAACAATTCCAAAAAAAAACAAAAGTTAAACTACCTTTACAAGCTAGATTAAAAGGTTCTTCAGTAAGATCTGGACAATCAACAATCTCCACATTAGCCACTGAGAAATTATTTTTTAATCCTTTCAAAATAGCTAAGAAGTAGAAAACATAATTAAATAAAATATATTTGTATTAATGAATAAATATTATAGAAGGTAAACCTTCCTATACCATTTTGAATCTCTTCCAGCTTTGGACAGTCTAATTCTTTCTTTAAAATATTAGAATAATCAGGAAACATCTTGTTTCTTAACAAAATAAACAAACTTTAGTCAAGAAACTCTGTATTTATCTCCTTCAAAAAAATAAGTGAAGTTATCTTTGAAATACCTGTTGAATGTCCTGAAAAAATAAATCTGTAAATGTAGTACTTATCACTTTATTTGCTATCTAACCTGTTATAAATTAGAGCTTACATAATTTCTGTTTTAAGTTACGAAACAAGGATTCTTATCTAATAATTTTAAAAATAGTCTTCAAATTTTAAATAAATCATTCGACAATCGATATCCTTTAGTAATGTGCATATAAATAAAACAAAAAAAGGCGGGATAAGTTCGTTAATTAGATTTCGATTCGTAGTGAATCAACAAAACATGCAAATTGTAAACTAATAACAAAAAAAAAGAAAAAAAGTTGAATGAATGTAAGTGAAACCTCTGAGAAATGATCATTAAGATTTTTTACAAATGATCATAACATCGTAATTCAATTGAATTTAAAATATATGTGTTTTAAGGCCATTGGAAGACTGTATTTTTTTTAAATAAATAAAAGACCTGGCAAATTTTGGTTGCAACTATAAGCAGGCGTTGTTTTCATTTAATTTAAACTTGTGAGTGCCTTGTGGAATATGGGGGAGGGAAGAAACTGCTAAATTATCGACTTTGTTTCTGTTTTATATCACTTACCACTTCCTTCCTTTACGTTTTAAGGAGAAATGTATTCTTATCGTTTTCGTATACCATTAAATTTCCTACAAGTTTGATTATTTTTATCTTAAATTATTACAATTATGTTCTAAAATAATAGTTCAGTAACTTTGTGGTTAGTGAAAGCATTAGTTTTAAATATTTTTAAAATTTATTTTTATTATCATTTTATTTTAATTTGTTTTGGTTGTTTAATCCGAATATGAACTTTACCACCGCGTAAAAAACATTTTTTTTTTTAATCAGTTCTTTGTTTCTGAATAATAAAAAAATAAGAAATAATCAAGTTTAAAAAGAAATTAAATTAAATTAATTAATTAAATGTTGGTATTTTTTAAAACTTTCACCTATATATTTATGTTATTGCTGTTTGTTTATTGGAGCTTGACGCTTTTATGTATTCCCCAGTGCTGCCGATTTTGTAATAACATTTTTGGACGGGTTATCTTACAGGTTACCAAACTATTCTTGCCAGAATGGGAACGTGGAGATTCATTCTGTGAGTTTACCACAATATATCTATGTTCAATTACCACTTTTCTCTCTCATTAAGAAGAACGTTCTTTTTCATCAAAAGGAATGACAAAAAATCAAATTCACTACACTATTTGTAACTTCTCGATGGGTTTAATTGGGAGCAGTGTTGGCCAGTGATGGGTAAAGTACGGCCAGCGTGACAAGTGCGGCCCTCCGGACAAGTCAATCCGGAAGACAAAATTTATTTTATGCAAAGCTAGAATAGAATGATTGTTGAAGAGTCTGGACACCTGAATGGCTTTCAGACTTTGCATTTTTTACAAATCTTCTCAGTTTCAATAAATTGAACCTTAAACTCCAGGGAAGAAATCAATTAATTCATGATATTTGGAGTCATTATCAAGGGGTTCAAAAAGCAATTGAAGCTATTTTCCAAACAACTAGTCAAGAAAGATTTTACTTATTATCCAAGACTAAAATCTATTGCAGTTGCGGAAGAAAAGCATAGGAGCTATGAAAAAACCTGGTATATCTTCATGAAGAATTTGAAAGAAGATTCCAAGACTTCAAATTTATTAAACAGGACCTGAACATTATTAGCATGCCATTTAATGTGGATTGTGAATCGGTTGAACCAGAATTGCAGCTCGAACTGATTAAGTTGCAATGCAACAATGAAATGAAGCAGCTATTTATCAGCGTTTCAAAAATTGAGTTCTACAACGCCTTGTCAACATCAAGTTTCCTAAACCTGAAATCTCACGCTCAGAAGATAATTGCGATGTTTACATCTTCCTAGATCTGTGAACAGGTGTTTTCTACTATGAAGCTTCGCAAAAACGGCGTCAGGAACCGATTGACCGACCATCATTTATCTTCACTACAGCGAGTCAGCTCATCCCAGTTTCTACCAGATTACAAACAACTTTTAGAAGCTCAATCACAGTTTCATCTGTCACATATGCCTTCGTACTCTTCTAAAAAAGAATACATTTTTGTAGCTTTTTGCAAGTTTTCTACCATTGTACCATATAAGTTGATTGTCAGGGCCGGAACTAGGAGATCAGTCAGGGAGGGCAAAGATCAGTTTGCCGCCCCCTCCTCCCACCCTCCTACACCATTAAAATACAATACCTCCGTAGCACAGTAAAATAAAGTTTATAAATTATGAAGAAAAAATGAAATAAAATTAAACAATATTGATTGTATTATTATTGTTTTGAAAAGGTTACTAATAACATACTTTTCTTATAAGCTTTTCAAATTTTGCCGCCCCCTAAAATCTGCCGCCCGGGGCACGTGCCCCCTCTGACCCTCCCTAGTTCCGGGCCTGTTGATTGTAATAAGATAAAGTCAAAAATTAAGTTTATCACTTGTAAAACCTTGTTTTGTTCAATTTTTTCGGTCCGCCTAGATGTTTTTCTATTTCATCCGGCCCACAGTGGGCAAAAAATCCATTTCGGCGGCCAAAATTATTTTATTGCAGAAATATGTTTTAAATGACGTCCGATATACGGGAAAAATATTTAAAAAATTTTCATGAAAGTGGAAGTGTTCATAATAAATTACTGAATTGTCGACCTAAAATGCAAGGAGTACGGTTAAATGAGATGGCTGTAAAGCCTCACTTGTTAGTGATATTTCTTTAATATAATATGATAAAAATGAGCTGTTTCTATATATTAACACAGCATAATCATGTAAGATCGATTATTTCAAAATTAAGCGCATTTTTGAAGACTTATTAAAAATAATTCTTCAAAAACTAAAAGTAAAATATTTGGAAAAATAGGCAGAATTTAAAAGGACGATGGAGTACGATGTCGAAACTTATATCGTTGATGTCCATTATTTCGTGTTAATGAAATCCAAAAAACCATATCCGTTTCGATCCGTGCCTAGGCATTATTATCCCCCCCCAATCCAAAACAACCGTTCCGTGCCTTTTTTTTTTAATTTATTATTTCACTCTTTTAGATCTGGTGGTGATTTTTATTAACATTGAATTTATTTCTGCACATCATGACAAACATCATTTTCTGAATTTACAACATGTACTGAAAAACCACTACCTCCAAAACAACAAGTTTTAAATAAATTATAAAAAATAACAAAAATAAATCATTCTCCATGTTTATGCCCTTTAGGTATTTACATTTATCTGTAGGTATTATAAATCCCATCAAGACATAGAGTAGTTGTTATTTACATTTAGGCAGTTGTTTTTGTTTCTCTTGTTGGATTTCATTTGTTTACTACATATGCTATTACTTCTCTGCTACCGTCAATCAACTCGGTTTTATCTAACAGTGCTAGTAAGTTCTTTTTATAATGTGGAGTTATAGAGAATTGAGTGATTGTTTCTTCGATGATACTAAAGCGGATTATATTCAGTTTCGTCAGAGAGTATCGGAGCAGTTGGGATTAGAACCTGAAAAACTTTCAATAAATCTTAAAGGTATTCTCGGTCAATTAAAATCCAGGTATGTATCCAGCAATTATAATAAAGTGTGTTTCATTAAAAAACATTCGGATTGGCTAGAGAACACTTTTTATTTAACAGCGAACGATGATGATATACCAGCAGGTTCGTCTACTTCCAGTCAAAGTGACCTTAGCGATCGCAGTCACGGACGTCCAACAAAAGCTTATAGTGAATGTTCCGAAAGAACAAAACGTCGAAAAAGAAGTGTCATTAGGGCCAATATATCTTCATTAGAAATGAGCGTCTCTGAAATGTTGACATTTAATTTAAAACAAGATCACGAAATAAAGAGAGCTAAAATTATCGATGCAGCATTGAAAGCTACTAAAGACGAAATTGATGACATTTATAACTTGATGCTCAATAAAACTCAAGCTCCTGATCAATTTTCGCCTGAAGAAACTTTAGCCTTATTTTTAGACTTAGGGCTCTCAAAACGAAAATATTTGGCTTTATTGCACCATTTAAAAAAGAAAAAAAAGAACGTTTTTCCTTCATATCAACAACTAACTGAAGTTAAGAGAAATTCGCTACCGAAAAATTAGAAAACGACAGAAACTTCAGCTGAATCAACGCTACAGGATTTACTAGACAATACTGCCACCAGGATAGTTCAACTTTTAAATTTAAATGAAACTGCATCATCAGATTTAGTTTTGTATTCCAAATACGGCTTTGATGGTTCATCAGGTCAAAGTGAATACAAACAGTGTTTGGATAATGCACAATCTGACAGCAACTTATTTGTCACATCATTAGTACCATTGAGACTGCAGGTTCAAGGACCACAGGAACAGGATCAAAACGATGAGACGATCACTGAACTTTGGAAAAACCCTAGGCCTTCATCATCTCATTATTGTCGCCCAATACGTTTTTAAGTATTCTAAAGAAGATAGGGAAGAAATTCAAACTGAACATAAAAAATTGAAGGAAGAAATCGAAAATTTAAAGGAGACCATTGTTTGTGTTGATAATAATAATAAAATTAAAATTAAACATAAGCTTTTTTTTACCATGGTTGATGGAAAAGTAGCTCAACATGCTTCTGGTACTAGCTCTTCTGTCAGATGCATAATTTGTAGCCAAACCATGAAAGAATTTAATAAAAACGATGACTTCGAGGTAGAAAAGAACGGGGAATTTGGTTTATCTCCCCTACATGCAAGAATAAAGTTAATGGAATTCTGCTTAAATTTAGCATACGAAAAAGCCATTAATTTTCAAAAAACCAAAGATGCTGAATCTAAACAGTTGAAACAGAACGAAAAAGACAGAATTGTGAAAGAATTTAGGGAAAAATTGGGTTTAATCATTGATAAACCAAAACAAGGGTTTGGAAATAGTAATGATGGGAATACTGCTCGAAGGTTTTTCGAAAACTGCGAAATTACAGCAGCTATCTTAAAAATAGACATCGAAATAATTAACAGATTTAAACACATCTTAAATTTAATAAACAGTAACAGTAAGCTAAATGCCGAGAGATTCGGAGAATATGCCAAAATTACGTTAGACATTTTGAAGCGTAATTATGGGGGAAAATGTCTTACACCAACAGTACATAAAATTCTATCCCATGGAGAATATGTTATCAGATCCCACATTTTGCCTATTGGAGAATTATCCGAAGAGGCTCAAGAAGCAAACCATAAACTGTTTCGAAAGTATAGGCTAAGCAATACCTGTAAAGAATCAAGAACACGGATAAATGAAGATCTGTTTCAAATTATGTTGATTTCATCAGATCCGTTAATATCGTCCCTCAGATGGCAGGAAAGAAAACCACATACTGATGATAACTGGCCTGAAGAAGTTTTAAGTATATTTGAGTAACTTTTTAGCCCGAATAATAAATATTGAATTTTAAATTGTGTTTTGTAAATATTTATATGTTGAATAATATACCTGTACATTAATATTTCTTGTTTATTTCATTTAAATAAATGTAGTTTAATTTTAAAAACGTTTTTTATTCATATACCTAATTTCTTTTCATATTTTTTAGTATTAACATATTATTAATCTACTAAACCAAAATAATTTATTTTACACAAATAGTACCTACCATCAAAAAATAAGTCATTGATCCATAAGGTAGTAGGGTATTTTTTTATTTTTTTATTTTGGAAAGTATGTTGAAAAATCAAAAGTTTTTTTAACTATTAGCTAGTCCACTTAAATTTTTTAAAATATTTTCCCCGTTAGTTGCACTTCGTTTAGAACATATTTCGGCCGCCGAAATGAGTTTTTTGCCTACAACATGTTATATATAAAATAATTTCGGCCGCTTAAATGATTTTATTGCCTACAACACGTTGTATATGTTTGTACATCATGAGAAAAACATCATCAAGAGCATACATCGTTTTCTGAAGTTACATCATGTACCTGAAAAATCACCACCAGATCTAAGAGTGTAAAAAATAATAAATTACAAAAAGGAAAGGTTTCGATTGGGAGGGGGATAATAATGAGGCACGGATCGAAACGGATATGGTTTTTTGGATTTCATTAACACGAAATAATGGACATCAACGTGATATAAGTTTCGACATCGTTCTCCATCGTCCTTTTAAATTCTGCCTATTTTTCCAAATATTTTACTTTTAGTTTTTGAAGAATTATTTTTAATAAGTCTTCAAAAATGCGCTTAATTTTGAAATAATCGATCGTACATGATTTTGCTGTGTTAATATATAGAAACAGCTCATTTTTATCATATTATATTAAAGAAATATCACTAACAAGTGAGGCTTTACAGCCATTTCATTTAACCGTACTCCTTGCATTTTAGGTCGACAATTCAGTAATTTATTATGAACACTTCCACTTTCATGAAAATTTTTTAAATATTTTTCCCGTATATCGGACGTCATTTAAAACATATTTCTGCAATAAAATAATTTTGGCCGCCGAAATGGATTTTTTGCCCACTGTGCGGCCCTCCTCTTATAAAGTTTGCCCATGTCTGGTATAAGCGCTCAAGTAAGACAATAGATTATTTAATCATTCCATGTTGGAGCAGGAGAAATATAATTCCAGTATGAGTGTAGTCTTGGACGTGTCGGAGCCCATTCCTAACACATCTGGCTATCTTAGCTAATATTTTAAAATTCATATATTTATTATTTATGTAATTGACATCATTATATGACGTCACAAGTTCAATAAATAATTTCGTACTTCTGCGCTGGATAATAGTAATTCAAAACCTTTCATCTTTATAACCAGCAGAACTCTGTTGTCAATAGAATGTCATGATTGATAAGAGCTGAAGAATGTAGTCCAGTTTGTTTTACGTTTAAATTAGGTTTTGCAGTTTTATTTTCGAGAATTTTCTCTACAAATTTTACCATTGAAAATGGAAATCGGTGTATTTAGTAACCCATTAATTAAAAAAACAATTATTCATGCTGGAAAAGATTTCAAAAAAATTTCTCCTGGAACAAAAGTATAATTTCTATATTTACATACAATTATCATGCCTTTTAATTTAAATCAAATTAAAATTGAAAAATCTCCTAGGTCAAATTCCATTTTATTACCCGAAAGTGTGATGAAAATCAAACTGTTATTGATGACAGCAAGAAGATGGGTAAACCAATGGAATTAATCATCGGCAAACAGTTTAAGCTTGAAGTTTGGGAAACTATTGTGCAAGCTATGGCGATTAATGAAGTAGCTTCATTTGTGGTAGATAAAAGTGTAAGATAAATTAATTTTTTGATTTCTTTTTTGTGGTAAATTGATCCAGTTAATATTCCCATGCTCAATTTTCTTGTATTAGAGTTGATTGTCGCTATGTGGAATTATTTATATTTATGAGTAGCTTAAGTCTAAACGATACATGTTCTGCCCACTCACTAGATAAGTATTCGTTAAATATTACTCTTAACCACAGTGGTCTCTCATTTTAATGTGGTTTGTTTTACCAATGTTTGGATATTATATAGATCTAGGCCAGGCACCCTCTCAATAAATTCCTCCCAGAACTTCACCAATTTTAATTGAACTATTGTTGTTATTTATGGGGGCCTAACTTCCTTATTTAGTCCAAATAGGTAAGGAATGATAGGTTATCTTTTAGGTTACTAACCTATTCTGACCTGAATGGGAAGGCCTAGATTCATTTTGTGGGTCCGCCATGAAATAAATTTCAGCCCACTCTGGTGGAAATTAAACCCAATCTCCTTACTGGGCGCTCCTCGCACCTAAACACTCGGCCATTGTGGTGCTCAATTTATTTGTTTTGATCAATTGCAATATGTTAATTTTAAAGAATTAAATTAAAAGCTACAAAATCAACAAATAACTTATTCTATTGCTTGTTTTTTTAGTTAGTGGAAGTTAACAGCTATGAGCAGTAATAAGTCCATTCCATGTAATAAATATGCATTAAATATTGGATTCATAAAGTAACCTGCTAGCCATTATAAATGTTAAATGAAAATATAACAAATGAATTATAGATGCACTTGGTTAGGTACTTGGTGCAACCACAAGTAACTCCTACCATTGGTGATTTCATGTCTTATTGGGCCACATTAAAGTGAGGGCCCACTGTATAATATAATTGTTTTTTTTTTTTAAAAAAGCATGTCTTGAAAAATTTTACTATTAAATTTGTAATTTTGTTTAGCTAGTTCATGCATATCCGTTGGTTTCTAGAACCTTAAGAGATGCCCAACATCCTGAAAAACCACGGTCAAGGCATTGTTGTGGTCACATGTTACAAAGCTATGGCTTAGAGCATGAAGATCTCAATTCACTATTGACAAATCCATGTGATTTAGAGTTTATAATTGGTAAGATATCATTATAATATCCTGTTGTATTTAGAGAAAATATATTTGTATAATACGAATCCAGGTTGAAAAGTGGGGCAACTGAAACCTTTATGGTTAGTAGTTATTTTGATATGTTTTTGAGGCATATATCCCTCTAGTGTGAGGCTAAATTAACTGAGAAATTTAGTTATCAAAAGAACTGTTCACCTTTAAAACATTTGATTAAACTACTCATTTGAAGTTAAAGAAATCGTAAGATTAAAAAATATATATATATTCTATTGACCTATCCTTTTAGAGTTACTTCAAGTTGAGAATGCTGGGGAATACGAACAAGAAACATGGCAACTCAATGAAAAGGAGCGGTTAAATGAAGTGCCAAAACTCAGAGAAGAAGGCAATACATTTTTCAAAAATGGCGACTATAACGAGGCAGTACAGAAATATTCAAGAGCTATTGGTTTCTTGGATCAGTTAATGCTTTGGTAATTTTATTTCATTATTTACTGATATAGCAAGTTATAGGGTAAATCATTAGTTATGGGCAGGCTAATACAATTATCACAATAATAAGTGTCTAATCAATTTACTTGTGATATCACATGGAGAAATATTTCTAAAAAGGATTTAAGATTCATTTACTAATGAAATTCTGCCTCCTATCCTTTTTCAGTAGTAATTAAAAAATATTTTCCTCAAATAGTGCCATGAAATACCTCCTTTTCTAGTAAGATCGTTATCAAAAATGAGGATTCTTAAGGAATCATAGTGAAATCGCTTATGTTTTTGGGCTATGTAACTTTTTAATAGAATTCAGACTTCCATAAAAGCACCAATATGTTGGACTATCTGATTATAATTAACAATAATTTTGAACTGACCATAACCGGTGTATAAAAATACGAGATATGAGTCATGGTCACTCCTATCCATTTCAATTTTCTTTACTGTTACAAACATTCTTTCTGCTAATAATGAAAAACTACAATTTTCTTCATTTGATTATGTCCTTTTAAAACTTAAATACTACATCTCTTCCTTGTAGTGGTCATGTTTGACCTTACGTAACCATTACTAGTTAATATAGTTAGTTATATTCTGTACTTCGCGGACGGCTATTGGTGTTGATAAAACTGGAAACATCGAAAGAAGATAATTTACAAAAATATATTCAGATTTCTTTTAATGTATTATTTTTTTAGTGGAGTTGGTTACCATATCGTAAGCCGTTAGTGCTTATATAGAAAATCAACAAGAAGTGTGGCTATAAATTATACTCTGACAAATAGTTGTTAAAATTAATTTTTAACTATCATTTCGTGACGATTTCCTAAACTAATAAGTAACTACAAAGTTTGTAAATGAGTGCATTGACTGATTGTGTTTTTAAATATATATTTTACTTCTTTTTTTTAGACCGCATTGTATTAGTATTTGGATTATTGTTATAGTTATAGTTGTTTATTAATTAATACTCATTTTTAAATAATTTTAAAAAACTTTTTAGAGATTATTTTGCCACATGACCATAACTAGTCTTGGCTATGACCATAATAGGTACAACATGCCCATAACTGGTATTTTCAGCTTTTTGGAAAAAAAATATAAATATTTATCTGAAAGGAAGCTTCAGTGTATTTGTCAATTTTACATTCAATAGAATTATCTTTTGAGAATATAAGTATATAACCAAAGATATTATATTACAAACTGTATCAACGGAGTTCCGTTTTAAATCGACTAGTTCTCTTAACTATGACCATAGCTAGTGATTTACCCTAAATAGATAGTAAAACAAAATATTCATTTTACTTGAATTAAACTGATATGGCTTTAAAATATTATTGATTATCTAAATACCTTATGAACAGTGAGAAACCTGGAGAACCTGAATGGAAAAGCCTTCAAGAGCAAAAAATGGCTATTTTATTAAATTATGCTCAGTGTAAATTGTTTCTTAAAGAATACTATGAAGTGATCGAGCATTGTACCACAGTACTCCAGTATGATCCAGGTATTTATCTGACTCATGCTTTAAATTTTTATCATTTATATTTTTCCAAACATTACCAAAATGTATTAATTCTTCTAACGTAATGAACAGTTTTGTTTCTAATGAAGGGTTTTTTTTTTAGTTTGTAAGAGAGTTTATGTCAGGTTTTCTTGTAATATTAATTTAACTAGAATTATTAAATGACTATTTATGAAACAGAGTTCCTAAATTATAGATTTTTTTCTTTGTCATAAGAATAATAAAAAAGTAAGAACCAATATGTTTTAATTTGTGATTCAATCAATTATTAATAATTTATCAGTAAACATAACTTTTATAGTTATGGAAATACAACTCATAATCTAATTCATTGCATGTTTTTTTATTGAAATTTCTGAGTATGTTTTGATTTGTTTATAAAATTAAATGGTAATAAAAAACCACTAGTCAGCCATTTTGTTATACATCACAATTATTCTTAGAGGGCAATGAACTTCAGAATAATCTTTATTTTTATTCACACATTTGATTTTGAAGATTTTATAGATTATTTAATGGGGTTGGATCTAGAAAAGACGGTGAAATTATAAAATTACAGAAGGGTCCCACTGATATTGACTCCTATAATTTGAACATCTATTTAATTTGGGTATAAATAAAATAAAAATAACTAATTAAAATTACTTGAGGTATGAATTATGGTTTAAATGAATCAATACAATTAGGATTGATGAAGTATTAGTGACTTATAATGGTATATTTCATTAAAAGGCTAGTTTTGAATGTTAAGCATTAATCATCAGTTCTAAAGAAATACATTCATTATCAAAACATCACCATCACCTCTTTGTTTCATAGATTATATTTATTAATTATTTTTAAAATGTAAGATAAGAGATCAACAATGTTGGTACCTGCCTCCTTAGGTGAGTATCAGCAGGTTAGATTTCTTGCCCTACATTAAAAAAAAAAATAATATATATAATCTATGTTACAAAGTGCTGATGTTATAAATGATGTTCGGAAATTTTTGTATGTTTTTAGAACTGGTGATGCTTGCTTCACATTCAAAACAAGCCTTTTAATGGAATATACCATTATAAGTCAAAAATAATTCATCTGTTCCTGATATTAAGGGGCATTGAGGATTTTACGAAGGAATTGGAATTAGTGGGACTTGACTTACATTGTTGTATTTATTTTATTTTTTTAAAACTTGCTATAATGTGCATTTTTCATCTGATTCCGTTTAGTTGGTGATGTCGGAATTTCAGTAACAGGTGTGTGACTATATAACCCTGATAAGCGGGATTCTACTGTATATCCATAAATAATTATACTAATTATATCGTTTTGTGTAATCAGGCAATGTAAAAGCTTTGTACCGACGAGCGAAAGCCTACACCAGTACCTGGAATGTTTCTGAAGCCAAATCTGACTTGGAAGCATTGGTGAAATATGATCCGTCGATGAAAAATTATGCGCAGCAACAGCTGATACTTCTGTCTAAAATAGACAAAGAAAAAGACACGGAATTGAAAGAGAACATTAAAGGAAAACTATTTAAATAATCTGAATGATGTTTTTATAAGACCAATTTACTCTGAATACAATGATGTGGGAAGTAATTTATTATTTAGTGTTTGACAAATCTTTAATCAATTAAATAAAAAGAATAAGAACATTTGTTATTAAATCTTTATTTAAGTTATTGTTGTTGTTTTTTTTTAATTCTATATTTTATTTAATAAAGTTTTGGTTACGTTGATCCATAAATGTACTTTATAATTTGTTAATTTAGAAAATTAATCCCATTAAAAATAGTATCCAAAATGTTTTTGGTTACTATATATTTTTTCACTTACTCATGATGGTATAGAAGGTTCAATACAATCAGGATTGATTAATTCGTTGCCACTTCAGTTTGAATTTTTTATTCAAAGACTAGTTTTGAATGTTAAACATTCATCATCTGTTTTGATATAAAAGAAAATTCAATACATCATTATATAATAACTAATACAACAGTACTTGGAAAATAGTCTAAAATTAAGTATTTACGAATCATTAGAAATAATAAAATATTTTAAAACTGATCCAGATTCTTTTTTTAAATGACCATATTAATATTTCCAATAGTCTCATTTTAAATTTCTTTAAACTTGAAACAGAAAAACCGACTAGTACTAGGGAAAACCTAAGGGATTGTCTATTTACCTGATTATTTAGCTGACTACCTCCTCCTTTCTTTCTATTACTTTCCAGTTTACCCTAGGAACTGATAGTTTTAAGAAGACCTCCTTTGCCCTCTTGGGTATTTATCAACATATTTGATTTTTTGTCTTACATTTTTTAAATTAATATATATGATCTGTGTATCATATTTTGAATTTTTTTGTACGGTTTTATAACTGATGATAAATGTTTAACATCATCATCAAATATAGTGTTTTATTAAAAATTCCTATAGAACTGACAAATAATTTCTCATAATTAATGATACTTTTTTGTTTGTTTCTACATTATTTTGATCTTAAATTATAAAATCCCTACAGTAAAATTTTTTTTACTAAATACTCTTGCAGGGCAATGTCAAAGAAGTTCTCTCCAACATGAACAAGAGTATTCCTAGTTCTATTTAAATATGTACATAAAAGGTTGCTAAATCTTATATTAGATGACCACTCAACTATATGTTGGACAAAAAAAATAAAAAAACAATTAGTAGCTTACTTCTTCTTCATCTTCCTTCTTGTGCCATAAATATCGTGGAAGGGCCTCAATTCAACACTGCCACATCTCAAGGTTTACTGAGTTTCTGAGGCCATATATCTTTGGATCAGTTTTACTCTATAATGATGATTTGCCCAGCAAAGGAGGCCCCATTACCTCGGGTCAAGTGGTGGTCAGGTTATACTCCCATCCATTGAGTCTTTTCAGGGAAGGTGATCTTGAGGTTTTTACTGTATGTGACATTTATGTCAGTGTACTGTAATATGAGACAATTACTCAAATATCTGTTTGCCTTTACCATGTACTGAACAGAGTTATTCTTATAATGAGAGTGATAATCCCCACTAGCTGAGCACTTTAGGTAACCCTTGTGAGATGGATCTAATGATTCCTTTTGAATTCTTCCTTATATGATTCCATTGTTTATAGATGTATTTTACTTATAACGAAGTCGCTATCAATATCTTTGTGAATTGATTTATTGTAATTTATTTATTTGCACGGTGTGACAGTCCTTAATGCAGGACCTGGATCTCCTCAATAAGTCTCCATCCATTTCGGTCCATGGACTCATTGCGTCATCCTCTCACTCCTGCCAGACAGAGGTCTTTCTCCATGACATTCAGTCTCTCAAGCTCTCAAATTCTGAATCCTCACTTTTCTTTTAATAATTTTCTAGGTAATCTCTCTGCAGACATCCTCGCCACGCGTCCCAACCATCTTAACCTTGCCTTCTTTATTTGGGCGACTATATCTGTCTCTCCAAACAATGTCATAAGCTCTTCATTTTTTCTTATCTTCCAGTCGTGATTCATTGTAATAGTTTACATTATTAATTCTTATTCAACTCGAATGTCAGTCATACACATAATGTTTTTACTTTGATCAATCTTGTTTAATGATGGACAGCAATTATCTCTGTCTTTTATTCCATTTCGTCACTTTAAACTAAAACGTTAGAGGAAAAAATTCTGATCTGGACTACTACTGGAAATAAGTAATAAGTGCGAAGGCAACAGCCAAGGAAATTTGCTTGGTGCAAGAAAAATGTTAAATGGTAGCATTTTGGTTCAGCATTGCAGCCAGCAAAAAGAGCCATTCTGTGATCTGTCTGTGTGATTGACAGCATTATGAGGATGTTTTTTTTTGCATTTTAAGCTTATTTAAGGTTGCTGAGGCACTAAGGCTCTAAGGAGCTCAGTATGTAAGGCACTAGACTACCAAGTTCCCAGGTCCGAGTTTTGAGTTTGGCTGAAGGCCGAAAGTTTATATTCTGTTATTTCAGTTGTGAATTGGCTTCAAGATTCTGACATTCTCCTGGTGCACACCAAGCCTCTATAAAGTGGGTATTCTTAATTGGGATTAAAACCTGTTGGTTGAATATGATGTAGGCCAAATCTTCTGCTTTCACAGCAGTTGGCCGATAATAGTAGATGTACTGAACCCAAGACCCTTCATGGGTTCTTGTAGTACAGGTTTTTTAAATGCTGAGCTCAGCTTTGAAAAGTTCTAAGGAGTATCATTTGGGATAAAAACATATTTCTGCAAGACAGCACTCTTTTACATAATTTGCACTTAACCAAAGAAAAATTATGTGTGAATAGAAATAGAGGTTGTCTTGCATAGTTTTGACCTTACACTGTATGACTACGTTCTTTTTTGGCCAATGGAAATTTTTTTTGAAAGGATTACACTTTGAAAACGAGGAATTCGAATAAGAATGGGAAGGTGTCTCCTAAACTAGGGATCACCACCAAATTCAACTTCTGTCAGAAAGATTGGTTAAATTAATTAACAAAGATAAAAAACAGCCTATATTTTGAAGTATAATTTTAGTAATTATGTTTAATACTTAAATTTAAATAAAGTGTATTTTATACAATAAGACTTTTGTTATAACCTGATATTGTAATGTAACCTCCCTCATGGTTACATTACAGGCTGGAGTCCTGGATTTCCTGTGTTCTAATTATCATATTGTTAACTAATAATCATATTATCATAATCATCATGTTATCATTACATTTAATAATCATATCTTATAATCATATTGTTGACTTCCATCTTTGTTTACCAGTAGTTACAATGTATTTATAATGGGCAAGTATGTTTAAGCCATTTAATTACCTTAGACATTTTTCTTTTGTAATCAATAGTCATAAAGATTATAGTACTGCCTAATCTGAACCAAAAGGTTCCAACCATTAAAATTGGGTATGTTTAAAATAATACAAGGTAAAAATGTTAAAAGTTTATATATAAAAAAAAAAAAAAAATATATTTTACAAAATACAATAGTTGTATAAAAAAGAATTGTAAATTGCATCAATATAAATCCTTAACTGATTAAAGAAAGCTCACTTAAAGGATTCAACTTATTATTATAAAAACATATGCTTATGTTGGTACTACTGTACATTAACTATTTCTAAAAACAAACATCTTATTTATACCTAACAGTCATATATATTTTTAATCATTTGATTCAATTATATATTCATATTATTATGTTTAAGTATATATTATCAAGTCTGACTTAATAAAAATAATAAGAATCATCATGTTATCATTACATTTAATAATCATATCTTATAATCATATTGTTGACTTCCATCTTTGTTTACCAGTAGTTACAATGTATTTATAATGGGCAAGTATGTTTAAGCCATTTAATTACCTTAGACATTTTTCTTTTGTAATCAATAGTCATAAAGATTATAGTACTGCCTAATCTGAACCAAAAGGTTCCAACCATTAAAATTGGGTATGTTTAAAATAATACAAGGTAAAAATGTTAAAAGTTTATATATTAAAAAAAAAAAAAAATATATTTTACAAAATACAATAGTTGTATAAAAAAGAATTGTAAATTGCATCAATATAAATCCTTAACTGATTAAAGAAAGCTCACTTAAAGGATTCAACTTATTATTATAAAAACATATGCTTATGTTGGTACTACTGTACATTAACTATTTCTAAAAACAAACATCTTATTTATACCTAACAGTCATATATATTTTTAATCATTTGATTCAATTATATATTCATATTATTATGTTTAAGTATATATTATCAAGTCTGACTTAATAAAAATAATATATAATTGTATTGGTGTGCTTTTTCATAAGTTGCCTCTTTCCATTTGCTCCAATTCGATTGCTTGAAATAGAGCTTTAAAATTTCCTGCTCCAAATCCCTGAAAATTAGATTAAACATAATTTTTTATATGAAATTGTATAGTTACCATTTATTAAAGTTTGTTATTATTTTTTAAGAATACTTACACTGTGATTATGTCTCTGAATTACTTCTAGAAATAGTGTAGGTCTGTTCTGCATGTTTTTTGTGAATATTTGGAGAAGGTATCCATTTTCATCGTAATCTATTAAAATTTTTAATTTCTGAAACATTTAACAACTTTTTTTAGTCAAAATTTTACTATTGTTATTGTGAAGTAAAAAATAATTATATAATAACTATTATATATTAAAAGTTTTAAAGGTTATCGATAATGATCACTCAGTTATGAGCAGTGTATAGTAAGTACCGATGTTTTGCTTCCTGTCTAATGGGATAAGGACAGGTAGTTCCTTTGTCGTCAAGGTGACAAAGATACCACCATAGAAGTTAAGAAAACAAAGGATATCACATCAAAGAAAAAGTTAAATCAGAAGGAGGGGAGAAAGTGGTATATAGTGTGATAGAGAAGTGAAAGCAAGGATGATGCTGGACCTCTGCCTCTTCAAGAAAAAATGTTGATTTACAAGTATCGGACTGTCAAAGAAAAGTATCAATATTTTTTATATTTTGTGTATCGATAACCATCCGTAGTTGTAACTACCAATCTGTAATTTTTACACTGTTATTTCATTTTAGTAGTATCAATGGCTATTTAAATATATATTAAAATAACAGCTTCAAAAGTAATGGGTTACTTTACAAGTTTTTAATAAATATCGAAGGGTGAATAAACATTTCATTTACCTGTAGCACATCAAGATCTTCTTCGATCTGGAAATTGTCTGCTTTTAGTCTTTCCCTTAGCATGTCATAATAAGAATCGGGAACTGTCATGAATTCCATTCCTCTGGATTTTAAATTTTCAATCTAACAAAGTATCAAAAAAGAAATTTAATTTTAATTTTTTATGTCCAAAAAAAAATTGCATGTAAGTAAAAGATAAGATGAACTTACTGAGTTTATTATGTCTTTTGTGTTTAGGGCTATATGTTGAACTCCAGAACCTCCATAGTAGTCAACATATTCAGCTATCTGGCTTTTTTTCTTTCCAGGTGCAGGTTCATTGATGGGTATCTGTAATTTTAAGTAACCAAATATTTTTGATCTTCATTATACAATATACAGAAAGTTTAGTTATATTTTTTTGTTTGTAAAATAAAGGATTCCCTCCAAAAAAAAGTTAAATCAGAATTTTTTTTTTATCTTTAACTTCAAAGCTACACCTGTGACAATAAGCAGATGCGATGATAATGTAACTGTCTGATGTAATATAACTAACATGTTGGGCATGAGAGAGGTCAGCATGCAGCGGTACTTACTCCTAACTTGATATTTAATTAATATTAACGGAGTAGATACCACAGCAAACTCCTGTATAGCCTTCTCAGGGAGGTTTTTGCCAAGTTTCTATTGGAAATATTTTGTATCTCAAGTCATCCTTCTGTTTTAAGTATTAACACTGTTAGAGCAATGAAATTGTTGTTAATGGGATTCTACCTGTTTAATGGGAATATTGTTAATAGAAACTGGCAGTAGGTATCATGTCAAATCTTTAAAATGATGGGCTGTGATTGGTGATTGTTGAGTTTCATTTTCCATTTTTAAAACCAGTCTTGTAATTGCTTTAAGTAATGTTACAGAATCTGTGAAGCCTGAGTGATGTCTGTATGTCTAGTCAGAATTGTTTCATGTTTCATCTACATAAGTTCCTATAGTTGTATTATGGTATGTTGATGTGTCATGTTTGCATATATTGTACAGCAAAGATGCAAGAATCAATCGCTGCAGTACTCCAGGCCTGATCAGTCGAATAGAAGAGTCAATTTAATTAAAAATAAAAAAAATAAATAAAAGCTTTTAAAAAAAATATTTAAGACTTTACCTTTACAGTCTCATCCCAATTTGTCATAACAATAGAACGAAGGGCTGAATATTCTGTGTGAAGCTGTTTATCATCCACTGACCAAAATCTATGAAACTGCAATATTTTTTCATACCTGAAATAATTCTTACATTTATATATATATATATATATATATAGATATATATATATATATATATATATATATATATATATATATATATATATATATATATATATATATATATATAAAATATATATATAATATGTTTGTATGTTGATGATGAGGGTGGTAATTAATTTAATAGTGTATTTTACCATTCCGCAACAGATTCCATACAGAGATCAGGTTGGTTCCCAACTATGTGGTCAATGAAGTCAAGCTTACCAGGTGGCCTGATAAAAAAAAAAAAAAATTAATTAATTAAATATTTTCTCAAATAGTTTGATATGCCTGTAATAAAAATAAAGAGAGGCTTATGAAAGATATGGAGATAAAAGTAGCACCGCACTGATTAGACTTTGTTGTTTGTTGACTATATTATCACTATCAATGATATATGCTGATAACATTGATCTAATCACTGACTCTACCCAGAACCTTTAGTAAATCCTACTAGAACAGGAAGCAGGGAGACTGTTGAGCAATAATAAAATTTAATGCAATTTTATATATTCCTATCAAGTCACAATAATATTCCTGTTTATTTTACAGCATAAATAGGTAAAAAATTATTTCAAGTGTTTAAAATTTAAAAGAATAGAATAGAATAGAATAGAAAATAAACTTTATTCTGGGACGATGTCCCCTAAGAATAATATAATGTACATAAATAAATACAATGAGTCTAGCTTTCATAAGATGAAATAAAATAAATTAACAATCTGGTTAACTATTTACAATTTTACAAATAAAGAACAAAAATAGAAATAAAAATTACAAAAATCCAATAATTGCAGGAGAAAAAATAAAAACCTATTTACATCTACTGAATGCACTTTTTTTTTTTAAGTGAAGTTTTGCTAGTCAGTATCATTCTGGAGGGAAAGGAGGTATTGAAAGAGAAGGGATTTAAATGTGGACAGAGATGGAGCATTACGGATATTACAGGGTAGTGAATTCCACAAGGAAGTAGCACAGGAAATGAAGGAGTGGTCAAATGATGTACTCTTATGGGAAGAAGTATACAGGTCAGAGGAGTGAGATCTTGTAGTGCGGGAGGAGACCGAGGATCTGAACTGGAAGATGTTATAGATGTAGGAGGGATTCCGAGAATTGATGGTTTGATAGAGGAAGGAGGCTAGGAAGTAATTTATGCGGGATGAAGGATAAAGCCATTTTGACTCTGTATATAGATGTGATGTGTGGGAGGCTTTTGGAACCCTAAAGATAAACCTAACGAAACAGTTCATTAGTCTCCTTAGTTTACTCTCGAGTTCCGCCGTCAAGCCACCATATGCAACACAGCTGTAGTCAAAATGGGGTAGGATGAGAGAAGAAACCAAGAGTTGACGAGTAGGTTTCGAAGGGAGTCCTGGGAAGAATGGAATAGTTTAAGGATTGATATAACCCGTCTAGAAATTTGGGAGATATGAGGTTTCCATGAAAGGGTTTGGTCAAAGGTAATACCAAGGTTTTTGACTGTGGGGTGGAATTGAATAGGTTGGGAGTTCGTAGTAGTGTATTATCAATTAAACAGTAGGCAGTGGGTACATATACTTAGATATGTACCAGTGCAAATGCAATCAGTACCAGTCTTGCCAACTATCCCCAGCACCTAGCATTGAAAACTTTCTTTCTAATATATACACATATGCACACACATGCATACAGTAGATTCTATTTTTTATGATACATAAAAACGATATATCGTAACGTACGTTTCGATACGACAAACATTTGACAGAAACAAATATGGGACTAACAAAGAAAAATATCGATATTTTTTTTATGTATAGCCTATCGATACCCATCTTTAATGGTTTCTATTAATCAAAGGAGGGGGCATAGCTCTGACCTAACATACTTGTAAAAAAGTTCGTTACCCTTCCTGATGAACCGAAGATTGTAAGATTGAATTTGGTCAGTGACAGGGTGGAATTAACTCCCTACCCCCACCCTCATGGCGTGGAAAACCCCTTGTTGCTGAAACGGCTCGGGAGGGAATATGCAAAAAAAGAAGTTTCTATCCATAATTCAATGTTAAAATCTCTGACTCCGCAGTCAGAGATGTTATGACTCTTCAGTTGGTGAGGAGTTAGACTCTTAACTTTCGGTTCGAGATTTTAATCTAGCTGGTTCAGATAATTACTTACTATGAAGGAGAAGAAAATGAACTTTTTTCTGGGACAACTTGTCCCCTAAGAATAACATATGATTACAGTACTTAAGACAATCGTCTGGCTATGATAATTTATTATAATAAATGATAATAAAAAGTGATTAATAATTAAATCATGAGTTCATAATAAATGAAAAATCTTGTAAAAGGATACATCTTATGCATATTATTATAATGTATATTACATAAATATTCATATTTTATATTAGATTGAAAATTAAGGATGTAAAGAAATAAATGATATTTAAAGGAAGTAAGAGTGGAGCTTTTTCGAATTGAGATGTGCAATGAATTCCATAAAGAGGAAGGATAATTAAGGATTTTTCGAAGGTTACAGTTCGATGCGCAGGAGTGTGCAGGTTGATGGGTTGGGTTCTAGTATTTAGGAGGTGAATGGAGGAGCGCAGAGTAAGGAGGTCATGAATATAGGTGGGTTTTTTTGTTTTCTGGGATTGAAATATGAGTGCACCTAGGATGTATTGACGTCGGAAGCTGGGGTAAAACCACCCAATTTCAGAATATCTGTGAGCTATGTGAGAATGTCTGGAGATTTCGAAAATAAATCTGATAAAACAGTTCATTACTCTTTTACATTAAGTTGTATTAATCTAATATCGTCTCTAGGGTCAAGAGAATCCTCCTAGGGCAGACCTATTCTCTATAAAGTGGCCAATCTGAAGAAAAATGTGATGGTTGAGTTCAATTCTGATCCAATGACCTCCTTTTACACCAAGAAAGAATACAACCTTACCAAGTATTAAACCCCAAAACCTTTTATGGGTTGTTGTGGATAGATTGTAATTTAATTTTTTTTAATTTAAGAACTATACTAATTATTTAAATTTTAGAAATTTATAAACTTACAATTTACTGCTCAAGACGTCAGTGGTCGTCACACTCCTGTATCCTGGTAAAAAGACGCCATTAAAAGCTGATCTTTCTACAAATGTATGAACCGTATCTCCAAACTGTATAATTATTGATTTAAATAATAAATTAGTGTAACAATTTTATATATTGCTATTAATAAAAATAATAAATGAAGGGTGCTAGGCTAGAAGGGGGAATGTCCGGTAACCATAGTTCTAAGCAAATCGCAAAAGTAAATTACAAAGTTTATGTTCTCTCTCGTTGGGAACGGGTTCTTAAACCCCAAAACATGTGACAATCATCTTTCTAGCCTTCATGAGACCACCTTAAGTGATAGTTAAGGGTCAAGCTAACAGGTGGCGATGAAATCTTTGTTTCGATTTTTTTTGGACATTCCCCGTTCTAGCCTAACACACTTCAATTGTAATTTGATTAATGAAAATATTTTACCGTTTTAATTGTTGCCATTCGTACTTTTCCGTTTTCGTCGCTTTCTTCCCAAATATCTTTCACGACTACAGCACCTCTTTCCTTAGATTTCTGTAAAATAAAAATAAAATAATATTGTAATAAAGAATAAATATTTTAAATTTATATTAATATTAATACAGAAACTAATTATTATAAAGTTACTTGAAGAATGCTCTCTATGTCTTCAACCGTGAAAGCTACGTCTTTTACACCATCGCCATGTTTAGCGATGTGTGCTGACATTTCTGTTTCTGTTGGCTCATAAGGTGATGCGAAGACGAACTTTATCTGAGAAAACAGAAAAAAATAAGAATAAATAATAAAAATGAACGTTTTTAGTTGTTATTTATCTCCTATGAAACATTTTGAGATAACCTTCTCAACGTTTCATTTAGGTAAAGATTTATTTATTTATTTATTTATTTTTATTAGATTGCCTCGACCTGTTAAATTAAAAACATTTGTTAATTTAATTAATAATTTACCTTGTTTTGCTGAACGACATGCGCTGCATAAGTTCTGAAACCAGTTTCCAATCCCTTGTACGCTATTTCTTCGAATCCCAACCTTGTACAGTAGTAGCTGCTCGCCTGTTATCAATATATTAGTTCCATAAACTGTTTACATGTATATTTAATTAACTTATATAATTCGATGTATACCTGTTTAGCATTTCCGACCCAAAATACGATATGGTCAAAACATTCAAATCTTCCTGCTTCAGGCTAAAACATAAATTATATTTTTAAAACATGAATTAGTCAAAATTTCATCCGGATTACATTCCTCAAAACGATACACTAAGAATAAAATTTGTTGTAGATTATGGACTAGCGTGAACATATTCTGCATGTTATTTTGTTTTTTTGAACTTGACGTTCTTGTCTACTTCAACTAGAGAAGAAGGAAGGAAGGAATATCCAATAGGTTACCAACCTTTTCTAGACAGGGTTGGACGTTTTCCAAGAAATAAATTTTTACTAATGTAAATAAATAGGTGTGATTCAAACCCACGACAGCTCGCTTCAACACCCTGGACCACCGAGGCCCCTACATGTTATTTTTCTTTATTATAATCTAGTGTAAAATATTAGTAATGTAATGCCCAACAATTTCGACTGATACAGCAGTAGTTAAAAATATCAATGGTTAACAACGGTCAGTAAGGTTAACAAAATATTTTAAAAAATAAAAATAAGCAGTAGACTTTCATATTATTCTTAAAATAGTTGTTTTGTTTTTTCTAGAACTATAAAACTTTTCTTTTTCAATTTAAATTTGTATTATTGTAGATATTTTTTCATTTTTGTAAATCAAATTTCATTTGGAATACTTCTCTCAAAATGATGCATTTCGAATAAATTTTCTAAATTAATATGGAAAAGAGTAAGAGTTATAAAGCTCTCAAAGAGGACTGCGCTAAGTTTTCAAACCATAAAATATATGAGTAATCTTGTTTTTCTTGGACGTCTGCCAGTATAGTGTCATACAATATACTGCGACAGTTGTTTATTTAAATTTTCTGTGAGCAGTGTGTTTTTTTTTTTTATTTCATAATTATAAAACGTATAAAAACATTTTGATCCAAAAATAAACAGATATGTTTTGAAATTGGTGCTTACGTCACCGTGTCCTCCCCTCATTAGTCATTTGTTTTTTCAAAGTTGAAATCAAATAATATCAACATGCTTGTTGATTTCTTGCGCAATATCTTTATTACAATTTATAATATTAACTATATATTGTTAAAATTGTATTACCGACAATATTAACCAATGATATAGATAGAAATATGGTTGGCAATAATATCCAGTATACAGCTAGACTATTATTACTAATATACGAGTATATAGAAAGTTTATAGTATAAGTATATAGAAAGTTTTCAAATCCTCTGAAGTGATTCAGTATTTGGCCTCTGGCATTCTAGAATAGGTCTAGTAGGAACATATTGGATATTACTGCCAATTATATTTTTTAATCTCTTTACATATATACAGGGTGAGTACCTCTTAGTATAAAAAAAAAAAATTGGGTGAAACTACTTCAGGATGTCGAATAGTGTTGGAAAATCATAGATTTCCAAACAGATTGAATGATGACAATTACTAGGCTTTGTTACAAAATATCCCACTACAACTTCATCACGATATTCCACCTCAATTTCGGCAAAATATGATTTTCCAATACTATGGTGCTCCTCCACATTATTCGACAGCAGTACAAAAATGAATAAACCAACGATACTATACATGGAAATGTAGAAAAGCTTTTCCCTGTAAAAACACTCATCTGTTCATAAAATTCACCTCAAAAAGTGGTATTCTTCAATATCATCTGCAGTCAGATGCCAACGGCAAAATTGAGGTCTATGTTCATTTACATTGGTTTTTAAATCTTTCATTGAAAATATATCCTAAATAATAATAATAAATAAATAAATGTGATAACATAAAATCCTTTGATCCGGTGTCACTTTATTGACAGGTTTCGTTTATTTTGTAATACACAATAACGTTTTTCTTCGCTTTTTATTCCAATAAACATTCAAGGAGATTAACGTTATTTTTCATTCATTTGCTTTATTCATTTACTACATGTTTTTTATTCCTTAATGATATTCTCAAAAGTAGATAGGATGACCAGTGAGAATATCACATGTTTGGAGCAAATACAAGCTCCGAAACATGTAGTAAATGAATTAAGCGAGTTATATAATATTATGTATGTTTAAAATACATATTACCATTAAGCGATTATCATAATGTCTTATTTACACAAGTAGCTGATTTGTATGAAAAATTAAAATACCATGTTTTTTAGGTTTTAAAAGTAAATATCTCCATGAAATCGGTACGGAATCGTTAATTTAATCATACCATATGAAAGCTGGTTGAATTAGCAAGTTTTTGTGAGATTCGGTGTTTTGTGGATAGATGTTCGACAAAACGGTGAGCGTTGAAGTATTATAAGACATTGTAACTTCCCTAAATAAGGCGAAGATCAAGCTGTTCTTTACGTCCCAAGTTTGTAAAGTTCAAGGCTACATGTAGGTACTGGGCTCTTATAGAAAATTTAATGCTAAATCCGAAAATGTGGAAAAAATAAAATAGAAAAATGTTTTAACAAAGTGGATATTACAGCTTTTATGGCAAAAAATGTGGTTTCCTAAAAAAAGTTTTTGAAATATCGTATATCTGCAACGGATTGGAATAGAAACGTAAGGTCTGCGGCATTTTTGATCTAGTTTCATCCATTTTTTTTTTTTTTTTTTTTTTTTTTTTTTTTTTTTTTTTTTTTTTTTTTTTTTTTTTTTTTTTTTTTTTTTTTTTTTTTTTTTTTTTTTACATTAAGGGGTACCCATCCTGCATACATGAAAATTTATTGAAATATTATAATACTATTGAATTAATATCTTAATGCAAGTATTTTTACGCATATATATTGGGGTCGTCCGAATATTAATGCAGGTTTGCCAAATTAAAACTTTGGCCAAATTTAAACTTTTTTATAATAAAAACATTAAATTAATGATTATAAACATTTTTAACAATAAAAATACGCTCCATTTCACTGAACACATTTCTGTTAACGTGTTGGCTCTTCTTAATAGAATTTAGGAACCTTATTATTAACCATTTCTGATTTTTATCGACTTTAATCAATAGTTTTTTTATCGTGGTGTATGTGGTAGGCTAGAGGTCTGGAGATGAGGACAGCTGTGGGAGATATTTAAAATTAAGTTCCAACAACTTCATGACGATAATTTTTTTTGTGACCGTTCTGTGCTTGAGGTGGTCATTCTATGGTGAGATGGTACCGTTCTTATCTAGTTACCGTGGTTCTTATGAGGTCAGTGTCGTTCGATTTGCCAACTGTGGTTTTCAAACAGTTCTGGAATTTTCATCCACCAAAGCTCACAGAATATTGTCATCCGTGAAATAGAGCGTCCCACACACCGAAGCGAAAATAATCACAGGTCGAATTCACGGCAGAAAATTTCGCTCCCTTCTAATTATGGTGCTCAGATTGAGGCGAATTTTTTTCGCCATTTCGTGCAATGATTTTTTTCCACCTTTATTCGCTGCTGCTAAAACGTTTGTGGCGGAAAAAATCTTTAACAAAGAGCGGAAATTGGGGGGACGCTTGTCTAGGACGCCTGCCACAAACCTTGTCATTTAAACGGATTTCTTTTTTGAGCCCTGTTCCGGCAGTCAAAATAAATGTTTTTCACTGTTTAAACTCTAAAAAGAAATTATTCGATCATAAAGTGTAATGTTGTGAATAAAGACTGAATTATTTTCACGTAGTGAAATGCTGGACAAGTAACAAATATTTTTGTTTTGGGGATGGTGAATAAGTATTGACATCAATTCCAAAGAATATTCCGTCGAATTTAAGCTATTAAAGATATATTGAGTGTCAATAAAAAGAAAATATGAAAGCTTGTATTATTTTCTGGACAAATCAATGTAAGCTTCCTTTTAATAATTTTTTTTTTGAATATTATTATTATTAACTATTATATATAAAATCATGGATTGTTGTGGATCTTTATCTTAATACAGCCTTAATTTTAAACTAAATATATAATATTAAAATGATATGATGTTACCTTTTCTCCTTTATCAGTATAAGTAGTCTGAAACAAAAGTAATAAGGAATTAATTAATTATATTATTTTTAAAAAAAATTATATATTATACAGAATCTATAAATGTAACTAATGAGAGTTTGTCACGTTTCACAACTGGCTGCTGTTAGATCACCTGATGTTTAATATAATACTGTAATAAGGTAAGTGTAAGTGTAAGTGTTTTAGAATTTTTTTTTTTTTCAATCAAGAATTTTCCTAGTTGATTGAAGGAGATTTACATTTTTCCTCAACATCAAATTTGCACTATTAGTTTGACATTTGTAAATCTACGAAATTCAGTTCATCTTAAAATACTTCAATATGGTTTTTACAACCGTGACTGCTCCTAAAAACATTGAACTTTTTACCAAGCCCTTTAGGAACAAACATTAAGAATTCGCCATTTTCTATTACCAACATGGTGGTTTCTATGGTAACCTAAACAAGCAGAATTTCTATTGACTGCCTCCATATGGAATCATCTACATTTATTTATGTTTAAAGCTGATCCAAAGCCTAGCTGTCTAATTATAACAATTTAATTATTCAAATGGCCACTGCACCTTACATTTAGATAATGCAATTAAAATATATAAAAGAGGTACAGCCATTCCAAACAAAAATAATTATTTTGTAAAAATACGCATTTTATTTTCTACCCTGTGTATTTAAATTTTCGATCTGGCTTTTCATTTCCGGAATGAATGCTTTTAATTTATTTTATTTTTCTCTGGATAAAAAGATGTATTAAATATTTTTAAAAATGTCTGCAAACAAAAATGACGCCATATTTCCTATTCCTTTATTTTTTTCCCTGAATCAGACTCTGAGTTATGATCTTATTGGAGTAAAAAACAAAACATATGAATAAATATTGTTTTTATAATATCTGTGGGCTAGTTAAGTTGAAAAGTTAGTGTTAAAAATTTACTTTTACATTCTGTAAAAGTAGTATCCGGAATGAAATATAGAAACAAATATAGAGGGAGAAAACAGCATAATGTAGTGTACAATGTAGTCGCCCATGGAGCCGATTATTGAAAATATTTTAATTTTTAAAAAACTGCATTTTTGTAAATATGGAATGGTTGACTTGGTTTTTCACCAGTGTATATATTTTGGCGAAGATTCAACCTAAAACTATCATACCAAACAGTTCTTTTAGATTGAGAAACAAAGATAACTTCTGACTTATTATTGGTTGGATTAAATTTTGCCCTCGTCTTCTAATCCCGAAAGACTTTTTTTTTATAACTGTTCATCTAGATTGAATTACCCGCTACATTGATGGTTTCATGAAAAAAATGTTACTAAGATTATAACACCTTATTATAACAACACATTGATCAGTTGTGGTTTGTCCAATTTATGGGTATTCGTTGGATTAAGTTTTGCCAACATTTATCTAACTTCGAAACACGTTAATTTTTAGTTGTAATTCTCTTAATTAAATTAACTGTAATATATTTACTGTCACAGATTCATAAACGCATTTTACAAGATTACATACGTTTGTCAGTACTGATATATTAAAGTGATTGGTATTCGTTTAATTAAATTTTTCACACATTTCTCAACACCGAAAGATTTTTTTTTATAACTGTTATTCGTGATAAAATTAATCGCTACATATGTATTTTTGCTGATTCATATAATAACGGTCACTCAGTTTATAATACATAATAAGTCAGTTATGAATTGTCAAGGTATCGGTATTCCTTGGATTAAATTTTGCGAACATCTAACACTGAAAGAAATTTATTTTAATAACTGTTCTTCGTGGTGGAATTTCCCGCTACTGTAATCTGTGTCGTCGCTGATTCATATAGTAACTGTTACGCAGTTTATAAAAACAATAATTAGATCAGTGCCAATTCTAAGTTATCGGTATTCGCTAAATTAAACTTTGCGCACATCCTCAAACTTCGAAAACGTTTCTTATTGAACAATTCCTCGCTGTTCAACTAACCGCTACTTAGATATTGTGAGTTTCATAAAATAACGGTTATTTTATAAGACCCCTATTTAGACTATAACTGATTTATTCAAGTCAATGGGTGATATTTGGATTAAATGTTGTACACATCCCCTAACCCAGAAAGAAACCTATTTTTCAGTGCTGCGTTCCTCGTAACTAAACACACCGCTACATAGTTACTGACACTGTTTCATAGAATAACAATTTTGCTCTTTAGAAGAACCCTATTTAGATCATTTCTGATTTTTCAAAGTTACTGGTATTCGTTTGATAAATTTTGACCACATCTCTTTACCCCAAAAGACATTTTTTTTTTCTCATTTCTAAACTGCTTATTTTCGCAGTTCAATGAAATAACGGTTACGCCGTTTAAAACAACAATATTTATACTTAAGAATATGGGCAGAAAATTGTATCAGATAAATTTTTGGCCTGAGTTAACTCTATAACTTGAGGGATAAAATCGTATTTTATTGGTATCTACTTACCATTTCGATTATCACTGACGGAAGTTTTACATAAAATAATTCGATTGCGTAACTGTGCTAATATATATACATATGTATCAGTCGCTTCAAACGATTCCTATTGGCTGGAACCGGGGGCTGGTAGATGGGCTTGTCCTGGAATGTGGAACCCAAGAACTGGGTAAACAACATCAACCTGATTTTACATTATACCGTGGCGTGATCGCTGTTTCGTTCTTCTTTTTTTTTTTTTATATAACGTCAACTGATATTTAAATATAGAACTAGTT
Organism: Euschistus heros; assembly: GCA_003667255.2. Lineage (NCBI taxonomy): Eukaryota > Metazoa > Arthropoda > Insecta > Hemiptera > Pentatomidae > Euschistus > Euschistus heros. Next base: position 1,311,318 of record RCWM02000082.1, read on the forward strand.
AATGCTATTCATGTCTCTTTGGGATCTTTCCATTTGAATCAATTTAAAAATGGCACATGCAAGAAAAGTTTCCTACTGCTGGCCGATTTCTAAATTTATCTAAAAAATATGTACGTTTTAGCCATATCTTCCTTAAACATATTGATGCAACTTTGTATAAAATTATTTTTTAAAAAAACATAATAATAAATAAATTAAATATATGGTAAAAAAAACAATAACATTCGTTTTTAACAATTTTTTATTTATTTCCTATATTTATTGAAATTTGCAACTGTATCAAAAAAAAAAAAAAAAAAAATACTTCTTATAAATGTTATTACAACGTTCATGATAACTTTTCAAATGCTTGAGATGCAACTACCCATAAGTATCACTTCAATAAACGTTCTTTATGAGAACTCAGGACCTCCTCATATCTTCTTTTCTTCTCTCATATTCTTCTTTTCAGACCCCTCGGAGTGTGAGAGACTAGTGGATTTTAATGGTTATACAGTTTATGAAAGGATAACCTATGAAAGGATAGGTATCTGGTTTGGGATAAATCTGGAACATAAGGAATATTAAGATCTTAATGGATTAGTTTATTCGTGACAGAGTAAAGAGCATTAAGATATTTCGAAGGATTTTGGATTGCGATGATTGAATAAGAGATGAATTGGATGGTTTAGTGGAGCCCCAAAGCCCAATTCCGTATGTCCAAATAAGTCTGCTTACTGTCATGTTTATGAATCTTTGAACGTTTGTCTAGTAAATGTTGAAGAAGTCTAAAACGAAGAGAAGTTTCTTGTATTTTTAGACTTGTAGGTGGATTTAAAGTTAAACATTTTTCAGTTGGAGTTATAGATAGCAGATCTGTTCAACAGAAATAAGTGGAACCTTAAACAACTTGAAAAAACAACAACAGATTTTGTACAAATATTTCACAAATTCACAAACATTCGATAGGATGAAATAGTCCCCTTATGTTAAAGAGACGCGTTTTACTATAAATAAAGGTCTAAGACTCTTACTCTCACTACTACAAAGATCCTTCTTGTAACTAAGGCAACGCCTGAGATCAGTTTCAAGATGTTTCATCTAGAATCATTGATTGAAGTTCCACTTAGTGACATTATATATATATATATATATATATATATATATATATATATATATATATATATATATATATATATATATATTTATCCACACCTGTCAAAAATACGAACTTACTATCGGCGGAATGTATGACACGACACGAGAAAAATATGTAAAGTGACATTTCTGGCAGGAGTCGGATCGATACACAGCAGTAACTCTTCCTTGGTATTCATTTACTTGGTAATATAACGAAAGTAGATCTCTCATCCACCTTCTTCTCAGTCTCCTTTTCTTTTTTTTCGTTCCCAGGTAAACCGGTAGTGGCTATTGAATCTTATAGTGGGTTGCTCTCTCTTTGTAAATTTTGGAGGAATCGTTTGTAGCGTCTGTGTGTATTTACTAACTGTTGCTATACGTCTCAATTTTTCAGAGTGCATAAAAGGCACTCATGCAAAAACTGCAAACTTTTCAATCGAAAACTCTTAGACTTATGACACAAGCTCTTTGGTACGTTGTCAACACAACTTTCCATACTGATATGATAACATGAATAATTGTTTTGTTTTTTTTAATCATCTATTCATTGAAATTTACCTTTGGACAAAAAAAAATCCTGATTATGATAATGAGGATAATAATTATCATAAAATTTCAGTGGCTTGTATAGGAAATACCTATCTGTAGCATATCTCAGAAAGTTCTTTATTAGAAGGTCCCGAGATCATCTTCAGTGATGATATCGAAACACGACTCTCCTGAAATCGGCAAACCTGCACATTTGCTATCGATTTTAGTTCTTCACATTGAGATTCACATTCAACGATAAGTCTTTCTTCCTATTTAAAATAATGGATGTACTTACCTACAGATAATACTTAATAATATTAAAATAGTAATACTGAATTGTATTTATTTTAAGAAAAATCTATACTTTTGGATTGCCCGGAAATTAATGCAGGATTTCAAGTTTAAACCAAAACCTGATATTATTATTAAAGAGATTATTTATCTTTTTACCACAACCAAAACCTGCATATACATTACTTTTACTCCACGTCGTAGTTTTGGCCCAAAAGTCCTATTAAATAAGATCCCATTACCCAGATCTGATACAGTGTGATATCTTGGTTTCATCTTACAAGAAGGCGTTTTGACTCGTAACTCACAGGTTTGAATGCCGATTTTTGTGTGGGTAGTAGGGACCTATAATAGTGCAAAACTAGAGTCCTACCCTCCAATGAGCATTGGGAGCTGAGAAAAAAAAAATGAAAATCACGTCGTTTTTTTTTCTCAGTTCTCAGTCAAGATAGAGAAATAATTTTTTCACGTAAAATTGTAGTTGTGTATACTATCTCTTTACCACAACCAAAACCCGTTGTCTGGAAATTAGTGCAGGATTTCATGTTTAAGCCAAAACCTGATATTATTATTAAAGAGATTATTTTTCAGGTTTGGTATATTATAAGTCAAAATGTCTTTTGCTAATGGGATCTTATTTAATAAGACTTTCGGGCCGAAACTACGACGTAGAGTAAAAGTAATGTATCAAGTTTTTGTTGTGGTAAAGAGATAACTAATCTCTTTAATGATGATATCAGGGTTTGGTTTAAACATGAAATCCTGCATTAATTTCCCGACAACCAAATACTATATTAAAGGACAAGCCATTTTTCGTTTGTATCATTTACTACAAATACTGCTAAACCAACTTGTACCAAATTATAACTACAACTTCTGCATCATTCAAAGAAGGTTAAGCAACAGCAAAATTTATTGATTTTCAATTTAATTTTTATTAAAAAAGAGATAAATATGTAATGCGACAAATGAATCCCAATGAAACTCGACCGATTTATATCTAATAATGTAGTAAATGTTCTCTGTACACCTGGATTACCCAAACTTATTTAATTAAAATTAATAATTTAGGTGAACTTCAACCTCCTAATATGTACAATGGTACCAGGTTAAAAATTACAGCTATGTGTGGAAATATTATTGAAGCCACGATTCTCTCTGGAACACCGACTGGAGAAATTATTCCTAGAATCTCAATGATTCCTACTAATCTACCATTTCAATTCAAAGGATTAAATTTTTCAATTAATGTTTCTTTTTCTGTTACAATTTACATATCACAAGGCTAGGCTCACAAAAACGTTGAAGTGGATCTTCGGACTCACTGTTTCTTTCACGGTCCATAATATGCATGGCTTTCCAGAATTGGAAATCCCAACAATCATATCATTCTCATGATATGGGTTGTCAAAAATTAAAATGTAGCTTATTCGCTCGTCTTATTTATATTTTCTTTTATACTTCCTACACTCCATGATTTTTATTGAAAAAATAAAACTTCGATTTTTAGTTCAAATGATCTAACAATAAGTCCTTCATTTATGAGAGCGGGTGAAGCGAGTACCTATCCATAGATTCATGGGTCCTAAAACCTGAGCTCAATTTAATTATCTAGGTAGCTGGGAGAGTGATGCAGGAACGACGGGCATCTTTAAAAACTACCGTGGGATAACAGTAACCAGTAGCCTGAGTAGATTATATGAAAGAGTCATCAAACCGAGTCTGGAAGAAGAATGTGCGCATATTATTCCCGAAGAACAAGCTGGAAGTTGGGTTCAGTACTTAGGTAAGGCTGTTCTGTTTCTGAGCCAACGGTTGTGAATGGAGGTGATTTGGCCTGAATTCACGCTCAACCGCCAGGTTTTTTCCCCAATTAGGGAATCAACTTTTTAAGAGGCTGGGTGTGCCCCAGGAGGGTCCTCCAACCTTGAATTCAATCCACGGCTGAAATAACAGATTATAAATTTTCTGCTGTCAGTCGGACTCGAACTCGGGCCCGGGAGCATGATAGTCAAGCGCCTTGCCCGCTGAGCTACCGCGCCTCCAACAAACAACTAAAATAAGAATTCCTATTAACATATAAGATAATAGTCAACTGTTTGGACAAATTAATATTAATATGATAATTTGATGAACATAAAAACAAACTAATCTGAAATATGGCTAGCATATTCAAATTATCAGACCTGGCTAAGTATCACAGTGTTTAAGAGGGGTGAAAAAAAAAAAAAAAAAAAAAAGTGCTGGATAAAAATTCATACAAACATTATTGATGTGTTTTTTTTACGGTGATTAAAGAACGTTGATATATTCAGGGATCAATTTTTAACCAAAAGCTTTCAATTAATGAATTTATGGAATTAGATTTAAATTTTTCTGGGAATGAAAAAGTCACTGAATGCATACTAACGTTCATTCGTTGTGAAGTCTTCATGTTGAAATATGCTTTAATAATTTCATAGAATTATATAGAAACGGCTGCAAAGTACATATTTATAATATATGAATTAAACAGTTTTTCATTGATAAAGATTATTTTATTGTCTTATCAGACATTTTGTCTTAATGGTTCAAGATCAAAATATTTTCATTCTATTACCTTTTAGAGGACTCATAATTTTTTTCTAACTAAAATTGTCCTTAAATTAAAGAAGAAAGTTACATGAAAAAAAGAGGTGGTTAATCTTGTTTTGTTTTTTTTGATGATTATATAATTTGTTTGGTCTTTCAAAGTACCCTTTCAATTATAAGGATCAATGCGCAGGCTTGAGTCCTTCCATGAAGCTCCTTGTCCTTGATTATTCATTGCTCTATGGAAGTTCTTTGTTATGAATTTGTATTTTTAAGTTACAAATTTTCTGTTTCCATAATGCAACGTAGTTGTCTGTTATTTTGACTTTCGTAAATTATGTTCCGATAAATTTGTTTTTGACAATTAATCAAGTTGAAAACCTTATAATGTCTAAAGTTGGTACATTGTGCAGTTTAGTTTTAAGTTTTGTAGGAATAGGCTTAGGTATATCTGCAAGTATTGCATTTTATTTTTATGGAAATAGTATGGCAGTATTTTGGGCTTTTACATCTGGTAAGGAATTTATTTATTTTTAGTGTAATTTAAGTTTATATTTACTATATTCACCTACAAGCATTATATTTGATTTTTGACAACATATTGTTCACACTTCTTAATAATTTACTATCCATTAATTATAAATTTTAAGTTTTATTAATTTTTTATTTAGTTTTATTTGATATTTTTGTTCTCTACTTTTCATGGCCATCATTTTTATCATATGTGATATTTTTTATCTTTCATTATATCATACTTATTCAAATTTCTTAAGAAGTGATCATTTCTTAAAACCATTGAAATATACTCTTATGCCTTCTTCAAGTCGGAGTATTTTCCCAGTACATTTTTATTAATTTTTCAATATTGTTTTTGATGATTATTAAAAAGCGACCAAATTAGGTACTAGATTCATTGGCTTATAAGTGAATGGAATCATCCCTATTTACTTGATTGTGTTACTTGAGAACCAGAAAGATATATCCATTTGTTGGAAAATATGGATGGAATAATGTCTCATCATTAGTCATGTAAATATATTTTCAGTAAAATACCCTTTCAAAGCTCCATATTTGTCCATGTCATGTTTGCTCATCAATTCAAGTTACAATGTGAAATCAATATTTTAATCTCCTTAGTACCTCTTTAGTTTTCGAGGTATTAATGGCAAAATTGAAACATAAGAAAAAATTGTCGATGGATGAATAGTTATCTGATCCGAAAATTATGCTACATTATAGTAAGGTGTATTTGCAATTTGTCTTTTCTGCTATTATATAATTGTAAATATGCTGATATTGATATTTCCTTTGGTTCTAGCCTGTGTTGCCCTTATGTATTTCCATCTCCATTATTTGCACTTCAAAGACAAACTAGAAGAATGGCACAGTGTGGAAACAATGTCTGCTATTAAAGCCCTTGCTTTTGTGATGCTGGTTGCAGTTCTTGGGATACTTGCTTTTTATATATTTAGGATCTTCTTTGAACATTTAAGTAAGTTACAGTTGGTCAGTAATATTTGTCAAATCTTGAATTCTCTATTTCTTTAAGAATTTCCTTAATAAATATTGTAATAATAATTATTATATATGAAATTACATTAGAAATTTATTACAACCTTAATCTGACTTTCTCAGTTAGGCTAGGATACGTAAGTAGCCTATAGGATTGGCCCATTCTTCCAGTTCTATTTGGAATAATTTTAGATGTTCAACCCTAGTAAACAAAAAAATCATAGATTAAAAAAAAAAAACATAGTTAAAACAGATGATTTTTAGAGTTCACTTGTTTTTAAAGGAAAACTATATTTTTTTTTAGGAAATAGTTTAATAAGTTTTAATTTATTGGTAATGCTTCTAGTTTGAAAGTGTAGTGCAGGATAATTTATAATTATTAGTGTAATCTGAAGTCACAATCATTTTTTTTAAATTGAGATTGGCAAATGGTTGCATTTGCGCACTTTTGTCAGTTGTAGTAGAAAATATACTACATAAAATTAAAAAAAAAAAAAGAATTAAAAAAATACTCCTAGATTAATAGTTGATCAGTCAGTTCTACCAACTGCAGGCGGTATTTCTGTAGTGAACTAGTTTCTTAAAATTTGTTTGGGATACATTAGTCTCATACAATGGTTCAGGGTATAACAATTATTCAAGAAACTGTAATACTTTTTTAAATGCTAAACTCGATGTAAATTTTTTTCAGTTTAAATCCAATACCTAACTTTTGTTCAAATGGCCAAATAAATATTTCCAATATTTAGTCTGTTACCATTCAAAATAAAATAAACAGTTGAACATGGGGCTTGTTGGAGAAATTTTTAAATTGATTCTGGTCTTGCATTTTTATATCAATATAATTATTCAAAACTATCATTCAAATGCTGTTTTGAATTTTTATCTGTAAAATTGAAAATAAATGTATAATGTTTGAAACTAGTTTTCAAATAAACTAAACATCATTCAAATGCTTTAATTAAAAATATATAATTTGTTATTATTATAAGTATATATAACTATAAATGTTTTATTAACTGTTACAGCTGTATACCCGATTAAGGATTCCTTAATTATTACATCAGTTTGGACCTTCATGACTGCAAAATGGATTTTCCTTTTGTTCAGAACTAGTTATAAATATGGAAAAGTCTTGCAGGCTCTCAACAGGCCTTTGCTTTCATCTAGCTGAGCACTCGCTGACTGTTAATTGTAAATCTCCTTTTATATAAGTAGTGTGATATTACTTTGACTGTTTTGAATCTCAAATGTGATCAATGAAGACATTTTTATTTTATTTATGCTATAAAATGCCATTATTTTATTAAATTTAAATTGTATCATATTGTAGCTCAAATATAAGTATTGTTTCAAAACATATACTTTAAATATTGTACGTGCATATTTACATAAACTGTTATATAAATGTATAATTATATGATAAATATTAATGTGTAATATAGCCTTTTTTATATTATAGATGTTTTGTATATAAAGAAAATTATAATTTTGTACATCTTAATAAAACTTGTTTTTACAGGTTATTTTAGTTGATTATCTTGAATATTTCTTCTAACCAAAAGAACATGTTTATTTTTTAAGATAATAGCATTATAATCTCCTTTCATAATTGTTTGGTGGTTGCGGAATTGGAAACAATTTTACCGTAGTCAGCATTAACTTGCATTCTCATTGTTTGTTTCTTTAAATATAAATAACTTTGATTTCTAAAGGTTAAAAATAGCTAAGGGTATTCCATTAGAATAAATTAATAAGCAATGAACATGATTTTTTGATGTGTGCTAATAAAATTTTTTTATTTTATTTTGTTATTAAAATTCCAAAAATATCTCTTTAAAGAAACTGAAATGTGTCTAATCTATCGATTGAAGTATTTTGTAAAACTTACAAAAATATCTTATCTTCTTTTTTATTTTGACTGTGAGACCTTTAACTTCCCTATCTTCGCTCTTACTCACGGTCACCTTGAACGGGTATAATTTATTTAAATGGCAACCTCTTCTTGTGACAATTTGTATATTCAACCATTTGTAGTCATACAGATAAAATAAGCTTTAGTTCGTATTTTTTATTTTATTTTTTTAGCATAATAAATAGAAAAAACCTTTAACTTATACCTACCTACGTGTTGCTCAAAAAATTTAATTAAATGTAATGGCAGCATGGTATTTTTAGGCAACCTGGCGGCAATGTTTTACACTACCAACTATCATCTAAATCAGATTTTGGTCTGTTAATGGAAAAATGTGGATAAAAACTACAGATTTTATACAATGTAAATACAAATATACTTTGAAGATATTAGGGAGAACTATAAAAAAATATACCATGTGAAGTCAAGAAGTTTCTTCTCTTTTAAAATTGTTTAAAACCATTAAAAAATATAAAATCTGAGAAATTAAGATTTTACACTCTAAAAACTTACATGGAATAGATACAGAACCTTAAAAAAATAATAAACACAATAGATAAAATTGAGACATTAAAAGCTATAGAAAAGTATTTAATAGATATATTCGATTTTCAGGTCATTTCATTCCATTACATAATAAAAACGATTTAATAACCGTTAATATCTTTTGTTTAACAAGTTCCGAAACTTGAAAGTTAAAAAGGTTTTTTTCGTATTATGTCAGTCAATTTTTCATAGGACAGTCTGTTTAAAGAAGGAAAACTACACTGAGCATTTAATCTGCTATCAATGTTGATAGCATGTTAATTATTTAATATATAATAGTTCAAGCTGAGTCATTAATTTCTGTGATATTGTTTGGCAATGATCCTTATAAAATCAAAAATCTAGTAGTGGTTACAAGCACATTAATAAAATTCACTCTACAACAATGAGGCTGCTAATTTTTTTGTTAAGGATGTGTCTTTTGTAGGGGAGTCTCGTTTTTCTTTGTAACGTTTTTTTCACATTTTGATAAACTAGCAGAATCGGAACTAGGGCGGAGTAGTGGGGGGGGGGTTAGTTAGGAGCCCACGGGTAGCAAAATTTGATGTTTAAAAAAAAAAAAAAAAAAATGATGTTATTAAAAACGTTTTCAAAATAATGATATCACAAACAATATTATTTAATTGAATTTGATTTTTTTTCCCTATAATTTGTAAACTTTATTGTACTGTATTACGGGGGAAAGAGGAGGGAGGGGGAGGGAAGATAAGGGCGGCAAACTGATCTTTGCCCCCCTGACAGATCTCATAGTTCCGGCCCAGCACTTAGGTCATAGAGAATTGAATACCATAATATTCAATTCTCCATGGGCCTGCTGCTGTTGCTCGGATCGTAGATTTATGGACTGTTTCCTCATCAAAAATTTTAGGAGAATATTTTCTATTATATATCATTTGTCACTAGGACCTACCTTTTAAGGAGGTATTTATTGGTTTGAATGAAAAAATACACGTTTTGCGTACATTTTGTGAGTGTTGGGAATTTATTGTCACGCTTCTAGCTCACTATTGGTGTTGCTCGGAGCGAAAATTTGCCAACAGTTTCCTAATTAGAAATTTAATGAAGAATATAATTTGTTTTAAATTATTTGTCGCTAGGAACTACTGAGATACGTTGATTTGAATGAAAAACAGCATGTTTTAAATCCCTATTTTCTTTCATCTTTGTTTATTCAGATCATCATTAATTGTTAGTTTAATTAAAGTAATTTGATCTTTTCAAATCTAAATTGTAAATTAAGAACAATTTTGAAATATAAACGACAGCTGATTTGAATGTGATACAAAGACTGTTAGGTTCAAAGGTCTAACAGAAGAACCTACTAGACATGCTGCGAAACTTTAAGAGGGCATTCTTCTGGTGTGATTCAAAGAAAACTCTAACATCAGTCCGCTATTCATTAAGATTTTTGAAGAACTGTAAAACGCAGCTCATTATTGATAGACATATCCATGATCTACTGTTTCGCCTAGCCAGGGAGAAAAACATTTGTGACTTTCCAAGGTTTAAATAAAAGTTAGCTATATTTTTTGTCTTTGTTTTTATCTATTGGACTTAGTTATGAGGCTATCATAGATATGAATATTAATTTGTGAATCATAGTAAGATTTTTTCCTAAAATAAGATTTCTGCACTTAACGACTGTTCACAGGCGCCACAAATGTATTATGTACTTTATCCTCTAAGCTTTGACATGTAAATTTAAGATATATGATAAATAAGACTTTAATTTTAATCTCATTATCTATAATAATTTAATTTATTGATTGATATTAATAGTATTATTTTTTTCTATTTTTTGTTATAAAATGGCAACACTGTTTAGATCTTTTCTTCCGTGTTGAAAACTAAAGCTTTCAAATGACAGAACTGTATTATGTCAACTTCAGACAGTTAAATAACTATTCATAAATTAGTTTAAAGGCCATTTAGCTAATGCTGAATTTGATTCATGATATTTAGCTAAAAATAAGTACATAAAAAATTTTTATTCAATGTATATTTGACTCCTTATTCTTTTAAGTTTATAGTGTACCAATACAAACAGATAAATTTATTTATTTTCATTGTAAAACCTTTGGATTAGAAGTAACCTTTATAAATATTTTATCTGAAAGTAAGAATGTTGTATGTAAACTAACATTTTATCATAATGTTTATTTACAAGTAGTGAATGCAGATAGTAAGATGGAGGTAAAAATAGAAAATATAAATCATACATACCAAGGTAATTTTGGCTATATTATCCCTTTACTAAATTAAATTGATGAAACTTGATTGATTAGATTTTCTTTTTCCAGATGCAGTGAAAATGTAAGTTTTTAAAATCTATTATTGATAAATACATTTTTTTATTGTAAACATTATTTTCTTTATCACCAAAGGACAAATGGTCCAGTTTGTCAAAATGTTTGAAATCTTTTTCAGATTTGAAAACTTACATAAAATATTTTCAGAAGAGGATGCCCCAACTTTGCTAACATACTATGACATTTGTATTTCTCATATAGCTGGCTTAATATCATTGGAAACAGATGAATATTTAATAGTAATTTGAAAATGAATCTAATGAATTTATTTTTTTTGAGTTATATTCATTTAATTATCAAATATATTCCCTTTTAGGAATGTCTAGAAAACATTTTAAATCAGATTAAATGGCAACAAGAGAGAATAAGAGTTGCATATTCTTCTAAAGTAAATCCTGAAAGTAAACCAATTGCAAGTAAGTTGCATAACCAAGACACATCAGAATCAAAAGGTACTGAAATTATCATTTCTATTAATTATATCTTAACACTCTTTTTGACTCTCATGGAATTCATTAGGAAAACTGAAGGACAACAATTATGAATACCGCCAAGAAGTAATCAAATCAACTTTACGTCAAGTAGATGGAAATGGATTGAAAGATATCATTGGACTTGAAAATGTAAAATTGTTGCTTAAAAATACAATTTTACAACCACTGAAGTATCCTCAACTTTTTACAGGTAACATTTGTCACAGCAATATTTTTACGGGAGGAAATATTTTAATTTTTTCAATTTTCAGGAGGTAGAAAACCATGGAGCCAAATTCTACTTTATGGACCACCAGGAACTGGAAAATCGAAAATTGCTTCCGCTCTAGCTTTCGAAGCAAAAACCCAGTTATACAGCCTTTCAAGTGCTGACTTATTATCTTCTTATATTGGGGAATCTGAAAAGTAGGATAATTATTCAGAATTTAAGTTTAATTTAATTATAATTTCATGACATCAATAATTGATTTTAATGCTCTAGGATGATAAAGGATGTCTTTGAATTTACCAGAAAGAATAAACATAAATGTTTGATATTTATAGATGAGATTGATAGCATATGCCGAAGGCGAAATGAAAGGGAAGGAGATCATTCAAGAAGGTAAGGATACTATATTTTAGATTATAGAATATTATGGTGACGATAATTGTTTTTTTTTTGCAATGTTATACAAAATTATTAACTAACTAACTTCTTGGCTTGTTTCAACTTACACCTATGTTACAATTGTATAACAGAGGTACTAATTGCCTACTTTTTCACTTTCAAAGTTAAAAGCATCTATTCTATGTCTTCCATCAGCCTGTTTCATAGTTTTCTTTCTTCTTGCTGTCATCAGATATCCTTTTGTTATGTCCTACCCTTCTTTATTCACACTTAATAGACACAAGATCATTTTCCTTTAACATGCTGAAGTTCTCCTGTTATCTTTAACCTCCACTGTCTAATCTCGTGGACAGTCTATCCTTCTTAGTATTTATCGTTTCTCTTTTGGGATGTATTCCTGTCTATATTATATTATATTATATATATATATATATATATATATATATATATATATATATATATATAAAATTATGTATATAATTAATATTATATATATATATATATAATTAATATTAATATTATATATAATTAATATTACTATTATATATAATTAATATTACTATTATAGCTATAATTAATATATATATATATATATATATATATATATATATATATATATTAATTAAAAGGGTTGAATGATAAAGTTTAAGTTCTATAAAGATTAGTTCTAAACTAATCTCTAAAAATAAAACTTATTTTAATTTTATTATTATTATCTGGTGCAAAACTTGTCACGGAGTCTGTGATGCCTTCAATAGCAATAGCCTTTGCCAGGTTTTATCTTGTAAAAGCTATTGCTTTTATAAGATAAAACCAACCTTTTTACCAAAAGGTTGGTTTTATCTTGTAAAGCATCCAGTCTTGAACACCGAGCAGGTTTCTTACATTCTTGGCCACAAGTTTCTTCCACTTTCTGAAGGATCTGGTAATCAATGATCTTAAAAATCAACTTATCTCCTGAATTTGCCAAGAGACCTGCCTAAGGTAACAGTGCAAGTTTAGCAGCCTTGACATCAGAGCATTTGAAGAGGTGGTGCAGTTAGCTATTCTTGTGCCTTCTCTATTATTTGTTGACCTGAATGGGTAAGAAGATCTTTCTAAGGAATTTCCTTTAGAAAGCTAGGAGTTGTTTTTCATCTGCTTTTGTTAAGGCCAACACCTTTTATCCATAAATTAACACTGGGTGGACAAATCTTTTATAAATAATTTTTCTCCTTCAGGAGGGGCTTGCTCTTGAAGTGCTTTACTAGTTTATAATAACACCTGCAGGCAGCAGCGATTCTTCTTTTAACTTCAAGGGATATGCAATTAAGAGAATCGATCTCCCGAATGAAGTTGTTGACATATGGGAATCTCTACTGGCCTACTTCAAAAAAAGCTCTTCTTTTTCTTCTTCTCCATCTCTCTTGTAATTAATCTTCTGTCTATTGATAATTCAAGTGGATGTGGATAACAACATATCTGGGGAAATTAGGTCACGAATCAGCAAATCAAGCAGATGTTTCTATGGCCTACGTAACCATTTCCGAAGCTCCCTGCTTCCTAGAGCAACCAAGGTACAGCTGCATAAAACCTTGCTCCGCCCAGTCCTGAGTTACGGTTCTGAGACCTGGACACTCACGAAGTGAGATGTGTCCGCATTACTTATCCACAAGAGGAAGATCCTGCGATCTATCTATGGTGGAATTATGTAGGGACAAGAGTGGCATCAACGAACCAATCAAGAACTATATGCTATCTTTAGGGAACCGAATATAGTAAGATTTGTTCGGCTTGGAAGGCTAGGGTGTGCTGGACACCTAGCGAGGATGGATGAGGAACCGGGACATATGACGTGGGCTGATTGAGGAGGCCTTGACTCAGTAATGAGTTGTTGTGCCACTGATGATGATGATGATGTATATTGATAATCAGACCAAGTCTCTTAGCCCCTTCTTTTAATGCAAGGAATGAATCCTTCAGTGTGCCTTTTTCTATTAAGCTATGATATTGAGGTCATTTATATACAGTGGCTCACAGTGAAATTGATACTCCCTGTAGAGAGAAAGAAAAACATAAATGGCTACAGGAAACAAATCCAGGAATTCATGAACACATTCCTGTATATCAATTTTTAATTAGTACGAAAAAAAAATTAAAATATTCAACTTGGTTTATTTAAAAAAAACAACAAACGAAATATGTTCAAGAATTTCACCTCACAGTCAAAATGGTTCACCTCACTTCTCATTAATTTTTGAATAGTATTAGTTTAGTTCAACACCTTGAAGGCAAGTATTTACTTTCGACCACTTCTTTTAGTCTGTTTGGTATGGAGTTGACCATTTTTTTTTATCAATCCCAGGCTTATCTTGTTTAATTCTTCGAGTGGATATTTTTTAAACTCTTCTTTTCTGGAAATATTATGTTTTCTAATATCTACTTTTAATTTTTCCGGCATGTGATGCCATATTTATTTCTGGTGTCTGTACTGGAGTTTAAAATAAATTGGGGCATTTATAAAGGAGCCATTCCTTAACTAACATAGTTGAGAGTTTGGTGTCATTATCCTGGTAAAATCAAAACTTATCTTTGAGCCACATCTTTACCACAGTTTGTTTCAAGATTCCTCTTAAAAAGTCTTCGTAAACATGCTTGTTAACTATTCCATCTATAAAATGCAGATTAACCACACTAGAAGCTGCCATACACCCCTACATCATAACACTCCTACCTCAATATTTTACAGTTTTGTGTAATTTTTTTTTTTTCATTGGCTCTTCTGCTTCCTTCACACATAACAACAGCCATTGGACCAAAAAATATTAAATTTACTTCTATCAGCAAATATTAGGGTTGTTCAAAACTCAGGGTCCTTCAGTAAATATTCATTTAAAAATTGTATCCTAACTGCTTGGTTTTATTTTTCTGATGAATATTTTCTCCGAGCTCCTCGTCCATGAAATTTATTTTTACTTAGAACACATTACACTATTTCTGCACCTACTGGCTTAGTAATTGTGAACAAATGTGTTTTATTTTTATAATTATATCCCTGCTTACTTCTCTATCTTTATATACAAAGTGCATACTACTAGGATGTTTAGCGATCACAATACATTAATTTTTTTTTAAGTAATATAATTTGAACTATTCATTTATTCAAAGAAATCTATAAACATCCTGGTGTATCATTTTGACTGGGAGCCACTATAACCTAAAACTTGTACAAGTCTGCATAACAGGGTCCCGCCTACCTGGATTCCTAATCATCTTTTATGCTTACATATAAAAACAGGCTCATTTAAACTTTTACTACTATTCTCTTATTTCACAACAGAATTAATAATTTATAATTAGTCAATTTTTATTATATTGATTCTTACATTGTATTACCTATAGAGTAATTTCATGTAGCTTAAAATAGATCTTGTTATATATAATTTTTATTTATTTACTAATTATTATTCCTCATGAACTTACAACTGGTCGACAATGAAATGTAGCATTAAAAATCAACTATTAATAGAACTCGACCAAAACTTGAATTCAGAGAACACATGTTTTATTTTATGCGCAACGAATTGTCCATGGGATATTGATGTAGCATTTATGAGGAGGTTCCAGTGTAGAATACATGTTTCACTACCCGACAGGTATAATTATTTATAGTATATTTACTTTCCTCACTTTCAAGTATAATTAACTTTATTTTTAATGATTATTCTTCTTTTCAGGACTTCAAGGATAGAAATTATAAGAAATAAGTGTCAAGGAATTGGTTTAGATATTAGTTACGATGATTGGGAAATAATTGGAAATGAAACAAATGGTTACTCAGGATCAGATTTGATAAACCTGACAAGTTTCGCTTTACAAGAGCCAATTACTGATTTAGAAACCAGCCAAACATGGTTCCTTCATAAGGGTAATTATTTTTTTTATATATATATTTATATACTGAGTTACAAAAAAAAAGTGGCGCACCTCAAAAATATTGTTTTGTAGGCATTTAACTCAAATAAAATTAATTAATTTTGCCCTTTTTTTTTTTTTATACGACAATCATTTAAATGTATCAAAAAAAAAAAAAAAAAAAAAAAAAAAAAAAAAATGATTAACAGTATAATGTCTAACCTAATAGGTGCTCACAAGTTCTGGCCAACAGATGATGTAATCAAATGTATTAATTGTTCTAAAAAACTATTGTGTTAAAAAAAATATATATATATTTATGGAACTAAAACCTTTTATTTTATTTATTTATTTTTTTTTCAGAATCTCTTAATTAAATTTCCATGTGGTAAAAAACATAATTTCAAATAAATACTAATGTTGTTTATTAGTAGCAGTTTTTGGATTGATGCAAAAATAATGCAGGTTTTTATATATGACAAAAAAATAAATTTATTTTACTTTCATGTGGTTTAATAAATTACACTGGTCAACAAAAACAAAGAAATTGTATGTTTCCTGTGACTATTTTGTTTTTCTAACTCAATTCGATACATATTTTGTAAATATGACAACAATGTTTCTCTAACAACTTTTGTTTTTGTGTTATAGCTTACCAACCTTAGTTAGTATTTTTACTTAGATTTTGTTGGACAGTGAAATATATTCTGTTGTTGTTTTCGATATGCATTCGCCCAGGCGGTGTTGTATGCTTAATCCAGATTGTTTTGGCTATATTTGTGGTGAATATCGTACCCAAGAAAAGAATCTGTTACTGTATTTTTCTAGAGAGAAGGATATTGTCTTTTGTAATGATTTTGGTGGTATATTGCAACAGAAAGGTTTAATAAACAACAAGCATAAGGATTGGTGTATTTTTATGGACAGCAGCGAAAGAAGTTTAAAGTGTGTTTTGCTCCTTTGCAGGAACAACTAAGGATCCATACCTATTGCAAATTCGATGACTTTGAAAGAAAAATACAAAAATATTTTATGCAAAGAGATTTACCTAAAGTCGTTTATTCAAGGAAATCCTATAAAAGATCATTTGATATTAATGTTCAATAAAATTTTGCTAACATTTCCTTATATTTTTTAATCAAAACAATAAAACTTTATATTTCACAAAATAAAGCTGTTAGCAATCTTCTAGTATTTTTTTCATAGTCAGGGCCTTTGAAATACCCAATAACAATAAAAAAAAATGAAGGAAACAAAAATTGTGTTGACCAGTGTTATTTATGTTGAGTGGTCAACACTAATCCTCTCATAATGTCCAGAGTAGTTTTGTGAGGTTTTCTTCAACCAAAGTTTTCTGATAGTCGTCATCAACAACAGAATGAAGGCCTACAGATCAAAATCTCTAAGACAAAATGTTTGGAATCATCGCTGCACTCTAAAGTAAGTGATGATACGGGTGGTTTGGGCCATACTTTGACCAGGTTTGAACTTGTAATAACAAATTTGATGAAAATCTTGTTGACATGGTGAATTTCAGAGGTGCTTTATGATAGAAAATGTAACACAAACAAAACAAATCTTTAAGGAAAAACAACAACAATAAGCATTATTTATAATCCATTAACTAGACTGGAGGATTATCTTCGTTTACTTGCATAAACTAAATTAAAATTCAAAACCTGCATTATTTTTGCACCAACTCAATATAATGGTGCAAAAAAAAAAAAAAAAAAAAAAAAATTATTCAATTGAAATACATAATTATTTTTTAAGGAAAATGGGTACCTTGTGCTTCCAACAGCCCAAATTGTGTAAAGATACCTTTGTCTGAAATACCACCAGATAAGGTAAATTATCAATTAATTTATAAACTTTTACTGTAAATTCATAACTACATACAAATTTTAAAACTATCTACCTTAAATTCTTCTTAGGTTGGTGTCAGAGATGTAACATTAAAAGATTTCATGAAAGCGATGGAAATAGTTCCCAAGACTCT
This sequence comes from Euschistus heros, assembly GCA_003667255.2. Taxonomy (NCBI): domain Eukaryota; kingdom Metazoa; phylum Arthropoda; class Insecta; order Hemiptera; family Pentatomidae; genus Euschistus; species Euschistus heros. Next base: position 1,329,106 of record RCWM02000082.1, read on the forward strand.
AAGTGATGCAGAACTACAACGCTATAACCAGTTTTCGAGTAAAAATTAAAAAATCAAAATGAACTCTTACAAAAATATTTATTCATATATAGAACATTTGTATAAAATATAGTTCATAACAATTTGAACTGTTTTATGTATTTACAATGGAAGCCAATATAAAATTAATATTAACAACATAAAAAATATATATATATATATATATATATATATATATATATATATATATATATATATATATATATTTATTTATTGCTTTGAATTAGAGCCTTGTCGAGCTTTCGTATTAGGCCGGGCAATTAAATCTTGTTCCCTTTTATGCTGAGCTTCTTGATAGTGAGCATTATGAAGAGCTTCTTTCTGTTTTATTTCTTGTAACCGTAGTGCCCTTTTCTGTAAAATAAAAACAGCTGTTAATTATGCTTTAACATTTAACATTAATTTGAGGTGTCTACTTTCAAAATGGGATAAATGCAAATAGTAAAACTTGTCAGGAGATGAAAAAAAAAACAGCATAACTAGAATGCTTTGAATAGTCAAAAAATACTGGCAGACCATGATACAAATAATTTCCTTGTCATACATGAGTTTCCAAGAAAAACATTTCTACTGTGTGAAAACCAATTGATTTATGGATCGATTTATCATCTTCTCAAAGGATTAAGGAAATAAGAAAAGGAAAAGGATAGAATGAAAATATTTATAAACCAAATATATAATATACAAGAATTAAAAATGATTTAAAAAAAAATAAAACATTTAATCATAGTTATATATGTTTACCCGTTAAATAAATATATTTTCTTCAACGTCACGTACGATTCCTTCTACTTCATGCTCATCGGCCTCAATAATTAATTATTAGTGTTGTCAGTTGCAAAAATTATATGTTTATAAAATTCTAGCTCTGGTAGCTCATTCCAATGTATTAAAAATGTTTTTTGAAAAATAGTGGATTTATCCCATTTTGAATGTCTAAGCATCAATCGTATTGCTATTGTATGAAATATACTGACAGGCAAGAATTCCACCCAATGTATTTTTTTATTTTCTCAGCTAAAAGATTCATTTTTCTTTAGGTATTTAATATTCTTTAACCAGAGCATATGAAATGAATTAGGTAGTACATATCAAATGCAAGACATTCAAAAATCATAAATTACAAATTTCATCAGTTTAAAATTGCTTAGTAATAGTTTTTAAATACTTCTTGCTTTTGTATAATTAATGTTTTAATAATCCTAATACGTTTCATAGACCCTGATTCAAGTATATGGGGACAAAAACCCTAAAAAGAATGAAACTTTTATCTGAGAAAATGAAAAAATTAATTGGGTGGAATTTTTAGGCTATTTTATTTTGAAGCAAATTAATCTTTTACGATTCAACAATACTTACTTCCTTTTTAAAATTAACCTCGATTCATTCTGTTGTATATTTGTAACATTTTTGTTTTGGTGCTCTCAATACATTCTAACATGCTGGGTTAGCAAAAATTGTAAATTTTAAACAACTTTTATGAGAGGTTATGTGAATATTTTAAGAATTACGTTTTAACATCTAAACACCTATTGAATGTTTTATTCACTCGCCTAACTGTCTACGTTCAGCTTCTGTGAGAAATTATTTTAATTTAATAATTCTTTAATAAAAATAACATGTTTCGAGTCAAAACCTCATCATTAGTTTAACAATAGGTTTTAATTTGACGTGAATGACTAATAATGTGTTCCCATTAATAGTTTAGGAGCCCTAATGTGATGTAGCAGACTTAATAAACTGGTTTTTTTTCATGATTTCTCAGAAAACACTTGAATTTATTCATTATTTTTTTTCGTTATCTGTAACTTATTTTTTTAGTGAAAAATAAAACACCATGCATCAAAGGGTTAAATAAATTAAGTTCTGTACTACATAACTTATGTACTTTGGATACATACGTTTAAGAAACATAAACAATAAAAACAAAATGGCTAATATATTTAATACATAACAAAAATAAATATGCATTTTTGACCTTTATAAAAAAAAAAAAAAAAAAAAAAAAAAAAAAAATGACAATTTAGGATTTTTATAAACTAGATATATCTATGCCTTCAGTAAAGTTGACGAACAGCTTCTCATAATTTACATAATAAGAAGAGAATAATATCCGAGTGATGAATAATTGTTTGGAAAGAATATAGGAGAAGAGCGGGGTGCACTTAATAGCAGGCGTAGCTTCCAAGGTTGACATAAACTGTGTAGACAATCACAATAAAAATGAATGTTATGTAGATCTTGCATTGAAAAATTACAATTTTATTACAATTGATTTCGTATTAATATAATTTCATCATTTTTAAAATATAATAATTAAGAATTAAAATTTATCTTTTCTTTAATTGAAATCAATGATCATTAATCATTTATTTGTTTAAGATTGAAACAATAATAAAATAAAAATATTGAAGATAATGAATTAAAAAGAAAAATATTTAATTAAAAATTGAAAATGAAAAATATACTTTACTATAGGATGCAGGTTCCATAGAATAATGTCTATGTATTCTAATATTACATTCATGAAAACAATGAACTAAAATATAAATACAAAAGAAAAGATAATCCGTAAACTAATAAAAGTAAATAAAAATAATAGTTAAATAAATATATCATAAATCAAATAAACAATAAACATTAAAATAATAAATTATATACAAAATAGGATGACATCTTGGAGTTCATAAAAAACTGTTAAGCAGTTCACAAAATAAACTTGAGGTACGCATGATGGTATAGAAGGATCAATACAATTAGGATCGATGAATGAATTGCCACCTCTATTGGGATTATTTTATTAGAAAACTGTTTCCATTTGAACATTAAATTGAAAACAATGTTAAAATTAATATATTTTAGAATGAATTATTAACTTACAAGCTTAACCTATCGACATCTACGATTGCCATATGGCAAACAAAAGTACCAGGTGATTTTTAGGTAAGATACTCCCTTAGAACGAGTATACCACAGAGACCTACGTTTGCCATATGGCGGTGATAGGGTTTTACTAGCTTGCTATTGGGAAACATTTTTTTATCGTATTTTTTCCAGCAACACCATCCATTTAGTAGAGAATATAATAAAAAATGTATACTCCATTCTTAAAAAAATAATTCTAGACTTTGAAGGGTTAATATCTTTTACTTAATCCCATTTAAAATTTTATGAAAAATATATCAGTTTTGCAACAACTCAAAAAAAGTGTTGGAAAAGGTCTGATCTAAACTACAGCTGCTCGATTCATTTTTAACTAATATCAGGTACTCTTTTTCATGTTAAGAAAACTCTTGAAACACCGCTCAAACAACAGAAAATATATATCCTAAATAATGTTAAGTCAAGACAATCACTCTTGTCTGTTTTTAGCCTGGCTTCACTAAGATTTGTCCCACCAAGTCCCAAAGAATCCCTTTTATAATTTGTCTCACTCAAAGGCTATAAGAGGATTATGATAAATTGATTCACACACTTTGTCAAACGAACATAAATAAAAAGAAAAAACCTGTTAAATGAAAAAGATCAGACCAATATTAAAAAAATAAATAAAGATAGTGGAACTTCAAAATATACTTCAATCAAAAATGATAAAATCTGATAACATTTAAATAAATAATTTTGTTTACCTTTAATTGAAAAGATTTATCGGCAAGGAGGTTCATTTCTTTTTTGACATTCATTAACCTTAATTGATATTCTTTTATCGTTGAAAACTGAAACAAATATGATAAATGAGGAGATGTAGATAATTAGGGTAGGCAGTCATAGATATTCAGCAGATCAAAATAAAATGTTTATTTTATTTTGATCTGCTGAATATCTATGACTGCCTACCCTAATTATCTACATTTCCTATATATCACAGTCAACTATACCTCATGATTAAGAAATATGATAAATGTAAAGAATAAAAAAAATAGTTAATTAAACTATAAATATTAATTTTTTTATTACCAGGTTGTTGACTTCAGACATATCAACTGATTGGAACTTCTCATTTTCTGCTTCAATTTCTTTTAGAGTTACAGCCTGTCTTGTTCTAAAAAAGAAAAAAACAATTTCTTCATTTTTAATATTTTAAAATATTTATTATTTTTATATTAATTAATTGTAGCAATTTATAACATGATTCTGAGATTTTATCAACAATATTTCTTAAGTTAAGTAGTTTGTTTAAGAACTAACCCATACAGTCTTCAATTCCTTCAAGATCGGAGGCTATACAACTGTATAGCTGGTATTATGCTGATATTAGAACAGTAAATAGAAATAAATAGACACCATATTAAAGACCTTTATATTGAATAAGATTGAGGTTTTTACTGAAATGAAAGAAGAGTAAATTGGGACAACAGATGGCAACTCATTATTTATATTAGCAAAATAAATTCCATGCCATTAATCCCACAGAAGTAGGCAAGTAAGGTCAACGGAAGATTCACCTCGTCAAGCTATTTTAAAACATTTTTTGATACTTTCTATCTTCTCTTAATAACATATAAGGCTTGTCACAACTGACAATTCAAGATGTCATGGATCTGGTAGTCTCTTGTCTATTGACCTGCAATTCTCAAATTATAAGCCTGTATGGTACTAAATTTGTAATTCTGTAGTTAACTGATGAAAGAACAAGTTATGTTTTCATAAAATGGATCTTTAATATATTGAAAACAGAAAAACAAAGTTCATAAAACAAAAATATTAATCTGCCTTGCTATTCTATGAAGTTTTACTAAAAAAACCTTGAATGTCTTGATAGCATTACAAAATAATATCACATAGACAAAGTTCAGTACAGCAGGTTGAACCTAAAAAAAATTTATGATCTCTGTACCTGTCACAACTGGTAGACAAAATTATTCCAACATAATATTAATTACATTGTCTAATAACAACTATCACACAGTATTACAATTAAACTGAATAAACAGATTTTATTTTTCATGATAAATATGGAATTTTGAAATTAATGGATTGAACATAGTAGATATCAATAAATTCCACTAACCATTAAAAATACCTTACGTTAGATCCAAAAGCTGTTTTTCAATTTTCTTAAGTGGCGGTTCGTAAAAATCCAGAAATCCAGATGAAAATTTCTTAGCCCCATCATTTTCCATATTTATTAAAAGAAAGATAATTTTATCTAAGATGACACAAGTGCAACCGCATTGAAGCCTTTCAAGTTTTTGAACGAGCTAATCGATACGAAAGGATTAGAATCGACTTCTTAAAAACGATTTAACTAACTTCTTTTTAATTAATATTTTATTAGTTCATGTGTGATTCTAATGATTACAATTGAAAAGAATAATGCAAGTATATACTTTTAAAAGTCCTTGAACAGTGATAATGCATTTAAAAATAGTTATAAAATTGTTTAATATTCGTTCACGACTCACCAAGAGAGTCATCTGTTGGATGTTGCTTGGAAGGTGTGTTAACGTTTTGTTTTCAGTAACCCCTAAGGTAGTTCCACGTCAACGACCAATGTACAAACTTGTGTAGTTCTCAGTCTTCTATCATATGTTATTAAGTCAAAGTGCGTTTAAGAGAAAGAAAGGAAATGAGTGCGGAAGTATGGTGGTTTTTAAACTTTTTCCTATTTTCATATGTATGTACAGCTTTAGGAACCATACCTCATAAGAAATTTGAGTATAAATATTCCTTTAAACCTCCATATCTTGCCCAAAAAGATGGTTCAGTACCTTTTTGGGAATATGGTGGAAGTAAGTTATCCGAATACAGATTCATATTTGAATTTCATAGTATTATTGAAATACAGGGTTCAATTTTTATTTTAATGTGATTTCCAGATGCCATTGCAAGTGCTGAAAATGTTCGAGTGGTACCCTCCTTGAGAAGTCAAAAAGGTAATTTATTTAAGTTTTTGTACAAGTATTATTTCTGTGCCTCGGAGAAGAACTATCGTACACATTTTTCAAAGTAATAGCCTATATTTGAAATGACATATGAGAAGTATTATTTAAATGGTAACTATTGCAAGTGTGTAATACATAGCAACCAATTTGGTGAATCCAAATTATGTTGATTGTCATAAAAACATATTTACTTATAATTAAAGTTATATCTGTACAATGAAATTTTGCACCTTTCATTGAAGGTTCTTCACCTTTGAGGTTTTGATTATATTATGAATGAATTAAGTATTGTTTTAAGTGAAATTTATTAGTTGTATACTTATTGCTTATTTTCTGGAACAGGTGCTATATGGACTAAGTCAAAAACTACCTTTGACTGGTGGGAAGTTGATTTAGTATTCAGAGTCACAGGAAGAGGTAGAATCGGAGCTGACGGTTTGGTAAATTTGGTTTAACATGCATTTTTAAAGTTCTTTATAAAGAAATTGTTTTAAGAAAAGTGGTGTGTTTTCTATTCATATGGTTCAGATGTGGTGTAAAAAATAACATCTTATTGGTTGGTACATTAACAGTTGTAATTTTCTTTGATTGGTATTTGTGCGCTTTTGAAGAATGGTTTTGTATTAGTTAAGTTTGGGTTGTGAAAAATTAGTGGCTACTGTAATTAAAACATATTTTTATCATCAAGATTTTATTTATTACTTTTAAGATTGTGTCAAATTATAAATCTCTTTGAAATCAACCTTTGTTCCACTTAATTAGCCAAAGTCAGTTTCAACATACCTTGAAATTATCTGAATTTTTTGGAGTATCTCCAATGTTTTAAGTTTAATTTATTTATTTTTTTGTTGGAAATAATGTTTTATTGAACAAATTCTCTTATGTTTTATTGTTTATATTGTTTATCTATTACAATTCTGGGTGTGAAGTATAAAAATAGTAAGCCTTATTACTTCTGTTCCAGTTGTTTCTTATTTGCTTATAATTAAACCCTGTCAAACGTTATCTCTGTCAGATTATACATTAGTCATATGATACTATCAAAGTTGTGATAGTTATCAAGAATCAGTTATCTGTTTTAATTTCATCTTTTAAATGGAACCATTTAAAAAAAAAGTGGCAATTTGATGCTATATGAATATAAACTATTCAACACTATTATTACAAAATATAATAATTTACACAAATTAATTTTAGTATTTAGGTGAAATAATAACCTTTTAAGTCTCCGATAAGGCAATTAAATACTTTGAAATAGTTTTTCCAGGACTATTTCAAAGTATAACTTTTAATTAAAAATATTTGTCTGATAAATTTATTTATAAATGCAAAATTGAGACATTATAATTCAATATTCACGGAATAAAAGTAAATGAAGAAATCTACAAAATTAAAATAAAGAATAAGGAAAAAAACTTTAAAAGATTTAGAGACAGTAATAAGGAAAAGAAGATTTCATTTTATTAGTCTCATGATTAGAATAGATTGAATGAGGATAATACACCTGAAGTGGAGATAAGAAAAAGAATATGTATGGCAAACAGGTGCTACTTTAGACTATGCAAGGAACTCTCCTCTCGCCTTCTATTCCAGGTGACCAAGCTTCTGTATTAGACATTAATCAGCCATTTTGATGTATGCATCAGAGACATGGACTGTAACCAAAAAGATTGAGCATGGCCTCCTAGACTTTGAGAACGCCTTCATAGACTCTACTAAAAACTTATTGAAAAATTTTGGAAATATAATGCTCCACCACTGTATTTTTACATAGGTAAAAGAAGTTTTATAGAAGGCAAATAATTCAATTTGCTTTGGGACAAGAGTGTTATGATATGAAAAAATTTAGAGTTAAAAAAAAATACCTAAAATAGATGTTGTGAACATGAAAACAATTGAGCATGTAAACAGAAGAATGAAAAGCGCTGATTGGTGATAAGATGAGAGCATTTGGTGGGTTAAGAAGAAAATCTGATTAAACTGAACTAACATGATATTTTTGTAATCTTTGATAGCCCTTTCCGAAATAGAAGTAGGATAATTATATGAAATGCTATTTAACTTTTTGCATCACTTGTTCATTGAAGTTTCGGGTTTGGAAACTGTTTATTCATTCAAGATTTAAGCTGTGATTAGAACTACCATTTAAAAAAGAAAATTATTGAAGCTTTTTCATTGTAGCTATATCTTGATGGCATTTTTATTTGTTTCCCCCCTTATTCATTATGATGAGAAATTAATCCTCGGCCAACAGCTGTGAAAGGAGATTTGACTAGAAAACTCGTTTAACCATTTAATCCCTAATTAAGGATACCCACTTTATAGAGGCTGGTTGTGCCCAGGAGTGTCTCCTGACCTTGTAGTCGATCCACCACCGAAATGACAGAATATAAACATTCTGCCGTCAGTTGGACTCCGGGAGCATGGAGGTCAAGTGCCTTACACACTGAGCTACCGTGTCTCCCATTTCTTTTTAATATTTCCTTATTTTGTATTTGACTTATCGTTTTTTAGCCCTGATCATGCCAACAATATTGTAGCCGAAACATTGGCATATTAAATTAAATAATTTATTAATTTTAAAATTTCTTATTTTTCCTTTTGATTGATCCCTACAAAATCTACGAGACATATTTACCTACAATCAATTAAAATACGTCCTCGATTAAAACATTTTTTGAGTTGTGCGTCTTTCCTACTGGATGGGCATTAAGTCAATTATGAAAAAATATAGTTTTTCAAAACTAAATATACAAAACTAAATTAGGATTGATGAATTAATCAAGTGACAAAATTAAATGTTGTCAATGTATTTATTAATTTTATTTACAGTGGTTAAACCAGTAACAAGTATTTGGTGGTTATTTATTATCTTTTAACCATTGATAGAAATATTTTGTCAGTAAACTTGATAGAAATATACAGAGTGTCCCGAATTTAAATGGCAAAACTTCAGGAACTTAATTGGGGACCGAAAAAATTCCAATACAAAAAGTCCTTATTTATTTACATTTATATTTGTTATGTTCTTTTTAATGTAAATATTGCTCAAAATGTTGTCCTCTTGCACCAATGCAAGCATTACATCTAGCACTCACTTGATCAATTGCAGCTAAACATTGTTCTTATGATATTTGGTGCACTGCATCTATGATTCGGTCTCTTAATTGCTCTCTTGAGTTGATTGACACCGAATAAACTTTCTGCTTCAAGGTTCCCCATACAAAGAAATCCATGGGTGTCATATCAGGTGATCTGGGTGGCCAAGGTACTACTCCTCCATGTCCAATCCATCGTTGTGGATAATTTATATCCAGTCAAGCTCGAGCAACTCTGCTATAATGAGCTGGACATCCATCGAGTTGGAACCACATTTCAATCCGCTGCTGTAAGGGAATGTCATCTAAATAATTAGAAAAGTCGTTCTCCAAAAAATGTGATACCATTCAATCTTCCAGGTAAAAAATATGGTTCCACCAGTAATCCGTTCCAAATTCCAAGCCAAACGTTAATAGCAAATTCATGCTGAAACCTGTTCTGTCTAATAGCTCTGGGATTTTCAAGAGCCCATAAATGATAATTTCTTTGATTAACAATTCCTCCTCTTGTAAAGGTAGCTTCATCGGTCCATATAATTTTTAATGGGAATAAAGTATCATCGTGAATTTTGTCAAGAAACCAGTTACTAAAATTCAATCTTGAGGTAATAAATTCTGAACTTTTTGAAGATGGTATGGGTAGCAATTATCACCTTTCAAAGTTCACCATATTGCTTGTCGCGATATTGCTAATGCAGCAGATGCTCTTCGGATGCTAGTCTCAGGATTGTTATCGAAGTGGCGTTGGACTCCCGCACCGCTTCTAAATCATTGCCGTTTCAGAAACCATACACAAAAATCATATCAGCGTATTCAACATTAGAATATGTATGCGGCATTGTGGCTGATGCTATTCACACAAAAATATCTGAGTAACTGACTGCATACTGATTTAGGAATTATAATCCTAGAAGGAAGCCAAAATGTAAACAAATAAAAGAATGTAAAGGATAACATCAAGTGTTAACATATCTCACTGCCTAGCCTGACGAACTTTGAAAGGTAATAATCGCTAGCTGTAACATTTTTGTTTTGTTTCTTTTTTTGCGATTTTCTCTAAAACTAAGCAAAAACGAGCAAATCTCTAAAGGACTTTTCGTCTTAGTTTTTCGGTCCCCTATAAGTTCCTGAAGTTTTGCCATTTAAATTCGGGACACCCTGTATATTTAATCGTATGTGGTATTACATGTACAAAGCTGGAGGATTAATTTTTTATCATGATAAATAAGGGGAGGGAGGACAAATAAATATGCCATCAAGATATAGTTAAAATGAAAAAGCTTTAATAATTTTCTTTTTTAAATGGTAGTTCTAATCGCAGTTTAAATCTACCATCAAAGACACACACACACGTATAGATCGAAGAACACATATAGATCAATTAGAAAAGATTTCATAACAGACTTCAAGGTTATCCCAATGTACTCATACAGTACATCTCCACCTCAACGTTGATAATAATGTCTGTAGAAGGTTGAAAAGGAGCTGGATAAAAGATCTTGAATACAATGAAATATGATTAACAAGAAGAGGGATGGAGGTGTTGATGAGCAATGCTTTTCATCATGCCTCTCATACCAGAATGTTTTAATATATATTTTATAGCCATAAAAATGAAATGATTCCTCTAACATCTCTAATACATAAACATAATTTTTAAATAGTGTTAAATTTTTATGACTGTGCTAATTAACTGTTTGGAATGTTTATATTGCTTGATATCTTGATTCATCTATTTTCCTTATTTAATAACATCAAAAGTTCCTGCATCATTTTAATCTTTTCCTCTTATACTGCTGCGCATTGTGATAGAATGGGACTATAGATTCTACAATTAATTTGTGGATATTTGGGATCTATTTTACTCCATATGTTGCCTATTTTTATCTAAATACAAAAATATTGAAAGTAGTTAAACAAAAAAAAAAAAAAAAAAAAATCATGAAGTTTTTTTAATGATTAAAAAAAATTGTTCATTTTAATTTTATTTTCCTGTGGTTTTCTTTTTGAAATAAAATAATTGATGATTATTTTATTTTTTTTGTTGATATATTTAATCTTTTTCTTTTATATAGTCCACTAGGTATTTTTTAATTTCCAGATATAGAGCATAAAAAAAAGAAAAAAATGGCTGCTAAATAATTATTTTGAGCAAAATCATTGCTATGCATTTGACTAATCAATGTTAATGTATTCTTGATGTTACTAGTTATTTGTATTCATCATCTTTTGGCTTATTTATGCTCTGTCACGAGCTTAGCCATGATGATGTAAATTAAATATGAGTAATAGACTGCTAATGTTAGTTGAAACTAAAAAAAAAAAATAACACCGTTAACCAGTTAAGTGATAGATCAGTAATTTAAACTAGTTTTTATTGTGTAAGCAAAAATAAATAGTAAAACACAAACAAAAAAAAAAAAAACATCAGCTGTGTATATTATTATCGTTATTATTGCGTTCCTTGGTAAATCTTTAAATATTAAGTTCATTTTTTGTCCATTCATGAAGTTTCACTTAATGTATATTATCAAAGTGCTATTTTTTTAAAAAAATTTTTCTGTGCTATAAATAACATTTTATATTTAGAATTAAATAAAAAAATATGTTTTGTTTCTAATTATTTACTTTGTTAACTTTTTAGGCCTTCTGGTATGTCGAAAACAAAGGAGCATATGATGGTCCAGTTTTCGGAAGCTCTGATAAATGGGTCGGTCTTGGTATATTTTTCGACTCGTTCGATAATGACAATAAGCATAACAACCCTTATATTATGGCCATGGCTAATGATGGAACTAAAGAATACGACCATGCAAAGTAAGTATTACTTATATATATTTATAATTTATAATTTAATCGTTGTTATTTACCATTCTGTTTACACCATTGAGAATCATATTTAAAAGAAAGTTAATGCTGGATATATTCTTATACTGATTAAACAAATTTTCTTGCATCTCTATTCTCTGTTCTTTTGATGTCTTTAAAACTCAAGAAGTAGGAATTTAGTGGATTAAGGAAAAAATTATTTCATTTTATCCTATATTCATTAGGTGTCTTTAAAGTTGCTTATCTCTTGTAATCCTTATTTAATGGAGTCAAACTATAGCACTTAAGATAGGTCACAGTATATAGAACATTCTACATATAAAGATAGCATCATTGATTTACCCTATCAACAAAAGTTATGGTGTTGTAAGCAGAGATTCCAGAAAGGGTTATTTTGATAATATTTTGCTTTTTTGCTTCCAAAAAGGGAAGAATGCATCAAAAATTGTGTGATGTTTATGATGATAAATGCTAAAGTAAACACCAGTGATCCATTGGTTTGTCTCAAGGTCAGCGTCTCTCCATACTCGTAATCGTTTACCCTGTTACACTGATATTTTAGCATACCTATTACTCACATATATGTTACCTATTCAATATCCGCTCTAATCAATAAGTTAATTTTCAACTATCTTTCTAATTATCTATATATAGTGAAATATATAATAAATATATGTAAAGTTAATTTTTAAAAAATCTTTTCAATTTTATTGTTTCTATAAAATTCAATTTTTCCATAAAACGTTTTTTATTATTCTCAACCATTTTATTCACAATAATCTGGTAGTTAAATGAAGATCAAATTTTTTTTTGGCCGATTACAGTTGATAAAACTTTAATTAAAAACATTAATGAATAATCAATAAGATAGTAAATTATTTGGTAAATTATTATTTAAGATGTTAGATGTTTTTATTTGATTTATGACTAGCAAAAATAATATAATTTCTTATGTATAGATTTCGTATTTAAGTGTATTTTAATGATTATTAAAATTAACAATAATAAAATAAAAAAGAATATAAGAGTGTCTAATGCAGTGAATACTGGCTGACATTTTACCAGAAAATACTCATACGAGAGCAAAAGTAAAAATACTGGTTTAGTATCAGGTAACAGATAGAGATGACAAATAAGTAAATACTAGTCCAGGGTAGTACGCAATACGAAGGTAATAGGTATGAATGTTGTCCCTTGTACTAAAGTTAGTACACAAGTATCTCGTCCCTGTTACATCTGAATATCGGTAACAGGGACGCCATTCAGTCAGCCTATACCAGTTACAAAATAACAGGTCCAGTATTTCTGAACCACCACTACTATAATACAGTTTTGAACAATTTAAATAAGACTAGATACCAAAGGAAGCTTAAAACTTGGGTTCCACATGAAGTAACATTGAAAAATTTAATGGATTAAGTTTCCATTCGATAATTGTTAGTGAAATGATGTGAAATTGAGCTAATTATTACGGGTGATTAAAAATGAATCATGTATGACATGCTGAATTTTCAATAGAATTGGAAAAGGATCGCTCATCATGAGCTGCTTAGACCTGGCCCTAACTATTAATTCGACTCTTCACTTTCTACAAATAATACAATTAAAGCAGATGATAAAAAAAAAAAATTGTTATTTTATTATCGTATGTTTCTATTTCTGAATAAAAATTGAATAGTTACAGAACATATTAAAATTGATATTTCCCTAGGTATTTCATTGTTTTCAACTCAATTCTTTGTTTTGATCATAAATTAGTAGAAAAATCATTTATTTATTATATTTACAGTGATGGCTCGTGGCAGATGCTTTCTGGCTGTGTTAAAGATTTCCGTAATAAACCTTTCCCAACGAGGGCTAAGATTGAATATTACATGAATACATTGACAGTAAGTTCTTATTGTATTATATTATATTAAATTTGATATAATTTATTAACTTTTTGTTGTTTTTTTTATTTGGTTATAATTTGTTTATTTTTTATTTAATATTATTATATTTAGACATTTTATTGTTTTTAGCTATTATTCCATAATGGAATGACCAACTCAGATCAAGATTACGAGATCTGTCTCCGAGTTGAGAATTTATTTTTACCTAAAGCGGGTTATTTTGGAATATCTGCTGCAACCGGTGGTCTCGCTGATGACCACGATGTTCTTTATTTCCTCACCACTTCTCTGTATCCTCCTGGAACACAGCCACCAGCACCGTCTGTTCAAGTTCCTAAACTTAGCCCAGAAGAAGAAGTTAAATTAACAAAAGAATATCAAGAATTTCAAAAGAAGTTGGATCTCCAAAAAGAGGAGTAAGGATTACCTACTTTATGTTCAATTTTTTAAAAAATTTAAATTGATCTAAAACAATAGTTATTTATTTGACTAGTGTGTAAAGTGCTACTTTTACTCACTCGAGGCAAGGTTAAATTCTTAACGTTCGAGCTAAATATTAAATTTTTTCTGCAACCATTATTAACTTATTAACTACCCTAATTTTATTTTTTGTAGTAAATAAAATAATTAAACACTCTTTGTTAATAATTATTTATTTATTGTTATGCTAATATTATTAGCATTAGTTATAAAAGAATGGTTTGAAGTTTAATGTTAGATTTGTATTTGAACTGGTGGAAGTATTAGAGAAGGATTGAATAGCTGAGATGTGGTTTTTTACTTTCTTCTTGTAGAATAAATTAGTGCGTAAAAAGAACTTCTCACCCACTAGTGGATAAATTAGCGCATTAAACAGCTGATTGTAATTCCATGATGTTCTCATTATTAAAAAAAAAAAAAAAAAAAAAATGTATTTTAAATAGGTAATAATATTTCAATATGGTATTTATTTGTTCTTTACTTTTCTTTTAGTTATTGTTTTATTGAGCATAGTACAATTGCATATTTATTTATTATTGATGCAGTCAGGAGAAAGGAAAAATTCGTCCAAGTAAAAAGCTTATTATGGAGGTGGCACTCCTTATCACCTTCTTATATTTTTTAACAGTCGTAGTAATAATACGAATATTATAGTCATAATATTCGTATTATTATTACTTTTTTCACTAGGTTTATATATTTTGATTGGATTTATCTGTTGATTTACAGGTACAAAAAAGATCATCCAGATACTGAAAATGAATTCGACGATTGGTTCGAAAGTGATTCTCAAAGAGAATTGAAACAAATCTTCTCAGGAATGAGTCAGATATTTGACCATGTATGTTTGTTTTATTGTTTGTTATATTTTTGTAGAAAACATTTTTCTTTATGTACTCAGAACTTCTGCAATTTTAGATATTACATATTATTGTTATTAATCTTTATAATATTGGATATGTTTAATTTTAAACTGAATTATTTTTTTTCTGTTCAGGTGAAACTTATTAGTCAGAAAATTGATGAAGTCGTCGGTAGGCAAGAGCGCGCTCTGGGTCTCATTTCTACATTGCACACGTCTGGTGGTGTACAGCAAGTTGTTGGTCAGCAAGGTAATGTTTTCTCATTACTTAGTGAATCCTTACTTTACCTATATACACATTTTGCCAGTTATTTAAACCTGAATCTTACTTCTTTAGCATTATTTATGCAGTACAAAATAAAAGAGTGTCAGTTAGTCTTCCCTATGGCTGGCAGTGATCTATCTATATCACCTGCTAGGATTATGCCCATGGAGGGGGGGAATGTTGAGTATTTTTGGGCAAAAATAAACCTTTTCAGTTTTTGTACCTCTTTAATAATAAAACGAGGATTCATGGTGAGAGTTATGATTTTCCTGGATAATCTTTTAAGGGAAATGGCTCTTAATGAGCTCCATAACTTCATCACTTACTTTATTCAGGCGATTATTGTGAGTACACAATATTAAACTTTTTGTCTTTTACTTTGATATAGACGCTTTTCATCACCGGACGAAACGTTGTTTGTTGTTTTAGTGACGGGAGCCATGGTAACAAGGTAGTATACCTCGGGAAATGTTGAGGGTTACTACCTTGTTGCCAAGAAATATCATTAGCTGCTCACCCTTTCATGGCCAGTATCAAGGCAACCCCAGGGAAGGGGAAAAAAAATATATTCCCCACAATGCATCTTGAGGGTTACTACATTTTGCATCAAAATATCTGTTTCTGAAATTTGAAAAGTTAGGATGACAGATTCATTTATTTGGTAATTTAAATATAAATCTTGATTAATTTTGAACAATTTTATTATTTCTAATGATTCACAAATATTTAATTTTAAACTATTTTCTACCTGAATCTTTGTTTAAGTAATTGTTATTTTCATTTATATAGATAGCCTTATTTGAAGAGTGTTAGGCTAGAAGGGAGAATGTCCAAAAAAATCGAAAATGAGATTTCTTCACCACCTGTTAGCTTTCCCATGAACTATTACTCAAGGTATTCTTATGAAGACTAGAAAGAGGATTGTCGCATGTTTTGGAGTTTAAAAACCTGTTACCAATGAGAAAGAACATAAACTTTGTAATTTCCTTTTGCGATTTATTCAGAAATATGGTCACCAGACATTCCCCCTTCTTAACTAATGCCCCTTATATATTCTTTTAATCTTTGATTTACTGATCGTCCAGTTTTTCCCATGTATTTATCTTTATAGCCAGTACATTTTAGTTCATATACACTGCTTTTCTGGAAAACTGATTATTAATGTTTAAATTATTCATCAATCCTAATTTAAGATGGTTGAGGGTAAACAGGACATAATATTTTATCTCTGTTTACTACATCTTCAACTATCATTTTTAAAAAATGAATTAAAATTTTACATTAGTGTTTTCAATGGAAGTTACAGTTTCCTGATTTTTTTTTTTTTTTTTTTTTTTTAAATATTTATTTATTTTATTCTAATTTTAGTATTGTTCTTTCAGGCTTACCTCCTCCTCCAAGCCAGCCGCTTCATATTGAAACAATAAGACGCCATGAAGTTGATACTGTTTTGTCGAATCAGAATTCGATAATCGCTCAATCCAGAGAACTCAAGTAAGATATATATATATATATCTATATATATATATATATATATATATATATATATATATATATATATATATTTATAACTACAAATTTAAAGTGATATGCCCCTGTTTTATGAGAAATCAACGGGAGAATTGTGTTTGTAACTTGCTGTGCTAAATTGTGTTGTATTTTATGATGAGGATTCTATTGATTACATCCTCAACCATCATATTTAAAAAATAAATTAAAATTTTACATTAGTGTTTTCAATGGAAGTGAGAATTTCCTGATTTTTTTGTTTGTACTTTTTTTAAAATATTTTTAATAATATAAATATTTTATTCTAATTTTAATGTATTTAATTTTATCATTTAATTTCTAATTTTTTTTTTATTTATTTCACCCAACTTTGGTATGTTGGACCAATCACTTCTGAATACCTTCCTTTTTGCCTAGTATTGCTTCTTTCTGATCTTGCTTTCCTCTCCTCTTCAGAGATTTGGATTGTTCGTTTTGTTTTGATTTTGAATTGGAACCTCTCTTTTTGTTTTTGATTATTTTTTTTTACACTTTTATCTGTGAGCATAATTTCTGTGATACGGAGTTCATTTAAGTCCTTCTCTGTTTCCTTAAACCAATTTTGTTTGGTCTTTTTGTTGTAGAAGTAAGTAGTAAACAAATTTTCTAGTTAGTTTATTTGGGTTCATTGTGATGATTTGCCCATAGATCAATTATTCTCTTCCTCATTGTGTCTGAAAGTTTCTCAATTTTTTGGTAAAGGGTTTCATTAATTTGTTGTTATGAAATTTGGGGCCTAGTATTTTTCTTAATATTTTCCTTTCTTTGATCTCTAGCTGTTCGATTTGGCCATGGTTGGTAATGGACAGTGTTTCAATTTTAAACAAATAAAACATTCTAATTTTAATGTTCCTTTTTTTTTTTTTTTTTTTTTTTTTTTTTAATTTTTTTTCAAATTCTAAGTTTGATGTAATTAACTTCAGATATTCTTCTAATTATATGAACAACTATTAATTCTTTCGTTAACTGATTTACTTTGCATTATTATTTTTTTTTTTTAATTTTTTAAATTATTTTTATTTAATTTTTTTTTTTGTATCATCTTGGTCACAACCAATCTTTATTATTTTAGCCCTGAAGAAGACCTGCAAAGCAGGTCGAAACGTTGGCACACCAAATATAAAGTTTTTCATTTAAAAACTTGGACGTGTTTATTTACTTGACTGTACTCCTGACCATTTCTCTTCTTACATCATAAGTTATTGTAATATCCAATAATACAATAAGAGTTATTTGGGCCTAGCATCATAGGACAGAGCTCACTGAGGCTTTGGGGCGGTCCAAACCCAGTAATGGGTTATTGTGCCAGCTCTGATGGTGGTTATTGCTCTTATCAGCCCGAACAATTATAGTTAATAATCACTTATGAAAAGAAAGGAATAATAAGAAAAAAACAAAAACACAAAGTTTAAAGCAAAAATGAAAATTGAAACATAAGAAAAAAGCAATTTTTTACTTCACGCCGGCATTCAAGCTGAATACAATCAGCAATATATACTAAATAAGAATGTGGCTTGTAAAACCATTAAGAGGGAGACCAGTACTCATTAGTCTTTCCTCACGACTTTATTTTAGGATATTTGTTGCTTGAAGAGATCCCTCATCCAACTCCTTTTTTAGCCTTTGCTATATATTGTCAGGAATATTGTTGAGTGATTAAATTCAAATAGGAGTGGCAAATAATTCATCAACTCTAATTATATTGCTCCTTCTATACCATCATGCTTAATTCAAATAAATATAATATGTACATTTTGCAAATAATTATAGCTATTGGCAAGTACCTCCCTACACACCCTTATGTGTAATATTTTGAAACTCCAATTATCCAGATTTTTGGGTATCGGGATCAATTTTGGCCCCAATAAATCCAGATAATCGGAGTTTTACTGTACTTATATTTTTGTTAATATGGTTAAATGTTTGAACAGTTACTTTAAATATGATTTTTTTTTTTTAGGGGTTATCTGTTGGAAATAGTTAGGAAAACTGAATCATTATCGCAGCAGGGCGGAGGTGGAGCTCCCCAGAGCCAAGAGACTACCGACATGCTGAGAGAGATCAAAGAGGGGATGGGATCCCTCAGAGTACAACAACCATTGATTAACCAGTCTTGCCCGCAGTGTATAACACCCCTAATTTTGTTTCTAGCATTTTTCGGTCATCTCGTAGTGATGTTTATATACTTATTATACAGGTAGGTCTATTTGTCTTTATATTATTTATACAGGGTGAGTATCTCTTAAAAAAAAAAAAAAAAAAAAAAAAAAAAAAAAAAAAAAAAAAAAAAAAAAAAAAAAAAAAAAAAAAAAAAAAAAAAAAAGGGCGAAACTAGATAAAAAATGTAGCAAAATGCTGCAGACCTTACCTTTCTATTCCAATCCGTTGCAGATATATGATAAATCAAAGACTTTTTTGAGGAAACCACGTTTTTTCCTAAAATCCAATGATAATGAACATAGTCCTTAATTTTGCCGCTAGCTTCTGAATGTAGATCCATAAAATTCACCTCAAAAAGTAGTATTCTTTAACACAATCTGCATTCGGAAGCTAACGGCAAAATTGAGGTCTATGTTCATTATCATTGGATTTTAAACATTACATTGAAAATCTAATAAAATAAATCATAAATAATAATAATACATAAATAAATGTAATAACATAAGATCCTCTGATCAGGTGTCGCTTTATTGACAGTTTTCCCTTATTTTCTATTAGACAATATTTTTTTTCTTTGCTTTTTATTCCAATGAAGAGTTTATTATGTTTAAAATGCACTTTTTCATTAAGGGATTGGCATAATGTTTTATTTACACAAGTAACTGATTTGTATGACAAATGAGAACACCATGTTTTTTCAGTTTCGAAAGTGAATTTCTCTATGAAATTAAAACAAAATCAATACGTTTAACATATCATTCGAAAGCTGATTAAATTTGCAAGTTTCTATGAGATTTGACGTTTTGTGGATAGTTTTTTCGAAAAACGGCGAGCGTTGAAGTAATATAAGATATTGTGAATTCCCCAAATAAGGTGAAGATCAAGCTGTTCTTTAGATACCAAGTTGGTAAAATTCAAGGTTAAAGATACTCAGCTATTAAAGAAGATTTAATGCTAAATCCGAAAATGTGGTCAAAATTTGAAAAATATTTAAACAAAATGCAGATATTACAGCTTATATAAAAAAAAAAAATGTGGTTTCCTCAAAAAAGTCTTGGATTTATCATGTATCTGCAATGGATTGGAATAGAAAGGTAGTAAGGTCTGTGGCATTTTAATACATTTTTGATCTAGTTTCACCCATTTTTTTTTTTTTTTACACTAAGAGATACTTAACCTGTGTATTATATCCATATTGGGGACTCGATGGCCGAGTGAGTTGGGGCATGGGTTTCAGCGCACTCGTAACCAGAAGGTCGTGTGTTCTAATCCCACCTGGGCGGGTTAAGATTTATTTCGTGGTGATCCCATGAATAAATCTTGACCTTCCCACCCTACACTAGAATCGATAAGGTAACCTGTAGGATAACCCTCCTTCCTGCCCTAGTTGGAGTACATATAGACGCTAAACAAAACAAAAAAAACATCCATATTGGCTAAATCACTAGTTATGATCATCTCACTAGTTATAGGCTTATACAATTTTCACAATAATAAAAAACTACTTAATTTATTTGTAATGTTACCAGGTGAAATAATCCTGTGATAGGTTTAATAATTCTGTTCATCCCCCTATCTCTCCTATCCCTCTCCATTTGGCATTAAAAATGTTTTTCTTAAATAGTGTCTTAAAATAATTTTTTTTTTAAGTTTAAGTGAGGATTCTTGAGGAATCATTGTGGAATTTCTTTATCAGTTTTCAGAATTTAAAGTTTGTGTTTTCATTAAAATTTAGGCTTTCATACTAGCTTCATTGTTTTGAATTCTGTGATTTTAAGTAACATGTATTGCGAACAAACCATAACAGGTTTATAAACTTAACGAGGATTGTGTTATGGTCACGCCTGTCCGATTTAAGCGTTTTTATGTTAAAATAATTCTGTTAAAAAATAAAAACTAGATTTTTCTTACTCATGTAATCATAAAACTTAATTGTGATATCTTTTATTAGTTTTGGTCATGGTTGAAATTACATCATTTAAATGACCATTTGATGTATTATATTACATCTATGCCTGCTGTTTAAATGGAATTTACTGGAAATTTAAAAAGAAAAAACAAATTCACAAAATATATATTCCAAATTTCTGTTATTTATCTACCTGGCTGTGAGGATGATGACCATTTTGTATGCCCTTACTGCTTATTGAAAAGTGCGGCTATAAATTACACTCTGATAAAAATTTTTAAACTTAATTTTATCATTCTGTTCCAAACTAAAAACTACAAAGTTTGCGAATGCATAAAATGGGTGACTATGTTTTAGACATTTTATAATTATTATTTTGAGTATTTTCAAAGTTCTAATTGTTAATTACTTAATAGAATTTTTTATAAAATAGTAAAAATCATTTATTTTAAAATATTTTGTCACATGACCATTATAAGCTTACCCATAACTTTTATTCATAGTTGTTTATAAAAAATGATTTGAAAGAAGATTTCAGGACATTTTTAAATTTTACGTTCAATGGAACAATCTTCCATGAATCTAAATTTGTAAACGATCATGTTATCTGACAAACTGATTAGATGAAAAACTATTTTGAATCAATCAGCTCTCTTAGCTCTTACAATAACTGGTAATTTAGTCTGTATCAATAAAAATAAATTAATTTTTTATGTATTTAAAGTAAATCTTTGCTGAACGCTTCTTTATTTCAAGTGAATGTATCGAGTTTTCTTTTCGCTCTGGTTTCTTGAAAATTCATTTAATATTATCGAAGAGCTGTGTTGAATGACTCGATGAATTTTGAGAGGAATCATTCAAATGATTGAAGGCATTGTTTGATATCAACAAACCAAATTTTAATGTATTTCCAACGTTTCGGTAATATTGATGGCCGTGTACATTACCTTTGTAATAAAATTTGGTTTGTTAATATCAAACGATGTCTAAATTTATTTGACTGATCCCTCTCAACATTCTTATATATATATATATATATATATATATATATATATATATATATATATATATATATATATATAATTTAATGTTATCTGGTGATTTCCTGGATGTTTACAGAAATAAAAACAGAAAGCTTTAGTGGATAAGGTATTGAACTCCTGGGTTATAGGTTCGATGTCCTTTGGGAAGAAAATTTATTTTCTGTTAAATCACTTTCGGATCAACTCTAGAGTTGGGATACCGTTGTGGGCGCAGGCTTTTAAAATTAACCCCTCATTGGGTTGCTGGAAAAATCTAGTAGTTAAGAGTGGGTTTCATCTCCTTGTATTAGTGTTAATCATGAAGCAGTACTTTCTTCTTACAAGGCCTTGAAAAACTTTTTAAGATTTAGTTCAAGTAAAAATATAATAAAATAAATAAGTAAAAAATCATTATCATTATTTATGAATCAGCTTCTGATGAAAATTCTATATAAACAAAAACATGAGGAGCCTACTTACTTAGTTTTTAACATAATAATAAATTTTATTTTTTATACTTGACCTAAAGCCTATTGTGAATATTGAAAATGACACTTATTATATTCAAGAATGTCCATACATCGCTGACAAAAATAAAACAATTTTTTCAATCCTTGCAATTATCCTTTGCAGATTTTCCAATTTACATCCCTGTAGATTTTTTTTTTTCTAACATTAAATATATAAAGTCGTGAAAGAGAAATACGTGATTTTCCTTGGAAAAGTAACGTGTAACTGGAATATTTATTAACTCATAATTTTATTTTTATATATTTTACGGTAAACCAAAATTAAAACAAAAAAAAAATGTATGTGTTGATTTATGTCAAAGGTCATAAGGAAGACTATTGTATTTGAATATTGCAACACAGTTCGATGAAAAATTACGTAAATTTAGTTATACATTTGGTTATTATACTAGACTCCCATGTATCGACTTGATAGTTGGGAGACTGGAGGGTTTCTTCCCCTCGGGGAAGATCTGGTGGTTGAGTTTGATTTCAGCCAATCTTCTCGTTCCGCAACCATTGGCATTGTAACAGTATAACTTTACCTAAGACCCTTCACCGATTGTAATGGTACAGTTATTTTTTTTTATTTATTATTTTTCTATTTAGGAAAATGGATTTATTCTTTTTAAGGGAAAATACTTAGATCTTTCTTTGATGAATATATTGAAAAAAAATAAAAATTAAACATTAAGCCAATGTTGGACAAGGGTGTTAGTGCCAAACATTTTTATAACGTCTGTAACACCTTTTCATATCCAGGTTGGTATTTATTTCATGGCAGTCTCACAAAATAAATCCTGACTAGAATAGATTAGTAACCTTTAGGGTAATCTATTTTTTCTGCATTAGTTGGAGTACATATGGATGTTAAGATCCAACAGTAAAAAAATTAATAAATAATAACTAGAAATCATAATTTTGCATTTTAAAATTTAGCTATAAACTTCATTGTTGATTAGTTTATAATTTGTCTGTTACGCAATATTCTAAAATCTTGAAAATAATTATTCCTAATATGTCTTTTTGCATTATGTATCCAGAATTTTTTAGTATCTATATAACTAAATAAAGGTATCGCGAGTTGAAGTTTTTAAAAAGTTTCATTTTGAATGACATGCATTGAACTCAATTACAAGTATACTAATTACCAGGTATGCAAGTTTAAAATGTCGTTTATTTCTTAAAATATATACACAGTAATTTAAAAAAAAGTATAATATATTTTATTCAAAGTACTGACCCTCGCTTTCTACACATTTTGTCCATCTCTCGGGCAATATATGGATACCATTCCAAAAGAATGCTTCATCTTTATTTGAAATCCATTCATCGAGCCATTTTGGTACGTTTTCGAAATTGTTGAAGTGTTGCTCCGCCAATGAGTGTCCCATCGATGAGAAGAGGTGATAATCAGAAGGCGCCAGGTCAGGTGAATACGGCGGGTGGGGTAGGAGTTCCCAACCAAGCGAAGAAATCGTTTCCTTAGTCAATCTGGCTGAATGTGCAGGAGCGTTATCATGCTGAATAATGACTTTGGCGTGCTGTGAGCCCATTCTGGGCGTTTTTCGATCAATGCGTGACTCAAATTGATCATTTGTTGTCGGTAGCGCTCGGTATTGAATGTTTCGCCGGGTTTGAGAAGCTCGTAGTAGACTACTCCCTTCTGATCCCTCCACACACACAGCATTGTCTTCTTCCCAAAACGATCCGGTCTTGCACTCGATGTGGATGGTTGTCCTGGCGTTACCCATGATTTTTTTTTTCGTTTGGGATCTGAAAATAAATCCATTTTTCATCGCCAGTTACAACTCGATGCAAAAAAACCCTTTCTTTCGTGGCGTAAAAGCAGCATTTCGCACACAGTTTTTTTTTTTTTTTTCCATCTGTCGTTCGTCCAATTCATGTGGAACCCATTTTCCAACCTTTTGAATCTTTCCCATAGCTCTCAGGCGATCGGAAATGGCTTGCCTAGTGACATTCAACTGTTCTGCCATCATTTGTTGGGTTTGGGTATTGTCTTCGTCTAATAAAGATTGCAATTCGAAGTCCTCAAACTTTTTTGGTCGATTTTCTCGTTTTTGATCAGTAACATCAAAATCACCACGTTTGAAACTTTGAAACCAACGTTCACATGTCCTGACAGTTGGAGCAACATTGCCATAAGTCTCAACAAGAATTCGATGACATTCAGATGCCTTTTTCTTTTGATTAAATAAGAAAATCATGACATGCCGCAAATGCTCTTTATTTGGCTTAAAATTAGACATTTTTAACACCAAAGAAAGGTATGATACGTCCACGTAAACGACTTAAAAACAACTGACTTTTGTAAACAAATGACTAACAAACAAAATAGCGTTTAGAGATAAGCAAATCTTTCAATAGGCTAAGAGCGCATTCTATTGGAATTAAAACGACATTTTAAACTTGCATACCTGGTATAATCTAATAGCAAGACTAAGGGGCATAGTATGACTATACGTCTCAACGACGTGTACAGAATGAATACTAAGGCTAGGTGGAGGAGGGAGGTTTATATAGGGTAGGAAGAGGGGTTATCACACAGTTGTTTATTTATATTCCTAATACTATTTAGGCATACTTAACTATATAGAACTTAGCTATAATTTAATTTTAGCTGTAATCATTTTATTTTTTTCTGTTTCAGGGACAATAAGGGAGCACAAGCTAAGAAATTTTATTAATTAACATGAATTTATCGAAAGTAAAAACAAAATAATGATAATGATAATAAAAAAAAAAAAAAAAAAAGTGGATATGATTGGATGAGCCAATCGTGATTGTGGCAGGAATCGTTAAATATTTTACCATTTTTACTGGTATATTTGTGTAAATATGTAAGAAATATTTGTTTTAAAAAACAAAACAAAATACAGCTGATTACTTAATTACTACTTATTTATTGATTGAAAAAAAAAAAAAGAAGAATTACTATTAGAATTTATTTTTCATTAAATTTATAAATTACAGTCTGGAAGCATTGCTAAAATTAAAATTGTAGATTGCTTTCATTTAATTTTCTGTAATTTTTTTTATCCATTTTTTATCTATTTATTAAAATCATATCCTGTGGTGTTTTTAAAGTACAATATCAATTGTATTTCTATGCTAATCATGAGCATATAATGTTATTGGATCATATTTCACATTTAAAAATAATTTCCAAAAGGGTTTTAGCGAATTAATGAGATTTACAAGTATTAATCGTTTACAAAGGAAGTAAAAATTATTAGAGAATGGGTCAATTAAAAATGACAATTTTTTGATTGTATATATTTGTTTTTATTTTTGTTATTCATTCATGATTATGTGTTTTAATGAAATGTATTTGCTAGTGTAAGAAACATTCTTGGACTACATTAATGCTGTGAGCATTTTTGTGTAAAAAGTAAAAAAAAAAAAAAAGAAAAAAAATGTTTTCAGCTTGATTATGTAGGTAATATTCAATGTTTATGACCCGTTTAAAATATAGCCTGATTCTTTAGTCATTCGGTAACTTTTTTTTTTTTTTTTTTTTTTTTTTTGTGATTATCGGAAACTATTTGTATTAATAATTTGTGTGTGCTTCCATATATAAGTTATGTTAGTGTATTAAAGACTGAATACAAATTAGGAGTCGAGTTTAACATCATCCATTCCCTTGATTTTTTATTTGTATAAAAGATAAAAATAAAAGATTGATTGAAAGCATTATTGTTTAGTTAAGATATGTTTGTGATGAAAAAAAAAAAAGAAGAAAAGATGTATGAATTTTTAAATTTTTGTTCATTTGTATTTCTTTTTGTTTTTTTGTTGGTATTTTAAAAATTTATTGGGTTCAAATGCTGTAAAAAACTATGTATATTGATTGATTTAAGTTAATGTTGAATTGTTATGTCTTTTGTTTTAAAGGGTATTGCATCAAATAAATATTTAATTTTAATTATGAATTTATTTAATTATTTTGTTTTATCAAATATTCTTTAGGAACATATTTATCCATACTACTATTTAAAAGGACAAGCCATTTTTCCTTTGTGATCACAAACTACTGAACCAATCTTTACAAAATTTTAACTACATCATCTTCATAGTTTAAGGAAGGTTTCGCCATAATAAAATTGAACAATTGTTATTACTTTGAGGAGCTTTGTAACTATTTCACTGGTCTCCATACGCGTGATGTGTCCAGTCCAACTGAGTCTTTTTATTTTTTTTGTCTCACCACATCTATATCTTTATATAACCTCATAACCTCTATACTGGATCGCTGCCTCCACGAGTTATTAGAAAATATTGGTCCAAATATTCTGCGTTCAAATCTCATTAGAGTGATCTCTTGTTTTTTGGTAATGGTCCAACACTGAGGTGTATGTTAGGACGGGCCGTATCAGGGTTTTATATAGTGTGGTTTTTGTGGGAAGGGACAGTGCTTTATTTCTGTAATGCTTTGTAACCCGAAGAAGCATCCATTTTCCACCATTAATCTTCTTTGGATTTCTGGTTGCATTTCATTGTTCGCATTCACCTGAAAACCAAGATAAATAAATTCATTCACGTTCTCCAAGGTGAAATCTCCTACTTTTATGGCCACTTGTCTGTGTCCTTGCTCATTCCTTTGCTTTGTCCTCATATATTTTGTTTTGGATTCATTGACAGCGAGTCCAATTTTTGTGGCTGCATCGGTTAAATACAGGAACCCATCCCTCACACCATCAAAACTTCTTCCAATGATATCTGTATCATCGGTAAACCCGAGAATTTGCGCTGACCTATTAAATATGGTGCTTCCAACTTGAATACCCGTCATTCTGAAAGCACTCTCCAAAGCTAGGTTAAACAAAAGACATGCCAGACATTCACCTTGTCTGAAGCCCTTTTGCTATTACAATTAAGAAATAGCAAGAGCAGACTTACAAAAACATTTTAGGGGATCTTCTCACTGTTTTTCTCATGGTCAATAATTTGTCGGGCTTTCCAGAACTGGGAACCTTAACAATCAAATTACTCTCATAGTGTCACAAGAAAAAACTTCTAATTTCCAATGTCTTATGAATTAATTTTTTTTTTTTTTTTTTGCTTGCTTTCTACAAAGATTTTTATTGATAAATAAATAAAACTTAAATTATTTGTTAAAGTTATCTAATTTCTTTACTTTAGAGAATGGGCAAAGCCATGACAGGCATGCTAGTTTTATCTAATAAAATTATGGTAATTTGATAAGGTTTCTTATGAATTATTAATATTATTGATGATTGTATTGTTGACTGAGAAATAATAGTGAAGAAATGGTCAGTGGTGCAGTCAGGTAAATAAACACACCAAGTTTTTAAATCAAGAACTTTTTATTAGGTGTGCCGACGTTTCGACCTGCCTTGCAGGTCTTCATCAGGGCTAAAATAACAAAACATTGGATGTGACCAAGATGATACAAACATTTAAAAAAAATAAATTAATAAAAATAATTTTAAAATGAAAAAGAAAAAATAATAATACAAAGTAAATTAGTGAATGAAAGAATTAATAGCTGTTTACATAATTATAAGAATATCTGAAGTTAATTAAATAATACAAAATAGTAGCAAAGTCTAGTCAAAGATACAGTTGTAATAAAATAATTAAATAATTAAAATTGAATAATACATATTAATAATTTACATTAAATTAATAATACATAAATAAATTAAATTAATAATACACATTTGTATTATTCAATTTAAATTATTTAATTAACTTCAGATATTCCTATAATAATCAGGGTGTCTACAAGTTGGGAATATGTCGGGAATTTCGTATGGTCGGTAAAAATTCGGGAATAAGTCGGGAATTTACAGAAAATATGCGAAAGTCGGGAAAAAGTCTTTGTTAATGCTAAAATTTTCAGAATGTTTTCAGTTTTTGCTCAATATGTCAGCTAAGGAAGCGTCTGATAGGTGTAGTCACTCTACATACTTTTAAAGTAAACTAGATTTGCTACAATTTAAGTGGGTTCTGGGGGAAAAAACTGTTGTTTTTTTATGGTTTATTTATCAATCAAACTTTATTTATTTTTGTTATTGTTATATTATTTGTTATTTGTAAATAATTTATTGATGAAAAAGAAAAGGATAGCATAATCGGGAATTACGTCATCATCGAACATTGTTTTATATACCTACATACTAGCTTCAACAAACATCATATATATATATATATATATATATATATATATATATATATATGTATATATGTCGTATTCTCAGGTTATCGCATGGGGGAGAGGGGAAAGGGTTGAAAATCGTAAGTTCACAGCTGTTTGATCAAATAATTCGGAATCCATTATTTGTGGTACATTTTGTGTTCTTTATATTATTAAAACTAATTACATTTGGAAAAAAAATTTATCCTATCAATTTTTTTCCTCAAATCAATAGTTTTAAAGCTGTAGGTGAGGGAAAGATTGAAGCGATTGGCTAACTTGCGGTGAGTCACACTCACTCCGCGAAAACACGTTTTTCTTTATTGTTTTTTTTTTACTCCAACTCCGAAACTGTTTGTCCGATTAAAAATTTATTTTTTCCGTTCAAACGCTGGTTAAATTTACTATCCGATCTATATATGAAATTTATAAAAAATCTAGAAAAATTCTTGTAAAAGTTGGGAATTTTAATAGCTGAAATCGGTAGAGACCATGAATAATGTAAACAGCTATTAATTCTTTCGTTGACTAATTTACTTTTCATTTAAAAATTTTTTTTTTTTAAATGTTTGTATCATCTTGATCATATCCAATGTTATTTTAGCCCTGATGAAGACTTGCAAGACAGGTCGAAATGTCGGCACACCTAATATAATTTTTTTAATTTAAAAACATGGTGTGTTTATTTACCTGACTGCACCCCTGACCATTTCTTCACTATTAAAATTATTACTTTAGTTTTCTAAATATGGGTATTATGGTATCGATATGGTATTATAGTCGCCAGCCCTATACCTGGAATGAGTTACCTCCTGTAGATTGGTAGGTTGATGGGACTTCACCTAGCGTGGTCATCAGGGGTTACTATGTAGTGCTAGGCAGTAACCCATCCAAGTGGTAGCCAGTAGTAGGTAGCTAGGCTCTGCTAACTTCAGTATCCACAGTTACTGCACTAAATCACAATCACTTAGCTCTACCCCCTTTCCTTATTATGTATTATTGAAGTTTAAATAGAAGAGAAGGTTCTAATTAATGGAATTATCAGTGTTTTATAAAATTCCATGTATTTACAATATACATAAAATTTATGCATTTAATCAAAAATGAAAAACAATATAAACCTCAATATTTATTTAGTTATTAAGGAGATGAAATGGTCAGGGGTGCAGTCAGGATGAATAAACACGGCAAGTTTTTAAATGAAAAACTTATATTTATTTAGTTCTATTTGATGAAATTTTCAATTTCCAAGTTCAAAATGTGATCTCCCTCCACGTCTGTCCCTTCCTAAATTGGTCAATTTGATTGAATTGTTGACTCTTTGAAAACCATATGACAAGAGATTGTTTTAGCTTTTCTTGAGACTGAGAGACTGTTAGAAAAACGGAACATTCTAGGTTGTTACAAAATACCTTCATGAACACAACCCCTCAGTTTTCAACTCTTATAATTAATCGTTTAAGAATGTTTTTCCTACTATTTATGTCAATGTTTACTTTCACTAATACTTTTTTTCCTTGTGAATTGAGTAGGCTCTATACGGCCATTCAAATTTTTAACATGCAATGTCAGAAGCAAAAAGGTTAGCAAAGCCGCTGCTGAAAAAATTCGTGGCATAGGAGAGTCAGTTATCCTACCGGATACTGCCACATTTTTGTTTGTTTGGATTGGAGTAGGAAGGAATGAAATAGTGGTAACACTGAGTCATTGTGACCTGGTGGCAACACTGAGTCAAATTAAGTTTCATAACAACATATGATTTAATTATGAAATAATTAATTGTTGTTGATTAATATAAAATATGATTTAATTAGTTTTTAAATTTTATACTAACCAGGGAACCTTCCAAGTTTTTGTGGTGATTCAACATCGAAAAAAAATCGATACATTTTTTTTTTTAGTACAATTAGCCCCAGGAACTGAGAAAACAAATTAATGTTTTGAAGACGTTATTTTATATCTAGTTTCAAAAATGATATCCATATATTTTGAGGTAGATATTATCGTAAAAGTAAATAATCATTTTTTGGCCACATCGAGTAAACTATGCTTAGAGATTTCTGCCTTCAAGAATTGATGTCAGATAATGATTTTACACACCAAAAAACCAATTAATTTTGTTTAAATTGTCACCGGAAACCAATAAAACTGATTTTCGCAGCTGTTCAAGGAAATTAATTTACATTTCATTTTTAGACTTACAAGGGGAGGACACACTCAGTCTCTCACGGATCTTGTTGGCAATTTTTTTGGAGGTTCCTGTTCAAAAAATATTAGACACGTATTTTGCCGTCCCGACCAATGGGCCCTAGAAGCCGATAAAAAAACAACAAAAAAACATTAAACTAATTTATTTTTTATCTCGAGTTCAAAAAATGATATCGACATGATTTCTGCACCAAGATTTTTAGTTTTGATCGCGAATTTAAGGATAATACAGTCGCTCCATAGATTTAGGTTAATTAAATTCTAAAAAAATAATTAGTTTTTCAAGCTGTAATCATACGACATCTATATTACTTATTGCCCACATTTGTTGCAGATTGTAAAAAATTACTCAATAAAAGATTCAAAAAAAATTTAAGAAGTTTTTCAAGCTAACTACCTCTATAGATTTTTTTATACAAAAATTGACGTCAGATTCTAATTCAGCACCCTCAAAAACATTAAATAACGCTTATTCAACAAAATCAAAAAAATATCATTTTTTTCACCCTCTTCCAGGGAAATAAAATTTTTAAACCGATTATTGTTTATGGTTACATACCTTTAAATCGCCTTTACTTTGTCAGGCAATTCACTGGTTGGTATCGCTGGAAAGAGCAGAGTCTCTGCTTTCTTTTGATGTATATAAATGTAAAATTGCCAACCATTTGGTCTGGCAAAGTTTGAAGCTTACAAATTATTATTTTTCTATTTGGATGAAATTTCGTATTTAAGGGTTCTTATGAATGCTGAATTCGAATCCGATGTCGGTTCTTGTGAAAAAATTATATCGAACGTGCTTATATTAAATTATTAAATATAAAATTATATTTACACTGTAAAATGTGATAAAAAAATTTTTTAGCCCTAGAATTCCATTTCAGCACCCTCAAAACTCAGAAAACGTATGTATATATATATATATATATATATATATATATATATATATATATATATATATATATATATATATATATATATATATATATATATATATATATATATATATATATATATATAAAACAATAAATGATACCAATAAAACAAATATATAATACTAATTAGGAGAGAAAATAAAATTCAGCATTCATAAGAACCCTTAAATTCGAAACTTTATTCAAATAGAAAAATAATAATTAGTAAGCTTCAAACTTTGTCAGCCAAATGGTTGGCAACTTTTGTTTAAATTGATAAAAACATGAATTACGCTTAGACGGTTAAACTTATCAACTTAATTTTTTTACACAAAATATAGGGTGGTAATACGCTTCAAATGTATTTGGTTTCATCATCCTATCTGGTTTCAAACTCAAGTAAAAAATCAAAATGTTTTTCTGATTTTCCAATTTTTTTAATAGGCTTTTGTTCATCGAATTTTACATTTATATACATCAAAAGAAAGCAGACTCTCCTCTTTCCAGCGATACCAACCAGTGAATTGCGTGACAAAGTAAAGGCGATTTAAAGGTATGTAACAAATAATCGGTTTAAAAATTTTATTTTCCTGGAAGAGGGTGAAAAAAATGATATTTTTTGATTTTGTTGAATAAGCGTTTTTTAATGTTTTTGAGGGTGCTGAATTAGAATCTGACGTCAATTTTTGTGTAAAAAATCTATAGAGGTAGTTTACTTGAAAAACTAATTATTTTTTAGAATTTAATTAACCTAAACCAAAATCCATGGAGCGATTGTATTTTTCCTTAAATCCGCAATCAAAACTAAAAATCTTGGTGCAAGAATCATGTCGATATCATTTTTTAAACTCGAGATAAAAAATAAGTTAGTTTAATGCTACGTTATTTTTTTTTTTTCGCTTCTAGGGCCCATTGGTCGGAACGGCAAAATACGCGTCTGATATTTTTTGACCAGGAACCTCCAAAAAAATTGCCATCAAGATCCGTGAAAGACTGAGTGTGTCCTCCCCTTGTCAGTGCATTATTTGTCCTTCCTCTTTTTATTCTTATAAATAATCATTTCGGTAAATTATAAATTCTGTTTTATTTTGATCGAAATTTTTGTGGTGATCCATCATCGAAAAATATCGATAAATATTTTTCTTTTCGTTCAATGGGCCCTATTAGCTGAAAAATAAAAATATATTGAAAATCTTTTGACTTGGATAATGCTTTTGGCGGGGGTCTGTAATTTTCTTGTGCAACGTTTTTTTCCACTCCCAAAAATGTAACATTTTGAAACGCCTATACCTCTTTTGGTGTTGCTTGAAAATTGACGACAGTTCTCTCAAAAAAAAATTAATGGAGAACATTTTTTGTTTTATAACATTTGACGATAGGACCTACCGTTTTGATGGTATATTGGTTAGAATGAAAACCACGTTTGAAACTCCTATTTTCTCTTAACTTTGTTTATTTCGAATTATTAATTGTTAGTTTTATTTAATTATTAATTTAAGTAATTTGATCATTTTAATTCTAAAATGTAAATTGGAAAAAGCAATAGATCACAGTTAGACATATCCACGATCTATTGTTTTTCCCAATAAGGGAGAAATTGAGTTTTCTTTATAACATATTTTGTATCTCGAATTTCGAAATTAATATCCACTCGTTCCTTTTACTAAAACATTTCTATTTTATAGTATTTTTTGGTATAAAAAAATAATGGATAGAACAATTTTAAATTATAGGTAGAACGAGCCTTATAGATTTTTTAATATGAGAAATTATCTCAGATCTTGATTCTACGCATCAAAAACCGTTATGTTTAAATTGTCTAGTACTTTAAATTAACCCTTCCTTCCTGCCCTAGTTAGAGTATATAAGGACTTTTAGCCCTCATAAATATCAGACAGAAACCATTGCATATCTGCTCAATACTTTTTTTAATGTTCTTACCGATACATAATATTTAATATAGTTAAAATACTAATTATTTGTTATTTGTTGGGTATAACAGTCAGAACGCAGAACATAGGCCTCCTCGATTAGTCTTCTCCATCCATCTTGGTCCACGGCCTTGCGGATTATTGAAATACTTATGATACTCTGTAATATAAAATAATACAAATTTCATTATTATTATTATATTTATTTGTTTATTTATACATTTCTTTTTCAACTGTATATTCGATTAGTGCAAAAATAATGCTGGTTTTGAATATTTATTTTGTTCAGACAAGTGCTTGCCAAGTACACAAAGATAATCCTCCAGTCTAGTTAATGGATTATAAACAATGGTTATTAATGTTGTTTTTTTTCAAACTTGTTTGTTTATTTCGTTTAACGTCACTTTATGCTGCTATGGCTAATCGGACGATGCTACGTTGGGAGTCCTAAATTTTGCCTATCCAGGTATAATTAGGATAGGGATCTTTAACGATTAACTGACATCGCACAGGCT
The DNA here is from genome assembly GCA_003667255.2 of Euschistus heros. NCBI lineage: Eukaryota > Metazoa > Arthropoda > Insecta > Hemiptera > Pentatomidae > Euschistus > Euschistus heros. The sequence continues at coordinate 1,363,350 of RCWM02000082.1, forward strand.
CGGGACCCCAATTTTACGTCCCTTCCGAAGGACGGCATAGCTAAGGATTTTTTACTCCCTTTAAAAAATCCTAAGGTCATCTGCCGGGCTGCGAACCCGCGATCTTGGGTTTAGTAGGTTGCTATGCTAACCACTACACCACAGGTGACCCTCTTTCTCAAACTGTTGTTTAGTTTTTGTTACATTTTCTACGAATAAAGACCTCTGTAATTCACCATGCCAAAACAAAATTATTGTCAAATTTATTTTTACGAGTTCGAACTTGGTCGAAGTGTGGCCCAAACGCGCCTGAGGGCTTTTGTAGAAGAAAATCCACTCAAAAATACTTGGGAGCTATGTTTTACATTAGAAAGTCCCTAGGCCATCTTCTTTTCAGACGCCTCGGAGGGTTGTTGGGAATCGAATGAGAAGCGAAATCGGATACTAGTGGATTCGAGTGGGTATGGAGCTTGTCATGGGAGGATAGAGATCTAGTTTGGGCCAAATCTGCAATATATAGAACATTCAAAGCGTTATCGTCAAGTTTATTTGTGGCATAATTAGGAGTATTCAACATTTTACGGTGGACTTTGGAATGTAAAGATTAGATACGAAAATAATTGAAAAGTTTAGTGGAGCCCCAAAGCTCAACTCCGAATGTCTTATGGTCTAATTACTGTCCTATAAATGAGTCTTTTGTAATTAATACGGAGCTTTGAACGCTTGTCTAGTAAGTGTTGTAGCAGTCGAAAACAAAACAATATTTAATAACATAATAAGGCCTGAGTGTAATAATTATTGTGACGATTGTTTATTCCATGTCTGGTTATTGATAATGAAGTGTAAGAATTGAATAAAGTGTAATAAATTCATATTATCGGTTTGATTTTATTAAAAACCTTAGCTGAAGTGAATCGGGGTGGCTAATGACATTATGTTCATTGGAATAAAGTTGTCTAACTTACAGTCTCCCGCGCACTGGCAACCCTCTCAACCTTCTCTGCAACTATTTAGAATACTGCAACAGTGCGGGGCATTTAGTCAACCAAAAAAATCGGTGAAAACATCGAATTAAATAAAAAAAAAAACGTATTTCGGGTGAGAGCTGAAGTGAATTCCAGTAAATATTTTTTTTTTTTTTATTTTTTTTTTTTTTAAAGAGGTTTTTTAATCTTGTCATTTTACAGATAAACTAGACTAAATTTGATAAAATTTGAGAAGGAAATTACCTCTGTTGCTTAAACGGAGACGAATGTATCTTTAAATTTTTGGAATTTAACCAAAAAGATGCGGATTTTGTTCTGTTCGTCCCAAACAACGACGTTTAGAGCAATCTTCATCGCGAACAATTTTAAAGGTGGGTTAAATTACTAAATCAAGCACAATAGTGTTACTACGGTTGGTGCTTCTATACATAAATAGCTTGCTAAAAATATCTATGCACACATATTAGGCCAGTAAAGTTGTATATATTGGTGGGTAAAAGGTCAAGTGGTTTTGATTTTTTTAAATATTTTGTTATTATTAAACTACCCCATGGCCGGAACTAGGAGATTTGTTTGGTGGGGGGAGGGGGGGAGAAAGACAGTTTTCCGCCCCCCCATCTTCTCCCTCCCCCATCATTAAAATACAATACCTTCGTAATACATTATAATAAAGTTTATAAATTGTGCAAAAACAAATTAAATTAAATTAAACAGTCGTAATTGTGATATTATTATTATTTTAAAAAGTTTTTTAATAACTTGTTATTTTTTTCATTCAAATTTTACAGGCCGGGGCACGTGTCCCCCCCCCCCCCCCCCTGCTCCGCCCTAGTTCCGGGCCTGAACTACCCTAGTATTCAAGAATGTACAACTAATATATTTCTATGGATATTTATTAGATTGGTTTATAGCAAACTAACAGCTTTGGAATGAGGAATGAGGAAATTCCAAAATTTGGAAGTCAGCCTTTTAGCTCTCTTCTAAAGAGCTCATGTCCTCTTCAAATTGTAGTAAATTTAGTCTGGTTTAATTTTGAGTGCAACAAGGTTTTATTAAAAACCAACCATTCGATAGATAATCTGGTGAAATGCAGAAAAGGTCGAAATTTTTTACTTTACTAATGGCGGCACTGCAAGGTCCAAAACTTTTTTTAAAACTATATATTGATTTTTATAACTGTACACAATATACAACTAGTAAATTTGGTAATAATGATAATAATGACATGTAAATAACTTTTGAACAACCTCTCACTAGTATCACTCTAATAAAAATTTTAGATTAGAAGGTACCTTGGTCATCTTTTTTTCAGATGCCTCGGGGGATTATCGGGAATGGAGTGTTACCCAAGTAGAGAAACGAGTGGATTTGAGTGGTTATGGTGCTTACTATGAAAGGATAGGTATCTGGTTTGGGCTAAATCAGCAACATATGGAACATTAAGGTCCTTATGGATGAATTTGTTTGTGAGAAAATGAGGAGCATTGAGGATTTTTGGAAGGAATTTGGATTGGATGGTTTAATGGAGCCCCAAAGCTCAACTCCGTATGTCCAAATAGGTCTGATAACTGTCATGTGAGTCTTTTATAATAAATCGGAAGGTTTGAACTTTTGTCTAGTAAATGTTGAAGAAGTCGTAAAACTACGAGCAGTTTACTGTCGTTTTAGTCTTGTATGTCCAATATTTAGATTTTAGTTACAAGCAAATTACTAATGACTTATAAAAAAATTAAAACTTGCCGATCTTTGGCTTACCAAAATTTACACTTACACTTACACTTACACTTATACTACACCATTAGTACCCTGTTATTAAATTACTTTTTATTATAATAATATTCCACTAATCCCTGTTGAACAGATCCACCTAGGACTCCACTTGGACAAACGTCTTACTTGGAATCCACATATAAGACTAAAACGACAAGAAACTGCTCGTCGTTACAGACTTCTTCAACATTTACTAGACAAACGTTCAAAGCTCCCAATAAATTACAAAGACTCATTTACATGACTGTGATAAGACCTATTTGGACATACGGAGTTGAGCTTTGGGGCTCCATTAAACCATCCAATTCATCTCGTATCCAATCCTTACAATTCAAAATCCTTCGAAAAATCCTCAATGCTCCTTATATTGTGACCAATAAACTTATACTTAAAGATCTTAATGTTTCATTTGTTGCTGATCTAGCCCAAACCAGATACGTATCCTTCCATAGTAAGTTCCATAACCACTCTAATCCACTAGTCTCTCTACTTGCTTCCCACTCCATTCCCGATAATCCTCCGAGGTGTATGAAAAGAAGATGGCCTAGAGACCTTTTAGTGTAGATTTTATTGAAGTGCTACTAGTGAGTATTTCTTCACAAGTTATTTACATGCCATTGTATTCACTATCAACACATTTTGCTAGATGTAGGTATATTATTTTGTACAGTAGTAAATATCAATGAATGAAAAAAAAAACTTTATTATATTTGTTTCAAAACATAACCTGCTAAATACGTGCATCTTATGACACAAACTTTTACATTACATTAGTTCTGGTGATTGATTTTTATTACAATACCTGTCCAAAGCAGTTATATAACGTTTATAAAAATATTAAATTGAAACAGATTTATTATTTTTAATACTGAATACAGATTGTAATTCTTATACATTGTTATGTAATTTTTGGATACTAAAATAATATCCAATCCCTGTTGCACAGTCTCTCAGGAGTTGAGCGGAGGAGCTGGCCATTGCCATCACCCAAACAAAATAAGTATTTACAATAGTTATCGGGACCACTGCCGTTTTAATTTGTGAAGTTGGTTAGTTTATGATTTGTATTTTTAAACCATAGAGCATAATGTGTGATTAATTACTTAAAAAACACTGATTTTTAAGGTGATGTGCGAGGATTTATGTGAATGAGGAGAAATATTAGTTGTAGAAAATATATAGAGGCAACTAGAATTCCTGAACATTATGACAATCATTGGTAAGGTTATGGAATATGTCGCGAACTGACAAGATGCTAGAGAGATCGTCTTCGTGTTGTGCGGGTCTCGCCTGATGCTGAAGCAAGGGTACCTTCATTGTTAACAGCTCTTTCTTATATTCCACATTCTGCTACATTGCAATATGTTTCTTTTTACTGGACGCAAGTAAAAATATCGATATGGCGGAACTGCCTAATATCGATGTCTATACAACTGTCCCAGGCGTTGCACTGTGGTAAGAATCATCGATTTAGCTGGAAAAAATTACTTTATGAAATGAAATCAAACAATAAACTTTATTCTGGGACTTACTGCCCCCTAAGAATAATAATAATACACAATTTCAGGTACAATTGTCTGACCGTATTATTTACAAATTAAATGCTTCAGTAATCATGACATATATTGTCGACAGGAAAATAATAATAATAATAGCATAAAATAAATCGTATATTAAAAGATAAAATAATTCTTAATATTTACTTAATTATTTACATATTTGCGGAAGATTGGTTGTGTAAAAAGTGTAAAAATAAATAATTTTTAAAGGAAGCAAGGGAAGCAGCATTACGAATAGAAGTGGATAGGGAATTCCAGAAGGAGGAAGCACGAATGATGAAGGATTTTTCAAAGAAAGCAGTTTTATGTGAGGGGGTATACAGGTTAAAAGGTTGGGATCTAGGGTTTAGGAGGTGGATAGAAGAACGCAGAGTTAATAGGTCAAGAATATAGGAAGGTTTTTTGGTTTTAGGGATTGGAATAGGAAAGTATTGCCGTCGGAATTCAGGAAGCCACCCAATCTCAGAATAACTTTATCAACCTTTCCTACAGAAAATTTTATGGTAATCAAAAAAGTTCCTGTAAACATATGTCCGGAAATGATTTGGTTACGAGATAGAGTTCATAAACGCATATTATGATTTTATGTTCCATATAACAGCGCTCACTGATCTTTAAAATTTGTTTTTTAATTACTATAGTTAAACAGTAACATGTCCCGGTTTGGCTTTATTCTTCCTCAGCATCTAAACAATAGGAAACTGTTGCGTTGGTGACCAGTGTACCGACAGATATTTCTCTTGGAAATATTTCATTCTTACTGGTGCACTAAAGCCCCTTTATGAGTGAGGGTGAAACAGATTTTGTTTTTTTCGTAATTTCCCTTTACAGGAAACCTATAGGCAATCGAATCCCTTTGGTTGTTCCAGCACGATCGCATCCTTTCGGTGAACGCTTGTTCTTCCGACTATTTGAATATATACGTTTTGAAGGTTTTCTTTGGTAGTGAATCCCATTTATTGTTCTTTCATTAGACGCGTCTTGACTAACTGCTCAAAAATATCCGTGCTCGTGATTTCCAATTTCTACAGATCCTTCTGTAATTTTGTGTCCCATTTATGTTTCCCATTTATGTTTAATGAGGTAATCGACTATTTGCCGATTTTGTCTATTTTCAAGTAATCTTTTGATGTGTCCGATCTTAGGATTTAACAAATGTTATTATTAAGTTTTATTAGTGATTTATAAAATACTTTTAGGTAGGTATAGTATTTATGCACACTCAACATCTGAAGTATTCAGCGTCCTATTCATGCTTTGCGTTTACTTTTTTGTTTACTATATATTCTTTAAAGAAAATGAGTTATTTTCATAAACATAATAAGTTCATCTATATTGACATTTTTTTTTCTACCCTTTCCAGCTTAAAGTAGGTTTCGTATAGCGGGCATTCTTCTAAAATGTATGTGATTGATACATGAGTCCAAATATGCACATAAGTGGGGTTTCCCTCGTTATATGATAGCCATGTGTGTGTCAAATATGGCCAATCTTCAGCCTTGTTATAACCACTTCTTCTCTTCTGTTTTTTCTATATCGTTTTTTATAAATTGAAGTGTCTTTTCAAGACCACTTTGACCAAATTATGAGAAGAACTGAGATACACAAATTACTTGATAATATTCTTAATCTTTCTTGTTTATTTATTGATGGTCTATTGCTTAAACCAGACCAGGCTGAATTTAAAGGGCGTTATAATAGGCTTTAAAAAGTTCGAAGGCTAATCGAAATATTTCCGACGAAGCGGTTCCAGCCTTGTTTGGAGCCGACACGACTCATTTTAACTTCCCTTTTTGAGAAATGGAGGATTTTCTGTTTAAAAAATGTGTTTCGCCGGATCGGAAAAAGATATCGGGAGGGAGCGAGGGGGGCGGGGCAATTAGCAAGCCGGGCCACGCCCACCGGAGGCGTGGCTTCCCCCACTCCACCGCCTCCCCCCACCCCGCGCCCAGCTCCCGGAGCCCCATTCGGTGCCGGCTGGTCCGCCCGTCGACGTCCGATGGAGAGATGATGGTGGAAAGCGGTGAGACGAGATTGGCGACTCGCCTCAGCTTCAGTATCGAGAATATCTTGAGCCCAGGGTTCGGCCTGAAGAAGCCGCCTGAACAACCTGAAGGAACTGTCTGGCCGGCTTGGGTTTACTGCACGCGCTACTCCGACAGGCCTAGCTCAGGTATTTGTGAACGATTTTATATTATTATATGTCGTAAAACTATTAAATATTATTATTAAAAATATGATTAAAAAAAAAGAACTAAATATGTTATAATAATTAACCGAAAGATATCAATATACTCTTACCTTTAAACAACAGAAATTTAAACAAAAAACAACCCTCCGTGAAAAACTTCCCTTATACATTATATTATATTCCTTCCGGGCCAAAAAATATTTAAACTTGCTTAAATAACGTCTATCTAAATTATTGGCATAATGAAATTATGTTTTAATCCATCCGGCCGAGTATTCTTAAAAATACTATTATAAAAACATCAGATAATTTTATATTAAAATAACATTCATTTGTAATTATAAATATATATATCTAAAGTCTACAAACATAAATGTGTAAATTAATTTTCTTCTAAAGTTTACCGATAGTATAAAATCACTTAAGAATATAAGAATGAAAGAGACTTATCAGTGTATTTTAGTTAGAACACATATTAGAATTTAGTATGAGCAACAATTTTTGTTATTATCACAATTTAAAAAGTTAATATGATAAATATAAATTTAGTATGGTTAAGTTAAAATTGCTGTCAGTGTTTCTTTGTACAAATATAAAGACAGTAATAAACATCAGCAGTTTTTTGCCCTAAAAACCAAAAACAAATATTATAGGCTCAATATGAACTAAATGTTTAGAAGCCTACTAGTAATTTTTCTATGAGAACAATTTTTAATTGATAACCGGATGTATTAAGTTAATGTATTCCTATATTTGGGGGATGTTGGCCTTTATGATAAATGTCAAATTAAAATAAAATTTACCAGGTATGAAATACTTATGGAATTGTTGCACTTTATGGATATATTTTTATATTTTAATTACTATTCCATATATGATGCTGTATATTAAATATATTATTAGACCAAACTGATATCACCTCTATCGAATTTATTATTTATTTAAATATAAATATGAATAGTGTACATAATTCATACAGTATGATTTTCTTTATAATAATAATTTCACTCTCTTTATTTTTTTAATTAATTTTAATCAAATTATTTATATGAATATAAATATATTGTTTATAAAACGACATGAGAAAAAATTATAATGAGTTTTATTACTTACGGGTATTAATTTAATGTGCTTTAATAGTTATACATTATTTTTTATGACCATTAATGGAATTACTCTATTACAAAATATTATTCAACGCTTCTATTTCAATTACAAAGATAATTTATTTTTGTTTATTTATTATTGTTGTAATTAATAGTGTCTGTTTAGATTTAAAAAAAAAACAAAAAAAAAAAACTTTTAATGTGAATATAAAACTAAATCTTATTAACAGTTAATAATTATATGTCTTTATAACTTTTTCATACCGTAAGCCTTTAGTTTTATTAATACAAACATTTTTTTATGGGTTTTAGTAGAGACTCGTGAATCCGGACACTAATAGTCCGATCTAGCGGGTAGTCTGGACACTAAAAGTCCGATCTACCGGGTAATCCCGGCAAGATAAAAATTTACTTTATTTTAATTAATAGAAACATGTATTGATTAACTGATATCCAGGCATTTTGTTCATTTTCCGTTTTTTGGAAATTATTCTTGTTTTCATTAAGTAGGTTCATTAAGTAGGTAATACTTTTATATTATTTTATTTTATAGCTATGTCTAGTATTTAATATTTAAATAAATTATATTAATAATTATACAGATTCAGTTAGCCGTTGGTAAGATCGGGAAACAATATTTGGGGTGCGCAGAAACAGAAGAAACAGGGAGTAACTATTTATTGTGTGCCGACGTTTCGGGCAATACTGAGGTTTCTTGAGCCTTCTTCAGAGCTATGAAACAATAGATGGCTTGTAATTATTTAAACAAAATTTTATAGTGTATTACAAAATATAAGCAAGAAGTTGAAAAAAAAATTAAAAAATGCTATTAACAGATGATGAGTTAATAATTTGTTCATTTTTTATATTTATAAATTTTCGATTTACATATTATTTTACAACAGTAATTTACAATGGGTTCTATTTATATACATTTTATTTTATTATATACATACATACACTGTTTGATAAATATGGAGTTTGCCGGTGCATCAGGGTACATCTAACTCTAAGGTTCGAAATCTGGCCGAGGAAGATAATTATTTATTCTATTAAATTATTTGCAGACTTTAAATTCTTTGGAAACAGCCGCTATAAAGTGAACTCCTTTAAATTAGAAAAAAACTGGCCGGTAACAACCTTGGTGCAAACCTGGGTACAACCTAAGTAGTGAACCCAAGACCCTTCATGGATTGTTGTGGTACAGATTTACAAATTAATTTTAACTTTATAATAAATATTTTTTTAATATTAATCGGAAATATGTTTTGTAATTTTAATTCTACTCAGCTCTTAAAGTCCGGAATTAGACATACTTATACAATATGTTTTCAAAAAATAAAATTAAGTTGAAGAGTATAGTTTATATGAAGTAAAAAAAAAAAAAGAAGAAGAAATATATTTATCATGTATATTTTAGAAATAATTCCATTTAGTCCTGACATGTTGTGACAAAGGGACAGTTTTCCTTAGCGGATATCTACAGTACAGTGAAACTCCAATTATCCGGATCGATTTGAAGAAAAAATATACGATAGGTCCAGTCTTATTAGTTTTCATTACAATAAAAGATATAAAACTAATAGACCAAGCGGCAGCTACCGGAACTGCGTCTCAGAATTAGGGGCGGAGCCAACACATCCCATAACAGTCAAGTTCTGAGTAATAGTACTTAGTGAATTTCTAGAAGCATAGCATATCCATCCTTCATTGCCCAGCCTGGGCCCTATTGCCGTCGCGAGTGGCCTCTTAAAAAAATTAAAAAAGTTGTGGCACCTAAAAGAAGAAGCTTTGTATTTACTGTCTCCAAAAAACGGTCCATTGAAGAACGTTTTAGAAAAGGCGAATCAGAGAAAAAACTGGCAGATGAGTTATGCGTCGGAACATCTAATATTTCCATGTTAACTAAACTTTGTTGTTACATAAATAATTTTATAAACAGCCATATTTTCAATTATTCAATAAAATACATAGTTAAATCATTACATATGCCTGTATTGTTTATCTCAATACACTAATTCAGTTAATCTGATTATCCGGATTTTCGGTTATCCGGATCTATATCGGCCCCAATTAATCCTGATAATTGGAGTTTCACTGTATTTATTAATTATAGATTGATTTAATTGTTATTATTATAAAACCTCTTAGTGATTCTGAAGTCTGAATGTCGACATCTCTCACCACACCACTCCCTACCTTCCAACAAAATTCACGATTCTCCCATCTACGTTTCGGCCCACCCCCGAATGATTATCCTACGGTGAAACAATGAAAATTTTTTTTAAGTTCGGTTATTATTGTTGGATTCAATGGACTTAACATGTTCAGCTGTTGCACTACTAATATTTGAACTATATTTACCGGATATATGTCCCGCAATTTCGCAATGTGGAGCCTTCTAAAATCGCCAGTGTATTCATCTTTCTTTGGACCAAACATTCTGAGCTATACTTTATTATCGAAAGCTTAAAGGCTTTGTTCGTTCTTAAATGTAAGCTGCCACGCACTTAAAAGAACTAAAAGTAGGTTAATAGTATTTTAAATCCTGATTTTTAAATTTCTTGGAAAAAGGCGTGAACCAAGTAGTTTTTTGACAGAGAAATAATCGTTTCCACCCTATAATTTTCTCTTGAATTTCGTTAGTACATAATATTTTGTTGTTTGGTTTTACACTGCAAAAAAGTGCTGATGGTAATTATCGCCCTTATATTTGAACTTAATTACACTTTCTGCATCCTAAAAATTTTAACTTAACTATTCCAACTTCAAATTTACCATATTAACTTTATAAATTATATCAACATACCAGACTTAAAAGACAAGAAACTGCTCGTCATTTCCGATTATTCCAACATTTCCTAGACAAGCGTTCAAAGCTTCCATTAAATTACAAAAGACTCATTTACATGATAGCAATTAAACCTATTTGGACATACGGAGTTGAGCTTTAGGGCTCCACTAAACCTTCCAATTCTCGTATCCAACCCTTACAATCCAAAATCCTTCCTAAAATTTTGAATGCTCCTTATTATGCCACAGACTTATCTATAAAGATCTTAATATTCTACATGTTGCTAATTTGGCCTAAACCAGATACCAATATTTTCATATTAAATGCATACCCACTCGAATCCACTAGTCTCCGAACTTGCCACTCCCGATAATCCTTCGAGGCGTCTAAAAAGAAGATGGCCAAGAGACCTTCGAATGTAGGACTTTTATTGAAGAGGTAGGAGATCTTTAAATGTCATTGTAGACATTTTCCTTAAATTTACTTGTTGCATATAATGTATACAATTGTAAATATCAATAAATAGTTATTAATTAAAAAAAATTGAAGTAATGGGCAATTTTTCCATCTAAATAATACCAATATAAATTATTGTTTACTTATATAAGTATAAGAATAATAATTATATAATTATAATAAATTGTTTGTTTTATCAAATGTATATGTATATATAATTTCTTTGGAGGTATGTCACTAAGTGCAATTTTTTTCCAAATTAGAGAAAACGTCATCCTGTGTCTAAATTATCATTTCCCATAAAAAAGTAAAAAAAGTTACAAAGTAAATATAACAGCTATATAGGCACATTAGAGAATGAGAAAATTCACTATATAACTATCTGAGAAATTTTTAATGAACATATTCCCGTATTTTTGCTCTAAAAAAAATAAATTATTTTGTTACTTAATGACTTTTACCTCCAAAAAAACGATTGAAAAAAAAAATCATTAAATTAAATTATATAATCCAATATTAAAATTTATTCATCGATATATTGGTATCGGAAAATATATGTCATCTTCAACCATTAATTGTATATTTTGTTTTATTGGTATTAATTACCAGACCTGTTTCTTCATCGGATTTTATGTGCGTTTTACATTTTATATCAAGATTTATAATTATAATTTTTTTATATACTAAAATAAAAATATATAGATATATAATATATATAGGATATAAATATATATAACATATTTATATCTTTATGCTTTGACTGCTTAAAGATAATAATGCTGAAAATTACTTTTCCCATGCTAGCAGCTAGCAGCTATTAACTTGCGTAACTGTCTCAAATCGCTCTCTTTATTCCGCTTATTCTTTCCACCGTTTTCACTTAGCTTTATTAATTTATTATTTATTTTCTCTGTATAAAGGCTTTCTTCACCAGAATAGGTTTCAATTAGAACACTTAGCGGAGGGCGGTGTGAATACAGATTTGTTTTGGTAATGGATATAAAGGTGGGATACAAAGAGGAGTTACGGTGGCCTGACAATGGGAAGAGAAGAGCCTTTGTGCCACTTATTAATGGCATGACACTAACATCACTAAACGAACATTATTCAACCTCCCCGCCCTAATTACCGAGTTGGCTTAGCCTAATCACACCTTTCATCATCCAATCTAGCCTTTGAATTGTAAAGAATTTTATTTTAACATCGATAGGACTATATTTCAGCATTCTTTACAAAGATTTTGGCGATAATAAACAATAATTAAAATTATAATATATTCATTTATTTTTATATTACACACAAAGGTACATAACCATGGTTTCGACTCAAGAAGTTTTAGTCAGACCTAATGTTCGAGTCATAATATCATCAACACATCTAGAACCCTACTAGATTGAATGTACCTAGTCTACGTATTTATATATCAATGATGTGTCGGTAACAAATAATCGATTATGGGAAACGATATCTCGATTTTAAAATATTGTCATAAAAAAATAATCTATATGAGAACTAAAAAAGCAATAATTATTCATGAAATAAATCAGTTCCCTATTGGGAAAACCAGACAGTCATTGACACCCTAACTTAAAAATTAAAAAAAAAAAATTTACCCCCCTATAAAATTAATCAAATGCCTTTTAAGTCCTGCAACCCAATTGTAAAAAAATATTTTCAATTCTGTCCGTATTTTAAAAGATATCCATACGGTATTAATAACTGATTTTACATTAGTTATTGTCACTATCTTTTAAAATACATTCTAGGAATAATGTTTGGTGTGAATTTTCTTACTTAGCTTAAAGTTTCAAAAAAAATTTCAGCTTAATTGAACTGTTCTTTCTATAATTTTAAAAAAAATGTTTCAGCTGGTTTAATTGAAGTTCTTTCTATAATTTTAGTATGAATATTTTCGAATGTTTCCTTAAGGGTGTCAATAACTGTCTGGTTTATCCTAGTATAAGTATTAATATTAGTATACAAAATACAAAATATTATATATAAGTTAATTACAAATTTAAAAATCCCTAGAGAACAATAAAAAAGTGTAATAAAACGATGTTATGATCTTCTTTTTTATATATTCCTTCAGCAAACACATACTTCAACATAATTCGACAATTGCAGTACGAATGCTTGATTTTTTAATGATAATTGTTTTAAATTCTGTACTAAGCAGTGTTGATCTAGTACCTACCAGAGATATTGCTATGATATTAAAAATGAAAAATAGATTTTTGTTTTGCCATTAAGAAGAGGAATATATTTACAATCATTATAAATTTAAGTAGCGGAAAACTGTAGTTGAAATCAGCGATATCGATCGATTCCTATGAATCGAGTTTGTTCCTTATGTTCTAGATATGGCCCAAACAAGATACCTATCATAACCCACTAGAATCCATTAGTCTCCCAACTTGTCTCACACTCAATTCCCGATAATACTTCCAGGCGTCTGAAAAGAAGATGACCAAGAGACCTTATAATATAGAACTTTTATTGAAGTGCTACTAGTGAATAGTTCTTTACATGTTAGTGACATGTCATTGTAATAATTTCCTTAAATTTACTTGTCTATAATGTCTATACTTGTAAATATCAATAAATAATTTAAAAAAAAAAAAAAATATATAATATATATATATATATATATATATATATATATATATATATATATCACATATTTGAGAGTTCAATTTGTTGGTCCTTAACGTCCTAATTAATTCCAAACAGGGCATGAAGGTCGAGATTCGTTCCTTGGTTCTCTGTAAAAAAAATATAATTTATAATTTAATCAGGAATTATAAAATATTCTAAAATAAATAATATGAAGTATATAAATGAAATTTTATTAAATATATTTTTTTAGAAAAAAATGTTTTTTTTATTTATATAAATGATTACAAATAAATTAATGAGATAAATATTTATTTTATTTAAAAATTTATAATGTTTATAGTTATACAATTATCATTTAAAAAAAAGAAGACAAATATTCATAATTAATACATTTAATATGAATCGTTATTGTATTACTTAATGAAATGAAAACTCGTGGACTGAATTTTGCTTTGAGTTTTTTCAACACGGTGGCGAGAAACGTTCTGTGCACGTATCATTAAAACGTTTTCATCTACGTGTAACTACGTCGCAGACAACCTGAAATTATCCGCTTAAGAGGAAATGGCTGAAATGATCGTGAGATTTTTCCTCAGAGGTTTTCCATAATGCAGGGGCGTAATGACAGTGGTTCGTACCAAGCGGCTGCTAAATGGTTTAACAGCTTTCTTTGCGTATTTTTCCTTTTATCATGGCCCCTTTCCTAGTTTAATAGCAGCGAAAGAAATTTTATTATCATTACGTAATTGTTATTACACTTTTACTCATAGTTTAATATACACGTGTAAGGATAGAATTTAATTAAATAAAAGTTAATTGTAACTTCAAGTAACTATATATTTAATAAAATATAATTGAGGCGTCCAGTTGCAAAACGTAGCAAAACCAATTTTCTAAATTTTTCACCAGAAGCCAAAAACCATATCAATATGATGCCCAATTGATATGAATGTAATGTTTCTTATATAATTAGCAGAAAAATAGATGGTTTTAGTTTAAATAGATAGTAATAAGAGCCCCGTTGACCAGTTTTTTTAAAAATTGATTTTTCTTCTGTACTTACTCCATTTTGCATCAGTTTTGAGGACTTACTCCTTTTTGATAATGAAATAAATACATGTCCTGAGTTGATTTATAGAATTGAAATGATGGATTAAAAAAATTATTTTATGTTCAAAAATGTTACTCATTAGCTTTCTGAACAATAAAAATGGATAGTAAAGTAATAAACGATATATGTACATACATGGACTAGTCTAATCTATGTGATCACAAAACACATTTTCCTAAACAAATTATTATTCTTCCTCATCTTACTTCTAGACAGACTTTAGTAAAACTTCTTTGGAGATGTTTAAAAACAATTTATCATTAAAAAATATTTGTATATATAAATGCCATTATTTTTTAGAGTATTGGGGAATAAAATAAAAATAATAAAATATTGAACTACGTAGTAGTATCAAAATATTATTGACTCTGTTTTTAGTAGGTAACTTTAAAATTCAAAACAAACACCTATCTTAAAACTTTTTTTATAATGTTTAAAAACATTTATTAGTTTAGTTTAACAAACAAAAAAATGAAATATAATTTAAAAAATGGACTATTCGATAGTAATTACGACCACAATAAAAGGTAACTTTTTTAAACAGCTAATTGTGTTTCTTCCACCTCGTTTGTGTCTCCTAAATCTGACAAATAATATGCATAATATGGCAGCCATATTGTGAGATACAACCCTTTTGGTTCTTTGATAGGCATGGTTTTACTCTCTTTTGCAACAGTAGGTGATTTTTAATTTTAAATTTGAACAGGTTTTCCTTCGTTTTTAAACCTAAAACCTAGTCAGTCTTCTGCGTGGTAAGGAGCTGGATCGAACGGTTACAAAACTCAATTTCGATTTTAGGTGGATTTGCTACGTTTTGCAATTAGGCGCCTCAATTAACTTGTGTTTTTATTCCATAACTATAAAAAAACCCACTAATCACGCAACTGGATTCCCATTCGATTCCCGATAAACCTCCGAGGTTTATCTATCTAAAAAGAAGATGGTCTCGAGACCTTCTTTCTAAAAGGTTATAATAAAACCGGGTAAGCGCTTTTCAAAACACTAATGTGTTACGTTATATTCATTATCATTAAATAAATAAACAAAAAACAAATGAATAAATATAACGCAATGCTCATTTGCTCAGGAAGGACGGATTAATTTAAAATACTGGACAATTTAAACATAACGGTTTTTAATGCGTAGAACCAAGATATGAGATAAAATCTTGCATGCAAAAATCTGTAAGGCTAGTTCTTCCTGTAATTTAAAATTGTTCTATTAATTATTTGTTACGCCAAAAAATAACGATTTTTTAACGTTAACCTTTCTAATTTTACATGCCCGAATGATTATTAATATATTTGATTTATAAAAATTGTTTTAGGAGATATCATTGCTTATTATCCTCATAAATTAACATTTTTTTTTTTTAATTTGATCTACTCTGAAATAGAAATCTTTTAGTAAAAGGAACGAGTGTATAATAATTTCCGAATTCGAGATACAAAATAAGTTATAGAGAAAAACTCAATATTCGATCCGAGCAACACAGGCAAGGCAAAACCCATCTTTCTTCATTCAAGTCAATATAGCTCCTAAACCGTAGGTCCTAGCAACAAATGTTATATAAAAAAAATATTCTCCATTAAAATTATGATAAAGAAATTGTTGGCAAATGTTTGATCCGAGCAACACTAACAGAGCTAGAGCGTGTAAAAATGTTACATTTTTGAATGTGGAAAAAACGTTACACCAAAAATGTATAGCCCAGCCAAAAGGTATATTATATCAATAATGGAAGCCATGACAGTTATGGCATAACTACATTTTTGTGATCAAAAATATTTAAATTGAGTTCGATAGTTAATTTAAGAACTAAGATAATTTCTCATTAAAATATCTAGATCAGGGAGAAAAAAAAAAAAAAAAAAAAAAATATATATATATATATATATATATATATATATATATATATATATATATATATATATATATTAGATATATTTATTGCTAGAATTTGTAATTAAGAGAACTATTTCTAATTAGACGTTATGTGACACCATAATGAGTTATAATTTTGAACGATTTAAAAATACTTTGAAATATTGGAATACTTGGAATGGTTCTAGAAGTATTATATCCGACCTTCCCACGAAGCACAAGGTTGTGACATTTTGTACTCTCAACGAGTTGTATAAGTGTTAGAGATTGAGGAATAATGGCGGTCATCTAAGCAGAAGAAAAAAAACAAACTATAACTCTCCCTGACTAGGGAAAATAATAGATCATGGATATGCCTGTTTATAATCTAACATTTTCCTAATTTACATTGTAGAATTAAAACGACCAAATTACTTAAATTTATAATTAAATTAACAATCAATGATTAGCGTTCGAAATGAACAATGTTGAGAGAAAATAGTAGTTTCAAACTTGCCTTTTTTCATTCAAACCAACATAGCTCCTAAATGGTAGGTCATAGCAAAAAATATTGTCCATTAAATTTCTTATTAAAAATATATAACAAGTTTTCGATTCGAGCAACACCAACAAAGTTAGAGCGTGCCAAAAAAGTCCCAATATTTAAAAAAATGTAGGCAAACGTGATTTTTTTTCTTCAAAGCAATATAGCTCCTAAATGGTAGGTCCTAGAGATAAATGTTATAGAACAAAAAGTATTTTCCATTAAATTTCTGATCAGGAAATTGTCAGCAAATTTTCGATCAGAGCAATACTAACAGAGCTAGAACGTGTCAAAATGTTATTTTTGAATGTGAATAAAACATTACACCAAAAATGTATAGCCTCAACCAAAAGGTATATTATATCAATAATGGAAGCCATGACCGTGATGGCATTTACATTTTTGTAAACTAAAACATTTAAATTGAGTTCGATAGTCAATTTTAGGACTATTAAAATGTTTCTCTAAACTATCAGAAGAGGTTTAAAAATAACTCCCAGACAAAAGACATATCCATGTTAAAAAATGTTGAAATTGATTTAAGGTTTTTGTGGTAAATCCTAAGATTGTAATGAATCAATGATACAAGATGGTTAGGGGAAAAGGACAAGCAAGGAATTGTTATAAGCTAATAAGTAATGCTGTTCATTCCTCTTGGTCAATTAATTAAAAAAATAGCGAAATAACCAAAATATGGTAATGGACCAGATATTAAAAATTATGGAATACAAAATGATTCCAATATTTTAATTAGTTATCAGATATCTTATACTTGCTACTTAAGGCTAGTTGCACATACACCGACGTTTTGCCGGCCGGTAAAAAACTGACAGATATTTTGCCGGTGCTAGTGCTTGCACACTCACCGGTTTTTTACCGGTCAAACAATTAGTAGAATTATAATTATATTTTATTCTTGACTATTCGACCTAAAACTTTTAACAATTTCTGATCAACAAATTAATATTGTTTCATTCGATTCAGTAACTCAAACAAGTAGTAGCTTTTGTAATTATAGTGCATAAAACAGTAATTGTAATGCAGTGGCAGGCGCCGGCATTTTGCCGGCCATACCGAGTAGCACCGGCAAAATATCGGTCGGTTTTTTGCCGGCCGGCAAAAAGTCGGTGTGTGTGCAACTAGCCTTAGTTTTATATGTAGTACACACATCTCAGATTCATAGGCTAAAATAGATTGAAATATTGTATATAAATTTTTATATTAACAATACACTTCAATTCAGATCTGCATCAATTCAATATACACTAGATCCCGTCTTTCTGATCTATACACCCCATACCACAAAACTTCTGCATTACTACGGTTCTTCTTCTTTCGCTCAACAGTCCTCTGGAACTCTATTCCTCATCATATCAAACAAGCTAAATCCCTGAAAACATTCAAATACTTCTATTTCCAATACATCCTTCTCATCCAATCTGCTGACTATCTACCTACTTACAATTAGTCAAAAGGTGGTTGCATTACTGGATTCAGACTCAGATTCAGTTCTTGCATAATTACGATTCCATTTAATATAAATTTCACTTTCTATGAATATAACATTGGGTACTTCTATTGTATATACAAATCTAATCATTGTGCCAAAAGATTTTTTCTTATTTCATTTCATTTTCTCTTATTTGTAGAATGTCATCTTATTTTCTTTTCTTTATATTTAACTATCATCTATGTATATAGTGTCATTATTGTATTATTGTTTTTCTATATTTCTTTATTTTTTTAAATCTCATTATGTCTCTGACCAGATTTAATTTATTTATATCTGTACTTATCTGATATTCTTAAGGGACTTTATCCCAGAATAAAATTATTTTTCTACTCTATTCTAAAAATTACTACAACATGCAGTATTATATGACATAAAGTTATAATAATATTACAATTTAAATAATTATAAAAAAATGTAATAGTAATATGTATGTATGATATGATATGAAGTAATAACGATTAAACAAAAAATACGTTAAAATTATACAATATATAGATGAAGTAAATGTGATTACAATATCTTGTAAAAAAACTAGCCATTATTAGCACTTTAATAAAATATACATTTGAAGGTCTCTATCTTCTTTTCAGACGCCTCGGAGGGTTATTGCGAAGCAAGTTGGGACACTAGTGGATTTGTGTGCGTATATAGTTTATCTTGAAGAATATGTTTTTTTTTTGAGACAAATCTGAAACTGATAACGGATTCATCTACGTGTCAAAAAAACTCTACATTATTTATATTTTTGCAGTGCTTTTAAAAAAAATGTGTATATCTCCGTTTATATCCACTTAAACGAGTTTAATGTGTTTTAGGACGTGTTATCCGAATTCGGAAACCCGGATAAAAAAAGTTGTTTTAAAACTTGGTAATAATTTAAGTTTTTTTATTTTATGAACACACTTTTTTTCTTAGTTTAATATTATTTTCAAAACTCCTTTAAATGGCCTATCTTTAAATTAAACATTTAGAAATTTATACTTTTTTTTCGTATAAACATATTTATATTTTACACTTAATATTTTAATTGGTATAATGATTGAGGAATATGATATTCAAGGTACATTATGGAATAAATTGAGCCATTAGAAGAGCCATTATTCGCACAGTTAGGTTTTAAATCGCCTCGAGGGGGTGGAATGAGCTCGCATGTCGGCTATCTTAAGATAAGAACAATACTCTCCCCCTCGTTCACAGTTCCTGCTTTCAATTACAATGAGACCTTAAAGTTTGTTTTACGACTAAAGAAAACAACGGATTAAGAAAGAAATATAATATTTTTTAATAACGCTGTTAGTTAAAAATTAATATAGTGCATAAAATGAATAATTAACATAAAGGGTGTCCAAACAATTAAGCACTGCACATTTTCTTTGTGTAATTAATTTTTTTTTTAGTTTTAACATTTAGGCTATAGGTTTTTGTTTATACGTCACAATGACGTCATCATATTTATATTTTGACAGTTTAGCTTGGCAATGTGTGAATAATTTTCAAAAAAAAAAAAAATTAAAGAATTACAATAAACTAAACTGTCTACCACTTTTCGACAGGTAAATGTCGGATAGGTAGACTGTAACCTAGATATTAATGAATTCCTATATATGATTCATTCTTGGGATCCCCAGGCGCTCTCACATCACTTACTGGTATTCTGAGTTAAGGGGGTTCTATCCAAGTTTCCATTCAAAACGAAGTAAATGTAATTATGATCAAACATCTTGAATCTTCCTAGCCACTGAAATATTAAATTAATAAAAGCTAAAATATTTATTTTGTAAAACAATTCAAATTCTACTATTTGTATAATGTGTGCATAGTTACAGTATAGCAACATAAATAAATCGTCAGATCCTGGCAGATCTGTAAAACAGTGTTCTTATAAGGACAACAATGGTGGAAGTTAGTTAAATGTTTTAAAACAGTATCCTGGACAGAAATGGCGGAAGTTGTCCTTTGGATAACTTAAAAACCGTTAAAACAGCATCCTTAAGGACGAAAAAAACTAATAAAATTCCGCCATCTTAAAACTTAAGAACGAAAACTAATTCTAATAGTAGAAGGAGAGAGTGGCCAAGGATGTCCTTCGGCCTCAAAAAATCGTCAGATCCTGGCAGATCTGTAAAACAGTGTTCAATTGTGTTGAATGTAAAACAATTCCCATCTCTTAAGTCCAAAAACCCATCGTATATTTATAATATTCTTAATTTCGTTTTTCCATTAATCTTTAGGATACCAGCTCTCGGACCGTTGATTTTTACGGCCCTTCTCATCGAACTGCCTTTTCGATACGGATATGTCTTATAGATGGGTGTCCATAATTTTGTTTTGTAACTTTTTTTTTTACTCTCAAAAATGTAGCATTTTGACATGCTCTATGTCTGTTGGTGTAGCTCTAAAATTTACGGGCAGTTTTCTCATTAGAAATTTAATGGAAAATATTTTTTGTTACATTACATTTGTCTCTAGGAACTATCGTTCCGGAGCTATATTGCTTTGAAGTTTTGGTGCTTTTTATGACACTGAAACGTGTGTAGCTTTGTTGGTATTGCTCGAATAAAAAATTTGCCGAAAGTTTCCATATGATCTATTGTTTTTCCCAGCACGGGAGAAATTTTTTATTTTTTTAAATAAAAAAAATAATATTCAGCCTGTAGTTTTTTGTTTATATATCATGATGGCATCAGGTCACTTCGCGATATTTATATTTCGACTGTGTAGCTTAGTAATGCGTGAATAATTTTGAAAAAAATAAAAAATAAAATAAAGAATTACTACAGACCTAAAACATTGTTTTATGATCAAGGTAAAAAATACATTACGAAATAAAATGTAACTAGAATAGCTAACACAAGTCCTATATTGCCAATGTAGCACTATCTAATTTTGTGCCCAGTTGAATTTTCTTTGTCTTCCTCTATCATGTGAGAACTTTTGTTTCAGATAGAAATTTAATTAAATCGTGGGCCTTTACTTCCGTCATTGTTCTTAAAAATTCAGAGACGTCTTGAACAGTCAGTGTACCCAGCGTTCTTATCCTCTCATTCACAAACTTTTTGCACTTAAACACGATGTGTCTAGAATCTTCCAAACATTGGAATTTAGGTATTTGTTGGTTCTGCCATGGTTAATCTTGAGTCGATGAAGTTTTGCTAAGCTTGGGCGGTCGAGATTTAGCCTTTGATACAGTTTTAGATTTTTTATTAATACAGTTAGTTAAAAATAAATACAAAAATCACTTTATATATATATATATATATATATATATATATATATATATATATATATATATAAATATTCAGTTAAAATATATGTTCTTGCATTTCTGAAATCAGATTCAGATGCAATTCTTCCATGATTAAGATTCCACTTAATATAAATTTACTCCCTCTGAATATAACATTTAGGCACCTCTATTGTACATACAACTCTAATCATTGTACCAAAATATTTTCTTTTTCTTATCTTATCTTATTTGTAGTGTTCTTTTATTTTCCTTTCTATAAATTTAACTGTTTTCTATGTATATATTATCACTGTATTTTCTTATTATTTTTACTTAATTTTTTTCATTTCATTATGCCTCTGACCAGATATAACTGCTTTTATTTATGTATTTAAGTGACATTGTCCCAGAATAAAATTATTTTCAATTGTATTCTAGTCTATATAATATACAAACAATTAAGCATATTAAAAGCAAATCCTACCAAAATTATAAAGTAAATAAAAAAGGAAAATGTTGCACATTCATTTTTTCTTTTGGCTAAGATTCTTCCTAAATCTAAAAATAAAAAGCTTGTACTTTAGCAACGTTGATAATTTGGAACTGTTGGGTGAAAATATGGAAACCATTTAATTAAACACAAGAAACGCTTATAAAATACGATAGCCTAGTTAGTCATCAAGTGAGCAAAGCATTAAAAGTTATTTTCCAGGTCAGGTAAACAATTAAACATAATTTAATTCTTCTATAAATGATTGTAAATAATTGCTTTTACTGAAGCCTAGACTATTTTTCTGGGACCCAATAAAACTTGTTACATAAAATATTGTATAAAAGATAGATTTGTTAGTAGAATGTGTGTTTTTGTAAAAAGAATTGTTTTTATTAGGCTATATCCAGACTTGGAACCATCGTTGGACTACCTGCAACGTTATAAAGCCAATGTAAGAGCAGACTACAGGAAGCCTAGCGTGTTGAAGCGGTTTCATATTGATCACTACTTCCTCGTCGAGCGGCTAACTTACCATAACTCCCTTATATATAGCCTTTTAATATACTTATTATATACATAAAATATATATTTATATCTATATATCCAAATATTTACGAATATATGAGGCATGGAGACGCAGAAGGGAGTAAATCCAAAATTGAAAATGTTTCTGTAAACCCAAAAATATGTATAATTCAGGTGATTCTTTTTTTGAAACCATTATTATTGGATCAGAAGTTTTTTAACATCAAAAACCATATCTGTAAAATATTGTACAGCTTTTCTAAACTTCAAATTTTTAAACAATTTATAAATTGGATTTATCCCAATCTGCAAGGGAAAATTTAAGAAATGCAATAAATAAGAAAAAAACTCATGACAATTAACTAATTCTATTGTTTTATTAATTTAACATTGAACAAACTTTAATGAAAAAAATAATTAATAAAAAAACAAACTTGATTCAAACGATTTTCTCGAGATTTATTTAAATTTTTCATATTTTTTTTTAAAAATCGAACACTAATCTTCAGTTTGAGCCAGTCATTGAAACAAATAAAAGAAATTAAAGGGGTTCAAACCTTATCCGTAGTGGAGTAGAACATGTTACAGAAAAATCTTATATCACCGCGGCCAATAATGGAGCATTTTTATTGTTTGTGCTTGAGATGTTTACATTCAAGTATCTGGGCACAAGTTTCAGGAGCAGCAAATATATTTGAGTCCAATTTTATTAAATTAGATTGGAATTGGCAGATGTAAGAACAGATAGAAAATGGTAAATGAAGATTGTACAGACCTCTGATGTTTTGTCAAAGTCCGCTTCCAATTGGCTTCATTTCCAGATTTTTTTCTCGATGCTGTTATATTTATTTCAGAATACCTCTCCATATTGAACTCAACACAATAAATCGATTATCACACGTGTAAAAATATATCGGAAACTAAAACCGTTTCAAATGTTCATTACTACTTTCGTTACGAGCGTAAGTGGTGCTCGAAGCGGCTGTTTTGAGAAACAAGGATTTACCCGCTTCTGAAACTCAACCTAAACTTTGAAGGTAAAATTAGATTGGATTTAGCATGTTTTGAAGGGTGAACGATTTACCACCTTATAGAGGACGCTAACTTTGTGAAAAAATCTTTAAATAATTAAAAATGATAAAAAATGGATTTACCCCCTTTAGCATCTCCATACCTCATGGATCATATAATAAAATCATATAATAATGATTTTAGACTACTCTTAGATAATGAAATAAAGACAAAAGTTTAATTTACAAAACATACAATGGGCAAAAAAAGTCTGAAAACACTTACTAAAGTTTTACACTTGTTCTCCTGTTTAATATAGGTTATTGAATGTGGGTCTCAAGTTTTTTGTTTTCTTTCATCGCACAAGTGTTTCTAAACTTTTTTTTACGATAAGGGTATAATTTTTTTTTAATTCAACGTTTTCTGTTGACTGCTGTTGATATGCATGCAATGATATATTATGTTAAAATTAAAGATTAAAGTTTGTTGCGTAAAAAAAAGATTAGTTTCGCTATGGAAAATTGCCTATTTTAGACAGTAGAAGCATAAGTCTAAGATTTTGACAGGTGTTTCCAGACTTTTTTTGCCCAGTGTATTTACGACTGTTGTCAGTAACATGTAAAGAACCACTCACTAGTAACACTTAATAAAACATTTTACACTTGAAGATCTCTAGGCCATTTTCTTTTCAGAAGGGTTACAGGGAATTGAGTGGGAAGTTGATAGACTAGTGGGTTTGAGTGGTTATGCAGCTTACTATGAAATGATAGATGATTTGGGCTAAATCAGCAACATATGGAACATTGCGATCTTTATGGATAAGTTTATTGGCGACAAAGTAAGAGTGTTGAGGATTTTGGATTGTAAGGACTGGATATGAGACAAATTGGATGGTTTAGTGGCGCCCAGAAGCTCAGCTCCGTACGTCCAGATAGGTCTAATTACTGTAATGTAAATAAGTCTTTTGTAATTAATTGGGAGCTTTGAACGTTTGTCTAGTAAATGTTGGAGTAGTCTGTAACGACGGGCAGTTTCTCGTCTTTTAAGTTTGGTATGTGATATATATGTAATCAAATTGTAAGTAGGAAAGTTTTGATATTTAGAATTGTTCGTATTTTTTTAGAACTGATGAATATCTAACATTCGAAAATAGTTTTCAAATAAAATAATTCCAATAGAATTGACAATTAATTCATCAATACTAATTACATTGAACCTTCTATACCATCATGGGTACCTCAAGGATTTGTTTTGTTGCATTTTTAATTCAAATTACCGTTTGAAACTTGTTAAAAAATATATCGTGAAATATAAAATAAAAAAATAACTCTGACAAGTGTTATAATAACAGAGACGAGAGGAGGAATAACCTTTTTGTAGCTAACTACCACTCCGAGCCTCCTTTACACCCACAGTCGTTAATAGTTGAGAAATTACAAACCGCGCCCCGCTAATGCCTTATTAATTTAAGACCTATCGATTGTGTAACTATACATATCGATATGTAATTACAGTTTGTGTCGTTAAAGAATCGATAGTAAAGAGATACCTTTTTAATTGTTCCCATTGCCCGGTTTAATTGTTCTCGTAGCTTTACCGTCGTTAGCCTCATACATGTTTGATACTGCGGACGTGTAATGGCGAATACGTTTCACGAGGCTGATGCAACATCTTAACTAGAAAGAGTAATTATTATATTGATAATAAATATGATTAGTAATATATTATAGTAGTAATAATCATTAAGATTGATGAATTATTCCCAGTTCTATTGGAATTCTTATTATATGAAAACTACAGTAGAACCTCACTAATCCGACCCCTAAGGGACAAAGGGGTAGGGCGGAACGACCAGAATGTCGGATTAACAGCAGATTTCAATGAAACATGTTTTTATAATTATAATTGTATAATAGTCATGTTAAAAGTTTTTTTTTCCGAATGGGCCAGCAGAGGACCACGTGCCAATTTCAATTCTTTCTCCCTTGTTCTTTTCTTTTCTTCCAGTATGCTTTCATCTGTTCACCATGTCTCTTCTTTCTGTCCTCAGACCATTTTGTACCAGTCCTTTTCACTTTCCTGCCTTGGAATCACTTCATTTTCAATACTTTTTGCCGAAAGTCTTCCCTATTATTTATTTCTTCAATTTTTAATTTGTTTTTTTCTAAATCCCTTTTTACTTCATTGACCCAGCTTGTTATTAATTTCTTACCCCACAGATATCTGAAAATCTTACTTGTCAATCTACTATCAGGCATTCGATATAAGTGATCAAAAAACATTAATCTTCTTTTTCTCATTACATCTGATATATTTTCTACATTTTGATATATTTCAGCATTACTTCATAACTTCCAACCTTCAACTTTTGTGGGCCTAATATTTTCCTAATGATTCGCCTTTCTAGTATTTCTAATTTATCTAAATTATAATTTAATGCCAGACATTCACTTGCATATAGGCATTCTGGTATAGGCATATTAAAAGTTATATATTAACTTTTTTTATAAAAAATAGAAAGATAAGTTATAATATAATATAATTATATGCTTGCATAGATATGTTTTAACCAGCTATTTATATACAGAAGTATTGGCCGTAGTAACATTGTATTGTGTTAGATATGTAACAAACTAATCCAATTTTGAGATTGTTCATCATGAAGTATTATTTAAACGACGCGTCGTCTTTAAGGACGTATAGAGTAAAAGATGTTTGCTAATTTTTTTAAGATTTCCGAAAATTTGAAAACTTGTAGCTTAAGTCTCCGTTTGAGCTGCAGAGCATGTTTTATGCTTAAATCGCAGACAATTTAGTTTAGTTTAGTTTAATCTTGATTATAAAAATATTTTACTTACTAATGCAGCAGATATTTTAGTGAAACATAGAAATGATTGAATGTTTTGACAAGCCGTATACGAGTTCAGCTATAACATCATATCAATAAATTGAAGCTACCAGACCTTTCGCACACAAAAATGTACAATTTTTCTGGATTAGGGATTCTCCAAAAATACTTTGTATCCCACGGGACTCCGCAGGAGTTGTACTGTAGTTTATTTCAGTCTCCCCCAGATCTCATTTTAGCCTCAGAACCGATGAAAAATGTTTAAAATTTTTTTTTTTTTTTTTTAATGCATTTATTGAAATTTACAACTGTACAAAATATATACATCTAGTAAATGTGTTTATAATGATTACAATAACATACTAAAATTTGAAAAGAACTACTCATCACACTTCAATAAAAATTCTACACTTGAAGGTCTCTAAGGCATCTTCTTTTCAGACACCTCGGAGGGTTATCAGGAATAAAATGGGAAGCAAGTTGAGAGACTAGAGGATTAATGTGGTTATGGAGTTTAATATGAAAGGATAGGTATCTGTTTTGGGCTAAATCAGCAACATATGTGACGTTAAGATCTTTATGTATAAGTTTATTTGTAACAAAGTAAGGAGCATTAAGGAGGTTTAAAATTCGAAAATAGTTTTCAAATAAAAATAATTCCAACAGAAATGGCAAATGGTTCATCAGTCCTAATTTTCTTGATCACCCTAGACCATCATGCTTACCTCAAAACTAATAATTGCGTTATAATGTAACGTGATAAAGTTAAAATAGTCATATCACTAAGTATTATTCGAACAGCTGATTATTTTTGTTTAAGTCTTAATTCTTTTTTTTTCTTTCATAATCGGTAATCTTAAAAATAGTGATGTGTCGGTACCAAAATATTTCGTTTCTTGATATATTCTTGTATAAGATCGAAATTAAAATATCTTAATACGTACATGTAGTATATGTTTTTGGATTATTATAGTTTAAAAAAAATTAAACCTAATTACAAATTGTTCAAACATATTGTAATTTAAATATTATATAAGTTTTCAACCTGCTACTTGAAAATAATTTTGCCCAGAGACTCCACCTTCTGACAACAGAACCTACGAGGTGTGATCAAAAAGTTCCAGGACTTTTTATATACTATGGGAATGCAATGTCTCACAGCGATGCGGTTGGCAGCATTGTATTGCCTGACTCAACAGGAACACAGCTGTGTTTGCAGATCAATCATAACATCACTGAAAGTAACATTAGCACAGTTTGTTTGAGGTTAGTTTTATAGAGTTTGGCTATTTTATGAAAATACATGTGAAAGAAGAGCAACGTGTTTGTGTGAAGTTTTGTGTGAAACTGAACAAAACGTTTTCTGAAACCTTTTTGATGTTACAAGAGGCTTTTGGTGAAGAATGTCTAAGCCGATCATGCTGCCATCAGTGTTTCAAGAGGTTTAAAGATGGCCTTTTTGTGTAAAAAACGCAATGACTGTCATTCCTCAGCCCCCCTACTCACCTGACCTGGCTCCAGCCGACTTTTTTCTTTTCCCGAAGCTCAAGAGACACCTGAAAGGACGAAGATTTCAAACAGTTGACGAAATTAAAGAAAAAAAACAACGAAGCTGCTAAACACCTTTACAAAAGAAGAGTTTTCTGGGGCCTTTGATCAGTGTAAACACCGGTGGGAAAAGTGTGTAGCTTCCCAAGGGGAGTACTTCGAAGGAGACAAATTTGAATAACCTGTATGTTGTATGAATAAATGTATAAAAATTCAGTCCTGGAACTTTTTGATCACACCTCGTATTAGTTAAGGAACAGTTTTGAGTCATGCGTTGTAGTATATGTTTTTGGATTATTATAGTTTAAAAAAAAATTAAACCTAATTACAAATTGTTCAAACATATTGTAATTTAAATATTATATAAGTTTTCAACCTGCTACTTGAAAATAATTTTGCCCAGAGACTCCACCTTCTGACAACAGAACCTATATAGAGAAATGTTTCTTGAATGAAACCGTTGCAGCTATTCAATGTTAGTTAACTCTTTGAGTATCAATAATATTAAAAAGTAAAACAAACAAATTTATAAATCAACTAGTTAATAAATAAAAATTGGCATTCTAGAAAAATACGGTATATATTAAAAACTCGCTAGTCCGCCTCTCCTGGTAATCCAACCATCCCGCGGAGTCCTGTGGGTTGTACGATATTCTTGTGGAATCCTTAATAGTCCATAAAAATTTTATATTTTGTTGTGCAAAAAGTCGGATAGTTTTGATTTATTTATATATTGTTAGTTCTTGTGTGATAAGTTCCAAATTTTGGATCTTGATGCACCAACGCAGACTGATTGCTAGCATCAAGCATTAATAATAGCATCAAAAGATCAAAACTTTCAACCTTTTTTACATTTTACCAAAATATATACTGCAAATTTAGTTCTGAAATAAATATTATTTATATACTACTAATAATTACTAAATAAATAAATATTTATATACTAAAATAAACCTATTTGTGCTTTTTGAGGACACTATTTCTGTTAGTGTTGCTCGGATTGAAGATTTGACAACAATCTCCCTCAACAGAAATTTAATGTAGAATACTTTTTGTTCTATAACATTTGTTGCTAGGACCTACCGTTTAGGAGCTATATTGGTTTCAATGAAAAAATTCACGTTTGAAACTCCTATTTTTAAGTGTAGGAATTTATTTGAAACGCTCTATTTCTGTTAGTGTAGTTCGGATTAAAAAGTGGACGATATTTTTCTTATCAGAAATTTAATGGAGAATACTTTTTGTTATATAACAATTGTTGCTAGGACCTACTGTTTGGGAGCTATATTGCTTTGAATGAAAAAAGTTACGTTTGAAACTACTATTTTTCAAGTGTTGGAGCTTTTCTGACATAAGCTAGCTCTATTAGTGTTGCTAATATCGAAAATTTGCTGACAGTTTACTTATTACTTATTAGACATTAAATGGAGAATATACATTTTTTTTAAATATAAAATTTGTCACATAGATTCATGACAGCATTACTGGAGGCACTACAATAATTCTCTTAACCATTAATTAAAGTTAATAATGACTAAATATGACTTGGTGGGAAGTTATAAAGCTGTAAATCTGTATACCCTCTTATTGCATTGATCTTAAATAAGATTACTTATCCACATTACATTCATTATTGTATACATAATTTTAGTTAAGAGCATAATATGGGTTGTATAATAGATAATTTTATTCAATAACCTTAAATTATGTGTATGGATAAATATAAATAAGATTACTTATCCACATCACATTCATTAGTGTATACATAATTTTAGTTAAGAGCATAATATGGGTTGTATAATAGATAATTTTATTCTATAACCTTAAATTATGTGTATGGATAAATATAAATAAGATCACTTATCCACATCACATTCATTAGTGTATACATAATTTTAGTTAAGAGCATCTTGTTATTAAGTTGATAATTATTTTATTTTTAATGAAAAAGTGACTAAACTATTACAGGTGTGAATTAAAATCTGAAAGAGAAAAAAAAAAAAAAAAAAAAAATTCTATATTTAAAATATGTTTGAAGTACTTATATAATTTAATCTTATTTATAAAAAGTCATAGTGCTGCTAGACAAAAAAAAGAATTGTTTTATTTCGTATGTTATTTGTGTAAGAAATGTCTTTTGCAAATAAATAAAAATATTGATTGATTGTATCTAGAATCTACCGTTCAGGAGATGTATTAGTTTAAATGGAAAAAGTAATGTTTGATACCCCTGATATTTCTCAAATTTGTTTATTTCGAATAATCATTAATTGCTAATTTAGTTGAAATAATTTAAAATCACAAAGTTTAGCGGAAAAGATGAAGAACATAATTGCATAGATAGTCAGCAGGATTAAGCTTTTTAATTTGATAATATATCTCCTACAGACAAATGAATCACAGGTAAAAAAAAAAAAAAAAAAAAAAAAAAAACATATGGGCAACAAGTCAAGTGGGCAACAACTAAAACATGTTCCATGTTATTCGTTCTTTAGACTACTGACCCTTGAGCCTTATTTTTATTTATTTATTTTTAAATGCTAATATATAACTTTTAATATAATTATAATGCACTTTTAACTATTAAAAACATGCTTCATTGAAATCTCCGGTTATTCTGTCCGTTCCGCCCTATACTAGACCTTGGTTCATTTGGAGTCGGATTACTGAGGTTCTACTATAATATATAAATGATAAAAAATAACTTATTATTAATAAATTGCGCTGAATTAATATACATACACACACACATATATATATATATATATATATATATATATATATATATATATATATATACACACACTATAAAAAGACCGTAAGGAAGTGTGGGTAGTTTGAACTGTCAGTACGTACTAGTTAGAGGGGGCGATGAAGACATCAACTGGACCACACACAGCGTCCTCTGCCCCTTCTCACTCTCTCTCTCTCTCTCTCTCTCTCTCTCTCTCTCTCTCTCTCTCTCTCTCTCTCTCTCTCTCTCTCTCTCTCTCTACTCTAACTCTTCTCATATATCCTTCATATTTTCTCCAAACCATTTAGAAACATTCCGCCATTATTAGGAATGTATTTATTTATTTTTTATTACTGTCCGCTAGGTATCTGTTCATGAGATAATTGCCCAAGTAAATATACAAACAAAAATCCTGTCTATGTTTCTCTTCTTCCTGTTTATTTAACAGAGCAGCTTCTCGATATCGAAGATTCCAGAATATAGCAAGTGAATATAATATTAATTAATTCTATACCGCTATAAATATTAAATTATAAAATTGTTTTAGAGTATAAAATATAAACTCCCCGGCAAAAGTATTGCAACACACATGATTCTCGAGAATTTCCAGGTTTTTACCTTAATCCATACTTGGTTTATATTCATATTGATATTATTTATTAAACGTGAGACTTTAAGGATTTGACACATAAATGTTTTTCCTTTTTCCCTGTTAATAACAAACGATGGAATTTTAGATTATTTTTTTTCAAATTTCCTTCAGTCAATGTTTATCATTCGTTTCGTTATCAACAAGTATGCCACGACTAGTGGAAGCAGTCATTCAAGCCAGAAGAGGCAATATGTTTCATTAAATATAAATTAAAAATTTATAAATGAAAATTTTGAAAAGTAAGTTTTTTAACTTTTTTGTGTATTGGAAGGAATATTGTAATTTATTTTAATAAAAATTGTTTATGTCTAGTTTAAGAATGTTTATTATAGACTTCAGAACTTTCTTTATTATGAAAAAAAAAAAATACTTTTGTATAAAATTCAAATATTTCAAAGTGTTGCGATACTTTCGACGGGGGGTTTATAACAATAGACTTTCGAAACCAATTTTCGATCATATTCATAAGAGGAAAAATGATAAACAATGGATTCAGGGAATTAAGAAAGACACGGAGATAACGAAGATTAAGAAAGAGATTGGTATATCAGATAATGTAATACAAGATACAACAGCTCTCAGAAGAATGATACTAAACTATAAGGGTTTCCAGAAGAAGGAAAAGAGAGATAGGATTAGCATCTGTACAAAAGAGAGAAGGAGACAGCTAAGTAAACGGATGAAGAACCATTGGAAATCATGGAAAGAAGAAAGGAAATGATTGCATATGGTTACTTCACGCGGTCCTAGGCGGCCAAACTCGACGGATGAAGATATAAAATATTAAGTGATTATTCAAATTTATAAGTGTATTTTTTAATTGAATTCCGCATAAACCTGTTGAACAGATCCGCTACCTAAGACTCCATCATAGAATGTCTTACTTAAAATCTACATAAATGACTAAAAATATTAGTAACTGACCAACGTTTTTCGACTACTTCAACATTTAGTAGACGAACGCTCTTAGCTTACAATTTATTACAAAAGACTTATTTACATTACAGCTGTAGCTAGACCGTTTTGGACATACTGAGTTGTGCTTTGGGGCTTCTCTAAACCGTCCCATTCTTAATTCTAATCCTTACAATCTAAAATCATTTCTTAAATCCTTAAGTCTCCCTGTTTTGATTGAAACTATCTGCACTTAATGTATATAAAAATAAATAAAATAATTTGAAACAAGTAATAAAATATGAACAATAGCATAGAATAGAAACTAAATAAACAGTAGAATCGTGCTATATATAATTAGCCTAGGGAACCCTGTACCAAGCGTGTCCACTTACGGAGGGACATGCCTAGTCCAATATCATCCCAGCGCTGCTCTCTTAGCTGTGTAACTTGTGTGAAAACCCACTGTAAGATTGTATATTGATAATTATAATATTGTACATTGTAATTAATAATAATATACAAAGCTATTATATTAATAATCCATATATTTTATATTATTGAACTATTTTTGTTCTAAACATTTGTATCAGACTAAAGCGAACAGAAACTGCTCTTCATTATAGACTACGCCAACATGTACCATCAAAAGTTCTAAGCTTCTAATTAATTACAAAAGAATCATTTATAAAAAAAAATAAATAAGAACTTAGGCATAATATATTTTATCAGTTCTTAACTACATTATACTATTGAAAAATACAAGATGTGGTCAGCATTTAGCCGAGTGTTCCCACTTTTAAACTCATTACTAGGACAAAGCTTTTTCCTACTTCTTATTTTTTCTGGATTGCCTTATTTTGTAATTGTGTACTCCTGATTCTTTATATCACACTATTCTGTTTTTATTTACATTCTTTTAATATTTTAATAGCAATTCATTGGGTTCCAATCACTCCAATCTCATATAACAAAACTACAAGAATGGTAAAACCAAATATACCTCACCAAATAACCCTTCATCGTAAACTTACGATTTCTTGTTTTACAATATCCTTTGATGATATTCCATTAATCCTGCTAAACAGATCTGCTACCTAGGACTAAATTTGGGCAAACTTATTACATAGAATCCACATGACGACAAGAAACTGCTCATAGTTTTCGTCTACTCCAACATTTACTAAACAGCGTTTTAAGCTTCCAATTAATTACAAAATATTCATTTATGTGACTGTAATTAGACCTTAGGAAATACGGAGTAGGGCTTTGAGGCTCCACTAAACCATTTCATTCTAGAATCCAATCCCTACAAACTAAAATCCTTTGTAAAATTATCAATGCTCCTTATTATGTTACAAATGAACTTGTTCATAAAGATCTTAATCTCCTATCTCCTATCTTTCCATGATAAGCTCCATTCTTACACAAATCCACTAGTATCCAACTTGCATCCCACTTGAATTCCGATAACCCTCCAGAGTGTCTGAAAAATTGACCTATGAACTTTCTAATATAGAACTATAAATACCTACATAAACAATTAGAATAATATATAATGAATGCATTATTAAAATAATTTATATGAGCTATGAAGAATCTCAATGATGAACATAATCATATATGGTAATAATACGTAGAAAAGAATCCTGCTTCTCTTCTACGTATTTACAGTTAAGTATTTTTCCAAAGTATGGTTGAATATTATACTACACGTTATCTTTTCATGGCATATTTTAATGAATTTTTATTGCTTTTAATATGGTTCCTTTGTTATTATTGTTTATTATACTTTAGGAATATAGATTTAGGAATTCTGTTTTATATTTAACACGCTTGGTTAGTTTAGTATTTCCACTCAACTGATTTCTTCAATAACTTAACGCTAAGGAGCTTATTCAGAGCGACGGAACCTTTATACTGAAAGGCGCTAGGGAATTAAAATTTCAAATCTGAATTTTTTTTTTATTTAGTTAATTAGACAGATAAGTGGCATCTGAGTGACGCAACCATATTAGAAATTTCTCATGGTGAAAAATCAAAAACAAAAAAGAAACGTGGCGCATTTGTAAATAAAAATGAAGTTCATAGAAAATAAGGTAAACTAAATTAGCTGAGCAATTTATACAGGGTGTTCAGCATTAGGCTACAGTAACTTCGAGAAGCGATTCTAGGCATCATTTGCAATAAAAAATTTCATATAAACTATAGCTCGATTCTCATCCGTTCTATAGATATTTTTAATTATATGTTTTATCAAGAAATTTCTAATTTTTGACAAATAATTGTCTATATTTCCCGAACTATAAAACCTAGAGCAATTTCAATATGCTCTCAACGTGTATGAGAGAAGAGGGAGGACATTTTGAACAATTATTGTAAATTAAGCATGTAAATTTTAAATAAACTATCTCAAACGTTTCTTCAATTTCAAATATTAGAATAAGATAAATAGGTAATTGTGATTAAATTACTTTTCTATTAACGAAACATAATAACACTATTTGACATTGCTCAGCATTCTCTCAGTATTTCCCCAAATACCGATGTTGCATCTCCCTGTTTTTTGTAATTAATAAGTTATTTCAGTATCAATTTTAGAAATTATCACTATAAATGGTATACCATTCGAAAGGTTTTTGTGTGCAGAAGTTTTTTTCTGAGTAGTGCACCTTTGTAAGATATGTAATATTTTAGAGAAAAATTTAGTCAAAGTTTTGAAACGGAATTAGAAACTTGCTATTTCATATGTTTGGATCAATAAGTTAAATACTGGACGCTGCTATTTTGAAGTTTAAATAAGTTTAGTTTGAAGGAAATGAGCATATTGAAATTGATCTAGGTTTAATAGTTCGGGAAATATAGACAATTATTTGTCAAAAATAAGAAATTTCTTGAAAAAACAAAATAAAAATATCTATAAAACGGATGAGAATTGAGCTATAGTTTATATGAAATTTTTTGTTGCAAATGATGCCTAGAATCGCTTCTCGAAGTTACTGCAGTCTTATGCTGAACACCCTGTATATATATATATACACGCACACTCCGACACATATGGGACCAGAGGAGTGTATTACCGAAAATGGCGGATTACTGAATAAAAAAAAAATAACGAATACTTGTTGTTTTAGACCTCTATTAGTTTAAATTTTCCAGTTTTTTAAAGTATTGTTTAGAATTATGTTATGAAACGAAACGCCATTTTCCTTCGATTTGTGCCATACGACATGTTATTTTCCTCGCTAGCCAGTGACCCAGAACATTATACATGGGCTTGTGCAATAGATCCATAACCCCGAAGCTAGTCCCATTCGGAGTCTATTTCTGTGTCGATTGCAACATGGCATTCGATACTGGAAGGAAATGTCACACGTGGCAATATTTGTTCTCGAAAGCGAAGGAAACGCTATAAATCCCCCGAAGGAGCGTGACAGGCGTTTTGTCATCGCGGCCGCTGATGCCACTCGTGTCAGGAAATAAATATGAGTCCCTCACTTAATTAACTGAAAATAACTCATCTCGTTGTGAGTGTTGTCACTTGTGACATAGTAATTTTTTAAAATTAATTTCAATTTTTTTTTTTTTAAACCGTCAAATATTTCTAAAATGACATTATTCACTTGTCTTAATCAGGATATTAAATTATTTTCTTGTTCTGGAAAAAAATATTTCGTGTTTAATTTTAAAAGATGGAAGCCTCATACAAGATTGTAAAGTAATGAAGCTGTGCGTCGAACAGTTGACAAATATTCTAATCTCCCAATTCACTACTAAAAGCTCATCTATATGACTATTATCAGACCTATTTGGACTTATGGTATAGTGTTATGGGGCTCCACCAATCCATCGAATTCTTACCGCATCCTCCAAATCCAAAATCCTTAATGGTCCTTACTATGTCATAAATGAACTGATCCACAATGACCTTAATACCCCATATGTCGCTGATGTGGCCATTTTTTTCACTATAAACTAAATAATCACCTAAATCCATTTGTTTCTCAACTTTCCATTTCATTCTTGGTAATTCTCCGAGGCGTCTGAAAAGAAGAGGGCTTCGGATCTTCTTCTATAGTAGACGTTTGATCAGACTTCTGCCAATGGATAGTTTCTATACAGGTTGTTGACATGTCATTACTTTATGTTGTGATTACCACATATTTATTTGATATATTTTTTTTATACTGTCATAAATTTTAATTATTCAGTTAGGATAAAAAGTTTCTCTTCATAAGGCGATGACATAAAATTGGTTTAATTTTCAATCAAATAATTTTTAAATAATTCATTTTTTGTAAACTGTAATAATCGATTACAGTTAACTAACTACTGTCACAATCTAGTTTATTGTAGATGTTGATGAACTGCAAGTAGTAACTCTAACTAGAGTGCTTTTTCGAGCATAGATTACACGTGAATAACAGGTGGTTCACCGCCGAGATTCAAGTCCGCCCGGAGGCAGAAAATGTTCGATTATTTCGGTCGTAGATAACCTTTGGAACCCCCCTGTGGCACACTCAGCCTCTGTAAAGTTGATACTCTTAATTGGGGAAAAAACTGGCGTCCGGGAATGATTTTGGCCGAGTCACCTTCTTTCACAACGGTTGACCCAGTAACAATACATCAACATTGTACATTTAAACTTGCTACAGATGGGTTCAATACTTTTCGTTTTAAACTCTATCGCGGAATTGTGCTAACACGTATAAATCGATTTTCGAACTTCCCTGGGATCCACATGTCACTTTAATACTTTGATTTAATATAAGTAAATCAATTTCAAGCTCTTCATAACACGGTACCTTTGTAACCTTTCATGTAGAATAGCGCTCACCACCTATCGGTCAATTTTCAAACTTGTTATCCACATATTACAGCTTTCCTTATAACAAATTAATTGAAAATCTTAAGATTTCATTATTGCTAAACCATCCTGGAACTGTTGGGATAGTGCGGTTAAAATTTGTACAGTAGTTTTCGTGATTAGTTATCACAAACGAAAAATGGCTTGTCCTATAAATAAAATAAAATAAATAAATGTAATCACATAAGATCCTCTGATCTGGTGTCGCTTTATTGATAGTTTTCCTTTTTTTTTAAACAAAGGAAACAATAAAATTTCTCTTTGCTTTTTATTCAAATGAAAAGTTTATTTTTATTAAGGGATTTTCATGATGTTTTATTTACATCGGTAACTGATTTGTATGCCAAATGAGAACAACAATGTTTTTTCGGTTGTAAAATTAAATTTCTCCATGAAACCGAAACAGAATCATAACTTTTAACATATCATTCGAAAGCTGATTAAATATGCATGTTTTTGTGAGATTTGTGGATAGTTTCTTCGAAAAACAGTGAGCGTTGAAGTAATATAAGGCATTGTAACTTCCCTAAATAAGGCGAAGATCAAGCTGTTCTTTAGGTCACGAGTTTGTAAAATTCAAGGTTACATGTACTTTGATGTGTGGTGTGTTGTAGAAAATTTAATGTTAAATCCTAAAATGTATTCAAAATTTAAAAAATATTTAAACTAAAAAGAGATATTACAGCTTTTATGGTAAAAAACGTGGTTTCCTAAAAAAAGTCTTTGAATTATCGTATATCTACAACGGATTGGATTAGAAAGGTGAGGTCTGCGGCATTTTTCTACATTTTTGATCTATTTTTATCCATTTTATTTTATTTATTTTTTACACTAAGTGGTACTCACCCTGTATAATGTAATTTTGTGACTAATACTGCAGCTTTATAATTTAATTATGATCACTAAGACTTTAAATGATAAAGAAACAAAAAATAAATTACTTAAACATTCCATCATCATTATCATCAGTAATTAATTCATCCTCCAATTACTTAATGGCCCTTTAGGGCAGACAAGAAATTTATAGGGCCGTAAAGCCTTTAGCCACGTCGCGTGATTTGACGATATTAAGGAGGTGGTGTCCCCCGGGAGCCTTGGTAGTCAGCTAGTTGTGGAGGGTTAGAGGACTGCCTAGTGCTGCCATCTATTATGCATATCGCAACCCCGTCGTCCGCTCTATCCTTCAATAATGTATTCCTTCATTTGCGGTTTGGCTAAATCAGCAATAGTCACTGCCTCCAGGCCCTAATAGCTTGGCGTTTTCCTCATTACGAATTTATACGACATAATGAAGTTATTATCAGCGATTGTGGTGACGAAGCAAACGATATGATGATAGCTATTACTTATATCTAGATGAAAGGAAATATTTAAAGACAAGTAATAATTCAATTAACAATTTGATAATAATAAAAAAAACGAAAAAAAAACAAAACAAAAAAACATTTAAATACTAGGTTGTTACTAAAGTTCTAGGGCATAAGTATAGCATCATTTCAGATCACATACATTTTATAATATACATTATTGATATTTACAACTGTACACAATATATACACTAAATCTTTTGCTCCCACAGTTGTTCCTTACCGAACTCTGGACCTCCTTTCATTCGAATCCTCATAACCTGACCTTGATTCCATCCCATGGGATATAATATATTCCTTTACAACGATTGAACCAATGATCTATACTCTTACTTCAAACCTTCATTCAATCCTAAATACTCACAAAAAGCAGTACTTTTGGGCACAACAGCAAGACTCAGGAAAACGCTTTTATTTTTTTTTTTTAATAAAAATTGATTGAAATTTACACCTGTACAATATTTATACATCAAGTAAATGTGCTGTTACCTATTACAATAACCTGACAAAACTTGTAAAGAACTACTCATCAGTAGCACTTTAATAAAAATTCTACACTAGAAGGTCTCTGAGCCATCTCCTTTTCAGACGCCTCGGAGGATGATCAGGAATGGTGTGGGAAGCAAGTTGAGAAATTAGGGGATTTGAGTGTTTATGGAGCTTACTATGAAAGGATTGATATCTAGTTTGGGCTAAATCTGCAACATATGGAGCATTAAGATCTTTATGGATAAGTTTATTGGTGACAAAGTAAGGTGCATTGAGGATTTTTCGAAGGATTTTGGATTGTAAGGATTGGATACGAGATGAATTGGATGGTTTAGTCGAGCCACAAAGCTCAACTCCGTACGTCCAGATAGGTCTAATCACAGTCATGTATATTAGTCTTTTGTAATTAATTTGGAACTTCGAACGTTTGTCTAGTAAATGTTGCAGTAGTCTGTAACGACGGGCAGCTTATTGTCGTCTTAGTCTTTGGAAAACACTAAACTTATAAAATTTCGGTTGGTGAAAACCCCCGAAAGAATACAATCACCACTTTATGTGCGAATAATAATAATAAACCTTTATTTTTACAATAATGTTACATAATCTTACATTTATTTATATATACATACATACATAATTTTTTTTTATTTACATTTGTACAAAATCAGCTAATGGCTAAGTTTTTTTGAGCTCATTTTTTTTTTCTCTTCTTGCAAGAGTTTCACTTTATACTTTAGGTTTTATTCTGGTGAAATTGTGAGCTTCTCCTAATATTTTCCATTCTTTTCTTTTTTCAGCTACTCTTTGCCATGTTGCTCCCCCACATGTAGTCCTCATTTTTTGATCCCATGGGATAGGTGGTCATCCCCTGCTTCTTTTGTAATCTCGAGGGTACCAATTTATAATATTCTTGGACCATTTATCGTTTTTGCTCTATATAGGTATCCTGTCCAATTCCACTTTCTTTTGTGAATTATCTGAGTTATATCTGGGAATTTTGCTTTAAGCCTTGTCCACTTTTTTGATTTTTTGTTCCTCTCTGTGATCAGTAAGGTATGACGTTCCCTTAGCGTTACTCGTTATTTCCTGATAATTGTTTGATTTATTGGCCAAATTTTACAAGCATAAGTTAAAGTTCCAATATATTTATTATCAAGGTGTACGATATTCTTCGAATGCAGGATGAAACCTGTGTGTTCCCCGTTGGAACTCCTAAGACATAAGATTCCGAAATCTATTAGGACGTCGTTAAACGAACCCAACAAAAGGACTGCCACCGTTGGATGTGGATGACTATTGCTAGAAAAAGTTTCTCATAAACCAGAAGTATAGCCTCATATATATAAAAAGTTCTGGGGAGGTGAGAAGGCGAGCAGCAACAATAGGGCGCGCTATTAGGACCTCCGCGGGGGATGGAGCTTCCCCACGCGCTCCGTCATTGTCACTTCACCGGCTGGCAATTAAAGTGTTAATTAATTTTAATTGAACCAGACCGTACCTAAAGTCATCTTTGTCGGTATAGTTAGCTTTTGTCGTTCCTTCAGGGTGGCTTCCATCAGATTTGAGGTGTAAAAAAAAATTATATATATATATATATGGTAGATATCTTAAAAATGGTGAAGAGTAAGTCAGTGAACGAAGATCGGAAGTCTATAGAAATATGACACTTTACAATAAGATCCGACAATATTGTGACTGATCAAAACAGTTATAATTTTAAATGAATAAATATAATAACGTAAAAAATCAAAATAATAATCAGCCAATATTTATATTTTGGAACCAAAAAATTCAGTATGGTAATTTAAATATTTTTTCTATATACCAGACTTAAAAGACAAGAAACTGCTTGTCGTTTCTGCCTACTGAAACATTTACTAGACAAAAATTCAAAGCTTCCAGTAGATTACATAAGACTTATTTACATGACAATAATTAAACCCATTGGGACATAACGGAGTTCCACTAATTTGGGACTCCTTCCAATTCTTCTCGTGTCCAATCCACGCAATCCACTATCCTAGCTAAAATCCAAAATGCTCCTTATTATATCCAAACAAACTCATCCATTAAGACCTTAATGTTCCATATGTTGCTGATTTTGCCATAACCAGATACCTATCCTGTCATAGTAAACTCCATACTCAATCGAATCCACTAGTCTCCCAACTTGCCTCACACTCAATTCCCGATAATCCTCCGAGGCGTCTGAAAAAAAGAATTGCCAAGAGACCATCTAATGTATAAATTTTATTGAAGTTCTTAGTAATGAGTAATATGTAATCATTATAATATTGACACGTTATTGCAGTAATTTGCCTCAAATTTACTTGTTGTATATAATTTATACAATTGTAAATATCAATAAATTAAAAAAAAAATTAAAATAAATAAATATAATAATGTAATAAAAAAGAAGTATTCAAAACCAGTGGCATAGCGAGCTTAACTCGCGCCCACAATATCTTTTTGGCGCCCCCCCTTTCGAAAACCATATAATATTATATGTAAAATATACTCGCAAATTATATAATATACTGGCAATAAATTTAAAATATATTTTCCAGAAATCAATAATAATAAAAATAGAAATTATCCAGCAATTTTTTATTTGTGTCCCCTTTGTGAGTAGCGCCCGGGGCATGATGCCCCCCCCCCCCCCCCCCTTGCCCCTCCTAGCTATCAGGAAACTTGAACAACGTTGGACCAAGTGCGTTGAAAAGCAAGGGGACTATGTCGAAAAATGATGTACTTGTAAGTTTCCTATTTCATTTCAATAAAATTTTATAACTATATTGCGGATAATTATTGACTTACCCTCGTATTTTCCAGAAATCAATAATAATAAAAATAGAAATTATCCAGCAATTTTTTATTTGTGTCCCCTTTGTGAGTAGCGCCCGGGGCATGATGCCCCCCCCCCTTGTCCCTCCTAGCTACTCCACTGATCAAAACCTTCATAAAAATGTATTCATCGGCAATTTCACTGATCTAAACTCAATAAATATGGTTCATTAAAAAAATAATAATAATAATTTATTATTATATCAAATAATATAATACCATATATCAATTAATTATTAACATTTTTGAAACAAAAATTTTCAAATATTATGCATGTCATTTTAAATTTTTCTCGAACCCACGCAATGAATCTTGGCCATCCCACCCTGGCTATAATAAGGTGGTAACCTGTAGGATTAGAAAATATATATGTAATTTATTAACTTATATATATATATATATATTTAAAAATTTTCAATACCTTCATTGTTTTTTTGCTCGATATGTTTGTTTTTGTTGTCAGTGATGTTTATTAAAACTGAGTGTCCTTATATGCTTTGCTTTGAGCTAAATCAGTTATTTGCTGATTGATTTGATTCATAAAAAATAAATAAATAATTTCGGATCCATTTCTAAGATAATCGCGGGAAATAGAAAAAAATAAATTATTTTAGAGAAGATATAAATTTTATCTTTTGTGCTCTGATTTGATTCAAAATCATTTTCAATATATAATTTAAAATATGTGAACCTTTTTGTTTTTTTAGTTATTAATTTAATTTCTTGATCTATTTTTCCCTTTTAAGAGGTGTAAATATATAGGCCATTATATATAATGCTTCATTATATTTGAAAAAAATTTACAACTACATTTTAATGAAGACATCCGAAACCATTGTGGCCGGTGGTGGTCGGCGATCATTGGCGAACTCCTAACAAAGGCGTAATAAAGTTTGATTGGATTTAGCAGGCCATAAGTTAAAGGTAGACTTCAGAAGAAGGATAAAGAAAAAAAAAAGTGTAAAAATAAAAAATAAAGTTTGAAAGATGACTACAAACAATGAATGATAAAAGAAAGAAGTATACAGGAGAGGACAGGCGATGGTTGTCACATGTTGTCCTTCCTACCTCAGTTCGGGGCCACACACGAACGGTACGCTCGGATCTGATGGCAAAGAGACCTCCCAACACTCCATATATCACTCGCACTATATATACGTATACATCACCACCGCCATCTAAATATATCCCCCTTCCTCTTGTTTACGTGTCCATTTCCACTAAATAGTAATTCCTAATTTAACGCTTGTTTATCATAACTTAGCATTCAACCTCTTGTACCCTGACTACTTGACAGTAGTTATAAACAGACCCTTATTCCAGTAAGTGACTATTAAACAAGACGGGTTTAATCGCAGCGGACTGAAACCGCTCAGTGGGCTATAACTATCTAGCTACTGCACAAAAAAAAAAAAAAAAAAAAAAAAAAAAAAAAAAAAAAAAAAAAAAAAAAAAAAAAAAAAAAAAAAAAAAAAAAAAAAAAAAAAAAAAAAAAAGGAAGTAAATCATAGAAACAAAATTATGCACTTGAGGTACACGGCTGATGGTATAGAAGGATCAATAAAATTAGGATTGATGAATTAATTGCCACTTCTATTGGAATTATTTTATTAGAAAACTAGTTTCGAATGCTAAACATTCATCTTCAGTTCTAAAACATACAAATTTTTTTCAACACATCAGTACTATGTTACATAGATTATACATACTAAAGTTTTTAAAAAGGTAAGGTAAGATTATCAATCAAAAATTTAACCTACCTGCCGCCTTCTACTTCTCACGAATTCAGTGAGAAGTCCATTTCTTTTTTAATTACCTCTAAGGTGAGTGCCCATGTTTGATTTCTTGTCTTACCTTTTTAAAACTTTAGTATGTATAATCTATGTAACATAGTACTGATGTGTTAAAAAAATTGGTATGTTTTAGAACTGAAGATGAATGTTTAGCATTCGAAACTAGTTTTTTAATAAAATAATATCAATAGAAGTGGCAATTAATTCATCAATCTTAAAAATATGCACAACTTCCTGTCCTACAGTATCTATATATATAAAAATCAATGTATGTGTATGTACCCTTTATAGGCTTTGAAACGGTAAGAGATAATGCTCCATGTGAGGCGGCATTTTTTTCTTCACATATTCGGGGAAATATTACAGGCCTATTGGTTTATTGATTGGATACATAGTGTAAAATGTAAAATTCGCTTCAATAAATCAGTGCATTTCTAACAGCTGTCATTATCATGTTGTTTATTGTGAAAGAACAAGAAACCAGATGATTAAAAATAAGAACAATAGACCACATGATTAAAATGGGGTCTAAATTTGGAAAATTCATGCTCCTCTCATGGACAGTTATATGTGGCCTGCTCACGCGTTGGAAAACCATCTGATTGTGTACGCAACAGATTGAAAAAAGAAAAATATTGTATATTCATCAGCACTTCAATAAAATGAATAAAAGTAAAAAATTTAATTCTTTGATAATTTTTTCAATTCAAATAAAAAAATATTAAAAGATTACACAAATAAAAAAATACTACAACGATTTTTGTACTGTTTAAAAAAAAAAAAATTGTTAAGAGCGTAGCAACGCAAGCCGGGTACAGCTGGCCATTTAATAAAATCCCACTGATTCCTGTTTAACAGATCTGCTTACCTAGGACTCCATCTGGACTATTCTGACTAGTCCAATAATTAATAAACAAATGTTTAAAGCCCCCAATACAAACAAAAGAGTCATTTACATGACAGTAATTAAACTTTTTTGGACATACGGAGTTGAGCTTTGGGACCAATTTTTCTCGTACCCAACTCTTAAAAACTTTTTACATTGTAGCCAACAAATTTATCAATAAATATCTTGATGTTCCATATCTTGATTTATCCCAAACCTATCCTTTTATAATAAACTCCACAAACAATCAAATCCCCTAGTCTCTCAACTTGCTTCCTATTCCACTTACGACAAACCTCCGAAGTGCCTGAAAAAAAGATGGT
The DNA here is from genome assembly GCA_003667255.2 of Euschistus heros. NCBI lineage: Eukaryota > Metazoa > Arthropoda > Insecta > Hemiptera > Pentatomidae > Euschistus > Euschistus heros. The sequence goes on from RCWM02000082.1 coordinate 1,408,341, forward strand.
CTCAGGACCTTCTAATATAGAACTTTTATTTATTAACAATAGGTCGTTGCATTTTCATGCAATTGACATGCTACTATGAACATTATTTTTATATTTACTTGATGTATTTTTTTTTTTTTTTGCATTTTTTTACTTCGATAAATGGATTAAAATAGAAAACAAACACATAATTAAAATACAATAGAAAAACCATCCCATTCCTATATATAATATTATCCTATTTCCATTCACCTCAAGATAAAATAGACCTTTTCCAAAACATTCGAAATAAAGATTAAAAGAACATATAAGGCCATACACTAATGAGAGGAAGAATTCCGGCATCTCTATCCATTTAAATTAAAATAACCATTAATTCAACCATAAAGAGTGAAACTAATACAATACGTAGAAACATTTCTACTATTAACTATTTACAAATTATCAGAAATAATGTATTATTCACTGATCCTGATATTATGGTTGAGAATTCGGTCACGGATGTAGTCAGGTTTATATACTACACATCCAAGTTTATATATATATATATATATATATATATATATATATATATATATATATATATATATATATATATATATATATATATATATATGTTGTTAGTTAATTATTGTATCATTTTGGTCATATCTAGGTTTTTGTTATTTTTAGCCCTGAAGAAGATCTGCAAGGCAGGTCGAAACGTTGGCACTCCTTATATAAATTTTTTTTTTTAAAACTTGGATGTTTAATTAAAAAACCTGACTCCATTCCTTACCATATTTTTCAACCATTATATCATTTAGTTAACTATACCATTTTGATCCTGATATTAGGTTTAACACTATTTGAGTCTTATATCAATCATTCTGAGTGTTTGATATGTATATGTGTATGTCTATAATGTACAAATATATATATGCGTATGTTTTACTGCAGAAAAATAAGTATGTATAGCACTTTAGGCTTCTTTGTATGAAAACCTAATTTAAACTCTTTCTCCTGTCCTAACAATCGTTCAGTTTTGGCGATGAATTTCTCAATCAGTGGCTGCCTGGCCATTAGTGGTCAGTGTGTGCGGACATTTCTTCTTACCGTTAATCGTAACGGTTTAATTGTCATAATAGAGCACGATCCCTCTGAAGAAGAAATTCTGTGGAGTAGGTAGCCGGCTATAATTGTCCTCTCAGTGAAGCAATTAGCCTTTCCCGGAAAAGAAACTGGTTGCATGCCCAATTTTCCATGAAAAAAAAAAAAGAAAAAGTTCGTTCGGCATTTTTTTTTTTAAATTCTTTTTAGTACAAATTAGTCATTATTCTAAGGAAAGGATGAACCCATTAAAAATGGTCGGCCTTGGAAAAAAAAAAGCTAACAAAGAGGTATTTTAATAAAAAGATTGGGCAAAAGGTGAAGAAAGAAGGCAAAGTAAATGCAGAGGAATTCCAAGGAGTGGGGGGAGTCGCAAATTACTGGCTATTAACTGCTTAACTGGAATTAGCCGAGGCTTTATATGTCAGCCACTGGCCCAAATTGTTGTGTGATTTATGTCTGAATTCTGCCTCCGATCCGGTTCGGGGGACCATTTTTGCGTCTGACCTACTCAAACATCTGCAACATTTGAATTCATCCCTAGTAAAAATAATTTGAAGAATGTATTTATCTGATTTAAATTGAAGGAGTTCAAAGATATAGAAAGGGGAACGTGTAGAAGTATACAACTCTGTCAATAATTTTTAGTTAATACATATTTTACATACAGTATTACATACATATAGTACTTATTTTTTAGTCAATACATTAACTTACCGTTTTGTTTTTGATTTCACTAAATAGTTATGGCAGCTAGGCCGACCGTGTTTGACATGGATATGTCTTTTGGCTGAGAGTCTACTTTTTTGCTGTAACATTTTTTTCACATTCAAAAATGTAGCATTTTGAAACGTTTTAACTCTGTTGGTGTTGCTCAGTTCGAAAATTTGCCAACAGTCTCCTGGTCAAACATTTAAAGGAAAATATTTTTTTTAATATAACATTTGTAGGATCTACAGTTTAGGAGCTATATTAGCTTGAATATAAAAAGCCACATTTGTCTTGCCAACACTTTTTAAGTGTTGGTTTTTTTTACGTTTTCTAGCCAGACCTATCCTTCCATAGTAAGCTCCATAATCACTCCAATCCAATAGTCTCCCAACTTGCTTCCCACTCCATTCCCGATTATCCTCCGATTCGTCTGAAACGAAGATGGCCTAGAGACCTTTTAGTGTAGATTTTATTGAAGTGCTACTATTGAGTAGTTCTTCACAAGTTATTTTCATTGCCATTGTATTCACTATTCACTATTATGTTTTTTTACAGTTCTAAATATCAATAAATGAAAAAAAACACAAACATTTTCTAGCTCTGTTGGTATAGCACGGATTGAAGATTTTAGATAAGTTTTCTTTTCAGAAATTTAGGGTAGATATTTTTGATATATCGATCATCGATAATCCAAAGTCGATTCTTAGGATCCGATCGATACCACTATCGTTGAAAATGATTTTTTTTATATCTAATAATGTTAAAAAAATAATAGTTTTGATTTTTAATAAGAGAGAAATGTAATGTGTACTAGACTAAGACTTTATACAGAATTCAATAAAAATTCTTTGATTCTGCAAGCCAAATGTCAATTTGTTGAAGATTTGTATTTACTATTAGAAAATGAAGAAATAATACTATAATGTCAAATCAAATACACAAATTTAAACAAATGCCGGAAGTTATGTCCTAGAATAAAGATTATTTTTCATTTTATTACCCGTTCACACTGGTTTTCGAACCCTTTGAATTGAAAGATATCCAAAGAAATGCCAGTGCATCTACATTGTTTAATGTAAGTTTTTAGTATTATTTTCAATCCCTTAACTAATAAATAAAACCTTAAAATGTATATATTCTTAAATAAGAATTGATGAATTGAATTTTATTTTTGTACATTGTCTCAATTATTGTTATAGATAATAAATATTGCTACTTGCTTAAATATTATTTTCTTGAATTATTATTGTGTTTTTGATTAATTTGTTTGTTGTTTGTTGAATTTTGATAGGGCATAAAACTGCAGTGGTCATCAACGCCCTTTGGTTTGTATCTCGTTATATTTCAGCAAGCATCTTGCTGAGAGCTAGAAATTTGAGCACCTTGTTGATGTCCTCTTCGTTATCTCTCAGGGCTTTTGGTAACTCTAGGGGCACTCCCAGCTGCTGCAACAACGCCTTGTATCGGAGGCATTCCTCGAAAATATGCTTTATTGAGAGAGTAGTGTTGCAAGTATGGCACTGTGGTGGTGACTCCTTCCTGAAGAGGTAGGAATGTGTCAATCGGCTATGTCCTATCCTCAGGCTTTTTTTCGGATTTTTTTTTTTTAATAGCAGTTTATTTTTAAACCGAGGTATCGGTTTCGAGGATAGAGAATCGATTTATTGGTATCGGCACCGGAATGAAAAAAAAAAAAAATTGGTACCGACACAAATCTCTTTCTGTAATCATTTTTAGTGTTTTAGAATAAAGTTGATTTTTATTGGTTTATTCAATTCTCCTATCAAACCTATAATGTCACCCCTAATAACGCCTCGTTCTATCGCCAAGATGTTTCTCCATGCGGTGGTCACTCACATTACTTTAAAAAGCAATAATTATCAGATCTCTGGACTAAAGATCCTACGTGCTTCAACGGGAATAACGCCTTACCTGACCCACAGTAATTCCTGACACGATTCTATTCATTGTCGAATAAGAATGGAATAAATGGAGACTAGGCCTCCTAGATAACTGGCCAGTTTTTATCAATGGAGGGAGGTATTTTCGTTAATGGTATGTTCTTAGTGGCGGTCATTAGTTACGTCATCTCAGCTCTGTCTGATCTTCGTCTTGTCTCATATTCGGTACTGCGTGCCTTTATTCATTCATTAATAATATCACGTTGAGATATAACCTAGATATTGTGATGTATTTGAATACGTGCATTATATAAGCAACCAAATACCAAACGAATAAGTATTATTCAGAAACTATTTTCTACGTTATGTATTTGTTTCACTTGCGAATATTTGTTGAATTTATGGTTATTTTCAATTATATGTTTAGAAAAGTTGGAAATCTGGAAGTTGGAGTGGAGTACTTTTCGCAATAGAAAAATAATTACCGCCCCAGGTGAGCGCTGGTTAAACTATTATAAGCCGAATAATGAACAAAATAAATTAAAAGGTAGAAAAAATTCTGAATATGCGTGAAAATTGCGTAGACCTGGAAAATAAATAATTATTAAAATTAGGAATGATGAATTAATTGCCACTTCTATTGGGATTATTTTAGTTGAAAATTAGTTTCGAATGCTAAACATTCATTTTCAGTTCTAAAACTTACAAAATTTTCAACACATCAGAACTATGTTACATGGAATATGTACACTTTAGTGTATATAATGCATGTAACATAGTACTGATGTGTTGAAAATTTTGTATGTTTTAGAACTGAAGATGAATGTTCAGCATTCGAAACTAGTTTTCTAATAAAATAATCTCAATAGAAGTTCTATACCATCATAGTGTACCTTAAGTAATTATTAAAATAAACAACAGTAGTAGAAAATTCTGAGTAATTGATAGAAATTTTAATTCAAAATAAATATAATAAAATGGTGTGATAAAGACAAAGAGAAATTAAAAAAAAAAAAAAAAACAAACGGAGAAAAACATTTATAGTGAATATATTGAAATAAATATAATATTTTTCGCTACAACTAATAACTATAAGAACTAAAATTAAACTATAAAAAAAATACGATCAATTGAAAAATTAAATTTCACGTATTTCATAACAGTTTATCTCGGTGGCTATGAGGTTTTGTCTATTTGTTCCAGTGATGTATCGGTACCAAAAAAATTTTGGTTTAAAAATAACTTGCTATAGGAAAAAATAAAGGAGCTATAATTGCGAACCAAATCTTAATTAAAAAATACAAAAACAATAATAACCCATAATATAAATTATTAAACAGCAAATATCATTTTTATTCATAAAATTCAATATATTAATATAATAGTTAATTGCAGATCTGTGATTCAGATTGGTTCTGGATTACATTTCTTACTTGAGGAAACGAAAAAGTTGAACTAAAAGCTTCCATTAAACCATTTATACGGTAGAATACACTGACATTTCTTTAGATGTCGATTTTAAAAGTGTATTAGGGATCGAAAACACCTGCAAGAGCATTTATTGAAGTGAAAAATAATCTTTAATCTGGGATAAATTAAAAAATTCTCTTAGAATAAAAAAAATGTATAATAGAATGGTGCTGTTGTCTATCCGCATTTATTTTGCTGTACCAAATTTTAACTTAATCATTTTCATAGGTCTTGGAAGGTTTAGCAATAATAAATTTATAATAACAAAAATTTACATGTACAACGTTAAAGAAACGAAATGTAAAAGAAACGAGTGTTGCCACACAGTCATATACTTTTGAGGTTAGAAATTAAAATCCAACCAGATGAAATAAATCTGCCGCACTAAAACTTATTGCTTAATCAAAATATTTTTGATATTCTGTGAAAAAATTATTCAAGGGCCTTTCGTTGTAAGCACTGATAATGCAGTCCATTATCCGCAAGAGTTTCTGAATAGTCTCTGCCTATCTGGGTTATCAACTCATACATTGAAATTTATTTATTTATTTTTAATTGTTTCTATTTATTGAAATTTACAACTGTACAAAATATATACATTAAGTAAATGTATTGACAACGATTACAATAATATGCCAAAACTTGAAAAGAACTACTCATCAGTAGTATTTCATTAAAAATTCTACACTAGAAGGTCTCTAGGCCATTCTTCCTTTCAGACGCCTCGCAGGATTATCAGGAATGGAGTGGGAAGCAAGTTGAGAAACTAATCGATTTGAGTGGTTATGGAGCTTACTATGAAAGGATAGGTATCTGGTTTGGGCTAAATCAGCAACATATGGAACATTAAGATCTTTATGGATAAGTTTATTGGTGACAAAGTAAGAAGCAGTGAGGATTTTTCGAAGGGTTTTGGATTGTAAGGATTGGATACGAGATGAATTGGATGGTTTAGTAGAGCCCCAAACTCAACTCCGTACGTTCAAATAGGTCTAATCACAGTCATTAATAAGATTCTTTTGAAATTAATTGGGAGCTTTGAACGCCTGTCTAGTCAATGTTGAAGTAGTCTGTAACATTGAAATTAAAAATTGGATGTCAACGTATGCTTTTATGTAATATTCAACCGCCTAATCTGCTTATTTTTAACCAGGTGAAAAATTACTGCTGTGTGTGAAAACACCGTTCCCCGAAGCCAAGACTGGGGATGCTCGTTTTACTTATTTATATATTTGCAAAGCAAAATACTTATAACTATTCACAGTAGTTATGAAGTATAAAACTCAAATATAGTTTTATTCTCGCTATGAAGATGAAAAATAAAATTAAAAGAATGCCTTTATCGGGCTTAAATACTGTAGCTTATTGTTGTATGCTATTAGTTCCAGAAATTTTTGATTAAGTGAAACTGGACAATTATAAAAAAAATAATATATTGTGTAACTATCGATAATTGAATATTTATTTAAATTGCAGTGTGAAGTTCGTAATGGCTTCCTCTTCGACGTTAAGTGAACGAAATTACTCCTAGGTGGCCATTCGTTCATCAAGACCACGAATTAGAGAATTAGAAGAAGAAGAGACACGAACGCACGGAAATCTGACCACCAAGAAGTGAAAGAAACTACTCTAAAGAAAGAAGAAGAAGAAAAAAAAAACTAAGTAAGAACTGGAAATAAATGTGCCCATCGCATTTCTTCTCTTCGCCCCGAAACGAAATTGAGAAACGTTTAAGCTAACTCGCTTTTCCGGAAGTTTTCTCATCTGTTCACGCGATGGGGCCCTCGAGTTATGGCTGGCCCGGAAGCCCCGTCATGCGATGGCCATAAAATGGGTTTCACCCCCTTCATTCCGAGCTAATATCTTTTCCATTCTTCGCCGGGGGGGGGGGGGGGGGGGGTAATAACTCGAAAATAAACTGTGTTGGTTAATCCCATCTTTAGACACGGGGGGTGCGAACAATCACCAACATTCATTTGTTTTTTTTATAACATGTTGAATGCTTCATAACTGATCGGTGTATTTGGATTCTTATAAAGCTTATTTGTGATTCAATTTAAACCCCTCTCCCCTCTAATATTTTATTGAGGATTTCAACTCAACCTAGAATAATTAATTGATTGAATGAAAGCTACGAATATACTTTATAAAGTTAGGGAAGTAATTAATTAAAAATAAAATTTATTAAATCCTATTAATGTTACATAACTCAGTTTGTTTAATTTTTTTTCTGTCATGGATATGTCTTTTGGCTTTTTTTTACATAACGTTTTTTTTACCTTCAAAAATGTAACGATTTGAGACGATCTAGGATTGTTGGTACTGCTCGGCCCGAAAATTTGACGAAAATTTCTAAATCATAAATTTAATGTAGAATATTTTTTGTTTTACGACATTTGTCGCTAGGACCTACCGTTCAGAGGCTATAATGTTTTGAATGAAAAAAAAAGTTAAACCTATCTTTTTTAAGTGTTGGGTCTTTTGACAAGCTCTAGTTCTGTGGATGTTGTCCGGACCAAAAATTTGTCGACCGTTTCTCTATCACAAATTTAATGAAAAGTATTTTTTTAATGCAATATTTTTCGCTAGGACCTACCATTTAGGATTTATATTGTTTTTAATGAAGAAAGTCACATAAGATTTTTTTCAAATTCCAAAATGTAACTTTTTGTGTTGCTCGGATCAAAAATTTTTTCCAATAAGAAATTTGATGTTAAATTTTTTTTGTAATACGACATTCACTGGGACCTACCGTTTAGGAGCTATATTGGTTTAAATGAAAAAAGACACGTTTGAAATCCTTTCTTTCTCTCAACTTTGTTTATTTCAAATAATAATTAATTGTTAATTAAATTAAATTAAATAAACGCACTTAACTCCTATATGATTTGCAATTTGCTAATTCAACTGCCGGTTGTTCTACTGTGACTACTGTATAAGATGGCGTGATAGTACAAACAAGACAGATGTGACGCTCCGTTGGTTTTTCTCCACGCTCTACGATTCTTGCATACAATGAAACGAACTGGCAAAAATATTTATTGGACAACTTTTGCAGTAATGTATTTTCGATTCTCGATCCCCCGGTTCAATAATAAATTGTAATTAGAAAATATAATATCTATGGTAGTTAGAAAAATTAAAAAATAATCAATGATAAAAATAAACATGAAAGTTCGTGTAAAGTGGGACATGTGCATTGGAATCATTTTGCACAGGTGGAAGTTCGAGTTCCAACCGTATATTCATTTTTGTAATAGCCGCTTAACTTAGTAATATAGGCACCATTAAGGATACAAAAATTAGCTTTCTGGTGAAACACATAAGCCAAAATTCACAAAATTGGCATGATACTTAACATACTATTTTAAATGATATTCTATTAATCCCTGTTGGACAGATCCGCTACATAGGATAGCGTATGATGTACCATTTGCACATACGACTTACTTGGAATCCACATGCATGACTAAAACTACAAGTTTCGATCAGTTGTTTTCGAATTCTTCAATGTTTACTGGACAAACTTTCATACCTTCTGATCAATTAACATGATAATAATTAGACCTATTTGGACATACTTATTTGAGCTTTGGGGTTCAACTAAACCTTCCAATTCTTCTCTTGTCCATTCCTAACTATCCAAAATCCTTCGAGAAATCTTAATGCTTCTTACTTTGTCTCAAACAAACCTATCCATAGAGATCTTAATGTTCCATATATTGCTAATTTAGCCCAAACCAGATACCTATCCTTTCATAGTAAAATCCATAACCACACAAACCCATTAGTATCTCAACTTGCTTCGCACTCTATTCCTGATAACCCTCTGAGGCGTCTGAAGATGGCGAGATCTTGTACTATTGAACTATTATTAAAGAGGCACCAATTGGTGGAAGCATTACTCATTTTTCCACATGTTTATTACATGGATAGTTAAAGTGAGTACCTTTAATTGGGGAAAATACCTGGCGGTAGAGCGAGTATTCACAACCGTTGGACCAGAATCAGTACATCCTTACCTAAGTACTGAACTTAAAACCAATCATGCGTTGTAGTGATTTAAGTTTTTTTATTATTTGTAGTTAATGCTTACATAATAAACTACATATTCACTCAAACCAAGCAAGTTTCGCAACTTGCTTCTAGATAAAATGTCCTTATATTGGTCATATGAATCCTCGTATCCAGATAATTGTCTGAAGATTCTTCCCAATAAGTAGCAAATATAATTATAAAACAATTTAATTTATAATGTATAATTATGAATCCCATCATCATACTTTTAACAACCCTGCCTACAGATCTTGTTATCCTCCCGTTAACGCCCCCATAAACCTGCCATCCTCCCTGTTTAGTACAACCCCATCCCCTGGCAGCAGAGGCCTAATATATTGGACGGACCCCTTCACCCTAGGCCCTTGATAAGACTAATCATCAGGTGGGTATTTTTAATTAAAAACAGTTGCCTCGCAGCAATTAAGAAATTCCTACCTTTTATTCCCCCGGCGCCCTCTGGTGGTGTCCGAGTCGAGTTCTTATTTCCGCTACCCCTTGACTAGTTAACCTTAATTAAATGAACCCCCCCCTCCCCCTTCCGGGGTGAATATATCTTCCACCTCCTAACTCCTTTACTTCCGCCCCCCTCTCCCCTCCCACCTCCCCTCCCACCTCCCCTCACCCCCGTGGAAATTAAAATAATTCAGGGAACTCTGTAAACTTTATCCCCAGGCTCGTTGGGAATGGGCGTGGCCAGGATTAATTAAATGAAATGAAAATTCTTTTGGAGGCCGTAGTATCCCCTCCCTACTCTTATCAAATATATAAAGATCGACAAGATACAAACTTATACAACATACCAACTTAACAGCCAAAATATTTTTTTCTAATATATTCTTTTTATATTTATTTATTTTTTTTTCATAATTTACCAAAAAGATCTATTACAATACGTATATTTTACTATTTATATAAATATAAGCACGCATGATTTATGTTTCGAATAATATTTTATGTGGGCTATTAGGGAGAGAGATATAGGTGGCATTAAGTTGGAGGATGGCAATGCACCATGGGTAATTGCAATTGATGTGGAGTCGTGGCTCATTATTTATCTAGGAGGCAGTACTTCGCCTCTAAACGGAGCTTTAATACCATTCGATTGATGGCGTCTTGTTAGCCAGATATTTAGTGCTCCGGGGTTCCTTCTGGGCTAGAAAGTATTTTAGGTTCTTGTCCTTATTCCACAGTACTGAGGCGTAGCAAATCAAAATGCTGTTTGGATTGATAATAGATCATGCAGCTCCTACTTATATTATTCTGTATCGGAGACTAGTTTCGACTATTAAGCATTCATTATTAATAATAGAAACATAAAAAAAAAGTTCAAAACATCAGCACTTTTTAGTAAGGCAAGAAAATATTAAGATTTTCACCTAATGCGACAAAGTAGAAGCCGTCAGTTGCTATAGTAACAGTATAGAAATAATCAGGTAAATGGGCAGTTTCTTAGGTTTTCCTTATGACATCATTTTTCTGTTCCTACTGGAAACAAATTTATGGAGCTATTGGAAATATTATGTAGTCATTTATACAAAAATCTGGATTGGTTATAATGACTTTATTATGTCTAACAATTTGTAAATATTTAATTTACAATATTTTCATCCAGACTAGATAAATATCCTTTGATAGTAGACTTCATAACCATTAAAATCCACTAGTCTCTCAACTTACTTCCCATTCTATTTCCGATAACTCTCCGAGGTGAATGAAAGAAGATGGTTTCGGGACTTTCTCATACAGAACATTAATTAAAGTGCTACTAGTGGTTAGTTGCTTCACAAGAAATTGCCATTTTATTATGAAAATTATAATCATTACGATCATTTACTAGATGAATGTTTTGAGCAGAATATTAATTTCAATAAATAGTTAAATAAATTCTATAGTGAAGTTGGAATTCTGGAATTCTTATTATTGTTTGCGCATGTATGTTCTTTTAATCTTTGATTTACTGATCGTCCAGTTTTTACCGTGTCTTCAGCTCAAAGTAAGCCTATTTTATTAAAAAACAATAATCACTAAAAAAATATTTTTTTAAAGAGCATTTACTATCTAAAATATATAATATATAATACTAGCATCAACCGTTGCGGCTTCGCCCGATATTATTGTTCTAAGTTAAGTTCTTTTACGATGGGAATTTTTATCAATAAAATCTTGAATTGAAATATGCAATTGAGAATCATTTCTTCAATGATATATTCAGGCGTAGCTGTAATTTTTAACCTGGTACTGTTTCACTGATTGAAAAACATAATTGGATATATAATTTTTAATTTTAATGTATGAGTTCGTAATCCAGATGGACAGAGACTATTAACGAACTTGTCGACAATAGACTGCATCATCAGTGCTCACAACAAAAGACCGATGAATCATATTTTAAAACACAATCTCAAAAAGCAAAGGATAGACATTTTGATTAGGCAATAAATTTATTCGGCTGAAATAATTTTTATTGACTCCATCTGGTTGGATTTAATTTCTTACCATAGAAGTATATCAGTTTGGCAACCTCGGTTCTGCCATTCAACACTGTACATATAAATTATTATTATAGTAAGTAAATTTTATTATTGCTAAAACTTGCTAGAACTATGAAGATAATGTACTTAAAGTTTGGTTCTCATGGGTTCAATAGCTTTACCATCACAAACTGTTGCAGAATGGCGCTAATCACATATTGGTCGATTTCCAAACTTCACTTGGATCCACAAGTCGCACCGCATATTTATAACTTTTTAAAATATTTATTGTATATAAGTAAATTTTATTATCAATCGTAAGTTTTATAGAACAACGTACCTTTGTAATCTCTCATGTAAAATGGCGCTCGTCAACATGAGAATAATTGCTCTTTCATTAAAAGAGAAAAAAAAAATTTTGTTTTTATATATTAGTGATAAGAATCGATGAATAATTATAAGATAAATATATATCAGTATCGATCAATTCCTAAGGATAGGTTTTGGATTATCGAATCTCTATAACGATTCTTTTTAATCAAGAATCGATTCATGCATACTTTAAACTGTATTATCGATATATAAGGGATGAACTAGATTAAAAACTACATGAGTGGGACATTACGGGGTTCGTGACCTTCTCGTCCCAGATGGAGCGCGTGTGGTCCTCTCCACTGATCTCCTTGCTAACTATTTTATTCAAATGACCCTTCCTCTATGTCCCCCTGCCTCCTCATAATATTACAATGTTCCTCTATTCATTCCTTTTTATTGTTATTATCATTATTTATTATTATTTTGTTGTTGTCTTTTTTTTTCTTTTTGGTTCCGTCCTCAATCAAGATATCCATCTGCCTCCGCTAATATTCGAATAAAATTCAGATCAGTTCTGTCACCGCCAGATGAATTATATCTCCTCTTGTATCTAATTTATGTTAATTAATTGATGTATATAATTATAATAAAACTAAATTATTCATTTAAATAAATATTCGATGAATTCGTTAGTTTTATAGTAGCAATATTTAAATGACATTGATGTCTTCAGGGCACCATGTTTGAACTAAATGTAGAATTTACGATTTTGTTTTTGCTATTTAAATTGAGATCACTGAGGCTTAAATGACAATTGGCTACTAATTCAACATGTACTAGACAAACGCTTAGAGTTTCTAATTAATTGCAAGACTCGTTTACTTGAAAATAATGAGACCTATTTGGACGAACGGAGTTGAGCTTTGAGACTCCATTAACCATCTAATTATCTTGTATCTAATCCTTACAATCCAAAATGCTTCGAAAAATTCTCAATGCTCTTTATTATGTCACCAATAAACTTATCCATAAAGATCTTAATGTTCCATATGTTACTCATTTAGCTCAAACCAGATACCTATCCTTTCATAGTAAACTTCATTACAATTCATGGAGCTCAACTTGCTTCCCATTCGATCCCTCCAAGTATCCTCCAAGGCATCTGAAAAAAACTATGGGCATAGTATCCTCTAATGAAAATCCATTATTTCCTAATAAACAGATCCGCTACTTAGGACTTCGTTTGGACAATACATGGAATCTACATACAAGACTGAAACGAATATAAACAGCTTTAGACTGCTTGAACATTTACTAGACAAATGTTCAAAGCTTCCAATTAATTACAAAAACTCATTTACATGACACTAATTATACCTATTTCGACATACAGAGTTGAGCTATGTTCCACAAAACTATCCAATTCATCTCGAATCCTTAAAATCCAAAATTCTTCATAAAATTCTTTACGCTCCTTTTTATGTCAAAAATAAACTCATGCATAATGATCTAAATGTCTCTTATATTGCTGAATTGACCCAACCCAGAGCCTTATTATTTCATATTAAACTCCATATCCACTTAAATCCTATTGAATAGATATGGTACGTTGCCTCGGATTCAATTTGGACAAACCTTTTGCGTGAAATACGTAAATACCACTGAAACAAGAATCTGCTCATTGTTTTCTATTTCTAAAACATTTGCTCGACAAACACTCTAAGAACCCTAAAAATTAAAAAAAAGACTCATCTACATTAAGTGTAGTATCATGATTCGGAAATACGGAGTTGGGCTTTGGGTACTAATAAATGAATTTATCTCGTATCCAATTTTTAAGGCTACTTAGTTAGAAATAAACTTACAAAAATCTTTACGTACAATATGTTTTGTTCCAATTTAGGTTGCTGTTTTGGTCCGTAAGTACGTAACATTTCATAATATACTATACTTCATTGCCCCTCAAACCCACTAGTTTCTCTTTTTGCTTTCTATTAGATTCTCTATAATCTTTTGAAAGATATGAAAAAAAGATGGTCTTGGGAACTTTTGATCTTGAAATTTTAGTACCAATAATGTTATTTTAATATCACACATCCTATTGTTGTCTTATATGTTTTTCATTTTATCATCTATTCAATTGTTTTGTCTGCAATTAACGCTTATTTACATTATTCATATAGGAAATGTTAAATAAATTTTATTTTTTATTTTGAAGAGAAAAGATTTGCCCAGTCGGGATTCGAATCCCGACTGGGCAAATCTTTTCTCTTCAAAATAAAAAATATATTAATCAACAACAATTAATTATTTCATAAATAAATTTTAGTTTTATAATTAACCTTATTGAAAATACCAGAAATGTATTAAAAATACATCTTAAAAGACAAAAAACCTGCTCGTCGTTTCAGACCACTCCAACATTTACCAGACAAGCATTAAAAGCTCCCAATAAATTGCAAAAGACATATTTACACGACAGTAATTAGAACCATTTGGACATACGGAGTTAAGCTTTGGGGCTCCACTAAACCTTTCAATTCTTCTTATATCCAATCCTTATAATCCAAAATCCTTCGTAAATCCACAATGCTGCTTATAATGTCACAAACAAACTTACCCATAAATATCTCATTGTTCCATATGTTGCTGATTTGGCCAAAGCAAGATACCTTTCATAGTAAACTCCATACCCATTCAAATCCACTTGTCTCCCAACTTGCCTCTCACTTAATTCCAGGTAATCCTGAAGTAATTTGCTCTTTACATATTATCGCCATGTCATTGTAATCATTTTCCTCAAATTTGTGTATATAATGTACACAGTTGTAAATACCAATAAATAGTTTCAAAAGAATCCTTAAGTTTCATTCTAATTTTAGTTTCGAACTAAATCCAACAAACCATCAATTGGCCTGTTCTATTTTTTAAGATATAATAATATAACGCCTAATATACTTCTTCTTACTTATAATAATCATTTAAACTCACTCTGACATAATAAGAACTTAATTGATTCGGCTTCCTGGGGCTCTCACTAATCGGGGACCGACAGGCAACAAGATGAGTTGCGTAAGTCGGAGGACGCTGTCAGGGGACGTAGAAGATAGGATCTAGAGCGATGAGGGCTAAATGAAGCGAGAGGGCTAACAGGGGAAGCGATACGGCGTAGAGGATATGATCCGTCCAGGGGAAAAAAAGATGGTCGTAGAAAGAGGTATTAATTTTACAAAGGCTGATACCCAACACCCACGGACCTATAGGTTCTTAGCTGCCTCGCATTCTTATATAATGTGTCCCATGCTTCCTTCGTCTTATCTTCCCTACCTCGGCCTCCTACAGACTTCCTGCCTTCTGTTGTTTCAAATCATTAAAATAAATAAAAATCAAATCAAAAAGCTTAGCGAACCCTAAGGCTCGATGCAGACATTACCAAACTCCGACCTTACTGTTGATGCATACTGTCAAAAAGTCAACGATTATTCCATTATACCTGCTAACATTGTTTTTATAAAATGGAAAAATTTTTTTTTATATATCTATTTATCAAATTTACAACTATATAGAAAAAAAAAATACATTTGTTAAATTTGGTTGTAACGATCATAATAAAATGTCCATTGCTTGGACAATAACCCATTGCTAGCACTTCAATTAAAACTCTATACAAGAATGTCCAGAGAATATCTTTTCATGTAACCTCGCAGAGTTATTACCAATAGAATGGGAAGCAAGTTGAGAGGCTAGTGTTTTTTTGTAATGGAATTTACTATGAAAGGATAGATATCTGTTTGAACGTTTTATGTTTTACAACATGTAGTTTTTTTGTTTTGAAATGCATGTGGTGTTGTTAATCTTAAATCAAACTCAAATTATACTTCCCTCACCCCAAAAGTTAAGGAAATAGATTACAATAGGAAAAACTGTAAGTGAAATAAGGATACAAAAAATAACCTTTTATATATATTTTCACTATTTA
This sequence comes from Euschistus heros, assembly GCA_003667255.2. Lineage (NCBI taxonomy): Eukaryota > Metazoa > Arthropoda > Insecta > Hemiptera > Pentatomidae > Euschistus > Euschistus heros. The sequence goes on from RCWM02000082.1 coordinate 1,424,315, forward strand.
CATTAATCTAATATTATATGCATTATTTTATTTATTTACTTTTTTTTTTTGGTGCTGTATCCCACCACATTTGGTTGAGAACTATAAGACCTTGTACAGATTCGTTACTTTCAAGAAGTTAATAATGTTTTTGTGAAGATTCGAGTTATTTTCAAGTAATGTTGAGATATTTTGATTCCTCAGACCATTATTCTTTCTTTTCTTTTGATATTTTTTGCATCCGACGAGAATATGCTCTATTGTCAGGTTTACCCGACATTCGTTGCAATTTGGGGGTGGCTTATAACTAACTTATAAGTAACTGTGGGATTAATTTTGAGTTTCAGATTCTTAGTCATGTAAAGATGACTTGTTCTTTTCTTGGTCCTGTTTCTTGCTTCCATGGTCCTGGAGTCTGGAGGTCTTATTTATTTAAGTTTGTTAGTGTTGTCAGTTCTAAGCCAACTTCCATGCCAAATTATATTGATTTGATGTTTCAAAAATGATTTAAGATCTGGTAAAGGGACAGGGATTGAGAGTAATGGGAAGAGGGAACTCTTCTGAATCTTCTGAATCCGCTTTTCCATTACCTTCAATACCTGAGTGCCCCGGAATCCACATAAAGTTATTGGATAATGTATGAACATAATATTCATTATATTAATCTAATATTTGATTTCAAAGTTTAAATATATATTATAATATGTTATCATTTAAATTTTTTTCTTTAAAGTTTAATCTTTATTTAGTGTTTACTAATGACCTTTAATCGACCAGTTGATCTCATACTTATTAGCTAATTCTTTTGTACTATAAATATTTTATTAATCGAATTATGAGTGTTTTATATTTCCTTCACACCCTCTCAGTTTCCCTCTTTTATGATTTCTATCATCTTAAATGTGCATGTAGACTACATTATATGAAGGGAATTTTAGCTAGTTCCATTTATCGAAAATAGAAAATATTTGGTATCGAAATATCAGTACTTCATTTAATTGTAAATTTTAATAAATGATTTAAAAAAAAAAATTATATTATTCCGGAACTAACCAAATTATTGTATTATTTCGATTTAAGTAGATGTGAGTTTCATAGTTTCAGTTGATTTTTTGTAAATATTGAAAAATTGGAGCTTGGACTATTGTATATTTATAGCATTAAGGACATATTATTAGCTCTTGTAGATACCGCAAGATAACGGTTAGCAACAGATGCCATTAAGAGGCAATTATTGGCCTAATAAATACACAAAAGGAGGGTGATCGCTCCTTCACTTGATAATAGGAGCTCTTGTGATCTCTGTTATTGGAGCGCGGGGGAATAACGAGCGGCTTAGGATGGGTTGGGGTGTATCATTATACCTTGTGCACTGCCTGTATACTGTGCGTCTGCGCATTACCACTCTGTAGTCTATAATATATACACCAGTATAACCTCCATATAAAAGTAAGTAAAAAAAAAAAAAAAATGCTTTGTAAATTGGGACAGCTATTGATAACTATTTTTCTGGGAATGATTTTAATCGAAATTGTTTCTTATTTTTAATACACTTTTATAACTTTACCTGTATGTAACGGAATCTTGCATCGTAATTTTCACCAATTTCCAGCTTTCTGATTATCTTGAAAGTTTGCACACGTGTCAAGGACCAATATAATTGTATAACTTTGTTTTAAAATACCCTTGCTTAGTCCACTCGAAATACCCCGATAAAGGGTATCTGCCTTGCAAAAGGTGGAGTAGTAGGTTTTATGATCCAGTATGATCCAGATTGTTCCTGAGAATAAAATATCAAAAATGTGACTACATTTAATAAGGGGAAAATTTTTTTTTGGGGAGGGGCAAAAAAATTCAAACTTTTTACAATTTTTTCAGATTTTTGAAAAAAACATGTCCAAAAATGCTTAAAATCGAAAAAAGTGTCATTTACGAAATTAAAGTTTATTAAATTGAGCGTCTGAAGACATATATTTAGCTGAATTTGATTTAGGCGTTTAGCCATAATCGATTGTCAAAAATCGACAGATTTCGCTAACTTTCTCAAAAAGTTAGTTTTGGTCATGTTTAAGAGTCTATAACACAAAAATGGCTAATCCAATCAAAAAATGTTATATACTAATTATTGTAGATAGATTTTTTTCTAAGATAGGTTTAGTTCGGTTTGCTATTGAAGCGTATTTTTTTTTGTTTTCTAGACTATAATTTTTATTTTAACATAGATCATGTGTTACCGGTGACCTACTTGGTAAAAAGCGATACGTTTTTTGGGAACGCTAGATTTGATAGTTTGATATTAGGAGAACAGGATCAGTTAAGAGCTCAACTCTCGTTTTAATATATAACTCTATTACTAGGAGGCAGGTTCTAATGATTGAGCTCCTTTTGACTTTATTTCTCCTAATATGAAATAAAAACTTTTAACCTGGATTTGACCGACCGATCTTGCTCTATTGAGAGTTGGTTTCTCAGAAAAATATATGCTGACCTTGAAAGACGTTTATATCATGGTCTATAAACATCTCAAATAATTCGATATTGTAATTTAAAATCGAATTTTTGTAATTGTATTTAAAATTAGAAATTTTAGTAATTATGAATTATTTTAATTAGTATGAAATTTCAGAACAAACAATAAAACAACTATTATTGAACTGAAAAAAAAAAAAATTGAATTAGTCATCTAATATTATACAATAACAATATTATATTTCGTTCAATCGCTTTTTGTGTAGGTAAAATTACTCTCCTTTGAACGTAAACAATACAATTTCTTCAATAAAGGAGTATTTTATATTAATATATTCAATTCACTCTGCTACAGCATTTACTCCTCTTTAAAAAATCATCTTTATGTGACATGTTTCGGGATCTTCCATCCCATCATCAGACTATCTATTCTTCTGGCTTTAACCACCAAGTCTATTTTACATTTAACTGTAAAATTGACTTGGTGGTTAACAGCAGAAGAATAGCCTGAAGATGGCATGGAAGATCCCGAAACATGTCACACAATGGTGATTGTTTAAAGAGGAGTAAATGCTGTAATAAAGTGAATATAATATATAAATAATACAATAATACAATAATACAATAATACAATAATACAATAATACAATAATACAATAATACAATAATACAATAATACAATAATACAATAATACAATAATACAATAATACAATAATACAATAATACAATAATACAATAATACAATAATACAGGTAAACAAACAACCAAAACCATGTTATTCTTTTTTTGACCGACAAGCTCAAGGGGGACTTCATTTATTTTCTTTAACTATTAATTGATATTTACAATTGTATACAACATATAAACAAATTAATATATGGAAAATGATTACATTGTAAATAACTACTAGCACTTCAATAAAAGATCCACATTAGAAGGTCTCTTGGCCGTTTTCTTTTCATACAATTCGAATGCTTATCGGGAATTGAGTGTAAAGCAAGTTAAAATAATGGTGGATTCGAGTGAGTATGGAGTAATATTAATTTAAATCGTTAATTTATCTTTAATTCCGCGGATTAATTAGCTTTCCTACTTAACCGACCATATTCCGTCCCCCATCGAACGGGTAATCCAAAGCTTTAAATCATCGATGCTAGTAAATACGCTGCTTAAATATTCTAATTTTAATATATATTGCACTATCATAAATAAATTATATTACCATGTCATAAATAAAATTAACTGACGTGATTTATGAAAAGAAAAACGGATGGCTATCGTCAGACGTGAAAAGGTTATGTAAATTAAACAGCGAAGTTATTATTGTTAATTCAAGCCTAAGTGGTAATTGACACTCGAACCCGAATCCACTTATCCTTGGGGAGGAGTTGATGGGGGAACGCGAGAGAGAGATCGGAGGTCCAGAGAGGTACAGATGGTAATGGCCCCCGTGCGTGTACTCTCTTATAGCCGACCATTACGGCTCGTTCATTAACGATCGTTCCAACCCGTTCGTTTTAACAGGAGGCGGTGGCTAATATGTCCGATGTCGATGTCGAAACATTATTTCAACCTCTTTGGTTTATGTTGGTATTACTGAGCTTCTTTTTCCAAATATTTTTTTGTATTCTTTGTCTTTTGTTTGAACTGATGATTTGTTTTGTGTGTGTTTCTATACTTTGTTTGTATCAATGCCGATACTGATATTTTTAGTTCAATGCAGTAAACGAAAAAAAAAAATTATTAAAAAAGAATTCTGTACTACATACAGCCCATGAAGTTTTGTAGTATTTGGTAATAAGAAGAAGAAAAAGAAGAAAATAAACTTTATTCTGGGACAGCTTATCCCCTAGGAATAACAAATGAGTGCAATACATGTGGCAATCATCTATGATAATTGATTTTGCTCGGAAAATTAACAATTCAGGCGGTAAAGAAGAAGATGATGTTTAAAGGAAGTTATATTAAAAAGGAGCATATTAGAATTTAGATGGGTAATGAATTCCATAAATAAGCGCGGATAATAAAGGATATTTTGAAGGATGCAGTTCGATGAGCAGGAGTGTACAGGTTAATGGGTTGGGTTCTAGTATTTAAGAGGTAGATGGAGGAGCGCAGAGCAAGGTCATGAATAAAGGCATTTTTTTTTAATTATCTTAGGTTCAGTTCTTGGCGAGTAATCATTATTTTAAAACCAACGGTTATTGAAGGGAGTGATGTGGACAATATCCACGCTTGACCTTCAGCGCTGGGCGAACTCTAGTTGAATTCCCTTAAGTTTACATCTAAAATGGCTTTGAGTAAATAGCGATAAAAGATTTTTTTCTTTGTCTACTTTGGTAGTGACATTATTTTATGAAATAAATTAATAAAGAACTACTGATTTCAGGTCTTAACTATAACTTAATAACATAATCTCAGTTTAACAAAGTCAGCAAAGTAAAAAGAAATCTTTGTTCGGCGTGTATATGTATATATATATATATATATATATATATATATATATATACATATATATATATAATATATATACTATACTACAATTCATTATACTAACTATCAATTAAGAAGATAAATATTCCAAAGGTTCTGGATTTCATTTATTACTTAAGAAATCGTCAACGTTACAAAAAAATTTTCTCTAAACATCGTAGAAGAGATAACGCACTTATATGTTTCTCTGGATGTTGATTTTAATTGTATATTAGGGTTAGGAAACCTGTATAAGTATTTAATGAAATAAAAACTAATCTATATTTTGGGATTATCAAAATCCTTTAAAAATAACTAAAACGTATAATACAATTAACAAAACTATTCTGTTCTGTCTGGCCGAATTAATTTATTTACTGATTCAGCTTTGATAGTTGGATATAGCAATCCTATTTTTTTTCAATAGCGAATACATATCTTTAACAACTTGACGTTTGGCTTACAGTAGCAATGCTCGATTTTCAAAAGAATGTAATAATTCATTAACGATTAGTGCTGAACAAAAATATGAAAAATTGATCCCTTATTATAAGTTATGAAATAGCATATAGTTGAAAATACCATATAGTTGAAAATTAATTATCTTACATTTTTTATTATTAAGAAGGCTTGATTTAGGTATGTAAAATAATTACATAATTATGTATTACGAAACTATCTCCAACAGTATGGGTAGGTTCCTAGGAATCGAATGTTGTTATCCCTAATTTATATACACATCTGTAATACTCTAAATAAAACACGTTAAATACTTTAAAACGTTTACAAAGTCTTAAGACTGATTGCCTAAAATTACATTTTTCTTTGAAACCCTTTGCCAAGACACGTCTAAACAGTTTCCGAACAGAACAGACAAAAGTGATCCCTGTCTTGTAGCCGTGAGTTATGTGTTTTTTTCTCCTCAAACTGTCAGAACACTTACAGCTCTAGCAGGATAATCTGTGACAAATGATTCTTGTATATTTTAGTTATTTACTCGAGACAAATTGCCATGCATCTTGTTAACTATTGTTAAGTGTCAATAAGTAGTCGTCACGCCAGGAACAGATCCGTGACTCCTTGCCAATTTTAAACATTTTATTCAAGGTGAGCCTTGTGTAGTTTAACTAATGGACTAATTTAAGGAAGAGCTCTGTGCATTTTTTTAAAGGCAGAATTGACTTTTTATTTATTATTTTTTAAAATTAGAATATATTCAAATTAGGTATATAATTTTTTTTTTTACCTGTAACTAATTGCCCCTGAACTCCGTTGAGTCAGGTATCGTCAAAATTTACGCGAAATTAAATTTACGAAGCGATTTATTAGTTCAGTATTATGTAAATGAAGTGGGATGTATTTTGGACTTAAGTAATCACCATCTTCCAATATCGGAAGTTTGGGCCTATTTTGATACAAAACATATGTTTTGTATATAATTTCTTTCCTCAGTTAGGGAGTCAATCATTTTAAATACACTTTTTCTTTTTTAGTTTCTAGACTAAAAGTTTCTTTTTCCTAAAGGTGTTTATGTCCACATATTTTTTAACCAGCGCATATAAAACATATTAGGATTATTTTAAACATTAATTAATCAAAAGAGAGGAGTGTTTTAAAAACTACTTAAAATTACGACATTTTCAATTATTATGATTTCTAACAGATTTCGGATTGATGAGTCAATTGCTACTTCTATTGGAATCCTTTTCATCTGAAGACTAGTTACGGATGTATAACATCCATCATTAGTTCTAAAATTAAATATTTATGAATAATTAGAAATAATAAAATCGTTCAAAGCCGATCCTGATTTTTGTTTAAATGCCCAGGGGAAAAAAGAAAAAAAAAAAGACCAGTTAAATATTTCAAATTGTCCCATTCCAAGTTTTTTTTCCAGTTGGAACAGAAAAACCAATCAGTCACATGTAAAACCGAAAGTTTTAAGCAATCATTCTACCTGCTGACTCCTTCGCTTCTTCACATTTAGTCCACTCTTTTTTTATTCATATATTTCACTTATACATATAATCTATATTGTTTATTATTTATGTATAGCATAGTTCTTTTCTGATTGTTTTTTCTCTCAATTATTATTATTTTATTCATTTCTTTATTTTTTTTCTTTCTTCGATTGCACGTAACATGTGATTGTAATCATGAAGCCATCTATATTACTTTTTGCCCACATTTGTGGCAGATTGTAATAATTTCTCAATAAATGTTTTAAAAAAAAGAAGTCTATTCTAGGTCCTGACATCTTTTAATCCTCTTCTTTTTGCGTCCTTAGGTTAATACCAATATATTTAATTTCTTGTATTATATTTTATAAATTTAATATATATAATCATTGTGTTCATGTTTTGAATTTTTGTATATTTTTAGAAATGATATTGAATGTTCAACATTTGGAACTAGTCTTTGAATAAAAAAAATCCAATAGAAGTTCCAATTATTTAATTAATCCTAAATTTATTGATCCATCAATACCATCATCATCATCATCATCAAGAGGTGTAGAATTGTATTCTTACAATTTTGCTTTGGATATGGCGTATCTCCCAAGAATTTATTCAAAATCTCATCAGACCATACCCCATCCAATGCAAGACGTAATAAAAGGGATGGATATAAACCTCATTAATTAAAAGTTTCGTCAATTTAAAATTTCTTAGTATTATTTTTTGAATACTGCTTACCTTTATTTAATTATTTTTTGATAATCCTAATACCTAAAGTCCTGGACAACGTTTACGCAGCGCACTCAGTAATAAGTGGCTAACGAAACAACGTATCGAGGGGGGAGGGCAATCGTTGCAACACCATTCACACCACCACCGCTGCCTAACTATAATTACAGTGTTAGCGCACTCTGATATCAATCAGCTCAATTAACGAGTCAAGATATAACCGTATTGTAACCTCATCTTATTTCGATATCTTCAACTCAAAAACAAGTGCATTTTTATGAAAGAATAAGGTGTGAATTTAATATATGTTTTACTTATATTTCAATCCATTATAATGATAATTTTTTAAACTGAAATACAGTTGAAAGTCGATTAATGTAGTCAGGTGTGGTTTGGGCTAAATCAGAAACGTATAGTACATTAAGATCTTAATGGATAATTTTTTTTTTTTGACATAATAAGGAGCATTGAGGATTTATCGAAGACTTTGGATTGTAAGGTTTGGAGACGAGACGAATCATATGGTTCAGTGGTCCCCAAAGTTCAAATCCGTCTGTCCAAATAGGTCTAATTACTACCATGTAAATGAGTCTTTTGTAATTAATCGGCATTTTAGAGAGTTTGTCTAGTAAATTTTTTTTTTATTTAAATAAATTTATTGAAATTTACAACTGTATAATTATATACATTAAGTAAATGAGCTGATAACGGTTACAATAACAAGTCAAAGCTTGAAAAGAACTACTCATCAGTAATACTTCAATAAAAATTCTACGCTAGAAGATCTCTATGCCATCTTGTTTTCAGACGCCTCGGAGGATTATCGGGAATGGAGTGGGAAGCAAGTTGAGAAGTTAATGGATTTGAGTGGTTATGGAGCTTACTATGAAAGGATAGGTATCTGGTTTGGGCTAACTCAGCAACATATGGAACATTAAGATCTTTATGGGTAAGTTTATTGGTGACAAAGTAAGGGGCATTTAGGATTTTTCGAAGGATTTTGGATTGTAAGGATTGGATACAAGATGAATTGGATGGTTTAGTAGAGCCCCAAAGCTCAACTCCGTACGTCCAAATAAGTCTAATCACAGTCTTGTAAATAAGTCTTTTGTAATTAATTGGGAGCTTTGAACGTTAGTCAATTAAATGTTGAATAGGTATGTAACGACGAGGAGTTTCTTGTTGTTTTAGTCTTGTATGTGGGTTTCATGTTGATCATATGTCCATTTGAGGTCATACATAATAAATTAAATTAATATTAATATTGAAATAGTTTCACAATTAGTGTCCGGATTAGCGGTTCGCTACTATAAAAGAACGTTATGTAGAATATTAAAAGAAGGCTACTAAGGGGACTATCGTGTCAATTTAAAATAAATAAAATAATAATGCTGATAGTAAAATTGTTGTAATACCTGTTCCTGTAAAATCGATTTAGCGACCATTTACCAAGGCCTAAATTTTGAAAAGGGCGAAGGCTTCACCCAATTATCGATTTGAAAAAAAAAAAGAAGAAGACGGTATTAGTGAATGAATTGAGGAATGATGAGCACCTTGGAGCAGATTGAGGGATTAATAAAATAACAGCTGTTATTGAGAGCGATTGCTATAAGGATGTGGTTAGCCTGCGGCGTCCTCGCAGCTATACTCATCTCTCTGTAGTATGAGTTCTTAATTGGTTTAGTAAACAAACAGTTGTGTATTTGTTTTTAATATTACAAAATCTAGAGAAAATATAATAGAAAAATACAAAAAATCTCTAAACTATCGACTTACACACTTAGTAGCAGATATACGATAATTCGAAGACTTTTTTGAGGTCCATGTTTTTTTGCCATAAAAGTTGTAATATTTCCATTTGAAACATTTTTCAAATTTTGACCACATTTTCGAATTTAGGATTAAATTTCCTATAAGATTAGAGTACATGTAACCTTGAATTTTACAAACTTGGGACCTAAAGAACAGCTTGATCTTCACCTTATTGAGGAAAGTTACAATGTCTTATATGAAGTATTATAAGACGCTCACCGTTTTTCGAAAAAAACTATCCACAAAACAGAAAATTTCAATTAAAACTTTAAAATTTAACCAGCTTTCATATGGTATGTTCAAATTAATGATTCCACATCGATTTCATGGAGAAATTTACTTTTAAAATCGGAAAAACTTGGCGTTTTCATTTGGCATACAAATCAGTTACTTGAGTAAATAAGACATTATGATATTCGCTTAATGGAAGTCTGTATTTTATAACATAATAAACTCTTCATTGGAATAAAAACCAAAGAAAAAATGTATTATTTCTATAAAATCTAAAGGAAAACTGTCAATAAAGTGACACCAGAACAAAGGATTTTATGTTATTACATATATTTATTATTATTATTTAGGATTTATTTTATTATTTGATACTGATTTAGATTGATGGTGATATTACAGTTTTTATAGTAAAAAATGTGGTTTTCCCAAAAAAGTATTTTAATTATCGTATATCTGCAACGATCGATAATTATCGGATCGAATTCGAGGTCGGGAGACCCTCCTGGGGCACACCCAGCCTCCTAAAAAGCGGGTACCCTTAATTGGGGGAAAAACCTGGCGGTTGAGCGTGAATTCTGGCCAAATCACGTCCTTTCACAACCGTCGGCTCAGAAACAGTACAGCCTACCTAAGTACTGAACCCGAGACTCTTCATGGGTTGTAAGTGCTACAGGTTTTTTTTTTTTTTTTTTTTTTTTTTTTTTTTTTTTTTTTTTTTTTTTTTTTTTTTTTTTATCCGCAACGAATTGGAATATAATAATTTTTTTACACTTAGAGATACTCACCCTGTATAGTTGTAAATTTCGAAAAATAGCTTAAAAAAATTCTTTACCAAGCAGTTTTGATCTAGAACATGAAAAATACTTAGTTATAAAAAATTAAAAATATATATTTATTTTATAATACGGGAAAATAAAATTGCATAATATTTACACAATTAGTAGTCCAGACAATAAACACATTGTAGAGTGCATGAAATAGGAGATAATTTTTGACTTCACAGCTTTGTTAGGAGTACTTAGAAGGTAAACATATTAAAAGTCCTCGCCCCTGGGGGGGGGGGGGGGGATTGAGCTAACGGTGGGGGGAGGGAAGAAGTTCATTTTTTTTGGTTTTTCAATTATATTTCGAAAATGGTTGGCTCTAGAAAAATATATTACAAATAAACACTAAAACTAATTAAAGTTCCTATAAAATTAATCCTATATAATTTCGTCGTAATTCTAATCACTTTCGAGATATTCATTATTGAAAATCGGTGATTTTAGATAAAAAACAAATGCTACCTCACTTTATGTCAAACTTTTGCTTCTAGTACCTTCCACGATCATTTCTCAGAAAAAATGTAGGAATCAAAGTTGTAGAGCATTAAATTTACTTTAATTTCATATACACGTTTCTGGTATTTGAAGCAAATGTTAAACAAAAAATGAAGTAAATATTTTTTTTATTTCTAAAATTATCGATTTTTAATAATGTATATCTCGAAAACCGTTGGTATTAAATATGTATCAACTATTTTATTGAAGGAGATATAATTTTTATTTCTTTTAAAGGCATAACTCCTATTTAATATTTAATTTTCTTCTACATGTTTCGGAGTACACAGCTAGAGATGGAGCAGTGTACTCCGAAACATGTAGAAGAAAATTAAAGGTTAATAACTAGGAGTTATGCCTTTAAAAAAAATAAAAAGACAAATATGTATATAATTAATTTTATAGGAACTAAAATTAGCTATAATTTTGATCTGTAGCATATTTTTCTAGCCTACCGTTTTCGAGATATAATTGAAAAACAGAAAATTAGGACCTTCTCCCCTCCCCCCCACCCTTAGCTCACCCCCAGGGGCGGGGACTTTTAGTATTCTAAACTTATTACAATTTTGATTCCGACATTTTTTCTGAGAAACGATCGTGGAAGGTACTAGAAGCAAAAGTTTAACATAAAGTGAGGTAACATTTGTTTTTTCCTGAAAATCACCGATTTTCAATAACGAATATCTCGAAAATAGTTAGAATTATGACAAAATTATATAGAATTAATAAGCTTCTAACTATTCCTAACGAAGCTATGAAGTCAAAAATTATCGCATATTTCATGCACTCTACAATGTGTTTATTGACTGGACTATGGGTATCACAACATTGTTACAAACGTCAGTGGCACCGATCGGTTCCTAGGAATCGACATTGGATCATCGATACTCGATACCGATTTTTTTTCTTAAGAATCGATGGAATCGGCATTCGGCACACATCTTTAGATGCTATGTAATTATTCTATTCGACATCAATTTAAATATTAGTTTACAACGAATATAAATTGAGATTGATCAAGTGGACCGAAATGTAAAAAACAAAACAAAAAACAAACGTAGCTTCTAGAAAATCATTAGAGAAAAAAAGGCCAATAACTAAAGACATTGATTCTATCTGAGTATGGTCATCATTACGCTGAGGAGTTTATGATAGATTAAAACTAAAATATTCTCCCAATTAACATATCTCAAGTAATGAGGCGGCTATAATTAATAGTTTGCCATTTGCAATTCAGATGTCTCTGCTATATTTTCATTAGCGACGGACTGGTTTCCTCAAACTGTTCCTTTATACTGTCCTCCTTATCTCCTGTTCCTCGCTCTATCTGGAGCTGCTCGTTCTAATGCCAAGACCTGGGGCCCAACCATTATTCATGATACACAGGTAGGGCTCCTAACAAATGGGTCGATTTATTTCTATATTATCGATAGCAGCAAATCGACATGATAAAAAAACAGGACGATTGAAAAATCGAAGGCATTTTGGTAATTTACATAATGTGCCTACTACTGTTTTTAATGGATTGAAAGCTCGGCCTCTTACGTCAAGATAATGACAAGTCAATAGGATAGTTTAGAAAATAAAAGAATATAAATAATATTTGGGTTCCTTCAAATAAGTATGAGTTTATAGTTAATTTTTTCTTTAGAAAGTTATGAAAAACAATATTCACTTAATTAACATCATGACATATTTACAAATTTACTAACAAAACATATATTTCAAAATATTATAACGAAATCTGCAAGTAGAACAGTCGTTGCTAGGTAGACCTGCGTAGAAGTTGTTTAGACTAGTTGCTAAGCAACAAATATCGGAACCAAAGGTGGCGAGAAGTCTTTTAGACTTCATTTGGTGTACATAGAAATGTTTGTAACTTATTGTTAGTATTGTGAAGTGTTTATTAATAGTAATAGTGTGTGTTAGCACCATTATTGATATTTACTGTTTCTGTTTGTATCATTTTGTAGATAAAATTGAATGGATCCGCCGAAAAACGTTCTAAGCGACGAACATAAAATTTTGAGTAATCAGTGAAAGAAAATCATAATCTAAAATTTTTGTTAGTTTTGTAGGTTAGATTTTATATTTACATATTAATTTATATTTTATTTTATATTTACATGTATAATGATATAACCATACTATGACGTATTATTATACATTTTAAAAACTTTAAAATCGCAACTTCGGAAATTTCGTTGCTTAGAACGTTTTCCGGCGAACCCATTCAATTGTTGTAAATTTGAACTTTGTTGAACAACTAATGTGTTATAGTAATAAAGCAAAGAATTAATAAAATTAAATTTCGGAAAACATACGAGTCTAAAACGCCAAGAAACTGCTCATAGTTTTACACATTTTCAACAATTACTAAAGAAACTTTCACATCTTCCGATTTGTAATAAGAGGCTTATTTACATGACAGTAATTAGACCCATTTGGACATGTGTAGTAGAGCTTTGGGGCTCCACTAAACCTTGTAATTCTTCTCGTATCCAATCCTAACAATTCAAAATCCTTAAGGCCCTTTACATTGTCACGAATAAACTTATCTATGATTTAGCCCAATCCAGATACCTATCCTTCCTTAGTGGACTCCATAACCATTGAAATCCACTAGTCTCTCAGTTTGCTTCCCATTTTATTCCTGTCAATCCTCCGAGGTGTCTGAAAAGAAGATGGGTTCAGGACCTTCGAATATAGAACTTTTATTGAAGTGCTACAGATAGTCAGCAGATTTACTAGCCATTGACATGTCATTATGAGCATTATCTCCACCTTTACTGGATGCATTTTTATGTTATTGTATACAGTTTCAATGTTTTGTTAAAAAAAAAAAAAAAAATTGGATAAAAGAACCACTCTCCAGTATTAAAAAAATGACCTGCATTGCACATACACAATCCATTCCTCAAACAGGTTTTCACTTCCGGATATATAAATTTTATTTACCGTTGTTTTACATTTGTGTAAAACCAGCGATTGTGTTGTTACATTTTTTGGTTTGGATCTTTGTTTTCAAGCTAAATATTACCCAAAATAATCGATACATCTTGTTACTTAGCAACAAGAGTTGTGACAGGAAAAATATTAGTAGCCTTTTAGATATCTATATAATATTCTTTATCCAATACTATGTCAAACAAAATAAAAATTTTAAATTGTACCTCTGTCATTCTGAATTCAGGTACTTCACAATTAAAAATAATAAAATAATTACATTTATAAACACTCTATTAAAATATATAATATTATTAACAGTCAAAGAAATTTATCGATGTTCGTTTTACAGTCAATAATTACATAAATAAAAACACTTCAACGCCCAATGAATATAAAAACAATATACATATGCAATATAAAAATAATTAACTGAATAACGCAATTAATAATTTATAAACTCGTAAAATAATTGTAAATTATCGTTTTCGAGCGGCACAAAGTCTATGTCATCCTTTGCGTCGAGATAATCGATTTCTCATAGTCGATTTTCCATTACAATCGATTAAAGAAAATTAAAATAATAGTCCTTTCTAGATAGGATATAATTTTATAATTTGCTTGAATAAACACTATATTTCTAATCGACATGTGAAAATTATTATTAATATCGATGTAATTACAATTAGCGGATAATTTTGGTGGTAATTGAATTATTATTTTAATTAAATATTTGTTATTAACCGTCATTATAGGTTTATATACAATTCAGATTAATATCGGTTACGTTTTAATATTCCTATATAATTGCTTTAGCCTCGGTTAGCATCTGTTGTGGATTAGCGGACTTTTCGGTTTTAGATTGTTCACTATTAATAATTATTAAAAAAATGTTTTTGAATAATTAATTGTTATTTTAATATTACAAAATGATAGTTTAAACTATAAGTATCAGTTGATTATCTCGCCGACCCAGCAATTTCTCTTGCTAAACATAAGGGAAAAAATTAAACAGAGTTAGAGTGTTAAGAAGTTATAACCATGAAAACAGAAACACAGATTGAAATGATAGCCCTGGAAACTGTTTAAATAAAAAACTTGGAACTCGATTTTTTTTTTTAAATTGTATTGCACTTATTACAATTTGATATTATAATAATCATTATTTTGGGAAGTATTCTAATCAGAGTAAGAATGTTTGAAAGTTGTAACTGTGGAAACAGAAATACCAAAATGTGGTGACTGAAATTACGAGCATGGAAACTGTAGAAGAAAGAACTGTTTTTTTTAATTTTTTTTTTTTAAGTTTGTTACTATATAAAAATATATACGCCATAAAAAAAAATAGTATACTCATCGTATGAACTGCAATCATTGCATTTTTAGTGATAAGATAGATATAGCTTTCTTCAACCAATTTCATAATTTTACCAATCAAATTCATAATTTTTTATATCGATTTCATAATTTTTTTAACCAATCTCATATTTTGTAAGATTGTGTCAAATCAAGTGTTCGAATTCACGCCATTTGTAATTCTATTTCCTTTACGTTGTGATTATTCAAAAAAGTTAATTCATTATGTTAATCTAATGCTTGATTTCAAAGTTTAAATAAATATTATGTCTTAAATTTTTTAATTTATTCTTTCAAGTTATATGTTTAAATATAACGAAAGGACATCCTAAGCCAGTCTCCTTCCCCACTTAAAATTAGTTTTCGTTCTTAAGGATACTATTTTTTTTTTTCAAGATATGATTTTATTATTTTCCTCCTTAAGAATACTGCTACAAATTATCACTCTGTTCACCGATTCCTCAGAAGATGAACTATCGCTCATGTTTGATTTATATAGATGACTAAAAAAAAAAAAAAAAAAAAGCAAACAAAACAAAATACTCTGTATCTCTAAATAATTCCATCAATCTAATCTCCATTAAATTCTATGTGAGTTCTTGATATCAATACCTCATGGGATTATGTGTATGAAATTGTTTGAAAGAATTATGAAGTCGGTTGAAAAAATTATGATTTTGTTTGGTAAAATTATGAAATTGGTTGAAAAAATTATGAAATTGGTTGAAAAAATTATGAAATTGGTCAAAAAAATTAGGAAATTCACTGAAAAAAACTGTAACAATCACAATTTAGGGGAACACTTTAAGAGGGTAATGATGTTTAGTTGCTTTAACCATGGAAACAGAAATACCGAAAGATTGCGATTAAGATGATCACCAGGGAAACGATTTGAATAGAAGAGGAAAAAAAATTTTAGTTTTGTTTTTAAGGGTGTGATGGTTGGTAATTTCTTATTTCGTTCTTGTAATAAATGACATCCTTCATATAATATGTATATTATTAGTAGGAACAGTAGTATTTAAATTATTAATTAAATTATATCAAACTTATTATAGCGATTCAGAGAGAAAATTCTGATTGAAAGGAGTAATAATAATCGAAAAATGTAACCATGGTAACTGAAATACTGAGAGTTGGTGAAGAAAATGGTTACCATGGTGACGTGGTTGTTATGGAGAAAACTATTGTTTGGTTTATAATAATGTATTACAAATAATAAATTCTAATAATGAAATCAATGCACAGCCTTAATGAATAAACTGTTTTTTCTTATTTATATATGTTCAGTATCTGTGCATTTCATTTGCCAATCAAATGTAGTTTTACAAACTAGAGGGAGATCATTTTTTAATAAAACCTCTATAGATATTTATTTTTTGAGATTTTATTTTTTAGGTAGAGACATTATATGTCTTAAAATATGAAATCAATCCATTACCAATATTTCAAAATCCTTTCACTAAAATGTCTTAACTCAAGTCCAGTAACTTGGTAATTGGCGAATTTTTTTTTTTTTTTTTTTTTTTTCATGGTTTTTGTAGTAACTTTCCTTGTCGAAAAGCTCGACAGATTCGAAAAAAAAAAAAAAAAAAAAAAAAATTTAATCAGCTTTCGAATGATATACTAAAAATAAGAATGATAAATTTTTAGCTCTTTGCTTCTAAATGTAAAAAAAATCGAATGTTTATAATTTTAAAAAATAGCTCCATAAGAAATTAAAAATTATTTGCATCTATTACAAATTATTTACCTTAATGGGTTATAGTTTGTGAATAATATAGGTTATTTTGCCTGATCAACTATTTAGGCGCTTGAGCGTGTTGAAATTATAGAGCAATAACATATTAAAATATAATATTTTAGGTTCTTGCTTTCGTATGAAAAATTTCACATTAAAATGATAAACCGAAAATACCAAAATTACTAATACAAATCTTTGATTATTTGACAAAAGTTTAAAATTTCACCATTTTATTCTTTACTGATCCATGATATGTCTTTATAGTTATATTTTTCTATGCCACTATTTGATAAGTCTCAAGAAAAATAATTTCCGCTAAACTTTTAAACTCTTTAAAATCATATCATGATCAGTAAAGTGAAAGATTTTTTTTTATATACATTAACAGCAACATGATGGTACAGGAATATTAACTAGACATAAAGACCCAATCATTTCATCATTAACTCTTCACCACCACTTAACAATACTACAAGTCTGGTTCAAAATATCGAAAATAAAACTCACCTTTACACTCGTACATGACTGTCTTCATCGACAATCAACCCATTAAACAAACGAAATTCAATACTTAAGACCTACATTTGATAGAAAGATGACCTGGGGTCCACATGTAAAACAAAACGTCTCAGTCAAAACAAGACTAAAATTTGTGTTGCCATTACTTCATAAACGGTTGACATTAAAATTCCGACAACGACTAATTACATACACTTACTTAAACCTATAACATAATGTCCATTATGGACATACGCCATACAAATATACGGGACTGCAAAAAATACGCACCTAAAAAACTACAAATATTCCGATCAAAAATACTCAGACTTATCACGAAATCACACTTAAAATAGTGCAATTTGACATATCAATTTTTGGCAAATAACCACAGAAATAATTTTGACATCCACTTTTTTCCTGGTAGATCCTAGGCTGGTTACTGTAGGTCGGAGCTATGCAGTACTATTATTTTTTTTATTGGTATTTTATTAAATTTTTCGCTATTTTTTGACATTTTATTTTTCAACATTGGGCTAGCTAATCGATTCTAGAATCGATACGGGCTAAAGACGGGATTAAAGAGACAGACAGACAGACGGTAGCCCCTAATTAATGTTAATATAAGAGAAGAGGATAGGAGCTGGGTGGTCCCCAACCCTGATGTCTATATTACTACCACCGCTCCCCGCTCCACCGGGACCACACGCAGCGCTCTCAGCTCTCTCTCTCTCTCTCTCTCTCTCTCTCTCTCTCTCTCTCTCTCTCTCTCTCTCTCTCTCTCTCTCTCTCTCTCTCTCTCTCTCTCTCTCTCTCTCTCTCTCTCTCTCTCTCTCTCTCACTCTCTCCTCTTCTACCAACAATACACATTTAATTTTCATTTTGTCTCAGCATCATTACTAGCCCTTATGGGAATACTAAGTGCCTTACCAGTCCTTGCTAATCATATCTCTCGCTCGCTCTACTTATATACTTATACATATATTTATTTATATACTATAGTATAGTTACAATAATAATATTTAAAAAATAAAATAAAATCCTTTCAGAACAACTAGGTCAATTTAATATAATTCATATAGATTTTTAAAAAAACATTTTGAATTTCAGATTTGTGTAAAAATGTACATTACAATTTTAAACTAAAAAAAACAAAAACAGTATTATATATATATATATATATATATATATATATATATATATATATATATATATATATATATATATATATTTCTTTTCTCTGTTTGTTCTAATTTCTATATAGAACTTTTATAATTTGTAATTCATATTAATTAAAAATAATATTACACCTGTTAATTACAGGTGGTATACATATATACATGGACCTGTAAAAAACATTTAAAAAAAATAGACTTTTCCATAGGGTTACTATGGAAGGGAAACAATAAAAAAAATATTTTAGGATTTCAAATTAGTATAAAAATAGATATTACAAATTTAAACTCTAATAAAAGTAATAAGACGTTGGTTAATATGCCTTTGTCTAAATTTAAAATTCACTATAATTGCTGTGATGGAATATAGAATTATTATAAATAATATATATACAAAAAAAAAAAAAAAAAAATATATATATATATATATATAATAAAAAAAAATATATATATATATATATATATATAAATCCTTTCAAAACAAGTTCAGTTTAAAATAATAATTCATATGTAGTTTTTTTCTTATTTATTAAACGATTTTTTTAAAAAATAAAGATAGGTTTTTACAATTGTAAAATTAATCAATAAAAGTTTGAATAAAAAAAAATCATTAAATTATTTTATGACAATGTATAAAATTAAATTTTAATAAAAATGATTGTAATATTGAGAGGTCAAATGGTTTTATATATATAAGAAATCATGGACTATTTGATTAATCACAATTAATAGATTTAAACTAAATTAATTTTATACATCATCCTTGATTAAACTGTTTGATAATTTTTTTTTTTTGTTTTATACTATTTAAGATCTTAATTATTTTATTTGATTTTGCAAATGTAATATCTATTTTTATACTTATCTGAAACTCATTAAATAAATAAAAGAAAATAAATTCTATACCTTGACAGGCATACTACATGTATGTATATAAGATATGATAAATCATCAACCATTTGATCACTCATTATTACATAGATATAAATTACAAAATTATTTTTATTTACTGTTTGGTCATCAAATTAAATAATTTTTATTATTTATTTAATTTTTGAATATGTAAAATGTAGTATTATACAAATGTATGATTTGTATAATAAATTATAAAATTATATTTTTCAATTTAAAGGATTACTATTACAGACTATTTTATTGAATTCGAAACTTTCCGTCTTTTTGACCTTTATACCTCTTCTAACATTCTCTGGAATTCTCTTCCTCTTTAAATCATGTCACAATTTTTTTATAATTATAAAATACTATATGCAACGAATAAACTGATCATAATGCTCCATGTTTTGCTGATTAGGCCACAACAAGATAAAAATAAAACAAAAATAACTTTTTGGTTTAGAAAGTTATTTCTAATTTTTTTCTAAATCTATTTAAAAAAAAAAATAGACCAGTCTCAAACTTAAAAACAATATACCATTAGGCAATTTTGATAAATGTCTCTGTAATGAATCATAATATACAATGAAAGAAAAAAAATAAACAAAAATAAATTCTTAAATAACTTAACCTATGTAATTATTATTTCACTTAATTGTCAATTATATACTTAGAAATTAATTTTATAAGTATAATAATAAACATAAATAATTTTACTTTAGTATTATAATCTCCACTTATTCGAGATTCACTGAACTCATAAGCACAAACAATGTTTTATTTGTTAAATTATTATCTGCATTATTAATTTTTATAATCAAGATCTTTTATTTTTATAGATATGCCTTTAAATTATTTGTACATAAAGTAAGAAAATGTAAAATTTAGTTATGCAGCTTTTTGGATAAAAAAAATAAAAGTTTTCTGGCCTGGAAAACAGGTTAATTGTTAATTAATATATTTATTATTATTATAAATTTATATTAGTATTAATTTATTAAAGGGGAATAAAAAAAAGAAGATAATTAATGATTACCGTAAATAAAATAAAAATTAATGAGTTAGAGATATGAACCCATATATTTTTTTTTTTCAGCTTACTTTAATTAAATTATTGAATTCCAGATTGTTAAAACCTATTTTTTAAATAGAGGATATGAAAAGTTTTTTTAACATAAGACGAATGAAGAAAAAAAAAAAAAAACGGCAAGAGCTATTAAAAGGAACAAAACCGGAACGGCGAGGTTATTTGTAGGCGAGAAAGAATTTAAAAAATAATTCACTAATACATTAGTCAAGGTTTGACAATTAAGAGAATTGTAATTCCGTAATAAGCAGTCGTTAAACACAGTAATTTAAATTAATAGCCATATAAATAGCCTTAATTATAATCTCAATTAACTTTATTACCATGCGTTACTACACTTTTTTTTAATGTAATATTAATTTCAATAAATTATAAGAGTACATATGTTAGTCGAATGAGCGAACACGAATTAATGAAATTTTTGAGAAAAAAAAAATTGTTATACATAAAAAAAAAAATGTTTAGATGTTCTACATAACTATGTTAATTTAGAATAAATTTATTGTAGAATAAACATATATTATGTTATTATGTATTAGGGTAAACCAGGCAGTTATTGACACCCCGGATAGTTATAGTTATTACACCCTAACTTAAAAATTAAAGAAAAAAAATATATACCCGAAAATATTTACCCTGTCTGTATTTTAAAATATATCGATAGGGTGTCAATAACTTATTTTACTTATTTAAGTCATTGTCACTATCTTGTAATATTCATGCCAGGAATAATGTTTGGTGTGAACTTTCTTGTTCAGCTTAAAGTATAGTTAGTTACTAAGGAAAACTTATGTAAATTTCCACTTTATTGGTCTAATTTTTTTGTTTTTATAATTAAAGAATGGATATTTCCAAATATTTTCTTAATGGTGTCAATAACTGTCCGTACCCTGCTTGACATAATAAAGATATAATGTTTGATAAATTCATGGACTCTTTTTAGAGAAATTATTTTTAACTTGAAGCGATAAGTATTTTTTATTTTTTTTTTAATTAAGTACGCTTTTCGATTTCTGTGTGCTTTTGAACTCACAACAATAGCAGAAACGTATATGAATTAAAAATTTTAAATATATGTAATATACTTTTATTTCATTACTGATAAAGTAATATTACTTGTAAAAAAATTAATTTATAAATTGTTATATTTTTGTAAATTATATATTCATTATTAAATTGTAATTACAAATTTAATATTGAAAATTGTTAGATAATTTCACGGAAGAGAAAACATATGATTTTATAATAAAAACGTATGTATAATAATAATTATTGGTTGAATCAGGAAAAGCGGAAGATTATTTTTTTAAAAATAAAATGATTTATTTTAACATATTTAACCGAAGACCTAGTTCGTCAAAAGCGATAAATTTTGGGGAACGCGAGGTTACGCGTAGTTTGATCGTTCGGAATTAGGAAAGTAGGAGCAGTTGGGAGCTCAGGTCTTCTTATACTAAATACTAGGAAGCTGGTTCTAATAAGTGAGCTCCTTTTGACTCTTTTTCTCCTGATAAGAAATAACAATTTTTTGACCTGGATTTGACTGATCTTGCCTGATCCCTTTTGGCTGGAGCTTTTTGGACATTTATTTTTTTCAGATGATTTATTTTTCATCTAATTATTGCATCTACGTATCTATAGATAGATAGATAATCATTTTATTTATAAAAGACAATCCTCGTACAAATGGGAGTCTGGTACATTCTCAGACAATTCTAAATTTATTTACATAAAAAAATAAAAAATAGAAATACACTTTTTACATACAAATACATGAATTAATCTAATAATAAATTATAGACAAAATAAATATAATGAGCTGGTAAGTTTATACAAATTTGTATGGATAAATATATAAAAGTTTAATTCACTGGTTTTCATTTGTATAGATATTTTACTGATGTAATTATAAATAATGTTTATTTCTTTAATATCAGGAACCATCTACGTATCTATACTGGTTTTTAATTTAGTTATTGCTATATTCATTTTTTTTACTAATTTTTCATTTTTAATTTTGACATAATAAAATTCTTTTGCCTGGGGGTCTCTACAGCTCTAGCTCTGTTGTTGTTGCTCAGGTTTTAAATTTACCAGATGATGTTAGATTTACATGATTTCCTAATCAGAAATTTAATTTAGAATATTTTTTGTTTTTTAAAATTTGTCGCTGGGACCTACCGTTAAGGAGCTATATTGGTTTGAATGAAAAAAAAAATATGTTTTACCTACATTTTTTAAGTGTTGGTACTTTTTTTGACACGATGTAACTCAGTTGGTATTGCTCTGATCGAATATTTGACGGCATCTTGTCAAAAATTTAATGGAAAATATTTTTTGTTGTATATTATTTGTCAATACGACCTACCACTTTTCAGCTATATTGGTTTGAATGAAAAAAATCACGTTTGAAACTCACTATTTTCTCTCAACTTAGTTTATTTCGAAATTATCTATTGTTAATTTAATGTAATTATTAATTTATGGAATTTAATTCTTTTAAATGTAAATTGGGAAAATCAGTAGAATATATATAGTCATTATCCATGATCTATTGTATTTTCCAGTCAAGGAGAAATTTATTATTTTTTTTTGTAATCTTATCTTATTTTTAAATTTAAAGATTTATTTTGCTTTTTTTTGTAAATATTTATAAAATTTAATTATTATTAATTTCTATTACTATAGTTCAATTTATAATATTTTGATCCATATTAGTATTATGTCCTTAATCTTAATTACCGCCATTATGTTACTATTTTGGGAAATGGCCCCAGAGTAAAATTTATTTTCCATTTTATTTAATTTTTAATATATTCAATATTATATTTTGTTTATATTATCTTATTTACTTTGTTTTAGCTAAACTCTTCACATATCAATTTATCTTCACCACAATGTGACATGTTTCGGGATATGTTATCCCATCATCAGACTCTACTACTTATGTAGTGAAGATAAATTGACATATGAGGAGTTTAGCTAAAATAAAGTGAATAAGAAAATATATTTAACATTATATACTTCTTTATTGAAGAAATAAATTTTATAATATTATGTAATCAAATACAGATTAATAGTTTCATTCAACTCTTGATAATAATACTGTGACTGTTTTAAAAATAAATTTTCAAGCAATTATTAAGATACTGAAATAGAATGACGTAGAACATTTATAAAAACCCAGACGTTTACAAGAGCAGTTGTCAAGAAGAACTCCCAGGAGCATACGGAACTGAATCAACAGCCCGTTTTAGATTTACTAACAGCCAGAAGAAAAATGATGTTAAAAAGAAGTGGGTCGCTATTTTAATAGGCGGGGGCTCCCATTTGTCAGCCGGGCAATGGCTAGGACAATTTGCTCGCCACCCTAACGTATAATCACTGACACCTTGCCACGAACTCGGGGTAAATTGAATTTTAGTGTGGAGATGGAGAAAGTGTTGGCGCTACGGGCAGCTGCTCTTCACCGCCACTAGGAGGTAATTTACAACTATTGTCATGTCACTGGGGAACATGAATATTAATTAAAACAAAACAACTACATTGCTGAAAACTGAAGTTGTAACTTTATTAACTATTCATAAGATATTAATACATGATGTGTAAGACATACGTCATATAGTATAAGATCGCCTTAGATATTTGGACAGATATCAAAAATATTCCAATAAAAAAAATAATAAAAATGCTAGCTGAGGTTATATCTCAAAATCATCTCTGTATCTCAGTAAAATACATTAATTGTCCAAATCCTAAACCAAAATAATTAATAATATATCCACACAAGACAAAATAATTATTTATTTTAATATTTCATTGCTTTTATTATTAGTTAAATCACATTAATTGATTTAACACAATGAAGAAAAAATAACAACCATTCTTCACTTCGCAACTCCATCTCCATGGTAACCGACTTTTGCTTATTGTTTCCATGGTTACAGCTTCCAAACATTCTTACTCTGATTGCAGTGTTCTCCGCGAATGTGTTGTAGTTACGATATACATAATTAAAAAAAATATTACAGTTCATTCAAATATTGTTAAATTTTTTAAGTGTATTTTTATTATAATGGCGAATTTCGAAATTGTATAAACTGTAACATAATGATTAAAAAAAAGAATCGCTGCCTCTCGCTTTTACTTTTTCCATGGTTATGATTATTTTTTATATTCTTACTCTACTTAATTAGAATGTTCCTCCTAAATAGTTAGTCATACTTTACCCTAATGTTAAATATATTGCTTAAAATAAAAAAAAAATAAACCGCGGGATAGATAGAGAATCGACTGCTAACAGCTACTTCAGTAGTTGTAATACATAAAAATAATCATTGCAGGACATAATAAAAAAATAAAGAAAAAAAGTGGACTACTGTGGCCAACATTTTGGCCAATCCCGTCTTCAATTCTTTCAGTGTCCACGGTTACAGCTTCGGATCATTCTCTGTACAAACATCCAATCTAAAAATTGAAGCGTTGCAGTTCATACAAATATTATAATACTTTTTATGAGATATTTTTATTATTATTATATTAAAAAATTGCCGACTCCCAGTATTTCTGGTTCAATGGTTAGTCATCAAAAATTCTTACTTTGATTAACTAGAATGTTCTTCCTAAAATAGTTATAAATACGTAACTATAATTTATGCACATTTCTTACAATATAAAATATTCAATAAATATCTAAGTAAATGGGAATAAATTGTTAATATATTTTATTTACATATGTTAAAACAAACAACTATAGTAAAATTATAAATAACAAATGCTACAAAGACGAAAACTTAAATGTACTATGGCTCCATTTTTTAGAAGAAAATCCCTACTGTCAATCAAAAACAAAATCATTCTGTGTAAATGAGTCATAAGACCATTGTTGATGTACGCCTCTCCCGTATGGAGCTACACCTGTGACTCAAACTTTAAAAAAATTAAAAGGGTACAAACCCTATGCATGAAAATAATAAATGACTACCCCAGATAAACAAAAATAACCGACATGCTACTCGAATTAGTTTTTCAAACAGTTAAAAAATTTATTCACACAGACCAAAAACTTTTTCAACTCTACAAACAATTCAGGAAATCCAATAATTCAAAGAATACGCAGTTATAACAAGCAATCCTTAAGAAAATACAGACACAAACCACATACAACTAGAATAATATTTTGCTAATAAGACATCCAAAAGTTAGTGTTTCAGCTTGAAACAAAAATTATATATATAAGTTAATTATCCGAAAATTTGATTAACTTTAACGTACAAAATTTAATAAATTATGCATTTTAGTTTTGTAAATTTTATTATGTATTTGTTTTTATCAATTTCTTTTTTTTCTTATTTTGTAGGTTTTTTAGTGTTTTTTTCTACTGTTAAAATAAATGCATTCTAAATTAAATCCATTTTAACTAAGCTCACTATGTAGTGTAAATTGTTTTATTACCAAAGCATGTAATAATATTTAATATGTGCAATTGTAAACTGTTAAATCATTTGAAAAAAAAAAAAAAAAAAAAAAAAGCAAACTAAATACTGCCAACAATATAATATGTCTATTTCACAAAAATTTAAATAAGAAATTTATTTGTATTTGTTTAACAATATTAATCCCCTAACACTCACTACACCTATAAGTTCATATCTATTTAAACTAATCATTACTTTTATAATTATTTACCATTGATTGACGTACGTCTTAAACAAAAAAAAAAAAAACAATAATCCAATTTTCCTTTCCCAGCATACAAACCTCATTACCATGGTAATCATTCTTGTCGCTGAATCGGTATTTCTGTTTCCATGGTTACAGCCTCCAAACATTATTATTCCCTTTCAAAACGATTCTCTCCGTAAAATAGTTATTGCTGCAGCAAGTATGTTAACTAATCCATTTAATATAGTATATTCTTATTTATAATAAAATAAATATAATTTAACGTTCATAAAATATTTTGATGAAAATGTATAACACAGTAAATAAATTTTCATCAAAATATTTAAAAAAGTCGATCAAATAGATAATGGAAAGTATGTGTATACAAAGTTGGTATGTATACAAAGTACATTTTTGGTTCAACTGAGGTTTGGATAATTTCTTATTCGTTGATCTTAGGTGTAAGTAACAAATATAACCAAAACAAGACATGCCAGTTACCTTCATTTGTTTTTATCACGGAAGATATGATACAGTGTAAGTACAAAATATAAAGTACGGTTTAAATATACATATTTATACATTTATAAATGATGTTATAACGTTTCAGAATAGATATGTTAATTTTCATATTAATCATTCATATCATTGTAAATCGTGTGTCCATAATCTTTTAATTTTCATCGCCAATAAGTATTTCAACAACGTAATCAAAACAGATTTAACTTTGACATTGTGCCATGACAAACATTTATCCGTAATAAAATTTGTTTCTCAAATTGCTTTGGGAATTCAGAGAAGAAATAAAAGCGGTGTAAATCTAGCTCTGTGTCATGTCTCCTCCATTTCCTCCTACATGAGCTTTCTTTTATTTTTTTTATTTTCTTATCTTCTGGCCCGGCGACAATGAAGCCGCTCCCAAGAGTAAGTGGTGGGCATAAAGGCGTATCCCCACTTTATTACTAATAAATTCCCTTTATTCCCAATGTCTGATCGGGACGTGTGTTGTGGAAAATACATAAATTTTCCTTTACCGTGATTTTTTCTTTCTGCTATGTTGTCGGGCTAAAATGACGTGGTAACAATTCAATTAAAACGTTTGGTTCTTTTCAGGTGTTTTCTTAACCTGTTCAAATAATTTTAACAGAAAATAATTCTTTATAATAATTATACCGAGATTATTAATTATATTACAATATTATTCACTTAATTATTAGAATTAGAATTAAAAAAAAATATATTGTGGACATTGTTACTACAGAATAGCAATTCTGTACAGAAAAAGATTAAATATAAAATAACAGTTTCGTTGATGTATATTTGTTAATTAATATGATTGTCATCTTTATATGAATGATATTTCTTTCGATTTTTTTTTTTTTTTATCATTTATGATTTCTTACATAACTAAAAAATGTATTTGTGTTTGTTACATATTATTATTTTTATTTAATTTTTTTGAATGATTAGGGATTATTTATTTTTTACTTTTAATTTTAATTATTTTTTTTGGCTATCTGTAATAAGTGTAATAATAATATAATATAAAGTTTTATTCAAATGAAATTAAAAGGTTTACAATTGTAACATATTAGATATTACTACATGTTTTGGTAATAAAAAAATTTACACTGGTGAGCTTAGTTATAATGGATATAAATTGGAATTCATTTTCAACATTTGGAAAAACAATAAAAACCTACAAAATAAGAAAAAAAATTTGATAAAAAAGTTAATCAATTATGTATTTTAGTTTAGTAAGTTT
Source organism: Euschistus heros (assembly GCA_003667255.2). Lineage (NCBI taxonomy): Eukaryota > Metazoa > Arthropoda > Insecta > Hemiptera > Pentatomidae > Euschistus > Euschistus heros. Next base: position 1,452,414 of record RCWM02000082.1, read on the forward strand.
TTATAATGTATATTATTAAAATTTACTAAACTAAAATACATAACTGATTAACTTCTTGTATGTTAAAGTTAATTAACTTTTCGGATAAATAACTTATATATTGTTTTTGTTTCAATAAATTTAATTCAAGGTGAAACAATAACTTTTTGAATTTGTTATTAGCTAAATATTATTCTAGTAGCATGTGGTTTGTACGTTTGTGTATGTATCTTCTTAAGGATTGCTTGTTACAACTGCCTATAATTGTTTGAATTATTGGATTTCCTGAATTGTTTGTAGAGTTGAAAAAGTTCCGGGTCTGTGCGTGAATAAATTGTTTAATTGTTTGAAAACCTAATTCGAGTATCATGTCGGTTATTTTTGTATATCTGAGGTAGTCGTTTATTATTCTCATACTTAGGTTTTGCACACATTTTTTTTTTTTTTTTTTTTGGTTGGAGTCACAGGTGTCGCTCCATACGGGAGAGGCGTACGTCTGTATTGGTCTTATAACTGATTTATACAGAATAATTTTGTTTTTGATCGACAGTTATTTATTAAAATTTCGTTGTAAAAAGTCTCATGTCAGGATGGGGTCACCTGTGGTGTAGTGGTTAGCATAGCAACCTACTAAACCCAAGATCGCGGGATCGCAGCCCGGCAGATGACCTTAGGATTTTTTAAAGGGAGTAAAAAATCCTTAGCTATGCCGTCCTTCGGAAGGGACGTAAAATGGGGGTCCCGAGCCTGTGCGATGTCAGGTACTCGTTAAAGATCCCTATTTAGGACTCCCAGCGTAGCATCGTCCGATTAGCCATAGCAGCATAAAAGTGACGTTAAACGAAATAAACAAATCATGTCATGATTTTTATTATTCTTCACAGAATTGTAATTTGTATGATACTAACTTCATATGATCTATAAGAAGAAATTTATAATTTTTTAAAATTATTTTAATTATTATTATAGTTGGAAAGTTCTTGCAGATGATAACTAAAAAAAACTTGTGTACTTGGTAAAGAGGTTTAATTAACTGTTAGTGGAGAAGAAGATAATCAGGGATGCAGTCAAAGAGAAACACCACGTTTAAGTAGAAATACTTAAATGTGTGCCAACGTTTCGTCTTTAGGCGAGGTCTTCTTCAGGGTCACTGAACCACACTGAAAAGGAGTTTTTTTTTTTAGCTGTATGTTGTGTTTGTGGATTTTAGAAATACCATAAAAATGTGGAGCTCCTCTCCAGTGTGTTTCGGTGGCCCTGAAGAAGACCTGCGAGGCAGCTCGAAACGTTGGCACGCATTTCTTCTTAGACGTGGTGTTTCTCTTTGACTGCATCCCTGATTGTCTTCTTCTCTATTCTTCTTAACATTCAACTATACTTTTATCATAATTAATGGTTATATTAGACTGATATTAGTCCATGCCTAATAACTAGATTTCCCCCTACCTAGAGTACCCTCGTTAAAGAGGCTGGGTGTGCACCATAAGTGTGTTCCAAATCCGTAATCGAGCAACGGCTAAAAAAATAAAAAGTTTAATTTCTGTCAACAACCGGTCTCAAACTCGGAATGTCGGTTTTGTCCTACAGCATTCGATTTGCTAACTGTTATTTTCTGCGCATGTTAAAAACAGCTCTGAAATTTTATCCACCAAAGCTCGGAGAATACCTTTATCCATGGTAAAAGTCCTGCAGGGAATCTACTTTTCTTCAACATTTAAGTCTCCCTTCCGATTTTTTAAAATCTTTTATTGAACATACTCGCTATCTTCGCCTCGCATTTTATGTTTCTCTTTAGACCCCATTTCGACCGAGTTTGAACTCGTAAAACGAAGTTATATGACATCACGTAGAAACTTGTGAGTAAAGACTGAATTATTTTCAAGTAGTGAAATTCTACTGAGGCAAAAAACATACTTGTCAAGGAGTTAGTACTCTCCTATATAAATATTGACAGACATTCCAAACTTATCTTCTATACATATAAAAATGAATGTGTGTATGTCTGTACTCGATAGATTCAAAAACCGTACATCCAATCGCCGTGAAAATTTGGGAAATTATTAGGTATATCCCCGGGAAGGTTTTTGAAAAAAAAAAAATTAAATCAGAATTGGGGTTCTAGGTGTATGTAAATATCAAAATAATATTTATTTTTTATAAATACTACTTTAGTGCAAGTGTTTTTAAACAATCACCAATAAAACATATGTTCTAAATTAATCTGTATCTATACTATAAAGGACAAGCCATATTTCGTTGGCTATAACGGTACAATGTTATATAAAGCTATAAATTGATAATAAAATTGGCTTGATTCAAATAAATTGTTATAAAGGAAGCTATAAATGTTTAGTGTGACGTGTGGATTCTAGAGATATTTAATAATTGAACGATATGTGGTTAGCGGCATTCTACACCAGAGTTTGCATGGTAAAATTATTAAACCCCTCTGTACCAAATTTTAACTACAAAATCATCATAATTCTAGCAAGATTTTAAATAGTATAGTTTACTATAATAATAATTTAAATTTACAGTGTTAAATGGCAGAAGTTTTTCACTTTGTCATTAACTTTTATAGTTAGATATAAATTAAAATCCAACCAAATGAAATTAATAAAATTATTTTTGCTGCACTAAACATTATTGCCTTATTAAAATATCGATTATTTTTTGATATTGTGTTTAAAAAATGGGCGACCTAACCATAGCTTTTGATGAAGATTTTAAGAAGACTAATATTTCAATGGTTTCAAATTCATTTTAATGATTCAGGTTTATTTAATAAATTGTACCATTAGTTGTGTGAAAGAGCAGTAATACAGGGTTGTAAGCACTGATAATTCAGTTCATTATCCGCCAGATTTTCTTCCTAAAACGTCTCTGTCCATCTAAATTACCAACTCATAGATTAGATTTAAGGATTGAATATCCAATAATGCTTTTGAGTAAATCATTGCAATAATAACGGGTTACAGCTTTGAGTGAAAATATCTAAAAGTATTGTGAGAAAATTATTCTCGACTCCATTATAAGATTTTTATTGTTAAAAAATAAAACTTCTGTTATTAGTTAAACCTATCTAAGTTCGTTACTTATAAGAACGGGTGAAGCCGTGACTGGGGATGCTAGTTAAATATATTTTTGATTTTTTTTTTGTTTAGTCCTATGTTTATATAATTGAATGGGTCCGCCGGAAAACGTTCTAAGCGACAAATATAAAATTTTGAGTAATCAGTGAAAGAAAATCATAATCTAAAGTTTTTGTAAGTTAGATTTTATATTCACATATTAATTTGTTATATTTACATGTATAATGACATAATGGATGTCATAATACTATATCATACTAAGACGTACTATTATACATTTGAAAACCTTTAAAATCGCCAATTCGGAAATTTTGTCGCTTAGAACGTTTTTCGGCGGAGCCATTCAATTATATTTACTTAACAGTGTAAAAACATATATTTTATATTCAATAATATATTCCTCTCGATACCATTTCCTGTATGTTCAATCGTTCATAATGTTTAATTCTATCAGTATTATGTTAATGATCCGTGATCATTGAGACAATTATAATATCACTTCCACGGCCATTGAGATCGTATCCGATTCTTGTTTCTTTTGTTCCTCTATCACTCCTATGCGATATGAATATACATGAAGTGCGTGTGCGGTGACTCCAAAACGTGCTAGATGACAAACGTTAATGACATGTTGAGCCGGGGCTCTGCTGCTTAGAGGATACCTAGCACCTTATTACGTATTGTTCTGGGAGGATAAATTAGCTCTGAGCCCGAGTGGTGACAGGCACGGGGAAGGTATGATAAATATAGATATATAAATTACCATTATCATATTATGAGATAATATTGTCCAAATATTTAACAATTATGAATTGGTTTTTGATTGATTACGAAAAAAAAAAAAAGTAGGGTTTTCAAACCTGACTTTTTTTCATTCAAACCAATATAGCTCTTAAAGCGCAGGTCCTAGTGAAAAATGTTTTATAACAAAAAATACTTTTCATTAAATTTCTGATTAGGAAACTTTCAACAAACTTTAGAAAAGCCAACAGATCTACAGCGTGTCAAAATGTTACGTTTTTAAAGGGAGAAAAAATGTTACAACGTGGCTTTATATATATTTATATATATATATATATATATATATATATATAAATATATATATATATATATATATACTTAGTCTAAAATTATTATTGCATTGCTGGATTCAGTTCTGAAATAATTGAGATTCCTTTTAATAAAAATTTAACTTCCATGAATATAACATTGGGTACTTCTATTGTACATACAAATCATATTATTGTACCAAAAGATTTTTCTATATCATTTTATTTTATTTTTTTCTCATTTAATTTTATCTCCTCTAATCTGTAGAATGTTATCTTCTTTTCTTTTTATTTAAATATCATCTATGTACATAGTGTCATTAATGTATTATTGTTTTTCTTTTTTTTCTTTTCTTTTGTATCTCATTATGTCTCTAACCAGATTTTATTTAGTTATACCTGCACTTATCTGTTATTCTTAAGGGACTTTGTCCCAGAATAAAATTATTTTTATATTCTATTCTATTCTATATATATATATAGAGAGAGAGGTAGAGGGAAAGAGATGTAATAATCATTAATGATACAATTAATTATACAATTTATTCCCATATCATATGAATTTATTAATCCCTCATAATAAAATCTTGGCACGTTCATCGAATCGCTTAAATTCGCTGGCATCTCAGTCATCGGGATACCTTCTGCCTTCAGGGTGGCTTCTTTAAATGAAGAGGACTGGACGTGGACTATTTTAAAAATTCACAAAAAAAAAAAAAAAAAAAAAGAAAGAAGAAGAAATATCTTAAATAAACTTGTATGAATTAACGAAAACGAATTTAATTTTTTTTTTCTTGCTTCAAAAAGTTTTGACTAATAAGATAATTAAAGTGCAGCATGGATTCTAAAAAAATAAAGTTAAAAAAAAAAACTCTGACTACCTGCAAATAGGCAGGCAATTTTTTACGGGTTTTATACCTAGCATGATAAGTCTTTATCTTGGAGCTAAAGGAATGTATTAATTAGTTAAAGAATATGCATACGTTTCAACGGAGCGCGGAATGTTAATGAATGATCCGTAAAATGGGGAGGGGTCTGGTATTTTCTTTTATTAATTTTCTTTTTTGTTTTCGTTTCCACCGTTTAACTGCCATCGGGCCAGTCCACGTCCAAATATAGCGGTTGGTGGCTCATGCGCACCGGTCGTTCTTTTTCGGTCGGTTTCTTTCTCGAACATGCCCTTAAAGTTTAATCTTCGGGGTCTGAAAAAGTTGAATTTACTTTTAAATACAGTAGATTATATGTAAACAAAAAAAATCCGGATTAATGGTTTGTTAATGACTTGTGAATCAACTACCCATTGGTAGCACATCAATGCTCATTATATATTACCAGGTCCCTAGCCATTTTCTTCTCTGACGCCTCGGAGGAATGTCAGTATTCGAATGGAAAGCAAGTTGCGAGATTAGTGGATTAGTAAGCTTATCATGGAATGTTAAGTATCTGGTTCGGATCTATAGTGCATTAAAATGATACATCACAAGAAGAAAGTAGGGTGATTTTAATGCTATTACTTCAAGTTCCTATAACGCTTTATAAATATATTATTTTTTCATAATAAATTTCATGACTCATCAGAAGATTCTACTAGCACGTGGTAAGAATGGCAAGAAGGTCTCTGACGAGAGACAAATGAAAGAGGAAACAGATAATTAAAAATAACACACAAAAATTGCCTAGGATGAGAACAATAACTAAAAGGAAATAGATCAAGGTTCTTGTGAAAAATAAAGAAAAACGGAAGGGTACTCCGTGGTCGAAGAAAAGGAAGCTAAAGCAAGCAGAAATTATGAGAAAATACTGGGAGAAAAGAAGGGAGATGAGAAAGGAAATGTAATGATATTCGCCTGGCCTTAAAAGACCGTTTCTTAAAAATAAAATTCATCATTTTATATATATATATATATATATATATATATATATATATATATATATATATATATATATATATATATATATATATATATATATATATAAGTTATAATTAGACTGAACCGTAAATAATAAAACAAAAGAATGCTGGAGCACATTAACAGTACACCGCTATAGAACAACTAACTTTATTTGTCTAATAATCACAGGTGTTTTGTTAATATTAATAATACCATATGTTTTTAATAACAGCTTAACCTTTCTACTTTGTTTATATCTAGGGTCTATGATGACACTGATAACTTATATATATATATATATATATAAAATACGTGTGTGTGTGTGTGTGTGTGTTACGTATATATATTACAGATTGGTCAAAGAAAGTCCGTGGACATAATTATTTTTGCAGCATAATTAAAATCCAAATTTCACAATTAACTATACAAACTAAGTAAGGCCAATTGCTATCTTTTGATATATTAAAAAAAAAAAAAAAAATAAATAAATATATATATATATATATATATATATATATATATATTCGTTGCAAACCGGCCAGTTTGTAAAAAAAAAAAAGGTAAACAAAAAGATGTAGCTACATGTTCTGACGGCTATAAAGCTATAAACGAAGCTTCTCGAACATTGCCGATGTCACCCGAATTTCAACGGAAGCAACGATTGGCATGGCCGACTGATCGGCATGTGAGTAATTGGCCAAAGTCATAGTCGACTCAGATCTAGTTGTTGCTTTATTGACTGAACCCGTTATTTCGAGCTGAGTGGATTTGTCCTCTAGATATTGAACAGTCCAAAAGATCAGTTCCCGTCCATTAATTCTCGTAATGACTGGATTTAAACTTGCGTTATTAGGCTGCTAAAAGAGTCTGTAATAATTAAACAGAGAGGGGGGAGGGAGGGGAGGGGAATTGGGCCCAGTGATCGCCGAGCGGTGGCGTGCCCGCAGGAGCAGTAAAGGACCTCAAGGACCTTACCTTCTGTAAGGCTAGTCTCCAGCCAGGATAATAAATAGCCTTCATGAAGGATAATTAACACTGCCCAGGTCTTTATGGCTTCTACGACGGCACGCAGTCCAGTTTGTTTTTCCAATTTATTTAGGCCGTTGTCCTCATCTCTCGTCAGGTTACGGGCGTCTTGTTACGTCCTTTGTTGAGGGGCTATCATTAAATGATTGTTACATTTACCAGTTATCGATAGGTTAATCGATACCGCTAGAAAAACATTTTAAATCAATTTTGGGTGTTATTCTGTCCTATGAATTAATTTGAGCGTATACTGAGGGATTTTTTTTTTCTTTTTCATGTTTTCCCTCTCACAGTAACCCTGTAAAAGGGCGTGTATTTTTAAACATCTTTATATTAAATAACTGAGGGATTTAAGTTATAGCTAAATCATTTGTAAAAAATGTTTTTAGAATTTCTCCCTGACTGGGAAAAAGAATAGATCATGAATATGTCTGTCTATAATCTACTATCCATATTTTCCCAATTTACATTCTAGAATTAAAAGGACCAAATTACTTAAAGTAATTTAATTAATAATTAATGATTATTCTAAATAAACAAAGATGAGATAAAATAGCGGTTTCAAACGGAAAAAATCCCTAATACTTAAAAAATATAGACAAAGCATGACTTTTTTCATTCAAACTAATATAGCTCCTCAACCGTAATTACTAGTGACAAGTGTTGTTTGTTGTTTGTTGTGTGTATACAACAAAAAATATTCTCCATTGAACTTTTAAACAGGAAGCTTTTTGAGGTTGTACAAAACTTTACACCAAAAGTGTGTTGGTTTTGGAATATATAGGTTGGATACGAGAAGAATTGGATGGTTTAGTGGAGCCCTAAAGCTCGACTCCGTAAATTTCCATAGGCCTGATTACTATCCTGTAAATGAGTCTTTTGTAATTAATTGAAAGCTCGGAATGTTTGTTTTGTAAATGTTAAAGTTATCCGAAACGGAAAAAAAAAAAGAAACTATAATCCTATGATATCGGGAGTGGAATGAGAAGCAAATTGAGAAACTAGTGAATTTGAGTAATAGCGGACTATATAAAAGTTAAGATATGGTCTTTGGACCAAAACAGAACGTATAGCATGTTAAGATCATTATGGATAAGTTTATATGAAGAGGGAGAGCTTCTTATTTAAATTATTTTAAAAGAATTTATGTAAAGGTGTTTACAGCTGTATACATTAAGTAAATGTGTGGAAATATTATTAGAATAACATGCCCATAAACTGTAAAGAAACTGCTCATTAGAGCACTTCAATAATATTTACATTAGAAGGTTCCTAGAGCATCTTCTTTTCAGACTCATCGGAGGGTTGGGAAACTGGTGGATTCCAGTGCTTAGTTGTCGGGTACTTAGTATGGAGCTGGTTCGAAGCAAAAAAACAGAAGATAACACGAGAAAATAAACAGAGTCTTACTTTTCCTTTTGTTGTAACTATCTAGATAATTCCACTACTTAAAGTAGTTGAGCAACTTCAAATGATGCCCTATTTCGAAAAATCTTCTTCGAAAAACTATCCTTTTGTGCTTGCTCAACTGTTAGTAAAGGTTGGCAATTGGGAAGATAGGTAAAATAGAGGTGGTCTGGTAAGTAAAAGTCATTAGAGACTATTTTCCCCATGCGATCACGCATTCAAAACCAGCTGTCTATGGTTACATCTGCTCTTCGGCCAGGGCCATTATAATCTGGAATATTTTAAGCAAAGCCTAACCTTGCTGATTATTGTGCAGTAAATAAAATTTAGCTATGTTTTTTAATTTTTTTTTTTTTTTTTTTTTTTTTTTTTTTTTTTTTTTTTTTTTTTTTTTTTTTTTTTTTTTTTTTTTTTTTTTTTTTTTTTTTTTTTTTTTTACGTATCTTTTACGCGGGTCAATACTTTTTTTGGTGTTTTTTTTTCACGCTCAAAAATGTAACATTTTGACATTCTGTAGCTCTGTTGGTGTTGCTTGAATCAAAAATTTACCAACAGTTTGAGATTGGGAATTTAATAGAAAATATTGTTTATTATACAACATTTGTTGCTAGAACCCACCGTTTAGGAGCTAAAATGGTTTGAATGAAAAATGTAACGGTTTCTATACATTTTCAAGTGTTTCAGATTTTTTGGCACTCTTTAACTCTGTTAGTGTTTCTCGAATAGAAACTTTATCAACAGGTTCGTTATCAGAATCAGAAGATATAAAAGCAGGAGATTATAGATAAGAGATATCCCAGTCAAGGAGAAATTTTTTTTTTTTTTATTATTTTGTCCGGAAATTAAGGTTTATTGTTTTAAAGTATAAAAAATAAAATAAATGATCTAAAACATTTTATAAATATCGAAATATTCTTCGTTGCTCTTAATAAAATTCCAATGCAATACAAACAAATATTCTCTCATTTTGCTTTTAAAGTTTTATCTCTTGAAAAATTCTCTAGGTGTCTAAAGTAACAATTATCCGATAAAATAGTCATTATATTATGGCGACGTTTCGGGGCAATGTTGTTCTCGTAACCATTGCCTGCAGTGAACATACACATTTTAGAGTTATATCGATATAACATTCTGTAGTTGTCATGAATATATGCATTCGCTAAATATTGGTATAAGTAAGTCTATAAATTCGTGTTACTAACAGTGTAAGGACTTAGCTAAGAAGTTGCTTAATACAGAAGAACTTTTCTTTTTTTAGCGGACACCCTTCTTCAACAGACAAATCAGTAGGATTTGTGAATGTTTCGCTGTATTTTTGAAATCCACACTGTAACAATACCTCTTTTTTGATTTTTTAAAAAACTAAATCTTATTACTTGTAAGAGATAGTAGGTCGAGAACGAAACCATATATTGTATTTTTTATTCCAAGATAATCTCCGAATGACGATATTGTAATGCGATAGACTCGACTCCGGGACCACACACAGCCGGCGACTTCCTGGCCATAATTGTGTACGCCTGCTCACTAACTGAAACCTACTGCCGCGGTGCCTCCATCTGTAGTCATCATCCTCAAGTATAAACAAGAGTATTTATTAGTCTTAAGTGGGAAGATAAAATATATGAGGAAGAGGAATGTATATATATATATATATATATATATATATATATATATATATATATATATATATATATATATATATATAATATAAAACATACAACATATTATTTTTGTACTACGTTCGCTGTTTGTCTTTAGTCTGAGTGTTGGTGTTGATAAAGTATATATAATAATATATTAATCTGTATATAAAATAATATATAATTAATGTGTATAATAATATTTTTCCTCCCTATCTAGGAAAAACATGGATCTATTTGTAATCTACTGCTTTTCCAAATTTACATTTTAGAATTGCTCCACTAAACCATCCAATTCATCTCGTATCCAATCCTTACAATCCAAAATCCTTCGAAAAATCCTTAATGCACCTTACTTTGTCACAAATAAACTTATCCATAAAGACCTTAATGTTCCATATGTTGCTGATTTAGCCCAAACCAGATATCTATCCTTTCATAGTAAGCTCCATAGCCACTCAAATCCCCTAATTTCTCAACTTGCTTCCTAATCTATAATTACACTACCACTACAACCCATGAAGGGTCTTGGAAGCATTACTTAGGCAAGGATGTAATCTTACTGGGTCAACGGTTGTGAAAGGAGGAGATTTTGGCCTGAATCACGTTCAACCCCCAGGGTTTTCTCCCAATTATGGGTACTCACTTTATAGGTACAAAATAATATAATCAATGTATACGTGGTTGCGGTGAAGTACTCGATAAGGCGAGTTGCTTTGAAAACGAGTTAACTATGCCTTCTATTTTAGTAGATATTAGTGTTGGCTAAGTTGTGCTTCTGAATAAGGCCTTAGTTTCTATTTTGGAGCAAATAGTATTTTTAGAGTAACCACATAATTTTGTAAAACGATCAAAAATTGGCGGTGGTCAACTGAAAAGTGCATAAGTTTGACTTATTGACTTCTTCACGACATCCATAAATATAAAAAATAATACGTATAAATAACAATCAAGTGACTTGTGAACTAAGTTATGTTAAGAGAACATTTTTTTTCTTTTGTGGGTGTTTCTTTTGCGTATTTGTTTATCATAATTACCGATCACTTAGGTAAGGGAACTTCTCTACTTTGTTGCTTTTGCAAAAGTATGTCTTCGCTATTGTTATTGTTTTTGCTAAAAGTATATAGGTCGGTAAAGTGAACCTTGTTTTTATTATTTTTCATTCTGTCGGTTACATATTGTAATATTTAATCAATTTACATTAATTATAATATAAAAGTAATTTTGTTATAAATTACCTCACACTTCAATAATCTTTGTTATATAATTAAATTTTGAACAATAGTTTAATTTGAATATTGAATAACCTCATCTAATTTTAAAACAAGCCTAATCGGTTATAGACTGAATTGGATTAAATATTTATTAAGTTAGTCGATGAATAAAACAAGAAAAACAAATGAAAAACTAATTGAATTAAAATTAATACTCTCGCGTGTACGTTACAAAATGGATTGCCTAGCCGATCCAGGTGGCCTAGAATGGAAATAAGAAAACGGAACGTAAGATTATATTAATATATTAAAAAAAAAAAATTGTCAATCTTTAAATATTTTATGGTAAGTAAACATATTTGACTGAGAATGCAATTTAACACATACCACTTACTACATAGCTTTAACATATTCAACTCTTGAGTTTCAAAAATTGTTAATGCCTTTAGGAATATTTTCGACTGAAAAGGAAAAACAACTCGCGTGCTGTGGGACAACTCTAATCGATTGAGCAATCTCGCCTGAACATGACAAGTCGCAGCTAGTAAATTCAACTAATAACCGAATTCATTAAATTACTATCATTTCCTTACTGACATTTAAATATGTAACTGAAGAGCTGTGTTGAATGAATTGATGAATATTAAATAAAGTAGGGTTTGAGAGCGATCATTCATAAAAAAAGTAACCAATTTTCTATATTAACAAACATTTTTTTTTGCCTACGTTTCGGCCATATCATTGATGGTCATCGTCAGAGCCACAATAAAAAATATTCGAATACTTAAATAAAAAAGATAATAGGAAAAATAAGTAAATAAATAAAATAATTCTCTATGACTGGGAGAAACAATAAATCTGGAAATAAAACATTGTATTTGGTAAATAATAAAAAGCAAAGGATTGACGCTTTGTTAGATTATAATTTGTATTTGGAAGAAATAATTTTATGGATTTTATCTAGTTGATTTTAATTTCTAATTTTAAACGATTGTAACAGTGTGACAAACCTCGTTCCTGTCACTTAATATTCTATATTTAAATTATTATTATAGTAAACTTTACTGTCGTAAACCTTCCTAAAACTATGAGTATGATTTAATCAAGGTTTGGTTCAGATGTGTTCAATAGTTTTACTTGAACTCTGTTGCGGAATAGCGCCTAGCCACATTTTGGCCGATTTTTAAATTTCTCAGGGATCCACACGTCACACCACATATTTACAGCTTTTTTTTAAATAACAATATAATTGAATCAAGCAAATTTTATTATAATTTCTAGCTCTATATAACACCGTATATTAGTAACCTCTGTAGAACCCATCTATCAGTCAATTTTTAAACTCCAATGCGCACCACATATTTATCGTATTTTAACAGACATTTAATAAAAATATGTAAATTTTATTATTGATAAATATTCCTTGAACAATGAAGATGATGTAGTTAAAATTTGGTTCAGTAGTTTTCACGGTTAGTGAACACAAACTAATAATGGCATGTCCTTTTATATAATAGTGTACATAAAGAAAACAAAAAATGAAATATAACAGGGTTAATATACAAAATGAATTATTGTATTTAAAGCATTTTATTAATTATTAAATTGTATTACATTGTATGTACAGAGATATTAAAAATAATATACATTAAAACAAGTAAGATATAAGATTATTAAAAGAGAAAATAAACAGATAAAATAATTTGAAAAATTATAATTAAAAAAAAAACACACGTTAAAATCGTTAATTTCCCACTCCTCTTACTAACCTATTGTATAGCTTGCCTCAGTTCTCTTTAAGACAGCGTGTCGCTGATTTATAGTTTCTTCCAATTTTCCATCTCCTGTGTTTTAGGTTATAACTTTATTCAAAATGATAGGTATATCCTCTAGGGCAGGAAGGACAGTTTATCCTATTCCTTACCAACCTATTCTAACCAGAGTGGATCCACGACGAAAGCAATTTTAACCCACCCAGGTGGTATTCGAACCCACGACCTTCAGTACCGAGCACGCTGAGACCTTAGCCCCAATCATTCGGTCATTGAATCCCCTTTTTTACACATATTAAAAATCAAAAAATAAAATAATTTAGAGTTATACATTTACTTCAACATTTACTAGACAAACGTTCAAAGCTCCCAATTAATTACAAAAGACTCATATACATGACTGTGATTAGACCTATCTGGAGGTACGGAGTTAAGCTTTGGGGCTCCACTAAACCATCCAATTCATCTCGTATTCAATCCTGACAATCCAAAATCCTTCGTAAAATCCTCATTGCTCCTTACTTTGTCACCAATAAACTTATCCATAAAGATCTTAATTTTCCATATGTTACTGATTTAGCCCACACCAGATACCTATCCTTTCATAGTAAGCTCCATAATCACTCAAATCCGTTAGTTTCTCAACTTGCTTCCCACTCTATTCCTGATAATCCTCATCCTGAAACGAAGATGGCCTAGAGATCTTCTAGTGTAGACGTTTTAATGAAGTGCTACTGATGAGTAGTTCTTTTTAAGTTTTAACATGTTATTATAATCGTTCAAAACATTTTCTTGATATATATATATTCTGTACACTTGTAAATTTCAATAAATGTATATAAAAAGAAAAAAAAAGTTAAACAATCCAAATCCACTTGTTGCACAGCTTGCTTCCCATTCCATTCCAGGAAATTCTCCGAGGCGTCTGAAAATAAGATGGCCTCTTGTAGATATTGTAGGGTTAAACAATTTTGATTCCTGTTCATTAAGACATTTCAAAAGCATCCTAGAACTCGGACCTATTTTCTAAACTTGCAGGCTCATGTCGACAATCGACGAGCAGTACATAGGATACAACAGCACCCCAACGGTAATTGCCGGGAGAAGACAATAGAGGGAGTGAGAGTGCTCTAGCGGTGGTCCTGATGAGGTGTCATGGGAAAAGGTGGGTGACGGATCCACTGGCTAACTAGCCGGAACGAACTGCCCTTTGTGGCTCCATGACAGAGCTTTCTTCTCTAAGACCATTGTTGACTCAGCCGGTTATGATGAAGACAAGTACGGGGCTAAGCGTCCATTTTCTTTTCACTAAAGCCATATCTGATAGTTGTTCAGCGTGTATCTGGAAAGATTGTGTCAGGTCTTCAGATCGCGTTATTGATGAACTGGTTGCAATATGTCTCGATAAATTTAGGGGTTGAAACTGTTTTCTTTTTGTTTAACTATTTATTGATATTTACAACGGTATTTATTTTATAAAACAAGTAAATTTGAGGAAAATGATTACAACGACATGTTAATAAGAAAGAATTATTGCCAATTTCTTATCAGACAGAGGATTATCAGCAATTGAATGTGAAGTTGGGAGACTAGTGGATTCAAGTGGACGTTACAATGCTGAGTTATACACATCATTTTAAAGCCTATTTACGTATCTCGCTTACTTTCCTATATAATCCTTTTTTTTTTTAACGTTTAATTCAGTCCATTCAGTGCAAATGAATCCAGACAAAATAACGTCTAGGAGCGATTTTCTGCAAATTTACTTGTATGAGTTCCAACTCGGTCGAAGTGCTGCCCGAACGGCTCGAAATATTAATGAAATTTGGGGGCCAGGTACCAATAATGAATCTACAGAGCAGCGATGGTTTCAAAAATTCCGTAGTGGAAATTTGACCTTTCAAACAAAGAAGGTTGTGGCCGTCTGCTATTGACAACGACCAGTTAAAGGCAATAGTTGAAGCTGACCCCACCAAAACTACTCGAGAAATAGCGGAAGAACTCGATATGGATCAGTCAACAATTGCCAGCTCAAGGCAATTGGAAAAACAATCGATGTTTTTATTGAATACCAAAAACCTGCATTATTTTTGCATCAACCTAATACTTTCGTTACGAGCGTAAGTGGTGCTCCAAGCGGCTCTTTTGAGAAACAAGGATTTACCCGCTTCTGAAACTCGACCCAAACTTTGAAGGTAAAATTGGATTTGATTTAGCATGTTTTGAAGGGTGAGCGATTTACCACCTTATTGAGGACGCTAACTAAAAAAATTAAAAATTATAAAAAGTGGATTTACCCTCTTTTGCATCTCCAGCCTCATATTTCCACTGCTGTAATTTTCACTTATATAATTTAATTGTTACACTAACATTAGAGATATTTGAAGGAGAGTTATAAATGATGTAAAATTCGGTACGAGAACAAACAGCGATAAATAGCTACAAGAGGATGATGACAGAACACTAGGGATAATTAGGGCAGGGCTGCCTCGCTGAGATAAGACCCCAGCGGTGACTGTCAAATTGAATTATCCGAGGGGGGGCGACTTTTCGGTTGTTAGGGGGGAGGGGGGGGGGGTTGCGATTTATGAGGCGGCGGTAATGGGATAATGGAGTATGGAGCTGGATTTTTTCAGAATAAATCTGCAAATTTGTACGCGGGTCAATGAATAGATTATGAAACTTGTTTAGGGAGAACAATATTTCTCGAGTCATGATATAATATTAAAAACAATATTCTTCCTAATTTTAAAATATCTGCTTTATTTTCATTATTATTATTATTTTTTTTGTAGATATTCGTTCTTTTCATTTAAATAGATTCTTGGTTATTTTATCCAATTTATTCAAAAATTTGTCTTCTGTTATATATTTTATAAAGAACAAGTCGTTCTTTAAAGTCAATTTGATATACAGGTTATATTTACACTTAGGACTCAATTAACCGACGTGGTAGTAGGGTTGGGCGATAGTCGATAGGTCATGCCTATCGATGGTCACTATCGATAGATCTTTTTTAATCTCAAGTTTTGAAACTCTCGGAATTATGCTGATCTGTCTCTGTCTAGTTTGGAGTTCTTTTGAAATTGAATTCGGAATTCTTAGAGCTCAAGGGTTCTCTCAAAGATTAAGCCAAAGGAAAGTAGAAATGCTAGTTTTTCTTTCGGGAAATATGTGGCTCAAGGAGCACACTTGACTCTTGAAATTAACTATTTCGTTATTTTTTTTTTTTTCTGAAGATTTGATTTGTTCATTACTATTGTAACTATATAAATTGTAAATACTTTTTCAAAATTCAAATAAATTAGGTTTTTTCTCTCATCTTTATGATATAATCTTATAATTTATAATCCTGCAAATTTCAAATAGCAAGTAGATAATTGAAATTAATTAAATTAGTTGAAATTCTTTATTGTATAGCTTTGGAAAAAAAGGAAGTAACTATCGAAAAACTATCGATAACAATCGATAGTTCTCAACCGATAGTATTGGCCTATCGATAATACTAACTATCGACTATCGCCCAACCCTACGTCATAGGGACCGAGATGTGCCCGGATAACCTAATCCTCGGATAATCGAGACCACAAAAAAGTAAGGGAAATGAATAAGAAAAATAACGTGGGACAATATACATATATCTATTTAATCAGGCCCGGAACTAGGGTGGGGCACGTACCCCGGCTGAGGCTGCAAATTTTGAAAAGTTTATAAAAGAAAAAAAAAGTTATTAAAAACGTTTTCAAAATAATAATATCTCAAACAATATTTTTTAATTTTATTTGATTTTAGCATAATTTATAAACTGTATTACAGAGGTATTGTATTTTAATTGTGGTAGAAGGGGAAGATGGGGCGGCAAACTGATCTTTACCCCTCCTGAAAAATCTTATAGCTAATAGCAAATACCGGCCCTGTATTTAAAAAAAAAGTAATACTTATTATTAGTGATGTATCGGTACTAAAATTTTTCAAATCTCGATTCTCGATATCGATATCTCGGTTTAAAAATAAATTTCTATTGCAAATGATAATCCATATCATAACCTAACAACCAAAACAAACGTTCTAAAAGCTTTTACTTCACACTGTAGAGGGGAGGATACACATTTATATGGATCTATTAATAGTTTATTAAAACTAGAAAGCAGGAATATTATTATTATTTTTTATCCATTTATTGAATATAATATAATAAGAACTACCCATCAGAAGCACTTCAATAAATATTCTACACTGCATGGTCTAGAGGCCATATTCTTTTCAGACGCCTCGGAGGATTATCGGGAATGGAGTGGGAAGCAAGTTGAGACACTAGATGATTAGTGTTGTTATGGAGTTTACTATGAAAGGATAGGTATCTGGGTTGGGCTAAATAAATATAAAATTACAAAATTTTATGGTAACATATAAGCCGGAATATGAAATGAAAGATAATCTGTATTTTTGGGTACAAAAAAATATAATAGGATTGTGCTATTGTTTGTTGTTGGTTTCCAACCCCTTCACTAGCCCAGAATACCTTTTATCGTTGGAATCGATAAAAGGTATTCTTCTTCCGATTTATATCGATGTTTTAGTCACTACTTATCGAGGGGAAAGGTTATAATCCTTAATTTACGGAGAAATTTTAAATCCATGTTCATATTAATATTAAATTCTGCTTTAATTCTGATTTTAAATAAGAAATAAGAAAATAATGAAGAGGAAATAACAAAATATAAAACAATAAATCAATGTTGAATTAATATCATATTAAATCAGAATTAATATAGTGCCAAATCACGAGTTATGTTAACTTCTGATAAACTTTCTGATGTTAGAGAAGTGGAAATAACAAATTATAATTATATAAAACACTAAATTCTATTTGAAAAATATTTAGTTAATTTCTGCTATATTTTCTCAAGGGAAGTGGAAATAAGAAAATATGAAACTTCTGATATTGTCACATTAATTTGTACATCGATGTGTTTTATTGAATTAATAATACAATATGTTTTACATTAGGGCAATAAGTAATATGGACGACAATGAATCCATTCACAAAATACGTCTACTGAAAATTTCTCACATAAATTTATATGACAAATATAAATATATAAAACACCAAATCTATGTAGAAATTAATGAATTATCCATACAAGCTTAAATGGTATCGATTACTATTGATGTTATCGAGCTTAAATGTCCTAAACTCCTCGAATTATAATACTAATATGTTTGTTTTTTTTTATTAATAACAAAATGAACTGCTCTTAATGGAATTGTATTGTTTAATATATTTTTTTAAAAATGTCTAATTTTGATTTTCTTTATTTTTTAGGGAGAAGTAAGTACAGCTTTAATAGATCCCTGCTATCTGAGTGAGATATATTTTTTTAATTGTTTTTACACTATTATTATAACTTATGAATCTTTTCACCACTAATATTAGATATAGTTTATTAAAAACAATTTATATAAAGGAATAATTATTTTAATAACCCAAGTAACAAAAGGAAATTAAAAAATATATATTGTTATGTTGTTTATTATTATTACTATTATTGTTTATGGTTCGACAATTTCATCAGCGAGGAGGAACTGGAGGAGGCTATCTCGAAGATGAAGCTGGGTAAATCAGCAGGGCTGGATGAAATAACTCCCGAAATGATCCGGTACATGGGCAGCAAAGGTGAGGAAATGTTTCTCCATCTCTTAAATTTAGTATGGAAAAAGAAAAGGATACCGAAGGACTGGGAGATCGCTGTGGTGGTGCCTATTTACAAAAAGGGAGACAATAGAGTATGCAATAACCATCGAGGCATATCTCTGCTCAGTGTGCCAAGCAAGATTTATTCAAGAATTCTAGAAGCAAGGGTAAGAAGAGTTGTCGAATGCCAGATAGGAGAGGAGCAGTATGGATTCAGAAACTCGAGGAGTACGCAAGACCTGATTTTTACTTTGAGGCAGGTCATGGAGAAGTCCATAGAGAAAGGTAAAGAACTTTCTGTCTGCTTCGTGGATTTAGAAAAGGCATTCGACAGAGTCAAAAAGGAGGATATAGAGCGAGCTCTGTCGGAAAAGCAAGTGGATATTGGCACGATTCTGGCAGTCAGGAGTCTCTACCAAAAAACAAGAAATATTATAAGGACTGGCAACCACACCTCCAAGGAATTTGAGACGACGCAGGGAATACGTCAGGGGTGCAGCCTAAGCCCCCTGCTTTTCATATTGGTGCTGGATAAGGTGCTGAAGAGAGCCAAACCCAGATTGCGGCGTTTTCAACTAGGGCATAGGAACCTTCAGCCTGCTTTGTTTACAGTTCTCGCTTTTGCTGATGACCTCGTCGTGTTCGCTGCGGATGACCGGGACCTACAACACAACGTAAATATCATACAAGAAGAGTTGACAAGAATTAACATGGATATTAATCCAGATAAGACGAAATGTATGAGAATAGGAAGACGTCCTCACCGTATTATGAGAATATTGAGATTAAAGGGATCTATTCTGGAGCAGGTGCAGGACTTCAAATATCTAGGTGCCTGGATCAACGAAAGCGGTTATATCGATGGAGAGGTATCGCAGAGGCTGGGAGCAGCTGGTAGACTGTTCAACGCAATCCGGAAAGGCTTTCTCAACAGAAGGGAGGTGACGAAGAAGACCAAGATATCTGTCTACAAGTCTACGTTCCTGCCCATCCTATCTTACTCCTCTGAATCATGGACCCTTACCTCAAAACACAAAGGGCAGATTCAGACAATGGAAATGAGATACCTAAGAAAGGTTGAAGGAAGGACCAGGAGAGATAGGATCCGTAACTCTACAATAAGAGCGAACCTCGAGGTACAGGCGGTAGAAACCACTCTTGAAGAAAATAAATTAAGATGGTTTGGGCACCTCCTGAGGATGAGCACGGAGAGAACGGCCAGGATAACGTATGAGACGAGAGTAGAAGGAAGAAGACCAAGAGGAAGACCACGGATCACCTGGGAGGAAGGCGTGCGGGAGGCGTTCAGGAAGCGAGGGCTGGACTGGAGCAGGAGGAGGAGAGAATTGGTTCAAGAAAGGGACACTTGGGACAAGCTCTATAGAGGGAATCCCCACACTGCACAGCGGTATTGAGGGACAGATTATGATGATGATTATTATTGTTTATTATAATTTAATTAAATATAACTAAAATTTATTATCAATTTAAAGCTCTATATTACACCGTACTTTTGTAACCTCTCATGTAGAATAGCGTTTGCCACCTATCTGTCAAACTACACTGCCATCCACATATTATCGTTTTTTAAATAAAATATAATTGAAAATCGTTAAATTTTATTATTGCTAAACTTTCCTTGAACTATGAAGATGATGTAGATAAAATTTGGTTCAGATGGGTTCAATTGTTTTCGCGGTAAGTGATCACAAACGAAAAATGGCTCAACTCCTAATTGATAACGCTTGCTAACTATCTATCTAGCTTCTCAGTTAGAATATATCTTCTTGAATTTCTAAAATCAGAATCACATACAGTTGTTCCATTATTAAAATTCCGCTTAATAAAAATTTACTCCCTCCCAATATAACATTTAGGTAGCTGTATTGTCCATATAAGTTTAATCATTGTACCAAAATATTTTATTTTTCTTATTTAATCTTATTTGTAGAGTGTTCTTTTATTTTCCTTTCTATATATTTAACTATATTCTATATATATGTTATCGCTATTTTGTTATTATTTTTTTTCCATTTCATTATGTCTCTGACCAGATGCAACTGCTTTTATTTCTGTACTTATTTGTTATTCTTAAGGGACTTTGTCCCAGAACAAAAGATTCTACAAAATTATTTTTCTATTCTATATATATATATATATATATATATATATATATATATATATATATATATATATATATATATATATACAGAATGTATATATGTATATATATACACATAATTTTCATGATACCATTTCTTGAGAACGGCGTTAATATTATGAAATATTTCACAGCAGCGGGAATCTAATTTGTACAGCGACATGAGAACATTAGCTATGTAAAGGTGATTATCTGAAGGATGACGAAATGTGGGCACTGCTCTAAGTCACTGCTTATCGCCATCTTAATTTTAATTTTATTAATGACACTATTTTCTAATGTTCACAGTCACTTCCTCTTCTAGTCGGGTTTCAAATATTCATTCATTAAACCTATTAATACGCTGGGTAAATCGATCATAAGCGGAAAAAAAGAAATTCTCTTGAGTCATTCCAAAATTCTCGATTAAGCTTAAAATATGTGTCATATAATACAAGTCATATTGACGTCTTATGAGGATTTAAATACGAAGAAGGGAATTGAAAATTTGAATAAATTATTTTTATTTAAATAAATATAATTATAATATTATTTATCTTTTCTTTTTTTTTCTATCCGTCACCTGGTCGGATATTAGAAAACGCCGGATATCGGAAATCATCAACATTAATAACAAACAAAAAAAAAACGCATATAATAAAAAAATATTGTTTTTAGGTTAAAAATTTTTTAGTGAAAAATATGTCATGCATCATATGTACCCAGTAAGAAGCTATTGCAGATCACCATCCTAGCTTCGTTTTCTTTTGTAGACATTTTTTTAGTAAATATTTTTTTTAAACCCAAATTTAGTTAATTATAAATTAGTATGATATAAATATAAATATTTTTCTATATTATTCTAGGATATATTGCCTTAATAATAACAAATAAATATAAAGATATGTAAATACATTTACATACATCTGGTCAGATATGAAATATACAATACTAACTAAAAAACAATATATATATATATATATATATATATATATATATATATAGGAGAGAGAGAGAGAGAGAGAGAGAGAGGAGAGAGAGAGAGAGAGAGAGAGAGAGAGAGAGAGAGAGAGAGAGAGAGAGAGAGAGAGAGAGAGAGAGAGAGAGAGAGAGAGAGAGAGAGAGAGAGAGAGAGAGAGAGAGAGAGAGAGAGAGAGAGAGAGAGAGAGAGAGAGAGAGAGAGAGAGAGAGAGAGAGAGAGAGAGAGAGAGAGAGAGAGAGGGGGGGGGAGAGATGAACTGGTAGATACACCATACATTGACGACAGTTTTATGATGCCTAATTACGTAATTATTATATATCTATAAAATAAAGAAAGTTATTTCTCATCTTCAATAACAGAGCATTTTTTTATACACTTTTTCATAAAATTGTTCAGAATTTAAAACATACAATTATAAAGGTATCTTTCCAAAAAAAATAGAAACCATTAACAGTAAAACAGGATATTGCAGGTAGAGGTGAATTTTGCGGTGAATTTAACTTTGAACCCACTCCTTTTAAATGTCCTGAAAAGGATCCCTCCTGTGCGTGACGAGGCAGACCACAAGAAGTGGAGGACGGAGGACGTACCTGCTCGAAATATTTTGACACGAGGCAGGTATTAGAGCGAGGTGCTTTGTTTACCAGCTCTGGTCACAACAGATCGAGTGTAACTAACATGGGACAACAGGTATACAGGTATCGTCTAGGTCATGTCAAAGTGTCAAATGGATTTGTACCTTTGTACCGTGGGGTTCAGTAAGTCATCTTAGGTTTCTGTGGTTTGGGGATCCCATGAGGTTCGGCACTCATGGTAAAGTCACTCAGGAAATGATGAAGCATAATTAAATAATTATTTGTACAAAAACTTTTGTTCGGTTCCGGGGAATCGAGTTTGAATCATCGATTTTAAGAAAAGTGTGTTTGTGGATATTTATGTATGCATATACTCGTATACACACATAAATATATCAAATTCGATTCTCAAATCATTGCACCGATGCTTCGGTTGAAAAATAAATCGGTATTAAAAGACATTTCCTATATTAGAGCTGAAACAAAAAAAAAAAAAAAAAAAAAAAAAAAAAAAAAAAAAAAAAAAAAAAAAAAAAAAAAAAAAAAAAAAAAAAAAAAAAAAAAAAAAAAAAAAAAAAAAAAAAAAGAAAAAAAAAAAATAAAATAATTAAAGAAATAAATTATATAATTTATTTTTATACTAGTATATAAAAGCACGAGCCATTTTTCGTATGTGATCACTAACCGCGAAACCTACTGAACCAATATGAACTACAATTTACCAATTTATTTAGTTTATTTACCAAATCATCTTTATAGCTCCAGAAAGGTTGAGCAGTAATAAAATCTATTAATTTCAATTTATTTGTTATTAAAAAAGCAGTAATATGTGAAACAGCAAGGTTTGAAAATAGCGCTTCTACATGAGAGGTTGCAAAGGTACGGTGTTATATAGAGCTTGAAATTGATGATTAAATTTACTTATATTCAATTAAATTATCAAAAAGGATTTAAATATGTGGTGCGAAATGAGGATCCCGGTGAATTTGAAAATTTACCGATATCTAGTCTATCTAACCCATTATTTGCTCTATCTACATACCAATTATTATCTACATCATTTTGACAGTTCTTAGCGATAATATTTACAATAATAAAAAATTAAATGTATAGTGTTGGACGGCAGAAACGAGTTTTGGCACACTGCTATATACTTTTATGGTTAGAAATTAAAATCCAACCAGATGAAATCAATATTGCTACGTAATTATTACCATATCAAAATGTCGATTGTAGAAATAATGCTCTATTTCATGTTTAATCAAGATTTTTACCAAAAACAAACAATATTTCAATTATTATTTAAAATTATCAAAGTTCTTTGATTTTGGATTGTAAGGATTGGATACGAATGATTCAATGGAGACGCAAAGCTCAACTCTGTATGAAAGGATTAGTCAACCAGGAGTTTACTTTGAAAGGATAGGTATCTGCTTTGGGCTAAATCAGCAACTTGAGGAAAAAACAAACAAGTTTTTAAAACAAACAAAAAACTCTAAACCTCAACCCTTTTTTACACCAATTATATAGTTATATATATATATTAGCAGTCTGTTATAGGTACTAATATCTTTGAGAAGTCCTTTTAATTTTGTCTACTTATATGTCTATCGACATGTTTGATTTCTTGTCTTAGATTTTTTAAATTTAATATATCTATCTATCTATCTATCTATCTATCTATCTATATATATATATATATATATATATATATATATATATATATATATATATATATATATATATATATATATATATATATATATAAAACCTGTGTAGGATATTTCTGATGTTTTGTATATTTTTAGAACTTATGATGAACATTTAGCATTCGATACTAGTCTTCGAATATAAAAATACCAATAGAAGTGGCAAATTATTCATCAATCCTAATTTTATTGATCCTTCTATGCCATCATGCCTTCCTCCAGTGGCATCCCTAATATTTACACGAAGTTATTTCTTCATTATTTAACCATTAATTAGTTGAGACAAGAGAACAGACAGCTGTACTAGAAACAATCCCAAGATTAAGGAAACTGAGCCGCGACTCCAAGAAGGCATACCCTCCGGCAGACCCTCGGGATGCCAGGGTTGCCAATAAGACTGCGAAGGACATCAATCTTGGAGTATCCTTGGCTTAGGGTTATTAGAAGATACTCCGAGAGGAGTTGTCATTAAGAAGGGCGCCTTGCGGTACTCCTGATGGATCGACCAATATGCTAATCCTTCCTCTGACTGATGGACTCCAAGTCTTAACATTCCAAGTAATTATAACCCTCAACTCCTTCAGAGGCTGTCTCAGATCTGCCAGCCGTGCGGGGAGAGTCTGCAACAGTATTCACTAATTGAATTTCATACTTCCCTTCTCAAGTATTTTCAAATTAAACTTTTTTATTTGGAGTAGAATATCTCTTAACGGAAGCGAGGAAAATTCTTACGATTCAAATTTGTAAGAGAAATTAATATTTTACAAAACCGTTACATTCGTACATTATATTAATTTCATTAAAATAATATGCAATTATTAGTTTATCTGTTGTATTTTTTGTATAATTACAAGTTATTACTAAAAATGGGCTGAGTCGGCTACCTATGTAATCGGTGGCTAGTCGGCCATTTTTATTCATTTATATATCTACGCTTAAAAATAAGTTTATTGAAATGAAAGCATGGATTAGAATTTTTATTTAAAATCATCTTTACAGTTTGTTATTCAGCAATAGGTACTCTTCAAGGAATTTTTTTAATTTTTTACCTAGCTAATGCTGCTCAAATCGAAAATTGGCCGATAGTTTTCTTAAGCAGTAGATTATAGAAAAACAGATCCATCATATATTGTTTTTCCCTGTCAGGGAGAAATTGTTTTTTTATTCGAAGACAAGTTTCGAATGTTAAATATTTGTCTGTTCTACAAGCAATAAAAAAAAAAAAAAAATCAAAACATCAACACTCTGCTACACACATTATATACATTCTAATTAGAGATCAAACATGTTAATCCTCACCTAAAGAGGCAAAATGCTAAAGATATCAGGGATCTAGTGCAGATTGAGTTTAGGAGACGATAGGGTCAGGCAGATAGATGGGTTGTCCTTTAGGTTTTCCCTGTAACTGGTTGGTTTTTTTTGTTTTGTTTTTTAATATATTATCGCACTTTAAAGAAGATTATGATGGCTAAAGTGAATTCCATAGCATTTACATGAATTAATAAATAAATTACTTAACCTACAATTCTTTTTCCAACACAGTTTTTGTTTTGTGCCATAATTAAGAAATGTTTAGCATTATATTTATAATTTATAGCATTAATTATAATTCGTTAATAGCAACACACAATGACTTTTTGTCGAATTTAGAAAAAATTGCACTTAGTGACTTTTACCTTCAAGCAAATATGTAAGTCCATATACACAAAAACTTTTTCGGCATGATTCTAATCCAAATTTCACAATTAACTATTTAAGCACGTTTGCGAAAAAACAGAAGAAAAAAATATAATATAAACAATAACCTATAGCTACATGTACTGACGGCTATAAAGCTATGAACGAAGCGCCTCGAACACTAATCATTCTTTTTGCCAAATATTCATCCCAAACCAATACATTAACCAGCAGACGATATGATCCATTTATAACAATAAAAGATGTGTCAGGCATGATGGGTGATCTCTCATCCTTCAATCTCCATCTTGTGTTTTCATTCATGCATGTTTTAGTCATTATTTCTTTTTTTTAAACATTTTATTGAGTAATTATTGTAATTGGCCACAACCAAATGTTGGCAATAAGTAATATAGATGGTGTATGATTTCATTCACACATTATGTATACTGAGAATTGTTTTTATTGTATTACATTTGCTGATTGTGGTGCAAATAATATTTTAAAGTTTAAAATACAAGACTAAAACGAAAGGAAACTGCTCGTCGTTTTCGACTACTTCAACATTTACTGGATAGACGTTCAAACCTTCCGATTAATTACAAAAGGCCCATTTACATGGCAGTTATCAAACCTATTTGGACATTGGGAGTTGAGCTTTAGGGCTCCACCAACCATCCAATTCATCCCGTATCCAATCCTTGCAATCCAAAATCCTTCGAAAAATCCTTAATGCTCCTTACCTTGTCACAAACAAACCTTACTTTGTCATCCATAAAGAGCTTAATGTTCCATATGTTGCTGATTTAGCCCAAACCAGATACCTATCCTTTCATAGTAAACTCCATTACCACTAGTCTCTCAACTTGCTTCTCATTCTGTTCCCGGCAATCCACCGAGGCGTCTTAAAAGATGGCCGAGAGATCTTCTTATATCGAATCTTTTTTCTTTTTATTAAAATGCTACTAGTGAGTGCTTCTTCACATGTTATTAACAAGTCATTGTAATGGTTTCCTGAAATTTACTTATTGTATATATGTATATAGTTGTAAATATCAATAAATAGTTTTAAAATATATATATATATATATATATATATATATATATATATATATATATATATATATATATATATATATATATATATATATAAAGTAAAAACCAGGACATTCAAAAAGTCTGTCGTAATCCTGCCATAACCTTCTTTATCTACATTGTTGATGTCTCCCTTAATTTTTTTCAAACCATCGCTATTTAGTGCTTTGAGATTTTTTGTGTTTTCCCAAATACTCTATTGTAGTTCTAAATATATTCTTTGACAATTAGCACAATATGCTATTCATCTCATGAATACAATCATATGGATGAATATCATTTCTTGATAATCAACACTTAAACACTGTAAAGAACTATATTTGAAAATACCTTTGTTTGTTTATTTATTTTTGAAGTTCGGCGTTCTGGTCGAATATTTGGCAGATGTGGTTCGACTATTAACAGATTAACTGTCCAAAATCGTAAACATGAAGACAACAAGAAGATTTCTTTGTGTTTTCCCCGTCTTTTTAATGTGTTTATAGTTTAAAATACTTTGTAAAATATTCAATGTTTGTTATAGGATCAAAAAATAATATACAAAATGCCTTTAATAGTTTTTTTTTTAAATTTTATACAGGAACCTCTAGATATTGTTAAACAGAAAGGCTGTTTTGGTTTCGTTTTCGTCTAGGAATTCGTACGGAACAGTCATACGACACTAAAAAAAAACTATTGATGTATTTAAACAACTTTAACACTTACTCGACATTCTAATCACCCAGCACTCTGCAAAAGACTCTACATACATATTTATTCCAGTCAATAAACATATTGTAGAGTGCATGAAATATGCGATTATTTTTTACCTCAGGGCTTCGTTAGGAATAGTTAGAAGGTAAACATACTAAAAGTCCCCATCCCTGGGGGGTGAGGTAACGGTAGGGAGAGAGGAGAAGGTCCCATTTTTAGGTTTTTCGATTATATCTCTTAAACAGTGGGCTCAAGAAAAATATTTTTCAAATAAAAATTAAAGCTAATTAAATTTCCTATAAAATTGTTTATATACAAATTTTTAGAACTTTCAACGGTTTACAAGAAATACGTTATTTAAAATAGATAATTTTCGCAAATAAATAATTTTTACCTCACTTTTATCAAACATTTGTTTCAAGTGCCAAAAACGTATATATGAAATTAAAGTAAATTTTATGCTAAGAAATTTTGATTCTGACATTTTTTCTGAGAAACGACCGTGAAAGGATTTACTAGCTTAATTTACTTTCTTGATGAATATGTAACTATTAAAGCAGTTTGATGTTTATAGATTTTGTTTATTCATTTATCAAGGTTAGAATGAATAGTTTTGAAAAACCAATCAAAATGTAATTTTTCGAAATGGATTCGTTGGGCACCCTTTTCTTAATTTAATTGTAATCGAACGCTTATTTATTTCTAATGGATCCTAGAAAAAAAGCAAAGTATTCATACTGTAATGTAATTCAGAAAAAAAAAATCCTCGAAAATTGAAGTGTTTGCTGCAAAAAGGAGTTCTAGGCGAAAATTTCTGCTTATTTTCAATATTGTGATATAAAAAATATATACTATTATATAAAAGGACAAGCCATTTTTCGTCTGTCGCTAACCGGGAAAACTACTGAGCCAATCTGTACCAAATCTTAACTACATCACCTTCATAGTTCAAGGAATGTTTAGCAATAATAAAATTTACAGATTTTCAATTAGATTGTTATTAAAAAAGCGATGAATATGCGGTGCGCAGTTAAGTTTTAAAATCGAACGATATGTGGTGAGCTTCATTCATGAGAGGTTACAAAGGTACGTTGTTAAGTAGATCGTGAAATTTATAATAAAATTTACCAATTTTCAATTAATTATTTATTTAAAAATCTATAAATATGCGGTGCGACATATGGATCTGAGTGAAATATAAACTTTTATATTATAAAATCGACTGATACGTGGCTAGCGCCATTCTGCAGAGTTTGCCGTGGTAAAACTATTGAACCCATCTGAACCAAATTTTATCTACACCATAGTTCTAGGAAGATTTAGCAATGATAAAATTTACAATAATAAAAATTTAAGTGTACTATTTTGTCTGGCAGAAACGAGGTCAGCCACACTGCTATTATAAATTAAAATCGAACCGGATGAAATCTAGTTTATTTCTGCCAAATAAAAATTTTTAAACAGATCAAAATTTCGATCCTTTGCTTTTTTATATTGTTTATAAAAGTATGATTAATGGGCCTTTATTTGTAAGTTCTAATAATGCAGTCCGAGATTCTTAGTTTTCTCCTTCCATCTGCCTAACTAACTAACTCATACATTAAACATAAAAATTATGATATGTCCAATATGATTTTACGTAATCTTCAAAAGGTTGAAAATGACTGCTATGTGTGAAAATATCATTGAATAAAGAATGCTCCATCGCATGCTGCAATACAAGGTTTTTATCGATAAACAAATAAAACTTATTTTAAATTAACTTAGTTGTTTACTTATGAGAGCGAGCGAAGCAGAGACAAGGGATGCTAGTATATATATATATGTATGCATTTGTTTTGTTAGATGATTTAGCTCTAATTGTTGATAATCATATGAATAACTCTCGCATGTTTATTTGTAGCAAGTTTGTTCAATTTTCAAACTGGTTTAAAATATTTCACGTAAAATTGATAAGTGGAGCTACCTTTATTTTGCAACAAACCATGCAATAGGATTTAATACATACCTAATACTAGATTTTTACAAATGTCTTTGTACAAAACTATAACTTTAATTCATCATTCAAGAGTAGTTTCTTCAAAGTAATATCCATTTATTTCAAATATCTTTACCCATCTTTTTGCCAGTGATTGAATTTGATGCTGGTACCCTTTATTTGGTTTTGAGGAGAATTTTTACGTTCCGTAATTATCAAACTAATGAGTAGTTTTTCACAAGTTGTTTGAACCTTTTATTATAATCATTTTACCGTAAATTTACTTATTGTATTTAATGTATACAGGGGTAAATATCATAAAGTGTAAAAAGATAAAAAATAAACATTTAAATATTATAAATTATTATATTTTACATATAAATGAAATCAGTGCTAGAGTTCTTTAAATTAGGTAAGGGATTTTCTGATTATATGTAAATATTATTTACGATGTAAGAAAGAATTCGAATGACGAATGGGGCTGTTTGTTTTTTATTTTCACTTATATTCCTCTGTCGTTTTTTTTTCTTTCTTTGATAATATAATGCAGATATATCATCTTGAGGTTCCTGGACGACCCTGAAGATCCAGAACGAACCCGAAATCCAGGATATCCCGGCCGGAGCTTCGTGTGTGGTCCGGTCGGGATCGGACGATCCAACATCAAACCGCGTCATTAGGCCAACTGTCTTTATCACTGACCCTCTTCAATATCTTCATTTACATTAGTCGTGCCTTATTAAACCGACAGTCTCCATCCGTTGACCTTTTATTTTAGATTTTTTCTACTTTTTTTTTTATTTTATTTTTTTATCCTTCTTATACCAAACCGCTTCCGAATCCTCTCTTACGAACGGGAGGAAATTTACAAGACACTTGAGGAGCTAATGAAGCCGACCTGTTAGCCGGCTCGATTTAAATAATGTTTTAAATAACCTTACTCAACTTAAACAGGAGTATAAAAAGTCTCTTTATGACCACATGTAAATAAAGTACATGAAATTAGAATAATTAAGGATCGTTCTTATATCTTAAAGGCACTTTATTTGCATATTATATAAATAAATATAAACATATGCTACGTAAACATAGTATATAATATATTCCCTATACGGGGTGCTCAGCATGACTGCAGTAACTTTGGTAGTCGATTCAGGGCATCATTTGCAACTATTTTTTTTTTTTCTATACATTATTATTTTTTATACAATTTTGCATCATAAAATTGATTATCAATTACAAAAAAGCAGGGAGTTACATCACTAAGAAAATGCTGCGAAATTTGAAATAGTTGTAATACGTTTTATTGATTGAAAAATAATTTAATTACATTTAGCTATACCAATCAATTTGCAAATTAACATATTTTTAATAAAAATTAATTAAATTTTATTACATCTGAAAATAAAATTAATAATTAAAAATTACCTACGTACTTATTTTTTGGCAAATAATTGCCTATATTTCCCCGAACTCCTGAAGCTAGAGAAATTCAAAAAAAACTTATTAGAAAGAATATTAAATTTCCTTTAAAATAAACTTAGAATTAGTCCTTTCTAAACATAAGAAATATACAGCCTCAAAAATGTTACATATGTTAGAAACGTCCACTACTAAAACCAAAAAAACAAGCATTATTGGAATTCAAATTTTTAATGTATGAGTAGGTAATCCCGAAGGACAATTAAGAAACTCTTGCGGATAATGGACTACATTATGAGTGTTTACAACAAAAGGCCTAGGGGTCACCTGTGGTGTAGTGGTTAGCATAGCAACCTACTAAACCCAAGATCGCGGGTTCGCAGCCCGGCAGATGACCTTAGGATTTTTTAAAGGGAGTAAAAAATCCTTAGCTATGCCGTCTTTCGGAAGGGACGTAAAATGGGGGTCCCGAGCCTGTGCGATGTCAGGTACTCGTTAAAGATCCCTATCCTAATTATACCTGGATAGGCAAAATTTAGGACTCCCACCGTAGCATCGTCCGATTAGCCATAGCAGCATAAAGTGACGTTAAACGAAATAAACAAACAAACAAAAGGCCTATAGATCATGATTTTACACACAATATAAAAAACAAACAAAAGATCAACACTTACATTTTTATTCAGCAGAAATAATTTTATTGATTTCATCTGGTTGGGTTTCAATTTCTAACCATAAAGGTATATGGCAGTCCGGCAAATCTCATTTCTGCCACTCGAAATTATTCATTGAAATTTTTACTACTGTAAATTTTATTATTGCAAAACATTCATAGACATATGACAATGATGTAGATAAAAATTGGTACTCATGGATTAAGTATTGATGGATGGAGTTTTCTATTGCAAACTCTGTTGTAGATTGATGCTAACCACATATCGGCCGATTTTCAAAGTTCCCTGGGATCCATATGTCCTACCACATATTTAATTCTTTTTTAATTATTTAATTGTAAATAATTAAATTTTATTATCAATTTCAAGCTCTATAGAGAGTGGGAACCTCTTAGTGTAAAAAAAAAATTGGGTGAAACAAGATCAAAAATGAAGAAAAATGCCGCGGACCTTTCAATTCCAATCCGTTGCAGAGATTCGATAGTTGAAAGACTTTTTTTGAGGAAAATTTAGGTCCCAAGTTTGTAAAATAAAATATTACACTAATCTACTGTAGTAGGAAATTTAATGCCAAATCTGAAAATGAGGTCAAAATTAGAAAAAAAATGTTAAAGCAAAGTAGAGGTATTAAAGATTTTATGGCAGATTTTTTAGTTTCCTCAAAAAAGTCTTTCAATTATCGTATCTCTGCAATGGATTGGAGTTGAAAGGTAAAGTCTGCGGTGTTTGTCTTCATTTTTGATCTAGTTTCACCTTTTTTATACCCTAACAGGTTCTCACCCTGTATAACACCTTATCTTCGTATTCTCTCGTGTAAATGGCGCTCGCCAACTATCGGTCAATTTTCTAACTTCACTGTTATCCACATATCTCCGCTTTTTTAATAATAAATTAACTGAAAATCAGATTTCATTATTGCTTAACTATCTTGGATCTATAAAGATGATGTGGTTTAATATTGGTACAGATTGGTACATTAGTTATCGCGGTTAATGATTACAAACGAAAAGTAGCGCGTCCTTTTATATAATACTATAGATTTATTTATAGATTCAATTTTTTTTTCGGACAAGACTGAGTGGACCGATTCTAGAACAGCCAATCCTTCAATGAACCCCAGAACTTGGATGTCAATCTTGGAATAATGAACTGGATACAGGCTATCTAAGCCGCAACACTCCACACTCTAGGCACTATCTAGATCGTGAGGGGGGAGGATACTCCCTTGGGGGACACAACCCCACAAATCAAGGCCCTCCGAGGACTATTAGGATTTCATTAGAGTCCTTTGCAGGGGCTAATAATCCGAGTTCATTGAAGGCCAGGATCTGTGTCCTGCCATTTGTCATCCTTCTTCTACCCACTCGCCCTGCCACCCTTCTCCTCCTGCCCCAATGCTATTTACTTCTCTGCCATTATTCAGGACATGAAATATTATTTCTTTCTGCCACTTCCCGCTCAGATTTCTTACCTTTCAGGACAAACATGAGAATATCTATTATGCTTACACTTGGCGAAGAAAATCACTTCAGGCTTTACATAAAGGATTTTCTAAGAAAAACGATTTGTTCTCTATGCTAGCCCATGACAGCAGGAAGCGATTTATTTTTTAATTATCAAATATATTAGGCAGGATGACCATACTGGCATAGTTTCTTTAAAATGAAATAAAAATTAATGTATTTATCTTAGCACTGACCACACATTAGAATGCTTTACTATGCAATGGTACATTGGACTGAAAACAATTGTTCCAGTCTATATTTAAAAAAAAAACAAACTTCAAATCGACATATTTCAATTTCGATCCAAAACATTCTTAGTTTTTGAAATATTTTGATTTAATAACTAATATACATCATGAATATACAAATCATGTGTATATATATGTTTATATATATATTAATATTTTAATATCTTCGGACCCTTTAATATGCAAGGAGGAAAGCAAGCCACTCAAATTCAAAGCACAATTTATAGAACATAAAAAATATCTATTGGGCGATGACGAATATTCTATGGATTCACTTCAATCTCATCTACCTCATCTGATGAGAGTATGTCAACGAGCAGTGGATCGATATAATTTTCTGATCTACCTTAATCAATTCGTGTATTGTAAATTTTATTGTTGTGATAGTAGTTATTATTTCGTAAGTCTAAAGAAACTTAATTTCTATTCAAAGATCTTAAATATATTGCTTCCTTAATGATCACCTGAGAGTTTTCTTTAAAATCCCGTTTTAAAGAAATTGAAATATGTCGAATTGATGTTGTTTTTAAAATGTTATTAGTCTTTCCCGTCAAGAATGACTTTTGTCTACTTCGACCATAAGAGCGCCGCACTGTGCGTTGGCACGTATTATAGATTTCTTCTTAGTCGTGGCGTTCCTCTTTGACAGCATCCCTGGTCATCTTCTCTATATAACAAAAAATATTGTCCATTAAATGTTTAATTAGAAAACTTGAACAAACATTCGATTTGAGCAGTAGCAGCAGAGCTGGAGCGTTTCAGAATGTTACATTTTTGAGGGTGAGAAAAACGTTAGACTCTAGGTTGCCATGGCCACAGTTTACTTTACACACGAAAACTATAAATATAGATAAAGATAATATCCGTGTCGAAAATTGCAATTGAAGTGGCAAATAATTCATCAATGTTATTTAAAGAAAGCTTGGAATATTTTGCGGCCAACCCAATAATTGCGACTCTGGTCAAAATAGATTCTTTACTGTTTAAACATTTTATTAACCATTAAAATAACATTTCGAAGAATTCTCTCAGTGAATTAGTAAAATGGAAGATTTATAAGTTGGTCAGAGAGCGACATCTACAGATACGAACTGGTACTGGTACTGGTACCGTAGCAATATATCATTTCGAAATGAATAGCCTACGAATTGGCCGAGTTCCATTCATTCCCCCAGCTCACGACTCGTTGCCTCTTAAATTTACATTTGAGTCATCTTTTCAGGTGGTCTCTTCTCTGCTGCTTTACAGCCCCACTTATTTATTTTTAATTTTTTTTTTATTTCATAACATTATTTAAAAATTCTTTGTATTCTTATTTAGAGAAGTAATCGTTTTATATTAATGACAATAGCAACATAAGATACGAAGAGCCAAGAGGGAAATAACACTGTAATCTAACCTAGTCAATTTTAAGAAAAATGAAATTTAAAATTTAACTGAGTTATATACTACTCCAAAATTTACTGGACAAACGTTCAAAGCTTTCAATTAATTACAAAAGACCTATTTTCATGACTGTGATTAGACCTATTTGGACGCACGGAGTTGAGGTTTGGGGCTCAATTAAACTATCCAATTTATCTCATTTCCAATCCTTGCAATTCAAAATCCTTCGAGATATCTTCTATGATTCTTCCTTAGTCATAGACAAACTTATCTACCTTATTTGCTGATTTAGCCCAAGATACGTATCCTTTCATAGTAGTCTCCATTCAATTCCACTAGTCTCTTAACCAGTGTCATTCAGTTCCGGATAAACCTCCGAGGCGTACGAAAAAAAGATGGTAACTTTTATTGAAGTTTTCAGTGAAATAGGTAATTGCTTTACAAGCAATTGGAATTTCATTATTCACATTATCTTCACATTTACTTGATTTATTTTATTTTATATTTTATACAGTTGTAAATTTCAATAAATAGGTAAAAAATAAAAAAATTCACTTTATATCCAGAGAGCTGCAACATACTGTGTTACTTATCTCTTCTCTCTAGAAATCCTTGGTGAGTGCCAACACACTTTTTTTTTTTAAGTTGCTGGACTTTTGATTCAACGGATTCATCTTACTCGATACTTTAGACAGTTCTGCAGATTTCAAACGTTCAAGTCCATAAGTATAAATTTATCAGGTTACTTTTCTAATTTATTTTGCTATCTAAATCAATGAGTGTTGAAATGAGAGATGTGGAGTGCATGAAATGTGCGATAATTTTTAATTCATAGCTTCTTTAGAAATAGTTAGAAGGTAAACAAACTAAGAGTCCCCGACCTTGGGGGGGAGCTAACGTTGGGGGGAGGAGAAGTTCAATTTTTTGGTTTTTCGATTATATCTCGAAAACGGTTGACTCTAGAAAAATATTTTACTAATTAAAATTTAAGCTAATTAAATTTTCTATAAAATTGATTTTATACATATTTGTCGAAATTCCAACGGTTTTTGAGAAATACGTTATTAAAAATCGATAATAGAAATAAAAAAAATATTTACCTCACTTTTTATTTAACATTTGCTTCAACTTCCAGAAACGTATGTATGCAATTAAAGTAAATTCAATGCTCTACAATTTACGATATTTCAGATATTTTTTCAGAGAAACGATTGTGAAAGGTACTAGAAGCAACAGTTGATAAAAAGTGAGGTAGCATTTGTTTTTTTCCGAAAATCACCGATTTTCAATAACGTATATCTCGTAAACGGTTAGAATTACGACAAATTTATATATAATTAATTTTATAGGAAATTTAATTAGCTTTTATGTTTATTTATAAGATATTTTTCTAGAGTCAACCGTTCTCGGGATATAATCGAAAAACCAAAAACATTGAACATCTCCCCCTCCCCCAACGTTAGCTCAACTCCAGCGGTGGGGACTTTTAGTATGTTTACCTTCTAACTATTCCTATCGGAGCTATGAAGTAAAAAATGATCGCATATTTCATACACTCTACAAACTGTTTATTGACTGGACTAAAACACCTGTTGCTGGTTTGTTGATAGGTTTTATTAGCTTACAGCTGTTATTCTGTATTATAGTGGCTTCATTAAAACCAAATGATCTAACATTAAAAAAAAAATAATTTATAATATTTATTTGAATATGTTATTATAAAAACCTATTTATAATACTTTGAAATGTTTTCAATTCCGCTGCCCTGACAGATTAGTATTACCTTTAGCTTGGCGCATCTTTTCTTCATGCAGCAGGTGATCTGTCTCCAGGTCCTGACGATTAAGTCCTTGGAAGGACTTTTTATACATTCCTTTGTAATTTATCTTTCTTCTTAAAGGCTCATAATTATTCTTGTCCTCTCTGCGCACCCCTCACGACTCGTAAAAAAAAAGACTTATTCTGGATGAGGAACAGCACCATTTAATAGGGATAGGGATTCGTACAAGGCTGTATTGTCCTACTGTTTATTTATAAGATATATAATAAACTGGATGAATTATAAAAGCATTGAGTGTACTTATTTATTATATTGTTTCAGGTCCCAGGACGAAAAGGATAAAGAGGAAAGAGAAGAGCGGGGAAGACAAGAGACCGAGGACTGCCTTCAGCGGGGAGCAGTTGGCCAGGCTAAAGACTGAGTTCAGCATTAACAAGTAATATTAATTATTTGAATTATATTATATCATAATTATATATATATATATATATATATATATATATATATATATATATATATATATATATATATATATATATATATATATTAATAGGGCGCCTTCGCTTTTTGACAAATGTCCCTCCATTTATCTTTGTCTCTAGCCAACAATTTTCTTATTTCCAAGCCATATCCTCGTATTCTTTAATCTTATTTGAGATATAATACACATGTAATGTGATGGTAATACTTATTAAAGTAACAAGAAATTCTTTATTTAAAATATTTACCTTACTTCTAATCATATTTCCTAAAGTGGAACAGATTTATTAATTCATGAACTGAGAAATTCAGAACGCAGAGAGTAAATAAATGCTGAATTTGTATACTTGGAAGCGAATATAATTTTCAAACATTATTCATCAAATAAAATTGTCCGGATATCTGAAATTCTGTTTGATATAGAAGTCAAGTGATTATGTGGAAGAATTGATTTTGATAGTGGAAAACTAATAAAAAGATAAACATAAAAAAACATAAAAATCTTACGTTTCATAGGCCGTATTAGAAATTATATATACAGTAGAACCTCACTAATCCGACCCCTAAAGGACTTAGCAAAAAAAAGCCTGAAAAAAATTCCACCACTTTTTGAGAGAATAAAAAAAGGTTGTATTTTACACTCCGTTTAAGCCACGGAACTTATTTTCAGCTCAAATTGCAAAAAATGTAGTTTAAATCAGGGTTTGAAACCGATAATTAAAAAATAAAAAATAAATAATTATAAAAATCAAATCCGATCAAGATTTTTATCTGGAATTTTTAAAATCAATTGATGATTTTTATTTTTGATCATAAGTGATAAAAATCAAATTCTGATCATCATTTTCGAACAAAATTTTTACCATTAATAATAATAATAATAATTTTTGAGTAATTCCTTTCTAAATCAGAAAGTTAAATTTTTAGAATTATCTCCAAGATGTATTTTGAGTATTTTGTATACAAACATATTGATCAATTTGTGTGTAAAAGGTGATTTTTATTTTCTGATCAATATTTTTTTCATCGCAATTTAATCATTATTATTAATGCAATACCGTATCACTCAGTGAGTGATCATAATTTTTAATCAAATGAATAAACATCAAAAACCAATTGAAATTTTCATTTATAAATAAGGAATGGTTTTTAAATTAAAAAATAAAATATAATAATTATAGGAGATGTAGATAATTAGGGTAGGCAGTCAAACATATTCAGCAGATGAAAATAAAATGTTTATTTTATTATAATTCTTAAAGCCAACGTTTCGACTTGCATTGCAAGTCTTTAAGAATTATAATAAAATAAACATTTTATTTTGATCTGCTGGATATCTATGACTGCCTACCCTAATTATCTACATCTCCTATATATATATATATATATATATATATATATATATATATATATATATATATATATATATATATATATATATCACAGTCAACTATACCTTATGATTATAATAATTATTGTATGAATTTTTGGAAAAAATAATTATTGATTTAAATCAGGGTTAAATTTTGAATATGGAAAGGTGTTGTTTATAACCAACTGTGGATCATATATTTTGGTCAAATGTAGAAAAGTTTTGATGCTACCAGTTAAGAAGCGGTGGTGCTTCGAGATCCGAAACTTGGATTTTAGCACTGAAGCACTATACTAATAATATATAAATAAATTAAAACTACCCGACCTTTTGCGCACCAAAATGTACAATTTCACTCGATTATTACGGATTTCGAAAAAATATTATGCACCTCACGGGTCACCGCGGGATCTCGGTGGATTAGTGAGGTTCTACTGTATTAGAGCCGTGGCTCAAGCTCGATGTAGGGACACCCTCCTGTGGCACACCCAGTCTGTACAAAGTTGGTACCCTTAATCGGGGTAAAACCTGGCGGTCGAACGTGATTTCGGCTAAATCTCCTCCATCACAACCGTTGGCCGAGTAACTAGTTCATACTTACCAAAGTACCATAGAAAGATAATGATTTCAGATCTGCCAGGATCTGACGATTTTTGACGGCCGAAGGACATCTTTGGCTACTCCTTCCGAAAAAATTAGATTTTGTCCTTTTAAAAATGGTTTTAATTGTTTAAATCTTTTAAAATAACACTTTCTCTTACCTTTTAATCCTTTTCACAGGATACCATTACGATTTTTAAGGAGGTAGAATATTCCGCCATCGTGGTCCTTTTGAAAATTTATTTAATATTTTTGTTTTTTAAAAGGACATTTTATCACCCCGTTTAATTCTTTTCACAGGACACTGAATGATAATTTTTTTAGATATGGCACGATCGGACGATTAACAACAGTCTAGGTTATTCTGCTTTAGATATTCGCAATTGTTCTCCTTTTGATAATTGAATTAATTATTACTTTTTTAATAAAGGACGATCTCTCTTCAGGTTTCATTTCTTTGATTTTGATCGTTTCGGTCATTGTCATTATAGACGATTTTTAACGGCTGAAGGATCACTTGGCCATTCTCCTTCCCAAAAAATTAGTTTTCATTTTTTAGAAATCTATCATGGTTTGTATAGTCCAGTCAATAAACTTATTGTAGAGTGCATGAAATATGCGATTAATTTTAAGTTTATAGCTTCGTTAGGAGTGGTTAAAAGGTAAACATATGTACTAAAAGTCCCCACCTCTGGGGGGGGGGGTGAGCATACGGTGGGGGGAGGGGAGAAGGTCCCATTTTTGAGTTTTTTTATTATATCTCGAAAACTGCAGTCTCTAGAGAATTATGTTTTGAATAAAAATTAAAGCCAATAAAATTAATTCTATACATATTTGTCGTACTTCCAACGGTTTTCGTGATATTTTTTGAAATAAAATAATTTTGGTCTCACTTTTTATCAAACATTTGCTCTTAGTGCTTTCCACGATCATTTCTCAGAAAAAAATGTCAGAATCAAAGTTGTAGAACATTAAATTTACTTTCATTTCATATATACGTTTCTCGTATTTAAAGCAAATGTTTAACAAAAACAGGGGTAAAAATTATTTATTTTTCGAAGATTATGGATTATTAATAACCTGTATTTCGAAAACCGTTAAATATTGAAAAATATGTATAGAATTAATTTTATAGGAAATTTAATTAGCTGTAATTTTGATTGGTAGCATATTTTTCTAGAGTCCACCGTTTTCGAGATATATTCGAAAAACCCAAAAATGGGACCTTTCCTCCACCGTTAGCTCATCCCCCAGGACCGGGGACTTTTAGTATGTTAACCTTCTAACTACTCCTAACGTAACTGAGAAGTCAAAAATTATTTCAGCACTCGTTGACTGGATTATGTAGCGATAAGGGTTTTTTTTTTTTTTTTTTTTTTTGTTTAAACAAATGCAATTACTCTTGTTACAGATATTTGACTGAGAAACGAAGACAGGCGCTGGCCTCCGAGCTGGGGCTCAACGAGGCGCAGATCAAGATCTGGTTCCAGAACAAGAGGGCCAAGATCAAGAAGGCCTCCGGTAACAGGAACCCCCTGGCCCTCCAGCTCATGGCCCAGGGGCTCTACAACCACTCCACGGTCCAGTCCAAGGACGACTAAGAGTAACTGGAAGAAGAGCAACCCTGGAAGGATGGAATGGGCATTCCAATCCGCTTTGTGGATGAGGGAAGACAAAGGATCTTCCACGGGCGATATGAGAGGAGCTTGGAGTTCCAACATTAAGCCTACATGATCTGTGATAACTGCTTCTATATGATAATCATAACCAGTAGATGTTGCGTCTAAAATCCTCTCTGGTTTATTTTATTGTTATTGTCCTAATAAAAATTCATTGCTCTTTAAGTTATTATAGTTTTTATGTGGTCTCTGAGGATATTAAAAAAAAAGAAGAAAAAAAAAGTGTCCATTCCCCATTCAAGAGATAATTAGGTTGTCAAGGTGGTGAATTGTATTATACACGATTTGTTGCACGTCTTTTCTTAAATAAAACAAAAAATAAAATGAAAGCTAATTATCATTATAATAAATTTGAATGTTTATTTTTCGTTTGTTTTCTTCCATAAAATTCATATGCTGGTTTTTTATATATTATTCCTAAGGCCTAGATTTATATCGCACATCGAGAATGAACGGGGCTCAACTCAAAAAGTGCCAATTTTGAGTAAGTAGGATGGTAAGATTCACAGGAACTGTTTTTATATTTGTAGCTCAGAGGCCTTTTTCTAGTCTGAACGTTTGCCGCTGGTAATATAAAAAAAAAAATGTAAAAAGGCACAACTCAAAAAAATTAATATTCTGTTTCTTGTCGTTGAAAAAAATCGGAGATAGTCGGGTAATATTAAACTAGAGTCATTAAGATACAAAAACAACACAAATTCGCAAAAAACCGTTCATAGCTGACTAAATATGGGGTTCAAAAGAGCATAATAATGCTTTAAACAGGATTTCCTGAAAAGCATCACTGTTTGAGTTGTGACTTTTTCATTCTGGATGTGCGATATGCGACAAAAAAACATTAAATTATGGTATATAAAGTTTGATAATATACTTAAATACGCAATACATGTTTCCTATTTTCTTTTTTTTTTCATATAAATCTAGGCTTCAAACATTGTATTACATTCACACTAGATGTATCACATTTAATTCATATTAAATGATTATTATTTATTAAAAATGTCATATTAATTAATATAGGTTGATAAGACGTGAATATTTTAAACTACCGGTATACTTGCAAAACCTTGAATATTGTACCAGTAGATTTCTTGATAATAGGGTGTATAAAAAAAAACTCAATATCTTCCTGACTGGGGAAAAAAACAATAAATAAGATGAAAGTGTTTATAATTTTTGGGATTCATGTATTTTTTTTTTTTTTTTTTTTTTTTTATGCGCCCTATTATCTTGATCATATCGTGTATCTAATGTTAGTTGTAACTAAAACACATTTTTTGAGTTCTGCTAGATTCATTCTGGATCTCTGATATATTTTAAGCCCACTGGTTCCCTACTGAATAATATAAAAGTTCACACTTCATGTTTAAGTGAAGACAACAAGGGATGGGTATCATAAGAAAAATATCGATTTTCTATATCGCCGATGTTTTGAGTTCTGTATTTCAATACACCAATATATGTTTAAATGTTTAAAGTATATTTTGAATTAAAAAGCAGGCAGTAGGTATACATATACTTCGTGAGATGTCTACCACGTGCAGGTGTAACCAGTCATGCCAACTGCCGTGTCCCTAACAATAAAACATTTCCTTATTTAAATCAATTTTTTGAGATTTTTAAAAGAATGTATTTAGATAACATCGATATTTTTGATATATCGTACATCGATACCCATCCCTATACCTAATAGAACTGTCTCATGCGAATTCGTCTCGTATGGTATTTAAAAGTATTTTCATGAATTTTATATGAAATATATTAACATAAACAATTATCTTCCAAGAAGTATTTCCTGTTATGTAAATAATTCCAATGCCTTTATATAGTTATTTTTCCTTTTGTAGTCTTCCTAACATCTTTAGGAAACTATCTTTAATATTTCATAAAATTTCATTTTAATTTACGAAACACATTATTATTATTTTTATTTGTTACTGCAATTAAATATATTATTTAATAGTTGCTGATGTAGAAAAATATTATATTAAGTTCCTAACGTAAATAGATTTTAGTAATTTTATTGTAAATTTGTCGATTTTGAGTGTCTCTTGTTTCATTATGCCCAGATTACCACATGATTGTATTAGTTTTAGATAAAAACACATTAGTAATGTTTTTTTATTTTAATAAGGTGATACACCTACTAAAATTTTATTGTAAATTATTAAATTGTAACAAAAATTTTAGTAATATTTCCATGAAATTAATAATCATTAATATTAATTTATTTATTGTATATTTGTATAGGTTCTGTATTTTTATAATAAATGTTTCTTTAAATAGAGTTTGTGTAATTACTCACCTTAACCAAATCTAACCTTTGATTAGTATGCATAATACTAATCCCATGTCTGGATTAGAGAATTGTCAACAATCCTTGGATTTCAGGATTATCGACTTATAATCCCAGGATACATTGGAATTGTTGACAGGTAATAAGTAGATTGAATAAATATGCTTTTTAATGAAATTAATATTGACAAAGTAATTCATTTGCCATACAATAAGCAGTCAAAACAAAAATTATAAGTTTAACTTAAATTCGAAACTTAAAACGAAATTCAAACTCAGTATATTAAAACAAACAAATTTTGTCCACATTTTATTTAAAAACTATTTTATTTAAAAAGTATTACAAGCTGCGTTACTCAAAATTAATAAGTGGTATGAATGGCAACTAATCCATTAAAAATAATGTACAATGATGAGTAGAAGATAGATAATACAAAAATACAAAATAAGACCTCTAACTATTCAAGATACTAACTAAAATATAAAAAATAATATTATAAAATAAATTAGAATAATATTAGTAATGGAAAACAGCAAGAATGGGGTATTGTCAAAATTCAATTATATTCGAAAAAGTTTTTAGAGATCACATTAAAAAAAAAATATATAAATAAATAAAAAAATAACTTAAATATATGAACACTATCCTAAAATCCGATAATTTTCTTTCGATCATCCAGTCTTGATGTAGATATATTTCTCGATAATCAGTGGTATCCAGAATTGACTTTTGGGAACAACATACTATAAATTTTAATTGTTGTGCGTAGGAATTTGGATTTTTTAAAAAATAAAAACTTACCCCTTTACTTTTTGCAGTAAGGGGAAAAAAAAGCATCATGGATATGTCCATATACCATCGACTGCTTTTCGTAATATACATATTTTTATTTTTTTATATATATCAATTTATTGAATACTGTACAGTTATATACACTAAGTAAATGAGCTGATATTGATTACAATAACATGTCAAAGCTTGAAAAGAACTACTTATCAGCAGCACTTCAATAAAAATTCTACACTAGAAGATCTCTAGGCCATTTTCTTTTCAGACGCCTCGGAAGATTATCGGGAATGGAGTAGGAAGCAAGTTAAGAAACTAATGGTTATGGAGCTTATACTATGAAAGGATAGGTATCTGGTTTGGGCTAACTCAGCAACATATGGAACATTAAGGTCATTATGGATAAGCTTATTGGTGACAAAGTAAGGGGCATTTAGGATTTTTCGAAGGATTTTGGATTGTAAGGATTGGATACGAGATGAATTGGATGGTTTAGTAGAGCCCCAAAGCTCAACTCCGTACGTCCAAATAGGTCTGATAACAGTCATGTAAATAAAGGTGAATACAGACTACTCTGACGTGACGTGGGACCACGTCATAATGAGTGGGATATAAAATCTAACACAGGGTTTTGGGCGGTTACGTTCATACTGACCTGACGTGACGTGGGATCACGCGGGATGAGGCAATCTGACGCCACACGCCATCTGACGCGTGGGAAGAATATCAAAAGTTTTATCTAAAATATATCAAAAGATTTTCGTCAGATGTTGGAAGGCGTCAGGAGAGTCAGGTGGCATTCCCTGT
Organism: Euschistus heros; assembly: GCA_003667255.2. Lineage (NCBI taxonomy): Eukaryota > Metazoa > Arthropoda > Insecta > Hemiptera > Pentatomidae > Euschistus > Euschistus heros. Next base: position 1,497,067 of record RCWM02000082.1, read on the forward strand.
GGAATAGTGTGATGTTTCGCCCTTATAAATTTGTTTGTACGTAGGTAATGTTGCTTGAATATCAGATAATCGCTAATCCCTGCACCCCCAAATTAACAAATATATTTAGTGATCCTTCACCCTTATAAAATTGTTTGTATGTAGGTATGTAAATTGAGGATCAATTTTTACGAAAATCGTTTGAATTTTAATCCCCCCCTCTCCCACTTCCATTAAAAATAAATAAAAATCAATAAAGTGATGTTTCACGCTTATAAAATTATTGGTGTGTAGGTATGCAACTTGAGTACCAAATTTTTAGAAAATCAGTTGAAATCTGATCCCTCCTCCCCCCTGTCGCCACCCTCGGAGAAAAAAAAAATGTTTTACCCTTATAGAATTATCGGTATGTAACTTGAATATCAAATTAAACGGGTATAGAGATGAAGCTTACACATCAAGTCAACACGCGCGGCCTCACGTTTCGGCTCCACAAGTTTGACCTACATGCTTTCCTGTTTGAGGCACTTTGTGTACGGAAAGCGTGTATGTGTTAAGGCACCTATTGATAGAAAAAAGTATCAATCAATATCAAATATAACCAGACTGATGATTATAACAGATATTTATGATCTAAATTAGGTTTTAGTTTTTGTCATTCTGTAATAGCACTTAAACCGCTCTTCATCTTCTATTAATTGAGGCATTACATTTTGGAACTCCCCGAATTCGTCTCGCCCCATGTTGATCCTATGATGGACCCATTCTCTAGACGAGTAAATGGATGAAATACACAAAGCAGCCATTTCTTCTTCTTCTTCCAGCATGTCAAAAACACGGAATAAAGTCATAGTTGGAGGTTCAATACAAACTGACGGGAAACGCTATGGGCACGAAGTAGTTGCTATACGTCAGGCCAATGTGAACACCGCTTTATATCTGACGTGGTCCCACGATGCCTGATAAGACGTGGGAACACGTAACGTCAGAGTAGTCTGTGCTTAGCTTAAGTCTTTTGTAATGAAATGGGAGGTTTGATCGTTTGTCTAGTAAATGTTGAAGTAGTCTGCAACGACGAGCAGTTTCTTGTCGCTTTAGTCTTGTATGTGGATTCCAAGTAAGACGTTTGTCCAAGTGGAGTCCTAGGAAGCGGATCAACAATTAAAGATACAACTTAAACAAAAACTTGTTACTTAAACATATTTACTAAAACCTGTTTGGACGTACACTTCTCTAATTTTTGTTGATGCAAAAAAGACATACATACAAAGCCTGCAGACTTTTCAATCCAAGACTCTTAAGACTCATTACACTTCTTGGTATGTTGCCAACAAAACTTTACATTGTGACTTCGGTTTACCAACATTGAATACATACGGACTTTTTACAAACGATTCCATCGCAATTTACTAGGACTGATAGAAGCTACGGCCATCATCTATATTTCTGAAAAAAAAAAAAAAAAAAAATGAAATTGAAAAGAAGGTTGTCGAGAGAAATAATTTCTTAATGAATATCAAGTAACAATGTCAATATAAGTAAATGAATGCCAAGTAAGAATTACCGTTGGTAATGGTTCTTCCTCATGCATGACATGTCACTTTTTACTCATTTTTTATCAAGCCAATCGTTTCGCGTATTGTTGATGTATATTTTAATGGGTGTGGATGAATAAGTGTTAAAAAAATAACTTACAAGGGGAGGACACACTCAGTCTCTCACGGATATTGTTGCCAATTTTTTTTTGAGGTTTCTGGTAAAAAAATATTAGACATGTATTTTGCCGTTCCGACCAATGGGCCCTAGAGCCCGAGAAAAAATTAAATAGCATTAAAATAATTTCTTTTACATCTCCAGTTTAAAAATTGATATGGAAATGATTCTTGCACCAAGATTTTTATTTTTGATTGCGGATTTAAGAAAAAATACAGCCGCTCCATAGATTTTGGGTAAGGTTAATTCAATTCTAAAAAAATGATTAGATGTTCAAGCAAACTACCTCTATAGATTTTTCAACACAAACATTGACGTCAGATTCTAATTCAGCACCCTCAAAAACATTGAAAAACGTTTATTCAATAAAAACAAAAATATCATTTTTCACCCTCTTCGAGGGGAAGAAATTTTTAAAACGATTATTAGTTACTTTCCTTTAAATAAGTATTACTTTGTCAAGCAAGCCATTCATTGGTATCGCTGGAAAGAGGAGAGCTTCAGCTTTCTTTTGATGTATATTAATGCAAATTTCGATCAACAAAAACCTATTAAAAAAATTGGCAAATCCGAAAAATATATTTATTTTTAACCTGAGTTTGAAACGAGATAGGGAAATGAAACCAAAAACATTTCAAGAGTATTACCACCCTATATTTTGTATAAAAATATGAAGTTGATACGTTAAACCGTCTAAGCGTAATTCATGTATTTGACAATTTAAACAAAAATTGCCTGCCAGTCAGGTCAGGCACATTTTGAAGCTTACGAATTTTTTTTTTTTTTTTTTTTGGATGAAATTTTGTATTTAAGGGTTCTTTTTAAGGCTGAATTCGAATCCGATGTCGGTTCTTGTGAAAAAAGTATATTGAACGTAGTTCAATGAAAAAATGATATTTTCCTGATGATGATATTTGATGGAAGGACTCCATCCCTTGATGTTCTAAAAGCTTTTATTGAAAAAAACAAACAAAAACAATACAAAACAGCTAATCACATAGCGAGCGATTTAACTGTACCATTCTATGCATCTCACTCACCACACACCCTCGGCCTTAATTTTACTGGAACCATAAACCAATAAATTTTAAAATAGCTCACTGAGGCAAGTACTTTTTCTATTTTTTTTGCGAACATTGTCGCGTTTCCGAAGAACGGACGGACAGCGCTCATCCTGGGTCCTACTGTAAGGTATGAAAATAATAACCTTATCAATCAGGTTAAGTAGAAAGGGAGGAAATGGAAATATATGAAAAGTGTATCCCTTTCCTTAAAGAGAAATTCCGCGAGACATTCGGAAATAGAGATTTCTCTGTGAAAGGATTATGGTTTGAGCCTCGCGGAGTCATCCAGGAAAAACAAGGAGCTTCTTGGAGGACCTTGGTGTGGAGGCGAGGGATATAGCGATAATGGCCGAAAATATAATATTGGACTGTCTGGACATTATCCACCACCACATACATGGTATGCAGGACTTATGCAATTTATGGTTATTGCATATATATGTATACCAATTTATTTTCTGTGTGTCTGTTAAGTAGTAGTAATATTGATTGTTGAAAGAGGAAAAGAGAAGAAGAAAAAAAAAATACGAGACATTTAAATATTATGAAGGAAATATAATAAAAAGGAGAAAAATAAAATTAAATAAATAGGGGGAAAAAGTAAGAGAAAAAAAAATTATATCTCAGAATTATACCCAAATAATGTATATCATGAATTGTTGTTCCATGGAGGGTTGCTATCTTTAATTAGACAGATTGGTATGCTGTGTTTGTAGCAATACAATAATGTTGGACAGCAATATGTTTCTTATATTAATAAGAATAATACTCCCTAAAGTGAGTGGTAAAATCGTTTATAATAGATACCGAAAATTTTATAACTTGTGTATATTTGATCTGATTATAATTACTTAAAAAAAAAAAAATATGACCAGCATAAATTATAATATAAATTGGTTTCAGGAGTCGAAACATAGTTGGGATGGCACGCACTGATATATTTTTTTTATTCCAATGCAATTTCCGGTGCGGTGAGATATATGGGTTTTAATAATGTCCGCTAAGATTCATTCACGAAATACAATATTCTTTTATAATAAATATTTAGTAATTTCATATAAATATACGATAATAATACAGTGGATTTTAATGTAAATACTATATTTTAATATAGCTACATTAAGCTGTTTCAAAATAAACCGCACAACACCGATTGCCCACCTCTCTACTCATAGGATTTATACCTGACATCTTTTTGTTCTCTAGACTCAAAAGGGTCAGGAAACGAAAGCGTTTTGCCTCTGTGGAGTAGTGTTGGGCGATAGTCGATAGTTACTATCGATGTATCGATAGGTCATGCCTATCGATGGTCACTATCGATAGTGTCGACTATCGATAGATCCTTTTTACCCTCAAGTTTTGAAACTCTCTGAATTATGCTGATCAGTCTCTGTCTAGTGTCGAGTTTTTTTGAAATTGAATTCGGAATTCCTAGAGCTCAAGGGTTCTCTCAAAGATTTAGCCAAAGGAAAGCAGAAATGCTAGTTTTTCTTTGAGGAAATATGTGGCTCAAGGAGCACACTTAATTCTTGAAATTAACTATTTCGTTATTTTTCTTTTCTGAAGATTTGATTTGCTCATTATTATTGTAACTATGCAAATTGTAAATAATTTTTTAAAATTCAAATAAATTAGTTTTTTTCTCTCATTTTTGTGATATAATATTATAATTTATAATCCTGCAAATTTCAAATAGTAAGTAGATAATTAAATTAAATATACAAGAAGTAAATTTGTGGAAAATGGTTACAATGACACGTCAATGATTTGTAAAGAACTACTTCAATAAAAGTTTTACATTAGAAGGTCCCTTGGCCATCTTTTTTTTCAGACGTTACGGGTATCTGGAAGATAACGGAAAATATGTGGAAATAACAAATTTATACTAGTGGATTCGAATGGGTATGGAGTAGTATATTCTTGGTATGAAAAGATTGGTATCTGGTTTTGGCTAAATCAGCAACATATGGAACATTCAGATCTTTGTGGATAAGTTTGTTTGTGGCATAATAAGGAACATTGAGGATTTTACGAAGGATTTTAGATTGTAAGGATTGGATATAAGAATATTTGGAAGGTTTAGTGGAGCCCAAAGCCGTTTACGGTCATGTAAGTCTTTTGTAATTTATTGGGAACTTTGAACTCTTCTTCAGAAAATGGTGGAGTAGTCGGAAACGACGAACAGTTTCATATCTTTTAAGTCTATATGCAAAAAAATAAATAAAAAATTACAAAAAACTAAATAATGATATAATTTGTTCTGTGATAGTTGGGATAGCAAGTACCTAACACCAATCAATTTTTTTTCCTTCTAATGTAATTTCCGTTGTGGTGAGATATGTGGCTACTTAATTTGTGGGTTTTAATTTAACATACGGTATGATTCATTCAAGAAAAAAATACTTTCTTACAATCAATGTTATGTAATGTATTATAAGTATACAATAATTTAGCTGTATCAAGCATGCTCAAAGTAAACAGGAAAAATTGTATTTTATTTTAAGGAATGAATTCTACTAATTACATCGTGGCATTCATTAAATACAAATTTATTATAATCTTAGCTCATAAAATTCCAGTTACATGAAAGAACAACTTTTTCTATTTTTAGTGTTTACCAACTAAGGTAATATACCCATTTCAAGAATGTCAAAGCTAACCATAATTTTAACAGATAATTAGAAACTGGTTCAAAATTCTGATTTTTTACGATGATATGGCTTAACTATTTTGTGCTTCTTTTAGATACCATGTATTAGACTTGTTTAATCATTGTAAATGAAAAAAACAGCTCTGAGAACATTACTTAAATAATATAATAACAGTGTATGACTATAATAATTTATATTTTACGCAAATTTACAAAAAAAAAAAAAAAAAAAAAAAAAAAAAAAAAAAGGAAGAAATATTTGCGAAGCAAATGTACCCCATGGCCCAACGACGATATGAAAATATTATATACTATTTTATAGTTCTGTTTACAAATGTTGCAATTAAAAAATATAGCGACTTTTTAATGGAAAATATAGTTTTCTATGTTACATTTGTCGCTAGCACCTACGTTTAAGAGATATATTGCTTTGAATGAAAAAAGTTAGGTTTTACTTACATTTTTTAAGTGTTGGGGATTTTTTGACACGAATTAGCTCTGTTGGTGTTACTCTGATCGAAAACTTGTTGACAGTTTTCCCACCAGAAATGTAATGGAAAATATTTTTGTTCTATAACATTTGTGGCTGGGACCAACCGTTTAGGAGCTATATTGCTTTGAACAAAAAAAGTCACGATTTACGTATATTTTTTAAGTGTTTGGGATTTTTTTTTTTTTTTTTGGGGGGGGGGCACATTTTTAGTGCTTTTTTGATACACTCCAGCTCTGTTGGTGTTACTCGAATCAATAATTTGACAATAGTTTCCGTATAAAATTAGTAGATCAAAGGGAGACATATGATCTATTGCTTTTTTTTTTTTTTTTTGTCTAAATACACGATTTTTTTTTAAAAATGTTTTATTCAATAAGTACTTTAAGCTGCCTCTCAAAAGGGCAACGAGTAATATTGATGGTAGAGAATCAATATTATTGGGTTGTTTCACATGAAATGTCCGTTTTCAAGGTAAAGGGATTTTAGTAAAAATACAATATGAAAACAATATAATTCTATTCGAAGTATTTACCTTCTTTTTCTACACATTTTTCCCAACGTGACAACAACTTTTTTATCCCGGATTTGAAAAACTCTGAGCTTTGAAGTGAAACAAAATCTGAAAACGCACTTTTGATTTCAGCATCATTTGCAAAAATTTTTCCTCTGCAGAAGTTGTCTAAATTCCTGAAAAGGTGATAATCTGTTAGAGACAAGTCGGGAGAATAAGGTGGGTGCGGAAGAACTTCGTACCCCAGCTCTTTCAATTTATGCATGGTAATTTTTGAAACGTGGGGTCTAGCGTTGTCGTGTAGGAGTATAGGGCCCTTCCGATTTACCAATCCAGGTTGTTTTTTCAATGCATTTGGCCAATTTCATTGCAGTAGGTTGTAGAGGTAATGGTCTCACCTCTCTAATTACAGTTGGAGGTCCTCGGGGCTGGTTTTCCAAGTTGGTATCCCCAGTCGAAAACTTAGCAAACCAACGGCGAATGGTATGTTCATTTACACTCCCTTCCCCAAACGCCTTACAGATGTTTCTAGCAGCCTCAGCTGCCGAACGACCTAGTTTAAACTCATAAAAAAATATTACACGAAAATCGCGTGTTTCCATGTTCATATTTGAAGGTATACTAAACAGTGTGTAATTGATTGGGAAGCTGATGTTTATAAAAGAAAAGTAGAGGATTAGTAACTGCTTGATTATGATATGTGAACTGTGGAAGTAAACAACAGAGACTCGCACAATCCTCTATGTATTTCAAATATTATAAAATCGGAGATTTCATGTGAAACAACCCAATACATTTCAATAAATTATTGAAGTCCGGCGGTAAATTTCGAATAAAAAAATTGATAGAATGTGTGAACGGAATTTTTCCCCCGGTATTTACATAATAGATTTTTTTTTTTTTTTTTAATTTACAAGCATCCATCAGAAAAATATTCATGGTCGTGAGAAAGGACGTTTCTAGATTATAAAAGCGCTATTAGATTTTGCTTGGAATAGCTGCTTTTTGAATAATTTCAGTTTGAACTTTTTTTTTTTGATTCGCACAAATAAGGGGAGAGCCCAGATGTAATCTAATTAAACATAGACACCGTTCATTTGCATTTCAGTTCTTAGTCCCTTTAATAATTTAACTATTGCGACATCATATTTTGCAGATCTATACCGATCTATTCGAATATCGAAGGAAGTAATGAAAAAGTAACTGATATTTCATATAATCGAGCTCAGACCATGACAAACCAATGCAATATCTGAAACCTTCGAACTGTTGTTGACGATCATTAAAAGAAAAATAAGCAATTTTGCAAGGATACATCATAATCGAGATGTTTAATTTGTAACACTAAAGACTTGAATATTAGAGATCGGCTGAAAGGTCGGCCATTTTATTTGTTTGTATTTCTACGTTTAAAATAAGTCATTGAAATGGAAACATGACCTTTATTGATAATACTGTTTATTTTAGATTCATCTTTACTGTAATTGACTTTAGGAATAGGATTTTTTAAAACATTTTTATTAATTTTTTTGTAATCGATTATGGAACATAATCATGGTATAAAACGTACATAAATTCGATAACCTCAACACTGAAAACAGAACATATATAACCTACTATTTCTTTTTTAATTAAGATACAGTTTTGGTTGAGTGTCATAATTAATAAATATTAGTTCTTAATTTAAATGTACGTTGTAAAAACGGCCTGACTTTGCACCAAATTCATTACAATATTTCAGCCGAAGAAAAAGTATTTTTAATCTGAATGAGGGATATGAAATATCCCTTAGTAAGGAACTAATAAATATAAAATATCTCTCATTTAGACAATAAAACACCTTTTCTTCGACTGAAACTTTTTAGTGAACTTGGTGCAAAGTTAAGTCACTGGTGCAAAGTCAGGCTGTTTTGGCTGGAACACGAAAAGGAAACTGCTATTTTAACAATTTACATACTTGTTTATTTACAATTATTTATTATTTATATTTGATATTTTTTTTTGTTATATAAGTAAGTACATAACACACGATGACTTTTTCGGCATTATTGGATTCCTAATCTCAAAATTAACTAAAATAAGTAAAGTAAATTGCTGATTTTTGTTTTAAAAAAACACATCGTTACACAACGGCCTGTTCGTAAAAAACAAAGGAAAAAATATAATATAAACAAAAGCCTGTAGCTGCATGTACAGATGTCTGCAAACGCATAAAATCGCCTCGAACATTGCTGATGTCACCCGAATGCCAAAGGAAGCAATGATCCGCTTGTCGGCCAAAGTTATAGTCGGCCCATCTCTAATTTTTATTAATATAACTGAATGGCTCCGCCGAAAAACGTCCTAAGCGACAAACAAAATTTTGAGTAATCAGTGAAAGAAAATCATAATCTAAAGTTATTGTTAGTTTTATAAGTTAGATTTTTTTTTTCACCTTGTAATTTCGTATATTTATATGTATAATAACATAATGTATTGCTATACTATGATGTACTATTTTTAATACATTTAAAAAACATTAAAATAGTCACTTCAAACTTTTCTCGCTTAGAACGTTTTTCGATGGACCCATTAAATTTATTTTATAGGTTAATTTAAAAAAAAAAAAAAAACACAAATCTGATAATAATTCCCGGATATCACAATACTGTTGCTTTTGAGTTAAAAAAATGGTAATATCTATTTTAACTGAAAGACAGCATTATTGTAATATCCGGAAGTTAACAACAGATTTTTTTTTTAAATAAACCTTTAAAATAAATTATATTTACCAAAATTAGAGATGGACTAGTTTAAAGAACCAGAAGAACACGTTTTTATAGCAAACCTAACTAAAAAGTTGTGGTGAACAATTTTAATTTTTTAGAGTTCAAGTTGATTTTAGTTTAAAAACCAAGAACAACACGTTTTTTTTTATAGCTAGGATTGGGCAAACTAAAAATCCTATTTGGTGTAATGATCTACAACTTTTAGTCAACAGACTGGATTAGCCCTTTTATAAACATGACCAAAACTAACTTTTTTTGAAAGTGTGCAAAACTTGTCGATGTTTGACAATCGATTGTAGCTAAACGCCTAAATCAAATCCAGCTTAAGGGGTATCTTTAGAAGCACATTGTGACAAAATTTAGTTTTGTAAATGTAACATTTTTCGATTGAAAGCATTTTTCTATATGCTTTTTCAAAAATCTGAAGCAAGTTCAAAAATTTTGCATTTTTTGTCCGCAAACATTTTCTCTTTATCAATTTTTTTTTTTTTTTTCATTTATTGATATTCACAACTGTACAAAATAATATACATCATGTAAATGTGTTGATAGTGAATACAATGCCATGTAAATAACTTGTAAAGAACTACTCACTAGTAGCACTTCCATAAATTCTACACTAAAAGATCTTTAGGCCATTTTTTTTTTCAGAGGTCTCGGAGGATTATCAGGGATGGAGGCGGAAGCAAGTTGGGAGACTAGTGGATTAGAGTGGTTATTATGGAAGGATAGGTATCTAGTTTAACAGCTAGGCTAAAACAGCAACATATGGAATATTAAGGTCTTTATGGTTAAATTTATTGGTCACAAAGTAAGGAGCATTTAGGATTTTTGATTGTAAGGATTGGATACGAGATGAATTGGATGGTTTAGTAGAGCCCCAAAGCTCAACTCCGTACGTCCTAATAGGTCTAATCATAGTCATGTTTATGAGCCTTTTGTAATTAATTGGGAGCTTTGAACGTTTGTTTTGTAAATGCTGAAGTAGTCTGTAACGACGGACAGTTTCTTGTCGTTTTGTGTATGTGGATTCCAAGTTAGGCGTTTGTCCAAGTGGAGTCCTAGGTAGCGGATCTGTTCAACCGGGATTGGTGGAATATCATCCTTATCAAATTAAGTTTCATGTTTGTTATTTTATTCTCAGGACCCACTTGGACCATATAAAATTATAAAACCTACTCCTTCACCTTTTGCAAGGTAGACCTCCATTTTGGAGGTAATTTAACTATACTAAGTGAGAACTTAAGAACAAAGTTGTGCAATTATTGTATTGCCATTGGTCTTTGAAATGTGAGCAAATTTCAAGCTAATCAGATTTCTGGAAATAAGTGAAAATTACGATGAAAAATTCCGTTACATACAGGCGAAGTTAATAAAAGCGTTTTAAAAATGGTAATATGTATTTAATAAAATGATTTTTTCTTCTTCTTGTTTTCCCTCTTACGGTAACCCTGTATTTAAATATTTGTACATGCTCCATGCAATTACCATATTACATGTATCTAACATGTTTAGTATTTTATAAAATATGTGAAATTTAGAAATAATTTACATTTAAATTTTTATGATGAATTTTGAATAGGTACAATAAACAATGTAAAAAAGAAACAAAACAAACTAAGTGAAAATTTCATAACTAGCACAAAACATAAGTGAATAAACACAAAACAAATAAAAACAAAACTAAAAACATCAATGAGTTCGGCTCCACGTCGTTGGTCGTCTTCTTCACTTCTTTGAGGAGTTCTAAATCACATTCAGTGATAAACGTTTTCATTTCCTTGAGATATTTTTTAAAAATATCCTTCTTTGGAAGCGGCCAATCGTCTTCTTTTAACATAATGAAAAGAACTTCTAATTGTAAAAAAAAAAAATATAATTTTACACTTCTACGTGGTGTATTATTGTTTTATTTTTAAGACGGCATTGAATCAAAACTTGACGTAGATCGATCACGAAGCCGATACATCAGATGAGTACTAATCGATTTATCGTACCCTAATTCCGAGCTAATCGCAGCAGAAGAAGATATTTACGAGCGGGGCTATCGGTACACACTAGCGGCTCCGCGACCTAACTAAGTTATATTTAAGGCGGGCCACCCAAGAAGAACTCCCCACCATCTTATAGTCAGTTTCCGAGCTTTAACATTCATAACAACTCGGAAATACACATTAACATTCCCTTGCTGATTAGAGGCATAAAACGAGATGTTAGATAGTACCTCGCTTCCTTCTTATATGGTCACTCCAATCCTCCGCCTCTTTAATGCCTTCCCTCTTATTGCTTTATCTCTCTCTTTCCCATTTGTCCTCGGTTTTTCTGTCCCGGCTTTATTTGGGAATAAGGTATAAGGAAAAAGGTGAGGCGCTTTAGACCTACCATTTATAAGGGGATTCTAGTATAGTTCTAATGGATTCACCTGATATCAATACAGGTCTAATTAAGACTGATGAGTTATTTGGAACTGATATTAAAATTATTTTGTTTGAAAACTAGTTTCGAAAACATTCATAATCAGTTCTAAAAACATATGAAAATTTAAAAACATCAGAACTTTGTGACATAGATTATATGAAGGCTCGAAACTGAGATCTGCTTACCACCTGTTAGCTTGTCGTATGTACTATCACTTAATGTGGTATCATAGAGGCTAAAAAGAGGATTGTCACACGTTTTGGAATTTAAGAACCCGTTCAAAATGAGGAAAAATATAATCTTTGTATTTTTCATTTGCGATTTATTCGGAACTATGTTTACTGGACATTCCCCCTTTTAGCCTAACACCCTTAATGTACGCTAAACCAGAAAATTATTGACACCACATCTTAAAAATTAGAAAAAAAAAAATTAGCCAAAAAAACAAAATTATAAAACTCCTTTTAAATCCTACAACTCAACTGTGTAAAAGTACTTTCTTTTAAACAATATATCCTTAGGGTGTCAATAACTGATTTTACATTATTTATTGTCACTATCTTGTATAATACATTCCAGGAATAATGTTTGATGTGAATTTTCTTGCTTAGCTTAAAGTATAGTAAGGAAGAAAAAATTACTGCAAATTTCAACTATATTGGACTATTCTTTCTATAATTTTAATACGAATATTTCCGAATAATTCTTTAAGGGTGTCAATAACTGTCTGGTTTACCCTAGATTATTCTTATTTTTTTTTTTTTAATGTGTAAGACAAGATATCAAATATATCAGTATTAAACGAGGCAAACGGACTTCTGAAAGATGTCAGGACCTGTAGTTGGATTAATGACAATTAGATGCGGAAATGTCCAGGAAGGGTAATTTCGGTTTTTCTAATCACTAGTTGGTTTTTCCGATTATGTTGGAAACAAATTTAAAATGGAACTATTAGAAATATTTATTTACCCATTTAAACAAAAATCTTATTATAATAATGATTCTCTTCTTTTGCTTTTATATAATTTAGCACTACTATATGACATTCGGAAGGTAATCCGCACGGGAAAGTTCTAGGAATGGGTGATTAAATTTCGATTTTTGGTTACGCTGATGATTTGGTACTGTTGGGTGAAGATGAGGAAACTATTAAATTAAACTCTACAACGCTCATAAATGTAGATAACGACATTGGTCTAGTAATTAACACCAATAGAACGAAATATATGATTAGTAGTAGTTATTATATATATGATAATTTTGGTGACATAGATATTTCCGGGAACAGATACGAATATGTAGAGCAGTTCTATCATATCCAGGAAAAATGAAATTCTAGGAAAGGCAAGATTAAAACCGGAAATGCTTGTTATTTCTAAACTACTCAGTTCGCACTTACTTTCCGGAAATAAAAAAAAACCAGGATATATAAGGCTACTCTACTACCAACAGTTCTCAATGGATGCGAAATGAGGCCGCTCACGTTAAGAGAACAACGTCTTTATGTATCAAAAATTAGATATAACGTAGAATATTTGGTCTCAAACAAAAAGATGAACATTCAGAAGTATTTAGAGGACTCTACGTTGCGGAATTAGAGAATATATGTCTAGTAAATATAGTTTAGTTAAATAATAACGGGATGGTAAGTTCATGTAAAGGTGTTGGATTTAACTATGATCGAATTCCAAAAATAAGTAATCAGTTTTGAACCACCTGTAAACGTTGAAGAGGTAGACCAAAACCTAGATGGATATATTGCGCAAGGACTGTTCTTGGGGATTAGGGTTTTGGTGGGTTGGATTGGAGGGAGGTTTGTGGTCAGAGGTTGTTTGTTCGGCATCCAATAGGGTTAAGCCTTTTTGTTTGTTTATTTTAATAATTAATTTGGATATTTTGCTGTTTATTTTTTAATATCTGGACAAACGATTTATTTGGAATCCTCATAAGAGACTTAATAGCAAATGAACGTCGTTTCCAACTACTCTAACATTTACCCGCCGAGTGTTCAATGGTTCCAATTAATTACTCATTTACATGACAGTAGTTAGACCCATTTGGACTTACGGAGTAGAGCTTTAAGGCTCCACTGAACATTCCAACTCTTCTCGTATCCAATCCTTACATTCCAAAATCCTTCGAAAAATCCTCAACGCTCCTTATTATGTCCCAAATAAACTTTCACATAAAGATCCTAATGTTTCTTATGTTGGAGATTTGGCCCAAACCAGATACCGATCCTTTCATAGTAAACTCCATACCCACTTAAATCCACCAACCTCCCAATTTGATTCACACTCAATTCTCGATAAAATTTCGAAGCTTCTGAAAAGAAGATGGCCGAGAAACCTTTAAATTGTCATTGTCATTGAGTCATTGTAATAATTTTTCTCGAATTTACTGGTTGTATATAACGTATACAGTAGTACATATCAATAAATACTTTAAAAAAATATTTAACATTTTTCTGTTGAACAGATCCGCTACCTGGGACTCCATTTGGACAAACGTCTCACTTGGAATCCACATACAAGACTAAAACGACAAGAAACGGCCCGTCGTTATAGACTACTCCAACATTTATTAGACAAACGATCAAAGCTTCCAATAAATTACAAGAGACTCATTTACATGACAGTTATTAGACCTATATGGACATACGGAGTTGAGCTTTGGGGCTCCACTAAACCATCCAATTCTTCTCGAATCCAATCCTTACAATCCAAAATCCTTCGAAAAATCCTTAATGCTCCTTACTTTGTCACGAATAAACTTATCCATAAAGACCTCAATGTTCCATATGTTGCTGATTTAGCCCAAACCAGATATCTATCCTTTTATAGTAAGCTCCATAACCACTCAAATCTCCTAATTTCTCAACTTGCTTCCTCCTCCATCCCTGATAATCCTCCGAGGCGTCTGAAAAGAAGATGGCCAAGAGACCTTCTAGTTAAGAATATTTTTGAAGTGCTACTAGTGAGTAGTTCTTCACAAGTGATTTACATGTCATTATAATCATTTTATCGAATTTACTTGATGTATATTGATGTACAGTTGTAAATATCAATAAATAGTTTAAAAAAAAAAAAAAAAAAAAAAAAAAAAAAAAAAAAAAAAAAAAAAAAAAAAAAAAAAAAAAAAAAAAAAAAAAAAAAAAACATTTTTCTAGCTAAGGACTTAAATAATGGTTTGGGTATGATTAGGTTCTTTATTAATATTTCCTGAAATTTCAAATTAAAATATGTATTAGCATGTTCAACAACAATTAAATTAAATTTTTTTCCTGTTTTTAAAAAAGAAATTCAGACAGACGGGGCAGAACCAGTTAGCCATCTTTTCTAGAGAAGGAATGTTGGACTGTCAGACCCGCATTGAAATAATTTTAGCTCGCTCTGGCGGTCATAAAGCAGATTGTATTCCACGGCCCAAGGAACAGATGTTCGGAACAATACCATTAAAGTCCAATTTTGGAGCTTGCTTGAAGGCGTTAACCTAAATCGAAAATAGTGGACCTAACAGAGAACATTTTCCGGAAATTTTATTTTATTTCTTTGATCTTTAACATTTATGTATGCATTTTCTTAGTTGGAGTCCATAAAATATGACTTTTTAGATTGAAGATCCCAAGAAAAAATACAACAATACAGGCTATATATAGACCCGAATATTATTATCAATATGAAAAATAAATCGGTAATTTTTTAACATGGAACATGCTTTACCGGTAACCAAATTAGTCAAAACGGTACGTTTTTTGGGAACACGAGGGTGTTACGCGTAATTTAATAGTTTGGTATTAGGAGAGTAGAAACAGTTAAAAGCTCACTCAATTCTCTTTATAATAAATTACGCTAGCTCTCTAATGAGAGAGCTCCTTTTGCCTCTGTTACTCCTAATACGAAATAAAAAATGTTAACCAGGATATGATCGGTCTTGCTCCTTTGGAAATAAACAATAAAATTACTAATAATCATACAAGCAAGCAGGAAAAAGAAATAAAGAACACAAGGTTAAAGACGATCAGGAGGATTAAGCCATCTAATTTGAAAATTCATCTCCTACAGAAAACTGGATCACAGGCAAGAGAAAAAAAAGGATAGAAAATATATCGTCTGTGAGACTGCCGATTCCGCTATGTGAATTTTAGCACCTTCTTTGACATTAAATACCAAATGTGCTTTGATGTATATATGCAATTATGTTTTGGGCTATAATCACAAATAGTCCACTCAATGATTGCTGAAATGAGGGGTGTAGAGTGCATTGCATAAGCGATACTTTTTGACTTCATAGCTTCTTTAGGAATAGTTAGAAGTTAAACATACTAAAAGACCCCACCACTGGGGTTGAGCTAACGTTGGGGGGGATGTTCAATGTTTTTGGTTTTTCGATTATATCTCGAGAACGGTTGACTCTAGAAAAAAATTTCCTATAAAATTAACTATATACATATTCTTCGAAATTCCAACGGTTTTCGAAAAATACGTTATTAAACCTCTATAAAAATATGTTTAAGAAATAAAATATATGACATTAATGAAATAATGTATGACATTAATGAAATAATGTATGACATTAAAGTAAATTGATTGCTCAACAATTTTGATTCTGACGTTTTTTCTGAGAAACGATTGTGGAAAGTACTAGAAGCAAAAGTTTGAAAAAAAGTTACGTTTTTGGGGAACACGAGGGTGTTACGCGTTATTTAATAGTTTGGTATTAGGAGAGTAGAAACAGTTAAGAGCTCACTCAATTCTCTTTATAATAAATTACGCTAGCTCACTAATGAGAGAGAGACATTTGTTTTTTTCCCGAAAATCGCCGATTTTCAATAACGTATATCTTGTAAACGGTTAAAATTAAGAAAAATTTATATATAATCAATTTTATAGGAAATTTAATTAGCTTTTATGTTTATTTGAAACATATTTTTCTAGAGTCAACATTTTTCGAAATATTAGCCTCCCCCCCCCACCATTAGCTGAACCCCCCAGCGGCGGGTACTTTTAGTATGCTTACCTTCCAACTATTGCTAACGAAGCTATGAAGCCAAAAATTATCGCATATTCCATGCACTCTACAATGTCTTTATTGACTTGACTAAAAAGTGTTTTGTCAAAACTTGATCCAAGCTGAGTTTGCGTATTCGGGTTTTTACATTAGACGCAGAATTTCATTTTAAAACAAAACCTAAATCGAAAAAATGCACATAACGGAATTGGCGATCTTATCCATTACATGACTGTCATTGACGGTCGAAGGAGGAACCCTTAAAACATGTTCCATGTTATTCTTTCTTTAGCTGACAGGCTCAAGGGACTTTTTTCAAAAAGAATTATTTTCAAGGTTGTTAAAAAAAGTCCTTGTGGATATGAACGGTAGCTTCACTTCAGATTACATATTTCAAATATGATGGAATACAACTCTTCAAAGTAAAGTCCTTATTTTTCATAAACTTTAACCCATCTCTCTGCCAGTAATTGGGTTTGATGCCGGAACCACTCCTTTGGTTTAAAGAATCCTTCGCATCCAATTTATACGTTCTCGCAACTATCAAAGATTAAAAATGGGCCATTGATCTAACTGATGTGTTTTTCCAATACATCAGTTGATTTTTTCTTATTATTGGATGATGATTTGCAATAGTAATCTATTATCAAACTGAGGTATCGGTACCAAGAAATTAAAATAGATTTTTTTGTACTAGGGCCGATATCAAGAATCGATAAGTATAGTAAGTATAGTTGTTTTCAACTACTTTCACCCTACTTTCAGTAATTGGATTTGATCCTCGTACATTGGTTTTGATGCAAAGAACACTTCATATCCAATATTTACTTCCTTGTAATTATCAAAGATACAAATTTTTAAAAAATGAGCCATTGACATAACCAAACCATAATCTTATGCTACAATATCTGAGCTATCCACAGGATGGGACATAAACGTTGACTCTATGCAGTTTCGATAAATTTTCCTTGGTAAAAACAGAACGAAGTGCAAATTGCATGAAATATGCTATCATTTTTGACCTCAGGGTTTCGTTAGGAGTAGTTAAAAGGTAAACGTATTAAAAGTTTCCGCCCCTGGGGGGTGAGCTAACGGTGTTGGGGGGGGGGAGAGGGTCCTATTTTTGGGTTTTCGATTATAACTCGAAAACAGGACTCTAAAAAAATATTTTTCAAATAAAAATTAAAGCTGATTAAATATCATATAAAATTGTTTATATGTATATTTGTCGAAATTTCAACCGTTTCCGAGATATACGTTGTTTAAAATCGATTATTTTCTCCTAAAAATTAATTAATTCCTCGCTTTATTTCAAACACCCGAGCTAAGGTGATCACTGTTGGGAGTAGGCGTGCCTGGGCAATGCGTTTGCCCCGGGGCCTGGTTCGGCTACTGGCAGCCCTAAAATGCACCTCTGCGTTTATTTTAATAATTGAAATTAAGATTATATTACTCCAATTTCCAATAGAGAAGATACAACTACAACTATTTGATGTGATCGGTGGTACTAGATTTTTAAATTGTTTTTAATTTTTAAAATTACTCGCTAACTAAAGATGAAAGAATAAAAAGATTTCCATTGGTTCATAGGGGTGGATTTTGAATCTTTGATTCTCTAAGCCGATTCATTTCTCAAGAAGAGGTGGGACCGAGAATCGAAACCTAAAAAATATATCGGCTTTTTTTAGAGATGTTATTGGATGACTAGAACTACTTTTTTTTCAGATTTCTGGAAAGACATAAGGTGTTCCATATGGTGAGACTCTCGCAACCAGAAGAATGCTATTTTCTGTTCGTATATTACGTAGCTAAATAGGGGATAGTTATTGGTGAGCAGAAGACAGGCGGTCACCGGAGAATCGTATAGATAACCGGAGAGAATTTCGAACAATAGCCCTTAAATCCATCCAGCCATCTGTTGAGATAAATCGCCCCTCATCGGGCCATTTTTAATTGAACGACTCCTAGATCGTTAGATAAATCGTCAATAATTGAGCGGCTAGTCTCTTCGAGGAGGAGCCTAGACCGAGTTATGGCTTAATAGGATATCCTCGAAGAGCAGCAATCACAACTCTCCCTCCTAGTCCATAACTTCCTGGGAAAAAATGTCTATGTCCTGAGGTACGCAGGGACGGCCGTCCAGTCGTGGTATGGCTTCATCGGTCCTCAATTAAGCTACTCAAGTACTTTATTGGACTAACGGTGCAGATGGTCTACCCTACAAGAACTCGATGAAACCTTTAAGTCCAGTCTGCTGGTACTTTTACTTAGCAAAAGGTCAAAACATAATGGGATTTTATAATGTTACTAGCATCTCCCGTTGCGGCTTCGCTCGCTCTCATAAGTAAAAAACTTATTATTGCTTTAACTAATAATTAATGTTTATCTGTTAATCGATAAATTTTTTCTTCAACGATATTCTCAAGCAGTAATTTTTAACCGGGTTGAAATTGCACTGATTAGATGTTAGGAGATTACGTAAAAGCATAATTAAACATCCATTTTCTAATTTTAATGCATGAGTTGGTAATCCAGATTGACAGAGACTAATAAAAACCTCTTATGGGCTACATTATCATTGCTTACAACTAAAGGCCCTTGAATCATATTTTTCACACAATATCAATCAGCAAATTAATGACATTTTGTTTTGGTAATAATTTCTGTTTGGCAGGAATAATTTTGATTTCATCTGATTGGATTTTAATATCTAACCATGAAAGGTTTATGATAGTGTGGCTAACCTCAAATCTACCTCCCAACATTGTACTTTTAATTTTTGTCAATTTCGTTATTGCTAAACATTCCTAGAACTACGCAAATGTTGTATTTGAATTTTGTTACAAACGGTTTCAGTTGTGTTACAATCACAAACTGTTGCAGAATGGCGCTAGCAACTGGGATCCACCTGTCCATATAGCACCACATATTTATAGTTTTTTTGTTTTTTTTTCCACGAAACGGCCTTAGAGACCACGCGAATATCATCCACTTCTTACTACTTCTCTCCTTCATTCTCTCTTCCCGCTTTTCTTCATTTTTTCCGATTGCTCCTTCCTCCTTTCTTCGGTCCACGCTATTCCTTTTCTCGCATCTTTCCTTCCCACACGAACCTTGATTACATTTAGTTTTTTCCTGTATTCATCCCTATCAAAACAGTCCTGGTCTGTTATTCCCAGTTTCTCAGTTTCCTCTTTCATCTGTTTGACATATCACCCAGAACTCTTGTATCCTCTGGTTTTATAGAAGATTTCTCTATTTAATCTTTCTGGGCCCACCCTCACCATTTGCCCATAGAACTTTAATCTTACCATTCTTATGTCTGTTTCCAGATCATTTATATCCTTGTAAATTTCTTTATTAGGTCTCAACCTAAAGCCTTCTTCTGTCTTCTTTGGTCCGTGAATTCTTCTAAGCATCCTTCTTTCTACGGCTAACATTTTCCTTAGGCTGGGGAGACAAGATGTTTCCATTCCATATAGTATAACCGGTTTGAGAACTGTATTATAGTGCCTTATCTTAGCGTTTATTGAAAGGCTTCTTTTATTATAAAGATTGCTTGTCGCGAAGCTTAGTCGTTCCAGTTTACTATTTTTTTCTTTTACACTTTCCTTCTCAAACCCATTGCTACTTATAATTTCCCCAAGGTACTCGAATTTATTTGTGACTTTAATGCTCCCGTACTTTGTCTCTACTATTTTCTTTTGAAAATTTCTGTCGGTAGTCATGAATTCTGTTTTCTCAAACGATATTTGTAAGCCTGCCTTTTCAGCAATTTCCTTTAAAGTGTTCAATTGGTCGATTGCTTCGCTTTCAGTTTCCTCCATTAAGGCAAGATCGTCCGCATATGCCAGGCATCTTACTTTGATGTGCTTGTTTTTTGTTCCTATCTTTGCACCAGTGTCGTTTCTCTTCCACATTTTCTTCATGACTTTGTCCGTTTATATTTATGTTTATTTATAGCTTTATTTATTGTAAATAAGTAAATATTATTATGGATTTCTAGCTCTATATAACACAGTACCTTTGTAACCTCTCTTAAATGGGGCTTGCCACCTATTGATCAATTTTCAAACTACACTGTGCGCCACATATTTATATATCTTTTTTAATAATAATTTAACTGAAATTCAGTAAATTTTATTATTGCTGAACCTTCCATGAACTATAAAGATGATATAGTTAAACTTTAGTACAGATTGGTTTAGTAGTTTTGCGCGGTTAGTGATCACAAACGAAAAATTGCTTATCCTTATATATATATATATATATATATATATAAGTTATCAGTGCCATAGAAACTTATATATATATATATATATATATATATATATATATATATATATATATATATATATATATATATTGAGTTCTTCAGAAATCAAGGTTCTTCAGAAGCATCATGCAGGTTTTTTTACTTTTTTTTTTTTTTTTCCGCTTACCCGTGATTCATATGTCTGTAGGAGATAATTATTCTAATTAAATAGCTTGATCCTGCTGGCCCAATGCCTTCTTGTTCTTCATTTTTTTCCGCTAACATATATGATTTTAAATTATATGTTTATTCGAAATAAACAAAGTTGAGAAAAATTTGGTGTTTCAGACGTGACTTTTTCCATTCAAACCAATATAGCTCATAAACGGTAGGTCTTAGCGACAAATATTATATGACAAAAAATATTCTCCATAAAATTCTGATCGAGAAACTATCATAAAATTTTCAATCCAAGCAACAACAACAGAGCTATAACGTGTGAAACAACGCGTAATGCCCTCCCTTTACCAAAAAACAAAACAAACTTTTAATCAACTAGGCTGCTAGTTTAACACGTTCCATGTTAAAATTATTTATTGATACTTACAATTGAATAAAAGATATTTTTTATTTATTTATTTATTGAAGGGCTCTACAGCTCTTGAAGAACCTTGGCCTCCTCCACAATTCGTAGCCACTCCTGGCAATCCTTGGCTTTGGTTTTCCATCTTCTAACTCCCATTTTTCTAATTTTCTAATTATGGTGGAATCTAAACAAACCATTATAAGGAGGTCCAATATTTGAGCTATAGGCAGGATGAGGCAAAACGCTGTGCTTACAACAGTGCGGGTTCCTCAGCGTGCTAGATTGGGTGCTTTACAGGACGTGATTTCATATAAGGGGTCTGATAGTAAATTTAACCAGCTTTCAGATGAAAAAAAGAAAGTCTAGACCGGACAAACAGTTTCGGAGTTATAGCCAAAAGAGTACCAACATTTGAACGGAGAAGTACGACTTGCCACAAGCATTCAATTTCCTCTCTTCATATCTCCCTAAGAATTGATCCCAGCAAAAGAGTACATAGAAATTTTTTTGTAGAAAATGTTATGTTAATTAATTTAGTATATCTGCATTGTTTCGCTAGACGCAGTAGTTTTCGAGTTATTAACGAAAACCTGAAAAAATGACCTCTTCGTTGTCTGGATTACTAGGTGTAAAAAGGCGAAAGTGTCAGGTAGGTAAGATGTCCATTAGAATATCCCCATAACTGGTCAGTTTCTCTGCTCCTATTGGAAACAAATTTAAAAAAGAACTATTGGAAATATTTATCTCGTCATCATAACTAAAACCTGGATAGGTTTTGAACGATTATATTATTTCTAATGGTTCATTAATATTTATTTTTTTGTCGTTTTTCTAATTGATATATTAGTTTCACTCCTGAGTTTTTGATTTTTAACATATGGCTATTTTCCTTTAGATGGATAGCGAAGTTGGGATCCCGTGTCTTAAAATTGTATTCCATTATATTTTCTTTTAATCTTTGATTTAGTGATGATCAAACTTTTTCCGTGTATTTAGCTTCACAGTCATTACATTTTAGTTCATATGCACCGCTTTTTGGGAACGGTCTATTTTTCTCTAGGTGAGAGAAATAAGATGAGAATGGTTTATATATTTTAAATAGGATTTCAACCTAATTTATATTCTTTCATAAATCCCTAAGATCAAATACCTAGGACTCTAATTTGGACGAACGTATTGCTTTTACTTCTTATAAAATTCTATTACGACAAGAAACTGCCTGCTGTTTTAGATTTTTTTAACATTCACTAAATAAACGTTCAAAACTTCTTAATTAATTAGAAGAGACTAATTTACATGACAGTTATTTGATCAATTTGGACACACTGAGATGAGCTGTAAGGCTCCACTAAACAATCCAATTCTTCTCGTATCCAATCCTTACAATCCAAAATACTTCGTAAAATCCTCAATGCTCCTCATTATGTCAAAAAATAAACTGGTCTATAAAGACCTTAATAATCCATGATTGCTAACTTAGCACAAACCAGATATCTATCCTCTCATAAATAGGATATACAGAAGATAGGATTCAAACTCCATAACCACTAGTCTCTTAACTTGCCTCACACTCGATTTCTGATAACCCTTTGATCTAAATAGGACTAATCACAGTCATGTAAATGAGTCTTTTGTAATTAATTGGGAGCTTTAATCGTTTGTCTAGTAAATGTTGAAGTAATCTGTAAGGACGGGCAGTTTCTTGTCGCTTTAGTCTTGTATGTGGATAAAAAAAAATTAAAAAAGAAAAACCAAAAAAAAAAAACTAATTTCTTTGTTTTCATTTTCTGTACTATTATGCGTAGGTTCATCAAATGATTTTACTGCATCTTTTTTATAACATATTATACTGCAGTAACTTTTAATAGCTTTTTATTTTTTTTGTAATGTTTACACTTTCTTCTCGTTTAATCCTTTTCACAAGACAGTAAAGGATACTAAAGGCTTTTGACACCCGCAGTATATTCCGCCATTGCTGTTCTTTCGAAAATTGATTAAATATTTTCATTTGACTTAAAAAAAATTTAGTCTTTATTTATTATATGTGACTTAAATATCAATGGATTTTGTGTCTATATTAAAATTTTTCCGTTTTAACAGATTATATTTTGTTTTAAAGTCAGATCTTTGCGATAGAATTTTTTGTTTTTAAAATAAATTCAGTATAAATTCATTCATTCAAATTGCACCTCTCATCTTTCTGGAAGAACAATTTTTTTGTTATACTAGCATACTCCGCCGCGGCTTCGCTCGCTGTAATAAATAAAGAACTTTGATTATTTTAACTAATAATTCAATTTGATTTATCGATAAAAATCTTGTATTGAAATATGAGATTTAGCATTATTTTTTAAATGATATTTTGACGCATGGAAGTAATTTTTAACCTGTTTAAAATTGCATTGATTAGGCGTTTGAAGAGTATAAACAAGCATAATTACACATCCAATTTGGCAGAAATAATTTTATCGACCCATCTGGATGGATTTTAATTTCTAACCATTTTAAGGCAGTTTGGCAAACCTAGTTTCTAAAACTCAGGACTATATATTTTAATTATTATTATAGTAATAGTTATTATTACAAACCTTCCTAGAGCTATAAAGATGTAGTTAAGACGTGTTACAGTTGGGTTTAATAGTTTTACCATTGCTAACTCTGTTGCAGAATGGCTACATATCGGTCGATTTTTAAAATGCACAGGAATCCTCATAATAAGTAACTCCATATATTTATATCTTTATTAATAACAATTGAATTGAAAATAAGTAAATTTTATTATAAATTTATAGCCCTATATAACACCGTATCTTTGTAACCTCTTTCGAATCGTGCTCGCCACCTATCGGTCAATTATCAAACTTCACTGGGCACCACATATTTATCGCCTTTTTATGGCAATATTATTGAAGTAAAATAAAATCTTTAAATTTTATTATTGCCAAACCTTCTTTGAACTATGAAGATAGTGGGGTAAAAATTTGGTTGAGATTGGTTTAGTAGGTTTCGCGGTTTGTGATCACAAACGAAAAATGGCTTGTCCTTAAATATAATAGTTTATATTGAATTAAATTACCCACATCTTTCGTTCTCCCTCTGTATATGTTAAAAAGTACTTTTAATTAAATTTGTTTTTTCTTTAAGTTTTGCGGTTTCAGATGGAGGACTCTCACTTCTCGTTTAATCCTTCGCACTAGACAATAAAAGGTTCATCCTAGTTCATCCTAGTTCATCCTTCACACTATCTGCCAGGATCTAAAGACTTTTAACACCCGAAGGACCTTCCGCCATTGTCCTTTTGAAAATGAATTAAATATTATCATTTGACTGATGATAAAGCTGTATATTAATTATTGTAATACGGACCATAGTTATAACAATAACATTTTACCAATAAATTTACTTTCTGAGGATGGTTCTCATTAAATCAGTCACCATCGCTGTTCCAGTTAGAAACCCGTCCAGAATGAAGATTTTGGTTTCTCCTCGTTCCTCCTGATTGGATTGATGGAAACAGCTAATACCCAATGAGCGGGCGGATCGGGATAAAGCAGACGAGAGCTGACCAATCCTATTTTTAGCCGCTGATGAGGACACTAAGAGGATGGATTCAATTAGGCCAATTAATACTAAGGAGGCTTCCTATTAACTAATGACCGAGGTGCCTTCTCCTTTCAGATTACCATCTCCTTTTGATCTTCTTCTTCGTTCCGTCGCTCCATTAAAATTCTTCCGATACCGCCCTCATTTAGGTGGAAGAGGAATCTATGATGACCTTCACCACTTTTCAGAAGGTTTCCTCTTAGGGACCAATTAATTACACAGAGAAATCTCGATAATTATCTCAGGCCGAAGCGAAATAAAGTATTCAGAAATTAAAAAAAAATAAAATAAATAAAGATGACTCATGCAACTGATAAAGGGGAAATAAATGACGAATTTTTGCATATTTAAGTGTATACTTCAAGGTAATGGTTTTGCTCTCCCAACATAGCAAAGAGATATATATATATATCGAGGCAGGCAATTTATAATTTGAACGGCACGCTCAGGAACGAGTCCATTTCCATTGCATCCTAATTACACGCAATTACAGAACTTTCCTATATTTTTTTGTTTAAGGTTTACCTTATACATTTTTTTTTTTTTTTGAAGCTACTTATTGAAATTTAATGTATAAAATAAAAAAATACATCAAGTAAATGTGAAGATAATGACGTGTCAATTGCTTGCAAAATTTCCCATTGGTAACACTTGAATAGAAGTTCTTTATTAGAAAGTTTCGAATTCATAGAACTTGGAACTATTATTCCGGTATAAAAGGATTAATACAATAAGGATTATGATTTTTTTTTTTTTTTTTTATTCAATGTCTAGATTCATCAACAATTCCAATTTTTTTTTCTATTTTTAAAAACATTATTTATTGATATTTACAATTTTATACATTATATACAACGATGGCGGAATGTCCTTAGAATAACCAAAAAAACCGTTAAAACCTGGAATATTTCAACATATTATCCTTAAGGACGAAAACTAATTTATATATGGCTCAAAGATGTCCTTCTGTCATCTTAAAATATTATCCTTAAGGACAAAAACTAATTCTAAGTGGGGAAGGGAGTGGCCAAGGATGTCCTTCTGCCGCCAAAAATCGTCAGATCTGAAAAATAGTATCATATACATTATAAACAAGTAAATTAGAGGAAAATGATTACAATAACATGTAAAGAACTACTCACTAGTTGCACTTCGGTAGTTCTACATTAGAAGGTCTCTAGGCTTCTTTTCAGACGCTACGGGTATCTGGAAGAGAATGGGAAGTAGTGAAGATACTAGTGGATTTGATTGGTAATGGAGTTTATTATGAAAGGGCAGCGCAATGTATCACGGCTACATCATTAATATATACTGGTGATAATTATTATAGATGTAAAACGGAAAAGAGGGCGGCGCCCTATTTCTATTATGAGTGTTAAAGGGGTAAGGGTGAGTGACAGCTTATGAGGCTGACTTTCGGCATTAGAGTCAATTATATATAAACTTTTTAAACCCCTGATGATTTTTACGGACGGCTATTAAGCTATAAACGAAGCCTCTCGAACATCGCCGATGTCACCCACATTCCAACATAAGAAATTAACGACTTGGCCGACTAATTGGCCTTTGAGGCAGCCTACTTGTCGGCTATTGACAAGTCAGCTAAAGTCATAGTCGACCCATCTCTAATTATTGCACATTTATGATTTCTATAGACATTTAAACACTAAATTATTTATCGTTTAAGAAGTGGTAAAGGTCCTCAGAAAAGTGGTAGTTGGTAGGCTAGAGGTCTGGAATGAGGCAGATACTCATAAAAAATCTCCAACTAAACTCCCCATCAAAAGTATCGCAACACTTAAAAATATTTGAATTTTATAAAAACCTATTTTTTTTTTATAATAAAGAAAGGTTCTGAAGTCTATAATAAACATCCCTAAACTAGGCATAAACAATTTTTATTTAAATAAATTACAATATTGCTTCCAATAAACAAAAAAGTTAGAAAACTTACTTTTTAAAATTTTCATTTTTTTCAATTTTAACTTTTAACTTTTTAATTTATATTTAATAAGACATATTGTCCCCTTTTACTTGTATCACTGCTTCCACTAGTCTTCGCATACTTGTAAATATCGATAAATATGGACTGAAGGAAATATGAAAAATATAATTCAAAATTCCATCATTTATTATTAACAGGAAAAAATATTGATGTGTCTAATTCTTAATGTCTCACATTTACTAAATAATAATAATATGAATATAAATCAAGTATGGATTAAGGTAAAAACCAGGAAAATCTCGAGAATTATGGGTGTTGCAATATTTTTGACGAGGAGTTTATTTCATAATTTCAAGAACATTAAAAAAAATAATTTTTATTTAGGCATCCAATTTGTTATTTTCTCTATCTCTTTTCTTCTCTCCCTCCATGTAATATAATGTATTTTCATTAAATTTGGTTTTCATTAAGTATTCCTCTTTAGGATAAAGGGCACAAGGCGCAGATATTTCTGCCAGTCGTGCCAACCTCCGGAGGCCAGCCTTTATAATAATATTGTAAAAGCGACTATTACAAGAATGGCGTTGAATTGATTATATTCGCGTAAGGTTGGGGACATTGTGTGCCTTCCAGGCGCCGTCCACTTTAGTCATGGCGGATACCGCTCCTTCGTGTCTGTACCTCTTAACTTCGTGTCCTAAGTCCTCTTGGTATATTGCAATAATATGTATATATATTATTGTAATCAAAATAAATATAGTATACTCTAGGATGTAGTTTATAAAGAAGAAAGTAATGCTTTTAGGAGTAATATACTATACATAAACACATATGTTTCAAAACTTCACATTCCTTATAAAATGAATTTGACCAAATGATGTCAAAAATTAACAATTAGATTAAATTACAAGTGAATATTAAAACTTATAATTATATAATTTTTTTAAAAGCTTTTTATAATCACAAACTGCCTCACTCCAGGGCAATGAGTAATATGGATGATCAAGAATCATTCATACAATATGTACAATGATATAAAGTCAAGTAAAATAAATATAATAATGAAATAAAATAAGAAAATTAAATGTTTTCTAAATAGAAGGAAGATACAGCCAATATTACCGACTATAAGGCAAGGATTCTCAAATATAATTTTCTATTAAACTCCTCATATATAAAACAATCTTGAAACTAATTTGCTCCTATGGACTTGAACTCTGGGGCTGGACTTGAACAGCAAGACAATCCAATATTAAACGAATTCGCTCATACCTCAGTGATAGAACTTTTAAAGTTAATCACAACTTTTCCTATTCCTCTCTCTTTACCCAATCTGCAGGTGTTCCTCAAGGAAGAAACCTAAATCAAATCCTCTACACGGTGTATACAACTGACATGTCGACAAAACCTAGCCCCATCCTCACCACGTATGCTGATGACACTTGTGTGTTATCAGTAAACAATGATCCCTTCATTGCTTCCCAGACACTCCAATCCCATATCATTAACCTTCAAGAATGGTGTCAAAAATGGAGAATCAAAATAAATCCTATCAAATAACTTTTACCCTTCATCGTAAACCTACGACTTCCTGTCCTACAGTATCCTTTAATGATGTTCCACTAATCCCTGTTGAACAGATCCGCTACCTAGGACTCTGGACAAACGTCTTTCTTGGAATCCACATACAAGACTAAAACGATAAAAAACTGCCCGTCGTTTTCGACTACTTCATCATTTACTTGACAAACGTTCAAACCTTCCACATAATTACAAAAGACTCATTTACATAACAGTAATTAGACCTATTTGGACATACGGAGTTCAGCTGAGGGGCTCCACTAAGCCATCCAATTCATCTCTTATCCAATCCTTACAATCCAAAATCCTTAGAAAACTCCTAAATGCCCCTTACTTCGTCCCAAACAAACGTATCCACAATGATCTTAATATACCTTAAGTTTCTGACATAGCTCATACCAGATATCTATCCTTTGATAGCAAACTCCACCAAACCATTCAAATCCATTAGTATCACAGCTTGCTTCTAATTCCATTCCAGATAACCCTCCGAGGTGCCTGAAAAGAAGATGGCCTCGGGACCTTCTAATATAGTACTTCATTATGTAGAACCTTTATAAGTGTTACCAATGGGTAGTTGCTTTAAAAACAAGTGACGTGTCATTTTTATCATTATCATCAAATTTATTAAACGCTTAACGATTCTTAATCTAACGTCCTCCGAACAATTATCAATGCACCATCTTAGGTTACTAATAAAACCCTACATAATGACCTAAAAATACCTTTTGTCCTTGATCTCATTCTTTCGAAATTCAATCTTTCTCATTCCTTCTATTCAATCATCCAAATCCTCTGGCTCAATCTCTATCCACTTTTAATCATCCCTATAACCCACCCAGAAGGTTGAAACGGAAGTGACATCGAGATATTTTGTAATATAGATTTACTTTGGAGTCCTGGTAATGGCCAACTTTTCTACTTAGGTTCTGAGCGCCTCTGCCTATAGCGCTCCTAAGCAGCCTTCTTTGGATATAATACAAGTGAGGCAGCTGTGAGGGAAGCAGGTCTCTTTGAGTCTGACCTAGCCCCTCCCCCCACAAACACACAATCATATGGATATCAATGTTCAATGTTTTTGAAATTGAAGTCCTACTAATAGATAGTTTTTTTACAAGTAACTAACTAACAAATTTTTACAACTTAGAATTTTATTGTAATAATTTTTGCACGCACTTGGTTGATATATATATATTCAATAAATTTGTAAGTATCAATAAATAAAAAAAAAATTAAATAAAGTTTTTGAAAAATACGTTTTTGCTTTCAGAATTCAGGCCTTGTTGAAAATTAAAAATTAGCCGTAAAAAAAAAAAAAATAATACATAACTAAAAAGCGTAAAAATGTGATATATAACATAGTAAACATGTATACTTAAAATCAAACTATAAAATTATTAATTTTACGATTTATGTTAAACAAATTTTAATTTATATAACAAGATATAAAAGATTAAAAAATATATATAATAACTAGGCAGAGGGACTAGCTATTTCAAACCTTTGGAGACGAATTTATTAGTTAGGGAGAATTGGTTGTTCAGATCTCAAAAGTGTCAGTTTACTTCTCAATTTGGAACGAATTCAATTTTTTTTTTCGTTACTCTTTATTAATCTTGACATTAAAAAAAAAAAGGTTCAAATTTTGGGGACCAGATGTTACGCTACGTTTAACTCAATAGACTAATTATATTAGAGTTATTTTTAGTTTTTGTAATAATGATATTAACTAAGCCAACTCTATTTTTTTTTCAGCCAAATTTATTTTCTTTTATATTATTTTTATTCTGTACTACTCTTTGACCAAGCATTGATCCTGTACCATTTAATACAAAATCACTGTTTAAGTTCTATTGAAATTTTTTATTCGAATGTTAAAAATTTCTAAATAAACTATTTATAATTTTTATTAATTATTTATATATTTATGTAAAAACTATTAGTACAGGAGCCGACGACACTAAACCTGTCATAATAGGTCTCCCAAAAAAAATCTATGTTTATCTGAGAGATCATTTCAGATTTCAATTTTAGTGTAAGAAAAATCACTGTAGCCTTTTCCAAACACGATCAAGATGGCGGCAGCAAGCGAAATAAAGTTCCATAGGCCCGTTTCCAAGGGAAAAAAAACTGCTGAACTTTTTTTCATCACAGTTTTTTCATAATGGTTTTTGGGGTGCTGAATCTGAATCTGAAGTTCGCTACCACGTCAGCAATTGGCTTCATACCCAAAATCGCAAAAAAAAACCAGCCCAAAATAGCGGTTATTGTCGGTTTTTAACCTATAACAAGACAACAAAAGGTAATTGTAAAAATAACCTATAACAACCTTAGGAAAATTGTAGAGATTGGCTGACTTGCGTTCAGTCCCACTTATCCAGCGAAAACACGTTTATTGGTACTCTTTGGCTATCCATAGATAGCTATAAATACCTCCGAATCTATTTGTCCGATTCAAAATTTATTTTTTTCATCTTAAAGCCGGTTAAATTTCGATATGTGATTTAAATTAAATCTCGTGAAACAAACACTCCAGTTCACTGAACATGTCAAAATTGTCATATTTTCGCGAAACATACTCATTTAGCGTGCTGGCGTGGGTATTTTACAACAGTTAATCAGTTTTATATATGGAGTTTTTTTTTAAACTATTTACTGATATAACTGTACATCAATATACATCAAGTAAATGATTATAATGACATGTAAATCACTTGTGAAGAACTACTCACTAGTAGCACTTCAAAAAATGTTCTAAATTAGAAGGTCTCTTGGCCATCTTATTTTCAGACACTTTGGTGGGTTATCAGGTATCGAATGAGAAGCTGGGAGACTAATGGATTCGTGTGGGAGTGCAGTTTACTATGAAAGTCTAGGTATCTGGTTTGGGCTAAATCAGCAACATATGGAATATTGAGGTCTTTATGGGTAAATTTATCCGTAACAAAGTAAGGAGGATTAAGGATTTTTCGAAGGATTTTGGATTGTAAGGATTGGATTCGAGAAGAATTGGATGGTTTAGTGGAGCCCCAAAGCTCAACTCCATATGTCCATATAGGGCTAATAACTGTCATGTAAATGAGTCTCTTGTAATTTATTGGAAGCTTTGATCGTTTGTCTAGTTGGACTAGATTTAAGATGAAAAAATGAAATTTGGGATCGGACAAATAAATTGTGTGGTTTTAAAGCAGTGGTTTTTCTTACACAAAAATTGATGATATTTCAGATAAGAAAAACATAAACATTGATTTTTTTTTTTAGATCTATCATGAGATGTTTAGTATTGTCGGCTCCTAGACTATATAGACTCCCAGCCAAAAAACGTAATCATATCAAAATAATTTTTTGTGAATACGTGGCTATATGAAGCGTTTCGTTTGACTCGTAAGGAGGCGATTTTTTTTTTTATCAAACATAAGAATGGATTCGAAAGTTTTTATATTTTGAAATCACATGTTTTGTTCGGATCATTATTTCTTTAAGACTGCCTTAAACGTGAGAGAAAAAAAAATTGGTTGCCATAGTTCCTACCGCCAGGTATTTAAGGAAGTAACAGGATTGTAAATTATAAGAAGAGCTATTAATACCTGCTATGTTTATTGTTGGCCGAGGAACAGATGGGAAGGGCAGTTAGCGGACTGACATATCCATGAATGACAGCCGACTGTTGGAGCGAGCCCAGAAGAAGCAGGACTGACACAGACCTAGAGGCCGACTTGGCCTGAACAGATAGTAGAGGCTGAGGACTGCCCAGGTGGTCCCAGTATTTACAGTACAATTAATCAATTGGCCAAGTCCCTGTGTTCTACCGTATCCTTCTAGCCTCCTATCCTCCTCTCTCTACTCTCTGTCCGGTAGACGTCAGCTCTTCTAGTCTCGTTACTACCCTCCTACTTACGGTCAGTGAGCCTCTCGTAGTGTGAGAAGTTTATTAGTAATATACTAATTATTATTATTATTAATAAATATTCATCACAAAATAAATAATGAAATGAAATGAAAAAATAAACTTTATTCTGCGACTTACTGTCCCCTAAGAATAAAAATAATGCACCGTTAAAAGTACAATTGTCTGGCCTATTATTTACAAATTAGATGCTTCAGTTATTACAGCATACATTTTTTACAGGAGAAAAAAAATTTAATTTTTTATTTTTTTTTTTTTTATATCAATTTATTGAAATTCACAACTATACAAATATGTACATCAAGTAAATGAGCTAATAACGATTACAATGACATGTAACAAGTTGAAAAGAACTACTCATCAGTAGCACTTCAATAAAATTTTACACTAGTAGATCTCTAGGCCATCTTCTTTTCAGACGCCTCGGAGGATTATCGGGAATGGAGTGGGAAGTTGATAAACTAATGGATTTGAGTGATTATGGAGCTTACTATGAAAGGAAAGCTATCTGGTTTGGGCTAAATCAGCAACATATGGAACATTAAGTCTTTATGAATAAGCTTATTGGTGACAAAGTAAGGGGTATTTAGGATTTTTCGAAGGATTTTGGAATGTAAGGATTGGATATGAGATGAATTGGATGGTTTAGTAGAGCCCCAAAGCTCAACTCCGCACGTCCAAATAAGTCTAATAACAGTCATGTAAATATGTCTTTTGTAATGAATTGGGAGGTTTGATCGTTTGTCTAGTAAATGTTGAAGTAGTGTGTAACGACGAGCAGTTTCTTGTCGCTTTATACTTGAAATTAAAATTAAATTAAAATAATTATAACATAAAAAAACAATCGTATATATATATATATTCATTTGATTATTGACATATTTGCCGATAATTGATTGTCTAAAAGGTACAGGAATAAATTATTTTTAAAAGATGTTATGGAAGCTGCTTTACGGATAGAAGTGGGTAGGGAATTCCAGAAGGAAGTAGCACGAATGATGAAGGATTTGTCAAAGAAAGCGGTTTTATAGGTTACAAGGTTGGGATCTAGTGTTTAGGAGGTGGATAGAAGAACGCAGAGTTAATATATCAAGAATATAGGAAGGTTTTATGGTTTTTAGAGATTGGAATAGGAAAGTACCCAGAAAGTATTGCCGTCGGAATTTAGGAAAGAGCCACCCAAGATCAGAATACCGGCAAGTAACGTGTGACCGCCTGGGGATTCCGAAGATAAATCTAATGAAACAGTTCATCAGTCTCCTCAGCTTCATCTCTAGATCCCCAGACAGTCCCACATAAACCAAGCAACAGCAATCAAAGCAAGAGAAAACAAGAGAGGACACTAGAAGTTGGCGGGTACTCTGGGAAAAGGAATCTCGAGATCTATACAGCTGTTTAAGGATTATGATGGATTTTTTGGAAATTTGGGTGATGTGGTTATTCCAGGATAGGTGATGATCAGAGGTAACTCCTAAATTTTTAATTGAGTTTTGGAACTGAATAGGAAGGTTATTGAGGTAAAGCATTGGATAGTAAGGAAGGGTGTTGAGGATGGGTTTTCAACCGATGAGGATAGCCTTAGTTTTCTTTGGATTCAGATATAACTTATTCTTCAATGCCTAACGGTCGATGTTAACAATGTTTATAAATAATAGTTATAAAAAACTCACTTTAATAAAAAACCCTACAAAAAGTTAAAATAATTTTTATGGAATTCATTGCCCATCTAAATTCGAAAAAGCTCCTTTCATACTTCCTTTAAACATCATATATTTCTTTACCTCCTTCATTTTCAATCTTCCGAGCTAATGTGAAACATGAATATTTATGTAATATACATTATAATAATATACATAAGATGTATTCTTTTACAAGATTTATCAGTTATTTTGTAAATCATAATTTAATTATTAATTAATTTTTATTATTATTATTTATTATAATTAATTATGAAAGCCAGATGATTGTCCTATGTACTGTCATCATATGTTATTCTTAGGGGACAAGTAGTCCCAGAATAAAGTTCATTTTCTTCTTCTTCTTCTTCTTCTTCTTCATACAAAGTGTTGCCCAACATTTTCTTTCAACGATTACTTCCATTTACAGAAAAGTTCCTGGGTCCAGTTACCAGTGTGGTTTCCGGAAAGGAAGATCTACGATTGACCAAATATTCAGCTTACGCATCATATTTGAAAAATGGCACGAACATAAGCTTTAAACACATAATCTTTTTGTAGATTTTAAAGAACCGTATGGTAGTGTTCATAGGGAACAGCTGTACAAGGCAATGAGAGAGCTTTAAATCCCTGAAAAGATTATCAAAATGGTGAAACTCACCACGAAAGAAGTGAGATGCATGGTGCAGATTGGAGGGTCAAGATCGGAAGAATTCACATCAGGGAAAGGGCTAAGGCAGGAGAAAACATTGGCGTGTCTCCTTTTCAATATTGCTCTACAGAAGGCCATTAGAGACTCTGGTATCCAAGTTGGTCAAACTGTTTTCAGCCGAACAGTGCAACTTCTTGCTTACGCTGATGTCATCGACATCGCTGGACGCTCACTCTGCTATGGATTCCTAAAACTTGCAGAAGCAGCAAAAACCTAGGGCTGAAAGTAAATGCAGCAAAGTCCAAGTATATATGGTCACAGAGGAAATCCCCAGTCCTGGAAATCACATTAGGAGAATACTCTATTGAGAAAATCTCTGAGTTTGTATATCTCGGATCCCTCGTAACCCATGACAACTTGATATACGCTGAAATAAAAAAAAGGTCTTAGGCCAGTCACACACTATGAGGTACACCTAACAGGTACGCCTGTTTAGGTGTACCTGAAGTGTGTGGCGGGAATAACTAACCTCTCAGGCGACTTGACACTTGATGAAAATTAGATCAGTTCTGCCTGACAGGGAATTAGACTTGATGTGTGTGTGGCGGAAACCTAATACAGGTCCCAGTTTCTACAGTCCTGATGTGGTTTGTTAAGTGTTTGTTTAGTTTTTTATTTGATCTATACCAAATGAAAGAATCAACAAGCAACCCAAAAATTGAAAAATGTCGCAACGAAATAATGAAGTTGTTGGTAATTTCATTGAAATTCATAAAAGTGAACCTTGCTTGTGGAAAGTGAAAGTCAATAGACACAAAATAGATGCTGCATAAAGATGGTTAATGTCTTATTTTATTAAGAAGATTGATATGGGTAAATTTCTTTCTTCTGTGGGTTGCACTGGTTATTGGTTTCTTCTATGGGTTGGAATGGTTATTCCTTACACCATTGTTTGCGTTTCTTCCGTCTGTTTTTATGTTTCGCAAAAATTACACAAAATAAGGAGAGAAAGAACAGATCATTTTCTGGAGAATCCATGGTGAACTGACAAACATGACAGGGTATGCATGAAGAGTGTGTGTGCTCCTCAGGTATCAGGTACACCTGAACTGGTGAACTGTTCCAGAGTACCTGATAGTGTGTGGCCGGCCTAAGGTACGAATCACGATTGAACACGCTTGATAATTAATTCGAATATGTTTTCTTGATTTTTTTAGCTATTTATTGAAATTTGCAATGGTAGCACTTCTAAGATCTATGTTAGGAGGTACCGATGCCATCTTCTGATACATCGGAGGGTTATCTGGAATGGAATGAGATGCGAGTTGAGATACAAGTAGATTTGAATGGTTATAGAGTCTACTATGAAAGGAGAAATATCTGCTTTGAGCTAAGTCAGAAGCCTATGGTACATTAGGATCTATAAGGATAAGATTGTTGGTGACAAAGTTAGGAGCTTTTAGGATTTTTCGAAGGATTTTGGATTGTAAGGATTGGATATGAGATGAATTGGATGGTTTAGTCCAAGTATATGTAATTACTGTTATGTAAATAAGTCTTTTGTAATTTGTTATCTGTGATCACTTGTCTAGTACATGTTAAAGGAGTCAACCTTGATTTTTTTAAAATAAAAATTTCTTATTAATTATATATAAATCCGAGTATTTTAAAGTGTTTATTAAATAAAACATTCACACATTATATATGTAAAAAAATATACATGCAATTATAATATGAAAGGCCCAAGTTCAGCAGTAATAACTCTGAAGGCTTGTTCTTATTTCGTACACGTGTGCATGAGTCCATACATATAAAGTAATTCAGATACTTTACGAGAAGTGTAGAAGCAGTAAAAGGCACGTTTTGATTCTCCTAGCTCTCAGCATTAACTGTCCGTCCTATTGCATCTGTTCGCTTTTATGGCCCATCTTCTTGCACTACAATAGAATCATGCTGGTATAGATTGAATGGAAAAAAACAAAACAAAGTATTGGTTAAATTTGTTGTAAATTTATTGTGGATTACTAATAAAATTTTAAAAAAAAATATATGCAAAAATAAAACATATATTAGTATAGTAAATTTGTCAAAAAAGAGGGTGGGGGTTCTAAGCACAATTTCGGGTAGGTTTGATTTTTCTAAACGTTGTTAGTGTCTTGTTTATGTCCAACAACTCAGTTTTAGACATTGTATTGTCAAAACGTCAAAAGTTTCAACCTTTTTTTTTCAACGTTTCACAAAAATATTCTGCTGTAAAGTTGGTCTAGAGAAAAGCTTGTTTTATTTAAAATTTAACTAGACTAAATTGAATAACATTTGAGCAGAAAATGTATCTATGTTCCTTCAGTGGTTATGTGGAAAATCAGTAGATTTAACTATTGCAAAATTTTCCAGGAACTATAAAAATGACACGGTTAAAATTTAGAATGGAATGATTCAGTAGTTTTTATAGTTAGTGATCACAAACTAAAATGGCTAGTAATTTTTTCTAATAGTATAGATTAATTATATTAATCTATACTATTACAACAAATATTATTATTCCTTACATCTAACAAAAATGTAAGTAAAACTGGTATATTTTTAAATGTGGGACAGTGGAAACTCGTTATTTCGTCACTCGATAATTTGTTTTATTCTGTAATTCGCCAGGTTTTTTTTTTCTGTATGTCATGAAAGAGTTTCTGTTTTTACATTCAAGATACGTATGTCTGTGTTTTTTGTCTATTTTAAACATATATGTACGTTTTTGTATATAACTTCATTTTTTTTAAATGTTTGTGCTCCAAGGTTTTTGTATTTTTTGTCTTTGTTACTCAATTCCGATGTTTATAATGTTAATCTAATCGTTTTTACATTCAATAAATTGTAAACAAATTACAATTATTTAGTTTAAAATGCTTTTTTGTTACTTTACCAGCAAAATTCTGTAATGACCCCATCCCCCCCACTCATGACGAATCATCGAGTTTCTACTATAGTTATAATTATAGATTATTAATAGTGGTAATTTTTGCCTAATTAACAACTTAAGGTTCATGGTACTTGGCTGTACGTTGATATTATGGTAACGGTTCGGATCGGCGACACCACCAAACTAGGTTGACCCGCGCTATACCGACCAGTTCGATCCTTACGCTTCACTTCATGTTTACATTTTTCGATAGTTCATTCCTATGACCTCAAATGTAAACAATCACTTCTACAGTTTCAACTTGGATTGTGTTGTTTAGTGTGTTACTTTGATATTTAGTCTTCTTAAATGTAAATAAGTGAAACAGAAGTTCACAAAATGAGTTTCATAAAGGATTAAGTGTTTTATGAATTCATGTTTTCTTATTTCATCTAATCTTATGTGTAAAAGTGTTATAAAACTTAAGAAGATTAATTTGTACATGGATTTGTGGTGTTTTACATATTTATATTTGTTCTATCAATTTAAGTAATAAAATTTACAACTTGTAAAAGTGTTATGAAACTTAACAAGATTTATTTGTACATGGATTTGGTGTTTTATATATTTGTATTTGTTGTTTCAATTTCAGTGATAAAATTTCAGTATACATATTTTGTGAATGGATTCTTTGTCATCCATATTACTTTTTGTGCTAAAGTGAGACAGATTGTATAATTAATTCAATAAAACATATCAGTTTATAAATAAATGTGAGAAAGTATATCACAGGTTTTTTATGTTTTCTTATTTCCACTTCCCATGAGAAAATATAGCAGAAATTAACAACTTCACTTTCAACTAGGATTCTGTCTTATATTATATAATGGCTTATAACATGGAGAATTGACAATGTGAAAATAATCACAGATTAAGAGGTAAATGACACATTACTATATAATTGTAGAACTATTGGTATAATGTTACAGATTAATGTGTTTTTAAAAAAAATTAGAAGCCTGATGATGAAACATTATCACCGAAACATGTAGCTACAAATGTTAAATAAATAGGAGTTATGCCAAATAAATACTTAAGGAATTTGTCTTTTTTATATTTATAATTTGTTATTTTCACTTCTCTGAGAGAAAGTTCATCAGGAATTAACTTTACTGGTGGTTCAGTAGTATATTAATTGTTGATTAATTAATATTAATTCAAAATTGATTTAGTGTCTTATATTTCGATATTTCCACTTTAATATTTGCTTATTTCTCATTTTAATATTAGAAGGTAAACAGAAGTTAATATTACTTTGAACAGGGATTTAGAGTTTCTCAGTAAATGTAGGAGAATAACCTTTCTCCTCTAAAAGCAGCGACTAGAACATCGAAATATATCGGAACAAGGTTAGAATCGATAAAAGGTATTCTGAGCGGGTTTAGGGGTTGGTGTCGCCGATCCGAACCGTTACCGATATTATTTTTGAAGATCTGACAGAACATATGCTATACTACATATGGGCGACAATATATCCTACAATGGCTGACGTTGCTTATAAAGTAGCTTTAATGCCTCCATGATCTGTTGGAGGAACGTCCTAATGTAATGAATATTCACAAGAATCTATTACAATACGGTCCATCAATCCGCTGAGTGCCTTTTATATGTAAAATCTTTAAATTTGAACATCTGTCACCGACACAGAAGACATGTTGAAGATAAGATCTCCCGAAGAGATGCCGGCTGAGAGAAGACTCTTAGATTAATTATAAGCATCGGTCATTAACTTGGGCCGGGCGTCATGCACGAGTTGGAAAAGATTGAGGAAGGGAGGGGGAAAAAAAGTATGAATGATGTGATTCATTAACGAGTTAATTGATGATTGAATTAACTTCATTTAGCATCCATAATGATAAATATTATATTTCTATAATATTATACGCCTATAAAGATAAAATATCTATACTATTATATAAAAGGACAAGCCATTTTTCGCCTGTGATCTCTATCCACGAAAACTACTGAACCAATCTGTACCAAATTTTAACCAAATCTTTAAAACTTCAGGAATTTATATGAAATCTAATAATTTCTAATTAATTTGTTTAAAAAACAAAACAATAATATCTGGTTAACAGTGAAGTTTGAAAATTCACTGATAAGTGGCGAGCGCCTATTTAAACTCCCCGTCAAAAGTATTGCAGCACCCATAATTCTCGATATTTTCTTGAATTTTACCTTAATCCATACTTGGTTTATATTCATATTAATATTATTTATTGAACGTGAGACATTAAGTATTAGGCACATCAATGTTCTTAATTATTAATAAAATTAAACTTCTATTAATAACAAACTATGGAATTTTAGATTATTTTTTTCAAATTTCCTTCAGTCCATGTTTATCATTTGTTATTTACAAGTATGCCAAGCAGTAATTCAAGCCAGAGGGGGTATTATGTCTTATTAAATATAAATTTAAAAGTTAAAATTGTAAAAAATGAAAATTTTAAAAAGTAAGTTTTCTAACATTTTTGGTTATTGGAAGAAATATTGTAATTTATTTTAATAAAAATTATTTATGTCTAGTTTAGGAATGTCTATTATAGACTTCAGAACCTTTCTTTATTATGAAAAACAAATAAGTTCATATAAAATTCAAATATTTCAAAGTGTTGCGATACTTTTGACGGGGAGTTTACATGAGAGGTTAAAAAGGTACGGGGTTATATAGAGCTTAAAATTGATAATAAAATTTACTCATTTCCTGTTATATTGTTATTCTAAAAGCTATAAATATGTGGAGCGACATGTGGATTCTAGTTAAGTTTGAAAATTGATTGATATGTGGTTAGCACCATTCCGAAATAGAGCCTTTGATTTGATGATTTTAACATCATCTTCATAGTTCTACGAAAGTTTAACAATAATAAAAATTTAAATGTAATATGTTGACGGCTATGAATGAGGTTTGCCACACTTTCATATAATTTTATGGTTAGAAAATAAAATCCGACCATATGAAATCAATAAAAGTATTTATCCCCAATAAAAATTATTATGTTATATAAAAATTAGAATGTCGAGCCTTTTGATATTGTATTAAAAATATGATTTATAGGCCTTTTTTTGTGAGCACTGATGATACAGTCTAGTATCGGCATGTGTTAACAGTCTGGATTACCAACTCATATTTTAAAATTATAAATCAGAAGTTTAACTATGCTTTTACGTAATCTTCAAATACCTTATCTGTTCAATATTATTCAGGTTAAAAATTACTGCTACGCGTTATTATATTACAGAAGAAATATCGCTCGATTGCATACTTCAATAGAAGATTTTAATCGATTGAAAAATAAAACTTCAATTATTAATTGAAATTATCTAAGTTATTTAATTATAAGAGGGGGAGAATTCGCGACGGGAGATGCTAGTACTATTATTTACTTAAATAAAAAAATAATAATAATAAAAATAAAACCTGTTCTACATATATACATACATACATACTGTAAAGGATGTACTGTTACCAGGACAATAGTTCTGAAAAGAATATATTTGGCAAAAAACACTCTCAACTGTCAGATTTTCCCCAATTAAGGTTACCCATTCTATTTGGGCGTGGTCTATAAGATCTCCATACAAAAAAGTTCATCCAAGACCAAAATAACAGAATATATATTTTCTGTCTTCGGCGGGACTCATACTTTAGAGTCTGGATGTCTAGGTACCTTGCCGATTCCAAATAAGGTTACTAAACCACATAGAAAGCAAAATATTTTCCAATTTTAGGAAGATATCTATCGTTCAATACAACTTTAGAAATATAGGTTTTAAAAAAAATATATACTATATAAATATACTAACTATACATTACTATAAATATACTAACACCCATGAGTTCAGTACTTAGGTAAGGATGTACTGTTTCTGGGCCAACGGTTGTGAACGGAGGAGATTTGGCAAAAATAATTCCTCAACCGCCAGGTTGTTTCCTCATTTAAGGGTACCCACTTTAACGAGGCTGGGTGGGCCCCAGGAGGGTCTCCCGACTTCGAAGTCAAGCCACGGCTGATATTACACAAAATAAATTTTCTGCCTTCAGTCTGACTCGAAGTCGGGGCCGGGAGCTTAGTTGTAAAGCGCCTTTTACCTACTGAGCTACCACACCTAAAAAAAAAATAAATAAATAAATATATAAAATATAATTTGTATAAACTCAATACGGTTTATTATTGAAAAAAATCTGTTTAATGGTTTCTGTATATGGAAAGAATTAAATGTTATCTACATAAATGATAGAATTTAACGATTCATTAAAAAATTAATTGGGTTTTTATTACAGGTTTAATTTATAAAATAACCTTTGCCGTTGATTTAATGTTTCACATTTCGCCGAGATATGTTTGCAACATGTCATGTCCTAAGTAACCAATAAGTAATTATATATATAATTTTAATGATTATGATATAAATTTTATAATTATTTTTCGTCTTATTAGATGTGTAATCATCATTTTTAAAATGATGAAATATTATGTATAAGGTAAACCAAACAGTTATTGACACCCTTAAGGAAATATTTGGAAATATACGAGTACATTCTAAAATTACAGAAAGAATAGTTGAATAAAGTTGAAATTTATAGTTATTTTTCCTTAATTACTAAACTTTAAACTAATCAGGAAAGTTCACTCCAAACATTATTCCTGGGATGTATTTATTTTACAAGAGAGTAACAATAACTAATGTCAAATCAGTTATTTACACCCAATGGATATTGTATATAGTAGAGTTGAAGGATTTAAAAGTTTAATTTTTTTTTTTTTTTAATTTTTAAGTTAGGGTGCCAATAACTATCAGAGTTATCAATAACTGTCTGGTTTACGCTATACAGACAGGTAACAAATTCTACCCAATCGTTTTTTTCCATTTTCTCAGCTAAACGTTTTATTCTTGGTGTTTACGTCCTTGTTCTGTTCCTACTAGAAACGAATTTACAATAGGACTGCTTATCTGGTAATTTAAACGAAAATATGAATTGGCTTTAAGAGATTATATTATTTTTAATGATGCGTCAATATTTAATATCAGACTACTTTTTACGTGATTATTATTTTCACTCCAAAGATTTTTCATTATTGCTAGTTTTATATAGTGTTGACGATATAACATTTCATAATGTCCAAAATGATAAATGCCTATCTCATAAGACAAAACATAATTACATGTATATATTTTAACTTTGGATATATCAAACTTTGGAACAACAAAAGGACGACAGAATCACGATCCACAAACATGTTAACATTTACTATACGACTGGGTTCGTTACGAACACAAAAAATATTTACTAATAAAGACAATACTGATGATTGGGAATACATGGCCTTCTTCGGAAGGAAAACTACATAAAAAATACAGGAGACATTTGGTGGAATTAGCTACATCGATTGGAAAATAAACCTTATAGATGGAGGAATAGGAACACCCCACATCAAAAACCAAGAAAAACAATAGAAGACCTACATCAGAAAATCAACTTGTATACAATCTATAGTTCCTTTTCTTTTTATTTTATTTTATTTTTTTAATTCTTCCTATTACTAATTTTTTTGTTTATGAATCTTTGTTATTTTTTTCCTTATACTTTTCCCTGTTTATATGCTCTAATTTCTATTTCCTTAAAAATTGCCATTTATCTTAATTAAAAATAATATTACACCTGTTAATTGCAGGTAGTATGCAAATGTGCATGGAACCTGTTAATAATATCAACAATAAACGACCTGACATAGTGTTACTATGGAAGAGGCAAACAAATAAAAAAACGAAAACAATATTCATTATATATATAATATAAATAAAAGCAACTATTAAAATTGATTCCCCCAAAATTATTCACCATGAAAAAATATAACCAAATAATTTTAAAAGAATATTAAAGAAATGATAACCATTGAAAAATTATAAAATTGCGCAGTAAACAAAAAAATCAGACGTTAATTTAATACATTCAGACCAATAATATATATTTACATTAACATACATCATACAAATCATTTATCCATTTATAAGTATATCACACCTAAATACGGAAATCTTTTTGGTATCGGCATCTTTGGGAATACCACCAGTTGGGAAATCCCCCCAAAACCTTTTAACTGTTTTTTAAAAATTCCCCAGGTCAATTGTGTACTAGAATTGTTAGAATTTAGTTAGTCGATACCGTATTCACCAGTAACATTGTAAGTAGTTGCATACTCCTCTATATTCTGTAATTATATATATTTTTATTATTCTAACACATGTTGTTATATATATACTTATATTGCAGCAAGTTTATGTTTTGAAATAAGTTCTATAACTTGTATAATTGTATTGTTCGCAGCCCGGCAGATGACCTTAGGATTTTTTAAAGGGAGTAAAAAATCCTTAGCTATGCCGTCCTTCGGAAGGGACGTAAATTGGGAGTCCCTAGCCTGTGCGATGTCAGGTACTCGTTAAAGATCCCTATCCTAATTATGCCTGGATGGGCAAAATTTAGGACTCCCACCGTAGTATCGTCCGATTAGCCATTGCAGCATAAAGTGACGTTAAACGAAATAAACAAACAAATAATTTTATTGTAATGTGTTTTTTCACTGTAGGGCATGATTATGAGAACAATATAGTCTCTAAACGTCGCCAAAATATTTTTTTTTTTATTTATTGACAAATATATATATACATAATTTATTAATTTGATCTTATATACATAACAAACAATTTTTCATTAATGATAAAGGAATAAATTTGTTCGAATATGGGAAAGTTTACTGTACAGACATATTGATATGTATTTTAATATGTTGTAAAATATAATTAAATAAATATAGTAAATTAAAAATATATATAATAGTCAGTAAAGTATATATATATATATATAAATAGTATCCTAAGAGAAAACATATACAGTTTAACACCAGCTAAGAGAGGATTGGTTAATTGTGTACACGGAGCGACTTGGGTGGTCTCCGCTACTAGCCGTTCTCAATACCTCCGCTGGCAAATAGTCTCTTCTTCAATGGGAAGTTTTTTTACATCTCTTCTCATATTTTATATTAATTTGTTTACGGTTTAGTTTTTATTTATTAT
The DNA here is from genome assembly GCA_003667255.2 of Euschistus heros. Taxonomy (NCBI): domain Eukaryota; kingdom Metazoa; phylum Arthropoda; class Insecta; order Hemiptera; family Pentatomidae; genus Euschistus; species Euschistus heros. The sequence continues at coordinate 1,541,914 of RCWM02000082.1, forward strand.
TTTTTATTTTTTTTAGTTAGATGAAACGTTAAGTTTAATATATACAGAAACCTTATAGTATAATTTGCAAATATTTTAATAGAAACTCGTATAGCTAATAATATTACTGGAATAAATTGTTTAAAAATATATATACATGATATTCGGTTTGTTACAAAAGTCCTTAACAGTTACATTTTTTAAATTTCGAAATAAATGAATTTCATTATAATCTGTGCTATTATATAAAAGGATAAGCCATTTTTTCGTTTGCGACCACTAACCACGAAAACTGCGGCACCAATCTAAACCAAATTTTAAATACACTGGGCAAAAACATTCTGGAAACACTTGCCAATATCTTACGCTTATGCTCTTCCTGTCTAAAATAGGCAATGTCCCATAGTGAAACTACTCTTATTTCACACAACAAACATTAATCTTTAAATTTATATAAAATATCATTGTATGCATATCAACAGGAGTAGACAGAAAACGTTGGTAAAAAAAATATATCCTTATAGCGAAAAAAGTTTGGAAACCCTTGTGTAATGAAAGATTATAGTATAACAACTAATTATACTAGCTATGGGCTTTAAGGACAAAGGTCAGAAATAAAGTCTTATTATTAGAAATCCTTTTAGTCTGTGATTAGCATTCATGATGGAAGTCCCAAAAGCCATTCACGAGTTAATTGTTTCCTTACGAAATCAAGGCAATACTGTGAGGGAAATTGGGAGGACTGTTAGTAAAAACGTGGGTACAGTATCTAAAAATATATAAAGAACTAGGATGTTCATCCAGCAGATCACGGAACGGGCGTCCACCAGAAATAAATAAATTGCTCAAGCGGAAAACAAATTTAAAATGGGGCTATTGGAAAAATTGGCATTTTAAATTTGTTTCCCATAGGAACGGAAAAATCCAATGAGTTATAAGGGAAATTCCATAGTAATTCACAAAAATTTAACCTACCTGCCCCCTCTACTTCTTACGATGGATATATTTCAGTTATCTCTTAGACCTCCTTAGGTGAGTACTAATGTTTTATTTCTTGTCTTACATTTTTGAAATGTTTAGTGTATTTAATCCATGTAACATAGTACTGATGTGTTGAAAATTTTGTTATATTTTAGAACTGAAGATGAATGTTTAGCATTTGAAATTAGTTTTCTAATAAAATAATCCCAATAGAAGTGGCAATTAATTCATCAATCCTAATTGTATCGATCCTTCTATATTATCATGCGCACCTCAAGTAAAAATTATATGTATTAATATATAAAGAGATTAAGTATTATATAAAGAAAATAAGCAATAGTATCTCCCAACATTGATTTACTTATTCAAAAATTATATTTAAAATAATTGGGTGACGTTTCACGGCTTTGCCTTATTTTCAAGCCCTAAAAAACAAATAATAAAAAACAGATAATAATATAATAAAACTGTATTATGATAATCATAATACAGTTTCTTTTATTTATATATAATATATATAAATATTGTTATTCTGTATTACCTTAAATTTACTTCATTGTCAATAAAAAAAAAAATTCAACTAAAAGTTTCGTGAATCGTTATTATCAACATATTTCTGAAACAATATATAAAATTATTTATTATACATATTATTATCACCAAGGTTGCAAAATTTATTATTTTTTTTTGTTATATGTGTATAGTAATTTTAAATTCTTTATATTTACCTTATTCAATAGAATATTTGAAGTTCTATCAAAGGACATTATAATGTGATATTACCTATTGCCTATCCATATTGAAACTGATTTATATGTTTTTATATTTCATATACAATGTGCGAAGATTGGTTAGGATCTTATTATGTTTTTTTTATCTTTACAATGTTTTTTCTATTCCCCTAACCTTGTATTTGTAAAATATACAAATATTGAAATCAGTTTCAATATGGATAGGCAATAAGTAACTTCACATTATAATGTTCTTTAATAGCACTTCAAATATTATAGTAAATATGGTAAATATAAAATTATTTAAATTATTGTACACATACAATAAGTTTTGCAACCTTGGTAATAATAATATGTGTAATACATAATTTAATATATTATTTGCAGAAATATGTTGATAATGATTGACGAAACTTTTAGTTGAACTTTTTTTTTTTTATTGACAATGAAGTAAAGTTAAGGCAATACAGAATAATAATGTTTATATCTAAATGCATTATGATTGCCATAATACAGTGTTATTATATTATTATCTATGTTTTTTATTATTTGTTTTTTTGGTCTTGAAAACATGGCAAAGCCATGAAACGTCGCCCAATTATTGTAAATATAATTTTCGAATAAAAAAATTAAAGTTGGGAATTATTATTTCTTATTTTCTTTATATAATTTAAAATTGTTTATTACTCAAAATTTAATAAATATATTTAATTTTAATTACCAACTATTCTAGCATTTACTAGACAAACGTTCAATTCTTCCGATTAATTTCAAAAGACTCATCTACACGGCAGTAATTAGACCTATTTGGAAATACATAGTTGAGCTTTGTGGCTCCACTAAACCACCTAATTAATCTCATATTTAAGCCTTGCAATCCAAAATCTTTCAAAAAATCTTTAATGCTCCTTATTATGCCACAAACAACCTTATTCATAAAAATTTTAATATTTCATATGGTGCTGACCTAGCCCTATCCAGTTTCCTATGTTTTCAAAGTAAGCTCGATAACCATCCAAATATACTAGTCTCCCAACTTGCATCACATTCAGTTCCTGACAACTCTCCAAGGTGTCTGAAAAGAAGATGGTCTCAGGACCTTTTATTGAAGTGCTACCTACCACTGTGTAGTTGATTTATAAGCAACCGACATGTTTTTACAAGCATGCACATCTTATTTATTAGATGTATTTTTATTTTATTGTATACAATTGTAAATTTCAATAAATAGCTTTAAAAAGATAGTTTAGAAAATGAAACATTAAACTTTAAAACAAATTGAAAAACTAAGAAGAAAAAATTAACTAATTATAAAATGAAAAGATGTAGGTTGTTGGGTTATGCAATCATAGATACAAAGTAGTTAAAATTAAATTTTAATTTATAGTGCTGATGTTTCGACTTGCATTGCAAGTCTTCATTCAGCCCTAACGAAGGCTTGCCATGCAAGTCGAAACGTCAGCAATGTAAATTAAAATTTAACTGCTTTGTATCTATCACTGCATAGCCCACTAACCTACATCTTTAAATTACCTATCAGTCCATAAAGAAAACCATCAAGATTATAAAATGATACATATAATTTCCATGTGCTTAATATTGTATGTACTTATCAAAATTAAATTAATAATTATAACCATAAAAATAAATTAATGAAATATTAAACAAAACTAAATAAAAAATCACTTAGCTTATTAATAACTAACTTCAAAGCCATTAAGAATAATAAAAATATGTACATTGCCTCAATTATAGTTAACTTGTATTAAGTTAACTATAATTGAGGCAATGTACATATTTTTATTATTATTTTTATTATTATCAATATATATACTATATATATATATATATATATATATATATATATATATATATATATATATATATATATATATAGTTAAATTAATATATATTTTATACCATAAATGCTGTTTATTAATTTATTTCATGTATAATTATTATTTTTGTAATAGATTTGGTTTTATTTTTATTTATTTTTTTATTCTCTTATATGGACCATGTTATTTTTGTTATAAAAATTCATTTTTAAAGCGAAGTATATATAGGAAAATGAAGTAGAGAATAGAAATGTTTTGGTTTTGCCACATCACTAGAGTTTTGCAGAGAACTGTGTCCCTATTTATAAAAATCCCCTTTTCAATTATTTACTTCATCTTGATAAATTCTTGTTGATACAATTATTTAGTATTTATATTTAAATAGATTCAAAAAATAAAATAAAAACGACTGCCTTCTGTTCGGCCTTCTATTTGCAGCAGTTTATCGTAACATTCAGAATAATACTAGAACAATCTATGATGCAATACAATAATTATTATAGCTACTTCAATATACAAGTCTTGTTATAGTGTAATTTATTCAATGCGAATAAATATATATATATGAATAAATAAGAAACAGATCAGATAACAAGACTTCAACACGAAGGAGTAATTTAAGTTACTCGGCGAGATCCAGTATTCTTAAAGCTAGATCTAATGCCTGAAATGTTTACTTAATTATTTCAAGTTGAAATACAACTTATAAGTTGCATTATGCATGGATTTTATGTAGGTAGGAGCACAGATCCACATAAACCAAAACACATGGCAATGCAATATTTTTATTTGTTTTCCGTGTACATATATCATCGCTAGAAGCCCACGCCTAAGGATATTCTAAACAAAATTAATTAATTTTATTTTTATCATATCGTTTTAGCGATATATTAAAACTTAACAAATAATAAATAACAGATCGATCTAAAAATGGAGATTTTTTAAAAATTTTCTTGTTGAACCACCGGGATTTTTTCAAACAGATCTCCTTTTATATTAATAAATTCTAATTATTAAAATTATATGTGAACAATTGATGACAAAAAACTAAATCACAAATGGATTTAAAAAGAACTAATAACTTGAGATGGACCGACTAGTCGGGAAAGCCAACTAATCGGCTAGTTTTGCAGTCGGCCTTTTTTGTTCATTTATATTTCTACGCTTAATATAGGTTGATCGGAATTAAAACATGGCTTTTATTGATTATAATTTTATTTTAGATTTATCTTTCTTGTTTGTTATTTAGTACAAATATAGTAGTCCAGCCAATAGAGGATTATAGAATGTGTTTTTTCGGAAAAATATTCAGGGCAGTTAGGAAGTTAACGTGCTAATAGGCGTTTTCTGGCCTAGAAACAGGAAGGAGGGGGCACAAGGTCTCAATTTTTTAAAAAATTCCCGGTTTTTCGCTCAAATTTCAAAAATTGTGCCGTACTCAAGACATGACTATTTACTAAATTAAAGGTAATTAAATTTTTTACAAATTGTCCTCTATACACTTTTTTCAAATTCCCTACCGTTTCGGAGATATGAGAGAGTGGCTAAGAATGTCCTTCGGCCTCAAAAAATCGTCTGATCCTGGCAGATCTGTAAAACAGTGTCCTTATAAGGACAACAATGGCGGAAGTTATCCTTCGGATAACTTAAAAACTGTTAAATATTTCAACATATTATCTTTAAGGACGAAAAGTAATTCTAATTGTGAAAGGAGAGAGTGGCTAAGGATGTCCTTCGGCCTCAAAAAATCGTCTGATCCTGGCAGATCTGTAAAACAGTGTTCTTATAACGACAGCAATGGTGGAAGTAATCCTTCGGATAACTTAAAAACCGTTAAATATTTCAACATATTATCCTTAAGAACAAAAACTAATTAAATTCCGCCATCTTAAAACAGCATCCTTAAGGACGAAAAGTAATTCTAATTGTGAAAGGAGAGAGTGACCAAGGATGTCCTTCGGCCTCAAAAATTGTCAGATCCTGGCAGATCTGAAAACAGTGTCCTTATAGCACACTTGGCAAATGTGAAAATTTGTGTAAAAGCAATTTTCACCTCACGTTCTCTCTCTATAACTTCTAAACCGTTCATCCTATGACAAAAGACCTTATAATAAGTGTTTTAGAGCTTATTAAATTGACTATAATAAAATTATTATATATTCCAATTTATCTTCAACCTGTCATACATTACACTAATTTTAATGTTTTTTTGGTGAAATGATGTATGTATTTAGTAATCCCTCCATAAGGGAGAAGTATGGTGGGGAGGAGTCCTTCAGATGTCTGTACATTGTAAATAAAGTATAAATGTATTTTTAAAGTTAAATTTTTAACTTTAACCCCTTTGATTTAATTTTAATTTTTACTTTAATTATTGTTTTCATATTTAAAGTTGAATACATTTTTTTTTTTCGCATGTTATTTATTATACAGAATTTATTTTATACTTTATATATTGCATAGTTTGAGGTTCTTATTTATAATTGTACATATAGTGTGACTGTCCATTAAGTCTTCTATATTAGTTATAAGCCGACTTTAAGGCATATCCCAGACCTAATATCGTCTGTTTAACAGAATAAATAATAATTTATCTCGGCTGGATTCGAACTTGGATAATTTTTAACCTTCCTTCTAATAAAATTTAACCGGATTCAAGCCACCTTCTCCAATTATTTATATTCTTTCTATCCCTAAAGGATATTGAGGAGGATCATAGGAGATTGAGATTTTTCAAGCTCTTGTAAAAAAAAAAAAAAAAAAAAAACTGTTAAACAAGGTCTCATTACCAGGGAGACACTCGATCCGGAACAGATAGCGATAAAAATTTCTCATTAAAAGCGCGCCGACTCGAACCCACACCGGGAACGTAAACTCTTCACTACGAGCCCTAAAGGATCGAAACCTAATTCAAAAGAAGAGAAACGATAAATCCAACCTAACGAGAAGCACTTTGATCGGGCCGACCCAATTAAATAATAGTTGTCAATTAGGTGTCGGGGTCGGTAAATTATGCCGGTTAATTATGCGACTCCTACCGTATTACCTCCTTTAATTATGCCACTCGGAGGGCTACCGTATTACCCACCTTTTGTCTAACGAGTCGAGAATTATAGCTGTCGGACAGCTGGCCCCCTTTTGTTGTTTTTGTCCACTCCTGGCTAGATCTGATTAGGTCTCCTCTCTGGGGCTCTATACTGTCCGCCAAGAATTTGTCATAAATATATCACAGCCGATTTAAATTATCCCAACTTAATTCTATAACAGCATCTCTCTTTATACTTAAGAATTCATGTATTACATTTTTTTGATGAGACAGCTCAGAATGAAAACAAAGGTTTTGAAAAAAAAACTGTGGACTTTAATTTTAGAAAAATACTTGTTCTAACTCTTCAAACTCGGATTTAACAGAATCGTTTATTTTTCAATTATATTAAATTGATTTCATCACCGCCTTTCCAGATATTAAAAACAATAGAACATAAAATGTTTTTCCATGATAATAATTATTTTAAAATTAATTTAAGATTACCTGAGGAAGGAGTTTGGCTGAAGGAAACTTCGAAAAGCGAATAAAATCCTTAGAAAGAAAAAAACATTTAAGATTATTCAAAAGTTGTTTCAATTATCTTTATGTTTTACAAATTTAATAGAAAATTTGTATTTTACGTTTTAAATAAAATATATTGGTATATGATATATTTGTCACATTTTCTTACGTTTTGTAAGTTTCTTACGTACTGACTTCCTCTCGTACAGTGTCCTTCAATGATATTCCACTAATTCATGTTGAACAGATCCGCTACCTAGGACTCCACTTGGACAAACGTCTTATTTGGAATCCACATACAAGACTAAAACGACAAGAAACTGCTGCTCGTTACAGACTACTTCAAGATTTACTAGACAAACGATCAAAGCTCCTAATTAATTACAAAAGATTAATTTACATGACTGTGATTAGACCTATTTGGACGTACGGAGTTGAGCTTTGGGGCTCTACTAAACCATCCAATTCATCTAAACAATCTAAAATCCTTCGAAACATCCTAAATGCACCTTACTTTGTCACCAATAAACTTATCCATAAAGACCTCTTAATGTTCCATATGTTGCTGAGTTAGCCCAAACCAGATACCTATCCTTTCATAGTAAGCTCAAATCCATTAGTTTCTGAACTTGCTTCCCGCTCCATTCCCGATAATCCTCCGAGGCGTCTGAAAAGAAGAGGGCCTAGAGATCTTCTAGTGTAGAATTTTGATTGAAGTGCTATTAATAAGTAGTTCTTTTCAAGCTTTGACATTGTAATTGTTATCAGCTCATTTACTTGATGTACATATTTGTACAGTTGTAAATTTGAATAAATGGATATGTATATATAAAATAGTGAAACTGTCGTCAAATTTTCGATTCAAGCAATATCAAGAGAGCTAGAGCGCATCAAAATTTTAGGTTTTTAAGTGAGAAAAAATTATTAAACAAGAAAACTATAGACTTTCAATATGTTGAACCTCGAACTATACTATTAATAAAGTAAAACAAATAAGAACAATAATAATAGCATAAACAAAGACAGGATTAATTTTAAAGACAGGTCTCTTGGCCATCTTCTTTTCAGATGCCTCGGAGGATTATCGGGAATGAAATGGGAAGCAAGTTGAGAAACTAATGGATTTGAGTGGTTATGAAGCTTACGATGAAAGGATAGGTATCTGGTTCGGGCTAACTCAGCAACATATGGAACATTATGGTCTTTATGGATAACTTTATTGGTGACAAAGTAAGGGGCATTTAGGATTTTTTGAAGGATTTTGGATTGTTTAGATGAATTGGATTGTTTAGTAGAGTCCCAAAGCTCAACTCAAATCAACTCCGTACGTCCAAATAGGTCTAATCACAATCATGTAAATAAGTCTCTTGTAATAAATTGGGAGCTTTGATCGTTTGTCAAGTAAATGTTGAAGTATACTGTAACGACGAGCAGTTTCTTAGGATTAAATTAAAAGTTAAACATATAATCATACTTTATTTACAATATACACTCATCCTAGGGACCCCCCTATATACACTCATGGAGGGACAAGCTAGGCGCAGAGAGCTCTTCTCTCTCAGCTGCGTCACTGGATGCTGGTGTTAGAACCCAGTGGAGGCTGAGTGAGAGCGCTATAGTAATTTCAGTTCTAACGAAAAACAATTAATTTGTTTGCAACATTTAAGTTACGTAACTTATCCTAATATACAACTTTCAACGATGTAGCCTTGAAGTTATGAAGCGAAGTCAGTAGCATCTTGACGAGCCTACCAAGGGACCTGTGTAATGCCTTTCACTGTTGATATAAGCGTTTAATTACCAAGGAGCACTTTATTTGAGATCTGCATTAAGACCTTCTTTATTAATATAGCGGTTTGACGTCACATACCATGCTTTCTTGCTATTCTTTTTGACAATCGACGACGGATCAATGTAACTGAATTAAATATTTTGAAAATTTGATCCCTTTAAACCTAAAACGTTTAAATTGGGGAAAGGAGTGGATTATAGATCGACCTATCCATGATGAATTGTTTTTCTCAATCAGGGAAAAATTTATGGAGAAGAAGATGATGAGGGATGCAGTCAAAGAGGAACACCACGTCTAAGTAGAGACACTTTATTACGTTCCAACATTTAAAGAATTATGCGGTTTTTTGTATATTGTTTTTTATCCATGCTGTTGTATATTCCATTTGTCATCTGTTTATCGGTCAGTAATTTTTGTCACTTATAGTTTTTTGTTCATTATAGCCCTGAAGAAGACCTGCAAGGCAGGTCGAAACGTTGGCACGTATTAAAGAATTTCTTCTTAGACGTGGTGTTTCTCTTTGACTAAATCCCTGGTTATCTTCTCCATTTAACTTAACGGTCAACTATACATTTATCGTTTGGAAGAAATTTAATTTTTTTCTAAACATTTCGTATGTTATATTTTTCAAAATGTATTTCTTACATTTTTTCTTAAGTGTAAAAAAAGATGCTATGGTGGTTTCAATAAAAAAAAAATAACGTTTGGCCTACATTTTTTGATATGCTGTAGTTGTGTGTTGGTGTTGCTCGGATCGAACATTTGCAGACAGTTTCCTTATCAGAAGTAGTATCAGATTGTGGATAGACTATGATCTATTGTTTTTCCCAGTCAGAGAGAAATTGAGTTGTTTTTTTACATGGAAGTGTCTAGAGGAGTACACTACTTTGGTGTAATGTTTTTTAACTCACAAAAATGCAACGTTTTGAATGAAAATTTTCCGACAGTTTCCTGGAATAAAAATTTAATGGAGAATACGTTTTGGTATATAACATTTGTTGCTAGGACCGTTTAGGAACTAAACAGGGTGAGTCCTTCTTAGGGTAAAAAAAAAAAAAAAAAAAAAATGGGTGAAACTAGATAAAAAGTAATAATAAATGCCGAAGACCTTACCTTTCTATTCCAATCCGTTGCAGATATATGACTATTTTAAGACTTTTTTGAGGAAACCACGTTTTTTGCCATAAAAGCTGTAATATCTCCACTTTGTTAAAACATTTTCGGATTTAGCATTAAATTTTCTTTAAGATCAGAGTGCATGTAACATTGAATTTTACAAAGTTGTGACCAAATGAACAGCTTCATCTTCACATTATTTAGGGAAGTTACGATGACTTATAATACTTCAACGCTCGCCGTTTTTAAAAAAAAAAACTATCCACAAAACTCAAAATCTCACACAAACTTGAGAATTTCACCAGCTTCCATATGGTATGATTCATTTTCGATATAGTTTCACCCATTTTTTTTTTTTTTTTACACTAAGAGGAACTCACCCTGTATTGCCTTAAAACGCTTATTTTCTCTCAACTATGTTAGGTAATTTCCAATAATCATTAATTGTTACAATCAGGATTGATGAATTAATTGCCACTTCTATTGAGATTATTTTATTTGAAAACTAGTTTCGAATGCTAAACATTCATCTTCATTTCAAAAACATACAAGATTTTTTCAACACATCAGTACTATGTTACATAGATTATATACCTATACTAAAGTTTTTAAAAAAGTAAGACAAGAAATCAAACATGGGCACTCACCTTTGAGATAACTAAAACACTGAATTCGTGAGAAGTAAAAGGGGAAGCAGGTAGGTTAAATTTTTTGATTTACAGTGGGGTTTCCATCATGACTCATTGGATTTTTCCGTTCCTAAGGGAAACAAATTTAAAATGGGGCTATTCACCAATTTGGATTCCGGACTGGTCACTCCACTGTTCAACAAGGTCTTCATGTTGTTTATCATATATCCTCTGCCCTTGAAAACAAACAGTATAGCACTGGTGCATTTCTGGACGTAGCGCAAGCTTTCGACCGGGTGTGGCACCAGGGCTTGCTCTTCAAGCTCAAGACGCACTTACCCCAATCCCTTTACCTAGTCCTACGATCCTATCTCTCAAATCGCTCCTTTCGAGTCCGCTGTGGCTCAGAGTTCTCCAACTGCTATCCTATCGATGCCGGTGTGCCACAAGGTACTGTCCTAGGTCCTCTCCTCTATAATCTCTTCACTGCTGATATACCAACCAATCCTAATACCTTTTTAGCCACATTTGCAGATGATACTGCGATCCTATCATCCCATCCAGATCCTAAACTTGCTTCCCTCAACTTCCAAACACATCTTCTACAGATTGAAGCTTGTTGCAACAAGTGGAGAATAAAAGTTTATGAAGCCAAATGCAATCATATAACTTTTACCCTTCGCCGCAAATCCTGTCCGCCCATCCACTTCAATAATATTCCTATACCTATATCCGACACAGTACGTTACCTTGGCTTTCATCTTGACAAAAGACTGACTTGGAACCCTCACACTAGACTAGAAAGACAAGAACTAAACAGGAGATTCAGCCAACTTTACAGACTACTAGGCAGGAATTCTCATCTCTCAGTTGATAAGAAACTCCTCATATATAAAACAATATTAAAACCTATTTGGACCTACGGACTTGAACTCTGGGGAACAGCAAGACAATCCAATATTAAACGTATTCAATCCTTCCAATCCAAAGTCCTCCGAACAATTGTCAATGCACCTTATTATGTTACCAATAAAACCCTACATAATGACCTAAAAATACCTTTTGTCCTTGATCTCATTCCTTCAATTCTCGAAATTTCATCAAAATCTATCCAATAATCCTAATCCTCTGGCTCAATCCCTATCCAGTCATAACCATCCTTATAACCCTCCAAGAAGGTTAAAACGGCAATGGCCCCGAGACCTTTTGTAATGTATAAAGTTACGTCGGAGTCCTGGTAATGACCAGCTTTCTCCGCTCAAGTCCTGAGTATGTGTGGCCATAGCGCTCCCACTCAGCCTCCACTGGATATTACCAGTGATGCAGCTGGAGAGCAGCGCTGGGATATCTAAGCGTCTGGCCTTGACTCCCAATAAGTGGGCGAATAGGCTCGATTTGGGGTTCCCCAGGCTGAGTGTATTTGTATTGTATATAAAGTATGAATGTAAAATAATTTTTGTATTCTAATTTTAATTTAATTTTGTTTTATTCTTGATCCTTGTAAATAATTATTAGTTTTATTTTTATGAAGATCATTTCTTTTATTTTTTATTATTATTACTTGAGTGCGAGTGTGTGTGTGAGTGCATTTGTATATATGGTATGAATGAATACATGTATCTCTGTACCTATTGCCCTTTACTGAGGCAGATTGTACATTTATACCAATATATATTAAAAAAAAAAAAAAAATGGGGCTATTGGAAATGTTTATCTGATCATTTAAACAAAAATCTGGATCGGTTTTAAACGATTTTATTATTTCTAGTGATTCAAAAGTATTTAATTTTAGGCTATTTTCTACTTGAAGTAATATTTTTATATTATTTTTAATAAAGACTCGGGTGTAAAAATATTACATCAAGTAGAAAATAGCCTAAAATTAAATCCTTTTGAATCACTAGAAATAATAAAATCGTTTAAACCCGATCCAGATTTTTGTTTAAATGATCAGATAAACATTACCAATAGCCCCATTTTAAATTTGTTTCTCATAGGAACGGAAAAATCCAATGAGTCATGAGGGAAACCCCATTGTAAATCAAAAATTTAACCTACCTGCTCCTCCTTTTACTTCTCACGAATTCAGTGTTTCAGTTACCTCGAAGGTGAGTGTCCATGTTTGATTTATTGTCTTACTTTTTTAAAAACTTTAGTATAGGTATATAATCTATGTAACATAGTGCTGATGTGCTAAAACATTTTTGTATGTTTTAGAACTGAAGATGAATGTTTAGCATTCGAAACTAGTTTTCTAATAAAATAATCTCAATAGAAGTGGCAATTAATTCATCAATCCTAAATGTATTGATCCTTCTATACCATCATGCGTACTTCAAGTAATCATTAATTATTAATCGAATAAAGTTATTAATTTAAGTAATTTGATCCTTTTCATTATAAAATGTGAATGGTGAATAGCAGTAGATTATTCTGTAGTTTAATAGCAGTAATTATCCATGATATTTTGTTTTTCCCAGTCAGGGGAAATACGAAATGTATCGGTTTATGTATTTATTATCTTTTTTTGCTTCAGCACCCTCTTACTCATCTCGTGGGTTCTCACTGTGCTTCCATTAACTCAATAACCAGTGAAGCAACGAGAGAGAAGCACTGCGATCTCCAGGAATTGTAAGGTGATAATAATAATATATACTCCCAGCTTTAGAAGCACCTAATTAAAAAAAAAAATAATAAAATAAAAAATTTATTATAACCTCAGGTGATCTGGTTAATCTAAATCACCAGGTTTTCCTTTCAACTTGGTGGAAAATCAATCAATTGATCACAGTGATATTGTTTTTCTCAGTCAGTCAGTGATATATTTTTTTTTTCATCTTTTTCGCTTCACTGATTTAAAAAGTGCTACCCTTATAAGGAAAAGAGCCTTAAGAAAGACCATCGAAACGGTGACTCTTATTTCAGCAAGACGAGCTCATAACAAGCGGAGCCGTTATCTATACTAAGATCGCTACCTGACCTACCAGATCTTACCATCTCCTCCCGGTCTTCCACAGCTAAGCCGCTGGAGATTACGCCCCTGTTAGCCGGAGAGTTGCTAGCCAATTAAATGTTCGGAATATGTCAATTAAGACTCTTCCCTACTAAATCTCCCAATCCAAACTAATATCCCCTATCAGCTACCGTCCTCAGGGGTAATAGCCTCGTTTGGTGGTCGTTTTCTTTATGTTATCTCCCTGTTGTCGTTATGGGCGGCCGGGGGATAAAGAGAGTTGAAAACTTTATAGCAAAGCTACATGGAGGCGTTCTTTTTATTAAAATTAGCCTCGAATTTTTTTTTTTTTTTTTTTTTTTGTTTTGTTTTCTAAGGCTAGTTTCAGACGTTAAACATACATCATTTGTTCTAAGAACATACAAAACATCAGCACTTTACTTCAAAGATTATATACAATAGTATAGAATAGGAAATAAACTTTATTCTGGGACTATGTCCCCTAAGAATAAAGTTTATAATTCTATTAAGATTAATAATACAAAGTACAAAAATAAATATAATGAGTTTGGTTATCAAACGATAAAATAAAGTAAATTACTAACCTGTTTAAATATTTACAAGTTTACAAATAAAGAACAGATATAAAAAAGTATGTACATCTACTGCATTCAATAATAGAATGAATACTTTTTTGAATGAAGTTTTGCTAATTTGTGCCATTCTGCAGAGAAAGAAGATATTGAATGTAGGAGGGATTTAAATGTGGACAGGGGTGGAGCATAACTGATGTTGTTGTATATTTAATTCCATCAGCAAAATGAGCGGGAAACAAAGGAATTGTCAAACGATGCACTCTTGTGGGAAGAATTATTATATATGAGAAAGATTGTGTATGTATTTAATTTTAAAAATGTAAGATAACTCAGACAGGCAAAGTGTAACCAGACGTTACACTATACTTATTATTGGGTTGTTTCACATGAAATGTCCGATTTTATAATATTTGAAATACATAGAGGATTTTGCGAGTCTCTGTTGTTTACTTCCAAAGTTCAAATATCATAATCAAGCAGTTACTAATCCTCTACTTTTCTTTTATAAACATTAGCTTCCCAATCAATTACACACTGTTTAGTATACCTTCAAATATGAACATGGAAACACGCGATTTTCGTGTGATATTTTTTTATGAGTTTAAACTAGGTCGTTGGGCAGCTGGATTGCTTATGACAATCAGCGTCGTTCAGGGCAGTGGTTAGACATCGACGAAAGCCCAGGACAAATGCTAAAACCAAATTTGCACCCGAAAAAATTTATGGTTACAGTATGGTGGTCCATGGCTGGAATCATACATTATTCCTTTTTGCCTAGAGGTGAGACCATTACCTCTACAACCTACTGCAATGAAATTGGCCAAATGCACGAAAAATTATTGAAAAAACAACCTGGATTGGTAAATCGGGAGGGCCCTATACTCCTACACGACAACGCTAGACCCCACGTTTCAAAACTTACCATGCATAAATTGAAAGAGGTGGGGTACGAAGTTCTTCCGCACCCACCATATTCTCCCGACTTGTCTCCAACAGATTATCACCTTTTCAGGAATTTAGACAACTTCTGCAGAGGAAAAATTTTTGCAAATGATGCTGAAATCAAAAGTGCGTTTTCAGATTTTGTTTCACTTCAAAGCTCAGAGTTTTTCAAATCCGGGATAAAAAAGTTGTTGTCACGTTGGGAAAAAATGTGTGGAAAAAGAAGGTAAATACTTCGAATAAAATTATATTGTTTTCATATTGTATTTTTACTAAAATCCCTTTACCTTGAAAACGGACATTTCATGTGAAACAACCCAATAGTTTGGTAGATGGGTAGTCCTATAGGTTTTCCCCATGACTAGTTTGTTTTTCTGTTCCTATTTCAAATTAATTAAAAATGGGAATATTGGAAATATTTATCTGGTCAATTAAATAAAAATAATAAAACTGTATAAAATTGGCATGTCAGACCATGAGGGAGTTCAGTACCCATCGGTACCTACTGTAGTATTGCATTTGTTTGGATTTATCTTAGGAGAATCTCATGTCCTCAGCCTTCAAGAATGGTGTCGAAATTGGAGAATTAAAATAAATTCAAGCAAATCCCTTTAAATAACCTTTACCCTTCGTCGTAAACCTACGACTTCTTGTCCTACAGCATCCTTTAATAATATCCCACTGATCCCTGTCTTGGATTCCACTTGGCCAAACGTTTGACTTGGAATCAAAATACAAGAATAAAACGACAGGAAACTGCTCGTCGTATTCGACTACTTCAACATTTACTGGATAGACGTTCAAACCTTCCGCTTTACTACAAAAGACTCATTTACATGACTGTAATAAAACCTATTTGGGCGTACGGAGTTGAGCTTTGGGGCTCAACTAAACCTTCCAATTCTTCCTCTATCCTTACAATCCAAAATCCTTCGAAAAATCCTTAATGCACCTTACATTGTTACAAATAAACTTATCCATAACGATCCAAATGTCCCATATGTTGCCGATTTAGCTCAAATCAGATACCTATCCTTTCATAGTAAACTCCATAACCACACAAATCCACTAGTCCTTCAACTTGCTTCCCATTCTTTTCCCGATAACCCTCTGAGGCGTCTGAAAAGAAGAAGGTCTCTAGTGTATTTTTTTTTTTTTTAGAGGGCTACTGATGAGTAGTTCTTTTCAAGTTTAGCATGTTATTTTAATCATAATCAACTCATTTACTAGATGTATATATTTTGTACAGTTGTAAATTTCAATAAATGGATATAAAAAATTCAAAAAATCTTAGGAGATCTCTTAACCAGCTCCTCTTCAGCCTTCTGTGGGTTGACTCAGGCATATCCAAAGTCTTTGATAATGAATTATTTTGCTGCAGTGTTCTTAAAGTTTGTCAAAAAATCATTTGTATGAAGTGAGAATATGGTCCTGAACAGTGGGTACGTTCAAGCCTGTATGCAATGTTCTGTTACTAACGTACTAGGGTGAGCGTGTTATGAATCATAAAACCGTAGACTGAAAATTTTGTAATTTTTGAATGTGTCTTTTTTTCTGTCCTGAAAAGCTGTGATGCGTAGATCCATAAGGAATTTCAGTAAGTATAAGTTTTTAATCGTTGTCTGATATTTAGAGTCGATTATTTGTGAATTATAGAGTATAGTAGTCTTAGGCAGAGGCTTTCCATTTTCACGTGAGGTCCAAATTCCATCCTTCTAGCAAAATAAATTTCTGAGTATTGAACTTTTTTTGTTTGTTGGTTCATTTAAAATAATAATACTAGTTTCGAATGTTTAGCATTTATCAGCAGTGCTATAATTGCATACAATAAGATATATCAGTATCAGTATCAGGGTCAATTATACATACTTGGAAACTTTTAATATAGATCATTTATTGAAATGTCACTAATGGGTAGTTAGTTTAAAATTAATTGACATCCTATTGCTATATCTTTCCACAAATTTACTGAAAGTATATTTATCGTAACTCTTAAGTCCATATTTCACATGTTTGTGAAAATACCCATCCTCAGCTAAGAACCTAATTTACTGCATATCTATTGTCAATTCATTCATATTACAATCCATTCTTCTTTATTTTTTTATCTCTTTAATATGGAAAATGTTTTACCGTTATTCTAGTCGGTCAAAAGCGATACGGTTTCTGGGAATGCGGGGGCGTTATCTATAGTTTGATATTAGGAGAGTAGAAGCAGTTAAGAGCACAACTCTTCTAATACAAAATACGATTTAATACTCGTAACTATGACTAAAAGGCAGGTTCTAATGAGTGAGCTGCTTTTGACTATGTTTTTCCTAATACGAAATAAAAAAGATTTACCAGAATTTGACCGATCTTGCTCGATCCCACTCGGTTGTTCAAAATTATGGTTTGTATAAAAAAAATACAGAGGAGTTGAGAACCTCAATTTTTTTTAAGTCGGATTAAAACGTGACGAAATCCATCTTGCCAAATATTTAATGAAAAATATTTTTTTTATATAACATTTGTCGCTACGATCTACCATTTAGGAGCTATATTGCTTTGAATCAACCCCTAAAACATGTCCCATGAGCTGAATGGCTCAAGGGGGTCAGTTTTTATTTATTTATTTATTTTAAAAAAAGACCTACTAACCCACTATAAAAATCATCGTCTGAATATTTGTTGACGTGAAACAAACAATTTTATATATATATATTACATACGACTGCTAGACTAAGTATACACAAGCAGATCAATGTATACTGGTTAGGAAGGATATTGAAGTACTGACACCCAACTAGCTGTCAGTAAAGAGATATATATATGTGCATCGACCCTCCACACAGTGACTAGCGGACTGTTCGCTGCCTCCTCAGGCTTCCAGTCACGTAGCTCCATCGGATTAGCAATTCCTAGCCGCCACAGATTGCTCAAAGGCCAACTAATGGCGGTACAGATTTAGCTCAACCCTAACAGAATATTGTATATTTATAGTCTAACCTCTAGTAATTTTAAAGAACATCTTTACTTACAGCTAGGGATTGGTATTGATCCTCGATATATCAGCAATATCGATATTTTTCAATTATAGTCCAATATTTTTATATTTTTCTTCCAAATATTTGTCGATACATACATTACGATGTACTGCGTTTTCTATCTTATAAAAATACAACATACAACAAACAAACTAAAAAAAGCTCAATTTCTTTCGGGCCATGAAAAACCTCAGATTGTGGATATGTTTATCTATGATTTACTACTTTAATATATACTCAAACTCAAAATCACAAAAAAAAAAAAAAAAAAAAAAAAAAAAACAGGCCAAAATACCGGTTATTTTTGGTTTTTACCTATAACGATGCAGTGAAATGAAAAAAATACTCCGAAATCGGAACATTTACCGCGAAGATATAGTCTTGGGACTGTAATACAGTCCGTAACCGTCCTGTCAGTAATATAGACTAATTTTTCTCTTAATAATCTTTTTTTTTCTCCCGTTTATGACAACTAAGAAACAAGTCGAATAATATTATTTGAAAAATCGTAAACCTGCCTTATTTTCCGAACTTATATCCTTATAGCCTTATACAGTATACTATACTATACTGCCTTATACAGTATACTATACTATACTGCCTTATATATTCTAACATATTAGAATGAAATATAGTAACAATTAAATATTAACAATTATTTTCGTGAAGTTTTCTAAAATATCAAATCACCATAGTCAATTTGAAGTAATTATGTTAGTGATTGAAAAAATGTTTTTGGCCGAGAAAGTGACAATAGCTGTTTAAACTGGGACAATAGCGGCGTGTGGTCCAACATTGTCATTCTAACGAACACTATGACTAAATTACAGTCTTTTGTGCATATTTTGAACGGAATTCACAAAATATACAAAAGTTTTTTTCATTTTATTTGAATTTCAATAGTTTAAAAACATAGCGTATGATTAAAGTTACCAATGAGAATAAAGGTAAACCAATTATTCGGAAGATTTCCTTGAAAACTTAATTTTCGATAAAAAATAGTCTATTTTTCACGCTTCGTGAATAAACTAACAAATAAAACTTTACTGTAAGTACATAAATAAATACAACAAACATGTAAACGAAACATTTTGTTGTAATATAACATATTACATATTATGTAAAATATGAAAATTGAATGGATACAAACAGCGTTATTATTATTTTAATGAATTATTCACTTGTTTTTTTTAGTTGGATATGTCTTATCTTATCTTATCTATAGGTTTTTGTTTGTAACAAAATGTTTTCATCCTCAAAATGTAATATTTTGAAACGCTCTAGCTCTGTTAGTCTTGCTCGGATAGAACCTCTGACAACCGTTTCCTTATCAGAAATTTAAAGAAAAAATATTTTTGTTATATAACATTGCCTACTGTTTAGGCACTGTATTGGCAATGTAAAGTCTTGCCAATATTTTTTAAGTGTTAAGGCACAAGACTAAAGCGACAAAAACTGCTCGTCGTTACAGACTACTTCAACATTTACTAAACAAACGATCAAAGCTCCCTATGTCAAAGCTCCCTATATTTATAACCTATGTTAGAGCATTTTCGACTCAATTAAATAATTAAAAATTACTTTTTATTCTGAATTAGATCACCAGTGGTTGTTCTTCAGGTGTTGTTGCTTTGTTAGTTGTTCTTGAAATAATTACAACTAAATAACTTATTTGATCCTAATAACAATTTATATCTAAAGTACCTTCCAAGTTATCGATCGATGCAAACGATGTTTAGGTGAGTGTCGAATTATCGTGTAATAATTGTGGTGTTTTACGACAATTTTGTAGTCTTCACGACCAAGCATTACTGTTACAAGCCAATCAGATTCTTGGATTGAATGAGAATATAGTCGACCGTAAATTTTATTTCTAATAACGGATACAGTGAAATCACAATCGGCAACATTTAAAGAAAAATACAAATTCCCCCCCCAAAAAAAAAAATAATATATAACTAACATCCCCAGAGGACAAAAGTTCATTACAAACAACTTATTTACATGACTGTGATTAGACCTATTTGGACGTACGGAGTTGATTTTTGGGGCTCTACTAAACCATCCAATTCATTTCGAATTCAATCCTTGGGCCCAATTCACACAGAACGGACGTGGCGCGGACTTTTGTCTCTTCGGACATAAAACCAACATTAATGAAATTTGATATTGAAGTTACATACATATATAACAACAATTTAATAGGGGTGAAACATCACTGATTTTATTTTCTATTTTTTTTTCTGGGGGTGTGGGCGAATCGGACATAAAAACAACTTTGATAAAATTTGATATTGGAGTTACATACATAAACACCAACAATTTAATAGGGATGAAACATTACCAATTTAATTTTTTTTGGGGGGGGTGGCGGGTTTTTTGGGAAAATCTGTTCAGTTTTTTTATGTCCGATTCACCCCCCCCCCCCAAAAAAAAAAAAACTATATCAGTGATGTTTCACCCCTATTAAATTGTTGGTATATATGTATGTAACTCCAATATCAAATTTAATTAATGTTGTTTTTATGTCCGATTCACCCCTTACCCAAAAAAAAAAAAGAAGAAATCTAAAAGCCTAAAAAGAAAAAAAAAAACTCGTGGCGAGGAACTGGCGTGCCCCTTCTTGTACGCCACAAGAGACGGCAAAGAGACGTGGCGAGGGCGCGGACTTTTGTTTCTTCCGCGTCTCTCCTACTAAACAAACGTTCCAATTCACACAGAAGTGACGTGTTTTAACTTTTAACTTGTTTTCCATTCTATTCTACAGCCTTCCGAGCCGTCTGAAAAAAAGACGGACTTGTGTTGAAGTGCTTTCAATGGGTAGTTTCCTCACAAACAATTGACATGGTATTATGAACGTTATAATCATTACATTTTTTTTTTTTTTTTTTTTTTTTTTTTTTTTTTTTTTTTTTTTTTTTTTTTTTTTTTTTTTTTTTTTTTATTATATACAGTCGTAAAATTCAGTTAATACCTAGATAAATAAAATAAAATTTCAAAGATTTTTTTAAAGCCACGTATCATCATTGATATGTTCATCATGTACGAGAAAGTAACTTTCAAAACGTGATTTGTCACAGTAATCCCACTTTTCAGCAATAACAAAAAAAATTATATTATGAGATGTAATTACCCTCCAGAAACAAAAAATTCCTCATTAAACTTATAGCATCTTAAAAAACACATTAAAACAAGGGTCGGAAATATTCTTTACTCCTAAAATGAGCATTTTTAATTTTAAATGTGGACAAAACACGTTTCGAAGGAACACAGTGGACAAAACACGGTTTGATGAAATAACAAACGGACAAAACACTGTTTGAAGTGGCTATGTTTTATTTTACAGAAGTCACTGTTTGCTCAAAAGTACACAAAATAAAAATTATAATTACATAATAGATGATGTATGTTAATGACACTCATGATTTTCGGGGAATATTTTCATTTTCTAAACACAGTTTCAGTTTCATCCTCTTCCACAACATTTTCAACACTTGGAGAGTCAAAAACGTACAACCTTTTACCAGTTTAAGCGATTATTTTCAATGTTATCATTATTGTCAATAATGCAACGTTCCCATTGGCACGTTTGTCCCATAAGTGGACAAAACTTTTTTGCTTAAAATCCTAATTTTGTTTACTAATTTTGGATGGGACAAAGCTTGTTTTGATGGCTAATACTCATCAAATATTTTAGGGTTCTGTAAAACAAATCTAGTGATACCAAAAACTCAAAAAAACATTTCTTGTGACAATACACGTTTTGAAAGTTACCTCCTCATACAATACCCTTGAATCTTGTTTCAGCTCAACGAAGTGTAAATAAATTTATAACCTATGTTAGAGCATTTTCGACTCAATTAAATAATTAAAAATTACTTTTTATTCTGAATTAGATCACCAGTGGTTGTTCTTCAGGTGTTGTTGCTTTGTTAGTTGTTCTTGAAATAATTACAACTAAATAACTTATTTGATCCTAATAACAATTTATATCTAAAGTACCTTCCAAGTTATCGATCGATGCAAACGATGTTTAGGTGAGGGTCGAATTATCGTGTAATAATTGTGGTGTTTTACGACAATTTTGTAGTCTTCACGACCAAGCATTACTGTTACAAGCCAATCAGATTCTTGGATTGAATGAGAATATAGTCGACCGTAAATTTGATTTCTAATAACGGATACAGTGAAATCACAATCGGCAACATTTAAAGAAAAATACAAATCCCCCCCCCCCCAAAAAAAAAAAAATATAATATATAACTAACATCCCCAGAGGACAAAAGTAGCTCGAAAATATATATTTTGATCCCATATTACGGCCCAATATCCACAAAAGTTTGAAAAGAATTAAGAAAAATAGGGTGATATATTGCATCTAAAATAGATAAACCATTGTCATATTTTCTCTGTTCACCTAAAGACGAAATAGACCCATTTTAAATTTTTTTCAAACAAAAAAGAAGAAATAAATGAATAAGAAGAGCAGAACAGAATAGAACTATACCATATATAAATAATATTAACTAAACAAATATAAGGTAAAATATAAAATAAAAAAATTATAATGATAAAAACATAGTTGACTGTTAAGATCAATGAAGAAGAAGATAATCAGGGATGCAGTCTGATGTTGCATAAGTGATCGTCCGTCTCCTCTCCAGTGTGGTTCTGTGGCCCTGGAGAAGACCTATAAGATGGGTCGAAACGTTGGCACGTATTAAAGTATTTTACTTGAAAGTGGTGTTTCTCTTTGACTTCATCCCTGATTATCTTCTTCACCGAAAAATAAATAATAATAATTGTAAAAATAAAATGAAATAACAGCAATATACACACATCTTAGGAATCCCACGATGAATCCAAACTCCACTTGTGGGTAAAACACCCACGCCAGTCTGAGCATGTCATATTTGTCATATTTTGCCAAAATGTTTCACGGCAGTTAATATAAATTCCATATATATGATCTAGTAGCAAATTTAATCAGATTTGGGATGAATAAATGAAATTTTGGATCGGACAAACAGTGTCGGAGTTACAGCGAAAAATGTGCCAAAAAAACGTGGATTTCATAAAAGTACGGGATGTTTAGCGTTCTGGCATGTATTTTTCAAGAGACCTGATCAAAACACCATGTACATAGTCTAATAGTGAATTTGACCAGCTTTTAGATTAAAAAAAGAAATTTTGATTCGGACGAATAGTTTTGGAGTTATAGTGAAAATAGTGTAAAAAATCTTGGATTTTACAACAGTACGGTTTTTTTTAGTGTTCTTTTAAGGAAAATTATTAAAACTTCATATTTAATAGTCAAATAGTAAATTTAATCAGATTTAAAATGAAAAAAAGTAATTTAGAATCGGACAAATATTTTCGGAGTTATAGACAAAAAAGTACGACAAACATTTTTTCGCAGAAAACTGAGACTGACCGCCAATTGGCCAATTACTACCCTTTTTCCTAAGACCATATCTTCGCGGTAAATGGTCCGATTTTGGAGTAGGTTATTTCATTTCGTTAGTAATAATTCCAGCTACATTTAATATCTACAGGCTTTCTTCGAAAAATGCTTTCATTTCGTGTAATAGGTAAATAACCGAACATGACCGGTATTTTGTGCGTTTCTTTCCATTTTGGCTTTGAAGCCGACGGCTGCCGTGGAAGCAAACTTCAGATTCGGATTCAGCACCCCAAAAAAACATAAACATCCGTTGAGAATAAAAGTTCGGCAGTTTTCTTCGGCAAACCATTATTATACTGGACTAATAGTAATACAGAATGGTCTTGTGAAATTTATTTTTTTTTAAAATAATTTTTAAACCTAAGTATAAATCAAGAATCAAGATTAATTTCCTGGTATCGGAACCTGGAATCGAAAATTTTTAGTATCGACACCTCAATAGTTTTGATTGTATTGAAAAATATTCAACACTACTAAAAGTCATTTATTAACTAAAATCCAGTCGCTTCGTTTAGAAATTCCAATTAAATTATTCGACTAAACTTTTATTTTTCTAAGCTCGAAGCTGGCCTATAACGAGGCACGTTTAGACCCCAATTATTAAAACAATCAATTCATCAAACTCTTTATTTGGTGTGAACGCTGAGGATTTGTGGACCGCTTAAGGCCGACCGAGAAATTCTTCGGATGGTCCGGACACTCGCGGTTGAAATATATTAGACCAAATAACTAATAGTAGCACCGAAATTCTTCCGACACTTCCAGGATTCTTTCCCCCTCCCCTGGGACTGGAACTGGACTCCAGGAGCAATCCGAGGAGTATGCGGATCCTTTCCTTCCTCCAAGGATACGGATTCCTTCAGCTTGTGTTTGATAGAAATATATATTCTTTTATTTATATATTTTTATTTTTTTTTAAATTCTCGATACCAGTACTAATACTAAAAAGTCGTTTCTCGATTCTTGGTACCTATATCTTAGTTTAAAAACAAATTTTCTATTTGAGAAAATAATCCAAAAATAACCTAAAAAAAACAAAACAAAAATTAACAAATCGATTAAAAATGCAATTATAATTCAAGAAATAAATTAGTAAACCGCCATTAGTATTGATTATTCATAACATTTAATATATGTTATTAATTATATTCAGGTAATGTTCAATAATCTAATTCAATTCACAAATTCTTCTTTACGAAAACAAACATTCCAAGGTTGAAAATGTTATTAAACTCTTTCACTAAACATTACAGATGCACTGGATTTATTTTAATTGAGTAAAAAGGTTCGAAAATTAGTATTTTCACGTATTAGTAGTACGGAAAGTATTCTTTATTCTTGGACATATCGTCCCTTAAGAACAAAAAAAATGTATAATATAATGGTATAATTGTCTGAGTGGCATTATTTCCATGATTTGAGATTGTAATTTGTTTTTCATTTTTTAAAAGGCTCAACTCCCCAATGAAACAATTGATTGTAATTATTTTTCTTCTTTTTACCAATAACAAATATATATCTTGAACAAATTATGTTAAGCTAGCAGTTGATTGGAATTTGTTTTTCATTCTCTTCAAAAGAGGCTTGGTCATTTGAAGGAGAATTAGTGTGTAATAATAACATAATTAGATATCACAAAACTAATGTCAACCTTAGCGGTATCGATCGGTTCATTGGAATCGATAACGATTCTTTTTTTAAGTATCGATGGAACCGAGAATCGACTTTTAGAAACGACACCTCCTAAACTTTTATAGAGTTTTAATACACTGACATGCAAAAATCTACACCCAATTATTATATGCAATAAATGTTGTTTCCAAGAATGGCGGTATAGAAGGATCAATACAAGTGAGGAGGTAACTTTCAAAACGTGTTTTGCCACAGTAATCCCACTTTTCAGCAAAAGCAAAAAACGAATATTATGAGATGTAATTACCCTTCAGAAACAAAAAATTCCTAGTTAAACTTATATCATCTAAAAAAATCACATTTCAACAGGGTCGGAAATATTCTTTACTCCTAAAATTAGCATTTTTATTTTTAAATATGGACAAAACACGTTTTGAAGGAACACAGTGTACAAAACACTGTTTGATGAAATAACTAAGGGACAAAACACTGTTTGAAGTGGCTATGTTTTATTTTACAGAAGTCGCTGTTTGCTCAAAAGTAAACAAAATAAAAATTATATTTACATAATATATGATGTATGTTAATGACACTCATAATTTTCGGGGAATATTTTCATTTTCTTAACAGTCTCTAGTTTTTAAATATGCAGTTCACATCTTTCATTTTCAAAACAGTCACAAGTTTCATCCTCTTCCACAACATTTTTAACACTGGGAGAGTCAAAAAGTACAACCTTGTAGAAGGTACTAAAAACATGCTATGGACAAAACATTCTTTGCTTAAAACCTTGATTTTGTTTACTAATTTAGGATGGGACAAAGCTTGTTTTGATGGCTAATACTTATCACATATTGTAGGGTTCTAAAAAACAAATCAAGTGATACTAAAAACTCAAAAAACATTTTTTGTTACAAAACACGTTTTGAAAGTAACCTCCTCATACAATACCCTTGAATCTTGTTTCAGCTCAACGAAGTGTAAATAAATTTATAACCTATGTTAGAGCATTAGGATTGATATTTTAATTGCCACTTCTATTAGAAATATAGTTTCGAATGCTAAAAATTCATCAGACTTCCTCAGAACTGATGATAAATGTTGAACATTCTGAACTGGTCTTCAAGTAAAATAATCCCAATAGAAGTGGCAATTAATTTAATTTGTATTGATCCTTCTATACCGTCATGCGTATCTCAAGTGATGAATGTTTAACATCAAAAATAACTCTTCGAAAAAAAAAATCCAATAGAATTGGCGAATAATTTATCAATCCAATTAAAAATATACATTAAATAAAATACTGCAGTAATAAACAAAAAAATAAAAACAAAATTATTAATCCAAGTTATAATTAAGATCATTTAGCTGTTTAAGCAGTCTCTTGTATTTTGTTTTTTATTTCTTCATATACAACCTACTGTTTGTTTCTCTCATCTTTTTATTTTATTTTTTTCGTACAATATTCCGCTGATAGAACTATAATAGTAGAAAATAGATTTCTCAGGATGTAATTTACAATAAATTCTAATTCATAACTATGGCCATTTTGCTGTTCGTGTACTGGATGGCGCAATGCCGAAACGATTTGTCGTCCTTGATGTCATAACAGACAGAAACGGAAACATTTCAGTTTGTAAATACAAGGTAATTGCCAGGTAATGACACAGAGCTGGCGAAATGTCCAGGTTAGTCTTGTCCCAAATGGCTGTATTTTCTGATACATGTCATTTCCAAACTTGTTCAGGGGAGTATGAGATGTTTTTATCAACTTGGGAGAATTTATATAGGAAGAATTTAGGAACGTTTTAATAAGATAGAAAGCCACTGGACTTTACTGCCCTGCTGAGATATAACGCCGTATCGACCAAGATGGTCAAAATTGAGAATCCAATACATCATGAAATTGATTTAAAATATTTTAATCGCAAATAACCTTTTTAGTTTGGCCTAAGATTCATAAAAACATACAGCAATTTTAAAGTTTCCCAGTCATAATTTTCAGATATAATACTTTTTTTTATTAATATCAATTTATTGAAATTTACAATTATCAATTATATACATTAAGTAAATGAGCTGATAACGATTACAATGTCAAAGCTTGAAAAGAACTACTTATCAGTAGTACTTTAATAAACACTCAGACGCATCGGAGGATTATCGGGAATGGAGTGGGAAGCAAGTTGAGAAACTAATGGATTTGAGTGGTTATGGAGCTTACGATGAAAGGATATGTATCTGGTTAGTAAATGTTGAAGTAGTCGGTTTGGGCTAACTCAGCAATATATGGAACAATAAGGTCTTTATGGATAAGTTTATTGGTGACAAAGTAAGGAGCATTGAGGATTTTTCGAAGGATTTTGGATTGTAAGGATTGGATACGGGATAGATTGGATGGTTTAGTAGAGCCCTAAAGCTCAACTCTAATTACAGTCATGAGATATAATACTAAACTTAAAAAGCCGTAGGTGAGTCTTTTTAATGAAAGGCTAAATTTTATATGTTTTTCATTGGAAAACTAATATGTTAACCTTAAAAAGTAAAAAAAAAAATCGATTCTTCTTTATAAGAATTAACAAAAATCGTAAAAAATAACAGAACTTTGAGGCCATTTTTTTCTTTACGACAATTTTCATTGCTCAAAAAATCAAGCTCTTAGTGTCTTCAGATATTTTTTTATAATCTATTTTTCAGTCTAGAAGGTCACTAATTGATTGTAACTGCGAAATGTTTGATGAATAATTTTTTTTATTTTTTGTTTGTTTATTTCGTTTAACGTCACTTTATGCTGCTATGGCTAATCGGACGATGCTACGGTGGGAGTCCTAAATTTTGCCTATCCAGGTATAATTAGGATAGGGATCTTTAACGAGTACCTGACATCGCACAGGCTCGGGACCCCCATTTTACGTACCCCTTCCAAAGGACGGCATAGCTAAGGATTTTTTACTCCCTTTAAAAAATCCTGAGGTCATCTGCCGGGCTGCGAACCCGTGATCTTGGGTTTAGTAGGTTGCTATGCTAACCACTACACCACAGGTGACCCCATTTTTTTTTTATTTTTAATTGACTTTTCACAAAAAATAACTCAAATTGGTTTATGCATGTCTTAAAATATATACGTTTTGATGATATTAGGTGTTTTAGATGGCTAAAAAAAAATATGCAAATGCATATGTTTCACGGCTCCAGTAATATCCTTCTAGTTACTAGACAATTGTAATTTTATTGTTTTATACAGAAAAAAATTCGACATACATTAAATTTAATTATACATTTTAGTTAGCATCTTTATTAACCACAATCCAATTATAATTGTATGCTTCATTAATATAAAACTATCAATGCAGTACTTGTAATATTATAATAGACATGTTATAAGATGGTGGCCCTGAAGATGAGAAATATTGTACTACCGAATCATAGAATAGAATAAAATATTTATTCTGGGACAACGTCTCTTATAATTAACATATACTTAACAGGAAACAAACCATATCTGGCCTAGAGATTTTAAATAAAATAATAAAATAAGCTAATATAAAGTAAATACATGTTTATAATAAAATAACATAAAGAAAAAAAAAATCTACATACACTAGTATCCCCCGTCGCAGCTTCGTCCGCCCTCATAAGTAAATAACGTAGATAATTTTAATTGAAGTTTAATTAGTTTATTGGTAATAATCTTGTATTGAAGTATACAATTAATAATAATATTTTGTAATTAATTACAATTAACATTATTAATAATAATAAATTTTTATTACTGTCAAATCTTCCTAAAACTATGAAAATGGTCTAGTTAAAATTTGGTACAGATGGGTTCAGTAATTTTACTGCTCTATCGCGAAATTGTGCTAACATCATATCAAATCATATCAAACCATATCAAAAAATGAAAAAATAAACTTTATTCTGGGACTTACTGTCCCATAAGAATAAAAATAATGCACAGTTAAAAATACAATTGTCTGGCCTATTATTTACAAATTAGATGCTTCAGTAATTACATCATACATTTTGTTTACAGGAAAAAAAAATTAAATTAAATTTAAAAAAATAAAAATAAATAAATATATGAAATAATAATTATAACATAAAATACAATCGTATATATATGAACATATAAAAAAAAAAAAAAGAGAAAAAAAAAAGTAATTCTAAGTATTCATTTGATTATTGACATATTTGCGGAAGATCGATTGTCTAAAAGGTACAAAAATAAATTATTTCTTAAGGAAGTTAGGCGTTCAAAGCTCCCAATTAATTACAAAAGACTCATTTACTTGACTGTGATTAGACCTATTTGGACGTACGGAGTTGAGCCTTGGGGCTCTACTAAACCATCTAATTCTTCCCATATCCAATCCTTACAATCCAAAATCCTTCGAAAAATCCACAATGCTCCTTACTTTGTCACCAATAAACTTATCCATAAAGATCTTAATGTTCCATATGTTGCTGATTTAGCCCAAACCAGATACCAATCCTTTCATAGTAAGCTCCATAACCACTCAAATCCCCTAGTTTCTCAACTTGCTTCCCACTCATTCCCGATAATCCTCCGAGGCGTCTGAAAAGAAGATGGCCCAGAGATCTTCTTGTGTAGATTTTTTTATTTTTTACTGACGTGCTACTGATGAGTTGTTCTTCTCAAGTTTAGGCATGTTATTGTAAACTTTTTTTTTAACACATTTACATGATTTATACTTGTACAGTTGTAAATTTCAATAAATCGATTAAAAAAAAAAAAAAAAAAAAAAAAGGAAGTTAGGGAAGCTGCTTTACGAATAGAAGTGGGTAGGGAATTCCAGAAGGAGGTAGCACGAATGATGAAGGATTTGTCAAAGGAAGCGGTTTTATGTGAGAAGATATACAGGTTAAAAGATTGGGATCTACTTTTTAGGAGGTGGATAGAAGAGCGCAGAATTAATAGATCAAGAATATAGGAAGGTTTTTTGGTTTTTAGACATTGGAATAGGAAAGTACCCAGAATGTATTGCCGTCGGAATTTAGGAAAAAGCCACCCAAGCTCAGAATATCGGCAAGTAACGTGTGACCGCCTGGGGATCCCGGAGATAAATCTAATGAAACAGTTCATCAGTCTCCCCAGCTTTATCTCGAGATCCCCAGACAGTCCCCCATAAACCAAGCAACAGTAATCAATGCAAGGGAAAACAAGTGAGGGCACTAGAAGTTGACGGGTACTCTGAAAAGGAATCTCGAGATCTATACAGCTGTTTAAGGACACTTATCTTTCATTGGCATCCACATGTCACACCACATATTTAAATCTTTTTTTATTAATATAATTGAATATAAATAATTTTATTATCAATTTTAAGCTCTATATAACACTGTACCTTTGTAACCTCTCAAGTTAAATGGCGCTCGCCACCTATCGGTTAATTTTAAACGTTTACTGTTATTTTCATACTATCGTTTTTTTAATAACAATTCAGTAAAGAATCAGTAGATTTTATTATTGCTAAACCTTCCTTGAACTATGAAGATGATGTGGTTAAAATTAGGTACAGATTGGTTCAGTAGTTTTCACGGTTAGTGATCACAAACGAAAAATGGCTTGTCCTTTTATATAATAGTATAGATATAGAAAATCTAAATATAATTCTAAATAATAAAAGTTAATTATTCATTGCTTAACTTGTTTTATGTAATTGTTACTTCTGTTTATTTTATAATTGCTCACCGCTCTTCATTTATATGATTCAATACCGACCCTTGACTCAGAGATTCATCCATGTGATTTATTTAAAATAATTATATGCATTAATAAAAAAATGGATGATACATGAATTGACAATAATTCAACACGTTTTTTAAAAATTAATTTATGTAATATGACCAATTAAAGTACTCATTATATTAAAATAAATTAAAAATGTATATAAATAATAGCTTAAGGCCACCTGAGTTGTAAATAAACTTCTTTAAAAAAAACAATGTTGGGGTACCTTTAATAATTTAAAATAATTTTCAATTTGTAATTCCAGCTGTAATTTACTTTCTCCCCGCCATTATAATCTGGAACACAATAGTCTAAGTGAAAGCCTAAAGGGACAGCCGAGGATCTGCTTCCGGTTCAAAACAAATCAAGTATTTAACAATATTTATAATAACAGTATATTTATCAATTTATAATGTATAAATTAAATTCACATAAACTTGAAAGCATTATCTAACTGTCATTGTTTGTCGTATGTCCAACCTAGCAGCAATCAGTACTTCGATTTATTACAATTTCTCATACCGCTATAATATTCCTCAACCTCTCCTTTCGTTTGTTATTTTGCCAATTGGTTTTCTTTTTAACTTTTCTATTTTACCCTTTTCATTTTCATACATTTTTCTTATATTTAGTTTTAAATAACCTTTGTATACCTTTTTATATTTAATACAAAAAAAAAAAAAAAAAAAAAAAAAAATCTCAGTTATAAAATATTCGATCATTCAATTAGTTCACTCAGTGAAAAATTGCCAATAGTTCAAATTCAACTAATAGTTCAATTAAACATTATATCATTTAATTAGATCTTGATACCATTTCATATTCTTTTTGTAATTTTTTTTTCTTTATGTGATTAACATTTTTTATTTTTATGTTATTAACTTTTTCGAATTTTTATATAATTATGTAATTAATGCTTTATTGTATTGCTTAGGGTCACATTTAGTTTTTTGTTATTCTTAGATCAGAAGAAGACCTGCAAGGCAAATTCTAATATATTCGGCCATGTCATTGATGACCATCATCAGGGCCAAAACAAGGTATATCCAAATACAAAAAAACAAAACAAAAAACAAATATAAAATGTTAATAAACAATTTGAATTATTGTTTGTAAAGAATTTACATCATTGTATGTAAATATAGATTCAAATTAAAATAGATATGAAATAAGTAACATATAAGTTGATCAAATGAGGCAATAAACTGAAAAAATAGTTACAAAAAATAAAAATATTTGAGCAGAAAAAAAGAAAATTATTATAAATACAAAGTTATGAATAAGTAAAAAACAATAGAAATATAATACAATAGCAAATAAAAAACCTTCCAGATTTTAATATTATCCTCTCTGTATTTACAATAATTTAAATACTTCACATAAAATAATTTAAATTGTATTTTAATTTTCTTAATCATTGTATAATGTATCTAATTTTTTTTTTTTTTTTTTTTTAAACATTTCAAGTTGTTTAATTCACCTTTTGTATTTCATTTGATTTTTTATATATTTGTTTTTCTTTTCTTATCTGATTCTGTTATAAAATTAATTGAAGTTTTTTTACTTACTCATTAATTTTTGCTTATTCATAACTTTTTATTTACAATTATTTTCATTATTTTTTGTATTAAAGTATTTTTAATTTTTGACAATCATTTTATCTGTATATAGACTCTTTTGATCATCTTATATCTTATCTAATTTTACTGTATTTTATTTTTGACCTCTCTTTGGACACAATAATTAATATTGATTATTGACACTATTATATTTAATTTATTTTTTTTTTTATTCTATTTTTATCCCTTTACTCGTTTGACCCTTTATTCGAGAATTTCTTGTTTTAGCCCTGACGATGGCCATCAATGATATGGCCAAAACGTTTGCAATATATTAAAATTAGGTTTTTTAATATCAAACAATTCATAAATTAATTTGACTGATCCCTCTCAACATTCTTCTCTATATAATTATTTTTTAAACTTAGGTATCGAGAATTGAAAATCGATTTCATGGTGTCCTTATCGGTAACAGGGGTCGAAAAAAATTGTGTACTGACACATCACTAATAAAAAATCGATGACCTCAAACTCGACAGGTCCATCGAACCGCAGAAGACCGCAGCCATCCGATCCTTTTGACAATATCCTCGAGGAGTGTTCGCGGACTTAAAAAAAAAAAAATTAAATAAAAATAAAAGAAAAAATAAAACCCCCAAAATAAAAAAAAAAGTTATAAAAATCCCGAGGAGTGAAAGGATAAAAAGGGAGGCAGGAGTAAGGACTAAGGACTGAGGAGGGACCACACACGAAGCCCGGGATTGCGGTCCCAGTCACCGACAGCATCACAAATAGCTTTTAGTGCCGCTAAATGTTTATTGCTTCCCCTTCCCCTCACTCTCGGCTTCCTAGGCCTCCTCCTACTAAATGTTCACTTACTTATTATCGTTTTTGTTTTTATTATACTACCTATCCGTCAGCCATTTTTCTTCAACATCAACAACTGCATGTTCGGCTAGCTGCAAACGAGAACAACTTTCAGAGTTCTAAGGTATTACATTTTTTATATAATACTAGCATCCCCCGTCGCGACTTTGCCCGCTATCATAAGTAAAAAACTTAGATAATTTTAACTAATAATTGAAGTTTTACTTTTTATTGATAAATATCTTGTATTGAAATATGCAATTGAGCATTATTTCTTCAATGATATTTTGAAACATAATTGTAATTTTTAACCTTGTACCATTGCACAGGTTGTAGGTGGTTGGTCATGTAAAACAATAGTTGGACATCCAATGTTTAATTTTGTTGTATTAGTTGGTAATCCAGATGGGCAAGGATATTAGGAAACTCTTGTAATTTTCGCGGTTAGTAATCACAAACGAAAAGTGGCTTGTTCTTTTATATAATAGTGTAGATTAGGTCGCCTGAAAAATAATGCATTCCCTTGAGATACGAACGGAAAAATCTAATTAGTCATAGAGAAAACCCAAGGAAAGACCAAAAAAAATTTAACCTACCTGGTCCTTCCCCTTTCTCTATGAATATATTTCAGATATCCGTTAGATCTCCTCAACTGAATACCAATGTTTTTGATTTCTTGCCTTACATTATTGAAAGCTTTAGTATATATAAAGTACTGATGTTTTGAAATTTTTGTATGTTTCAGAACTGATGATGAATGTTTAGCATTCGAAACTAGTTTTCTAATAGAATTATTCCAATAGAAGTTGCATTATTCATTAATTCATCAATCCTAAATTAAAGCACGTTTGCTTGATTTGTTTTAATGGTACCTCTGTATGGATAGGTATCGTTAGAAAAATATCACCTATAAATCGTGATTTTTTTTTATATAATAGGTTGGTACAAAAAAAAATTTTTTTTTATATAGATTTATTGAAATTTACAATTGTACAAAATATATATATCAAGTAAATGCATTGACAACGAAAATAATAAAATTTTAAAACTTGAAAAGAACTACTCATCAGTAGCACTTTATTAAAAGTTGTACACTAGAAGATCTCTTGGCCATCTTCGTTTCAGACGCCTCGGAGGATTATCAGGAATAGAGTGGGAAGCAAATTGAGAAACTAACGGATTTGAGTGATTATGGAGCTTACTATGAAAGGATAGGTATCTTGTGTGGACTAAATCAGCAACATATCTTTATGGATAAGTTTATTGGAGACAAAGTAAGGAGCATTGAGGATTTTTCGAAGGATTTGGATTGTAGGGATTGAATACGAGATGAACTGGATGGTTTAGTGAAACCCCAAAGCTCAACTCCGTACGTCCAAATAGGTCTAATCACAGTCATGTATATGAGCCTTTTATAATTAATTGGGAGCTTTGAACGTTTGAAAAAATAGAGTAGGTTTTTACATGTAACAAAAATTGTAATATAATTTTGTTTGGTTTATGATAGTGAGTGGTCAATACTTGCGTCTCTCACAATTTCACGAGTTGTTTTGCAAGGGTTTATGATAATTTGCTAGATATACCAAAGCCCTCAGATAGTTTGCAAAAAACAACAGAAAGCCTACCAATGACAATGGTCCCAGAATAAAATTTATTTTTATTTCATTTCATTACCCCTTCCTTGTCATCGACGTCAAATTCCCCAAGACTAAATTTTTAGAACCATCGTTGCATTGTACATTCATTAATGCTTCCTTCACCCCAAAATGATTGATGTTACGCGCGTTTTGGGCCGCACCTCGACCAAGTTTGAATTTGCAAAAATATATTTGACGAAAATTTTGTTTCTACATGATGGATTTCGAAGGTGACTCGTAGAAAATGTGACTCAAGCTAATCTTTGAGGAAAAACAGCAATAATAACCATTGTTTATAATACATTAACTATACAGGAGGGTTTTCTTTGTTTACTTGGCCAGCTCTTAACTAAACAAAATGCTTATTCAAAATCTTCATTTTTTTTGCAACAAACCAATAATGTGCAATTTTAAATATTCCTCGATAGTTAAAACACAACAAACTGTTCGTGACTCTCTATTACTCCAACATTTACTAGACAAGCGTACAAAGCTACCAATCAATTACAAATAACTCATTTACATAAAAGAATTAGACCAATTTGGATATAGAGAATTAAGATTTGAGGCCCCAATTCTCCAATTCTTCAACCCTAACCATCCAAAATTATTCATAAATTTCTGAATGCTCTTTACTTCATTACAAAACAAACTTATGAATAAAGATCTCAATGTTCCATATATTGTTGATTTAGCCCAAACTTAAATACCAAACTTAAATGGTCTTATTGCATATGTGGCTATAGCGCTCCCACTCAGCTTCCACTGGATATTACCAGTGATGCAGCTGAGAGAGCAGCGCTGGGATCTCTCGGGTCTGGCCTAGACCCCCAATAAGTGAGGGATAGGCTCGATTCGGGGTTCCCCAGGCTGAGTGTGTCTGCTTTGTTCATATAGTAAGAATATATCTTATTCTTTTTATTTTTTTATTATTATTATTATTATTATATATATATATATATATATATATATATATATATATATATATATATATAATATTTTTGTTACTTGATTCTTATTATTTCATTTTATTCTGGATAATTGAATTATTAGTTTTATTTTTATTATTATTTCTTGTTTTTATTTTTATCTTTTATTATCATTATTTTGTGTGTATGAGTACTTGTATATATTGTATGAATGAATACATCTTTAGCACTGTTACCTATTGCCCTTAATTGAGGCAGATTGTACATATATTCAAAAAAAAAAAAAAAAAAAAAAAAAAAAAAAAAAAAAAAAAAAAAAAAAAAAAAAAAAAAAAAATGGTCTTATTTGAAATTTATTGTGTAAAAATCAAAATAATAATAGAAATAGATCATTTTATAATGTCTTATTTATATAATATAGGTGAGAAAATTTTTAAACTAAAAGCTGATGTTATTTTCAGATTCCTCATCTAAAAAAACGTAGAAACTAAATTTTGTCGAAATCAAAAATAATTTTTTTTTTCCTTTAAAATTTTGTAGGATTTTAGAAAGCAAAGGGGGCTGTCAATTTATATAAAAATGTAAATAATTTGCGCTATCTCACATATTTTGCCACCGATCAGGACCAAATTTTAAAGTCATCTAGAAGCCGTAAAACTGCATAGTTCAACCCAAATCCGGAGGTCGCAGAATTTCGCCTTATTGAAATATTTCAAGTTATAGCTGACCTCTGATTTTTTCATTCACATCAGTTTTTGTCTACTAAAATCTGGAGTAAATCCAATGTTATACGCATAGATAAAAAGCAGAATGTATGCTCATTCTTGTGATTCTGTTACTATTGTAATCGGTTGAACTCAGCAGTTGTTATGGCCTTTAGAAATTCTTGATGAAATCTCAACTTCAAAATTTTACCCTCCTCGAAAGGGGTAAAAAAAATCAATATTTCTTGATTTTGATAACATTTGAGAGATAAGGGTTTCATAGTGCGTTAAATCGAGATTTGAGTCCAGTTGTTCATGAAATAAAGTTTCCAATGATTTACAGTGGATTTCCTTGGAATTTTGTCTTTTTTTTTTTTTTTTTTTTTTTGAGCACCCTAAAGCAGGGTAATGTCTTGAGCATAACGGAAGTATTTTTATATCAAATAACATACTTAACTACAATTAAGCGTGAAAGAATCATTTCTCAATCTTGGTTGAGAGCTGAGAAAAAAAATAAAACGTGATTTTCATATTTTACTGTTTTTCTTGGCTCCTAATGCCCATTAGCGGCTATAACTCTAGTTTTGCACTATTATAGATCCCTACTTCCCATACAAAAATCGGCATTCAAATCTGTGAGTTACAACTCCAAATGTCCCCTTGTGAGATTGTCACTTGAGGTACACCATGATGGTATAGAAGGATAAATACAATTAGGATTGATGAATTAATTGCCACTTCTATTGGGATTATTTTAATTCAAAACTAGTTTCGATTGTTTAACATTTTTCATTAGTTCTTAAACCTACAAAATTTTCAAAAAATCAGCACTTTGTTACATAGATTGTATATATTATTAAAAAAAAAAAATTAAGACAAGAAATGTATAACATTAGAAAATAATCTTTAAATAAAAAGTTCCAAAGGAAGTGACAAATAATCCATCAATCCAAATTGCATTAAGAGAGAGTTGCTATGGGCCTCTGGGAATGAGCCGGTTCAACATCGCGTGTTATTCTATTTGTGTAGTGTATATTATTCTATTTTTGTAGAGTATATTATTATATTTGTGTAGTATATATTTTATTACGGAAAGAGAGGGAACCGATTTTTGTCAGATTATTTAAGAATGGAATTTTGAGGTCATTTTCTGTAAGGTATTACAGCAATCATACAAAGAATTCCAGATTTGAAAGATTGCATGATTGTTCAATAAAATTTGATTGAAGCTCATAATTCAGTACCGTGATCGTAATATACCCGATAAATTGATCATTTTTAATTGAATATTACTCTTCTTTAGGCGCAGTTTTTGATATCTGAGAAAAGAGAATCGAGACTGTACTACTCGGATAGGTTACGCTAGATCGTGTATGTATGTATATATATATATATATATATATATATATATATATATATATATATATATATATATATTCTGGGACTTACTGTCCCCTATATATATATATATATATATATATACTGCATACACTTTTTATAGGGAAAAAAATATAATTAAAAAAAAATAAACATATTAATATATATATATGGATACATTTCTTGACTGTTACTATTATATGTTAAGTAAGGTTCTTGAGGTTCAGTAAATAAATGAAAACAACTATTTTGGCGACTTTTCGAGACTATATAGTTCTCATAATCATGCATCTTAGAAGGAATGTCCTTGCATGCTTCAGTCGATACTGGAAAATATCTATAATGGAAGACGACCCACGGTCCTGAAGCAATCACAGTGATGAAGGAACTTCAGAAATCCATCAGAAAACTGGCGAACAATGTAAAAATAGTTTTTTTTTTTAATTTATTGACTGGACCTCAAGAACCTTACTTTTTTTTTTTTTATTTCTCTTCCATAGTAACCCTATGGAGGAAGGTGCGTGTATTTCTGATATTTTTTACAAGTTCCATGCAAATTAGCATACTACCTGTAATTAGCAGGTCTAATGCTTTTTTTTTTTTTTTTTTTTTTTTAAATTACATAAATTACAAAAATATCAAAAATTTTGATTGAAGTTAAAATAAACACACAGAGAAAAGAAAAAGAAAAAAGATAACAATCATTTAAAGACCAAAAAGCAGTAATTCCATAGTTAAACAAAAAATAAATTAGAATAAAATCAAATAATATAAAAAGAAAATAGATTGATAAAATAAATAAAAAGAAATAGAAATATAACATGCAGACAAGTTGATTTTTCAACAGATGTCTTCTATTGTTCATCTTGTTTTTGATGCGGGGTGGTCTTCTTTCTTGATCTATATGGTCTATTTTCCAGTTGCTAATGAGAATTCTGCCAACCGTTTCTTGTAAGTTTTGTATAGTTTTGCTTTGGTGGAAGACCAAGTGTCCCCATTCATCAGTACTGTTTTTATTAGTCTTGATCTTTTGTGTTCATAAAGAATACAGTCATATATTAAGTGATGAAATGTTTGTGGAGTCCGTCCGTCACATTCGCATGCATCTGCATTTGTCAAATGAAACCGTTTCAAGTAGTGGTTAGTCTGTCCATGTTCCATTAACAGTTGTTAGTCCAGTAAAATAAGGGTTTGCCGAAGAAAAAACTTTTATTTTTAACGGATCTTTATGTTTTTCGGGGTGCTGAATCCGAATGTGAAGTTTGCTACCACAGCAACTATCGGCTTCATATTCAAAATCGCAAAAAACCCGGTTATTTTAGTTTTTTTATCTATATCACGATAACGAAGCTTTTTTCGAAGAAAGTCTTAAAATATTAATTGTAGCTGGAACTAGTAACTACATAATGAAGATAGAAATCCGAAATCGGACCATTTTTCGCGAAGTTGCGTTATTGGGAAATAATGGAGAAATTGGCCAACTTGCCGTCAGTCCTACTGCCCCGCGAAAGTTATAATGATAAATGTGCCGAAAACCATGGATTTAACAACAGTACGGGTTTTTAGGCGTCCGAAAGTATTTGTTCGATTCAAAATATTTTTTTTTTTAATCTGAAAGGTGATTAAATTTACAATTAGATCGTATATATGAAATTTTTATCAAAATTCTTGAAATACACAAGCTATCACGCTGAAATTCACTTACTTTTGTAAAATACGTGTTTTTTTGGCACACTATTCGCTATAACTCCAAAACCATTTGTCCGATCCAAAATTTAATATTTTTATCTAAAAGCTGATTAAATTTACTATTAGATCCTATATGTGTAACTTATAATTAACACCGTGAAATACCCACAGCAATCTACTGAACATGTCATAGTTTACATATTTTGCCAAAACATACACATTTAGCATGCTAGCTTGGGTGGTTTACAGGATTTAATATAATTTACATATATAGCATCTGATAGCGAATTTAATCAGCTTTGAGGTAGGAAAAAGGTTCAGTCAATAAATAAAACAACTATTTTAGCGACGTTTCGAGACTATATTGTTCTCATAATCATCCCCTACAGTGAAAAGACAGGTTACAATAAAATTATATAAGTTATACAAGTTATTTAAAAACGTAAAGTTAGCTACAGTACAAGTATATAACCACATGTGTAAGAATAATAAAAATATATATAATTTCAGAATATAGAGGAGTATGAAGCTACTTACAATGTTACTTGTGGATATGGAAAACTTGGGGAAATCCCTGAGAAAAATTAAGTTAAAAGGACTGGGTGGTATTCACAAATTTAACTTAATTTTTCTCAGGGATTTCCCCACAACCTTTGTAACTGTCGGTTCAAAATTCCCCAAGGTTTGTTGTGTACTAGAACTGTTAGTCTATTCCATATCCACTAGTAACATTGTAAGAAGCTAGTATAGATATTAATATTTTACTAATGATAATGGTCTATTAATTTTTTCATATTTTATACATTTTTTCCATGAAATAATTCAATGCAATACCACTAATTTTGACGCCAAAACTTGACCCCATTGAAATTCCGCTAATTTGCCTATAATATTTTGTTTATAGAAGTATTTTGTCCGAGCAGATACCAAGATACCGTACTTCGCCAGCTGCAGGTAGTCAAATATTATTGAAATAAACAGAAGGAGAGGATTTGCTGCGGAGGGTAAAAGTTACGTGGGTGCATTAAGATTCGTTCACTTTGATCGGCTATTCATCGCTCCCAACTTCAATCTGAGATATGTTTGTTTTGAAATTATAGAAAGCTATTAAATGTCCTGGATGGGATGAAAGTTTGACTGTTTCAAAAGTAAATTTCTCCAGGAAAGTACCTCGAGTAGTAGGGATATGGTGTAGGAGTGGGATATGGTGTTTGAATTTCTTTATTATAATTTTGTTCATTTATCGGCATGTTTAAAAGACGTTAAATTATGCTATTAAAGGTCGAGAGTTTATGTGTCCATGGTCTGCTGGCTTTATTGTGTTTATTTACATCCGCGTGTGTGGGTTTCCTATATATTCCAAATTTATGTTGTTTCTTTTTTATTGAAATTTCTATGCTGAAAAAGTTTATTATTATTCTTTTTTTCTTTTTTCTAATGTGAATTATAGAAATATAATAGACTGGACTAAACTACGACAAATGTGACCATATAACATTCACACTTAGAGATGAGACTTGTACTCTCATAGATTGGTAGGATACAAATTCAACAAACAGGCAAGTTCATTACTTAGGGTCAACGATTGGTATAAGAATGACCTGGAGTCCAAATATAAAGAAAAAAAAACCCTTGACTTAATTCAAAGGCTTAAATTAATAGTACTACTCAAAAGACAAAACGAAAACTTAGACAGATACTTGCTATAAGGATTGGTGAATTAATTGTCACTTCTATTGGGATTATGTTATTAGAATACTAGTTTGGAATGCTAAACATTCATCTTCTAATTCATCTGTCTAAAACATACAAAACACATCAGCACTATGTTACATATATTATATATACTAAAGTTTTCAAAAAATGTAAGACAAGAAATCAAACATTGGTACTCACTTCAGGAGATCTAAATTATGAAACAAACAATCCAATAGCCTCATTTTAAATATGTTCCCATAGAAACGGAAGAATCAAATGAGTCATAAGAGAAATCCCATAGTAAATTACGAAAATTTAACCTTCCTGCCCCCTTCCACTTCTCACGAATTCAGTGAGAAGTCCATTTCAGTTACCTGTTAGACCCCCTAAGGTGAGTACTGATGTTTGATTTCTTGTCTTACATTTTTAAAACCTTTAGTGTATATAATCTATGTAACATAGTACTGATGTGTTGACAAATTTTGCAGGCATAAATTAATAGTACTACTAAAAATACAAAATGAAAACTTAGACAGATACTTGCTATTGGGATTGATGAATTAATTGCCACTTTTATTGGGATTATTTTATTAGAAAACTAGTTTCGAATGCTAAACATTCATCTACAGTTCTAAAACATACAAAATTTTCAACACTTCTGCACCATCTTACATGGATTATATATTTTCAAAAATGTAAGGCAAGAAATCAAACATTGGTACTCACTTCAGGAGATCTAACAGATATCTGAAATATATCAATCGTGGAAAGGGGAAGGGGGAAGGTAGGATAAATTTTTGGGGTTTACTATGGGGTTTCTCTTATGACTTATTGGTTTTTCCGTTCCGATTTAAATAAGGCTCTTGGAAATGTTTATCTGGTCATTCAAACAATAATCTGGATCGGCTTTAAACCAATCTAATGATTCATAAATATTTAATTTTAGGCTTTTTTTACTTTATGTATTATTTTTATTCCCGAGTCTTCATGTAATTAATGGTTATTTAATCTGTTAGATCTCCTCAGGTGAGTACTAGTGTTTGATTTCTTGTCTTACATTTTTGAAAACTTTATTATATATAATCCATGTAACATAGTGCTGATGTGTTGAATATTTTATATGTTTTAGAACTGAAGATGATTGTTTAGCATTCGAAACCAGTTTTCTAATTAAGTAATTCCAATAAAAGTGGCAATCAATTCTTCAATCCTAATTGTATTGATCCTTCAGTACCATCAGCCGTGTACCTCAAGAGATACTTATTATAACAGCTATGGATAAATAAATATATTTAAAAAAAAAGAAACGATATTTCACTAATCCCTGTTGAACAGATCCGCTACCTAGGACTCCACTTGGACAAACGTCTAGCTTGGAATCCACATACAAGACTAAAACGACAAGAAACTGCCCGTCGTTACAGACTACTTCGACATTTACTACACAAACGTTCAAAGCTCCCAATTAATTATAAAAGACTTATTCACATGACTGTGATTAGACCTATTTGGACGTACGGAGTTGAGATTTGGGGCTCTACGAAACCATCCAATTTATCTCGTATCCAATCCTTACAATCCAGAATCCTCAATGCTCCCTACTTTGTGACTAATAAACTTATCCATAAATATCTTAATGTTCCATATGTTGCTGATTTAGCCCAAACCAGATACTTCTCCTTCCATAGTAAGCACCATAACCACTCCAATCCACTAGTCTCCCAACTTGCTTGATCCTCCATCCCTGATGATTCTCCGAGACGTCTGAAAAGAAGATGTCCTAGAGACCTTCTAGTGCAGATATTATTAAAGTGCTACTAGTGAGTAATTCTTCACAAGTTATTTACGTGCCATTGTATTCACTATCAACACATTTACTTGTTGTATATTATTTTGTACAGTTGTAAATATCAATAAATGAAAGAAAAAACATACAGCAAAACAATGCTAGAGTGAATTTGATTGACTTACACTTTTATTTCTTTTATAGCGTTTAAAAGGCCAATGATTTGCCTGTTTGCCCTGGATCATAGGCAGTATGGCCATCAAAGAAGAATAGGGCCAGAGAGATGGCCAAAGAAGATATTCAATTACGTCCCAGAAGAAAGACGAAAAAGAGGCCGCCCAAGGAAAACATGGGTTCAAGAAGTTGAGGAGGTGATGACGGCGAGAGAATTAGCGGAAGGAGGTTGGGAAGACCGTGCCTACTGGCGGTCCAATGTATTGGGTCTTGGTATATGAACTAAGGTCGTCAAATCTGATAAAAAGAATAAATAAATTTAAAAAATAAATGATTCTTATATCACAAATCATTCTTGAGGCCTAGATGCGTGCTTGTCTCATCCGAGCTTGGCAAATGACGTGTCGAATCGCTAAAGAGATTTGTAGTGATGAAGGTTTATTCGTTAAAGTTTAAATCATTCTTACGACTGTCGGCAAGGCCTGCCTGTCACGTAGCGACGTCGACGTAAGTACTTATCAAGTACCCAGGGTTAAGTGATATGTCATGCGTTTATATGGTTGGAACAACAGCGGTGCGATGACTGAATCCTGAGGTATTCCGTCACTATCTAGCCTATTGGTTAGATTTCATATCTCCTTATTTTATTATTAATAATAAATGAAAATACT
This sequence comes from Euschistus heros, assembly GCA_003667255.2. NCBI lineage: Eukaryota > Metazoa > Arthropoda > Insecta > Hemiptera > Pentatomidae > Euschistus > Euschistus heros. The sequence continues at coordinate 1,585,989 of RCWM02000082.1, forward strand.
GACATGTTAATTTAAAGATAAATTTTTATTACAAAAAATAATTCATATGAGAAACAAACCAAATACATATATAATACAAGAATAATACAATAATTATCCAAGAAATTAATTAGTAAATAGTCAAGAAAATTTACTATTTACTAATTTATTTTATGTAATCAGTATAATATATAATACTGTAGTATAATAGAGTAATACATAGTACTCTAATGGATTAAATCAATTACGGATTCTGTCTGGGCAAACCTCAAGATTTGTTCCACTTCATGACGTATCAAAAGGTTTGGACTAACAAGGTATGTAAATTCTGCCCGCCATATACTCACTGACTGCGTGTGATACAACGAGTAAATTTGAAACAAAACACTCTGCGCTTTCTCAAACCAAAGGACTGTGCATACCTTATGAAAGATTTTGAAAAGGAAGATCTGACAGATAATATGATTCAAAAAGCTGAGGGATACTTGACAAAAGTACTGAGCGAAGGCTGTAATAACCAGAATGAGCTTCGAGCAACTATGTATCACCAAATGAAAAAGTAAGACTCCACAGAGATTCCTTCAGCATCTACCAAGTGTTTTTCTGGACATAAAAAGAGCATATTTACAGATTGCTCTGTAGTACAACCTGTTGGAAGAGCAAAATTCGTTATATCATGACCATTCTTACATGGGTATGAAGAATGTGAATCATGGTGGATGCCAAATATTATCAGAAAACTTTCAACACCCATGCTCTAGCAAGGGTTACGGGTTTCAAAAGAAGTGTCTAATTTTTTTCTAAATCTAAATCTCAATGTGGTTTATCGACCAGTTGTAAAAATTCTGTTCTTATCATTTGTTGTCCTTTATTAATATTTGCTGGAATGAAATGTTTCAGAGATAAAATTATGATATTCTCATGTTCTACATTTTTAAGTATGATAAATTGTAATATTTATCATTTTTAAAAATGTACTACCTGGCCAGGTAGGAGTACACAAGAACGTAAAAAAAAAAAAAATTGTAAAATACCTTAATTCAATGTAAGAAAGTGTTTTAAGCAACGTTTACTCTTTAGAATTATTTGCAAATATCTATTATATATTTGTCAAATACCACTCACTCATTTAACACGAAATCTCAGAAACCATCAAACGGATTGGAATGAAATTCGATATGTAGATTCCACTAGGGCCGTAGGTGCTCGCTAAGAAAAGAATTTTAAAAAATCGGCCTGGATCGCGGCTAATTTGCGAAAAATGTGATTTCAATTTTTATTGGGTGAATAATAAAAGATTAATTATCATATGGTATTTGGAGATAAACTAAGTTAAAAAATAGTTTAGATCTTTAAGCCACAAACTTTGACCACCGATTAATTTCCTTATAGTTGTAAACAAACAAAAATACGATCGATGTCGAAACCTTATAATATTGGTACTTTCTGTGAACTCATGGTAGCTGCAGAGGTTACTTACAACTTACAAGTTTGAGTTGTTTCGTGACGAGAAGATATTAAAAGACTTATGTTAAAGAGGAGGTTAAGAGACTTATGTTCTCTGGTGATGACATGTAAGGCCAGTTCGATGTAGGGACAAAAAACAGATAAGAATCAATGAGTTCTATCAAGTATATGATTCTCTTTAGTGTCGTATCATGTTCTACCATGGAGAAGAAAGGTACAGTATTAACATCCCTCAGCGTGACCAAAACACCAATACACCACTTAAGAAAAATGTGTCTGCAGCTGATTTTTACGCCTAAATGTTAGTGGAGCGAGGAGGTGAAGAACCTTATTTCTTTAATTTCGTAATCACCTCGACCAATTTATGCTTGATATGTACGCAAAAATAGAAACAGAAAGACTAAACTTTCTTCAAAAAAGTTGAGAAGTTGAGAGTATATTCACTTAAAGCCATAAGAAAAGCTGATGGTAAAGCTGAAAAGCTGGTATCAGAGCTGGGTAAGATGGTAATGCTGCCTTGAAGCTTCACTATCAAAATAATATAAAATTAACTTTTGCTAATTGTCAAATTTACTTATTGAAATTATTCTAAGAATGGAATTCTTTAGGTTTATTTAAGTAATAATAATTATCAACGTTAAGCTTAACTTTTACTAATTTAAGTTGTCGTCATCCTAATGATATTAAACCGTAGCGGAGCAGGGTACTTTCAGCTAGTTACTAATATTATTAAATTACTAGTTAAAGAGATATGTGGATTTTCCTGGTGTCATTTTGCGGATATTGACGGCCATTTTGCGAAAAATCTCCCCATAGCAGAAAGGCGTACCCTTGATAAAAATGATCTGTATAGGTAAGGGGAGCAGCCAGAACAAAAATTTGCAGTACACATCTCCATGCAACAGTCACCTTCTCTGGAGCCACTGGACTACATGTTATTCTTACCTCTACATATCGAAGGATTGGTTGAGAAGACCTTGATATATCGAATTTTCGAAGATTCCTTAGTTTAAGCCGCACCTCTACAAAACGAAGTTTTTATCGGAAAACCTCTGCATTTCGAAGTCGCTTTGTTAAATAAGAAGAGTTTAAACTGATCAAAGATTCTACGAAGGAGTAACTGTAACTCCCTTCCTGATATTTGTTTCCGGTTTGTTTCAGTTTCCGATAAAACACTCGTGCGATACGTTTCGTTTTCTGTTGTTCCACAATATTTTTTTTATTATCGAAAATGGTAACGGGTAAAACCTTTTCGTATGAAGAAAAATTGAAAATTATTCAAGCCGTAAATGCCGAGGTTGATTGAAAGTGCGATATTGCAAAAAGGTTTGGAATACCAGTGAATACTTTATCCACAATTTTGAAAAATAGGCTAAAGTATGAAAATCAAGCTTTTCCATTATTAAAGAGGTTAGAAGGGCCCGAGTTCCAAGTTATCGACTTAGACAAAGTGTTGTTTTCAGGTAGACAAACTACAATTTTAGATTTTTTCTAAAGGTCCGCTTAAATTATTCACAAATTTAATAATTATTCTTTCATTATTATTATTTCAATGAAATATGTACATATTTTTATTATAGTTGCATTGAGTATTTTATTGAAAACTTCTAACCTCTAAATATCGAAGTCAGTCGGAAATCACCTCAATAAATCGAAATCCTCGATAATTCAAAGTTTTCTCGTTTCCCTTGAGGTTCTATATATCGAAGTTCCACTGTATAACACCTTCACCTAACCAATGAATTTCTTCACTTGAATTCTGAATCTATTATATGAAAACTTTTTCAGAGTTCTCTATCTATCTTGCCTACATAGAACCTAAGAAAGACGGTGTAGTACAGAGGCTACATACTTTAATTGAGTGCCCCCCCCCCCCCAAAAAAAAAAGGTTAGGCTTTTAATATATAATTTTAATTAATATTATTTGATATTCGGCTGTCAGATAACAATATTGCAGTATTCAAGACGCAACAAAAGAAATCAAGCTCTGATTGAAAGTACAAAAGGTATCAAAACACCGAATAAGGCATAAAACAAATACGTTCCCATCTCAGAAATAAAACGAAGGACAATTTTACTGCGAATATAAAGATTATTAAATGGATTCAATCGAGTGTGAAGCGAAAAATGAAATGTGATTGGAAATGTTTTTTTTTTTCTGTAATGAGCAATTAAAGATTAATAGTGGTTGGGATAATAAAAAAAAGAATTACATTTCCCTTCGTTTTAGTTAACTTTTAATAATAGCAATTGGGAACTGGGAATGAATTGGAATAGATTTTTATTAGTTACATGAAAAAGGAAATCCTGCAATAACTATGTATTATCCATAATTAAAATTTTATTATTGATAAAATAAAACGATTTATATATTAGCGATTGTTGACTTTTATTTCATTAAAAACATTTTTTTTACATTTTTATTATTATAACTTTTTTTTTTTAGTCAATTTATTTAAATTTACAATTATTGGAAAACATAATTTTAGTAAATTAGAAAATAATGATTTTAATAACATGCAATGCAAGTTGACAGACTAGTGGGTCAGGGTGGTTATGGAGTTCACTGTAAATAGTTATCTGGTTTTTGCCAAATCATTAACATATCGTCTGCTTGGAGGTAAAAGTCACTAACACGAGGAGGACAGTCTCTCACGGATCTTGTTGGCAATATTTTTGGAGGTTCCTGGTCAAAAAATATTAGACACGTATTTTGCCGTTCCGACCAATGGGCTCTAGAAGCCGAGAAAAAAAAATAGCACTAAATTAAAATATTTTATATCTCGAGTTTAAAAAAATGATATAAACATGATTCTTGGACCAAGATTTTATTTTTGATTGCGGATTTAAGACAAAAAACAGCTGATCCATAGATTTTGGTTTAGGTTAATTAAATTCTAAAAAAAATGATTAGATTTTCAAGCAAACTACCTCTATAGATTTGTTTACATATAGATATAGATATAGATTCTAATTCAGCACCCTAAAAAAAATTGAAAAATGTTTATTCAATAAAATCAAAAAATATAATTTTTTCATTGAATTAAGTTAAATATACTTTTTTTCACAAGAACCGACATCGGATTCGAATTCAGCATTAAAAAGAACCCTTAAATACAAAATTTCATCGAAAAATAAAAATTCGTAAGCTTCAAATTGTGTCGGACCAAATGGTAGGCAATTTTTGTTTAAATTGGCAAAAACATGAATTACGCTTAGACGGTTTAAGGTACCAACTTCACTTTTTTAATACTTAATAGGATTTGCCAATTTTTTTAAATAGGTTTCTGTTGATCGAAATTTGAATTAAAATACATCAAAAGAAAGCTGAGGCTCTCCTCTTTTCAGCGATACCACTGAATGAATATCGTGACAAAGTATTAGCTATTTAAAGGAAAGCAACCATTAATCGTTTTAAAAATTTCTTCCCCACGAAGAGGGTGAAAAATGATATTTTTTGTTTTAATTGAATAAACGTTTTTCAATGTTTTTAGGGTGCTGAATTAGAATCTGACGTCAATTTTTGTGTTAAAAAATCTATTGAGGTAGTTTGCTTGAAAATCTAACATTTTTTTAGAATTTAATTAACCTAACCCAAAATCTATGGAGTGGCTGTATTTTTTCTTAAATTCACAATCAAAAATAAAAATCGTGTTGCAAGAACCATGTCGATATCATTTTTTAAACCCGAGATATAAAATAAATTATTTTAATGCTATTTTTTTTTCTCGGCTTCTAGGGCCCATTGGTCGGAACGGCAAAATACTTGTCTAATATTTTTTGACCAGGAACCAAAAAAATTGCCAACAAGATCTATGAGAGACTGAGTGTGTCCTCCCCTTGTAAGTGCAATTTTATCCAAATTCAAGAAAAATTGATTTTGTGTTGATATTACCATTTCCCTTTAGTATAAAAAGCCACCAAGCGAATATAACTGATATGTATGCACATTAGAGAATGAGAAAATTCACTAAATATCTGAGAAACTTTTAATTGGTGACCCAAAATATCGATATATCGTTTAATTTATCGTTTTAATTGATTAAGGTTACTACTTTGAACCACAGCCCCACCTAATTCGTCAAAAGCGCATCACTTTGCTGATAGATTCCGGTGCTTCTCTTTAAATTTCGTCACATTTATCGATAGATCTTTCCTATAACTTCTTCTCTATATTTCAATTTATATAGTTAAAAGTTGGATTGTATTGTGTAATGTGTTATATTTATATTTTATTATTTCGTCATCTCAAATGTAAGAAGCTGCACTAGATATTAACATCAGTTTCAAAATCGAATTAATGCATAAAACATAATTACTTACAAGGGGACGTTTGGAGTTGTAACTCACAGATTTGAATGCCGATTTGTGTGAAAGTAGTAGGGACCTATAATAGTACAAAACTAGAGTTATAACCACCAATGAGCATTAGGAGCCGAGAAAAACAATAAAATTGAAAATCACGTTTTATTTTTTTTCTCAGCTCTCAGTCAAGATAGAGAAATGATTCTTTCACGCTTAATTGTAGTTAAGTATGTCATTTGATATAAAAATACTTCCGTTATGCTCAAGATACCACCCGGCTTTAGGGTGCTCAAAAACTCTAAAAAAATTACAAAATTCCAAGGAAATCCGCTGTAAATCGGTGGAATGTTTTTTTCATGAACAACTGGCCTCAAATCTTGATTTAACGCACCATAAAACTCTTTATGGTAGGTTAAATCAAATATACATAAGAAGGGTGAGGAAAATTTTAAAACTAAAACTGATATTATTTTCAGATTCCTTATCTCAAAAAACATTTAGAAACTAAATTTTGTCGAAATCAAAAATATATTTTTTTTACCTTTAAAATGTTGTATGTTTTTCTATCTGGCTGTCAATTTCTGAAAAAAACGTAAATAATTTGCGCTATATCACATGTTTTGCAACCGATTAAGACCAAATTTTAAGGTGATCTAGAAGCCGTAAAACTGCATAGTTTAACCCAAATCCGGAGGTCGCAGGATTTCGCCTTATTGAAATATTTTAAGTTATAGCCGACTTCGGATTTTTTCATTCACATCAGTTTTTGTCTACTAAAATCTGGAGCAAATCCAATGTTATATGCTTGAATAAAAAGCAGAATGTATGCTGATTCTAGTGATGCTATTACTATTGTAATCGGTTGAACACAAAAGTTGTTATGGCCTTTAGAAATTGTTGATGAAATCTCAACTTCAAAATTTTATCCTCCTCGAAAGGGGTAAAAAAACAATATTTTTTAATTTTGATTAAATTTCACATATGAGGGTTTTATGATGCCTTAAATAGAGATTTGAGGTCAGTTGTTCATGAAAAAAACATTCCACCGATTTACAGCGGATTTCCTTGGAATTTTGTAATTTTTTTGGAGTTTTTGAGCACTTAAAGCCGGGTAGTGTTTTGAGCATAACGGAAGTATTTTTATTTGAAATAGCATACATAACTACAATTAAACATGAAAGAATCATTTCTCTATCTTGACTGAGTGCTTATAAAAAAAATAAAACGTGATTTTCATATTTTATTTTTTTCTCGGTTCCTAATGTCCATTAGTGGCTATAACTCTAGTTTTGCACTATTAAAGGGTCCCTACTACCCACACGAAAATCGGCATTCAAATCTGTGAGTTACAACTCTAAACGTCCCCTTGTTAGATAAAACATTAAAACTGTCCCTTATTTAAACTAATTTTATAAGGTTATGTCACATTTTTAAAATATAAATAATTGTATGATGTATTTTTATATATTAGAGAAAACTATATATATGTAAATGAAAATATTAGACTTTCGACAGAAAAATATCGATATTTCGGTATATCGTGTATCGATACCAATCCCTACTGGTAGTGTAAATTATTTTTTATTACTTACTATTATTATCTATTACTAATAATAATAACATGGAAGCTAGTAATTGTATGAGAGGTAGTTAACTAACACACGACCCGCTATGTCGTGCACCACGGCTGCTTAGCTTCATGACCGAATATTACCGAGAAACGAAGACGCCGTGCCCACTCCTGGTGTACAATATGTGGACTATTGCACTGATAAGATAACAATACCTTCCGCGTTTCCCATTGGTCCTTATATAATACAATTGTAATTAAGGATCACGTATCTGTTTGTAAGGGGAGAGATTGGAAGGATAGATAAGGATTGCTGGGAGGATGGACGCTTTCTTCGTACCGAGAGTATAGGATCTATTTAGTAATATTATGTATAATTATGAATATTATTTTATATATATTTAAATATATGATGAAGATAGAATACATGAATTATGGCTAATGGACTTCACAATTTGTCTTCGGTCTTAAAGGCGCAAGGAAAATGGAGGTTTAGGATAATCAGGCAGGTATAGGCCAGGATAGGACAGTGGAAATTTCACGATTTTCGGCAATGTTGGCTGCCGATGTTGAACTCATTGAAATAAGTTCAGGAATGCAAGAAATACACAATTTGCTATGTATATATAGTTCATATGTATATATAGTTCATATGTATATATAGTTCATATATATATGTATACTAGCATCCCTCGTAGCGGCTTCGCCTGCTGTCACAGAAGTGAAGAACTGAAATAATTTTAACAAATAATGGAAGCTTCATTTATTTTTCGATACAAATCTTGTATTGAAGCATGGAATGGAGCATTATTATTTCAATGATATTTTCACGCATAGCAGTAATGTTTAACCTGGTTAAAATTTCAGTGATTAGGTGGTGGAAGATAACGATAAAGGCATCATACATTAGACATCCAATTTTTAATTTTAGTCTATGAGTTGGTTATCCAGATGGACAGAGAATATTAAGAAACTCTTGCGGATAATCGACTGAATATCAGTGCTTTCGACTAATGACCCATAAATCATATTTTTACACACAATATTAAAAAGAAAAGAATCGACATTTTGATTTGGGAGAAAATTTTTATCGACCCATTTGGTTGGATATGAATTTATAACCATAAAAGTATATGAAAGTTTGGCAAACCTCGTTTCTAGCACTCAAGACTATAGATTTAAATTGTTACTGTAGTGAACTATATTATTGTAAGCCTTCCTAGAACTATAAAGTTGTTGTTAAAATTAGACACAGTCAGGTCCAATAGTTTTACTATTGCCATTTGGCACATATCAGTTGATTTTTAAACTTCATAAAATTGAGTAATTTTTATCATAAATTTCTAGCTCTATATAACACCGTATCTTTGTAACCTCTCTGGAATAGTGCTCGCCACCTGTTGGTCGATTATCATACTTCACTACTCACTACATATTTATCGCTCTTTTTTTTTATGAAAATGTAATAGAAAATCTTTAAAATTTATTATTTCTAAACATATCTTGAACTATAGAGATGATGTGGTTAAAATTTGGTTCAGTAGTTTTCGCGGCTAGTGATCACAAACGAAAAATGGCTTGTCCTTTTATATAATATTTATTAGTAATGGTTTTGTCAGTATTTTTACAAACAGGCAATGTGGCCAATAATAAACAGATAAACTAATTCTGAAGCAATCCTTAAAAATATCGATAAGGATTGTACTAAATTTTGTAGCAAGAAGTGTTAATCTAGCACATGTATAATTTCTCTCTTATGTAAGATAAAAAAAAATATCGTTGGATAATAATGATGTATAATAATTTGATAATTAAGTATCACTGCAGGACTAAACCGAGAAGAAACTTCCCGTCGTTTTCGACTACTTTAACATTTACTTGACAAACGTTCAAACCTTCCAATTAATTACAAAAGACTCATTTACATAACAATAATTAGACCAATTTGGACTTACGGAGTTGAGCTTTGGGGCTCCACTAAACTATCCAATTAATCTTGTATCCAATCCTTACAATCCAAAATCCTTCGAAAAATCCTCAATGCTCCGTACTTCTTCGCAAACAAACCTATCCCATAAGGTCTTAATATACCTTACATTCCTGACTTACTCAAACCAGATATCAACCCTTTCATAACAAACTCCTCAGCCATTCAAATCCATTAGTATCACGACTTGCTTTTCGCTCTATAACTATCCGATGAGCCTGAAAAATAGCTGGCCTATATATATTTTCTATATACACTACTTCATTATCTAGAAACTTTATAAGTGCTACCAACTAGTAGTTGCTTTAAAAACAAGTGACGTGTCACATGCCATGTTTAGTATTATATTTTTATATTGTGTACAGTTGTAAATTTTAAATAAACTAAAAAAAAAAGTATCACTATCGCCGATTTCAGCAGTATCGATTTGTTTCCAGGAATCGACTTTAGGACATAGATACTCGATAACAATTCCTTTTCCAAGAATCGAAATTTGGAATCAACACATCCCTTGTTTTTTCTGAAGTAATTGTTTTTGTTACTTTGTGTTGTTCTGAAATGTTATGATTTACAACATTAATAACGTTCTTATGTATTAATTTTAAGTATTATGAACTAACCTACAATAGATAACAGTAGCCAAATACCAAAGCAATAAGCCACTAAGGGACTTGTGGAGTGTTGCCTTGAGATAGGAGTTCACTTCATGGGCTATTTACTCCCTCAACCGATCTCTTCCCCTCTCTTCGTTTGTTTTCTTTTTCCTTTTTTTTTTCTCGGTAGCTCTCCTATGTGATTTATTACAAATGGAAAGGGGATTGTTTCCGACCCTTTGCAACAGGCTAAATAGTAAAAAAAAAACCTTGCTTTATCCTGTCAATTTTCATTAAATTGTCAAAGACTTCTCGTATTCATTTCCATTTCTAATTGCTCTTTGATCGGCAATCTGTTTTTCAATGAACAGAAAAAAATCTCAACCTCGCAAAGTGTCGCTAATTTAGCCATAACCATAAACATTCTTCAAGTGTTGTTTTGTAATTTATCCATTTATTGAAATTTACAACTGTTATAAAACAAAACATTCATCCAGTAAATGTGATAATAACGTGCACAATCAAATGATAATTGCTTTTGAAACAATGGTCCCGAGACCATCTTCTTTTCATACGGTTTAGAGGGTCGTTAGTAATAGAATGGGTAGCCAGTAGAGAGACTTGTGGATTTGAATGGTTATGGAGTTTAATTTGGAAGGAAGGTATCTAACCAGGTTTGGGCTTTAATAACATGTGGAAAATTAAAGTCTTTAGGGATAAGTTTATTTGTGACTAAGTAAGGAGCATTAAGGATTTTGGATTATAAGAAATGGATAACTGATGAATTAGATGGTTTGGTGGAGTCTCAAAGTTCAACTCCACATCATCGACGCTGTGTAAAACTAACAAATTTAACGCTGTGTAAAACTGTCACAAATCGCATTTATTTCGTTCTTTTGCCGTTGTTTTCTATAAAGCCTTGTGATAATATTTCGAATCTGATCGGAACTTAGAAGACCGAAATCAGTATTTTTTTTAGAATTTCTAGCATTTTACAAAGTAAGCCTTGTACAACGTAACGTACAATAATAAAAATGTGCAAAAGAAAAACTAACGATTCTACATATTATAGAGGGCTGCCCCGTATGGGATAGTTATTTTCGAGTTTACATTTATCGATAGTATGACATTATCGACTATCCTATAACCTCACATAGAAAACATTCACTTCTACAGTTTCAACTTGGATTGTGTTGTTTAGTGTTATATTCATATTTAGTCTTCTCAAATGTAAAAAGGTGAAACAGAAGTTAACAACATGAGTTTCATAATGGATTTAGTGTTTTATAAATTCATGTTTTCTTATTTCCTCTTCTCTAAAGTGTAAAAGTGTTACTAAAGATAACAAGATTAATTTCTACATGGATTTGGTGTTTTATATATTTATATTTGTTATATCAATTTAAGTGACAAATTTTCAGTTTACATATTTTGTGAATGGATTCTTTGTCGTCCATATTACTTATTGCCCTAAAGAGCGGCGGCAGATTGTATTATCAATTCAATAAAACACATCGATCTAAAAATGAATGTGAGAAAGTATATCAGAAGTTTCATATTTTCTTATTTCCACTTCCCTTGAGAAAATATAGCAGAAATTAACATCGTAACTTTCAACAAGGATTTTGTGTTTTATATATTTATAATTTGTTATTTTCACTTCCCTGACATCAGAAATTTTGTTATTCCCACTTCATAATTTTATTATTTCTCATTTTAGTATCAAAAAGTAAACAGAAGTTAATATTAGTTTGAACATGGATTTAAAGTTTCTCCGTAAATGAAGGAGTATAACCTTTCCCCTCGGAAAGTAGCGACTAAAACATCGAAATAAATCGAAGAAGGTTAGAATCGATAAAAGGTATTCTGGGCGCGTGAAGGGGCTGGAGTCCCGCTTTTGTACTGGTACCTAATAAAGATATAATTCTCAAATTCCTCAAAAATATAACTTTTTCAATGAACTTTAAAAACCGAAAAATAAATGTAAAGAAAATAATTATAGAATGGAACGGAAGAATATAAAGTAGATTGAATGAGGACACTGAAGAAGTTCGATCTTGAGTGACCATTAGAAACGTAATCTAAATTTCAAAATTTTACAGACTACTTCAACATTTAATAGACAAACGTTCAAAGCTCCAAATTAATTTAAAAAGACTCATATACATGGCAGTGATTAGACATATTGGGACATATGGAGTTGAGCTTTGGGGCTCCACTAAACCATCCAATTCATCTCGTATCCAATCCCCACTATCCAATTTCCTTCGAAAATGCTCCTTACTTTGTCACCAATAAACATATCCATAGAGATCTTAATGTTTCATATGTAGCTGATTTATTCTTAATTAGATATCTATTATTTTATAGTAAGCTCCATAACCACTCAAATCCACTAGTTTCACAACTTGCTTCCCACTCCATTCCCGATAATCCTCCGAGGCGTCTGAAAAGAAGATGGCCTAGAGACCTTCCAGTATAGATTTTTTTATTGAAGTGCTACTAGTGAGTAGTTCTTCACAAGATATTTACATGTCATTGTATTCACAGTCAACACATTGACTCGATTTATATATTTTGTACAGTAGTTAATTTCAATAAATGGATGTATAAAAAAAAAAATAAATAAATAAAATAAAATAAAATAAAATATAGTTTTATTAATTTATTTTAAAATAAAACAGTAACATTATTAAACAATCCCCTGATATGATAACAGCGCACAAGGCATTATCGGAAAGAGTGATCTTTGAGTGAGAGTGGGAGTGAAGGAGCCGAAAAAGTTCGGTGGTGGGCCTAGAGATGGCGCCACCTCCAGGTCCACTTTAGGGCACGTCTTGGAATAAATTAATCTTCTCTGTCTTCGAGTGTACAAGACTAAATAATTGGCTGTATTTCCATAATATTAAAAAAAAATAAATAATAATAACTGATAATAATGCCAATTCCTTGCATCTTAATGTTGGGGATAAACCGCACTAGTCGGTACCGAAATTCTTCGATTATCGATACGGGTACCAACAAATCGATTGCAAATTCTCGATACAGATATCTCTGTTAAAAAAAAAAAAAAAGAATTTTTATAAGAACTATAAAAACAAAACAAATCAAATAATAAAATAATTACGATTCAGACAGTGGACAATAAAAAAATCATTTCACAAATTATCTTTTAGAAAGATATACAAAGAGAAAGTTTCTGGAAGAGATGGGCCAACTAGTCGTTAAACCCGTCATATCGGCTTTTGTAGTTGGCGTTTACGTTCCTACGCTTAAAAATAGGTCGATTGAAATAAAAACATGGCCTTTATTGAATATAACTTTAATTTTTAGATTCATATTTACTATTTCTCATTTATTATAGGAATAGGAAATCGTTTTTTTTTTTGTAATAAATTATCGAACTTTAAGAAAGATATTGATTAACAAAAAATTAAATCGGTAACTTCTACAATACTGAACAAAGAGCTTCCGTAACCTACAATTTTTTTAGTCAAAGTATTGTTTTCAATAATATTAATTCCTAATTGAAATGTAATGATATAAGATAAACAAAAACCTGTAGATACATGTATTTGTTATTGCATACTTAATAGCTACGTAGTAAGGTACAAAAGTTTCCGGGCTGGGATAAAAGGAAAGGTGAAAAAAAAAAACTGGTCTTACTGTTTTTCAGTATATTCTCCTCTAAGTTCAACACACTTAATACAACGCTTTGGCAACATTTCTATACCATGAAAAAAATAATTTTCTTTTTTCTTAAAAAAATGATCTTCCACTGCTGCTTCGAAAAATTGCTTGGAAAAAACGCGTAAAAATTCATTACAGCAGTGAACTCCTTACTGTTTTTGAGCAGCTGAAAGAATTTTTGGAACCCATATTGCACTAACCTGGTTCATATGCAAATCTTTGATGATCCTCAAAACACTTGTTTTTGAAAGCCACAACCTCGCGCTATTTCCTTGGTTTTCAGTCGCAGCAGCCAGACAGCAATTCAAATTCCACAAGTTGGATTGTTTCAGATGTGACAGCTTCCAATGGGCGGGTCATCTTCTAGAAGTTTTCACCCTAACTTAAGTAATTTTTCCCATTCTTTCATTGTGGAATAAGAGGGGAAGGACTGGCCGTATACACAATCTAAGCGCTCTTTAATTTGCGCAGGAGTAAGAACCTTTTTACAAAAGAATTTAATAACCGCACGGTACTCGAGTTTGAACTTTGTACAAATGGGGAGTTTCCCTCAAGGCTGGACTGACAGGACTGAGGAGTGCGGATGATGGGTATGGAGTGAGCAGGCATTGAACTGCATAAGCGTGCAAGTCCCGGCACGTTTGAATGAGGGGAAACAGGACAGGCCGGAAACTTATGGATCTTACAACGTACTTGCTATGCGGCTATAAAGTTATAAACGATTATCCGATATTTGCCACTTTTACAGATATCGAGTAAAACTGACCTGGGTCCAGCTTTGGGAAGAAGTTGAAGACCAAAATAAACTGAATGTTGTAAAGAAAAATGAAAACATGGAAACGTTCCTACCGCAGTAACAGAAGAGAAGAACTAGACTTATAATAGGCCATATAGGACTAACTAATGGCTATCTGATAACAAAGGATATTCCACCGAAGTGTACAACATGCAGAATCATACAATTAACAATTAAACACATTGTAGAGGACTGCCCTCAATGGAATAGTTATTTTAAGGAATTTAAGGAAACAGAAGAACAATATAGACACAATTATACAATTCATTAAAAAAATATATATTATTCATTATATTCTAAAATTTTTTACCAAAACTGGAAAGAAAGAAATATAGATTGAAAAATTACACTGAAGACTCTCGATGTTGAGTGTCCATAAAAAACTAATCTATCCTAACGAACATTGCCGATGTAACCTTCAGTGAATTCAGTTGAGCTACGCATGATGTTATTGAAGGATTAATAATTTTAGGGTTGATGAATTAATTGCCTCTTCTATTGGAATATTTTATTTGAAAATTTGTTTCAAATGTTAAACATTCATCTTCAGTTCTATGTAAAAACATGAAAGATTGAATTTCATTATTTCAGACACTCCATTCCCATATCATAAACCTTCAAGAATGGTGCCAGAAATGGAGAATCAAAATAAATTCCATAAAATAAATTTTACCCTCCGTCGTAAACCTACGACCTCCTGTCCTACCGTATCCTTTAATGATGTTCCACTAATCCTCGTTGAACAGACCCGCTACCTAGGACTCCATCTGGACAAACGTTTTACTTGGAATCCACATACAAGACTTAAACAACAAGAAACTGCCCGTCCTTTTCGACTAATTCAAATTTTCTTGACAAACGTTCAAACCTTCCACTTAATTACAAAAGACTCATTTACATACAGTAATTAGACCGATTTGGATATACGGAGTTGAGCTTTGGGGCTCCACTAAGCCATCCAATTCATCTCGTATCCAATCCTTTCAATTCAAAATCCCTAGAGAAATCCTAAATGTCCCTTACTTCGTCACAAACAAACTTATCCACAAAGATATATACCTATATTGTATTCAGTTTATCTATGTTATTTTACTTTTAACAGCCTCTCGGCCAGTTATGATCTTACTTTATGTTATTTTATGTTATTCTTAAGGGACTTTGTCCCAGAATAAAGTTTTCTTTCTATTCTATTCTACATATCTCGATAGATATACCTCTGTATATCGATAGATATACCTTACGTTTCTGACATAGCTCATACCAGATATCTATCCTTTCATAGCAAACTCCACAACCATTCAAATCCATTAGTAATACAACTTGCTTCTCATTCCATTCCAGATAACCCTCCGAGGCGCCTGAAAAGAAGATGGACCTTCTAACACAGTATATATGATTTAGAACTTTTATAAGTGCTACCAATGGGTAGTTGCTTTAAACACAAGTGACGTGTCATTTTTTTCAGTATCATCATATTTACTTGATGTATTGTATTTGTATATTGTATACAGTTGTAAATATCAATAAATGACTAAAATAACAAAAAATTAAGTCAGACAGAAGTCCGATTTGCCTTCCTCAAAACTAATGAAGAATGTTTGACAATCATATTTCATTTTCACAAAAAATGGCGGAGTCATATTTACACACCTTTAAATGTTTATTCTTGTTTCTTTGTTAGCATGGATATGTCTTTTAGCTGGGGTATATACCTTTTTGGTGTATATTGAAAAGAAATAGTTTTTCCTCAGTTTGGAAGGAATTGATTTTTATTTTGGCAAATATCAATATAAAAATTATGGTTTTGACATAATCCAACACCGAATATTTCAAAAGGAATAATTAACGTGAAAGTTTGTCAGGACACAATCTTTCTTAATAGGAAAAATTCGACCACACGCTTCTGAGTTGTCCTCATTGAAAAAAAAATAAAAAACGACAATACCTAATTGTAAAGAACAGAAATTGCACACTAAATCGGGAGAGGGGAGATTATGTATTTTTGTGGTTTCCTTAATAAAGGATAATGGTCCTGGTGAATAATTGAATGAGTAAACTCCTTTTGAAGTCGTGGTCTCTTGAATAACGCGATGAAAGCTTTGAGCAGTTATTATCGGCTACATAATGGCCAAGCTCCTATGGAGAAACTTCATTATACGCCACTTTGTCCAATATTATCCATATCCGCGCCTTCCAGGAGGGTTTCGAAACCCTGCGGTATAGTAAATATTAAGGTAATTTAGTTGTGACATTGGGAAAAGCGCATTTATGTGAAAAAAATGTATGCTCGTGGCACACTTTGTGTGTGTGTGTGTGTGTATAGGTAAGGTAATAACGGAAAATGAGCTGTCGTGAATGCAAATTGCCCGTTACGTAAACAGGACGATACGCTATGCTTTTTTTTATAGAGCGTAAGAAAGGACATAATCCATACTTCACGTGTATGCTTGCCCCCCGTAATAGCGACAATAATACTTTATTATACTAAGATAAGTTTAAAAAAAAAAGAAAAAGAAAAAAGGGATGAAGTGTTTAAAGTTGATATTATTATTCCAGTTCTCCTGTTTTAAATTACTTCACATTAGTTTATACTACAAACTAGTCTGTAAATATAATGATAGACAAAAATTAAACCTGTTTTTTTTTTGTACATGTAATTTTTTTTTTTTGGTGTATTTTTTAAATCTATACTTTTTTGGTGAGTTTTTTAATACTTAAAAATGTAACATTTTGACACCCAAGATCTGTTCGTGTTTCTTGGATCGAAAATTCAGCTAATTTTTTTTTTTACAACAATTCATTGAAATTTAGAACTGTACAAAATATATACATCATTTAAATGTGCTGTTGACTATTACAATAACGTAACAAAACTTAATAAGAACTACTCATCAGTAGCACTTTAATAAAAATTCTACACTAGAAGGTCTCTAAGCCATCTTCTTTTCAGACGTCTCGGAGGATTATCGGGAATGGTGATAGAAGCAAGTTGAGAAATTATGGAATTTGATTGGTTATGGAGGAAAGTATAGATATCTGTTTTGGGCTAAATCAGCAACATATGGAACATTAAGATCTTTATGGATAAGTTTATTGGTGACAAAGTAAGGAGCATTGAGGGTTTTTCGTAGGATTTTGGATTGTAAGGATTGGATACGAGATGAATTGGATGGTTCAGTGGAGCCCCAAAGCTCAACTCCGTACTTCCAAATAAGTCTACTATCACAGTCATGTGAATGAGTCTTTTGTAATTAATTGGGAGCTTTGAACGTTTGTCTAGTAAATGTTGAAGTAGTCTGTAACGACGGGCGGTTCCTTGTCGTTTTAGTCTTGTATGTGGATTCGAACTAAGACGTTTGTCTAATTGGAGTCCTAGGTAGCGGATCTGTTCAACAGGGATTAGTGGAATATCATTGAAGGGTACTGTAGGACAGGAAGATTTACGACGAAGGGTAAAGGTTATTTGGTGAGATTTTTTTGGATTTATTTCCATTCTCCATTTTTGACACCATTCTTAAAGGTTTAGGATAAGTGATTAGAGTGCTTGGGAGGCAATGAAGGGATCATTGTTTACTGATAACACTCATGTGTTATCAGCGTAAGTGGTGAGGACAGTGCAGCTAAAATTTAGGAGAGTTTCTAGTCAGAAATTTAATGGAGGATAATTTTATTTTTACTGTAGGGACGGAAAAAAATCGGAAGATTTGAAAACTTTTTTTTATGTTTTGAAACTGATGGATAACATTCGAATATAGTCTTCTAATAAAGAATTCCAAAAGGAGTCACAATTATTTAAATATGTTTTATTTTTACAAGAAGAGCGAAGTATGTCACACTATGTCCTCTTTTTTTACCAAAAATACATTATTATTTATTCTTATTCACCTTTTCCCCTTTGTACATAGGTATAGAATTCTATGTCCCAGACAAATTCATTGTAAGGTAAGTTACATAAAAATGTTTTTATTTATTTATTTTTTGGTTGGAGGGCATAACGTCCTTATATACTCCAATTAGGGAAGGAAGGACGGGTTACCAACCTATTCTAGCCTGGATGGGAAAGTCAAGATTTATTTCGTACACATAAGTATAATAAACAGTTCAGGATATGAAATCTTTTTTTCTTTAAACTGCTCTCCTGTATAGTTATGGAAATGTGACATAGTGTTTTGTACCTCCGAGGTGCAGATATTTATTCTTGCTTTTGTTTAGACATGATTATTTTGGCTAGGGGAACTAAAATTTTTGGTGTAACGTTTTTTGACACTGTAGGTGTTCCTGAGATTTAAAATCGGCCGACAGTTTCCCAATCGGAAATTTAATGGAAAATATATTTTGTTATATAACGTTTGTCGCTATACTGGATTGAATGAAAAGAGTCACATTTTGCCTGCACTTTTTAGTGTTGGGGCTTTTTAGACACGCTCTAGCTCTGTTTGTGTGGCTCGGATCAAAAATTTTCAGATAATATTCAGCTTAAAAATTTAATGGAGAAGATTCTTTGTTTTATATAATATTTGTCGCTAACACCATACCGTTTAGGAGCTGTATTGGTTTCAATGAAAAAAATATCACGTTTGAAACCATTATTTTCTCTCGATATGGTTTGTTTTGAATAATCATTAATTGTTAGTTTAATTTAGTAATTAATTTAAGTAATTTAATCCTTTTAATTCTAAGATGTATATTTGGAAAATCAGTAGATTACAGATGGACATATCCATATAGTTTTTCCCAGTCAGGGAGAAATTTGTTTATTTTTTTCTCGGCGAAAACTGTTAATTTTGCATTTATTTAAAATGATTTTTTTTTTTAATTGATTATTTCTATTTTAACTTAAACATATGCTCTAACCGTATTAGGATTGTTAATAATTTCCTTAATGGAAAAAAAAAAAATGAATTGCTTTTTAAAACTGAAGTGATTACTTAATCTCCTTGGCGTACTTAAGTACACTTGCAAATCGACCTTCGAGAATGATTCACTCAATTAGAATCGGATATCATTTCCCTTTGTAATAGGATCCTAGCTTCTAGATCGGAACCCTCAGCTGATAGGAGAAGCTCTTCGGAATAAGGAAGGCATAATTAATTATGAATATTAAATTCAGTTGAGAGAGCTGTGCTGGGACCTCATTGAGCCTGGGTTGCCTTATCTTGTATGATTGTGTTGTTTTTTTCATTTTTCTTTTTATATTTTAGTTTATTTGTTTCTACGATCATTGTCCTAATTAATATCATGTTATCAATTATTACATTTTATATTCTTGTTACTTAGAGGCTGTCTATTCTTATATTTTTTTACATTATACTTGTATTTTATTTTGATCTCGATATGGTTTTGGATGAGGGTCTATACTTTCTTGGTGTAAAATTTTTTCACAGATCTGTTGGAGTAGCTCTGATCGACTTTTTAAGACTAGCATATCATACTATGACGCCTTGAAACATTGATTCATGTTCAGAGAAGAACATTGATGAAAAATCCTTTACCTTTATGTAAGTAGGTCTCTCATCCATAGGTCTCTTTAATTTTATCATGAAACTGAGAAACAGTGTGTATAGTTGTCTAGTTAACGTACTTAAGGTGCTTGTGTTATTAGTCTTAATGTCTAGGTTTAAAAAGTTTGTAGTATTTGTATGTGTTTTGTAGTCTTTTATCTTTTGGAGTTCCTTAAATTTGTAATGTGAAGTCCATAAAGGTTTTAGTAAATGTGTGTAGGTCATTAATTTTCGTATTATATGTAATTTTATTCAAAATTAAACTATGTAATAACTATTGATTGAGGTATTAGTATCGAACCATGACTCCACTCCTGTTTCCGCCCGAAATGAATGCTAAATTTTGTTTGCCACAAAATCCATGCATAAGCTGAGGATATAGCACTCCTTGGATGCAAACAAGAGGACATTAAGATACTCGCTATTTTAAGAAAAGACGAATAAAGTCTTGAAGTAAAGAGAGAAAAAACCGAGTACAAGATACAAAAACCGTTTTGCGACACGGCAATGTTTCTAGTTTATCGTTACTGCAAGGAGTAAACGTTTTGCCTCGTTCTGCGTATAGCATCAGATTATGGTTTGGGCCAATGGATTATTGTTTGAAAGGTCTTATCTTTGGTAAATGTAGATGTAATAACTGAATGAGTAGAGATCTTTGCCTCAAAAGCAGATTAGTGGTAACGGTATTACTGGAAGAAACATGGGTGAAAGTATTTGAATAGACTTTACGTTTAAGAGTAATATCTATTAATGTTTGAACTATGCAATAAGAAATAAAGCTATATGAACAAGGACTTATGTAACAATGAAGTAGTCGATGTTCTAATGTACATTATGAAGGTTCGGTATGGCTAAATAGGTACCTGCAATGTGCGGCCATATTGTGCAGAGGTGTTGTATCGATTGTCAAAGGAGAGGCCAATCTAGGCAGGCCGCAATCTCATAGCAACGCATGCGCAATACTCCCTGCTACAGAGTCTGCAATCATTGCCTTCATCGTAATTCTATCTCTGGTCGACTTCCTCTGTTCAGGGGGGGGGGAGAGGGAATCCTTCGCCCTCGGTGTTGAAATCATTATACTGCAGAACCCCTGTTATCAGGGGAAATTATGGGTATGGGTACTCACGGATATTCGAAAACCCTGGATTATCGAATTACAACATTTTATTGACTTAATGTAATAGATAAGAAGGTTAATGTAGAATTATTTTTTTAATTTTTTTTTTTAATTATCTTTATTTCTTATATAATTTTTTTTTTTTACAATTCACAATTTTTAATGCTGTACCAAAAATAAACCAGTCTCAAAATTAAATAAAATACTATTAAACAACTTAAGTATATACTGATATAATTATAATTTATAAAGAAAGGAAAATATACAAAAAAACTTTCAAAGAATAAAAAGAAAAATAACATCCTAGTAATAAAATAAACAAAATTGTAACTATACATTCTTAAATATCTATACATTTTTTGTATACATACACACATACATACTCATACATACTTACATACACACACATCTAAATACATACACTCACACCTAATATATACATATGCAAACATATATACATAACATGCATAAACAAGTATATTTAAAATAACAATAAATATAATTGGTATACTACATTAATAAATGTTTAGTTCTTTTATGTATATATCGTTTTGTACTATTTTTATTATAGCTACCAATATTTTTTATAAGTGGGTTTTTATTGTTTTTACACTTAATGAAAAATTGTTTACATATTTTCTCAATGATTTCGTTAATATAAGGTATACATAATTCTTTATGCATAGTTTTAATTTTAGTAAAGTATTCATACTTGACAATAATTCTTAAACATTTGTTTTGGAATATTTGTAATTTTCTGTAGTTAGTTTTTGACATAAAGCTGAATATAGGGCTTGCATCCGTAATTATAGGTCTTAAGCAAGCTTTATATAGTAATAGTTTATTTTCTCTGCTTATTCTAGAATTCCTATTAAAGTATGGGTATATAGTAGACAGAGCCCTGTTTGCTTTATTACACACATAATCAGTGTGTGCTGTAAACGTCAGTCCTTTATCCATCTTAAGTCCTAAATACTTGATCTGAGTGGACCAAGGTACAGGCGTTCTGTTTACAGTCAGTTGGGGAATATTGTTTGGCCGTCTCTTTGTAAATATTATGGCTTGTGTTTTTTCCTGGTTATGTAGAATTATGTACATATATGGATTAGGAAGAAGATGGTCTGGTATGAAGACAGAAAAAACACGTTTATGTTACAAAACATTTGAATTGCCTTCAACTTGAATTTCAAACTACTTTCATGTCTAAAACTAACAAAATTTAAAAAACTCAATTTCTCGCTGAATGGGAAAAGCAATATATCATAGATATGTCTATTTATAATTGAATGGGTCCGCCCTTTCCCAAGTGGCTATTTCAAAGGTTTTAAAATGTATAATAGCACGTCTTAGTATGATATAGCACTCCATTATGTTAATATACATGTAAATATAACAAATTAATATGCGAATATAAAATCTAACTTACAAAACTATCAAAAACTTTAGATTATGATTTTCTTTCACTGATTACTCAAAGTTTATTAATTTTTTATTTTTTATTTTGAAGAGAAAAGATTTGCCCGGTTGGGATTCGAACCCAAGTCTCCACTTCTCTAGCGTGGTGCCTTATCAACTAGGCCACCGAGCTCGTATCCGAATCAGGGAAATCTTTTCTCTTCACTGATCCATACCCCCGGGCACTCGCAGTAGCGATGTACAAATCGGGGATCGGATACGAGCTCGGTGGCCTAGTGGATAAGGCACCACGCTAGAGAAGTGGAGACTTGAATCCCCGATTTGTACATCGCTACTGCGAGTGCCCGGGGGTATGGATCAGTGAAGAGAAAAGATTTCCCTGGTTCGGATACGAGCTCGGTGGCCTAGTGGATAAGGCACCACGCTAGAGAAGTGGAGACTTGGGTTCGAATCCCAACCGGGAAAATCTTTTTTCTCTTCAAAATAAAAAATATATTTATCAACAACTAATAATTATTTCATAGTTTATTAATGTTTGTCGCTTAGAACCTTTTTCGGCGGACCCATTCAATTCACTACTTTTCCCAATTTACGCTTCGCCCGGAGAACATAATACTTTTTTTTTGTTCATCGGCAAAAATCTTTTATTGATTTATGCAACTGAGAATTATTTATTCAAATATGTTTTCCCGCAAAGTAGTACTTTTTAACCTGGTTAAAATTGCCCAAATGTGATGTTTGAACACTACGTAGAAGCATATTTGAACTTCCTATTTTTAATTTTAATGTATGAGTTGGTAATCCAAATAGCCTGCATTATCAGTGCTTGCAACTAAAGACCAATGAATCATATTTTTACACACAATATCAAAAAGCAAAGGATCGACATTCTAGTTTTGTAATTATTTATATTCGGTAGGAAAAACTTATATTGATTTCAATTTATAGTACTGTACAAACCTCGTTTCTGCTTCCCAAACTTGTACATGTTGATTTTTATTATTTGCAAATTTTATGATTGCTTAGCCTTCCTTGAGCTATGAAAATGAAGTTAAAATTTGCGGAATTGTGTGAAATACATATCGGACGATTTTCAAACTCCACTGGTATTCACATATCGCACCACTTATGTATGGCTTCTTTAGTAACAATTTTATTTAAAATAAGTAAATTGTATTATATATTTCTAGCTCTATATAACAACGTACCTTTGTAACCTCTCTCGAATAGTGAGGCATTACATATTTATTGTTTTTTTTTTTTACATATTTATTGTAATTTTGTCATATTTTTTTTAAAAATAAATTATTTGAAAATAAGTAAATTTTGTCATATATTTCTAGCTCTATATAACAACGTACCTTTGTAACCTCTCTCGAATAGTGAGGTATTACATATTTATTGTTTTTTTAAAAATAAATTATTTGAAAATAAGTAAATTTTATTATAAAGTTCTAGTTTATATAACAACTTACTTTACTAGAACTATGAAAATGAGGTACTTAAAATTTTGTAGAGATGGGTTTAGTAGTTTTACAATTGCATAAGGTGCTGACCACATATCGTTCGATTTTCCAACTTCACTGAGATCTACACGTCGCGCCACATATTTAAATCTTTTTTAATAATTTAATTGAATATAAGTTAATTTTATTATCAATGTCAAGCTCTCTATAGCACCGTACCATTGAAACCTCTCATGTAGAATGGTGATCGCCACCTATCGGTCAATTTTCAATCCTCATATTGTCCCTGTTTTAATAACAAATTATTTGAAAATCAGGAGATGTTATTAATGCTAAACCTTCCTTGAACTATAAAGATGATGTAGTTCTAATTCGGTACAGATTGGTTCAGTAGTTTTCACTGTTAGTGGTCACAAACGAAAATGGCTTGTCTTTTTATATAATAGTATAAACTAGCATCCCCCGTCGTAGCTTCGCCGTTCTCATAAGAAAAGAATTTAGATAATTTTAACTAATAACTGAAATCGTGTATTGAACAATGCAATTGAGCATTATTTCTTCAATGATATTTCCATCCATAGCAGTAATTTTTAATATTGTTAAAATTGCAATAATTAACTGTTTGAAGATTACGTAAAGCATAATTGGACATCCAATTTTTAATTTTAATGTATGAGTTGGTAATCCAGACGGACAGAGACGATTAAGAAACTCTTGCGGATACTAGACTGCATTATCAGTCCTTACAGCTCAAGGCCCATGGATCTTATTTTTACACACAATATCAAAAAGAGAAGGATAGAAATTTTGATTTGGTAATAATTTTTATTCGGCAGAAACAATTTTATCGATTTCATCTGGTTGGATTTTAATGTCTAACCTTAAAAGCTAATGACAGCGTGACAAACCTCGTTTCAGCCACCGAACACTGTACATTTAGATTATTATTATTGTAGTGCACTTTACTATTGTAAATATGCCTAGAACTATGAAGACGATGTAGTTGAAATTTGGTTCAGAAAGGTTTATTAGTGTTAAAAAAAATCTACTGCAGAATGTTACTGTCTCGTTCGATTTTTAAACTTCACTGGAATCCAAACGTCATACCACAAATTTATAGCTTTTTTGATAACAATTTAATTGAATGAAGTAAATTTCATTATCAATTTTTAGCTCTATATAAGACCGTATATATTTGTAACCTTCTCTTGAATGACTCTCTCGACCTATTGGTAAATTTTCCAACTTAACTGCGCACCATACATTTATCGTTTTTTTAAACAGCAATTTGATAAGAAATATATAAATTTTATTATTGCTAAACCTTCCTTGAACTATGGAGATGATGTGGTTAAACTTTGGTTCAGATTGGTTTAGTAATTTTCGCGGTTAGTGAACACAAAAGAAAAATGGCTTGTCTTCTTATAAAATAGTATATATTATAGATAATGTATTTCTTAATAAGGACATATTTTCTAAGAAAATGCTTTGTTAAATATTCTGTAAGATACCTGTAATGATCTTGTAAAGTACTTCACTTAATGAAGGAGAAGATAGTGTGGTCATAGGATAGAACTGATTAGCATTAGCTCATCATAAAGTCATTATTTTATATGACTCTCCTCATAAAGTCATTTTGCCATCGTAAATATATTTATTCAGATTGATAATAAGCGTGAGAAAGAGGAGAATGACCGTCCATTATGTGATAACGAACAATATGATAATTGAGGGCTCTAAACTGTATTCGCTACGTGAGTGGCATGTCTTTAATAGATACTTTAATGTTACCCACAATCTTCATAATTCTGTCCTTATTAGTAATTAAATCATTTGCCTTTCAATTACAAAGTTACAATATTTTTGCATCTAATCATATTTTCCCGACTCATTTACTCAATTAAATAAAATATTGTCGTAATGCACTTGTATCTCGATTAATCGACTGGTTTGGACCGAGTTAGACTCGGATAACCAAACCCTTGGTTAATCGAAATTCCAAAAAAAAAAAAAAAAAAAAAAAAAAAAGAGAAAAAACTTAATTTCATCCTGACTGGGAAAAACGAAATATTATGCATATGTCTTTCTATAATTAATGATTATTCATTTCGTCTACTACTAGCGATTACTACCATTCAACTGCAAGTTAAAACGTAGGCATTACAAATTAAAAAACTTATTTTTTAATTGCTGTGTATCTATTATAGCTGTATACCCCAACAATCTACTTCTTTAAGAAATCTTTCTAAGTAAAAAATCTGCAAAACATGGTCGTAATTCAGACCCTTCAAATTTTCTTAGTGATTTTACATTTCTTTTGCTTGTAAATTTGATTGTATTGGAATAAAACAGTTTTACTGGTAGCAAATATTAATACATTCTTTATATTCGAGATGTATCGCTCCTAAACGGTAGGCCCTAGCGACAAATGTATAAAAAAATATTTACATATTTAATATACAGTGATTGGGATACTGGCGTCAAGTACAAAGATTGCCTTGGTTTGGTAAAAAAAAAATTATGATGAACAATAAAACGAAATGGCAAAAATATATCATCATCATCTTATGGTCCTTGCAGAACCCAGGCCTCCTCTACAATTCTCTTCCATTCAGACCTATTTTCAGTTGCACTTCTCTATCCTCTCACACCCAGAGTCCGAAGATCGTCCTCCTCATGGTCAAGCCAACGAAGACGATGCCTTCCTCTCCTCTTTTCTCCCGGTTTTCCCTCTAATATCATCTAAGGGAGCCTACTAGCTACCATTCAAATAAATATATAGTTGACTGTTAAGTAATATAAAAGATTGATCAGGGATGCAGTCAGGCGAAAGAAAAAAAATCACATGCAAGTAAAAAACTTTTATGAAGTTCCGACGTTTCGATCTGCCTAGCATGTCTTCTTCAGGGCCAAAGAACCACTCACAAGAGGAGACAATCGATAGCTCTTGTCTAGTTGTTTACTTATACATGTTTTTATTTTCTTTCTCCTGACTGTATCCCTGATCATTTTTTTTCTTATAGAAAAAAGAAGTATCGGTTTATCGACACTCCATTAATCGAGTTTCGAGTGTAGTAGTCTTATTATTTTTATTTTTTTAAACTAAATTATTTATTAAATTATTATTAATTATTTCGCAGCTGTCCTTATACTAAAGATAACCAGTGAATTTGTTTATTGCGGATATTACGAAGGATTTAGGATTGTAAGGATTGATTATTAGAAGAATTAGATGGTTTAGTGGAGCCCCAATGCTCAACTCAATATGTTCTAGTAGGTCTAGTAACTGACATGTAAATGAGTCTTTTATAATTAATTAGGAAGTTTAAACGCTTATCTAGTAAATGTTTATCTAGTACGTGAATTCCAAGTAAGACGTTTATCCAGTTGGAGTCATATGTTGCGGATTTATTTAATAGAGATCAGCGGAATATTGTTGAAAGACAATTTAGGGCAGCAATTCGTAGGTTTACGACGAAGGGTAAACGTTATCTGGTAAGATTTGTTTGGATTTATTTTAATTCTCTCAATTTTTTACCATTTTAGCAGGTGTTTAATATAATATAGGAATGTTTTGGATGCATTGTAAAGTGGTAAGTATTATTTTGTTATTTAATTGCAATATATTACATCACTAGTCCAACGTTATTGTTTTAAGGGATTTCCTTCACTTTTTTAGGGTCTCTATTAACTTTAGATTTAGCTTAGAACCGTCTCAACCACTACGGTTAATCGTGCCCCAAGTGTAGTATTAAATGGCATGATATAATTAAAATGTTCATTTTTTTGATTAATCAAACTCACCTTTATCCAAGTATCTTTAAACTATATTTCAAAACGCACCATCTTAATAGGTACTTGCCGAACAACCCATTCGAATCCCATTACCAGGTTCCCAAGTCGTTTTACAAAGCTCCCAGGGCACTGCTGATTCAGAGCCGCCGCGTGGAGGGAAACGTAATGGATGTAAGAGGAGCGGAAGGAGAAAAGATTTTAGATTTAAGAAAATGGAAAGAGATAAAAAAGGAGGGCGGCTGGAACGCCGGAAATGCGGCGGAAGAAGATGACACCGCTTCCGGTATTTCTAATCTAAGGATTAACCCTCCTCCACCCTGGAACCCCTGCGAAACGAATCGGTTTAAATTAAAAAATTCCCTCGGCCGATCGAGGATTGACTGTTTGTAGAAGAGGACACCCCCTCGAGGTGGAAACAAGACCCTGCCTCCCCCCTCCTGGGCGGGTCCAATCGCCGATTACACGCCCAGCTTATAATTAATTCAAATCCGGACTTGACAAGGATCGGGGGTGTATATGATGTCAACAGGCACCCTCACTGAGTGTCTCCACCCTTTGGACGATTCTATTCTGCAACACTCCTGAATTCTCTGTTGAACGTTGGGTGTTGGATTACGTTCTAAATTATGGCTATACGTAGGATTCATTAAAAAAAATAGAATTTTTGGTACCCTTACACAAGCGTGGCTCCACGAGACATGCCTGGCCAGCGCTACCGTTCGATCTGTACGATTCACTTCGAGTTCATAATTATCGCTACCTTCCATAAATGTTGACCTTTGGAAATAGAATTATCGGGATTGTCTTTTACCCCCCTCCCCCCACAGAAGTGTTAAGTCGCAAAATTTAAAAACAAGTAGAAAAAAAAGAGATATAAGGTAAAAAGAAGAGAAGGTGAAGAGTCGATGTAACATTTTCCTGATAAAAGACAATGTAAATAAACCTTTAAATATAAATGACTCAAGATTGTGTTTTGTAACATAACACCTTCATGCACCAAACCCCTAAAAAAACATAAATTTGTAAATAAAAAAAAAGAAAGGAATGTAGTTAATTTTAAAAATAAATTTAATGAAAAAACAAAATAAAGGTAGGTAATGTTAAAATATGAGTAATAAAGGCATGATAAATTATTATTGTTATTAACAAGGGTGAGTTTAGTCAATTTTGGATGCTAGGTGAAAACATAAATTTGAAATAAGATAGGTTGGCGCTTTATTTCCCTTCTATTATGGGGAATGAAGGAGAATAAACTTTCCCCTCTAAAAGTAGCGAGTAAAACATCGAAATAAGGCAAAACAAATCGGAAGAAGGTTAGAATCCATAAATGGTATTTTGAGCGCGTGAGAGGGCTGGAGCCACGCTTGTGTAAGGTACTGAATTTTAAAAAAAAGAAATATTCATTGTCATTTACAACTGTATGCATTATATACAACAAGTAAATTTGGGGAAAACAATTACAATGACATGTCAATAACATGTAAAGCACTACTCACTAGTAACACATCAATACAAATTCTACATTAGAAGGACTCTTGGCCATCTTCTTTTCAGACCCCTCGAAAGATTATCAGAAATTGAGTATGAAAGATGGGAAACTAGTGAATTCGAATGGTTATGGAGATTACTTTGAAAAGGATAGGGATCTGGTTTGGACTAAATCAGCAACATATGGATCATTAAGATCTTTATAGAGAAGTTTGTTTGTTACATAATAAGGAGCATTAAGGATTTTACGAAGGATATTGGATTGTAAGTAGTGGATGCGAGAAGAATTTAAAGTGGAATTCCAAAGCTCAACTACGTATGTCCAAATGGGTCTAATTAGTGTTAAGTTAATAATTATTTTGTAATTTATTGGGACCTTTGAGCGCTTGTCTAGTTAATGTTGTAGTCGGAAATGACGAGCAATTTATTTTCTCATATGTCTGGTAATAATAAAATTTTTAAAATAACTTCAAAATTTATTAAAAAAATAATGTCTATAGTAGTACACAAATAAATAGCTAACAAATGATGTGTCTTGATGGAAACGGGGTGAGAGAACGGGTAATGGAATGAAGGTAGGAATAAAGGAAATAAGGAAAGTGAAATAATATTCCAATAATTTGAGCGGAGCGGGAACGATAAATTAATCCGATTAAACAATTCCTAAAGAAGCAAATGCGATCAAAAGTTCGTGAAAAGGGAAGAATCGGCGTCTGAGCAGATTCGAACTCATTCATTCAGCTATAATACTCACTGGAACAGAGACCGAAAAACTCTCTTTTATTCCTAGAAACCCAGTAATTTCTAATAATCTACCATTTCAATTCAAATTATAAAAATTTCAACTTAAAGTTTTCACTATTACAATTAACTAATCGCATGGCAAGACTTACAAAAATCTTGTGGTCGGTCTTCGGACTCTGTTTTTCTCACGGTTAATAGTATGTAGTAGGGCTTTCCAAGACAGGGAACCCGAACACTCAAATTTCTTCAAATTCTCATACCATCGGGAAATAAAATTCGAAATAAGGATTGATAAATTAATTGCCACTTCTATTAGAATTATTTTATTAGAAAACTAGTTTCTATATCAGCACATCAGTACTATGCTACATGAATAGTACTGCTATGTTGTATATTTTAAAACTGAAGATGAATGTTCATGGCATATCGAAACTAGTATTCTAATAAAATAATTCCAATAGATGTGGCAATTCATTCATCAATCCTAATTGTATTGATCCTTCTCCATCATACGAGTACATTATGCGTGCGTCAAGTAAAACTCGAATGTAGTTTATTCGGATGTCTTATGAATTATGTTTTCCCTTTTTCCTTGCTTTCTATGATAAAATACTTTTATCAAGAAAAAAATAAAATTTTAATTATTAGTTAAAATTATCTTAGTTCTTTACTTAGGATGAAACACGAAGCCTCGAGGGGGAATTATTCAAGTAATTTAGCCTTAATACTTTAGAATTTATGTAAATGATCATTCTCAAAAGTCAAAAAACACTTTCAAGAAACTATTTATTAATGTATCTTATTTTATAAATCTATATTTATAAATAAAGGGAAACAGAAGAAGGTGGTAATAAAGTGAAGAAGAGAGAGACTGAGTGAGTATCTTAGTGGGGGTGGCCCAAGGTGGGTAATCAATATCAGGTCTGGCGCTTCCTCTATCCGCCTCTCTCCCTCTACCGATATATTTATATATTTATATCTATATGTAGAAATAAAAATAAAATTTATTTTGGTTATATTGTCTTCTAAAAATAAAAATAATCAAACAAATACTGGAACAATATCTGGCCGAATTAATTACAAACAAATATATTAGTATTAATAAAAAACAAATTATAGGAAAATAAAAGAACATAAAACAAAAAATAAATAAATAGACATATACATACACACCATAAACGAGGGTATCTCATATATTCTATCATCATCAAATATATTTTATTTGACAAAAAAGGGAAAGTTTAAACAAAGTTGTTGACACCTTTTTGGAGACGGTTTTACTTGGAATTGGAATTATTTTATTTGAAAGCTTTATTAATTTTTTTTTTTTTTTTTCAGGATTTATTAGCTCCTTACTTCTTGAAAAGAAGGAAACTGCTATGGTTCAGACCCCTCTTCATATTCCTCTTCTTAGACCTGGGAATACAGAGGCTCGTTGTGTATATCTTGCTTGGGTGCCAAGTTTGTTGTCTTATTCTCTTGAAAGTGGTGTTTTAGTTGAAGAAGCTCGGCAACTATTGTCTTATGTTTTGATTCATCCTACTCTTCGGGACGATCGAAGGTTTACAAAAACATTTTTTATCACAGTTTAATTTAATTATAATGTAATGAGATAAAGATAAAACATAGAATGCCCTACAGTTTAATTTAATTATAATGTAATGAGATAAAGATAAAACATAGAATGCCCTACAATAAGAGCATATGTTGGCCGTCCTTTGCCAACGTAAGCCTTTTTATGGTATCAATGCTACCAGGTGATTTTATAAACGTGTCCAAACCTCATCTGTCCTGCCGTATGTGGCAGCAGGAATGTTTCATATGAGTAATGAATTGATCAGAAATATATTAAGCTACGTTTTCTTTTTTGTTTCATGTCTCCTACTCATTTCTTTAATTTCATATATTTTATTTGACCAAAAAGGGAAACTTTAAACAAAGTTGTTGATACCTTTTTGGAGACGGTTTTACTTGGAATTGGAATTATTTTACACAATTATTATTACACATTAGTTTACAATTGGAATTATTTTATTTGAAAACTAGTTTCGAATTTTAAACAATCAACATCAATCTGAGGAGATATAAAGGATATCACGATTAGATCTCCTCAGAACTGAAGATGAATGTGTAGCATTCGAATCTAATTTTGAAATAAAATAATTCCTATTGAAGTGACAATTAATTTATCAATTCCAATCAATATTTTTTCTTTAACCGCTTCTGGAATAATGTATTTTTACGAGGCATTCATATCTTCCCAGTCAGAAATGGTGTAACTCTCATTGTTTTTTTTCTTTCCACGAAGGTTAGAATATTTCCCATTGATGTTAATATTAGATTTTTTCTTGGTACTTCTTATTAAACGGAAAATAAAAATGAGAAATAGTTACCTTTATTTTTGTTTAAAATATTAACTAAACACGATTATGATTGTCATATCATAGCAAAAAAAAAAATCTTAAAAAACTAAAATGACTGCTTGGGTTTTTTGTATCAACTTTAATATTTTATAACTATATTTAAGTGTTACAAACAACGAAATAGTTTATTTATTAATATTCTATTATCATGAGGATAAGCTACTCGAAAAATCTATTATTAGAAAAACAAAAATGTAACAACTGAGATAATGTAACCTCCGTGGAGGTTAACAATTTTTAATTTCAATTAGGAAAATAGTATTTGAGTTGTACCATTCATTAGAATGTTCAATATATACATTAAATATTAACAGCAGAATGTTTTTCTGTATGTTTGGTAAAGGATCAAAATTTTAAAATTTTGTCTCTGAAACAATTCCCGTAATTTGGGAATTACCCGTACATTGTTTTAAAATTTATACTGCTCTCTTCAGTTCTTCTTATTTTTTGTTCTTTTCTGCTTTTTTTCATTTATTTATTTTTTTTACTGTACATAATGTGTGTAAATGTGAGCACAACCATCTACATTACTTATTGCCCGTATTTGTGGCAGATTGTAATAATTACTCAATGAAAGTTAAAAATAATAATAATAATACACGTATTCAATACAGATTGTTTTATGCTTCTTCCTTAAATTCATTCAGAACTCTCCTATTCCGATATCTTCTTAAATCCCAGTTAGATGCTGCCAATATGAGTGATAATTAAAAGTCAAGTTAATCAAATTCAGCATATCCGATGCCGATGAATTACAATTACAATTATTAATTATTATTAAGTATGAATATAATGAATAAGTACATCATTGTATAAATTTAAATTCATTTTCATTTTTGACATTTGTTTTCCGAACAATTGTTTGTTTTTTTCTCATATAAATTATTATTATTATTTCTTTCTTGCATATATATATTAGCTTTTAGGTATTTGTAAATATTTTGCCATATTACCATTCAATTAGGCCTTAATATTTTTTTCTCTAAATATCTTTTCCTTTCTATTCACTATATTTATTTTATTTTATTTATTTTTTTTATATTTCTTTATTTTTATGAACGCATTGCAATTATTATATTAGCATATGGTTATTATTATTTTTTTGTCCTTTTTTTCTTTCTCTCTTCTTTTTTCTTATTTATATATTTATCACAAAGTTCTATTTTCAATTGTATATACATATATCACCTTTTATACATATTATTTTTTTTATTTAAAATTAAGATAGCCAGACTATTGTACAACTTATTATACATGTCCGTTATTCTTAGGGGAAAATGTGCCCCAGAATAAATATTATATTTTCATTTCATTTCATTGTTTCTTTTGTTTCTTACCGCTCATTATGAAAACAACAAAAACCCCTTTTGATTATCCAGCTATAGGTAATCGTTATGTTTGCTTACTAACAGTCGACAATAGACTCGTTTTACTGAGACGTTCTACCCTAATTGTGCCAATACACCATCTACCAAGCCGTGATAAATGACTTCTTTTACATTTTTTAAAAAGATATTCTTCCTCCCCCCGGGACAAGGCCATCTGAATAGCACCGGCTTTGATTGATGCCCTCTTGCGTCAGGCGAGAAAATTAAAAAGCCTTCTAGATAAAGAACGATCTAGAAGGCAGTGCTGGGATTAAATAAGAAAATTGATTCTGTTTGTCTTGCCTTGGAGTGGTTTACTTTAAGACTTAACCGGTTGTAGAGAGTTCGTCCGTGCTCTGTGGGTTGTGTCTTTGGTTAGAACTGCCTTCGTGATCAGCTCTATGTCAATATCCCATCTTTCAATGTTTACCGGAAATTTAGAAGAATTTTATGGTGCCATTATTTGTAATCAACACTTGGTCGTTAAATAGTAATAAAAAAAATAAATAAAACAAAAATAGAAAACAGCAGTTCACATGTCTGAACAGCAGGGGCCACTACAACGTTTTGTTGGGTGAATTAGATTCACTGTATTACAGAATTATTTATTATATTTTATCATTTTCTCGTGATTTTTAATTTTATTTATTATTCATAAACCAAGTAGCTAAGACTCAATGCTAACATGATCTACAAATATCTGTGCATAAAAACAGCTAAATTTTTCACAACAAAATCTATTTTTAATACGCCTTTTTTAACTTTACCTTTATGTACGGGAATCTTTCATTGTGATTTTCCAACAATCTGATTAACTTGAAAATTTGCACACATTTCAATACACCAATGACAATACAATAATTGCACAACTTTGTTCTAATGTTCTCACTTAGTCTAGTTAAATTACCCATAAAATGGGGGTCTGCCTTGCAAAAGGTGATGTAGTAGGTTTTATATTGTTATATGGTCCAGGTGGGGTCTGAGAATAAAATATCAAAAATGAAACTAAATTTGATAAGGGAATAATGTTTGGGTAGCAAGAAAACACAAAATTTTTTCAGATTTTGGAAACAAACATATAGAAAATTACTTTCAATCATATAATGTTTTATTTACAAAACTCAAATTTATTAAATTTTGTGTCTAAAGACATATCTTAAGCTGAATTTTATTTAGGCGTTTAGCCACAATCAATTGTCAAACATTTTGCCAACTTTTTCGAAAAGTTAGTTAAAGTCATGATTAAGAGCACATGAAACAAAAATGGCTAATCCAATAAAAAAAATGTTACATATTAAAAGTGGTAGATCATTACATTTTGTGCTGGATAGGATTTTCTAAGTAAAAATTTGCTCATTCCTACTCTGAAATATGTCCACAAAAAAAAATTGTCGGTTGCTTTTGGATAAACTATGATAAAATCACGAATAGTACAGGGAAATTAGCTTCGAATGTTGAACTCTAAAAATTAAAAGGTCTGACTGCTGCGAATTGTTCATCACACTTAGCTTTTTAGTTATTAGGTTTGCTATAAAAATGTGCTTTTCTGTTGTTTTTTTTTAATATTTAAATATTGTATCAGTATAATACTTTATGGCGTGGTTTCTAAATATAAAAGCTTCAAGGGGTCTTATTTTCTTTAGATATTTAACTTTTATTTAGACATTAAAGCTATTTATTGAAATTTACAACTATATACCTACAATAAAATTAAAATAAACGTAATAAATGTGAAGATAATATTCATAATGACATACCTATACACTGCTTGTTAAGCAACTACCCATTGGAAGCATTTCAATAAAAGGTCTGATAAGTAAAATGTTGGAGCACTGATATTGAAATATGGAGTTGCTCTTCTCATTGTGATTAGAGGAAGCGACTTCATTAGAAGAAAAAAAAAATTGTAATTAACCATAGTACTATTTTACAGTATTTTATTTTTATTTTTATTTTTTTCACGAAATGGCCTAAGACACCACGCAAATATCATTATTTTCACTTCTGTTGATAACCCTTCTCTCTTTCCTTCTCTCTCCCCTCCTTTTCGTGTCTCTTCCCGATTGCTCCTCCTTCCTTCTTTCCTAGGTTCACGCTATTCTTTTTTTCGCATCTCCATCTCCCACAAGGACCTTAATTTCTTTTAGTCTTTTCCTATAGTCATCCCTACCTAAACAGTCTTGGTCTGTTATTTTCAATCTCTCAGTTTCTTCCTTCATCTGTTTGATATACCAACCACCACTTGTATCCTCTAATTTTATAGAAGATTTCTCTATTTAATCTCTTTGGACGCATCCTCACCATATGCCCATAGAACCTCAATCTTCTTTTTCTTATATCTATTTCCAATGGATAATTTATTTCTTTATATATTTCCTTATTAGCTCTCAGCCTATAGCCTTTATGTGTCTTTTTTGGGCAGTAAATTTTTCTTAGTATTTTTTTTTCTATTCCTAACATTTTATTTAGAATGGTGTCATAACTGGAGAGTTAAGAAAAATCCAAGCAAATAACCTTTACCCTACGTCGAAAACCTACCTCATCCTGTCCTCCTGTATCCTTTAATGGAGTACCATTAAATAATGTAGAACATATAAGATACCTTGGATTTTATCTGGACAGGAGACTTACCTGGAACAACTTTTCATACAAGATTGAAAAGACAAAAAGCTGCACGTTGATTTCGACTGCTACAACACTTACTTGACAAACGGTCAAATCTCCCGATTCACTACAAAAAACTCATATATATGACGATTATCAGACCTTTTTGGACTTATGAAATAGAGTTATGGGGATCCACCAAACCATCGAATTCTTCCCGCATCCAATCACTCCAATCCAAAATCCTTCGAAAAATCCTAGATGCTCCTTACTTTGTCATAAATGAATTGATCCACAATGACCATAATATCCCATATGTTGCTGATTTGGCACGAACCAGATATCTTTCCTTTCATAATAAACTCACTGCTCATCCAAATCCACTTGTTGTACAACTAACTAGCTTCCCATTCCATTCCTGTTAATTCTTCGAGGCGTCTGAAAAGAAGATGGCCTTGTGATCTTCTTTTGTAAATATTCATTAGAGTACTGCCAATGGGTAGTTCCTCTACAAGTTGTATTCATGTCATTATATCTCATATATACCGCATATTTACTAGATGTGTTTTTTTAATACAGTTGTAAATTTCTATTAATAAAAGAATAAAAAAAAACATTTTATTTTATTATTATTATTATTATTTCTTTCTTTTTTTATCACATATACATAGATAACTCTATCAGTTGGAAATCTTTATATACTAGATAAATTAAATAACTATACTTGCAATGCACTATCTAATTAAAGTATAAAAATTGTATATTGATAAAACATAAATCATATTAATATTTTAAAAATATATTTGTGTTCATTTTTTAGTTTAAATGAAAGAAGGAAAGAGGTTTGCTTGCCAAAGAACCAGTGAAGAGAAAATATTTAATTCTAAGGGTAGTTGGCAGTACTAAACGTCAGTGCGCGGTGGGGGCGTTGATATAGGAACTAACTAACCGACTCGAAATCCAGTGGAGGCAGTTTACATTCCCTAGAAGGTTGATAAGACTCCATTGACAGTTCTATTTAATTAGGAACCCAAGTCCACTGTCAGCCAAGTCTCACCAACCCCCTTCCCATCGAGGCAATTACCCGCAGCGAGGAGTTGAGCTCCCATATCCACCCCACAACCCTCACCCACACTCAACCCACACCCACACGCCACAGATTTCAGCTTTCTTAGGCAGGTATAATTCACGTCTTAAGAGAGGGTGTCTGCGGTTGAACCGTTAGGAATTCGTATCTGTTTGAAGAGCATTTTCAAGTAGTAGTGGAATGTGTTCTTATAATTTTATATCAATAATATGTCGGTGCCAAAGGTTTTCAATTTTCGATACCGATACTTATCGACTACATATAATGTATAAGTTAATTAAATTTAAGACAATGTTCAAAAAAAACATTTCATTTTATAATTTATTATTATGAAGATGAATATCCCAAAGGTTACGGGTTTTATTAAGGAATAGCATTAATATATTTAACGAATAGTAAATGATGCTAAAACATTTCACTAAGCACTGAAGTTGGGAGGATAAAAAATAATTAAATAATTGAAGTGTTTGGTGGAAGAATTGATATGTCACATTTTAAAAAAAGAAAATATACAATCTAGTTTATTGGACTAGACTAAAACGACAAGAAACTACTAAAACATTACAGACTACTTCAACATTTACTAGACAAACGTTCAAAGCTCTCAATTAATAACAAAAGACTCATATACATGACTGTGATTAGATCTATTTGGACGTACGGAGTTGAGCTTTGAGTCTCCACTAAACCATCCAATTCATCTCGTATTCAATCCTTACAATCAAAAATCCTTCGAAAAATACTCAATGCTCCTTACATTGTCACCAATAAACTTATCCATAAAGATATTAATGTTCCATATGTTGCAGATTTAGCCCATACCAGATACCTATCCTTTCATAATAAGGTCCATAACCACTCAAATCCGTTAGTTTCTCAACTTGCTTCCCACTCCATTCCTGATAATCCTCCGAGGCGTCTGAAACGAAGATGGCCTGGAGACCTTCTAGAGTAGAATTTTTAAAAAAGTGCTATTGATGAGTAGTTCTCTGCAAGTTTTAACATGTTATTATAATCGTTGCCAATACATTTACTTGATGTATATATTATGTACAGTTTTAAATTTCAATAAATGCACATAAAAAAAAAAAAACAAAAAAAAAAAAAAAAAAAAAAAAAAAAAAAAAAAAAAAAAAAACAAAAAAAAAAAAACGTTTATTGGATTAAAAATTTATTTGCAGAAGTGTTAGGTAGCAAAACCTGAATATTTCAAAACGACTGGAAAAAGACATATTAAGATGATGAAGGGACTATGAAACATTTTCCTTTAAAATGAAAACGAAAAAAAAATAAATTTACATAAATTATTTAAAATTGTATTTTGTTACATATCCCCTTCTTCAACTAGCCTAAATAAAAAAAATTGAAAATTAAATTTATAATAATTGCTTTTGTTTTTTTTTTGTATCTTTTTCATTTTTTCGGTTAAAAGTTTAATACTGATCGGTATTTATATCTAGACATACTTTAACAAGACACATGGAACTTGTTAGGAAATTGAAAATATAAATTTTATTAAAAAAAACAAAAAACAAACAGCATTATTTAAAAAAATATAATAAAGCGATTTTAATATAATCATATCCACCCCTTCCGCTTATTAAGTATTTCATTCAATGGAATATATGTCTAATATGATTTTGTATTGATGAGGTGTTTGTTGACTGTGGAACTAATAAAGGTGTTGGTAGTTCAGCTATGCAGTCATGGAAACACAATCCAATACAAATATAATATAAATTTTAATTTATTGTGGCATAGTTTCGGTCTATATCTACGACTTCATCAGAGCTAGAAGAAAGACAAACAAAAAGATAGGGCAAAAAAGGGAGTGAATTTTTAAAATATAAAAAAAAGAAAAATAGTATGAAAAAAACAAAACAAGAAAAATAAATAACATAAATATTTTGTTTTTAAAAAGATAAAAAATACATTACAATAAAAGACAAGGGGATATAGTTGATGAGTTAATACAAAAATAAAATATTTAGGTAGATGTGCAATATTGTTGATAATGTGATGATAGTTAAAAAAATGATTTTAAATCTATATATAAGAAATACTAAAACTGGCTTACATTTGCAGATGATTGTGTTATACTTTCGGAAAATCTATGAGACGCAGAAATAGAAGTCGATCTCCTGTTATAGATAGCCAGTAGAGCAAATAGAGAAGCTTTATAACCATTCAAATCCACTAGTATCTCAACTTGCTTTCAAATTGATTCCCAGTAGTCCTACGAGGTGTTCGAAAACATGATGACATTCGAACCTTCTAATAAACAACTTTTATAGTGCTACCAATAGATAGTAGTGCAGTCAATGAATATATCCTAGATTGCATGGAATATACAATAATTTTTGACTTCACAGCTTTGCAGTTAGAAGGTGAACATACTAAAAGTCCTCGCCCCAGGAGGGTGAGCTTACGGTCCCATTTTTGGGTTTTTCGATTATATCTGAAAAACGGTAGTTTCTAGAAAAATATCTTTCAAATCAAAATTAAAGTTAATTAAATTTCCTATAAAATTGTTTATACACATATTTCTTTTACTTCCAACAGGTTTCGAGATATACCTTATTCAAAATCACTTTTTTCAAAAATTTACTTCTGGTGCTTTCCACGATCGTTTCTCAGAAAAAATGTCAAATAAAAAGTTGCAGAGCATTAAATTTACTTTAATTTGATATACAGGCTGACTAGAAAATAGATGCGGAGCCGGTAGGGGGAGATAGTACACGCTAATCTGAGTAGATTTTACTATAACAACTGCTGTCCGAAAATTAGCCGTTTTCGAGTTATATTAATTCTTAAGATTTTATAAAATTAACTTCCTTCCTACGTTTAACATGCCATAAAACTTAGAAAATGTTTTTGTGTGGGGTCCAGGATAATACATGCAGCAAAAGAAATTCAGGCCTCTCTTAGGAACTCGGCGGTAGTAAAATCAGTTTTAATAAGAAGAGCACGTATGGACATTAGAAATAGAGGGCGCCACATTGAAAATGTATTATAAAAATAAAAAATGTAGTTTCAAACTGATTATCCTATATTAAAGTATGGTTTTCTATTTGTAGTATTTTTATTGCTTTTTCCTTCCTCCTCTGTAATAGTCATATTTTTGCCAATTCATAACCGATTTGGGATTTTTATATCTCATTTGAAAGGTAATGAAATTTCTAATTATTTTGTACGGTAAATTTGTAGGTGATTTTTTTCTAGTAAATTGTAGTTTTTGAGATAGAACGAAGATTAAAAAAAATAAAAATTGAACTATTTTGAAGCTTACTACATGAGATAACGTCATTTATGTACATTTGAGCATCAATTTTCGTATTTTAGGATATTTTTATTGCAAAAAAAAATAGATAAAACACCCAATTTTTAAGTTTATAGACTTGTTTAACGCATGAAGGACGTTAATTTTATAGAATCTTAAAAATTAGTATAACTCGAAAACGGCTAATTTTCGGACAGCAGTTGTTGTAGTAAAATCGACTCAGATAAGCCTGTACTATCTCCCTCTACCGGATCCGCATCTATTTTCTAGTCACCCTGTAAACGTTTCTGGTACTGTTGTAAGTTCGACAAATGTTTACAGAAACAATTTTATAAGAAATTTAATTAGCTTTAATTTTGATTCGTAGCATATTTTTCAATAATCTAGCTTTTTTAGATTAGAATCTACCTTTAGATATAACCCCACAAAGGGACCTTCTCTCCTCTCCTCTACGGTAAGCTCACCTCCCAGGGGCAGGGTCTTTTAGTATGTTTACCTTTTAACGACTCCTAACGAAGCTATGAAGTCAACAATTATCGCGTATTCCATGCACTCTACAATGTGTTTATTGACTGGACTATTGTTATTTTAGAGTTATAAAGTTCAATAACCGCCAAAGGGATAGAGGCAGGTAGTTAGAGAATTAAGGTAAACCCCTCTCTCAAACTATTTGTTTTATATTTATATTTCAACACATCTTCTGATAGTTAATTTTCTATTTAACAGATGTGGGTTCGAAAAATATAAGTGAAAAAAAAATGAAAGAAAAAGTAGTTCATCATGTTGAGTGCAGTACATACAAGTTGGAACCGAAGTAATTTCATAACAGATCAGATAATAGGAATATTAAGATGTCCTTTACACAAATCCAGGATGTGTATATCAGTAAAGAAGCTATTTACAAATATAGTAAAAGATAAACCCTATATAGGAGGGAGTAGTTAAAGTGCCGTATAGCGATTGGATACCATCTCCGAGCCATGACATTTCCGCCCTCTGGT
Source organism: Euschistus heros (assembly GCA_003667255.2). NCBI lineage: Eukaryota > Metazoa > Arthropoda > Insecta > Hemiptera > Pentatomidae > Euschistus > Euschistus heros. Next base: position 1,627,665 of record RCWM02000082.1, read on the forward strand.
GAACACGCGAGCTACAACTTGCCATGCCTTGTCCCAACTTCATGCCATGTCTTATCTCCTTCTGAGGGGTATTAGGGCTGTCCCGGCAGGAACATGGGGGAACCGGGTTATGGCAAAAGTTGATGGGCTTGAGGGAGAGACACAGTCATCAGGGGTAGTTATGTTGTATTTATTTAATACAAATACTCAAGACTTGAATCTGTCGCTTGTATAATAATAAAACAATATGAAAATGTCATAATATTGGATGTAATATTCTATCGGATTTGAAATCGATAATGTGTTACAGCCATCTAGAACAACATGATACACGTCAATATTCATTCATTACATATGGCAGGTCAAGAATGAAAGATACTCAATACTATGCTTCGTTATTAGTATTAGTGATTATATGTTATATTATATGTTACATGGATTATATGTACTAAAGTTTTCGAAAATGTAAGCAAGAAATCAAATATAGTTACTCACCTGAAGAGATCTAACAGATATCTGAAATATATCGATCGTGGAAAGGAGAAGGGGGCAGGTATGTTAATTTTTTTGGGGTTTATCATGGGATATTGGACATTTAGATCGTTATAGATAAGTTTATTTGTGAAATACTAAGGAGACTCGAGGGTATTTGTGAAGTATTTTGGATTATTAGAATTGAATACGAGAGGAATAGGAATGCAGGGAAGGATTAGTGGAGCCATTAGAACAAAACATGATACTCGTCAATATTCATTCATTACACATGGGGTCAAGAATGAAAGATACTCAATTTGTGAAGTATTTTTGGTTACATGGATTATATGTACTAAAGTTTTATTAGAATTGGAGAGATCTAACAGATTCAAAGCCTCAAAGCCTCAAACCTCAAATCCTTATTATTCCGGTCATTAAACATATTGTAGAGTGTTATTAGATTAATGTGTGTGGAGAAGTGCGACCCAAGTCAAAAAATGGTGAAATGGGAGATGTTGAGTCTTATAGCGATCATAAGACTAAAAAGACAGGAAACTGGTCTTCATTTTCGATGAACCATTCATTGGGGTTTTTCGATTATATCTCTAAAATAGTGGACTCTGGAAAAATATCTTTCAAATAAACAATAAAGCTAATTAAATTTACTATAATATGGTTTATTTGTCCAACTTTCAACAGTTTTCGAGATATATGTTGTTAAAAATCGATAATTAAAAAAAAAAAAAATATTTACCTCACTTTTTGACAAATATTTGATTCAAATGCCAGAAACGTAAATATGAAATTCAAGTAAAATTAAAACTCTACAACTCTGACTTTTTTTTTTCTGAGAAACAATCGTAGAAGGAGCTACATATAAGTAAATGGTTGACAAAATATTAGATAAAAAAAAATTTTTCTCGAAAATTATCGAATATTTTAAATATTGTACATTTCGAAAACCGTTGAATGTTCGACAAATATGTATATAATCAATTTTATGGGAAATTTAATTAGCTTTCATTTTTATTTCGAAGATATTTTTCTTGAGTCCATTGTTTTCGAGATATAATGAAAAAACCCAAAAATGGGACTTTCTCCCCTTCCGACCACCGTTAGCTCACCCCCCAGGGGCGGGGAATTTTAGTATGTTTACCTTCTAACTACTCCTAACGAAGCTGTGAAGTCAAAAATTATCGCATATTTTATGCACTCTACACCCCTCATTTTAGCACTCATTGACTGCGGTCGCACTTCTCCGCAAAAACAAGTTATTCTAAAAACATTGTAATATATGTTTATTGACTGGACTAGTCCGGATTTGAGCTTTGAGGCTCCACCGAACCTTCCAATTCCTCTAGTATGTCCAGATAGATCTAATTATTGTAATTTATTGGGAGATTTGAACATTTGTCTAGTGAATGTTGGGGTAGTCGAAGAGCAGTTTCATGTCTTTTTAGTCTTATATGTGGATTCCAGTTTAAAGTTTGTCTACATTGGGTCATATGTATCATATATTTTCGATTCTGCTGTGTGGTCTGAAATGAACATGTTTTAAAAATTGTTGTGCTATACAGAAAAAAATATATAGATTTAATACCTATATATATATATATATATATATATATATATATATATATATATATATATATATTGTTTCAATTATGTAGAACAATCAAAATATAATGTTTCCATGTTGAATATACCATAATGGAGGCCTTCCTCACGACAGGAAATGTCGCACTCGGCCGACGAAAGAGAACGACTCGGTCATGGAACGATGGTCCTTGGTGGTACAATGAGTGGGACCATTTGTACATGTAACGGAGGGAAAAAGTAGCATTAAAGTACATAATGGACGCCGCATTAGATGAACATGTCCGCTGTGATGACAACTAATTCCGCCATTGTACTGTCGCTCGATCCCTGACGAGTCTTTTAGGCTCGTGTTGCGCAACAGGAATTTTATCATTTGTTCTAGGTTCGAATCTATTGTTAAAAATGACATTGTACATGAAAAGAGGGATCATGTTCTGTGGTGCGCAGGATGTGAAGTTGGGTCATGCGATCGGTGTCCAAGGATAGTCTAGATTATCGAGAGAAAAAAAAAAGCTCAGAGTAATAGTAATTTATTAAATGAAATATAAACTAAAAATAATCTTTATCCTGGTACACAGTGCCCCTTAAAAATAACTACAGTCAGTAATTGTTATAGGAGCACAAATATGGAAAGAGGTTGTATGTTCAGTATTCACACAATCAGTTTTCGTATATTAAAAGAATTCTTATACTTTACTTTTTATTTTTTAAACACAAAAATTGAAATGATTTTTTCGAAATTCACTCTTAAATGAAAAACATAGCAAGATCTACTTGGCAATTACAAATAAAACACTACCAGCAGACAATAGCATATAAAGTTTTTTTTTTTTATTGAAATTTACGACTGTACAAATATATACATCAAGTAAATGTGTTAATAACGATTACAATAACATGTTAAATCTTCAAAAGAACGATTCATCAGTAGCAGTTCAATAAAAATTCTACACTAGAAGATCGATATGCCATCTTCTTTTCCGACGCCTCGGAAAATCATCGGAAATGAAGTGGGAAGCAAGTTGAGAAACTTGGATTTGAGTGGTTATGGAGCTTACTATGAAAGAATAGGTTTCTGGTTTGGGCCAAATCAGCAACATATGGAACATAAGGATTTTTATGGATGTCTATTGGTGACAAAGTAAAGAGCATTGAAGATTTTTTGAAAGATTTTAGATTGTAAGGATTGGATACGAGATGAATTGGATGGATTAGAAGAGCCCCAAAGCTCAGCATATATAGTTTAAAAAAAAAAAAGATATGACAAACTATAAAAACATTATATCAACTTGTATGCTGTTAAAAAAAAAAAATTCTCTACCGCTACATTCCATGGATGTCTTGCGTTCAGTAATTGGTAAGGAAGTATAGTTTTAAGAACAACGGATATTCGAAGAGGCCATTTTTACCTTCCACACAATTAAGTTTTTCTGAAACTAACGATACTCACTTGATAGTGGACAGGTGTGCCCAGGTAGTTCTGCTAAACTTCCAGCTGGTCCACGGCTAAATATTTTCTAATCACTACTTTATTTTCTAATATCTAATTTTCTAATCACAGCCGGACTCAAACTCTGACCTTGTAACTCATTGTTCAATGGTTTATTCGTTGAGAAATAAAATCGTATTATTTTCAGTAAGTTTATGCATCCACACATTGTCTTAAATTGAGAGAAGATTTTCTTCGTAGCAGCGGAAATCATATTTTGATTCATATCATACAAGAAAATAAGATTTGTAGGCGCTTATTTAAAATAAGTCGCGTCTGTTTAACATGAATGGCCCATCCTTCTGTCCAAATGTCCTTAGTATTTTTTTTTTTTTTTTTGTCTTAGTCTGTTAAATTGGTTTGTTGTCTAAATATATTGAAACACATAAAATCGAGCTATCATTAATCGATATGGTTCTTGTATGGAACATATGACTTAGGTCTAACCAATCGGTTAGCGGTGTTCCCAGGGTCCGGCAAAGAAAATTGAACGGCACCGCTATTTTTGAACGAGGCGCGTTTCGAACGACCATTTTCCCACATGTAATGGCGCATCGTTCACATGAGACGATATGTCACCGTTAGTGTATTCCAATTCATGGAATCCATTAATCCATGAAAAAGAGTTCCTTACGATTTTTCTATTTTTAAATTAGCTATCGATACAATAAAAAACATCAAATTATTTTCTAAACTACACAGTCCGTAAACAGATAATTAGGTGAGGAAAAATATAGCAATTTTTTTCAATTTATTTTTATTATTTTTGTAGCACTTAAACAGAATTTTAACTTCACCTTGCTAAAAATAATACAGGGTGACCCGAATTTAAATGGCAAAACTTTAGGAACTTATAGGGGACCGAAAAACTAAGACAAAAAGTCGTTTAGAGATTTTCTCGTTTTTGCTTAGTTTTAGAGAAAATCGCAAAAAAAGAAACAAAACAAAAATGTTACAGGTAGCGATTATCACCTTTCAAAGTTCGTCAGGCTAGGCCGTGAGATATGTAAACACTTAATGTTATCCTTTACATTCTTTTATTTGTTTACATTTTGGCTTCCTTCTAGGATTATAATTCCTGAATCAGTCTTCAGTCAGTTACTCAGATATTTTTGTGTGAATAGCATCAGCCACAATGCCGCATATATATTCTAATGTTGAATACGCTGATGTGATTTTTGTGTATGGTTTATGCAACCTAATGCTTTAGAAGCGGTGCGGGAGTATGCGCGCCGATTTCCAAATAGAAGAGTGCCTAATCGACGAATCTTTTCGTTAACTTTTAATAGACTATGAGAGACTGGGTCATTCTTAATACGTAATGAAGGCGACCAATTCCAGGCAGCAATTAGAGCAGATTATCGGAGAAGAAATTGTGTCCAACGCCACTTCGAGAACAATCCTGAGACTAGCATCCGAAGAGCATCTGCTGCATTAGCAATATCGCGGCAAGCAATATGGCGAAAGGTGATAATCGCTACCCATACCATCTTCAAAAAGTTCAGAATTTATTACCTCAAGATTATGTCAAGAGAATGAATTTTAGTAACTGGTTTCTTGACACAATTCGCGGTGATAATTTATCTCCATTAAAAATTATATGGACCGATGAAGCTACCTTTACAAGAGGAGAAATTGTTAATCAAAGAAATTATCATGTATGGGCTCTTGAAAATCCCAGAGCTAGTAGAGAGAATAGGTTTCAGCATGAATTTACTATTAACGTTTGGCTTGGAATTTGGAACGGATTACTGGTGGGACCATATTTTTTACCTGGAAGATTGAATGGTATCACATTTACACATTTTTTGGAGAACGACTTTTCTAATTATTTAGATGACATTCCCTTACAGCAGCGGACTGAAATGTGGTTCCAATTCGATGGATTGGACGTGGAGGAGTAGTACCTTGGCCACCCAGATCACCTGATATGACACCCATGGATTTCTTCGTGTGGGGAACCTTGAAGCAGAAAGTTTATTTGGTGTCAATCAACTCAAGAGAGCAATTAAGAGACCGAATCATAGATGCAGTGCACCAAATATCATCAGAACAATGTTTAGCTACAATTTATCAAGTGAGTGCTAGATGTAATGCTTGCATTGGTGCAAGAGGACAACATTCTGAGCAATATTTACATTAAAAAGAACATAACATAAATATAAATGTAAATAAATAAGTATAAAAATTAAAACTTGTTTTGTTTCTTTTTTAGTGATTTTCTCTAAAACTAAGCAAAGACAAGCAAATCTCTAAAGGACTTTTTGTCTAAGTTTTTCGGTCCCCTATAAGTTCCTGAAGTCTTGCCATTTAAATTCGGGACACCCTGTATAAGCAAAAAAAAAATAAATAAAAAAAATAAAATAAATAAACCAAAAAATTTCTTATAAGTTTAGGAAAGATTTTTAAAGATATTTGCCATATCTATTGGATTTTATTCAAATGTTACTTTCAAATGGTAAACATTCATTTTCAGCTCTTAAAACATACGATAAATTCCAGACATCCACACATTGATACAAAGATTATATAATTTAATTTAAAAAATGTAAGACAAACATGTTGATTATCACTTGGGAATGCAAAAGCCGAAAGGGCCTTTTGAAACTATCAGAAGTAATTTGGATAGGAATAGAAAGGAAGGGGGGGGGGTAGTCAGCTGTTATAATCTGGTGAATATATTATCCCTTAGGCTTTCCGGGGTAATCGGTTTCTTACCTTACTACTCGAAATAAATTTACGAATTGACTATTAGAAATATTTATCTGGTTATTTAAACGAAAACTTGGAAATTAAACGATTATATTATCGACAATGGTTCGTAAATATGTATTCAATTTTAGAATATTTTCTACTTGATTTATTAGTTTCATTCCCGAGTCTTTGTTGACCTTAAGATTTTTTTTTACTCAACTGTTAGGTATACAACAGCTGTTGAAAAACAACCGTATTTTGCAATTTGTCTCAATAGAAAACCAAACTTCTTGACTTTTATCAGCTGATAGTGTAAAGTAATGAATGTTAACATAGGTAGAACAAAGAAGCCTTTGTACAGACATTTCTTGAAATAGTAGCTAAAAAGAGCAGATTAATAAACAAAATCTCTGTCAAAATAAAACAAATGAAGATAAAATATTTTCTTTTTAGTTATTTTTGTAGCAATTTCACTTTTGTTTTATCTAAATAATTTACACTAATTATCAAATATATTAAAATATTTTAACATTAGTGTCAACATATTGAGTTTTACCTATTATTTTTTAATTCAAATTAACTTAAAATACATAAATAAATTTGTAATGAGTAGCTTTACAAATTCATCCGATTCTCGATGTTACTATTGTTCCGCCACATTTATTTCATTATTACTTCAGCTTTTGCAGATTGAAATACTAATCCTAATTCTCCATTTTCCAATAGCGAATATTGATTGATGTGACTCATGAATTGTTTCATTAGATTTGTCTTCGGGATCCCCAGGCAGTTACTCCTGCCAATTCTAGGCTTTTTCCTGATTTCCGACTGTTATGCTTCCTGGGTACTTTCCTATTCCAATCACCATTAACCTACTTGACCTATTAACTCTGCTTTGTTCTATCCACCTCCTGAATAATAGGTTCAAACATTTCAATAAAACTGCTTCCTTTCCAAAATCATTCATTATCCTTGCTACCACCTTCTGGTATTCTTTACCCATTCCTATTCGTAAAACTTCTTTTAAACATAATTTTTTTTTAAACCTTTTAGACAATCATCTGTTTATATGTAAATAGTTAAGTAAATATGTATTTGTTTATCTTTTCATATGTACATCGTACATGTATTACTAAAATGACGAAACTCAAAAATCTGTATTGCATAAAAAAAAATATGACTGTCCCAGAATAAAGTGTATTTTTATTTATTCAATAATTTCTTATTAGTTTTATTTTTATATTATTATTTTTATTTTTGATATTATTAGTTTTATTTTTATAATGATTATTATTTTTATTTTTTATTAATTATTAATTAATAATTAATAATTAATAATTATTAATTTTGTGTGTATGTGTACTTGTATATATTGTATGAATGAATACATCATTAGCATTGTTACCTATTGCCCTCCGCTGAGGTAGATTGTACATATATTTCAATAAAAGTTTTTTAAAAAAAGTCATTCATTTCGTCAACTATGTGACGTTTGGCATGAAGTAGGATTGCTTTTTTTAAAAAGAGAATGATTTACAATTTTGTACCAAGCAATTTGCTGCTTGAGTACCAAACCTACCACTGGGTATTAAACATATACATCGGATTCAACAACCCAAAACCATGGGTTTGGAACCGCCTATTTTAAATATCAACTGACTGGAATATAGCTGTTGAAGTTATGACTGGTTTCAGCCTGTACATGCTCACTCCTTTCAACTGTTAAAATATTCCCGAAGCAATCCAATGCTATTATAATCGAAGAACCTAAGACTCTCAACACCTGAGAGGCAAACTGATAGACAGTTGAAGAGATAGGGCTATAAGAACTGGAATTATAGCAACCGAGAATGAAGCCATGCGTGATCAGATCATGGACTTAACTCTTCGGTTGACAGTTTGATTGGGCCCGACGCCCCAGCTGTCAGTGTCCTTCGACCTTTTTCTTATCCTCCCCTCGATCCTATCGATATTGTGGATAACCGCTGGCCGAAACGACAATGGGAGGATGACAAATGGAATATAGTGCCGAGTTGGTGGATGTGTATATTAGAGCCAGGTGTGGTGACAGGGCCCATTGACTTGGACCTCCCCTGAGGTTTGGACCCCCGCGGCTTCGGGTACGAACTGACTCTCCCATAAATCAGTTACTATCCGTACCTGTACAATCGCCGTGGTTCCGGAGGTACTTTCCAGGCTATGGGAACGTCAAGTTTTGGAGGGTGGAGCTCATGGTTTGAGAAGGGGACAATGACTCTGGAATTGGCCGGGTTTTGACATTTCGAATTCGAGTGAAGGTTTTTCCATAAATAACAATGTTTAAGTTTAGACACTAATATATATGTTTGTCTATAATTACCAGGTTGTTACATAAGTCTTCGTGCATAAACACAACCCATAAGAATATTTAGAAAAAGAAGAAATGAAAATTTTACGAAGGATTTTACATTGTGAGGATTGAAACTGTCCAGTGTCTGTCCAGTACAATATCATTGGTTTTACCGCTGTACAGTAGTGCCTGATTTTGGCCTTCTTGGAAAGGCTTTTTTTATTTAAAATGCTTTTCGTTTAATAGCATAAATTCTCCAAATTTTCAACCCTCTACCCTACAGGGTAAGTACCTCTTAGTGTAAAAAAAAAAAAAAAAAAATTGGGTGGAACTAGATCAAAAATGTAGAAAAATGCCGCAGACCTCACCTTTCTGTTCCAATCCGTTGCAGATATACGATAAATCAAAGACGTTTTTGAGGAAACCACGTTTTTTATCATAAAAGCTGTAATATCTCCATTTTGTTTATATATTTTCAAACTTTGACCACATTTTCGGATTTAGCATTAAGTTTTCTATAAGAGCAGAGTACATGTAACCTTGAATTTTACTAATTTAGGACCTAAACAACAGCTTGATCTTCACCTTATTCAGGGAAGTTACAATGTCTTGTATTACTTTAACGCTCACCGTTTTATTTATTATTATTATTATTTAGGATTTATTTCATTATATTTTCAATGTAAGGTTTAAAACCCAATGATAATGAACATAGGCCTCAATTTTGACGCTAGCTTCGGAATGCAGATTGTGTTGAAGGATACCACTTTTTGAGGTGAATTTTATGGACAGATGAGTCTATTTTTACAGAGGAAGTATTGCTTTCGAATAGTGTTGAAAAATTTTGCTCAACATTTTATTGAATTGCCCAACAGAGTGAATTATGAGAATTACTGAAATTTGTCCTTTATTTTTCATTAAACAATATTTTTTTTCTTTGCTTTTTATTTCATTGTAGCGTTTATTATGTTTAAAATGCACATTTCCATTAAGGGATTGTTACTATGTTTTATTTACACAAGTAAATGATCTGTATGTCAAATGTGATCACCATGTTTTTTCGGTTTTAAAAGTAAATTTCTCCTTAAAATCGAAACAGAATCATTACTTTCAACATATCATTCGAAAGCTGATTAAATTTTCAAGTTTTTGTGAGATTTGCAGATAAACGGTGAAGTAATATAAAACGTAACTTCCCTAAATGACATGAAGATCAAGTTGTTCTTTAGGTCAAAAGTTTTTAAAATTCAATGTTACATGTACTCTGCTCTTATAGAACATTTAATGCCAAATCCGAAAATGTGGTCAAAGTTTAAAACATATTTAAACAAAATGGAGATATTACAGCTTTTATGGTAAAAAACATGGTTTCCTCAAAAAAGTCTTTGATTTATCGTATATCTGCAACGGATTGGAATAGAAAGGTGAGGTCTGCGGCATTTTGCTACATTTTTTTATCTAGTTTCACCCTATTTTTTTTTCCACACTAAGAGTTACTCACCCTGTATGGTTTCTTTATCTCATAAATATCTGCTGATTATTATATTTTTTTAAAGACAATTGAAGAAGCAAGAAGATACTGTTTGGTACTTAGACGACCAACACTGTAAACGACAAAGAGACCTTTTGTGGGCGAAAGAGCGTGGAGAGTTGGAGACACGTTTGTACACAATAGGACAGGACATTTAACCGACTCAGGTGACAGATTACCATGACGACAACCAAAGCAGGTAACTATCACCTAGCTAAGTCTATCTACATACGTTCCTATACCAGTATCTGGAAACTGGCTTTAAGCACTTGGACAAGATGTTTAATTTTAGCTAATAGCAAGCACGTTTGGTAGAACGTTAATTACAAAGGTCAACCAAGAAAAAAAAAAAATCTATTGATAATGCCTCATTTTTATGTATTTTAGGGTGCTTATGCTCTTTAAATCATGAGGCCTTTATGGGATTTAACAACGTTTTTGTAGTTCATACAGTAACTCACGAAACTTATCAACTCGCATGTGATTGGAGATAGATTGTTCATATCGTCCTATCCAAAGATCCAAATCTATTTATGTTGGTTTAGTCAAAACATATGATATTTGACAAATATTTTCAGTATAGCGGGCATATTTTTTTTGCGTATGCTAACCTTAGTTTTTCATGCCCATTGATTAGCAATGGCTTTTTAACTTTTTCCTTTCCTCACAAACCAGCTTGCCTCAAGACACAGCGCACTACTTCATCGCTGATGTTAATATTATCAAACCGCCTAAGCTTCCGTTGTATTTGAACGGCATTATCAACTTCGCCTAACCGAACTGAACTAATAAAACCGCGCTTTACAATATCTGAGGGTAAAGGCTTACGATCTACTTTATTCTTTTCAATCCGTTTCAAATGGGTTGCATTCATTTTTCGAATGTTACTTGAGTCCCTACTGAGCATCCGTATTTGATGCTTAAAGAACGGTGAGAAACTCCATTTTGAAGTTGATTTGAAATTTCTTTCTGAATATTTTATGATAATGCAGTTTTTAATATTTTGTATTGCGTTTAGAATTAACAAAAAAAAAAAAAAAAAAAAAAAAAAAGTAAAATTGCTTCGTATTTACTATTTTATAGCTACAGGAGTGTTTAATTATTATATTTGGATGATTTCAAAAGTACAATTGAAACTCACGAAATTGATCAAGTAGTTTTGGGAGACTTATAAAAACAACTTAGTGATTAATATTTACAATGTAGGTAGAAATAGGATTACAAAAAAAAAGGGTAAAAAATGTTTTATCTAAACAAAGTAACAAAATAGGTATTGACCAACAACATATCTTATTAGGACAAATCTTTGAAATTACTACAGACATTTGATTAATTTCGTGAGGCACTGTATATTTTAAAAAATTTGTCGAATGGGTGTCAATAAGGTTGGTAGCACTGCTGAAAGGTTTATTATATTTTTCTGCTGTCAACTGAAGTTTTGTTTATTATTAGGTTGTCAACCTTACCTCATTTTCAAGTTTCATGCACTTGTGTTCAGAACGATGAATAGACAAGGTTGCAAAAACTCCTCAGACAGTTTATGTTACATTTGTGGTGTGCTTGTGATTAAAACACCAAAGAAACATTACAGATAGAAAAAGGTTTTTCTTTCATACTTTGGAACCAAACTTGATGATCAGTATAAATCGTGGGGGGCGCATAAGTTATGCTATGTATGCGTAGATCTTAGAAAATTGTCAAAAATGGAGAAAAAACCCTTAGATTTGCTGTTACCAGGATATGGGAGGAGACAACACATCATTCTGATGATTCCTATTATTACAGTGTTGATATTACTGTCCCTAACAAGAAAAACAAGAAGGCAGTAAGCTACCCTAACCTTCCGTCCGGAGGTTGTAGTAGGGCAGGGCCTAAGATTGTTGGTCCCCAAACCACTGGATGCTTTAAATTATATTCCAAATCATTTTGTGAAGTACAGAGATAGATGATCCAGATGATGATGGAGAATTCCAATGAATTGCAGAATATGTATGGCCTGAATTGTTGATTGAGACAGATCTTAACAATTTGTTTAGGGATCTGGGGTTAACAAACTGTAGAAGTGAATGTTTACATGTGAGGTTTCAGGAAAGAGCTATCGATAAATGTAAACTCGCAGTGAAGCGTAAGTATCGAACTGGTCGGTGCATCGCTAGTCAGGCCGATCTGGTAGCCTTTTGTCTAGCGCTACCAGGACCAGTACTGCAGCAGTGTCTTCTGCCTCTACTTCTACCTCAATAATGGAAAAAATGGCCGTTTTCTTTGTGTTTGAACTTTGCATCGAAATTCCTCTCTTAAATTACGTATTCAATACATTCAAGAATTGTGATAAGAAGTATTTGATCCCGTCTAAATCATTTGGCAAACAGCATGCCATCTATCTGGGCTCAGTACTTCTTTAGCTTTCCTTTGTTCACAATAACAGTAAAGTACGAAGTTCTCGTAATTTTGCTTCATTATTGGAAACGGAAGTTTTCAGCAGCTGAAGCCACTCGTTTAGTGGATGAATTTTAAGATGAAGACTCTTTGAATGAAAGGACGGTGAGAAGGTGTTTCAAAAAATTTAATGAAGGTGATTTGAGCCTTAAAAGGAAATCAGGAGCTCTATTCAGAACAACTGCAGAGAATGTACGATGTTTTGGTTAAGCGGTATCCAAGTTTAGTCAACAGGAAGCAAGTCTTGTTCCAACAAGATAATGCAAGACCCCACACCTCTCGCCTGACAAAAGAAAAACTAGCTAATTTAGAAGGAATCGAGCTTCTCCCTCACCCGGCATATAGTCCAGACCTAGCACCATCAGACTACCACCTGTTCAGATCAATGGTTCATTTCCTTCGTGGAAAAACATTAAACAACTTAAATGAAGTTTAAAATGGGGTTCGTGAGTTCTCCGATTCAGAACCCAAAGGGTTGTACCATCAAGGAATTCTACAGCTGGCTTCCAGATGGTGTCAAACAATTGAGCTCAATGGTTAATATTTTGATTATTAAAAACCTTGTAAGTAGAAGAAAAATAAATTTTGATTTTTACCAATAAAACGATTATTTTTTCTGACTCACCCCATTATTATTTTATTAATTAATTAATTAATTATTTTATCAATAATTATTTGTATTTATAATTATTTTCTTTAAATGATAGAAATGTTGTCTATGGGGTGTATTTATTATGATTAGCTTAGAAGGGAATATATTGAAAAACGATAACAATAGTTTTTTTTTTTTTTTTTTTTTTTCAGTTTTCCTTCTTCAGCCTGGAAACATGTGAACCTTATTGCGCAAAATTGTTTATTGTTTCTTTAAGTTGTAATATTTTAGTGGAAGGGAGTCTAATCCATTGATTGAAGATTATTTTATCTTCTATAAAACAGGAAGTAGGTAAATATTTGATTTGAAGAGGATGAACAAATCAAAAACAAAATATATTTCAACCATACATATATATATTTATTTTCATATATATATAATTTAAATACGTCTATATTTATAAAAAAAAAGTAACTGAAGCAATCATATTTATAATTTGTTTTTATTTTCACAGTATGGCATCAACGACATCAGTCAAGGAATAAAATCAACAAATAATTTTAATGTATCATATTATATACAATAATTATATTTATATATATATATATACACACTGACTAGTCTCTGTATCATTAATGATACTCGATAAGTTATATACAATCGATTTATTTTTTCATACCTTTTTGTCGACAATTGAACATTAAGGTTTTTTTTTTTATTAATTTTTTTTTTTCATATAGTCGAATATTACAGTTATATACAATTTTTTATTCACAATAAACCTGCTATGTTTCCTGTTATTTTTTATATATTTATTATTTTATATAATTTTTTTTTGTAAATTTATTTTATTGTAAACGTTTTCACTAACAGCTTAACTCACAGTTCTCAAGCTTTCTGTGTTACTTTCCTATATAATTAATACTATTGAACACGTTACAATTCTGTCCAGGCACAAAAAAAAAAATAAAATAAAAAAATAACAGCTCCTAGAATAACAGTTCTAGGGACTAGTTCTTTGATAACAGTTAAAACAACGGTTATCGAAATAACTTGTTCTTTTCGTAACGTGGACAGAAAAAAAATTACAAAAAAGAAACTACGTTCTAATAAAATGCTAGTTACTCTATATTGGACGATTGACCGGGAAACGTAGCATACTAATTATATATATATATATTATATTATACAACTTATAATACTCATAAATACACACGATTATTTGTACACTAAACATTTCACAGAGAAAAAAAATATATAGACAGTCGAATATTTTCATATTCCTAAGATATATTCATATATATGTATATATTCATATACATATATATGTTAATTTATAAAAAATACATGTTTGAGTATTGCTGATCCCCTGATGCTGTAGGAATCTTTTGAGATCTAAGAGTTCTGAATTTTTACATTCTTTCTTACGTCCTCAGATAGATTAGCCGTCTTTATAAATACATATAATTTTTTTAGTTAAAATAATAATTATGTACAAACATTTTTTGTTTTTGAATTTGGTAAATAATTATCACATATCCATAAATAAATAAGACAAAACAAATATATAACAAAATAACAAAAATTAATGAAACCAAAAATTTTGAGTCCGCCTTTTTTGTTTTGGTTGCGTTTTGTTTTCTGTTTTACATATGAATACATTGTTTCTTTTCTAGAATTAATTCGAATCGTTTCATGCTAAAAGGTGTTATTTGTCATATCTGATAAAATTATGAAGACATATTTTTAATAGTTAAATGTAATTTTGTATATAATTGAAATGATTTTAAGATTATATAAAACGATAATAGTTTTAAATTTTTGATTTCCTAAAATATGAATATAATAATAACAATAAAGAAGTTCTTTATTTATTCTGGGATCTTAAGTCCCTTGAAATTAAATAATAATGTTAGAACAAAATAACAGTTAATATTAATAATAATTAAAAAATATATTAATAAAAAGTAACAGAAAATTGAAAATCAGTTGTTTACAAAAACAATACAATTTCATGAAAATAAATGTAGGTTAAGGTTATGCAAAATCCTTTTAGCATGGAACAATTCTCATTACATAATATAAATCTTAATTTAGGTTTATTAAAAAAACAAACAATAATTATTAGCTTTATCCAAAATATGATGGTTTTGAGAAATTCTAATATACAAATTTTATGTAATTGCTATTTAATTTAAGAAATGGGTTATTTCTTTACTTACTTTTATTTTATTTCTTTACTTCTTTACTTTTTCAATGTTTTTAGGCCTTTAATTTTTTTCATTTGATATAGTATTGGTTGATACAGTAGCTATGGATTCTGATGTTAAGCACAGCCTAGCTTGGTAAATACTTGGATTGTTGACCTATAGAGGTTGGTGAGTGATGCAGTCAGGTTTAATAAAATACAAATTCAAGTTAAAAAAAACTTTATATGGAGTGGCAAAGTTTCGACCAGTCTTGTAAGTCTTCTTCAAAGCTAAAAATAATGTTATTTTTACCCCAAAGAAAACCAGAAAAAAGGGTTAAAACGTCGGCACGACATATAAAGCTTTATATACTTGGATGAGTGGTTTATTAAACCTGACTTCTTACCTTAATATATTTTTCAAACATTTTAAAATATGTCTTATAATTATTGCTTGTTTTTCGACCTTCTTCTTTTTTTACATTTTTCTAATAATTTATTATATCAATATGACGTTTTGGAATTTTGTTATTATTTTATAAATAACAGCCTACAACATAATGCTATCTGAGGACGGCGAAGACTACGAGCCGAGGGTGTACCTTGAACCCCTTAGCGACCGTTGGAGGCTGTGTTCTCGTCGCACTCTTCGTCGGACATTGGGACCGTCGAGTGGTTGTAGAGCCCCTGGGCCATGAGCTGGAGAGCCAGGGGGTTCCTGTTCCCGGAGGCCTTCTTGATCTTGGCCCTCTTGTTCTGGAACCAGATCTTGATCTGCGCCTCGTTGAGCCCCAGCTCGGAGGCCAGCGCCTGTCTTCGTCTCTCTGTCAGGTACCTGCAAAGGAAATTGTAATAGGTCAATTAAAAATATACCAAAAATAAACCTAAAAATAAACAATATTATATATAAATATTGTAACATGTTTAATATGATTACGTAAACTACAGTTCATCTAAATTACACCGAAACCACAGAAGCAGAGAGGATCATACTGAAAAATTTATTTGTTAGCTGTAATGATGAATTACAATTCTGAAGAAATATTTCCTACTATAATACTTATTTCGAATTGATTAATGTGGTCACAGAGGAAATCTCCAGGCCTGGTGAGGAAATCACAATATGAGAATACTTTATTGAGAAAGCCTCTGAATTTGTGTTTCTTGGACCCCTGGTAACCCATGAAAACGTAATAGGCGCTGAAATTAAGTGAAGAGTCTTAGCCGCCAATCGCTGTTATTACCGCCTCAGTTCATATTTAAGGAGCCGTACTTTTTCTAAGGACACAAAAATCCTTCTATACAAAGCAATTATCCGGCCAATTCCTCTATATGGGTGAGAGAGGTGGACTGTTTCTAAAGCAGGTGAGCAGAATTTGAAAATTTTTGAGAGAAAGATTCTTCTCTGAAATCTTTGGATCCGTGAAGGTGGATGAGGTATGGAGACGCCGAACAAACGAGGAGCTCAAAGATTTATTTAATGAATCAGAAGTGGTCCAGTTTATGAAACTCGGTAGGGTGAGATGGGCCGGGCACATTGCTCGGATGACTGAGAATGACCTGTCAAAGAAAATACTGACAGAGACGATATATGGAACGAGACGCAGAGGAAGACCTCGGCTATGATGGAGTGATGGTGTGGCTGGAGATGCTAAGTCCATGTTAGGTGTGAGGAATTGGATGGCGGTGGCGCAAGATATAGGCGATTGGTGGAAGCTGGTACAGGAGGCCAAGGTTCGACATCTAGTTGTAGCCCCCAATGAAGAATGAATGAATGTATAATGTTTAGGACTGATATTGAGGATTTTTGTTTTCATGACATGCGATTTGAGTTAGCTATTTTATTTAATTTGTGAGATACTGTTTATGTACATCGCATATAGCAACTAAAATCATCTTTAAAAAATTAACATTATTATGTATTATAATTGAAGAGGTGTGTTTACGATATACGACTCCCTGACCTACAGTATCCTTTAATAATATTCCACTAATCCCTGTCGAACATATCCGCTGCCTAGGACTCCATCTGTCCAACTAACGTTCTACTTGCAATCCACATACCAAACTTAAAAGACAAAATACTGCTTTTCGTTTTAGACCAGCATTTACTAGACAAGCGTTTTAAAGCTCCCAATTAACTACAAAAAATATATTTACATGATAGTAATTAAATCTATTTTGATTTATGGAGTTGAGCCTTGGAGCTCTATGAAACCTTCCAATTCTTCTTGTATTCGAATCCTTACAATCCAAAATCATTCATAAAATATTTATTGCTGCTTATATCCTTATTTAAGAAACGAACTTATTCATTCACATTTTAAAGTTCGATATGTTGCTGGTTTGTCCCAAAACAGATACCTATCCTTTCATAGTAAACTCCGTACCCACTCTAAACCACTAGTTTCCCAACTTCTTAGAACATTTATTGAAGTGAGTAATTCTTTAGATGTCATTGTAATCATTTCCTCAAATTTAATTGTATATAATGTATACTGCTGTAAATATATAATGTATACTGCTGTAAATATATAATGTATACTGCTGTAAATATCATTAAATAGTAAATAATTCTTCAATCATATATTTTTTATTCCTGAAACCCTTTTTTCCATGTCACATATATTTAAAACAAGGTATAATGATAAAACATATACACGAGGTATAAACATGAACAGAGACGCGTGGACTGCGTGTGGTCCTACCTGTTTGCACTTGATGTGGTTTGCGGTTGTCATCCAACCGGACCGTTCCCCGCTTCACATCTCCCCAGTTCACATGTTACTGTATATTGTATATTTAGCTTATTTCAAACACGTCAGTTATCGGATGTATTTGAAATGTAAATTGCAGTTTATTGTTGACAACAATACTTATTTTAGAAATTTACTTCGTACATGTTGACTTCAAACAAGGAAATAAAAATTCAACTTGATATTTTAAATATAATTGTATTTATTATATATATATATATATATATATATATATATATATATATATATATATATATATATATATATATACAATCGTGATACGTCGATTGCATAATTTGTCGATTCTCGATTCTGGATACCGATGCCTATGATTAAAAATAAGATTTTATTGCACAAAATAATCCATACTAAAAAAGTAAAATTACTAAATAGCAAATATCATTTTTTTAATCTACTACAATAACAAACTGAAAGTCTAAAAATTCCACCCAATTGACTTTTTTTTATTTCCTCGGCTAAAAGTTTAATCATTTTTCAGGTGTCTACGCCTCCATATACTTCAGCCATGGCACGTAAAGCCTATTAGGATTATTAAACATATTAATTAAATACAATACGTTATTAATTAATTAAATGCAAATCGTTCATATTTAAAAAAAAAATATTGCGCTGATATATTTCGCCACTGAAGGTAAATCCTTACCAAAGTACTGAACCCAAGACCCTTATGGGTAGGGTTGGGCGATAGTCGATAATTACTATCGATATATGGATAGGTCACTATCGGTAGTGTCGACTATCGATAGATCTTTTTTAGCCTCAAGTTTTAAAACTCTCGGAATTATGCTGATCTGTCTCTGTCCAGTGTCGAGTTCTTTTGACATTAAATTCGGAATTCCTAGAGCTCAAGGGTTCTCTCAAAGATTAAGCCAAAGGGAAGCAGAAATGCTAGTTTTTCTTTCGGGAAATATGTGGCTCAAGGAGCACACTTGACTCTTGAAATAAGCTATTTCGTTATTTTTTCTTTTTTGAAGATTTGATTTGTTCATTATTATTGTAACCATGTAAACTGTAAATACTTTTTTAAAATTCAAATAAATTAGTTTTTTTCTCTCATCTTTATGATATAATCTTATAATTTATAACCCTGAAAATTTCAAATAGTGAGTAGATAATTGAATTTAATTAAATTAGTTGAAATTCTTTATTGAATAGCTTTGGAAAAAAAGGAAGCAAATATCGATAGTAATCGATAGTTCTCAACCGATAGTAGCGGCCTATCGATAGTGCTAACTATCGACTATCGCCCAACCCTACTTATGGGTTGTTAGTGGTACAGGTTTTTTTTTTATTAATTCGAAACTAATGGATAATTCATATATAAATATATCGCACATGTATTTCAATAGTGACATAACTCAAATATTTATATTTTTTATTTATCATAATTTTTAAGTTCAATAGTATTCTATGAAATGTAAAAATGTATCGAATCGACTTCAAATCCCACCTGATACATCTCATTTGCGGTTGGGATTAAAAGACAATCCAGGTACACTTTAGATATTTCACAAAAGACTGTGAAAATCGTATTTTTTTTTTAATTAAAGTTTTGAGTTGTGTCACATTAGCACACTTTAAATAATACATGTGCAATGTATATGTGTGTATGTGTTGCTCCATTTTTATTTTCTCCCGCTGTTGAAATAAACTAAATAATAAAATTTTATAGCTACCTAATTCTTTTTTTCTTCGTTAATCCAATTTTCAAATCCCTCCTGTAATTTAGGCTTCATAAAAACGAAAGATTATAGATAAATATCGATAAAGAAACCGAAAATGTTTTATCGATGAACGTTAGAACTTTCGAGAGCTATTTACCGTTCCATTACGTCACAGCGTAATTTCGTCGCCAGATAAACATCTGAGCGGAACGCCAATAAAAAAGTGTTATACAAGGGAAATATTAATTAAATCCTCTTATGTGCAATCCTATTGGTCAGAAGAAAATTTAGCTATTTATGGTGTTTTTAATTAGGATATTAAAACTGCCATCTTGAAAAAAAAAATCTCTGTTTATAGGACACCTTCATTCAACGGACGATTATAACTTTATTTTAAAAAAAACACAGAGTATATGAAAAAAATGAAATGTCTGTGATGCTAAAATCTTCGGAAAAACTGGACGATCCTGGAATCAAAGATTAAAAGAACTAAATGAAATAGTTACGAATCATTGTAAATAATTAAATCGTTCAAAACAAATCCAGATTTTTGTTTCAATGAACTGATAAATATTTCCAATAGTCCCATTGTAAAATAATTTTCAGTAGGAACAGAAAAACCGACCAGTCATAAGGAAAACCCAAACGGCTGCACATTTACCTGACTTAGTTGGCCTGTGTCACGATATTATTATATATAATATAAAATAATAATTTGAAATTAGTTAATCAATGCATTGGATATTATATTGTGTCGCTAAAGTTGCGTGGGACAACAGCGGTGTACTCACAGAGTTAACAACGTTACATCTTATTAAATATTTAAATGAATTCGTTCTGCCCACGAATTGTTAAATGACAGAGACCTCCGGGGCTAAAACAGCCGTAGAATTTTAATTATATAATTTTTTTTTTTTGATACTTTAAAAAATTATCTAAAAATCTGTACTAAACTTATGATATCATGAACATTTTTGGCTTTTGATCTTCAATATTTAGGATATATGTAATAACAACTTGCTTACTGATCTATTCCCAATCATCGTACGATGAATCCGAAAAAAAGATGGCGTGCGGATCTTCAGATAAAGAACATCTACCGACTTTGGGATCGAGATATCCTCATAGGCTCTACCTCTATAAAGATGTTATAACAATAAAACCTTTATTGAAGGAAAGACTTCAATAAAAAATATTCCTTATTAAGTCATATAAGTTATAGTTTAGATGTATTACACAATTGTTAAAAATGTAAGATAAGAAATCAATCATATTGATACAATAGACCAGTGCAATAAGGGTTTGCTGAAGAAAAAACTGTAGAAAAAATTTATATTAAATCCCGTGAAATACCCACGCTAGCAGTGTATATTTTGTAAATGTGTATATTTTGGCAAAATATGACAATTATGACATACTCAGTGGGCTGGCGTGGGTATTTCACGAGATTTAAGATAAATTACATATATATACATGGTCTAATAGTAAATTTAACCAGCTTTGAGATGAAAGAATAAAATTTTGGATCGGACAAATATATTTGGAGTTATAGGAAAAAATGTGCCAAAAAAACGTGGATTTCATAAAAGTACGGAATAATTAGCGTTCTGAATTGTGTATTTCAAGAGACCCGATTAAATCTTCATATATAGAGTCTAATAGTAAATTTGACCAGCTTTTAGATAAAAAGAAGGAATTTTGATTCGGGCGAATAGTTTCGGAGTTATATGAAAAATGTACAAAAAAACGTGGATTATACCTAAATACGGTTTTTTTTTAGCGTGCTTTTAAAGAACATTATTAAAACTTCATATTTAATAAACTAATAGCAAATTTAATTAGCTTTAAGATGGTAATTTTGAATCGTAAAAATATTTTCGGAGTTATAGACAAAAAGTACGACACGCATGTTTTTGCGGAGAAGTTGGCCAATTTCTACACTTTTTCCCAAGACCATATCTTCGCGGTAAATGGTCCGATTTTGGAGTAGTTTTTTTTTCATTTCGTAGGTAATAATTGTAGCTATAATAAATATAAAAAGACTTTCTTCAAAAAAAGCTTCGTTATCGTGTTATAATGTTAATAACAAAAAAAGCCGATATTTTGTTCGTTTTTTTGCGATTTTGGATATGAACTGAGGTCTGCCGTGGCAGCAAACTTCAGATTCGGATTCGGCACTCCAAAAAACATAAAGATCCGTTAAGAATAAAAGTTCAACAGTTTTTTCTTGAAAACGGACTTTTGGAGCCTTATTTTACTGGACTACTAAGCTAAGCAGGCTAAATGGAAAGGCTTCTAAAAGATATCAGGTTTCCACTGCAAATACTAAAATATAGTATAATTCTAAATTCGCTATCCATTTAAATAAAAAAAGCTATAAATTCAACACAGATTCTGAAATGAAACTATTACACCACGTAGAAAATTGCCTAAAATTAAATTTTCATGAATCAATATAAATAATAAAAAAAATTTAAAACCAATCCACATTTATGTTTAAATGACCAGATGAATATATCCCATAGTTCCACTTTATATTTATTTCCAGTAGGAACAGAAAAACCGACCAGTCATAGGAGAAACCGAAAGGACTGCCCATTTGCGTGACTAATAAATGAAAACGTAACTTTCAAAACGTGTTTTGTCACAAAAAATGTTTTTTTGAGTTTTTGGTATCACTAGATTTATTTTTCAAAACCCTACAAAATGTGATAAGTATTAGCCACCAAAACAAGCTTTATCCCATCCAAAATCAGTAAACAAAATCAGGGTTTTAAGCAAAGAGTGTTTTGCCCATAGCCTGTTTTTAGTTCCAATCATGCCTTGTCCACTAATCCAATGGGAACGCTGCATTATTGACAATAATCGCTTACACTGGTACAAGGTTGTACTTTTTGACTCTTCAAGTGTTGAAAATATTATACGAGAGAATGAAACTTGTGACTGTTTAGAAAATGAAAGATGGAAACTGCATATTTAAAAACTTGTGACTGACAAGTTATATATATATCATCTATTATAAATATATTATACAATTGTATATATATATATATATTAAAAAATACAAAATAAAAGAATAGAATTATTTCAGACTTTAGTAAGTGTAAAAAATCAGTATAGCTCCTATTTAGGACTGACTTCCTAAAGAATGATCGTTCTTAGACAGCTATACCTTTGGGCTAACACGCAAATCTCCAAGGCTGGGAGGAACAACACAGATAAAGGAAACGAAACAAGAAAATTCGAATAAATTTCTTGCTAGATAACCGGGATTAAGAGACATCTTGAATAGGCGTGGCGTGCACGGAGGCACTAGGAACGCAAAGCACGATGTAGAAAGGTACGCGAGCACGAAACACAATTACGATTCTAAACTTCTAGGGGAGTCGTTAAAACTGTAATTACACGATGTGTATTTCTACGTCAAGAAATAATAATTACAAGGAGTCTCAGAAGAAAAGATATAACAGTGTAAATAAAAGATATTATCACCTCTTTAAGGTTGTAAAGTGTAATAACGATTCAAATAAAATTACAGATTAGCTTTGTGTTATATTGCACAATAAAAATAAGCTTATGGCATTATAATTCCAACTGGAGTTTGAATTGTAATATTTAAAAAAATTAATATATCTCACATGTATTTTAAATCTGTATTTTTGATTTATTATCAAGTTCAAGTTCAATACAATTCTAAAAATTTCAAAAATGTGTCGAATCGACTTCAAATCTCACCTGATACATCTAATGCATGATTTTGAGTTGTCACATTATATTAGAAATACGTGTGTTTTTTCATGTTTATATCGAACTTCCTTTGTATTTAGCTTCACAGTCATTGCAGTTTAGTTCGTATTCTCGGTTATTTTATTTTTTTTTATTTTCAAATAATTCATCAAATAAAACAAATGAGCATCGTCGACCACGATTAGATATTTTTTCTCCTGTTACTTACAAATCCACGAACAATATAAAATAACTTTTTACGAAATTTCAAATTAAATTAGCCCGGATCAGTAAGCGGCAGATCTTTCGAAAGCCAATTTGGAATAATAGTTATGCTCCATGGTGATAGCCATTCGGTCAAATTGGCCGCAACGAAATCCCAAAGTTAATTTTGCATAAACGTTTTGCTCTTATTGACCGCACAATAAAATCACTGAGCGATTCTGTACCATAATGTAAATTGGTGAAAAAATAGCGATCTTTTTTTTAGAGAATTCGTTATAGCCTCGATAATTTGCATTATTAATTTGTTTTCGCTCGAATAATACCGATTTCGGATATTTCGAAAAAGATAGGGTCGATTCCAAAACCCTAAATCAAAATACGATAAACAAAATACGAATAGAAGTTGTATCCTTTCCTAATAATGTAGAAAAAAAAAAAAAAAAGTATATATATTTTCATAAAACTATCAGAAAATTATATAAAAAATTACATTCTTAACCCTTTTCAAGACACTGTATACCATACATCGATTGATTGTTTGGAGGGACCCCATCATTCAAAAACATTAAATGAGGTTAATAAAAAAACAAAAAGAAAATTGTAATAACTGAAAATAAATTATATATTTTTTTTACAGATTTATTCAATATTAAACCATTAAAAAATAAAAAGACTGTGGATTTAAATGTTTTTTTTGTTTTTTTTTTCATTTGCAAAGCAATCGATTCATAGATCATGTGAGAAGTAATCGAATAAAAGTCACCTAAATAATTTTTTTTTTATGTGTAACTATCTATTGATATTTACAACTGTAGTTGTAATATACACACAAAGTAAATTTAAGGAAAATGATTATAATGACATGTCAATAACATGTTTACATTCTTTAGAACTACATCACTAGTAGCACTTCAATAAAATTTCTATATTAAAAGGTCTCATGACCATCTTCTTATCAGGACATAATAAGGAGCATTGAGGATTTCACGAATGATTTTGGATTGTAACGATTGCATAATTAGAATCGGATGGTTTAGTGGAGCCCCAAAACTCAACTTCGTATGTTCAAATG
Source organism: Euschistus heros (assembly GCA_003667255.2). NCBI lineage: Eukaryota > Metazoa > Arthropoda > Insecta > Hemiptera > Pentatomidae > Euschistus > Euschistus heros. The sequence goes on from RCWM02000082.1 coordinate 1,652,440, forward strand.
GGTCTAATGACTATAATGTAAACAAGACTTTGGTAATTTATCGAGAGCTTTGATCGCTTGTCTAGTGAATGTTGGATTAGTTGGAAATGACGAGGAGTTCCTTTTCTTTTCATTCTGGTATGTGTTTAAAAAAATTAATATCTATAATCTATGTATCAAATTGTTGATTTGTTTTTGAATTTTCATAATCTTTAAGAACCGATTATGAATGTTTAACATCATATCCTTCTAATAAACGAAATACAAATAGAAGTTGCAATTTGTTAATAGGTACCTCTCATATTCTGTGGGGGTTTTTTTAAATGTATTATAGTGTACGTGATATTATAAATAATTAGTTTATATTAATAATAATAGTAAGATAACTGACCTGTTTATACTGAACTCAGTCTTGAGCCTGGCCAACTGTTCGCCGCTGAATGCGGTCCTCGGCCTCTTATCTTCTTTGTTCTTGTCCTTCCTCTTTATCCTCCTCGAGCGTGGACCTGCAACAATCCCAAGGGTATCGATTACATCAACAATACCGAGCAACAACAACAACAACAAAATTGGGGCTGCCAGTCATCGGCTCAATCAGAACATTAGCGCTAATGCCACGATCTATTAGAGCGGCTCACAAGTCACGGTTCTATTCGGCGATTGGTCGCACTCGAACTAGGGGAGGGGTTCGAGTCCCCACCCACATCTCAATATTGTCTCGGATAATTCATTGCAGCGTATGTTCTTGTAAGTGACTCGTAATATAATCAGATTAATATTAAAAAAGTAAAAGTTCTTTACAAGTTATCGATATGCCATTTTAATCACTTTCCATATTTTTTCTAAATGTATATAGTGTATATAGATGTAAATATTAATAAATTTTATATATATATTATATATATATATATATATATATATATATATATATATATATATATATATATATATATATATATTAAAAGAAAAAAAGTGGAAATGTATAAGAGAGAGTCTATTGTATTTACGCTTAAAATTTTTCATATACGTATACGGATATAATAATTGCATATGAATTGAAGAACTATATTTTTTATTGTAATTATTTTTCTTGTTTTTTTTTTTTTTTAGATATTTTTTCTGTAAATATGTCATGACTCCAACACTACAACTCCTTGAACAATAAATATTAGGTTGAATTATCAATTCACGTATTACGCAATACGTGTTGTATGCATAGTCATAGGTAGAAATGCATTGAGCGTGATGTATTATTTTATCAAAAATACGCTTTTGCCAAAAAATATTAAAATAAATTGAAAAAATATATAAATCATAAAAATTGTTTTTATGTTTTTGTTTTTGGTATAGTATTGCTATGGTCATCAATGCCAAAAATTTATGTATTCTTTTAATTATTTACAGTAAAATAACAACATAACCGACTGAAAATTCTTACCTTATATATTTAGAATTCGTATTAAAAAAATTAATGTTTTACATATGAAGGTTTTGTTGGATGAAGGAGTTACGTAACAAAATAAAATTTTGAGTAATTTATGACTAATTTTTTTTTTTTTTTTTTTTTTTTTTTTTTTTTACATTTTCCTTTAGCAGGAATATTTTACCCAGCCCCTTTCATCTCTTTCGCAACCTTTTTTTCTAGTTATTTTAATATATTTAGATTTTGCTACCTAACACTTCTGCCCGTAAATTCTTCATCCAATCAGCTAGACTATATAAATAAAATATAAATATAAATAAAAAATTATGACAAAACCTAAAATCCTCCAAACCCTTCAAATATAATTAATTTATAATGTTGAAGATGATTCTATTAATTGTTCACTAATTTATTACTTAAATGATTATTGATTTTTACTGATTTTTTTTTAGCTATCATATGGATAATTTTTCGTAATAGCTATTTATTTTTATAAAAACTTATCTCTACCAAGAATCGAGAATAGATTTTTCGATACAGAAACATTTTGGTACTGTTCAAGTCATATTAAGTCTAGATTTCGAGTTTTGTGAACGAATAAGAAAGCTACATATTAATATTTAAGTTAGCCGAATATTTTTCAAATAAGACCAATCTGTTATAGCTAACCAAACAATTGACTATGAATCGCTACAAAGTTATTCTTCCAATGAATGCCTAGTTCCAAGAGATCAATTATTCCTAGGAGAGGCGACCAGCTTTTTTTCCTCCGCCCTGAGGCTCGGAGGGCAGCCAGCCATGATGCCCAGGGACAGGATGATCCAAGATGAGCCCCTGACAATGATCACACCAGCTGCTCCTTTGTCAATGAGCGACCGCATCCCCTCGATCCGTCGTTCATAATCTACCCGCTCAATGTAGATAACGCATCTTCACCGCTACCGTTTCATTTTGTCTTTTTAATTTCGACTTCTTTTTTTGCCTTCACAGCTGGGAATGCGTCTCACAGGAACGTTAACACCCTTGAATGTTTTTTATGGAAGCACTAAATGCAAAGTATATACGAGGAAAGGAGTAGAAATCAAACTACAAAAGAAGCTTCCGAGTAATACGTGAAATGTAAAAATGTAATTATGATAATTCGTTACAAACTTCTTCAAAATTTACTAGACAAACGTTCAAAGCTCCCAATTAAATAAAAAGACTCAGATCACGACTATGATTAGACCTATTTGGACTTCCGGAGCTGAGCTTTAGGGCTCCACTTCTCGTATCCAATCCTTACAATCCAAGATCCTTCGAAAAATCCTCAATCCTTCTTATTTTATCACTAATAAACTTATCCATATAGATCTATAATGTTCCATATGTTGCTGATTTAGCACAAACCAGATACCTAACCTTTCATAGTAAGCTCCATAACTACTCAAATCCACTAGTTTCCCATCTTGCTTCCAACTCCATTCCTGATAATTCCTGAGGTGTCTGAATAGAAGATGGCCTAGAGACCTTCTAGTAGAGAATTTGTATTTTTAAGTGCTACTGATGAGCAGTTCTTTTCAAGTTTTGACATGTCATTGTAATCGTTATCAATACATTTTCTTGATTTATATATTTCAGTATTAACAATAAATTCATATAAAATAAAACTCAGAGGTGTTAACTCAGTTTTTTCTCACCTGCAGTATGACTTCAGCTCACAAAAATATGAGCTATTTAGCTTAAATTGAACGATGTATCAAGTCCAAAGAATGATTTTTTTTTCTCTAGGAACTAGTTATCAACAGATTTATTAAAAAATATTAGAGTAAGGCTAGCCATATGATCAAAATAAATCATGGATAGTAAATATAAACAATTTTATAAAAAAAAAAATAAAAATACTAACGTCCGGAAATTTTCACCTGAGAAAGCTTCACCTGAACATTTTAATAAAATTGAGTTCACACCTTCTTCCTCTAAAGGCTTCAATTGTGATTGTTAGTATGTGTCTTGTTGTTTGAATAAGCTATTGCAGATTACGTTTTCAAATTATCAAACAACAACGTAATCGTATTTCCTGGCTGGATATTATTCCTAGGGGACTAATATTACAGAATAAACATTTTTTTTTCATTATATTTCAAAGAGATTTTGCACTAAATCTTTTAACAAGAATATTTTGGCTTGGAGATTATACTTTTTTGGTTAAAAGTTTTTTTACCCTTAAAAATGTAACATTTTGACACGTTCCAGCTCTGTTGGAGTTGCTCAGATCAAAACGTTGACTATAGTTTCCCGATTTGAAATTTAATGAAAAATATTTTTTATTATGTAACATTTGCCGCTAGGACCTACCGTTTAGTAGCTATATTAGTTTGAATGAAAAAAGTCACATTTGAAACCCTTATTTTTTCTCAACTTTTTGTTTCGAATAATCATTGATTGCTAAGTTAATTTAATTATTGATTTAAGTTATTTGATCGTTTTAATTCTAAAACATAAATTAGGAAAAGCAGTAGATCATTGTTGAACATATCCATGATCTGTTGTTTTTTGTCTTCTTTGTCTATTTTCGCAATTAATTTGTTTTTTATTTATTTATGTTATTTATTATGTATTACATAAATAAACTTTATTTCTATCTGTTCAAAAAAGAAATTATTTAAAAATTTCACTCACAGCTGTTTACTTAAACCTTATCAGCTGTTGCCACTAAAAATTAAATAGTTCGATTATTTTAAATTAAATCGACTCAACGCTATCCGGTTCCAGTTAAATCGATGTCGATTCGAATTGAAATTCCTCCGCTGATTGGTCCGCTGGAATAAATCGAATTCTTCTCAGATGCCTCACACGAGGGTGTTAACATCGAGGAAGTGTTGGTTACAACTCACCCTCACAGCTGCTGCTGTCGTTCCCCATTTCAACTTGTTTGGTTTTCCAAAGCATGATGTTGGCTTCATTTATTTAATTCCAGTTATTAATTAATTATTAGTACATTTGGAAATAATTATAACACACATAATACAATTTTTATTGTTTTATTTAAATTAGCCCTAAGTATAAACTGCTAACGTTTAATAAAACAAATGAAAGATTTATTTATGGATATCTACACTTATTAATCCTCTCTCATTCAAAAATGTTGGTTTACGTCTTAAGCATTTTACTACACTTTGGACTCGATTTTAAGTGGTTGGAACCGCAATGCATTTTGTATTTATCCCTGACTGACAAAAACAATATATCATTGATATGTCTATGTATAATCTACCACTTTTCCCAATTTACATTTTAGAATTAAAAGGATCAAATTACTTAAATCAATAATTAAATTAACTTAGCAATCAATGATTATTCGAAACAAAAAGTTGAGGAAAAATAGGGATTTCAAACGTTACTTTTTTTCATTCAAACCAAAATAGCTCCTAAGCGGTAGCTTATAATTCAAAAAATATTTTTGATATGGGAAGTTGTTGAAATTTCGATCTTAGCAACTCCCACGGAGCTAAAGCATGCCAAAGAAGCCCCAAAACTTAAAAACTGAAGGAAAAACTTGATTTTTTTCCATTCAAACCAATACAGCTCTTAAACGGTAGGTCCTAGCGACAAATATTATATAACAAAAAATATTTTCCATTAAATTTCTGATAAGAAAACTATCGGCGAATTTTTGAAAAATGTAGGATAAACGGGACTTTTTTAATTCAAACCTTAAATTAATTTCTAGATAAAGACTAAACAAGAAACTGTCCGTCGTTACAGACTACTTCAACATATACTGGAAAAACGTTCAAAGCTCTCAATTAATAACAAAAGACTCATATACATGACTGTGAATAGACCTATTTGGACGTACGGAGTTGAGCTTTGGGGTTCCACTAAACCATTCAATTCATCTCGTATTCAATCCTTACAATCCAAAATCCATCGAAAAATCCTCAATGCTCCTTGCTTTGTCACCAATAAACTTATCCATAAAGATATTAATGTTCCATATGTTGCTGATTTAGCCCAAACCAGATACCTATTATTTCATATTAAGCTCCATAACCACTCAAATCCGTTAGTTTCTCAACTTGCTTCCCACTCCATTCCTGATAATCCTCCGAGGCGTCTGAAACAAAGATGGCCTAGAGACCTTCTAGTGTAGAATTTTTAATAAAGTGCTACTGATGAGTAGTTCTTTTCAAGTTTTTACTTGTTATTGCTATCGTTGTCAATACATTTACTTGATGTATATATTTTGTACATTTGTAAATTTCAATAGATGTATATATAAAAAAAGTCTGGAGAGTTGAATAGATCGTAATTTGGTGTTATTACTTAAAAAATCTTTCTAAATAAAAAATTAGCTAAAATCATAGTAATTCAGATTCTGCAAATTTTGTCAGTTTTTTTTTACATTTCTCTGGCTAAATATATATGTTTTTAAAGATATAACATATATATAGGAATAAAATAGTTTTACTGGTAGGAAATATTGTATATCTATTGAGGATTAATACATCCTTTATATTATATTCGAATTGTATTCATATAAAACTTATTAATTATTTATTGAATCGAAATAAAAAAAAATACAATTAAACAAAACACAATCGGAATTAAGACATTAAACACCAGAACAAGAGAATCACTCCGCCATAATTTAATTTATTCATAGCCTAAGGTAGGAGTGCTCATGATCGTTTGTCAAAAGTTCTCATAGAGTCTCGGCCAATAAGCCTGCTGCTGTAAGACAATTTTATCTTCCCATTGTCTTCTCGGACCAGCTGTTGGCTAATTAGATGCCATTGTAGAGATGATTTAATACCCCATTGTTCCATCTTGGATAGCCATTTCCCACCTCGTGATCTTGGCCCTTTTGTCGTCCCGGTGGAGACAGTTAGGAATGATCTGATGTCTTTGTCAGTGTTCTATCACTAACGTCTCTACTCCCTTGATTACCTTTGATCAAAAAGCATTACAATTACTTGCTTAATATTATTTCTAAATTAAACAGAATATTTTGAAACTATATGGAACATATTTAAGGGCTCATGAATCATTTCCAATTCTATTAGATATTTCTAAGACTAGTTTGGAATGTTAAACATTTAGCATTAGATCTAAATACACACAAAAGTTCAAAACACTAGTGCTAAACAGATTACATATATTAATTTTTATTTTTAATGTTAAACAATTAAACAATTTTTTTTGAATGAATAACGAAACGAATGATAAACATGGACTGATGGGAAATTTAAAAAAAAAACTAAACTAAAATTCTATTGTTTGCTATCAAACAATGATGACTCAAACCCCTAATGTCTTTCATTTAATTAATAATATTAGAATAAATATAAGCAAACTATGGATTAAGGTAAAGTTCAAGATAATCTCGAGAATTATGGGTGTTGCAATACTTTTGACGAGGAGTGTATTTATCTGGTTTCCAATAGTCCCATTTTGAATTTGTTTCCAGTTGGAATAGAAAAAACCGATTAGCCATAAGGAAAACCTAAACTACTGCCCATTTACCTGGCTAATAAATATAATGTAACGTCTCTCTACACTCAGTTTACTACAGGTCTTGATATCTTTTAGAAGCCTTTGAATTTTGCCTCTTTATTAAGTGAGTTGCAGTTTGGGTTTTTGTCTTACTTTTTTAAAGCACTTATCCACGGTTTTTTTTTTATAACAGTGACGCAGCTGAGAAAGAACCCCTGGGATTTCTATGGATCTAGCTTGCCTCTCCAAAAGAGGAGTGACAACTCTGATTGGGAGAGTTTACGTTGTATGTAAAGTTAAATGACTGACTGTATTTTGAACTTTTAATTTACTATTATTATTTTTTTTTTTATGTTTAATTTCATCTAATTTTTGTATTTTTTTCACTAACTTTATATATTGTATAGTTTGAAGTTCATTTCTCATTTTTTCACTTTATTAATCGTATCATATATTATGAGGTTTATTTATATTTTTTTTGTCTCTCTTCTATTCATTTATTTCTTATTCTGCATATTGTTTGAATTGACCCATAAAGCCATCCATATTACTTAGAAGTATTAATGCCGTCATTGAGACAGATTGTAATACTTCCTGAAAAAAAAATTTAAAAAAAAAAAAGATTCAATGTATGTATTGTAAATTCCAAAATGTTGATGTGAGGATGTATTTGTATGTTTTTAGAAATGATGTTGAATGTTTAACATCCGAAACTAGTCTTTAAATAAAGAAAATCCAACAAGTGACAATAATTCCTCAATCTTAATTGTATTGATCCTTCTATACCATCATGCATACATACATCATACATTTATTTTATATATACATACATATATACGATTGTATTTAAGGTTATTATTATTATTTCATATTTTTTTAAAATTTAATTTAATTTTTTTTTCCTGTCAAAAATGTAAATAATACGGCCAGACAATTGTACTTGTGACTGTGCATTATTATTATTCTTAGGGGATTGTAAGTCCCAGAATAAAGTTTATTTTTTCATTTGGTTTCATACATACCTCAAGTAATTGTCCTATTTTACTATTCGTTTTGAAATATAGTAATTACTATGTTTTATTTTTAGAAGCAACGTAACTTCATAATCTTTCTCCCATTAGTACTGCCTGTTAGTAGCTGTTTATGCTAATACCGAGAAGGTTAAACAATTACTGTTTAAACGCCACTTAAAAACACTGCACACGGGAGCAGCATTGTGCATAGAGATTAAATTATCAGGAGTGGAAAGTGCATAATTGGGGAATGGAAATTTGGTAGATAGGCAATACCCACAATACCTTGTTAGCTAACTACGTAACTCGAGGGAAATACTTTAAATAGCAAAAGTAATAAAATAGCTATAAATTTAAGATAAAGTTGAACCAAAGAAATAAATTTAGTTTTAAATTTGTTATTGAAATACGTATAATTTTTAGTTGCTGAATGTTCGACATGTACTATTAAAACAAAAACATAACGCATTCCCAAAACATTCGAATAACAAACTCAATTTCGCTCTCTCACTCTGGGAAAAACATAGATCATGGATATGGCTGTGTATAATCTACTGCTGCTTCTGATATGGAAATTGTGGGCAAACTTTCTATCCAAGCATCACCATCAGAGCTAGAGCTTGTCAAAAAAAGTACCAACATTCAAACCAATATAATTCCTAAATGCCAACACCAACAGAGCTGTAACGAGTCAAAATATTTCATTTTTATGTATGAAAATAACTTTACACATTGTTAAAAAAGTTTTTTTTTCTCATTTATTGATATTTACAACTGTACAAAATAATATACATGTAAATGTGTTGATAGTGAATACAATGGCATGTAAATAACTTGTGAAGAACTACTCACTAGTAGCACTTATAATAAAATCTACACTAAAAGGTCTCTAGGCCATCTTCTTTTCAGACGCCTCGGAGGATTATCAGGAATGGAGAGGGAAGCAAGTTGGGAGACTAGTGGATCGGAGTGGTTATGGAGCTTAATATGGAAGGATGCATATCTGGTTTGGGCTAAATCAGCAACATATGGAACTTTAAGATCTTTATGGATAAGTTTATTGGTCACAAAATAAGGAGCATTGAGGATTTTTCGAAGGATTTTGGATTGTAAGGATTGGATACGAGATGAATTGGATGGTTTAGTGGAGCCCCAAAGCTCAACTCCGTACGTCCAAATAGGTCTTATCACAGTCATATAGATGAGTCTTTTGTAATTTAGTCTAGTAAATGTTGAAGTAGCCTGTAACGTTAAAAAAGTTAAACAAGATAACTACTAACCCCCAGCGAAAAGACAATGTCAAATAATTTATCAGTTACCGATTGTGTTGATCCTACTATACTATCATGGCTACCCAACTGATGAAACCTGATTTTCTGAAAAATCAACAGCTTTTTATAGAAATATATCCTCTTATAAATTAATTATATTAATATAATGATGGTAACTATGTTATTACATCTAAATTAAATAATAACAGCTGATGTTTCAACAAACAGCGGACGGACCTCATTGGCTATTTAGACCCTAAACACCAGCTGACAACTCCAGTGGGGACTAAATTATTACTTAAGCGGTGTTAGGTCGTTGATTACGTTTACAATTAGAGCTAGCTCTTCCAGGGAGATTTATGTGAGCTCCGGCCCTGGGTCTAATTGTCCCGGGTTCCGCAGGCCTCCGAGTTCCACGGGGCGATGGCTTGATTCCACAACGGTCAGTTAACAAACGAAGAAGGAAAACTGCGATAATGACAGCGCAGGTGTTGCAAAACTGAAGCTATATCAGGGCAGAAGAGGATCGCCATATAAAGGGAAGTGGCATCCCAATGACAAAACAAAATTACTTTGAGCCACGTGTTCTATAGGTATGTATGATATGTGTCATGTATATTGCATACTGGTCTCATTCCATATGAAGAGACAAGGTTGCAAGCCCTGATGTAATGTTTGGAATAACTGAACTCATTCTGGAGTGATAATATTGTTGATTGAACATCAAAACTAAAATTAAATTTACAGTAAATCCTTATAATCCAAAATCCTTAATGCTCTTTACTATGTATCAAACAAACTTATCCATAAAGATATTAATGTTCCATATGTTGCTGATTTGTCCCAAGTCATAAAAGAGCAATATAAGAAATTAAATTATAAGAAAAGTAAAATTCAGATATAATTTCTAAATTGCAGATTACTAAATGACACAGTGAAATTAATTTTTTATTTTTTTTGAACCTCAATATTTTTTATTAATAGCTAAATGATTAAAAACAACAAAAAGGTTATCCAAGTAGTTCATCAACTCACAATAAATGTTATAATAATAATAAAACACTTTTCAGTGGACAAATCAAGAAATATCAAAATTGTCGGGAAATAAAAACGTTTTCACATTCAGGTAGTTGACTTTTTGAAAAAAAAACTAAGCTTTACAAAAACTTGTAGCAATGAAATTCAGTTTGTTGTCTATAACCAAATATTTTGGCACCAGAGAAAAATGTAAATAAATAAAATAAAATAAGCATTTATTTACTTTTTTTAAATATTCCATCTTTATTACATAATTGATATTAATAAATTTTTAAAAAGTTTAAGCTGTTAACATTTATCTTCCAAATGAATTACCCATCACCACTGTAAATAAATGTACTAATTTAAATTTTTTGTAAATATAAATCAAAAATATTAAATAAAAACATTCCATTGTAGTCCCGAATCCAAGAAAATAAATTTTTTTTATAATATCCAATATAGGAATAGACATTTATAACATTACTTTTATTATAAATGACAAGAAGCACTAAGAATCCACAACCTTGATGTGATTATAGTGGAATCTCGCTAATCCGGACTAGCTGTTTCTAGAAGGTGTTCGGATCAGCGAAAAATTCGATTAGGTTAGGGAAAAATAAACAAGAAATCAGAATAAACGTTGTTATTGTTGTATGCGATATGTATATAATTATGAAATGAATTTGAGAACAAAGTTTCAGACGGAGGGAATATTTAATTAAACAACAAAATTTTGTTACAGTGTGGGCTCATTTTAATATTTTTTGTTTTGTTGTTCATTTTCTAATTAATAATTTATATATTTGTATATATATTTTTGTATTCATTTAAAAACAGCCAATAAAATATATATTTAAAATTATACGTAAAAATGTAGAATAAAAAATATTTCTGCTTATTCACTAGTACTGATTAGTGTAGTATTCGGAGTACCGTTGTACGGATTAGCGAGATTCCACTATATTGTAATTAAATATGAAAGTACTTTAAATTATTAACTTTTATTTCTTTTTATTTAAGTATTATTTATCTACTCTATTTTAGTATTTCTTTTTTAATTTCTTCGTTGATGATTGATTATAATAAAAATAAATTAAAAAAAATTATTGAACATTGTATGTACAATACCCAGTAAGGTACCTTGGGTATTTTCATTTCACAATGGCCTTAGGGTTAATCCACGTAGTTATGACCCCGTACTCAGAGCGTTTTAAGTCCACACTTAGTGCTTGCTGGTTAGCGTTTGATTTACCGAACAACAGGCCATGTTGCATATTTAGTAAAGCTCTTTAAGTGCTGTTATTCACCACTGTTGTTCAATTCCCAGCTGTGAGTTATTGGTTCGGATCAAAGGTTGAGAAAGAACGGCTTGTCTGGGCTATGGATCGTATCTGCCGCGCTTCGATTGTGTGATGGATAACGAATCATATTGTCTCAACTGATTACATTGATTAAAATACACAAATTAACCTTACTCAATTAATAATCATTAATTAAAGACCAATTAACCTTAGAGATTTCGTGTAGCATTTGAAGATTTAAAATTTTATTTATTAAATAACTTTAAGCCGTGTAATAATGAATTATTAAATATGATTATGCTTATAGGTTTTAATACGCTTTTATTAACTTCACCTCTATGTAATGGAATCTTTTATCGTAATTTTCACCAATTTGCTAAAGTTTCAAGAATCAATGGCAATACAATAATTGCACAACTTTGTTCTAATGTTCTCACTTGATCTAGTTAAATTACACACAAAATGGGGGTCTACCTTGCAAAAGGCGAAGTAGTAGGTTTTACGTATTTATTTATATGTTGCAAATGGGTCCTGAGAATAAAATATCAAAAATGAAACTAAATTTGATAAGAGGAAAGTGTTTGGGGGCCAAAAAAAAAAACTTTTTTTTTTTTTTATTTTGGAAAAAACATATAGAAAAATCCTTTCAATCCAAATATGTTATATTTATAAAATTAAATTTTATTGAATTGTGCTTCTAAAGACATCCCTTAAGCTGAATTTGATTCAGGCGTTTAGCCACAATCGATTGTCAAACATCGAATAATTTTGTTAACTTAAAAAGTTAGTTTTGGTCATGTTTAAGAGCCTATAACGCAGAAATGGATAGTTCAATCAAAACATTTTATGTACTAGAAGTTGTAGATCATTATATTTTGTGCAAGATAGGATTTTTAAAGTAAACATTTGCCCATTCCTACTCTGAGATATGTTAAAAAAAACAAAAATTGTTGTGTGATTTTGGATAAACTGTGTTAAAAATGCAAGCAAATTATGAATAGTACAGGGAAATTAGCTTCGAACCTTGAATTAAAAAAAATAAACTGTCTGACAGCTGCAAATTGTTCGTCACATTTAGCTTTTTAGTTAGGTTTATTACTATAAAAGCGTGTTTTTCTATTTTTTTAAAACTATATATTTTTGAAATATAAAATCCTTTAAGTTAGAAGATACAGTTATGTACTCAAACGTACGTATTTTATATGAATTAAATATTAATTTTATATGATTAATTTTTTCTATATCAAAAATGTTCAATTGATCTATAATCACTAGATTTTCATTTATAAATATATATATTAAGATTAAAACATTTAAATTCTGTTATTGTCTTTATGATTATAATATTGTCCATAGTGAATAAAAATAAATAAAAAGGGAAGAAAATATTTACAAACAAAGAAATCATAAAAATATAAATAAAAATAAAATAGCTGTTTGTTGAGGGATTTGTTGAGGTTGCGCCGCTCACATGCCGACTCCACATCAGCTTCTTTTCAGTTGAAGCCTCAAGCTCGGTGGGGCCGAAAGGTGGCGGCGCAACCTTCCTCTTCTAGCCCATACCTCCTAAACACAATAAGCAACCCTTCAGAAATATAAGGAAACTAAAAGGAAAACAAAAAATTAAAATAACATAAATTTTAATAATCCGTTATTTAATTTAGGATTACAAACAATTAACTAATGAAATTACAAAATGGAGATTTGAAACCCATAATGTTTTTTTTTTTAATTTATTTTAAGGCCCAAAAACAAAACAAGACTCCATAACACCGTCACCATGGTAACCATTCCCTTCACCGACTATCGCCGTTTCCATGGTTTCAGCTTCTGGACGTTCTTAGTCTATAAAAGTTTTCTCTCTATATAACTAATGTTATAATATGTATCTCATAAACTAAAGATACATGCACTAAAATTAATATTACTCTATGTTATTGTATAGTTATAATGGAAAAGTATAAAAATAATTTGTTTCAAAATTTATTTAGTAGCATTTAAAATTTTTATAAAATATATACACCATAAGTATAAAAATAAGAGAAACGGCCCTATATCCCATTAAATTAATTATGATCATGAATATAATGTCATATATTAAATAGGCTCGAGACCTTATTTTCTTACTGGGAATGGAATGGGAATCAAGTTGAGAGACCACTGAAATACTTAAGCGTTCATGGAGTTTCTTTTGAAAGGATAGGTATCTGGTGTGGGTTGTATCAGCAAGTCATGGTACATTAAGATCTTTATGAAAAAGTTTATTTGTGACAATCCTTTGAAAAATCACCAATGCTCCTTACATTGCGGATTTTGTGAAGGATTTTGGATTGGATAAGGGAAGAATTGGAAGGTTTAGTGAAGCCCTAAAGCTCAACTCCGTTCCTAATAGATCTAATAACTGCCAAGTGAATAATTTGAAGCTTTGAGCGTTTTCATAGTAGATGTTGAAGTCGAAAATGATAAACATTTTTTTGTCATTATAGTCTTATATGTGGATTCCAAGTAATGCCATTATTAAAGTATATTTTAATTATAATAATCAACAATTTAAACATTTTTGTGAAATGTTTAGGCAATGCTTTTTTTTCTTTGAATTCATGTTTCTGAAGAGTGTAATTACTCGTTATATATCATAAAACACGTCTTGTCACTCCATAAGTATGCCAAACCATAAATATTTCCTAGACACGAAACCTTACAAAATAAAATTGAATCCGGTTTTAACAGTAATTTCAGAACGAGTTGAGTAATTATCATAATATAAACGGTCTATTACAACGTCTAATGGCCTCAATGACGGAGGCAGTTAAGACAAGGAAGCATGTTCTTCGGCCATGACAGGCCAATCCGGGCTCGGAGGACCATTTTCTTATCCGCCGGCCAATTTCCCTAATGACCTTTTTATTATGATGGTCATCGAGTGGGAGCGGTTCGGTAAGGATAAGAGGGAATTTTTTTTTTCTTTATTCATTGTATAATCGTCCTTCCAGAACCGCATCAAAGGATATCGGGCGAATGGCGGCGTTTAAACAGTTAAAACAGTTAGGAGATGATCAAAGCATTGTTGTGACGGTGACACGATTGTTGTGATTTCTTTTTGTGTTCTTTTTCTTTTTTTTCTTTTGTCTCATGAAAAATTAGCTTCAATGTCACGAGACGGAAATTATTGTGACTTCTTTCCTTCGACATGTCCTTAGATCTAGTTTGGAGTAAATCGTTTGTCGTTTTGTTTTTGCTTCAGTGACGTATCATTCGTAGGTAGTCAATTAACTTAATTGATCAGCTGGTTTTATTTTATTATTTCTTTAAACAAACTAGTAATACTTATCATTAGGTTTTTAAAAATACTATAAGACTATTGTGCATTAACCCGTAACTATTATAGATACCAACGTAATTTAAAGTTAACTAATACGATATTGTGGGTATTGTCTATCTACCCGATTATGCAGTACGTATTCACTCCTGATAATTTAATCTCTATGCAGAATGCTGCTCCCGTATGCAGTATTTTTAAGTGGCGTTTAAATAGTAATTGTTTAACCTTCTCGCTATTAGCATTAATAACTACTAACTGGCATGGCTAATGGAGGGACGATTATGATGTTAAGTTCGATTTAAAAATAAAACGTAGGAATTACTAAATTTCAAAATGAATACAAAAACTTTCAACATTTACTTGGCAAACGTTCAAACCTTCTGATTTATTACAAATGGCAAATTTCCATAACATTAATTAGACATATTAGGATTGAGCTTTGAGGCTCCTCTAAATCATAGTAAACTCCATAACCATTCGAACCCTGTAGTATCTCAACTCGCTTCCCACTCTGTTCCAGATAATACTCCGAGGTTTCTCGGCTATTAACATATTAATTTCAATAAAAAAAGGTGGTGGTGGCCGAGCGTGTAAGACACTCGTCTAGCACTTTGCGTTATTTCTTTGAATCCGGCCTAGGCAGATCGACAATTATTTCGAGTTGGACCCATGGTATAGATCTCAATTTTCCTACTCTACTCTAGAATAGTTTGGCAACCTGTAAGATAATTCGTCCTTCCTGCCTTTGTTGGAGTACGTAACGACGTTAAGCCCAAACAATTACGAACGCATACTATTAATATTAATTTTGAAAAGTTAAATATAGTTTTATGCCTATAGCATCCTAGTAATGTATGCATGATATGTTCGGACAGTTTCCTGTTTACACCAGCAGCTCTTAAGAGAATAGCATATCACCACACAGAATATGACATCAGGAAGGGGGGAGACCGTTGCTCGACCAAGGATATGACAACACGAGCGGGAATACATTAGGGACCTAGAAGAGGATGTTTGGTGTATACATGTCAATCCTTCTTCGACAACACGTCAAGTGGTTGCTTCAGCCTCTCTAATGACCCGGGTTAGTTTACAAGTCAATACCACCGGCCACTCATCTTGAATAAATGTTTAGATTTCCTGCTCGTTGCTGCGGCATCGTAACAGGAGTTCTATCTTTGGGGTGGGTTTTTGGTAGGTCGCCAAGAGATGGGGGAGTCAGCAGCTTTCAGTTCTTGAGGAGGATCAGGGAAAAGGATGGGATAACGAGAGATGTTCAACAGCAGAGTATCAAAGTATACTAGAGTCCCCATAAGTAATGAACTTAGATAAGTTTAACTAAAAATTGAAGTTTTATTTGCTAATCGATAAAAATCTTGCATTAAGAATGCAAATCAGAAATATTATAGAAAAGTATGCAATCGAATTAAAAAGAATCGATTCATCATAGATTAACAGAAAAAATAAATAAAAAGAAGAACACTATCGAGTTATGGATTCCTCTCCTCTTCCACTCCCCTCCATGACCACAAATCAATTAGCAGACATAAATCGATGAAATCTAGATAATAGGATTGGAAACTGATTCAGTTCCGCTCGGAGTGAATTATATTAAGCCAATCATAATATCGGATACAGGGGGCCGTGCCCTCCTCCCGACCAATCACCGAGCTCCTAACAAAAAGCCCTCCAATAACAATTTGTATAAAATCTTTTAGTCACGCATTGGCTGAGCACGGTAATTACGCGGCGGGGTATAATTGTCCACAATTTCTGTTCTGTCTCGTTACCCTCCAGTCAAATGCGATCCAATCTCGACTTAACAACCTCATCGTTACGACTATCTCATCATCTATGTTCCCTTGCTAACTCTATTTTTCTCCTATCAACGAACACCGTTTCGATGTTAAAATAATTATTCGATTTAATCGATATTTAGCGAATTTTATCACGATAAAGTCTTGATGTTTTAATCTTTTATTAAATACAAGTACCTAATTCAAACGTGAAAATGGAGACACGCAAATCCCGAGTAATTTTATCCAATAAGTTTAAACTTGGTAATTTTGCTATGTCAATGGTATTGGTTGGTATTGTGATGTCAATGTTATTTTTCTCAGCTTTAGGTGAAAGGAGTTGAAAAAGACCATTCGTCGTTGGTCTTCAAATTTTTCTTCAGAAGATTTCTGTATGATAGTCTAGTAAGCCGGGTCCATCAATTTATTAATTTTTTATTTATTTATTTGTTTACCGATGAGGAAAACTGACAATTCAACATTATACTGTCAAAAAGAAATTTCCAGAATGCGTTAAAAATTGATAAACCAACAGCCTGAACTCCTGAAAAGAAAAGAACCTATACTATTGCATGATAACGACCGACCTCATATTTCCATACAGACATTCAATAAATTAAAAATGGTACATTATGATTGGTTACCAACCTATTATAGTGTATTGTGGGAAAGTCAATTCGAAACCAACCTGTTTGGATATCAAGTACCCATTATGCGTTTTTATTAGCCTGCGTGTAAAGAACAAATTTTAGTAAATACAACGATTTGGAATATTTTTGTTCCTTTCGACATCGAAACAGCCTTCGATTACGACACCAGTTAAATTTATTTGTACCTTTTCCGCAATAATGCACACAGTCATCAATTTCTCATATCGAAATTGCCGTAGACATATGGCTTCTCTTTATCCGGACACGAAAATGCACTCCAGAACGACCCGTTCATTTATTCAAAGTGATATATATTTAAACATCATATTTTATATAAGATAACGTATATAGGGAAATAGCGAGAGGTGCCTTGAAGAAATCTGCATGAAACTTGTCACAGTTAAATATACGCCGGATCGTAGGGTATTATGCGAGGCGGAAACTCGTAGGCCACACACTGACAAGGGTAATGAATGGCCGGGACGAATGTTCATATCGTTCATTTGTCTGCTGGGGACCTGATTTAGTACTGACCACACTATCACCTTCCACCGGAGACTATCTGCCCGTGTACCACTTAGCTCCGGGGTCATTAACAGCCGGTGATATATGGCGGTCCGTCTTATCTAGGCTCTGGGGTCTACTGTTCTCGCTGTAGTCACTCGGCTTTGGGTGTCTTTGTATACCTTTTGCTCTTTTGTTGAACAGTTTCAACAGGAATTTTAACAGCCCTTTTACTACTGAGGGCTGTTACGGTAGTGTTGTAGAGGTGCTAAGATAAGTTACGGCTCTCAGATAAGTTTTAACGTTACTTTTTTTTTTTTTTTTTTTTTTTTTTTTTTTTTTGAGTACAGCAGAACCTCACTAATCCGTCATCCAAGGGACCAAGGAGTAGGGCGGAACGGCCAGAAGGTTGGATTAACAGGAGAATTCAATGTAACATTGTTAAAAGTTCATATTTTTCATATTTAGAAGTTATAATTATGTTAAAAGTTACCAAATAAATATACAGTAATTTAAAAAAAAGTATAATATATTTTATTCAAAGTACTGACCCTCGCTTTCTACACATTTTGCCCATCTCTCGGGCAATATATGGATACCATTCCAAAAGAATGCTTTATCTTTATTTGAAATCCATTCATCGAGCCATTTTCGTACGTTTTCGTACGTTGAAGTGTTGCTCCACCAATGAGTGTCCCATCGATGAGAAGAGGTGATAATCAGAAGGCGCCAGGTCAGGTGAATACGGCGGGTGGGGTAGGAGTTCCCAACCAAGCGAAGAAATCGTTTCCTTAGTCAATCTGGCTGAATGTGCAGGAGCGTTATCATGCTGAAGAATGACTTTGGCGTGCCTGTGAGCCCATTCTGGGCGTTTTTTCGATCAATGCGTGACTCAAATTGATCATTTGTTGTCGGTAGCGCTCGGTATTGACTGTTTCGCCGGGTTTGAGAAGCTCGTAGTAGACTACTCCCTTCTGATCCCACCACACACACAGCATTGTCTTCTTCCCAAAACGATCCGGTCTTGCACTCGATGTGGATGGTTGTCCTGGCGTTACCCATGATTTTTTTCGTTTGGGATTCTGAAAATAAATCCATTTTTCATCGCCAGTTACAACTCGATGCAAAAAGCCCTTTCTTTCGTGGCGTAAAAGCAGTATTTCGCACACAGTTTTTCGTTTTTCCATCTGTCGTTCGTCCAATTCATGTGGAACCCATTTTCCAACCTTTTGAATCTTTCCCATAGCTCTCAGAAGATCGGAAATGACTTGCCTAGTGACATTCAACTGTTCTGCCATCATTTGTTGGGTTTGGGTATTGTCTTCGTCTAATAAAGATTGCAATTCGAAGTCCTCAAACTTTTTTGGTCGATTTTCTCGTTTTTGATCAGTAACATCAAAATCACCACGTTTGAAACTTTGAAACCAACGTTCACATGTCCTGACGGTTGGAGCAACATCGCCATAAGTCTCAACAAGAATTCGATGACATTCAGATGCCTTTTTCTTTTGATTAAATAAGAAAATCATGACATGCCGCAAATGCTCTTTATTTGGCTTAAAATTAGACATTTTTAACACCAAAGAAAGGTATGATACGTCCACGTAAACGACTTAAAAACAACTGACTTTTGTAAACAATGACTAACAAACAAAATAGCGTTTAGAGATAAGCAAATCCTTCAATAGGCTAAGAGCGCATTCTATTGGAATTAAAACGACATTTTAAACTTGCATACCTGGTATATATTAACACAACCATACTTCTTTGTTCGCTCTCACAAGAAAATAACTTAAATAATTTATTATTGATAATTATAACTAATAATTTAAGTTGTATTTGTTATAGATAAAACTGTTTTATTGCTATTAAGCACTATTTCTTCAGTGATATTTTCAAGCTTAGAAGAATTTTCAACCAGGTAAAATTGTACTAAGTAGGTGTTTGAAGGTTACTTAAAAGCATAATTACAAATCAAATTTTAAATTTTAATCTATGAGTTAGTAATCAAGGATATTAAGAATCTATTGCGTATAAAGGATTGCATTGTCAGTGTTTAAGACTAAAGGACGATGAATCATATTTTTACACACAACATCAAAAAGCAAGAGATCGGCATTTAGATTTGGTGATGATATTTATTCGGCAGAAATAATAGCATTGATTCCATCTGTTTGGATTTTAATTTCTTACAATAAAAGTATATAACAGATTGGCATACCCCGTTTCTACCACTGTACATTTAAATTTTTATAAACTTCATTAAAATTGTAAACTTCATTATTACTAAACCTTCCTAGTACAATGAAGATGATGTAGTTAAAATTTGGTATAGATTAGTTCAGTAGTTTTCGCGGTTAGTTATCACAAACGAAAAATGGCTATATATTAGTTAGTTAGAAACGTGTTTATATACATTAATTCACTAATATGATGGATATGTTTTAGCTAGCTATTTATACATAGAAGCTTTGACACTATTGTTTTAGGTATGTAGTAAACTAACACACCTTTAAAATAGTTCATAATGAAATAAACGGCGTTTTTAAGGACATATAGAGCAAAACCGTAAAAAATTGCTTAAGCTTAAGCAACAGAGCTTATTCTCTGTTCAAATTGTAGAAAATATAGTCTAGTTTAATTTTGAATAAAAAAAGCTTTTCTTTAGAACCGTGCAGCAGATACATTGAAACGTAGGAAAAAGTCGAAAGATTTGACGCGTTGACACTACCAATAAGCAAGCAGCGGCTTTTTAAGGTTTAAAACTTCAATTTTAGAACTCAAGCGCAACACTAACAATACATATATAAATCAAAAATACCCGACCAAAATGTACAATTTTATTGGACTGTTAGGGATTTCGCAAAAATATTATCCCACTCCCCGGACTAGCGGGGGACGGATTAGTGAGGTTCTACAGTAGTTAAATATTACAGTTTTTCCTTAAAACATTTTATTTAAAATAAATAAATGGAGCCAAATTTCAAGAACCACACAGCTCTATAAAACCTTTCTGCAACCTTCATTTTGTTTTACAGATGAGACAATTGTATTTGAGTGGTTATAGAGTTTACTATGAAAGGATTGGTATCTGGTACGGATAGCTTTGTTTGTGACAAAGTAACAAAGGATTTTGTATTGTAATGAATCATCATGTTGATGTTGATACTTCCATCTGACCTTTGGTTTAAATTTTTTTTTCTTATAGATGCTTTTAACATGGCCTTATAAAAAATTACCCATTCGGATCGCAGGTCCTTTATGATAATTAGGGCTACCGATAGACTTAAGGGACGAGAGTAAGAATGCTAATATCTCAGACAAGAAGTCCCATTGATAAATAGCGGAAGAAGGCGAGGGCGGTAGGTCAGAAGAGGGATCGTCCAGATCTAAATGGAATAAGGCGATTTAAATTGTAGATCTTTAAAGGAGAGGGGGGAAAAAGAGATGGCTTTCGTCTGCGGACCTGAAGGATCCAAATGACCCCGGCGGTGGAAGATTTGTCGGGCGGTGCCAGATGTCTATCTCTTGGAGGACCGTTAACATAACTCCGGCCACCTCACTGGGCGCCATAAATAATACATGTGACTCCCGGCTACCTCGTAGTACCTGCCACTCTCTTTGTCTTTCGCCTCTGGAAGGGGTTCTACGACATGATATGAATGTTAACAATATACAGGGGGGAAGGTTCAACCTAACATTACAGATGTGGAAGAGTAACTACTACTTGTTACCTATAGGTTTTAATAGGTGTAAGTTCCGTAAATACAGAGCCTCTCATCAATTCTTAGTCCCCATAACCACCACCAGGGTTTGACACTACCACCTCCATTAGACTGTTACATTGTTCGTTGAGATATATCAGTGTATTAGGTTGGACATGTATCTTGAAATTGAATTATTTTTTCAAGTATATAGTTGATTACTGTTGTTATGTTTCATGTATTATTGTTTAACCATTTTTCGTTTATTGATAATTCTTATAATCCTTTCAGATTAAATCTGATATTCATTCCAGCCTACTTTTATTAACATTACTAATTCAAAATGTTTGAATTCAGGCTTGCAGAATAACAGAAAACTGAACGAATTCAAAACTTGCATTAACATATTTAGGGCCAAGACTGGAATTAACTTGTTCAAAGTTACGATTTTTCTCCAAAAAAATATTTATAGGGTTGTTTAATTTAAAAAAAAAAAAATTTAAAACTTTGTTTAGTTCAGCCACAACATTCCAGTAGAATATATTTTTTTTTTTTCAGAGATAGGTAAGGTGATATATATTTATAAATACTACGATAATACTGTTTCATGAAAACGTTTATTGCAATTGTTCGAATCATGAAATACTTTAAAGAATAAAAAATAACTTACAATTTACACAGAAAAATCACAATTTGATTTTTTTATTTGTGGTATGCTTTGAAGTCATCTGGTTGTAAGTTAACATTACATCGCTCTCACAATTTAATCGAAGTAACATTTTTTTTAATAAAAGCAACATTTAAATCTTACTACTCATTACCACTCAAAAATAACGAATTGTATATATGTATATATAGATGCCGCCAATAGGTGTAATATATATTTTTGACATTTGCTTCCCCAACAATTCTTTGTTTTTCTCCTATGAATTATTATTATTATATCTTTTCTCTTTCTTCTAATTGATAAAGTGCTATTATCAATTGCATATACATATATTAGCTTTTAGGTATTTGTAAATATTTTGTCATATTAACAATCAAATAGGTCTTAATATTTTTCTTCTCTGTATATCTTTTCCTTTCTATTCACTATATTTATTGATTTTTTTATTTTTCTGAATGCATTGTAATTATTATATTAGCATATGGTTATTATTATTTTATGTCCTTTTTTTCTCTGTTCTTTTTTCATGTAAACATTTATCACAAAGTTCTATTTTCAATTGTATATTCATATATTACCTTTTATACTTATTATTGTCCATTTGAAATTAAGATAGCCAGACTATTGTACAACTTATTATACATGTCTGTTATTCTTAGGGGGCAATATGTCCCAGAATAAAGATTATTTTTTCATTTCATTATATACATATATATTGTAAATATTTTCAATGAATTAAAAAAACAAAAATTTTAAAAATATATATATTTTTAATTATTATACCTACAAAAACCTTAGTTATTAAGTTGATGTTATAAAATGGAAAAATATTTGAACTTATAAAAATAAAAAAATAAAATTGTTAAATTATTGTTGCATATAAGCAACAGTTGATGTAATTGGGTTAATGCGAACGAAATAAAAAAAAAATCCTTTTTGAAGGATTTTGGATTGTTAAGATTGGATACGAGCAAAACCGGTAAATAGTTAAGTAAAATTAATTAACATATAAATATATAGCGTGGGAGAGATTTAGGTAAAAAAAAAAAATTTTGGTTATTAAATTTATTCCTAGATTTAACATTCTTATTTTTTTATTTACTTAAAAGAGACTGATAATGATTGGTTAAAAGTGAATTTAAAAGGAGACAGTAGCCAATAGGAGTTGAGGTTAGACTAAGCGCCCTGAGAGAGGAGAGGATTAGAGGAAGTACATTACCCCCACCCCTCCGAGTGGGCGTGGCCACGGCTCCCAAATTACCCTCCAGCGGCGGCATGGCACGGATTAGAGCACTTACCATTGGGCTACGCTTAACCAATCACTGCTCTTCAACATTAACAGTATTTTTTGTTCTTATCGCTTCTGTCTTATAACAAGTTTAAACTTCATTATTCTTGAAATAAATACCCAGGTCAAAACGTCATTAATTAACTCTATAATTACACACACACACTGGTTAACTCTCAAACTCCCAAGCCTTAGGTCTAATTATTAAAATAATATTAATAATAAAAATAAGAGAAAAATTTATTAAATAAAAAGTTAAGAGGTAAATTAAGACAAATTAATTTAAAATTTAATCTACAACTGTAATCTCAAGTTACACTAAAACATTAAAAGAAATTGTAGAAAAAAAAAACAAAAATCTTTTAAATGTTGGTCTCGCATTAAAATTCTATACAAATATCTACTTTTCTAATACTATTTTTTACGTTACGATAAACATAACGTGTCTATATTCTTATTTCGATTTGTGCACAGTTCTAATCTTTAGTTTTAGTTTTAAAAAAATACGAAAAAAACTTTTATTTAATTTAAATTTATAATTTTCCATAAAGTTGCTGATTTAGCGCAAACCAGATAACTATCGTTTCATAGTAAACTCTATAACCACACAAATCCACTAGTCTCTCAACATGCTTCCTATTCCATTCTCGATAACCCTCCAAGGCGTCTGAAAAGAAGATGGCCTAGAGACTTTCTAGTGTACAATTTTTATTGAAATGCTACTGATGAGTAGTTATTTTCAAATTTTAATATTTTATTGTAATCGCAATCAACACATTTACTAGATGTATATATTTTGTACAGTTGTAAAGTTCAATAAATAAATAAAAAAATTAGTAGAGTCGCGAAGCATGAATTAATCAAATGTTAGTCCAAGTAAGTCAGAGATTTTTTTCTAAATTCTATGACAGTAATTATGTAAAACATTTTACAGAAAAATGGATAAAATTGGATGATCTATCATTTCAGTTTGAAATTCAGAAAATTCTTAGCATTTTCAAGAAATCGTTCATACCTATTTTAAAAAATACCTATTTTCCTTCAACAATAAGTAACATCAAATATTTAGCCGAATGTTGATGCAAGCACTGTCCAGAAAAATCCAGCCGATCAAAGAAAATGTCTACAGAAAGACTATTTAAGAGTAACTAAAACTCTGAAATTTGAGTCAGTGTAAAACTATATATTTTTTTATATATGATTTTTTTTTTTTTTTTAAATATTTGATGCTTTTTACAACTGTATATAATGTTAATCAGATAAATGCATTAAAAAAAATCGTTTCAATAAAAGTCCTACACTAGAGACCATCGTATTTCCGGACGCCTAGGATGTTTATTGGAAATCGAATGATAAGTTGAGAGACTAGTGTACTCAGATATGCAGGGTGCTTATCATGGAAGGACAGGTTTTTGGGTGAGGCTAAATCAGCAACGTATGGAATATTTAGATCTTTATGGATACATTTAGTTGTGGCATAAAAGGAGCATTGAGGATTTGACGTAGGATTTTTGGATTTTAAGGATTGGTCACTGGAAGAATTGGATTGGATGGATTTCTAATCTGATTTATTTAATTAGAAATAATTAGTTCTGAATCATGAAGGATCTCCATTAAACTTTTTTTTCCTTTTTTAGCTGTTCTTGAAGACATGATTATAAACCCATCAGATCACTTAGCAGATTAACTAGGCCGGATCATTGACTGATTAACATATTAAGAAACGAGTGACTGATACCAGCACCAGTACCTGTTATAGAAAAGGAGTTCACCTTGAAGTAGAGAGATCACTTAATTTTGTCGCTAAATTGACCTCGCCTCTGGCTACTACAACTACGCAACTTCTCATTCATAATTCAGTGCTCATTGTCAGCTAGCTTTTATTGTTTTATTCATTATTATTAATGTCTTTACATAAATCATGTCGTTGCTATCAGGTTATGTAACATGGAAAACATACTGAGCGTTCTGAGATTGAAAATCTTAAGTCACATTGTTTGAGAATGATAAACATATAATTTTATAAACATGCAATGTATCTTAAAGAATGGTGTTAAAATTTGAGGATTAGAATTAATTCTACCTTTAATATTCTACAAATCCTTGTTGAACAGATCCGCTACATATGACATATGGACAAACGTCTTATTTGGAATCCACATTTTGGATTATAACGACAAGAAACTGCTCTTTTCGGACTGCTCCAGCATTTACTAGGCAAATGTCCAAAGCTCCCGCATTGCAGAGGACTCATTTACATGACAGTAATTTGGTCTATTCGAACATACAAAGTTGAGCTTTGTGGCTCCACTAAACCACTAAACATCTCGTATCCAATCCTTACAATCCAAAATCCTCAAGGCCCATTACGTCACAAATAAAGTTATCCATATCCTAATGATTAATTTTTCATTTTGCCTCCTAAGGGAGAGGCTTTTGTCATAAATATGATCCCAATAAGGCTTTATTATTATGTTGCTGATTTAGCCCAAGCAGATACCTAACCTTTCATAGTAAACTCCATACCCACAGTGATAAACCCAAGTCTCCCATCTTATAATTATATTCTTTATATTCCTCCGAAGTACGTGAAAAGAAGGTGGCTTTGGGATCTTCTAATACATAATATTATATTCATAAATCCTCACATTTACTACAAGTACTAAACCATGGGTATAGAAGTGAAGATATCTATTTATAAATTTTCTGCTTTTATTGACCACAAAAATAAATTTTCCTACCGGTGAGATGTTATATTTTTATTATGTATAAATCGTTATTTTTTTTTTCAATGTGTTATTGTTTGTTGGGGCTTAACATCCTTATGTAATCCAACTTAGATAGAAAGATAAGTTTATTCTGAATAACTTTTCTATCCAGAATAGAAAGACTGATATTCATTTTACGAACTAAATGTCTATTGATCTAGGTGGGAATCGAACCTAGGATCAAACGTTCTAAGACACTAGCCCCATCGTGCTTAGCTATCACGTTTTCAATTCTGATTGTTTTTTAATCATATTGAACAATTCAGCTTAATACAAATGCTCATATTACATAATACTTTTACTCCACACCTATTATATACAGTTGTAAATTTCATTGATTATAAAATAGATAAATATATTTATATAGTGACAGGCGAAAATTCCACGCGATGTTTTTTTTTTTTTTTCATTTTCTCGGCTTAAAGTTCTATTCTGATTTAGGTGTTTACATACCTAAGATTAAGGATTCTTAAAAATACTGATTGAATAAAATCAAACAGTATTTCAAAAACAATTTTTATGGAATTTTAAATTAATAATTTTTTTTTTTTAGTTTTGCATTAGATAGGGTATATCCCTCAAGAATATATTCAAAATCACATTAGAGCTATACCCCATCGAATGCAAGACGTAATAAACGCAAGGGGGACATATAAACCTTATTAATTAATTATGTTTGTACACACACACAAATACCCTAAATGGTAATTGAAATCTCATGGTTTTAAATGGCCAATTATTCCATAATACGAATTACTTTCGCTTAATAGTGCGTATAAAATTTAATTTTTCCCTGCCACCGAAACTTCTCGACAGTTCTATTAAAAATGATTATATCCTCGAAATAAAAATAAAAACCTTGTTAGATAATAATTGGAAAGATAAGTGCCTTTAGGTTAATAGAGGCTGGTGTACATTTAGGTTAAGTAATAGGACGCAATTATATAACTTGCAATTGCTATATATTTATAAAATAAAGCTTTCGATTCGAGAATTACTTGAAAACATTTCTAAACGTTATAAAAGAAAGCCAATACTAAAACCGCTAAATTAGATTACGTTACCATTGTTAGAATAAGGCAATTACAAATTTTTTCTGTAATTATTTTTTGTAAACAATTAAACAAACCACTGTAAAGAATCGAAACAATAATTAAATGCTACATAAATTTAAATTGTTATTGTGATATTTTAGTTTCTTTCAATAAAAAACAAAAAACAAAGAAAATATCTTCTTTGTGAATGAAAGAGAGGACAATCAAAACTATGTCGTTCAAATTTTAATTTAGTCCCTTGTCATCAACATATATTTATAAATATAGGTTAAACTCAAAATTGATGGAAACTAGAATTCTCGAAATAGAGCTAGATTTAGCAAAGTTCGTTCGTAAAAAAACAGTTTTAACAAAAATATACCATCACTCACCGAATCTTTCTGGGAAAACTGTTATGATTAGAAACAGCTAAATAAATAAAACTATTGATGTCTCCATACAATTTTCAACTTTGAAGGTTTTTACTCCGAGTAAGGTCATATCCAGTTCTTTCTAAACTAAAATTGTGATGACTAAAATTATATAATAAAACATGGATTGGTTTTGCTGGATCACTAGTATTGGCTAGTGAATACCAGTTTTAACGAAAGAGCTTTATAAAATCTAGTTCTATATTGAAAAATCCAGTTTTAACTAATTTCGGGTTTTGCCGGTAACATATATAATATACAGGGTGAGTACCTCTTAGTGTAAAAAAAAAATTGGATGAAACTAGATCAAAAATTTAGCAAAATGCCGCAGACCTCACCTTTCTATTCCAATCCGTTGCAGATATACGATAAATCAAAAACTTTTTTGAGGAAACCACTTTTTTTACCATAAAAGCTGTAATATCATGTAATAACATAAGATCCGTTGATCTGGTGTCGCTTTATTGACAGTTTTCCTTTATTTTCTATTAAACAATAATTTTATTCTTTGCTTTTTATTCCGATGAAGTGTTTATTATGTTTAAAATGCACATTTCCATTAAGGGATTATCATAATGTTTTATTTACACAAGTAACTGATTTGTATGCCAAATGAGAACACCATGTTTTTTCGGTTTTAGAAGTAAAGTTCTCCATGAAATTGAAACAGAATCATCACGTTTAAAATATCTTTCGAAAGCTGATTAAATTTGCAAGTTTTTGTGAGATTTTCAGTTTTGTGGGTGGTTTTTTTCGAAAAACGGTGAGCGTTGAAGTAATATAAGACATTGTAACTTCCCTAAATAAGCTGAAAATAAAGCTGTTCTTTTGAAAAGGTCACAATTTGTAAAATTCAAGGTTACATGTACTCTGCTCTTATAGGAAATTTAATGCTAAATCCGAAAATGATGTCAAAATTTGGAAAACATTTTAACAAAATGGAGATATTACAGCTTTTATGGTAAAAAACGTGGTTTCCTCAAAAAAGTCTTTGATTTATCGTATGTCTGCAACGGATTGGAATAGAAAGGTGAGGTCATTTTTCAACATTTTTGATTTAGTTTCACCCAATTTTTTTTTTTTTCACACCCTGTATATATGTGTTCATATATATATATATATATATATATATATATATATATATATATATATATATATATATATATATATATGAAAAAAATACTGATAAATTGTTCGTTCCACATAAAATATATACTTGTTACAACAGATACTCTGAGCCTTATATAGCGTTGACATAAAATCGATATATTGGGAGGTAGAAGTGTTTCTTATTAAAGCATAATGGCTACCATATCAGCAGCTACAGAGAAAAACTAAGAGAGGTGTTGCATCCAAGGGGAGTACTCACTGTACAACCTAATGCATTCTACATTCTGCCTCGCTGAAGTTTTAAAATTCTACATAAATGCGGTCGAACACGCAACATACTTAGTGTCAGTCGAGCGCTCATATCGGCGGCTACCCTATCTCGTATAATTTACTGCCCCTTTGGGTAAATGTTTGTATTTGTTTTTCAATTATTTTCTTTCTTTTTTTTTCTTTTTTTAATATGTCTACAGAGACCTGGTTAGTTCAATTATTTTATAAACGTTATTTTTTTATCATATTTATCAACGAAAAAAAATTCAACGATACTTTTTCATTTTTATTTATATTTAACTAACAAAAAAATATTACTAAGTAAAAGAATCATTGAGAATGCGGTAAATATACTATATTATGGATAGATAAAAATTTATTTTAAAAAAACACAGTTTTATCTTGCTTGGGAAAAACAATAGATCATGGTATGTCCATCTATAATCTACTGTTTTTATATTTATTGCTTTTGATGAAGAAACTGTCATCAATTTTCGATACGAGCAACACTAACAGAGTGTGTCAGAAAAGCACCAACACTTAAAAAATGTTGGCAAAATTTGACTTTTTTCATCCAAACCAATAGAATAGAATAGAATAGAAAGAAAACTTTATTCTGGGACAAAGTCCCTTAAGAATAACATTA
Source organism: Euschistus heros (assembly GCA_003667255.2). NCBI lineage: Eukaryota > Metazoa > Arthropoda > Insecta > Hemiptera > Pentatomidae > Euschistus > Euschistus heros. The sequence continues at coordinate 1,682,115 of RCWM02000082.1, forward strand.
AACAATACAAAGTAAGATCATAACTGGCCGTGAGGCTGTTAAAAATAAAATAACATAGGTAAATTTAAATACAAATATGTATGAAAAAAATACAGAGAAAAACTAGAAAAAGAAAAAACTATTAATAAAAAGAGAGTGAAAAAATAAATGTACAAATAAAGAGGTTAATATTGTAAACAAAATCGCAGAAGAGAAAAAAAACAGAAACTTAAAGAAAAATAAAAGATAGAAAATCAATAATTAGCATTACAAGAAATCAAAACATTATCATAGTCAAACTATAATTTTGGCTAATGTTTTATGTCTGACGGTCTTAGTAAATAAATTTGACTATTACATACATAGTACATACATCCTTATAATTAGAGAGCGTCGGGTTGGAGGGAAAGAAGATGGTGAAAGAGTAGTGTTTTGAATGTTCCAAGGGAAGAAGCATTGCGGATACAGGGGGGGAAGGAATTCCAAAGAGTAGAGGATATAGCTCCTAAACGGTAGAATCTAGCGACAAATGTTTTATTACAAAAAGTATTCTCCATTATATTTCTGACAAGACAGCTTTCGATAATTGTTTATCCGAACAACACCAACAGAGCTAGAGCGTGTTAAAATGTTACATTTTTGAGGGTGAAAAAAACGTTACAACTTGACTTTCTTCATTTGAATCAATATAGCTCCTAAACGGTAGGTTCTAGCGACAACTTTTATATTAAAGACATTTTTCCAATTAAATTTGTGACTTGAAAACTGTCCGACAAATGTTCGAGAGCAAGACCAACAGCTTGAGCGTGGCAAAATGTTACATTTTTTAATGTGAAAAAAACGATACTTCAAAAAAATTATACACACCAAGCCAAAATACATATCCATGTCAAATTAAAATTATTGAGACAGATTAATCACAAAATAATAATTTACATGATATTAATTAGACCTATTGGGTCATATAGAATTCAGGTTTGCCGCTCCATTCTATCTCATCCAATTCTTCTCGTATCCTATCCATACGATCTAAAATTCTTTAATAAATACTCTATGCTCCTTACTTTGTCACTAACAAACTCAATTGAAATTTTAATTTACCATATGTTGCTGATGTTTGTCTTGATGACAAAGGTAAAAATTAAAAATTGAACTACATAGTTTAAATTGCCACAGCATACTAAAACTAACCATAGAAATGACAACTATAAATATAATCCAAAAACTTTGAAATATTCATCTTTTTAAATAAGGATTTTTAAAAGGAATAATTTTTTTCGACATTGTCTGAATTTTAATTAACTTATATATTATGGCTTGTGGATAATAAACGATATATGGTGTTTTCTATATAATTTATTTCTTGGATAGTTGTTGTTTTTTATTCTTAGGCTAAAAGTTTATGTAAAATAAAAAAACACATAAAATTTATGTTGTTAGGGAAATCTAAAGCCGATGTGATGAAGGATTATGATTTTGGTCTGCTACACGAGCCATCTTAATGGCAGAGCAATTTCACCTTTCACACTCGGCGATTTGATTTCCCGTCTGTAACGAGCTATCGTATATCAACACTCGATTTTGAGGCCTGTTAGCTAAATCGATTTTAAAGCAAGATTTGAAAGGCTTTGCATTGCCAGCGGGCGGTCTCTATGCATTAATGGCTTTTCTCGAATACGGCCAACCCTAACTGAAAATAATTCAATAGAGTCTGGAAAACGTTTGATCTTTTATTGGTTCCAATTGTGGACATTAATAACCATGTTTGAACATGTTTGCCACTATTTTTTATCCAATGATATTAAATAGAAATAATTCTGTGTATATTACATGAGGTGTAGATTTCCAAAACCAGGCAAGTCCATTTTTGAAAATTTTTTATAGCTGGTGGATAAAAGTAAAGGTGTTTGGTCATTTTATATGTGATTTAACTAATTTTGGAAGAATAACTACCAGCTTAAGATGTCCTAGTAGAAAAACTATTAAAAACAAAAACAAATCTAGTAATTGAACTTGGCTGGTTTTAGAATTCTATGCCCGACATATAAGTATATAATTTTTACAAAAATATAATTTAAAATTAATTAAAATGTAAATTTGCTTATTTTGGGTGATAGTGAAATTTATAATTAAAAATTTAATCCTTGCGTACTTAATATAATGTTTATTATTTTTATGGAAATTCAGATCAAAAGAAAATAATTATTTTTAATAAATAGTTCAATTTTATATAAATAATTCAACCATTCAATTTTATAATTTTTCCTGATCATTAATCAATTTTAAATACTCACCTATTTATATAGTTTTGATATCATTATTTATATAGGTATATTTATTTTTTATAAAGATTATGTCAATTTTTATAAGGTTATGTTTTATATATAAGTTCATTTAATGTTTAGTATTATTTTTTTTAAATGATAGGGTATATAATATTGTATGTCTTTAGACCCAGTTTTTAGTTTTATAATAACTGAACTTTATGTATTAATGAGGTTTATGTAAGATTCGATAAATATTCCTAACAGCCGAACAATAAAAACATTTAAAAAACGTAGAAATAACTATTTATAGTTATTCAGTTTCTTAGTTTAAGTTTTGAAAATACATTAATAATCTAAAAAAATCTTTTTCTGTTTGGGCAAACGACTCATTTATTAAATAATTCTCATTATTATTAAAAAGAAACATTAATATAATTCAGTACGATTCTTATTTTTTCATTTTATTATTTTTTTTTTTGTTTTTTTTTGTTTTTTTAGTTATTTTTTTATAACTTAGTTCAAAGGAAACACAAAAAAATATAAAAAAATACAAGAAGGGGACCAATGGCAAAAAAATGGAACCTACCCTGATGAACTCAAGATAAGATTCGCCCTAAAGATACGGACGGAAACGAACTTGTAATTACCGAACTGGTGAAAAATTGTCCTCATCTATGTCAACCAAGATCCCATCAACATCTTGTCTTTTCCCGGAGGAACACCGTTTAAGCAGCCTCGTGTTCCGACAACATTGATGGAGTTCAGAGCCTTGTTTTAAAATATATATAATTTTTAATTTTTTTATTTCAATTTTATTTTTAAATCCACAACTGTCAAATACAATCAGCAGATGTGCTGAAATATAAATACAAAACAACTGGCATGTTGAACTTGAGAAGAGAGTAAAAACAAGTGACCTCTGGATTTACTTACTATATTAGTAGGTCTCTCATCCAGTTTCTTTTGATAAAATATTTTTGGTTTATTTTTATAACCCATTAATAAATATTCTTTGTAATGAGGTAATTACATTATCCATATTGTTAAATGTAAATGTAACTTTTTTTATATTCTTACTACCATTCATATGGAATATGGAATATGTAATTACAAAACATAAACGGTGCTTAAATTAAACTATGTAAGAAAAAAAATTAATTTAAATAGTTATAAATTACTTTAAATTTCGAAATAATTCAGCACTAACTATCTTAAAAGAAATTATTAACTAAACAGAGTTAGAATGTATGGGAGTTGTTACCATGGGAACGCGAGAGTTCCGGGTATGGTTACCATGGTGACGGAGTTCAAAATTTAAATAAAAATGTTATATTAACATATGTTCGTTGTTGTTTTCTTATTTTTAATTATTTATTGATAATAAACTGTATACAGTACATATATTGTTCGTATATACCAAGTGAATGTGTGGAAAAATATCATAATGACTGCCAATAGTTTGTAAAGAACTACCCATTATAAACACTGTAGTAACAGTTCCAGAAGGTTTTAGGCGATTTTCTTTTCAGAATTCTTATCTCGCCTCTTAATCTGCTATAGGCCATGATATCTTTTAGAGGCCCTTTAATTTTACTTTTTTTGATGAGTATCAACATGCTGCATTTTTTGTCTTAGATTTTTAAAATTTAACATATATAATGTGTGTATCAAAGATGCTTTTATTGGGTTATCCGAAAATTAATGCAGGCTGTGGTAAACGGGTTGTGGTTGTGGTAAAGAGATAGCATACAAAACTAAAATTTTACGTGAAAAAAATTATTTCTCTTAACTGAGAGCTGAGAAAAAAAATAAAACGTGATTTTCACATATGTTTTTTTCTTCTTTTTTTTCTCGGCTCCCAATGCTCATTGGTGCCTATAACTCTAGTTCTGCACTTTTATAGGTTCTTACTACCCACACAAAAATTGGCATTTACATGTAAGTTACAAGTAAAAACGTCTCTTTGTAAGAAGAAATCAAGACATGACACTGTATCAGATCTGGGTAATGGGATCTTATTTAATAGGACTTTTGGGCCGAAACTACAACTTAGAGTAAAGGTAATGTATCAGGTTTTGGCTGTGGTAAAGAGATAAATAATATCGGGTTTTGGTTTAAACGTGAAATCCTGCATTCATTTTCGGTCAACCCAAGATAACTAATAATAGGTTTAACATTCGAAAATAGTCTATGAATAAAAAAATCCCATAGAAGTGGCAAATAATTCATATAATCTAATTGTATTGATACTTCAATAAAATCATGGTGTACCTTAAGTATTCTTTATAATTTGCTCCTTGTAATGCCAAAAGACCCTGTATAATACAAAATTAATTTATTCAAAGGGATTAAGTACACCGAGAGGAATTACCTTCGAATTTCGACACTTCGCCCTGGCACCTCTATCAGATTAATATTATAATTAGCGGGATCTCATGACAGCGTTTTGCCTCCATTTAGTTATATAAAAAGCTGAAACATTTTTCCGCCGCCAGGCAGCGCCGATCGCTATCTGTTGTGGTAGCATGCTGTTACTGCCCACGCGGTTGTTACTATCTTATAAATAAATACCGGCCACAATGTCCCCACACCAGGGAACCACAACAGGGTCCACGCTACCCACAAATACCCAATTTACATCCAACCCCAACCCTAATCTATCCGCTACCCACTTTTCACACCGCGTTACTCCCTTATCTAGCCGGCCGTTTATATCTGTTTTATTATGTCAGTTTGTTTTATGAACTGTCTTATATGCTATTTGTCTTATATATATATATATATATATATATATATATATATATATATATATATATATATATATATATATATATATTCATAAGGAATTGAAAACAATACAAGAATAAATCAGTATTTGAAGCCTGAACTTCTCGACATATATTATTTTATTTATTATATTATACAATTGTATACAATATATACATCAAAGGGTAATAATTACATGTGAAGACTCACTGGTATGACTAGAATAATAGTTTTATGTTACTAGCCTAGACATTTGAATTAAAACCACAATAACCACTTTGAGGAACCGAAGTAATTATTAAATGCTTTATAAAATTAATTTTTGGTTGTAATATTTCAGTTCTTTTTGCAATAAATTCAAAGCAAATGTCTCTTTTTAGAAACTGTAGCGTTCAATTTTTAATTCAAAGCTTTGTCCTCAAGACAACATATGGCACATTAAGTTTTTCTGATTCATAGTTAATATGATTTTTTTAAACTATTTAATGGAATTTTATACGCTCGAATTCGTATTAAAATAGTCAATCTTACATATTGTAAGTAAATAAATTATTAATCTTATTTTTATGTATTTATTTACAAATATATATATTCATTAATAATTTTATAAAAGTTCTTATTTTTTTTTGTTTAATTATTTTTTGATATTTACAACTGTATACATTATATACAACAAGTAAATTTGAGGAAAATGATTACAATGACATGTCAATAAAATGTAAAGAACTACTCACTTCAATCAAAATTCTAATTTTTCTAAATATTGGAAGGTCTTTCGGGTATCTTTTTTTCAGACACCTTGGAAGATTATCAGGAATTGAGTGTGAGGCAAGTTGGGAGACTAGTGGATTCAAGTGGGTATGGAGTTTACTATGTAAGGATAGGAATCTGGTTTGGGCCAATTTAGCAATAACTGGAACATTCAATTCACTATGGATAAGTCTATTTGTGACATAATAAGGAGCTTTGAAGATTTTTTGACTGATTTTGCATTTTAAGGATTGAATACGAGATAAATTAGGTGGTTTAGTAGAGCAACAGATCTCAACTCCGTATGTCCAAATAGACTATCCGTAGGTATTAAGTCATGTAATTAATTAGAAGCTTAAAATAGTTTAGTTATTTAATAAAAGTTTAAGTATAATTTCTATATTTGAAGGTACCAAGACCTTCTTTTCAGACATCTCAGAGGGTTGCCGGGTATAGAATAGGAAGCGAGATGAGTTACTAGAGGATTTGAATGGTTGTGGAGTTTACTATAAAAGGTTTGAGCTAATTTAGAAACGTACTGTACATGGAACACTAAGATCTTCATGGATAAGTGTGTAATGTGATAAGGAGCATTGAGGATTTTGGATAGTAAGGATTGGATATGAAATGAATTGGAAGGCTGAGTGGAACCCCAAAGCTCAGCTCGGTATGTCCAAATTGCTGAAATTATTGTCACGTAAATGGATTTTTTGTAATTTATTGTAAGCTTTGAACGTTTGTCTAGTAAATGTTGAAATAGTCGAAAATGACGAGCAGAATTTAGTCATATTAGAATAAATTTGTCGGTATTTTCCAGTATAGAACACACACTGAAGTAATGCTAAAAGGATTTTGGATTTTAAGGACTGGATTATTTCGTATTAATTTTTTTACTTTATTGGGTTGTTAATTTCATAGTATTTCATATGGTAGGTATTCTACAACAAATAAAATTTTTGTCTTAACCACAAACACGTCTTTTATTTTTTAATTATTATTTAGTTCCCACGTTCACAAGATGTAAAAAATTCATTATCTAGTGTTGATAATAAAATTAATATAATATTTAAAAATACTTCAAAAGAAAATCCTAAAACTGTATCGGCCCAGATAAAAACCTCGATACGGAATCCTTGAAAAGAAAATGGGCGTAAAATCGCACCGTCCTGCCTTCAATTGACAAGCTCTGGTTTCGATCTCAATGTTCAATGACACGTTTACAGCAAAAAAAAAAAAACAAAGATTTATTTACAATTCTATAACTACTAAAGTTTTTATATATTAATTCAACAAATAGTTGTGCAAATTTTAAAAGATACATTATTAATAAATTACATAGAACAATAGCTTAATTGACTAATAATTAATTAAAATTGTACTGATTTAATTTTATAGTTAAGTCATAATTAGTAAGTAAGAAAATCCTGATTAAACAAAGTATGAATGTTTAGAAGCTGTAACCATGGAAACAGAAATACTGAGTCGGCGACAGGGATACCATGGCAACGGATAGCTAAACCATTGTTTTGTTTTGATATAATCTATTACATTAAAGAAAAACTAAATTAAAAATAATAATAACTAATAAAATGAGGAGTAGATTAAAGAATATAATTTTAGAACAATAATCAGGGAATATAATAAAGCATTGAAATATTTTATTATGGTTGAACTAGTTGAATTAATATTTTTTTTTTTTTTATGGTTTTTGAACAAATATGCTTAAATTTTCATTTCTAAGTAATTTCAGAAAATATTATTATAAACAAATATTCAGAAAAGAATCCATAATTATACACAGTTCGAATGTTTATATGAGGTTACCATGGAAACAGAAATGGTGAGAGTCAGTGGCGTGCATGGTTACCATGGTGACGGGCTTACTATTGTCTGAAGGGAATATTAAACTATTGGTTTATAATTTTATTTATTAAAATTATGTCTTAATATAAAATGATAATAAATAAAATGGGAAATCGTTTAGAGTACGTAACTGAATAAAGGATTAGGAAAAATAAGTATGAAATATTATATTATGTAGATAATCTTCAACGATTTTTAAATTAAAATAAAGATATATTCTTATTTAGCGTACATATACATATATGGAGATATAGATAGAACAAAATTGTTTTCTAAATTTAAGACAGTCTAACCCACATTTAAGATAGAATTTAACAAATTGACTAATTTCTTAATTTTTTTTTTTTTATATTTTATTTTCTCGCATTCTTTAGTTTATTTTGTTATTTCATTACAATTACTTTTGTTTATTGAAATAACTAATTATTCTAAATTTTTTACTCTTGTAATCATTTATGTAGTGTTCCTTTAAGTTATGGCAATATATAAATAAATGGTTCTTATTAGAATGACCATTTAAATTGATCTTACTACGTTAGGAAAAAATGAAAAAAAAAAAAAAAAAAATATATAATATATATATATATATATATATAATGTACATCTTATTAAGCATTCTAATAAAAATACTCTAAGCATGCATTGTTCTGGTTAGAACGATAACAAATTCTAAGTGTTCAATGTTTTATAATGATACAGCTAAACACTAAATTACAACAGTTTAATACAGGAAAACGTTGTAAACTGGCACGATGGAAAACTTAATACAAACGCGATCAACACTTAGGTTTTTTTCTTATTGCGCAATTTATGCAAATTCTTGCGCAGCGCTGAGTGCGGTATTGCTTTCATGCCGACACCTAACGTGATGATCCGATAATGCGCTGTCAGAGGATTTTCATTATATATAAATTTTTTTTATTATTTATAGATATTGTATACATTTTATTATTAAGAGTAATAATAAGAAAAATACAGATAGGACATGAATTCTATTGGAGTTCCCACCAATAAGGGTGATGTTTTAGGGCGTGGCTTGTGTAGGGGAACTGGCACCCTTCTTCTTCGTACCGTCCAGGTGATAAATATAATAACTGTTGGATTATTCTTTTTAATAGTATTTTATTCGTTCTGATGTGTAGTAAAATATTTAAAAATAAAAATAAAAATGATTTATCTTATTTTTAAAATCTTCATTTAAAAATAAAAATACTCATTAATAATTTAACTATTTGGTAGATGAGGGGATTATGTAACAAAACACAAAATTGAGTAATTTATTTTTTAACTTTTTAATAACATTTCCCTTTAACATAAAAATGTTACATAGCCCCTTCATCTTCTTCATATTTGTTTTTCTAGTTATTTTAAATATCCAGATTTTGCTACCTAATTCTTCAGCACATAACTTCTTACACTGAACTAGATTGTATTTTAAAAAATAATGTTTTGTTAAATTACTTATTGATATTTACAACTGTATACAATATATACAACAATTAAATATGAGGAATGTGATTATAATGGCACTGGAATAACATCTCTTTAAGCTCTTTAATAAAAGTTCTAACTTATTTTATAGATTATTTATTTTTTATTTTCTTAGCCTTATGTAATGTATAATTTGAGATACTTTGTTTATTTTCTTATTATTATTTTATTTTATTTTTTTATCTATTCTTTGCATTTATTTTTTATTGTAAATAGTGTGTGAATGGATCCATTTAGTCATCCATATTACCTATTGCCCACATTGAGGAAGATTGTAATTCTTTCTCAATAAAGAAAAAAAATAAAATAAAAGTTCTACACCAGAAGGTCTCGTGGCCATCTTATTTTCAGAATCATCGGAGCGTATGTTCTTATAAAAAGTCATATAATAACTAAACTAAATTTATTGTACTGAAGCGAACATTAGGGAAATTCTCAATAAATAAACGGAAATCAACTAATAAATTTGTCCTTATAGTTTTTAGTGTTTCATGTGTTTCTTGTTTGATATAAATTGGAAACCTTTTCATAACTACATAACTACTCTAATCCAGTAGTATTTTAAATTTATTTTTTATTCGATTCCCAATTTATTAAATAATCTTTTATTGAGAAAGTAGTATTATAATTTGCTCCTAAGAGGGCAATAAGTAATATGGATTTCTTTATAAACCCATTCACACAATATGTACAATAAGAATACAATAAGAATTAATTGAAAAGAAGATTAAATAAAATTAAATCAATAAATAAAAAACCTCTTAATATATCACTGGTGTTTGGGCAAATGGGCTTAAGTCATTATAATGAAAATGATTTTATGAAAACAAAAATTTATAAACAAATAATATTTTGTTTAAGTTTGTATTTTTGTATAATAAATAGTCACTTATAATATAATATAGTGATTTATGAATAAAGATAATTAGGCAGGATTTAAAATGAGTTTAAACCTTCGGAAAATCTTGAAAACTTCACATTCCAAACATTTAGACTAAATATCAGTGATGTAATAAATTAAATAAAGTGAATTAAAAATAAAATAAATAAATACAGAACCTCAAACGATACAATATATAATGATTCCCAATAACATTCTAATGTTTCCGAAAAAGACATGCATAGACATTTTATTGGAGTTCTGTCAATTGACAGTATCTCTACAATTCATGAGATTCGTTATGCCAAATATTTACTAGACAGTTGCGAATTTCAATAAAATAAATAAATAAATAAGAGTAATATGTTGATAAATTTAATTGTGGTCCTACGGGCCGGATTTGTTCCGAACATTTCAATAAATTTCTTCATATTTCTTAAATCGAACCTGTCTTAGCTTTGTAATTAATAACTTTGAAGTGTCTGAAAAGAATATGACCTCGAGACCTTCTATTATTTACCTTTTATTGAAGTTCTATGGGTTATACCTCTACAAGTCATAATCATGTCATTGGATTCACTATTCACATATACTATATATTTTTTACATAGCTATAAATTGTAATATATAAAAAAAATATTATTTGATTAATATGTGATCCTCTGGGCCGGATACTATGTTATTGTATACATTATACTTGGCTGAATTTATTTTGTGTTTTATAATTGTGAATTTCAATAAATAGACATTCATACAATTTTTGAAATATAGAATTTTGAAAGGCGTAAATAAGATCCCTAAATATAATTTTCTCCTGACAGCTGCATTGTGCTCGGAGCTCAAGGAACAGGAAATCAATATCAAATCCTGTTTATTCCTAAACATTTATAAGAGAATCGTAAATTACGTTTAAGTTGTAAACATTCTATTTCTTTCTTTGTTTGTTGATTTCTTGTTAAGATGATAACAATAGAAGGGGGACCAGAGAGCGAAGGAATCGTTTAAAGGAGAGAATGTCTTTTTCTGGGTTTTCCTTCTTTCCACGGAGTTAGGTTTTCTTCATGCAGTCTTTGTCTTCTCACTTTGTTTAATCCTGTCTTTGCCTTTATATATATATATATATATACAATAAATATATCTAACAATAGTATATAATATATATATATATATATATATATATATATATATATATATATATATATATATTATTAAATATTCCATGCTCCTTACTATTTCACAAAATAAACTTATCCATAGTATACTTAATGTCTCTTACTTAGCTAATTTCACCCAAACCAGATACCTATCATTTCAGAATAAACTCCGTAACCACTCAAACTCAAATTCTCTCTAGATTTCCGTTATCTTTTTGAGATATAATAAAAAGATGACCTCAGGGCCTTCTAAATTAAACTTTTTCAGAAGTCTTACCAAATAGTTGCTATATCATTGACACGTCATTATTCGTTATATATAATTTATTTAATGTATAATTTTAAACTGTTATAAATATCGATAAAGAAATACATATTTCTTATAACGGCCACTATAAATTAATGCCGTGACGTGAAAGCTGTCGTTTGCGATAGGTGTTTACTACTGTCGGTATTAATATCATTCACACATGAACAAAGGTTTAGTTGAAATTTTTGAAATTCAAAAATGGTTCATTGGTTTAGAACGGTGCGAAAGGGGACGACAAAGAGATTTTTGTTGATTTCATTACCAAATTTTGTTTTTTATTCTTAAACTTTTTTTTTTAGCCTCAAAGCACATCAAAAGTGTAAATTAAGATTAAAAAAAAAAAAAAAAAAATTATGCCTTATATTCCGGATGCCAATTTTTTTAATTACATGAGGATGGTTTTAATTATTATGCTATTTAAAAGTAAATGACATTTTGAAATAATATTTTAAAAAATTCAGAAGTTAGAAAAAATATTACTTCAATTTGTCATTTTTTAATAGAAAAGAAAAAATAATTATAAATATTGTAGAGCTAATTCAATAATTAAATAATTAATAACTGGCTCATCTTTTCGAGAAAAAAAATTATGGATATTACAGAAAAATATAAGGATTAAATCAGAATTAATTAAAATATATATATATATATATAAAGGAATATGTACAGCTTAATAAGAATTATAAAATAAATAATTCGTGTACTTAAATATGATAAATGTTTAATAATATTCCATTATATAAATAATGTATTTTACTGTTGTTTAAAAAAGGAAACAGAAAAAGGATAAAGGACCAAAAGAATGACAGTAGAGTCATATAGAAAGGAATTTGATCTTATCTCAAATCATTTAGATAAACCAGCTTTTAAATTGCTTTCTGAGTGGACCACCCAATATGTTTTTGTCCTCCGCCTTTGGGGACGTTTGCGGACGGATATGTTTCCTCATTTATTTTTTTTTTGTTTATTTATTTTCAATTTAGTAATAAAATTATAATAAAATATTAATTTTAATTTTATATTAAAAATAATATAACATATTAAAAAATTTAAATATAAAAATAAATATTTACGGCTCCCTGAATTTTTGTTCAATTATTAATTTTAAACCTATATCGTTGCCTATATTAAATATATTAATCCCAATTTTACTATAAATAAATTTTGTATATTATAAATTTAAAAAAAAACAAAAAACAAATTAGCCGTACGCACATAACTGAATACATATACCCCATTAGTAACTACATTAATTTTAATTTTATTATAAATATATTTCATATATTGTTACTATTCATGTCAATAAATTAGGCAATTAAGAATATAACTTAATGAAAAATAATTTGAAATGTAAAAAGCAAAAATAAATAAATAAATAGAAAAAATAAACCGGCCGCTTTCTATTATTTTTTTTCTGTAAACGTTCATAATTAACAAAAATTATATCACCTCCTATGATAAATATATTAATCCTAATTTTGTCATAAATAAATTTTATATGATAATTATTTAATTTATATGAACTCGGCATATATTTATGTGAATCAGGAAAAAGTAAATAATTTTTAAAGGACACTATTTTTTGAAATAATATGAAATTTTATATAAAATTTATAATTAACAAATTAACATAGAAATAATTAATTCAATTTTATCGAACAATTTACAAACGGTAATTTTATCGGAACTGAATAATTGAATATTTAAAAACAAATAACAAATGGATCTATAAACACTTCTTTTTCTACCGACAACATGGTGTACTACTTTTAATTATTTTAGAAAATAATTTTGTTGTTAAATTGGAAATTAAATAATTGAAATTTCTAAATTTTTGAATATTTTAAGCAAGCACTTAAAATCATTTGTAATTTATATTTAGAATATAATTAATTTTAAAATGCGGATTTCCGTCATGATAATTTAAATATGAAAAAAAAAAAAATACACTTCATGATTTGATTATTATTTAATTACTAAAATTATATAATTAAAAAAAACTCTTCATCGAAATTTATAATTTAGATATTAATTATCAAATATATAAAATTTGTTGGTGTTATTACGATTTAGAACCATTATTTTGCTTTAAAATAAACTTTGATAAAAAATTAAACGTAGGTATTTTAACGGGACTCTATAAAAATAATTTCTGCTTTACAGATTTAACTATAGTAATTTTTTTAAATTTTAGATTTTTTTTTGGTGTATAAAGAGAAATAATATATATAAACTTGTTAGGATTATTTTATGAAAAGTTATAAAATAATTATAATAATTTTTCACATTTTGCTTTGAAAATATTACTGGTTATGTACAATTGTTTGTTCGTATTTAATTTTTTTTTATGATATATTGCATTTATTATTTTATTTTATTTTAAAGGAATTTTGGCACAGGGGTCGAAGATACACTTTTTTTAAAAGTATGTATATATTTAGGTATTTACCTGAGCTAGGTCGGTCGGAGTATCTGGTGCAGTAGACCCAGGCAGGCCAGACCGGTCCGTTGGGATCGTCCGGTATTGGGGGGTCGATCTTCGTCGGTGAAGGTCCTTCATCGTCGGATCTGGACAACCTTATCGGACGGCGCGCGGCTTGACCGAACTCCGGCCTCAAGATATTGTCGACGGAGAAAGGTAAAGACGCGGGTGCAGGGGGTGCATCCTTGCAGGTCAGCAGCTCGATCCTGTGGAAGGCTGAGGGTCGCCGCTCCGCTTCCAGCGCCATCTCACACCCGCATTCGGATTGAGAGCTTCTGTCACCGGCTGACAGCTTTAAACTAAGATTTCAAACTCGAAATCTGTCCCGGTGACTGTGGCGGCCACGCCCATCCCCCCACTCCGCTGGGCGGGGCGGCGAGGCAGCGCAGGCGCCCGCCCCCGCCAATGAGAAGCCGCCTCCCCCCACCCCGCCCCCAGGTGCGACAGAGACGCTCCTATCGGAGAGCGCGGAGGTTGGAGCGAGAGGGCTACAGCAATGGCTCCTCCCCTCCCTCAGATCAAGTTATTACCACGCCCCTACTTGGACCAGGCCGCTTACTACTTAATTTAGCCGATTACATATATTGGTCGAGAACAGGATTGAAGGTTCTATATGTTTATTAAGAACTGATGAAATGATTATGCAGTTAAACCAACGCCGCTGCTTTTCCTTACGTATTAATTACTTTAACTGGAGCAATATTCAATCACTTTTTCTTTTCTTTTTTTTTTTAATTGTTATTCATTAATAAATGTGTGGAAAACTAAACTTCACCACAGAAGATATTTACAACATGAAGAAACTAATCTCTGATACAAAAATAAGACACTGCAACAAGGTGAAAAATACAATAATTCTGTAAAACATACTAAAAATAGACAGAAAGATCCTCAGAAGAATCTACGGGCCTAAGAAAACATAGGAAGGCAACAGGTTAAGACCCAACCAAAAAATCTACAGGGAGATAAAAGATCAACAAACTGAAATAAGAAACAGAAGATTCTATCGGCACATGGTAAGTCCATTATTCAAGGGAAACTAAACAAGAATGTCTTTGTTAAAATCTGTGATTACATGTGAGTAGGAGGGTATTTAAAACAAATGAGAGAGGAAACAGAAAGACTAAAAATAACAGATAAAAACTGCCCAGCTAGAGTAGGCTATGTGAAAAGAAATTAAGATTCTTGTGGAAAATTAAGAAAAACGGAAGGGTACTTTCGAAGAAAAGGAAGCGAAGGCAAAATTACACAAATGATAGTCGAAAAGTAATGATATTCGTGTGGTCTTTAAAGGCCGTTTCATGAAAAAATATATATAAATAAAAACTTGTGAAGCCGTATTTCAAACGTGATAATTACATTTTCAATACAAAACATGGCACGTGCATACCTACTTTGACTCTCTTCCAATGGCCAAGCCCGCAACGCACCGTCATATCGCTCTGTCGTCTCTCTCAAACTCACCTATTTTACTTACTGGTTCGTCGGTATAATATAATAATATTTTTTTTTTTTCTGGGACAATGTCCCCTAAGAATAATACAATGTACAGAAAATAAATACAATGCAGGCATGGATCCAGGCACACATTTCAGAGGAGTGGGATACTAATATTCCTATACCCCCAGAGGAAAGGGGGTCCGGGAAATTTTTGAAGATTGTAACTTTAAATGCCTATATAAAAATTATTGATTTCATAACCTTACTTTAAGTTCCTGTAATTATTGTGGAGAATGAAATTCGCACTTTTTCACTGTAACAACCTTGGATGGGAGCGACCACCTTACATTTTTAAAATTAATATATATAATCTGTGTATTAAAATTAACTGATGATAAATGTTTAACATTCGAAATAAGTCTTCGAAAAAAAAAATCCAATAGAAGTGGCAATTAATTCATCAATCCTAATTGTATTGATTGCTCTATACCATTACGGTGTACCTCAAGTGGATTTTAAGACTGTTCTAGAAAAACAGAAAATATTTGCGATTTTTAATTTACGTGTGAATGCATCTATTACTAACTTCAAATTAATTTTCACAAATGGACTGGACAAAAATAACCTTCTGTAATTGTTTCGTTGATTGTGCTTGTACCTTTTGAAGTCAAGCATATGGTCCACATCGCCCTTTATGTTCCCATTAAACGCCAAACCTCTAATAGGAAACGGGTTATATTCTGTAGCTTTTTAATTTTTAAACTAGTTCTTGTTGAAGAGTTGAACGTTTTTAGTTGTTTCTTGAAATGTGAGTAAATGTTTAAAGATTTAAAAAAAAAAAAAAATCTAAATTAGCGTCAGATATTAAATATATAAAAAAAAAAAAAAAAAAAAAAAAAAAAGACTAATGTCACAGACCAGAAATTTTTATTTTTTTTACACGGGTATGTATTTTGGCTGGGGGTCTATACCTCTTTGATGCTATGTTTTTTTTAACTTAACATTTTGACTCGCTCTAACTCTGTTGTTGTATCGCGAATCGAAAATTTGCACAATTGCTTTCTATCAGAAATTTATTGAGGAATGTTTTTTGTTATATAACGTTTGTCGCTAGCACCTACAGTTTAAGAGCTATGTTGGTTTGAATGAAAAAAAGTCATGTTTGTAACCCATATTTTCTCTCAACTTTGTTTATTACGCATAATCATGAATCATTGATTTAATTTGATTATTGATATACGTAATTATGTATTTTTAATTCTTAAATGTAAATTTGGAAAAACATTAGATTATAGATAGACATATGTCAGTAAGAAATACGAAATTATTTGAACAGTTAATTTATTTTTATTAGATTTTCTGAGGTTCCTTGATAACCGAGCGGCATTGGATGAGTGTTTAAGAGCTCTCTGTTCAGAATGTTATGGATTCGATTCCCACCTTGGCCAGTTGATATTCATTTCCTAGTAGTCATTTGAAAATCAGCTGTTTGACTATGGATATAGTTTGTCAACTTGTAAGATTATCCGAGCTTACTAACCTTAATCTACATCAAACAATAACACGTGCTCCTAAAACTTTTTTTGAAATTTCCATTATTACTTTGCTTCGTCTTAAAAAGAAACTTTCAGGACAGTACGAGTAACTCCATTCTTGCAAAGCAATCTCAAGACCCGTAAGGAAATTTTGAATCAAGAAATTCAAAATATCCACAAAAACCCTCCATCTTTTTTTTTTTTTTTTTTTTTTTTTTTTTTTTTTTTTTTTTTTTTTTTTTTCCCACATAGCATGTATACACATGTAGCAGTAATTTTTTTCCAATGGGTGCATGTATTTCATGTATTTCTACGCGTACCATCTCTCGACATAACGCGTATTATCATTAATATTTGTACAAACATGTTCAGTTATATATAGGTATTGCAAGAATATTTTAAAATAATATGTAGATTAATATGAAATATAAACAATAATTACTTAATGGTATTAGAAGTTAATTAATAAATAAAATTAAAAAATAAATAAAAAGTGAAGCCATACAAAATAAGTAAATAAATAAATAAACAAAAAATAAATAAATAAAATAAAATAGGAATAATATATATATAACAAATAGAGGTAGAATTATATATATATATATATATATATATATATATATATATATAATATATATATATAGATAGATAGATAGATATTATAGATATTAGATATTAAATTATCTATTTATTATAGATATGTATAGCTATAATAGATCAATTGTTAAATTGTTGAGATCCATATAATCAACATGATCCACAAATGCATCAAAATCATCAAAATATTTGTCTATGAGATCCTTCTTATAAGGCGGCCATTTGTCTCCGTTCTGTAGGATTGCGGATAACAGCTTTTATCTGTGTCTTTCCAAATTTCTACAGTCATAAATGAGATGATCGTAAGTTTGTTCACTGTTCCGGCCACAGTTACAAATGCTGTTGTCAATAAGTTTAAATCTGTGTAAGTAACTTTTAGCTCCGCCGTGTCCTGCCAAAAATTGGGTAAGTTTGTAATTCAGTTTTTTTAATGTTTTTTCTGTCGTCTAAGGTTTTAATGAATTCATAAGTATGTCTTCCTTTTGTTGAATTTGTCCATCTTTCGTTCTAAGTTTTACGAGTCGTTGTTTTCAAAATGTGCCTAACTGCACTAATTGGTGCTTTATTGAATACAATTTGGAGAGTTGTATCCTTTGCCGCGCTTTTAGCTTCTGTATCTGCCTGCTCATTTCCAAGTAAGCCGGCATGGGCTTTTATCCATTTGAAGGAAATTTGTATTCCATGACTGTAGCAAGTGATCAATTCTCCCTGACCATTTTGTAGTAGATTAGAATACGTTTTTGGAGTCTTATGAAGATTTTTCATATTCAATACTTCTTAGTTGACACGAGAATGTGTCAAAATTTTCAAAAGGTTTATCCTATTAAATGAGGTCATTAGAATCAAAACTTGCTATATCCAATTTTTCTATCGATTTTTTATTCAAACGATATTTTGTTCAAACGATGTTTTATTTACTGGCCTGGTGATTTTTAAATCCTTTTAAATCCACTTCAAAATGACCTTTAAAATTCATCTTTCAAATCAAATCCTTCTAAGTCTATATTTAACCGGGGAAATTTTAATTAGGCCTGTAGAAAAATTTTAATAATTGGAGTTGACATGTTTTGACTCTAAAGGCCTCAAACTATAAGTTACTCTACGATGTTAACACAAAAAAAAAAAAAAAAAAAAAAAAAAAAAAAAAAAAAAAAAAAAAAAAAAAAAAAAAAAAAAAAAAAAAAAATACACATATGTGTGTGTATAATTGAATTAATATACAGATAATTATTTATATACACTTTAAAAAATTTCATTTTTCATGATCATAGATAAGAAGAGAGTTGGTATATGCGCGACCATCACAGACAAAATTAAAATACATTACTTTACTGTATCCAGCTTAAAAAATTAAGTGATTTCTCGGTAACAAAATTACTTGTTTCTCTTTACCAGTTACGATACCTAAAATTCGATTTTCGCATCTCCATGGCGGTAGCTGAGTAAAAAAATGAATTTCTACTTCAATGAACACACTAAAAGCGATATAAAAAGGCAAACCAAATTTATTTACAAAACAATAATTATTCAAGAAAAAAATTAGTAAATAGCAAATAGCATTTAATATCCACAACATATAATAGATAATATAATATAAGTAAATTAGCATTCAGACTATGTACAAAAATAATGATTCATTACATGATAAATTATTTAAGAATATAAATATTACGAAGGCTCAGGGTTTTCTTTATAACTTTAGAAATGGCAAAAGTAACTATTACCTTTTACTAAACACTGTAGAAGGGATGATACACTGACATTTCTCAGGATGTTGTTTAAATAGTGTGTCAGGGTTTGAAAACATAATTTGTAAACATTTAATGAAATAAAAAATAGTCTTGATTATGGAATAACAAAAATATATTATTTAATGATGTTCTAGTATGTCTGAAATTAATTTCTTTAGTTCTTCAGATTCGAAGTTTGGAAAAAATGTTTCTCCATTTTCATTACCTAATAAATATCTTTAATCATTTCAAGTTATTTATAATTTTACATGGCTTATAGTAGGAGTGTGCTATATTCTATGAGAACAGTTTTAAACTCTGTGTCGATCTGTTAAATGAAAACTATTCTGTTATTAAAGATGAATAAATATGTTTTATTTTATTTTTTTCTTACATAACTAAAGCTAGAGACAGAGGTATCTATTGGATCATAATATGATTTACTTACAAATCGGATCTGAGAATCAACAAATCTACAAAAAATATATTTTGATGATAAAGCGAATTTAAAAAAGGTTAAAAATTATGACACTATGAAAGATAAGATGCGTATGAAAATTCACGAAATCAATATTTTCACCTTTCAGTTGCATTCTTAAAATAAATGTATAATATATTCTTAATTATATAAATTTAGCTAAGTGATTTTCACCGGAGGACAATTTGTTGACAGTCAAAAAGTAGATATTAAAATGCAGAGCGATGGTACGCTGCCAGCGGGAGGATCAAAGGTAGTGAATACGACAACCCAGTCACCAAGGAAGGAGTGAAAGAAGCATTTCATTCCATGGAATGTTCTCAGTTGAAATTCACTCCAAGAATAAGGTGTCTTTGGGGAAATCATTCCAATGCGTTAATGTAACTGTCAGTAGTTTATGTAAGTGTTGAAATAATTCATGACATAAAAGAAGGCTTAATTTATTAATATAAATGAAAATGAAAATGAAAAATAAACTTTATTCAGGGACTGACTGTCCCCTAATAATAATAATAATTTATAAATTAAATGATTCAGTATATGAGAAGAAAAAACAAATCTAAATATTTACATATTTGCGGAAGATTGATTATCTGTGTAGAAATAGGTAGTTAGGGAAGAAGCTTTAAGAATAAGAATGGTTAAAGAATTCCAGAATGAGGTACCACGAATGATGAAGGATTCTTCAAAGGAAGCAGTTCTATTTGAGGGGGTAAATAGGTTAAATGGTTGGGACCTTGTGTTTAGGAGGTGGATAGAGGAATAGAGGAACTAGGCAGAGTTGTTAGGTCAAGAATATAGAACGGGTTATTGGTTTTTAGAGATTGGAATAGGAAAGTACCCAGAATGTATTGCCGTCGGAATTTAGGAAAAAGCCACCCAAGCTCAGAATATCGGCAAGAAACGTGTGACCGCCTGGGGATCCCAAAGGTGAATCTACTAAAACGGTTCATGAGTCTCCTCAGCTTCATCTCGAGATCCCCAGACTGTACTCCATAAACCAACCAACCGTAATCAAAGCAAGGTAAAATAAGAGAGAAAAATAGAAGTTTACGGGTTTTTTGGGGAAAAGAATTTCGAAATCTGTAGAGTTGTTTAAGGATTATGATGGATATTTTGGAAATTTGGGCGATCTGGCTGTTCCAGGATAGGTGTTGATCAAAGGTAACTCCTAAGTGTTTATGAGAGTTTGGAACTGAATGGGAAAGGTTATTGAGGTAAAGCAATGGATAGTAAGGAAGGGTGTTGAGGATGGGTTCTGAACCGATGAGGATAACTTTAATTTCCCTAATATGAGGTCTCGGTTGTTATCATGCTATAGGTTCTTTTCTTTTCACAAGTTCAGGCTGTTGTTTTAAAATTTTTAACGCATTCTGGAAATTTTTGTTGGCAATACAATGTTGAATTGACAGTTTTACCCTTCGGTAAAAAATACAAGCACCCATAATCAAAGCTAGGGAAAATAAGAGACGACACTAGAAGTTATTATTATTTAAAAAAAAAAAAAAAAAAAAAAAAAATTGATATTTACAACTGTATATAAGTAACTTTGAGAAAAATAATTACAATGTCATGTAAATAACGTGTAAAGAACTACTCATAAGTAGCACTTCAATAGGTCAACATAAGAAGGTCTCTTGGATATCTTCTTTTCAGTTGCCTTGGAGAATTATTGGGATTTGATTATGAGTCAAGTTAGGAAACTATTGGATTCGAGTAGGTTTGAAGTTAACTAAGAAATGATAGGTTTCTGGTTTAGTCTAATTAATTAAGGTAATTATTGGGGAAAAGAATCTCGAAATCTATAGAGCTGTTCAAGAACTGCTCTGAGCTGGACTTTTTTGAGGTAATTAATTATTATTCAGCTGAGTCGACCCGGTTTGGTCCCCTTACCCAACCTGAACAAGGATAAAGGTGAATTCAATCCCTGAATGACCAAGTCTTTGAGCTAATCCCGTTAGTAATTTTTAAAGAGCACCAATTAGCTATAGTTCTCATCCTTGGATACAAAGGATCTCATCTTTTTTATATATTTATCACTTCTTTTTTTTTTTGTAATTACATATATATTTTTTTTTTTGTAAATCTTCACATGGTCCACAAATTGTAAACAGTTAATCGATTAGCGGCCCGATACCCCGGTGCGGGGGGGGGGGGGGGGTAGAAGCAGATGAACAAAAAGGACATTGTTGAGAAACTGTAGGGGCCCATCCTACAGCCCCGTAACTAATAGACTTATAGAGACCTTATGTCATGTCGGCTAGCAGCTGTTTTTATATTTTGTTTTTACTCCTTTTATCTTCGGTTGGGTCCTTCCATTTTTACTCTGAGGAAGAACACAACATGGCGTGTTACTGAGAAATTAATTAGTTGTGTGATGATAATGAACGTCGTCAGCTGTGTTATTATCGTTAGAGTCTTAGGTGAATAGTTTTTCACACTGTGAGCCAGTCAATTAAAGTATTTAATTATACATTATAATATAGTATTTAATTATACATTATTCCCTGTGAAATTCTGTCGTGTCAAATTAATCATATTGGATTGTCCACAAATTAATGGAGGTATATGGTGATAAAATACAACTATAAAATACATAATTAGAAAACATTTTAATAACACTGGACAACAAAATTTAACTTTTTGTCTGTTAAATGAATTACAATGGCTGTTTCTTTTAGAATATGGTAATCTGAATGCAAATTTGAAAAGCATTTTTGTCTCAGGGGCAAGGATTTTGTGTAATTTCAAAATAAAAAAATAATATAGTGTTAAAACAAGCAATTGTATTTAATCAATACCGTAATTTAAATCAAAAAATTTCCTGCTGTGATTTTTCCTGCTGGTAAGTCTCATTTCTAAGACCAACAATAGTCAACCAACACATTTATATTTGGATTCCACTTTCCCTGGTATCGTTTCTCCAGAGTGGATATTTTTTGATGGAATCGCTCTCCGTGTTCATCACTCACAGCCCCAAGATTTTCAGGAAAGAAATCCAAATGCGAGTCAAGAAAATGTAGTTTTAGAGACATATTACATCCTAAAGCCTTATAATTTTGTAGAAGATCAGAAACTAGCTCTCTATAGTCAAAGTTAAGAAATTCTTTCACAACATTTTTAAAATAAATCCAAGCTGATTTTTCAGCTCCATTTAAACATTCCTCAAAGTCTTGATGCTTCATAAGCTCCCTTATTTGTGGACCAACAAATACACCTTTTATTTTTGCATCACTGATCCGAGGAAATGTGGCTTTTAAATATAAAAAAGGGCCACATTTATCCATTGCTTTCAGGTGGCCTTGGGATTGGCAGATCTTCGTTGTGAGGAACAGGCCTAATAGCTGATGGGAGGTTGGGATATTTAACATTCTTTTTAGATTTACTTGTTATTCCAGTGATTTTTGTGATGAAGAAATAACAGTCAGTTGAATGGTCCCGAGGTTCCCTCCACACCACAGGAACAGCAAAGGGCATATGTCGTGACTGCCCATTAATCCAGCCACAAAGCAAAGTAACACAAGAGGCACAGCATATACGAGGCACCCAAGATTTGTCCTGGTCACCAACTTGGCACCCAAAATAAAGACTAAATGCATTTTTTACTAAGGATGTAATGCTTCTTCTTTGACTCTTTAAAGTTGGTTCACCACAGACATAACAAAAATTGTTTGGATAGTTTTTCGGAGCATATTGAAGATATTGAAGACGCTAAGAGGTTCTGTTGAGACTAAATTAAAAGAGGCACCTAAGTGGAACGGCTCACAGATGTAGACTGATGAGAGGAGTTCACAGGGGACTCATGTCAGGACCCGTGTCCTGTGGCCTGTGTTTTGACTGAGCCTGTTGAAACTAGTTTTCTCTATTGCATCCAATATTACCGTGCATTGGTGATGAGCCTTATTTAGAGCAAATAAATAGAATATATTAATCAAGACGCGTTCATAGCTATGAAACATCACTTTTTTTTTTTTTTTTTTTTTTTTTTTTTTTTTTTTTTTTTTACAAAATTTAGAATTACAAACAATCTGTGCCCCAAGGACAACTTTGATGGTCATATTCGGAATTACCATAGCAAAATACATATGAGACAGCCACATTTACCCATTTAACAAAAATACTGGTGACCAGTGTAATCAGTTTTTATTCCTCTCAATTTTGATTGATTCCACCGATTCTTAAGAAAAAAAATCGAGAATTGATGCACCAAAGTCGATTTTGGCGATAGTTTTTGACTCTAATTATATAATTATTGTACATTGCTCCTGCCTCATAAAGCGAAATTTTGTCCACTGTTATATCGATTTTTCATCTTTTATTTTAAATACAGCCATAATATACTATTAAAACATTTCCAAGAGAAATTTCAGTGCATCATCCAATGAACAGTGTTTGTTGACAGTTAATGTGAACATTAGCGATAATACGCTGTCAGTCGCAGTTCTTTGCGAAAACAGTTTTCTCGATACACTTTTGGTTACAACTCCGAATCTACTTTTCCGATCCAAAATTTCTTTCTTTCAGCTTGAAGTCAGGTTAAATTTAATATTAGATTCTGTGTATGTATTTAAATCAATCCCTTAAAATACACATGCTAGCACCCAAAGAACCGCTTACTGTTTTGATCCAAGTTTCTTTGGCACATTTTCCACTACAACTCCAAAACTATTTGTCCGATCTGAAATTTTATTTTTTTCAACTAAAATTTGCTTAAACCTATTATCAGACCATTTGTATGAAATCTTGATTAACCCCGTAATACACCGAAGCAATCCCACTGAAATTCTCAGGCTCTGTACCTGTATTTTAATCAAGTTCCTTAAAATACAGATGCTAGCACGCTAAAACCTCATTTTGTTATGAAATCTAAGTTTTTGTTTTTGGCACATTTTTCATTAAACTCCAAAAATATATGTTCGATCCTAACTTGTTCTTCTTAATTTCAAAACTGGTTTGGTTAGTGTATTGATATTGACATGTATATATCTTTTAGCTGGGTGTCCGTACTTTTCTTGAGTAACTTCATAGAGTGTAATTTTCTTTCCACGCTCAAAAATGTAATCTTTTGAAAAGCTCTTGCTCTGTTGTTGTAGCTCAGATCGAAAATTTGACGACAATTTCTTGGTCAGAACTTTAATGGAGAATCTTTTTTTGTTATATAACATTTGTCGCTAGGACTACCAGGTATGCAAGTTTAAAATGTCGTTTATTTCTTAAAATATATACACAGTAATTTAAAAAAAAGTATAATATATTTTATTCAAAGTACTGACCCTCGCTTTCTACACATTTTGTCCATCTCTCGGGCAATATATGGATACCATTCCAAAAGAATGCTTCATCTTTATTTGAAATCCATTCATCGAGCCATTTTCGTACGTTTTCGAAATTGTTGAAGTGTTGCTCCGCCAATGAGTGTCCCATCGATGAGAAGAGGTGATAATCAGAAGGCGCCAGGTCAGGTGAATACGGCGGGTGGGGTAGGAGTTCCCAACCAAGCGAAGAAATCGTTTCCTTAGTCAATCTGGCTGAATGTAATCTGGATGATATAAAGATTGCAGTCCTCAAACTTTTTTGGTCGATTTTCTCGTTTTTGATCAGTAACATCAAAATCACCACGTTTGAAACTTTGAAACCAACGTTCACATGTCCTGACGGTTGGAGCAACATCGCCATAAGTCTCAACAAGAATTCGATGACATTCAGATGCCTTTTTCTTTTGATTAAATAAGAAAATCATGACATGCCGCAAATGCTCTTTATTTGGCTTAAAATTAGACATTTTTAACACCAAAGTAAGGTATGATACTTCCACGTAAACGACTTAAAAACAACTGACTTTTGTAAACAAATGACTAACAAACAAAATAGCGTTTAGAGATAAGCAAATCCTTCAATAGGCTAAGAGCGCATTCTATTGGAATTAAAACGACATTTTAAACTTGCATACCTGGTATATTGGTTTATAGTTTGAATTATTGGTTTGAATGAATCAAGTCACGTTTTGCCTACTTTTTTTTAAGTTTTAGGGCTTTTTTGACACACTCTATTGGTGTTGTTCCGATCAAAAATTATACGACAGCCTCTCTATCAGTAATCTAATGGAAAATATTTTTGTTCTTTGTTGTTTGAGTGAAAAGAGTCGCATTTTCGCATGAAAAGAAACCCCCTAGTTTCTTTCATCTTAGTTTATTTCGAATAATGTTAATTAAATTAAATTATTAATTTAAGTAATTGGTCCTTTTAATTAGGAAAAGCATATAAAATATATACACAATTATTTTTTATATTCTCACAGCTATAGCCATGTAATGAATTATCTCGTAATAGGTCACAGTTTGGATTAGTTGGTAACAATCCTAATTACTCAATCATTTTGTTTGTACAATAGGAGCATTGTTTGGAGCGATTGTTTTGAATTAGATTACAGCGGAGAGCTAATCTAGTGTGACAGTACTGTGCTCTCTGAGGGATCAGCTGTTCATAGTTGAATCAATCCCCCGACAATGGGCTCTTGTCACTACTGACAAATTAACCAGTTTACTGATTACGGTGGACTCAGTAGGGGTAGCTGTCCTTGGAAAATAACATTATTTATGTATGCATATATAAACATTGATCATTACCTCTGAATAATATAAAAAAAAAAAAAAAAAAAAAAGAAGCAACACACAACTATATATCCTTTATGACGATTCTATAATTTACAGTAGGATGTAATGGAAGTGAAGAAATGGTCAGGGGTGCAGTCATAAAATAAACACGTCCAAGTTTTTAAATAAAAATAACTTTATATTTGGCGTGCCGACGTTTCGGCCTGCCTTGCAGGTCTTCTTTAGGGCTAAAAAAATGGATATAAACAAGATGATACAAAGATTTTTTTAAATTAAATAAATAAAAGTTATTAAAAAAAAAAAAGACTAAGTAAATTAGTTAACGAAAGAATTAATAGCTGTTCATATAATTAGAAGAATATCTGAAGTTAATTAATTAATTAAGATACAGTTGTTATAAAATAATTTAAATTGAATAATATAATATAATGCTACAATTTTATTAACAAGTGTTTTTAATAGGAATTTAAAAATAAGTATAAGGAATATATATGAAAAGGAGAAGGATAAGATATATATTAATAAGTATATATTCCTTATACTTATTTTTAAATTCCTATTAAAAACCTCCGTTAATAAAATTGCAGCATTATATTAGTTTACACAATTTAAAATTTGTATTAATCAATTTAAATTATTTTATTACAACTGTATCTTTCGATTAGACCTTGCTACTATTTTGCATTCAATTTTCTAATTAACTTCAGATATTCTTCTAATTATGTAAACAGCTATTAATTCTTTCGTTGACTAATTTACTTTGTATTATTTTTTTAAATTATTTTTATTTATTTATGTAAAAAAATTTTTTTGTATCATCTTGGTCACATCAAATTTGTTGTTGTTTTAGCCCTGAAGAAGATCTGCAAGGCCGGTCGAAACGTCGGCACGCCAAATATAAAGTTTTTTTATTTAAAAACTTGGATGTGTTTATTTACTTGACTGCACCCTATAGAACACTATGTCACATTTCTGTAACTTTAAAGCAGTTTGAATCGGTTTTATATTTAATAGATTTCATTTCCTCAACTGTTTATTAAATTTGTGTGTAACTCATCCTAAAATTTATTGGTCTACAATTTAGTATTCTATATTTCTAAAAAAAAATTGAAAAAGATAAATTTTGGTAAACAATGGACATAGTGTTAAATTTTGGTAAACAATGGACATAGTTTTCTATAGAATAGAATAGAATAAAAATAAAAAATTTATTCTGGAACAAAGTTCCTTGAGAATAACATACACAACACAAAGTAAAATCATAACTGGTCGAGAGATGTTAAAAATAAAAAAATATAGATAAAAGTGAATACAAATTCACAATAAAATACATACAAATAAAAAAATAGAATAAAAGAAAAAACTGTAAATAGAAAAATAGAGGAAGAAAAAAGAAATACAGAATATATGAGTTAATATTAAAAAAAAAATTGCAAAGAAAAAAAAAACGGCAGAAAAATGAGAATTGGAAAAAAAAGATCGAAAATTATAAATTATCCTTACAAGAATTAAAACGTTAGGGTAAACCAGACAGTTATGAAAAAAAAAAATCATAAAATTCCTAGAACTCAATTGTGCAAAAGTACTTTTTGCATTTATTTTTGTCCGTATTTTAAAAGATATCCATAGGCTGTCAGTAACGTATCTTACAATATTTATTGCCACTATTTTGTAATATACAATTCAGGAATAATGTTTGGTGTGAACGTTCTCGTTTAGCTTAAAGTATAGTAATTAAGAAAAAAATGACAACAAATTTCAACTATATTGGATTATTCTTTCTATCATTTCAGTATGAATATTCCTAAATATTTCCTTAAGTGTGTCAATAACTGTCTGGTTTACCCTATCATAAACAAACAGATATATTTTTAAAAAAAATTATGAAACCTTGTAAAATTGGTTTAAATAACGGAACGTTTTTAATGTTAAAGGCAGGGGACAGCTGAAAAGGCTGGTTGGATCGCTGTTATTGTATTATGTTAGCCCAGTCAATAAACATATTGTAGAGCCGCTCTACTAGAGCTCATGAAATATGCGATTTTTTTTGTGTCTTCATAGCTTCGTTAGAAGTAGCTAGAAGGTGAACATACTAAAAGTCTCCGACCCTGGGGGGTGAGCCCAAAAATGTTTTTTGGGTCTTTGGAGTATATCTCGAAAACAATAGACTCTATAAAATTATGTTTCAAATAAAAATTAAAGCTAATCAAATTTCCTATAAAATTGATCCAATACATATTTGTCGCAATTCCAACGGTTTTCGAGGTATACATTATTGAATATCGATACTTTTCAAAAGAAAATAATCTTTACCTCACTTTTTGTCAAACATATGCCTCTAGCCACGATCGTTCCTCAGAAAAAATGTCGTGATCAAAATTGTTCAGTATTAAATTTACTTAAATTTCATATATAGCTTTCTGTTGCTTG
Organism: Euschistus heros; assembly: GCA_003667255.2. Lineage (NCBI taxonomy): Eukaryota > Metazoa > Arthropoda > Insecta > Hemiptera > Pentatomidae > Euschistus > Euschistus heros. Next base: position 1,710,881 of record RCWM02000082.1, read on the forward strand.
AAAATAACCGCATATTTCGTGCACTCTAAACCTCTCATTTCAGAACTCATAGGCTGGACTATATATTTTGTGGTTCTGTTGTTGTTTATGAGTTGTCTTAAGGTAATTTTGTTACATATTCAAACAACATGTACAATGAAAATTTCTCACATTAGGGCATTGGAAATAACTAAATATAAATATATTAAATATTAAATAATGAAAAAAGTAATGTTACACTTTCTCATACTAGGGAAAAGGAATAACAAAAATATTTTTACGTAAAACACTAAATCTATGATGCAATTGATTTTTAATAATATAAAAATATATCTAGTAAATGTGAATATAATGCATGCATGTCAATTGCTTGAATAAATTGATAGTACTTAAATAGTTGGGTAAGTTCTACATTAGGAGGTTTCGAAGCCTCGGAGGGTTATCTGGAATAAAAATGGGAAGCAAGTTGAGAGGCTAGTGGATTTGAATGGTTATAGAGTTTAATAAGAAAAAATAGGTACCTATCTGGTTTGTAACAATATATTTGTTACATTAAGATCTTTATAGCTATGTTTGCTTGTGACATAATAAGGAACATTGAGGACTTAAGAAGGATTTTGGAATGTAAGGATTGTATACAAGAAGAATTGGAAGGTTTAGTGGAGCCGCAAAGATCAACCCTGTATGTCCAAATGGGTCTAATTACTGTCAAGTTAATAAGCCTTTTGTAGTTTATTGGGAGCTTTGAATGCTTGTCTAGTAAATCTTAGAGTAGTCGGAAACCATGAACAGTTTCTTGTATTTTAAGTCAGGTATTTGAATATTTAAAGTGACATTTCTTTCTTTACCTTGACTGTTCCAATATTTTTTCTTCACTAAGTTTTATCTATTATATATACATAAATACTTTCCCAATTTATGAGGGCTTACTGTTAAAGTAGCCTTAAATTACAGCACAACCGCTTATAAACCTCGCACCTTTCTAATTAACGTTAGCTAGTTATTTAGAAAGCTAGAGGATGGCCAGTGTTACTAAATGTCGATTAAATTAACAATAAATCCATCCTAATTATTGTAAGTTGCATGATCATTAAGGTTAATTAATTATTAGGGATGTTAATTACCGTAGTAGATAATTAACCATTACTTAAAGTACAGCTCATCTTATAATTGCGAGTTTTACTGTTAGTTTTACAAGCAGATATACAATTCATAAACAATTTTGAAAGATAATATATTTTGGAAAATGTAAATTAGTATGTAATTTAAAGTTATAGGGGAAGATAGTCTTAAAGGAGTTGGCATATATAAAATGGGTAAGCGAACGTATATTATCGAATGCAATGTGATAGTGATGGTGAATGTGATGAGAGTAAGTTGCAGTAGAAATGTGACGGAACCTGAGAAAAGTATTCTTGAATTTTTTAAACGAACTAACAGCCTATAAATTGATGTAGGCATGATGGTATAAAAGGATCTCTAAATACAATTAGGATGCAGATATATGATAATTCAAAGATCTTTTTGAGAAAACCATTTTTTTTTGCCATGAAATCTGTAATATAATAAAATTTTCAACATTTCTGGATTCAGCATTAAATTTCCTATAAGGCCATATTATATATATCGTTGGATTTTACTAACTTATGACCTGACTAAAGAGCTCAAATTTTAGCTTATTTAGAAAAATTACAACGCTCACCATTATTCAAAAAAACGAATCCACAAAACTTCAAATATCACAAAAACTTGAAAATTTGACCAGCTTTTAATGGCATGGTCAGATTAATGATTCCATGTCAATTTCATGGATAAATTCACTTTTAAAACTGGAAAATAAGATGTTTTTATTTGGCGTACAAATCAGTTACTTTTGTAAATAATACATTATGATAATAGCTTCATGGAAATATGCATTTTAAACATAATAAACTCTTCATTGGAATAAAAAGCAAAGGAAAAATTTATTGTTTAATAGAAAATATTTAATAGGAAAACTGTCAATAAAGCGAAACCAGATCAAAGGATTTAATTTTATTACATTTATTTATTTATTATTATTTAGGATTTATTTTATTAGATTTTCAATGTAAGGTTTAAAGCCCAATGATAATGAACATAGACCTCAATTTTGCCGTTGGCTTCTGAATGCAGATTGTGTTGAAGAATACTATTTTTTGAGGTGAATTTCATGGGCAGATGAATCTGTTTTTAGGGGAAGGCATTTCTACCTATCCATGTGAGGTATCGTTGGTTATTCATTTTTGTACTTTTTTTTAATTTTACGAACTTACGACCTAAAGAGCTCAATCTTTATAACTTATTTAGAAAAATTTCTAATAATACTTTAACGCTTACCATTTTAAAAAAATAACAAAAATAAAAATTCAAATATCACAAAAACTTGAAAATTTAACCAAGTTTTGAATGGTCAAATTAATGATTGCGTTTCAATTTCATGGATAAATTCACTGGAAAAACAAGGTGTTTATTCTTGGCATGCAAATCGGGTACTTGGGCAAATAAGACCTTATGATAATCGCTTGAAATTGAAAATCTGTATTTTAAACAATATAAACTGCACATGGGACTAAAAAACTAATAGGAATGTTATTGTTTTTAAGAAAATAAAGGAAAACTGTCAATAAAGCGTCGCCTTATCAATGGAGTCCGTCATTTGACTAGATTTTTAAAATGTCCCCCGTGAATGCAGCTTCTTGCTCTATTTCACAGAGCACTTACGGTCACTCCTTATGTCAGGCGATGCTGAAATTTGGCTCCGGCTTCCAGAATTTACCAGTGTTGTGGCTTTACCAAGAATTACTCAAAGAATTTACTTTAATTTAAAAAACAATACAAAATAACAGTAGAATTGGCGAATAATCCATCTATTCCTAATCATGAGTTCAATTCACTGAAAATTTTCAAAATTTTTATCAGAGTAAACTTGACAAGTGAATGGACCAAATTGTAATATGAAGGTTTGTATAACAAAACTTTTATGATATTTTATTCATAAAGTCATTCGTGAACGATAACTTCGATGTTTTATCAGCTGTTATACAATCGTTAATATATTGCTATAATCAGCTGATATAGTTCTAGCGAGGACTAACGATCTTGGATTCCTAGTTGAAGACGGGTTGACGTTTCCTCGCAGTGTGGTAGTAGAGCAGTGGATAGTGGCCAATGCTGACTTGATAATTAAGTAATATCCAACAAGATGGCTACCTCTAGCTCTTCGCCTAGTCCACTCACGTCGGCGGCCGGTTTTTTCAAAGGGATCCTCAACATGTGTCGACACGGCCACTATAAGCATCAACTCCTTTCTAAGAATACTTTCCCATTACAATATAAATAGGTAATATAGGTAACCTATATATATATATATATATATATATATATATATATATATATATATAAATATATAGGTGATTTTTTTCGATTCTTGATACCAGTATATATATCAATACCTCGATCTAAATTATTACAAAATGCTTTTCAGAACTTAGTTACTAAAAGTTTTTTTGGGTCTTGTGCCGAATTTGGCCACACGCAATAATCGATAGTAACTAAACTCAATACCATAGCAGTTCTAATCATATGGCATTTATGTTTTATTATTATAGGTTAAATAACCTTTCGGAAGCATTTAACAGCTAACCACAGTAAAAATTTTGTTGATCCTATCACAGGGGCTCGCACACATACTATTGAAGGCCTATGGGCTCAAGCGAAGAGACGTAATAAAAAAGAATGTGGAACAAACAGAGCCCTCCTTGGCTCATATTTATGTGAGTTTATGTGGCGTTACAGTAATCAAAATGAAGATTGGTTTGAACAGATATTAAAAGACATTGTAGCTTTCTATCCTCCTCTATAAATTAAAAATTAAACTTTTTTTGTTAAAAATAAATATCATTATGTTTTAATTACTTATTTTTACAATTCAAAATAGATTATTAATGTTAAGAAATTATAAAAAACATATGTTTTAATTACAAAGCAGGTTACTTATATAATTATACTAGATATCGATTATTGCGTGTGGACGGTTTCGGCACAAGACCCGTTTTTTTATTACCTTCATCTAAAAATTCAGTTTTTCCCTGACAGGGAAATTAATTATTACTTAAATTAATAATTAAATTAAATTAGCAATTAATTATTGTTCGAAATAGGTGGAAATAGCAAACATGACTATTCATTCAAACCAATATAGCTCCTAAACGGTAGGTCCTAGCGACAAATGTTATACAACAAAAAATATTCTCCATTAAATTTCTGATGAGGAATCTGCCTTCAAATTTTCGATCCGAGCCACATTAATAGATCTAGAGTTACATTTAAAATGTTACACTTTCGAGGGTTAAAAAAAACAAAACAAAAACGTTACACCAAAAAAGTATAAACCCCTTGCAAAAGATAAAACCATGTCAAACACACACACACAAAAAAAAGAATTGTTTTGTCTTGCGTAGTCAAATAACTACATATGTACTCTTATATTTTAGTTTTCAGAAACTCAAATTTATTCAATTTTAAATAAACTTCCAAATTTGGAACTTACACAACTTAGACAAAGACTGAACAAATAGACGTACTCACTAAAACCACTAAGATCCTAATGCATTTATTCAATAAAGGTATACAATAACTTTTATGAAAATGTGCTCTGAATTAAAATAATGAAAAGTAAAAGCGATTATAAAGTGAATGTGTCAGTGGCAAGTCAATTTCATAGTTCCTCTCTGGCTAGCACTCCTTGCTGATGACGTGTAACATTCACAAATTCAATAATTACTCCAATTTTCCCCAAAACATTTCCCCATTGGGTGCAAAGGCTTCTAAAATTTCCTTTGTGAGGAAAATTTCCACCCAATAGACAGCCCCGATTATAAAAAAAACAATACAAATAAAGGTAATTTTTATTACTAATATGATGTCAGGTGGAATTTTCTTATAAACTTTATGAATCATAATATTCTATTTAATACATCGCTGGAATTGTTAACGGTCCAGCTATTCCATAAAAATATCTGACTTTTTCCTTTCCATAATCGTTCCAGGAAGATGTTTACTTTTTAAAATATCATTAGGGGCTAAAATACTGGAGAAGTGGACGGCTTCTGGGAACCTCCTCCTGAAGAAGTCCCGCCCAGCTGACTAGTGACCTTTAGGCGTCAAAACATTTCAACAGGTTTCGCACCTTAGGGCGCATTTTTTCATGGAAACTTCACAACTAATAACTCATAAAATTTGTTTTTATTGATGTTTAAATCTTGACCGAGTTTCTAAAATAATATCGACTTGTAATAAAATGTTTGGATTTATTATTTATAATGTCTTCAAAGTCCGACTTTCGACTAATAAAAAGGACGATCGGGGTCGAAAGAAAACCGTTACGTGTTCTCTTACAGTGTCGATGTTAACGAAACATCCCCAATATAAAAATGTTATGGACATATTCTGGATGAATTATATGTTTTTTGTTTTTCTCTGTTGATGTCATAAATGACGAATTAAATTTTGTGTCTTTTAAAAATTTATGGTAATATTGAGTCAGAGTTTATTCTGAAATCCTAATGATTTACAGTTTATTTGAGATCTTGTAAACAGGTGAGAAATTTTCGAAATAGTTAAGATTATTTTGATTAAACATCGATGAATAATATGCATCTTTTATGGTATTTTGTTTGTTAAAAAAAAATAGTTTCAAACGTTTAACATTAATCTTCAGTTCTAAAAACGGATTAAATCTACTATAAACATTCTAAACGAAATTCATATGTAGCTTCCTAAATTCGATAAAAATCGGCCTGGATCGCGGGTAATTCGCGAAAAATGCGATTACAATTTTTTGGGTGAATAATATATTAATACATATGGTATTTGGAAAATGCAAGACTAAAATAAAATGTTGGAGTGAATAGTAAGATAATATTAAAAATTATCTTTAACATACCTAATTTTTTAAATACCTAAATTACCTAATTAAATTCCTTACGAGCAACCCCAAGTTTTAGGTTTTCTCTGTGACTGGTCGCAAGATTTTTCTATTCAAAAAAAAAAATATAAAAGAGTATTAGAAGAAATATATATCTGGTCATTTGTTCGTTCATATTTATGATTATCTATAGTAAATAGTTAAAAGGGGCTCCACTAAACCATCTAATTCATCTCGTATTTTATCTTAACAATCCAAAATCCTTCAAAAAATTCCAACAGCTCCTTACTTTAACATACCTAATTTTTTATTTACCTAATTTACCTAATTAAACCCGTTTAGGTTTTCTCTGTGACTGGTCGGTTTTTCTATTGGAAAAAAATATAAAAGAGGATTAGAAGATATATATTTCTGGTCATTTGTTCGTTCATATTTATGATTATCTACAGTAAATAGTTAAAAGGGGCTCCACTAAACCATCTAATTCATCTCGTATTTTATCTTAACAATCCAAAATCCTTCAAAAAAGGCAATACAATAATCACTTATTCATAAAGATCTTAATGTTCCATACGTTGCTGATTTATCCCAAACCAGAACCTTTCATAGTAAGCACCTAAACACTTAAACCTACTTATCTCTCAACTTGCTTCCCAATCCATTACCGATTATCCTCCGAGGCGTCTAAAAGAAGATGGTCTAGATACCTTCTTGTGGACATTTTTTATTGAAGTGCTACTAACAAGTTTGACATGTTTCCTAAAGACGTAAAAAAACAAAAAAATTTTTTTATTTGTTTACTTTTTTTTTAGGAGAGCAATAACAAAATTTGGCATCAAACAAAAATAAACTATAAAATATAAACAGTAGGAAGAAAACAAGATTTTTTCCGGACAATATTTTTATGAATATTATAAGTTTATTTCTTAAATAATTATTAATTATCATCATATTTACTTGATGTATTGTATGTTTATATTGTAAATACAGTTGTAAATTTGAATTAAAAAAAATAATTATTATTATTATTATCATTATTTTTTAAAGAATTTGGTTTGATTTTTAAGGCCTACTTTCAAAAAGAAATAAATCCACCATATGGCAAAAAAAAAAAAAAAAAAAAAAAAATTGTTCTCCTCTATCGCTTGGGAAAAATGGCCAATCAAAATGTGCTAAATACTATTAATTACAATGTAAGGTGAAAATGTAGATTTTCTTACTATCCGGGTATCACGTTTAAGAAAATGTGTTTATTTAACAGGTAAATATAAGCAAATATCAAAGAATCGTTATATTTTTTTAAATTACTTTTTTTAATTATTGCGTTTTATATTTTTGGTTTATGAATACGTTTGTTCTATATTTTTTCTTTTGTTATTTCACTAATTCCTATAAATGAGTATAAATTCATTTCGGTTATCAGGTTTTCACACGGTGAATTTTTTTTCTTTTTAGTAAATTCATGGAAGCTTCTGAAAGTATTCTAGTATGCCTTTTTTTTTTTTTTTTTTTTTTTGTATCTCCCGGAATATTCTACGATTTGCACCGTTTTGAAAGTCGACGCCTATGCACTATTTTTTATTTATAATTATTTATAGAAAAAAATAAAAATAAAATAAAATATATATTGCATGTTTATCCTAGTTTTTATATAGTTATATAGTTATTGTTATTGTTATTGTTATTTATGTGAATAGTTTTATATTTATTTAATATATTATATTTTATATTGTTATCAATAAGGTTATATGTTATCTTTTTAATATTTTAAATTTTGTTTTAATTGTAATTTATATTCCGCATGGGATCGATCATTTTAATATGTAGAATTTTATGTTTTTAAAGTAACGTCAATTACGGTTTTTTTTTTTCGTTTTTTTTTATTATTAAATATTGTAAGATGTCATATTCGGGTTATGGATTAAGTATGCTGTGTTTTTAGCAACCCATTTAAAATGGGCAGCACCACTTAATAAAGTGTTTCTCTCTTATTTTTAAACTGAGGTCTCTGTATCCAAAATCGACAATTGATATTTTGGTATGGGTACCGGTATCAAAAGCTGAAAAAAAAAACCAAGAGAAAAATAATAAAAAAACAAATGCTGCCTTCAGACAATCCAATAGGACACAATACAATACACGATGATAAGCAAAGACAAAAATAATTAATTAGGGATATTATGCAATAGCCTGGGCAGTTACAGTAAACAGCAATAGCCTCACTGACCGGAGCTCATTAAAGGTATTTAAATATTTAAGGTAGGATCGGTCGTTGCGATTAGTGCTAGTCTTCAAGTAAATAACGAATACAACAGAGCCACGCTGCTAGAGCAATTACTCGCCATTGAACTATTTAGTATTTAAAGGACATTAGGGAAGTTATGAAAATATAATGATAGGTAGCGCTGATGTAACTCGAAGCGGAGTTAGCACCACCGAATTACGATACCACCTCCCACCTCCCACCTTCCACCTCGCTGTCTCATAATGACGCCTTCCCTTAATGGTGTTATTATTATTGATGATTGGCCGAGGCAATGAGAGCCGCTTGTTGATTTGCTAGTCTTGTTACTCAGTTTTCTATCTCTTTTTCTCATTGGCTGCTATCAATTATGGATGGGTTAGGGGTCGATATTCTTCATTGTGATTGGCTAGGATTGAATCATTAGAGCTACTGAAGCCAACTCATTGGATGTCGTAGCTCATAGGCCGTTGATTTATCCGATCTTCAGATCAGATTTGGACGAACAGATAACGCTTGGAATATGCAACTCAACTCATTGTGGAATACTTAAAATATTAAAATGTGTACCTGTTTAGTGAAGTTTAATATTCGATAAAAACAAATTGCCAGAATAAACCATCATTTGTTATTACCAACACAATGGTTGCCATGGTTACCTCAAAACAGCTGCCTTTATATAAACTGCCCTCATATTAAATCAGAATAATTGGAAGATTTAGTAGAGCCCAAAGATCAACTCCGTATGTCTAAATTGGTCTAATTACTGTTATATATATATATATATAATATATATATATATATATATATATATATATATATATATATATATATGTCTTTTGTAATTTATTGGGAGCTTTGAACGCTTGTTGTAAATGTTGGAGTAGTCGGTATGAAGAGAAGTTTCTTGTATTTTAGCATTCGATAACAACAAATTGCCAGAATAAACCATCATTTGTTATTACAACACAATGGTTGCACAACAGCTGACTTTCCATTAACTATATGGTATCACCTACATTTATTGTTAGTATGAACCTGATTCAAAGCCTAGCTGCTTTGCGATAATTAAATGATAACAACCAATCTCCTCAGTATCCTCGATACCTACGCTCCGCTTAAACCTCCACCTTTCGCCGTCGGCCTGCACCATGGATGTCTAATTTCTAAAATTAAAGATCTGCAGAGAAAGCGTGAAGCTGCACGAAGACGATTTAGACATACGAGACTCGCGGACGACTATCAAGCATTTAAAGTACTCCGTAACCTGGTGCAAGTAAGAATTCGACGTGCGAAATCTTCCTATTTCCACGAAGCCCTATTGTCCTCTTCCGACTCCAAGTCAAAATGGCAACTCCTTCGAAAACTCTCCCTCTATAACCCCTCCGGATCGTCAACCTCATCCAACTTCCCAATTTTACCTAGTGACCTAAACACTTATTTCGTTTCATCTGCTCTCACCTCTCCTTCCCGTTATACCAGTTTCTCCTCTGAAGTACCTTTCAATGACAATGAATTTTATTTTTCCTACATTACTCCTACAGAAATTATCTCCTCTATCATAAAATCTCATACCAATTCCATAGGCCCAGATGGTATCCCCGTTAAACTAATAAAATTATGCCTCCCAGAAATTTTACCGGTCCTTTTCCACATCTATAACTTTTCCCTTCAAAACGCCATATTTCCTACTCCCTGGAAAAATGCTATTGTCCATCCCATCAACAAAATTCCTAATCCCACCGAACCTTCAGATTATCGCCCAATCTCCATCCTTTCAAACCTTTCAAAACCCTTAGAACGACTGGTACAATCCCAAATTTCTTATTTCCTGGAAGGTTCCCATCTGCTCGACCCTTTCCAATCTGGTTTCCGTCCTGGTTATTCCACACAGTCTGCACTAACCAAAATCATTAGCGATATCCATGCCGCCATAGATGAAAAAAAAACTTACCGTCCTGATACTCCTAGATTTCTCCAAAGCTTTTGTTTCCATTGATCATTGTATCCTTTTTTCCAAATTAAAAGCTTTAAAATTTTCCAATAGCGCAATCCATTGGTTCCAGTCTTTCCTCTCCGACCACACTCAAGCAGTATCCATCCCTAATCAACCCTTATCCGATTTCCTAGCCCTCTCTTCCGGAGTAGCCCAAGGTTCCAGCATTTCGCCTCTCCTCTTCAACACCTACATTAATGATCTCCCCCAGTCAATTTTTCATTGTTCCCACCACCTTTATGCAGACGACTCCCAGATATATTTATCCTTTCCTCCTACTGAATTATATGAAGCTTTTTCTAAGATTCAGGAATACCTCAATAGCTTTGGCCAACCTGTATAATTTAAAGTTAAATGCAGGAAAAACTCAAGCTATTATAATCGGCTAAAATCCCCTTCTCAGATCCATCACCGATTTTCCTACCCTAATCCTGAATAATCAACCTATCACCTTCTGTTCCTCCGCTAAAAACCTAGGAATCATTATTGACCAAAACCTTTCCTGGAAGCCTCAAATCGCCCAAATAGCCCGTAAATCAATAGGAATCCTCAAATTATTTCATCGTTCCCGCCATTCTCTTCCTCAATCCACACGAAAACTCCTAGTTTCCTCATTCATTTTTCCTCAGTTTGACTACGGGTGTGTGGTGTATGGGGGCCTCTCGATGGGGCTCCGGGACAGATTACAACGTATCATGAACAGTTTTATCAGATTTGTATTCGGAGCCCCGAGACGTTGCTATGTATCTCACCTCTACACTGCCCTGGTGTGGCTCAATCCATCCTCCCGTAGACAATATTTCCTGGGCACCTTCCTGTACCATGTCATTAATAACCATTGCCCACCCTACATCTGTAACCTATTGATATTCAAGTCTTCCGTCCACTCCCAACTCACAACAATATCACGTTCCTCTGACCTATATACTCCTTTCCATCGAACAGCATTATACCAACACTCCTTCCAAGCTCGATCCTCTACCCTCTGGAACTCGATCCCTCCTGAAATTAGACATGCTTCTTCCTTAAACTCATTTAAAACTCTTCTATTCCGATATCTCCTTAAATCCCAGTTACAGCCCGCCAATATGAGTGATTATTGAAAGTCAGTTAATCAAATTAAGCATATCCGATCCCGATGAGTTTGCTTCAATGAGTATATCATTATATAAATTTAAATTCGTTTCTCCAGCTATTGTTTCTGTTTTGTTTTTTTTCTCATATAAATTATTGTTATTATTTCTTTCCTTTTTCTTCTAACTGATAAAGTGCTATTATCAATTGTATATATATTACCTTTTAGATATTTGTAAATATTTTGTCATATTATCATTCAAATAGGTCTTATTATTTTTCTTCTCTATGTATCTTTTCCTTTCTTTTCACTAAATTTATTTTATTTTATTTTATTTATTTACTTATTTTTTTTTATATTTCTTTTTATTTCTGAACGCATTGTAATGCAATAATAGCATATTGTTATTTTTTTTTTTTTTGTCCTACTTTTTTTTTTTTTTTTTTTTTTTCTCTCTCTCTCTTCTTTTCTCATGTATATATTTATCACAAAGTTCTATTTTCAATTGTATATTCATATATCACCTTTTATATACATATTATTATCTTCGTTTGAAATTAAGATAGCCAGACTATTGTACAACTTATTATACATGTCTGTTATTCTTAGGGGACAATATGTCCCAGAATAAAGATTTTTTTTTCATTTCATTTTTCATTTCATTTCATTATATATATATGATTATATTATAAATGTTAATTATAAACAAAATAATCTAATAATGATTGATAATTCTTGAGTAACAGAGAGAGTTTATTTATCGAAATACTAAATACTAAAATAATTAAAATATCACAATTATTTTCAATACCAAATACAAACAAAAAACTTATATAATAATACATTATATAATAAATTTATAATAATAATAGTAATAGATAACAGTAACTTATAATAATAAATTCCAAAGCGGCTTCATGTGGTAATTGGAATGAGAGGATACCGAATGAAACATCAGATTTTGTTTTTACAAGTTTAAAAAAAATTATGAATTACCCAACTGTATGGAAAACAAATTTTTATAAAATAATACATTAATATACATTTATTATTATTTAACAAAAAATAATTTTCTTTTTTAATTTTAGGGGTGTTTTTCCCTCTAAAATTGATAAATCTACAGACAAAAAATTCCATGTTTTTTTTTCCTCGGGTAAATTTAAATTTTTCTTACGTTTTTAAGTACCTATATTCTTTAACCAGGGCATTTGAAACTTATTAGATTATTAAAAACATTAATTAAACAAAATAAAACAGTATTTAAACAAAACAAAAAGAACATACGGAATTCAAAATTAATATGATTTATTATAGTTTTATATTAGATGGGGCATCCATCTATCCAATGCATGACGTAATGAATGATTAGTTGTGGATATACACTTTATTGATTTAAAATTTCGTAAATAAAATTGCTTTTTAATTTTTTCAATAAAGGAGTATATAATATTTAATTTATTTTCAGATATACTTTATTTTAGCTTAAACTTCTCATATTTCTGTTTATCTTTATTACAATGTAGTTACATGTTTTGAGACAATTATCCCTTCATCAGACTGAAATACAATGTTTTACTTTAGATTCCTCTCACATTTCACTTAAACAATACAAATCAAAATGAATAATTGAAATAATAAAACTATTTATTTCATTTAGTTGTCTCACCTCGTCAATATCTAAAACTGTTACATTTTGAAATTCCCTACCTATTAGGGATCAAGGGTCTATTCCTTATTTTGTTTTTGTTTATTTTTATTTTTATTTCCATTTCCAAGTTGGCCAATCTATATTTTGAATTAGTCTATGATGCTAATAATAATCACTACATTGTAGTGGAGATAAATAGAAATATGAGAAGTTTAAGCTAAAATAAAGTATACCTGAAAATAAATTGCTTGGTAATTTTTTTGTACACCTACTGCTTGCTTTTTTTATATTATTTTTTCATAATAAATATTCCTAGTACATTTTATATGCATTGGTTAAAGTATACGGGGCCCTTACCCCTAAAAAATAAATGAAACGTCAGCCGAGAAATGAAAAAAATCAATTGCTTAGAATTTTTGACTGTCAATAGGTTTAACCATACTAAACTTTCTTAGTTTCGCTTTTTGATTGTCGGTGTCCTATACGTATTTATGTGATAAATATCTGTGTTTTTATTTTGTTTCTTTTAGAATCTATAATTATTTTTTTTCATGTAGAAATATGCCATCAACGCCTTACGATAAACAATACGACAGTAAAATTATCCACGGAAATGAAACGTGGTATTAATTCCTTCGACTATAATTACATCCCACGGTTTGTAATTATCCGCCCATATTTACTACTCTTCAGGACAATAAGACTTCAAAAATATTTTTAAATTTAAATTGTTATTATTATTATTTTAAACGCCGGCTGTTGTTGACCTTTCCCCTAAAGAAAGTGGGATATTTGAAATAATTGCTCAGCCATTATCAACTTTTCTTTCTGTTTTTTTTTTCAAATGTAATTGTGCTTGTTCTCAGTTGGCAATTATCTACAGCTGGATTGGCTTTCTCCGGAGTTGAACTTTTTATTTCAAGAGGCTTAGAAAATTTTCTTTTTAACTTTAGAACAGGATTGTTAATAAGGTTTAGAGTTTCTAATATGTTGGAAGTTAATTGCCATTCGTTTAAAAGTAACTCGTCCTATATAATAAATATTTAAATATCTCATGAAAATATTTATATAATGAAAATTAAATTAAAAAATAAATAAGTCTATTTGTGACATAATAAGCAGTATTAAGGATTTTGAATTGTAAGGATTTGGATACGAGAAGAATTTTAAGGTTTGGCAGAGCCACAAATCTCATTTCCGTATGCCCAAATTACAACAATGTGAATGTGTCTTTATTGTTGTTGAATTGAACCCTTGCCTGGTAAGAGATCAAATATTTGAAAAACAACGAGTAATTTCTTGTCAAGCCTGGTATTTTATTTTTAAAATAATAATTTTGTATTATATTTTATTACTTGATTCTTTTTATTTTTTCTTACGTTTCCTACGATTTATTGTTGTATTGGTCCTAAAAAAAGATGAACATTAGGGGGAATTTAGAAGGCTGCATAGTGCGAAACTGCGGGAGTTTTATCTGGTAAATATTGTTTAGGTTATAGTTGCATGTAAATTCATTGGATTTAATAATGACGTGAAAAGATTTCTCATTTCTAAACGTCCGAGGTTTAGACCGAGACTAAGATGGGAGGTTTTCGACAGGGCTGATCTTGGAGATTTGTGTTTTGTTGGGTGAATGGAGGTGTGTGGTCAGATTATCTTATTTATTTATTTATTTTTTAATGGCCCGCTTTTTAATAAAGTCATATTTTATTTTAAATACCTGAAGAAAGTATATAATATAGGTCGAAAAGTCAGCGTATTATAGATTGTAGTTTCTATTTTACGAGTTTCACACACAGGGTCAACTACATCCCAGTAATTAATTATCATATCAGGTTTCAACTAAATAAAAATTAATTAAATTATATAACTGAACTAACCACAAAACAATCTCTATAAATTAATAAAATCATTATAAATAAAATATATATATATATATATATATATATATATATATATATATATATATAAAATAAAATAAAATCATGTTACATATGAGTAGATATCTATGTTGGGCCAAACACTTAACCGTACAAGTTTAGGTTTGAGTTCAAAACAGCATTCAAGAACTTTGTTGACAAAGATCGAGTTTTTGGTTGTTGAACATGTTCTCTCAAATTAAAGCAAAATATATTCACCATTCTTTCAGTGACAGGTTGGTACCAGGATTAAATAAATTCTTGGTTCTAAATCTATGTCAGGCTTCAATATCATATCTAAAACAATGTTGTTATACTTGGTTTGATTCTGCTTCCTTGTAGCTGGATGAGATTAGTAGTAATTCATGAACGTAGAATTTACACAATAATTATTAAAATGTCTCGATTTTTTTTTATTTTTTTTTTATGACAATTCTTCCAAACTATATTTAATTTCTTTTTTACTTTTGATATTTTCAACTGTACACAGTATATACAACAAGCAAATTTGTGGAAAAATAATTATGATAATGTGTCAATAACTTGTTAAGACACTACCCATTAGCACTTGAATAAGAGTTCCATAATAAAAGGTCCCTAGGCCATCTTCTTTTCTAGGCTATTAGAAAATGAAGATATAGTATTAAAGTATGTTAGATCTGAGGCACTTACGAAATGAATGTATCTAGGCAATAGCAACGTCCTATAGTTTTTTTGTCAATTTTAGGGGATTCTAATATAAATAATAAATTATATAAATATAAATTATTTGTCAACAATGGGTTGCAGGAAATGTAACTTTCCAATTTCAACTTAATTATTCCTTGTGGGTGAGATGTTTCTTCCTGCTCTAGAAAATAATCGCTCTGTTGAAAATGAAGTGGAAACAGTAGAAACATATTTCTACGCTAGAGATCATAAAATTGGAAAAGTTGTACTAAAATAATTAAACATTAAAAACTTTCCTTATTAAACTTATTTTTTTTATTTTATTTTATTTTATTTTTTTAATAACTATATTTGTAGGTTGTGTTTTTATAAAATAGAGGAAACGATAAATTGTAATGTACGTATCAATATGACAAATATGGGACATTCAAAGAAAAATATCGATATATCGTGTACCTTTTTAAAGGAAGTCTACCAATTGTTTGTATTTGTTCAAAATGTTATGTATTTTATTTTGAATAAAATGTTTTTTTTAAGGATCAAATAGGTATCTGCCTGTTCTTACTAAGTTCACCAAATGAAAGCTCCACATTATGTGTGTGTATAAGGTAAGGTGCCCTATTATGACCTACATAAGGTTTGAAGGACTGTTGCTTGGAAACTGATCAATTTACATCAAATTTGTCATAGCTTAGATCAATCTATCTACTTGTATTATCACACAGAAAATTTTAATAGAAAAAATTATCGTACCGTAGTTTTACGTTCTTGTTGAAAGCTGCCTTTAGGCCATATTTTTGGTTAATAAAAACCCCAAATTGGAAATCAAATGAATTAATGAAAAAAAGTTAATTCAAATATCAAATTATAAAATTTCAATGACAAAAAAAATATTAACGAAATATTAATATAATAATTGTAGTGAAAAAAATCCAAGTAGTTTCCATAGACATCACTTTTTTTGCTTAAAAGGAGGAAATTTCACAGAAATACACCTACAACAATAAATAAAACAAGCAATTAAATATTAGTACCTGATAACAACATTGGTTTGGAAAAACATGATCGAAATAATAAGAGTGTCCTTATATAGTGTCAGACATAAAAAAATTCACATAAATTTATAGTTTGATTATGAAAATGTTTTAATTTTTTGTAAAAATAATTTTTGATTTTCTATCATTTCTTTTTCATTAAAATTTTTCATCTGTATTTTTTTTTTAATTTATTTTCTGCAATTTTGTTTATAATATTAACTCCTATATTGAATATTTCTTGTTTCTTTCTGTTTTTTTGTTTATATATTTTTTTTTATATTTTCTCTCTGTATTTGTTCTCATACAATTTTGTATTCATTTTAATTTATGTTGTTTTATTTTTAAAATCTCTCTGCCAGTTATGGTTTTAGTTTGTGTTCTGTAATGTTATTCATAAGGGACTTTGTCTCAGAATAAAGTTTTTTTCTATTCTATATGACCTACCCAGCAAATAATAGATCATACTATGGCCACCTATTGTTTTATCAGCTTGTTATGAACGCACACAAAACAATAGCATTGAACAAAGTTAAAATAAAATCTCAGCAGTATTCTAAAACTACAGTTTCTTAGCTTTCAAAATCATAAAATATTTTAATTATGTCTAACATAACACTTTACAACATATTACATAATATTTCAGTTATTCAGGACCATGGAAGCAAGAAACAGGACCAAGAAAAGAACAAGTCATCTTTACAAGACTGAGAATTGGACACTCAAAATTAACCCACAGTTATTGGAAGACAAGCAACCCCTAAAATGCAACGAATGTCAGGTAAACCTGACAATAGAGCATATTCTCGTCGAATGCAAAAAATTACAAAAGGAAAGAAAGAATAATGGTCTGATGAATCAAGACATCTCAAAATTGCTTAAAAATAAATCTAATCTCCACAAAAATATTATTCACTTTTTGAAAGAAACGAATCTGTACAAGGCCTTATAGGATGGTGTCTCTCAAATGTGGTGGTACACAACACCAAAAAAATGTAAATAAATGTTACATAACATTTTATAACATATAACATTTTATAACAGTACTAAAAAAATAAAATCATAGAGTTGTTGTCCTCTTCAATTCGCAACCAGAGACAAACCTTCCAACTCTAACCTTCTCTTGCTCAGATATCCTGTCTAGGAAGAGAATCAAACGCTAATTTGTTTTTATTTTTAAACAGCGCCTTTATTTGATTTTTCGATAATAGGCCATAATAGGACGCAGGCCATAATTGGGCACCCTATCTTATATATATAAGTGTGTCTTTTATATATATATATATATATATATATATATATATATATATATATATATATATATATATATATATATATATGCTAAAGCTAGCCTGCTATAGTAGCCTAATGAAGCTAGCCAATAAAAGAGCGAGCGTAGAGCGTAGAGCGGAGAGTGGAGACCACCCAAGTCGTCTCTCCTCGGCTCTTAAAGTTGGCGGGAACTTAAATTGGCGGTTCTTTGACTTAGCCGCTTTCTGGGTTCTTAATGGCGCAAATTAATATAGCTTTTAGCCACCTCCACCATATATATCTTTATATCTCTCTTATATCATTATATCTTACATTTTTCAACGGTATTTATTTATTTTTTTGTTTTCTGGAATCAGCAATCTGTCTTTGGAAATGTCGGGTTGTTTTGAAACCTTATCTCACTAGAATGAGAGTGGATTTTAGTAATTCCCTGGAAAGTAAATTCCTCGATACATAATTTAATATAATCGAATTCCTATAAAAATATATTATAATATATATTATATATATATATATATATATATATATATATATATATATATATATATATATATATATATAAATAACTACTTTGCAATATTCGGGTTATATGGTGTAGTAGCCCTGGTGTCTGACCTTTATTCTGAAAGCACTTGCTGCAGGGGAAAGTATATATAATAGATAAATAGAAATGTAAAAAAGAATATATTTTTTTAAACATAATATTGTTAAAAATATAAAGAATAAAAGTAGTTATTTATATAATTTCTAACCCGAATATATATGTAAGTAGTATATATTATATATAATTTCTAAGGGTCGAACAAAACGACATATATATAATATATATATATATTATATATATATATATATATATGTTTAGTAAGGTTCTTGAGTTTCAGTCAATAAATAAAAACAACTATTTTGGCGACATTTCGAGACGATATTGTTCTCATAATCATGCCCTTCAGTGAAAAAACAGGTTACAATAAAATTATTTAAGTTATACAAGTTATTTTGAAACATAAAGTTAACTACAATATAAGTATATAACAACATGTGTTAGAATAATAAAAATATATATAATTACAGAATATAGAGGAGTATGAAGCTACTTACAATGTTACTGGTGGATATGGCATTGACAAACTAAATTCTAACAATTCTAGTACACAACTGATCTGATTTTAGGAAAACAGTTACAAAGGTTTATAGGGGATTCCCTAGGAAAAATTAAGTTAAAAGGGCTGGTGGTATTCCCAAGATGCAGGTATAAAAATATTTCGGTGTAATATGCTAATAAATGGATGAATGATTTATATGATGTATATTAATGTAAATGTATATTATCGGTCTGAATGTATTAAGTTGGAATAACAGGTGTTGAGATTTAGAACGTCTGATTTTTGTTTATTGCACCATTATTAAATTTTTCTATGGTTATCATATCTTTAATATTTCTTTTAAATTATTTTTCTCCAGGTGAATTATTTTGGAGGAATCAAATTTAAAAGAATATAATACATAAATATAAAAATCTAATTCCAGAATTAAAACAATGAATACTGAAAATTTGGTGATGATATTTCCGTCATTATCGGGAAATGTTTGTTAATTTTCAAACATTGACTAGAATTATTTCTGACTGCTCCCACCAAACATCTTATTTAATCTATAATATTATATATAAAGCCGCTTAATCGAGAAGGTTCCGATTATGTATATTAAAAGAGATTGAAAAACTTTCATGAAAAATTGCTTCGGGGCAGGGATGATAACATCAGGGAACAAATTAATATTCACAAAGCAAACAATTTTAATCTATTATATTAAAGTCTGAATATACTTTGCTTTTATAACTTCAAAGGATATTTAGGTCAGCCCGTTCTTTTCTTCTCACGGATTTCCATAAATTAAAAAAGCTAAAACGTTTTAAAAAAAATTAACAAATACAAAAATAAGCTTAAAATATTAATTTATTTTTTTCTCATACATGAAAATTATCAGTGATTATTTGATTATTATATCAATATATTATATAATACCAATACACGTTTAAAAATAAATTCTTACAACAAAACATTATTAATATGAAAGCAAAAAAGCGAACCAAATCTTTAAAAAATAAACAATAATAATTCAAGAAATAAATTAGTAAACAGCGGCGTTATTCAGGAACAAACCAACCCAAAAAATGACAAAAAATAGAATAAGTACATTTGAATAAAAATAGGCCAATCTACGATTTCAGAGACCAAAGAAGAACTTACCTTAAAATGCAAATCAAAATGACAATCAAGCGACATGCCATTTTTAATCTATTTAGTTTTATTTCAACCGAGTTGGATTGTAGTTATTCCGAATGAGTTATAAGGCAACCAATGACGCCTTTTATAGTGTAAACATTTTAGAAAAAGAAATAGTGAATCGAAAAATCTGAATAAATAAAACTCACAATCAGTAAATTTACACACAATTAGGTATCACAAAACTATATCTTCGTCAGCGGTATCGATCGGTTCCCAGGAATCGACTTTGGATCATGGATTCTCAATATCGATTCTTTCCTCAAGAAACGGCGAAACCTAGAATCGTTATTTGGAATCGACACATCCTTAATATATAATATATATAGTTCCATTAGCATTCCTTCAATATATCGAATTTAAATGAATTGCAGGCTCAGTATCTTTCATAATTTAGCTCTACACAGATTAAAACAGATTAATCTGCTCAGCAAACAAACTATATCTAAATATTTATTATCTATCCACCCTCATGAGGATACAGTAAACAGATAGATAAACTGTATTGCCAGAGACAGGAGGGTAGGGATTGGTTTCAATAACTCAGTGAGAGATATGTTTAGGCCGAGCCTTCTCCCTATCTGATCCCACCACACCCACACCGATGGCTTCTTTACGAGCTAGAACCTCCTTGTATATTGTCCTCTCAGATCTGAGAGAGAGCCTCTCTCAGAAATGAGATATAAAGATCCCATGTATTTAATGAAGCCCTGCGGACGGATTTATCACTTTTTAATAAAGGGTTGCCCTGGAGGGTATCGCAGCGCTGGGATCTCTAGCCGGGGAAGAGATGACTTGTTTATAACACCCCGGGATGTAATAATTTGGGTTGGCTAGTTCCTATTGGCCTATCTCCATTTTGAGCCGGACCAATAAGCGCCCATATTTCTTATTGCCTGCCCGCCCACCCGAGGAACAGTTTTTTGGTCGGGTATAATGAGCTGTTCGTAGCTCTGGTAGCAACCGCTCGGTCGTAAATCCTCTAGCGCTCCTGCTACCTTCTTCTTTTTTCATTTTTATCTTCATCATTTAACATAAACTTCTCAACATGAAGCTTAGGTACTGTTTTTTCTTATCCTCTTTTTTTTTTTTTGGTACGTGGAGCTATTTCGGTGCGTACATAAACATGTAACGGGACTTATTATGAAGAGATAGTTTAATTCTATAAAGGGACTCAGTAAAGTAATATCCAAAGTAGGAATGTCTTGATTCCTAATTCCTAAAAGAATCGGTATCGAAAATCGATTCCTACGAACCGATCGATACCAATTACTTTATCGATAATTATGTAATAGCTAATTATTTAATTAATATACATCGATTATAGTCCCTAATTAAGACAAACTCGATTTCTCCTAGACTGGGAAAAACAATAGATTATGGATATTTCTACGTGTAATCTCCTGGTTTTCCCAATTTAAATTTTTTTTTAACAGGAGTTTTCACTAATAGTGGGTTTCCTTAACCTTGTGATTGGATGGCTTCCTTCCATAAAATCCTCTCTAAGGTCCATTCCTCCCGTAGACCATGACCCATCATGGATTCTTCCTCTTCGTTTTCGCAGGTCTTCCTCGTCTTCGTGTTCCCCTAATTTTCCTTAGGTGGAATACTTTGGGTAGTCTTTCTTCATGCATTCTTTTCAAATGTCCATACCATTTCAGACGTTTTTTCTCTATATCCTCCAGAATGGTTCTTTTAGCTTCCATCTTTTCTGTGATTGTTGCCTTTCTTACTTTGTCCATTCTGGATATTCCCGCTGCTCGTCTCCAATAGTCCATTTCTGTGCTTAGGATTTTTTTCCTGAGGCTGCTTTTAAACGTCCAAGTTTCTGATCCGTAAGTCAAAATACTTAGTAATATACTGATGTATATATTTTTTTTTTTGTTTTGGGGATAATGTTTCTATTCCATAATACCGAGTTGAGCATTGATATGGTCTTTTTACCATCTGTAATTTTTCTTTTTATTACCATATCACATGGATGGAATATGGAGCCAAGATATTTAAAATGTCTAACTCTTTTTAGAACCACTTCTGAGTTCAGTTCTATATCCTCATTATGTGTTCCGTTTTCTCAGCATTAATAACTAGTCCCCATTGCTGGTATTCCTCATTTAATTTTCTCAACACATATCCAGCATCTCCTGTGTCTTGTGCGGTTATGACCTGGTAATCCGCGAAGGATAAGTTATATAGGAACACATTTTCTTTCAACTGAATCCCCATGGGTCCGCATTTCCTTCTCCATGCATTCAGACAAATATCAAGATAAATCTTGAACAGCGAAGAAGAGGCACAACATCCCTGGAGCAAACCCTTGCTGCTTGGGAGAGGTTAAGGTAGATATGGTCCAATCTACATCTAATAATTAAAAAGATCAAATTACTTCCCTTCAAATTCAATTCAAATTACTTAATCATAATTCCAAATAAACAAAGTTGAGATAAAATAGCGGCTTCAAACTAACTTTCTTTATTCAAACCAATATAGCTCGTAAACATTAGGTCCTTGTCACTAGGACATTTTATATGATAAAAAGTATTTTTAATTGTATTTATGATAAGGAAACTGTCAGCAAGTCTTCGAATAGAGAACCCTAACAGAGCGAGACCGTGACAAAATGTTACATTTTTGAGAGTGAAAAAAAAAAGTTATTATATGTCTGACAAGAGAACTGCCGTTAAAGTTTCGATCAGATCATCACCAATAGAGTAAGTACGTGTTAAAAAAGCCCAAATTTTTCAAAAATGTAGGCAAACGTGACTTTTTTCATTTAAAGCAATATAGCTCTTAAACGGTAGGTCCTATCAACAAATGTTATAAAACAAGTATTCTCTATTTCTGATGAGGAAACTGTCATCCAAAATATTACATTTTTGAATGTAAAAAAAAAAAAAAAAAACTGCAAGTCTAACATTAAATTTTTATGTTTATGAGGTGTTTCTTGACGGAGAAGTTAATTAAGATGTAGGTAGTTGGGGTATGCAGTCATAGATGCAAAGCAATTAAAAATAAATTTTAATTTAAATTTCTGAAATTCCGAATTGCATTGCAAGCCTTCGTCAGGGCTAGAAGGAAAAGAAAACAAACAAAAATATATGACAAACTGAAAAGGATAACTGTATGAGAATAAAGACAATAACATAAAGGCAATTTATAAAGACCATGTAGACAATACATAAAGAATATTGAATTAACAATTAAATTGAAAAGAATTTAAAATGAGTTTTAATTAATTAATGTCAATGAGTAAACACAACAAATTAATGGCTGATAAAAATAAATTAAATTAATGAGTAGATACAAAGTAAATGATTTAATGAGGCTAAGTTACTGAGCAAATACAAATGATAAATAATTTCAGCCGTTCCTTTTTTTAAATTATGTTTCATAATTTGTTTATATTTAATTATTTTACACGTTTATTTCATAATTTTATTTTATAAAATGATTGATTAAAAGGTTAAAACAAAATATTAAGTATTTCATAAAACAACTGTTTTTTTGTAATCATATGGTATATACCTAATTATTAGAGTAAAATTAGTCCGGAGCAGTTTAGTTGACCACACAGCGTCATTACTAACTCATTATGTTTATTTCTTAGTGATTTGTGAGTCTTTTTATTTTATCCCTCATTGATGTTCATGTTCAGAACATTTATAGTATTTTAATAATCATTAATCGTATTAATAACGATTGTTTCCGAGATATCGACCAAGACTCTCGGTTATCTGCAATTGGGAGGCCATATTTCTCCTATTTATTTTCATTGACATTAGACTATTATTATTTAATCTCCTGGAGTGGAAATCTGCAACAAAGTCAAGAGGACTCGCGGACGACGACCGTTGCCGCCATACCACCAGTGAATGTTCGAGCAGATCGTATGCGGAAGCCACCGGCCGGCCAAGACAAAAAACGATCGATTTTATTATACCTCATTTGACTCTCCTAACACGTCACCGAAGTACTCATGGGTATTTATAATTTAATTAATTATGCAATTAATATAGATTTATTTTTTTTTAAATTATAGTCATTTCCTGATAAGTTTAGATTGGTAATTTTTTTTATAACAGAAAAATGTTTGTATGTATATACAGTAGCAGTAGGATTTTGAGATTTATATTTTTATCTGTTGAACGCTATCTAGGACTTCAACTGGACAAACGTTTAACTTGGAATCCACATACAAGACTTAAACGACAGGAAACTGCTCGTCGTTTTCGACTTCTTCAACATTTACTAGACAGACGTTCAAAACTCCCGATTTTCTAATAATGACTCATTTACATGACAGTTATCAGACCTATTTGGACACACGGAGTTGAGCTCTGGGGCTCAACTAAACCTTCTAATTCTTCTCGTATCCAATCCTTACAATCCAAAATCCTTCGAAAAATACTCGTACAATGCATAATTAATGCTCCTTACTTTGTTACAAATAAACTTATCCATAAACATCTTAATGTCCCATATGTTGCTGATTTAGCCCCAACCAGATAACTTTCCTTCCATAGTAAGCTCCATCCACTCCAATCCACTAGTCTCCCGACTTGCTTCCAATTCCATTCCTGATAATCCTACCAGGCGTCTGAAAAGAAGATGGCCTAAAGACCTTTTAGTGTAGAATTTATTGAAGTGCTACTAGTGAATAGTTCTTCACATGTTATTTACATGCCATTGTATCCACTTTCAACAAATTTACTTGTATATATTTTGTACTGTTGTAAATTTCAATAAATTTATAAAAGAAAATAAATAAATAATATTTTTATCAACATGAGAGTTATTTTTTTTTGTTTTATTTATTGATTTTGTTTTTCTTTAAGAATTATATCAGATATATTATATATATAATCAGTAGGTATAAATTGTAAATAAAATTGAGAATAGTATGCGAAAGAAATTGAATTATATTACTGTGTATTAGTAGATAAGTTTTTAAAAAAAGCATTCAGTATTTATTATATTATAGTAATTATCATATTGACTAATTATTGGTCAAATTAGATTGAAGCCAGCGTTCTAGAGTTGGTACTTCAGGGAAAAGCTGCTCAAGGGTGCATTTGTTGTTATCCTTACGGTGCCCTAACAATAACAATACTCAGTAATTTTTTTATTTAGCCAATAATGTGTTTTATTAACTCATTAACTTTTAATTAATTAAAATCCATTTTAATTTCTTTTCAATTTAATTGTTAATCCAATATTCTTTATGTATTTTCTTCATGGTCGTTATATATTGTCTTTATGTAATCGTTACAGTTATCCTTTTCATACCTTTTTTTTTTTATGCAATTTTGTCATATCTTTTTGTTTGTTTTCTTTTTCTTCAAGCCTTGATGAAGGCTTGCAGTCGAAACGTCGGCATTCTAAATTAAAATTTATTAATATTTGCTGTGTATCTATTACTGCATACCTTTTTTAGAATTGAAAAAATCTTAAACATGTTCATGAATGTTACCATATACGGTCATTTGTTTAATTTGAGGTAGACTATTTATAGTTGAAGTCAGAATTATTAGTATGTAAGGCTAACTGTAACTACAGGCAGAGACTAGGTAGTCGGTTTTCCGGTAGTGCCATAGTTTTGTTGAAAAAATTAATTATTTTTTTATAATTATAAAATTTCAATAAATAATTAATAAGACTAATTAATAATTAATATGTTTTTAACAATATTCTAAGAGGAAGATAAGGAAAATAAAAAATAAATACAAATTCTCGGCAAAGTAATTTTCCTAATGGTATAGCAAGCTGTGAACCTATCCCAAACCACATTAGGCGGCCGATGCTCAGAAGACACCTGGAATTCCAAAGGCTCTGGAGCGATTAAGTAATGAGCTGGAAGAAATGCCTGGAACGCGGTGCTGGAGGGGCACTATCATCTCATTAAAGAACAGTTCATTAAAACACCTTCCTATCTTATCTCTATCATCTGTCATAGTCGCTACCCAACTCTGTCAGCTTGTTTTTGCCAAAAAGAAAAGTTTTACTTCCTTTGAGAGGCGAGGGTTCCGAAACCCGCTAAACTAAAAAACAAACAAAATACTTCTAATAAATAATTATAACAATAACACAAAGCATACCAGTTGTTTCAACGGTAACAGTTGCTAACACTCAGGCAGTCTGAGCTATAGGTAGACATTTTTAGAGCTTAATACCTTTTAGGGGTCCATAGTTTTCTGGTGTAATTTTTTTTTTAAACTCAAAAATGCATTTTTTCACGCTCTAGATCTGTTTGTGTTTGACGAAAGATTCCTTATCAGGAATGTAATAGAGAATATTTTTGTTATGTAACATTTGTTCCTAAGACCTCCCATTTGGCAGCTATGTTGGTTTGAATAAAAAAATCACGTTTTGTATTCATTTGTTAAGTGTTGATGCTTTATTGACACTAGCTCTGTTGTTATCGCTTGGATTGAAAATTTGACAACAGTTTCCTTATCAGAAGCATTAAATATAAAATCAGTTGATTATAGATTTTTTTTCTTCGTTTCACCCGACTTTGGGGTACATTGGACCAATAACTTCTGAATGATCTGTGTCTTTCTTTCAACCCAGTATTGCTTCATTCTTTCTGATCTTGTTTTCCTCTCCTCTTCAGAGATTTGGGTTGTTCGTTTTAGTTTGATTTTGAATTGGAACCTCTCTTTTTGTCCTTATTTTTATTTTATTTTTTTATTTTTTTGCACTTTTATCCATGAGCATATTTTCTGTGATAGGGAGTTCGTTTAAGTTCTTTTCTGTTTCCTTCAAAATTTGGTTTGGTCTTTTTGTTGCGGAAGAAATCAAAATTTTGTTTAGAATTTGGGGCCTAAAATCTTTCTAAATATTTTTCTTTCTTTGATCTTTAGCCGTTCATGGTTGGCAATGGACAGTGTTTCAGCTGCATGTTCTTCTGGTTTAATTACTGTACTGTAATGTCTTATTTTTGCATTCCATGAGAGGGACTTTTTGTTGTAGGTGTTCTAGGTGCGTTGGAAGGTCAACTTTATTTCTTCTAGATTCTATTGCTTTTTTCTCTAGGTTACTACTAGATATTTGAACTCTTTGACTATTTTTCTATTTTTTGTTCGCCCATTTTAAGATGTTTTGGTGGGTTTCTTATGTTGTGAGTTTTTATTTATTTTTTTTGTTGGATGATCAGCTAATTATTTATTGGTATTTACAACTGTATATAATATACACAATACGCAAATATGCGGTGAAATAATTACAATGACATGTCAATAACTTGTAAAGAACTAGTCATTAGTAGCATAAAAGTTATAAATTATAAAGTCCATTGGCAATCTGACTGTGAAGCAAGTTGGAAAACTGGAGAAAATAGAGCTTGCCATGGAAGGACAGGTATCCTGTTAGG
Organism: Euschistus heros; assembly: GCA_003667255.2. Lineage (NCBI taxonomy): Eukaryota > Metazoa > Arthropoda > Insecta > Hemiptera > Pentatomidae > Euschistus > Euschistus heros. Next base: position 1,738,319 of record RCWM02000082.1, read on the forward strand.
GTCGAAAATGAATATATGGAACATTTATATGGCTATGGATAAGTTAGTTTGTGAGATAATAAGCAGCATTAAGAGTTTTACGAAGGATTTTGGACTGTGAGGACTGGATACGAGAAGAAGGTTCAGAGGAACCCCAAAATTCGACTACTGTCGAATAGTGTTAGAAAATCGTAGTTTGCCCAACAGATTGAGAGTGAGAATTACTACGATTTGTTACAATATATCCTACCACAACTTCATCACGATATTCCACCTTCGGCAAAATTCCACATTATTCGAAAGCAATATAAAAATGAAAAAACCAACAACACCCCACACGGCCTTTCACTGTAAAAACAGACTCATCTGTCCATAAAATACACATCAAAAAGTGGCATTTTTCAATATTATTTGACTCAGAAGCCAACGGCGAAATTGAGGTCTATGTTCATTATCATTGGGTTTTAAACCTTACATTGATAATTTAATAAAATAAACTCTAAATATTAATAATCAAATAAATGTAATAACATAAAATCCTTTGAGCTGGTTTCACTTTATTGACAGTTTTCCTTTATTTTCTACTAGTCAATAATTTTACCTTTTCTTTTTATTCCAATGTAAAGTTTATTATGCTTAAAATAAATATTTCCATTAAACACTTATCATAATGTCTATTTTACACAAGTAACTGAATTGTATGCCAAATTAAAATGCAATGTTATTTCCGGTTTTGAAAGTAAATTTCTCCATAAAATCGAAACGTAATCGTTAATTTGATCATACTAAATTAAAGCTAGATAAATTTGCAAGTTTTTGTAAATTTTTTTTTGAAAAACGGTGAGCGTTGAAGTATTATAAGGTATTGTAACTTGTTTAAATAATATGAAGATCAAGCTGTTCTTTTGGTCCCAAATTCGTAAAATTCAAGGTTATATGAATGAATCCGAAAATTTGGTCAAAATTTGAAATATGTTTTAATAAATTAGAGATATTACAGTTTTATAGCAAAAAACGTGGTTTCCTCTAAAACGTTTTTGAATTATCGTATATCTGCAACGGATTGGATTAGAAAGGTAAGGTCTGCGGCATTTTTCGTCTTTTTTGGTCTAGTTTCACCCAATTTTTTTTTTTTTTTTTTACACTAAGAGGTACTCACCTTGTGTATTAGCATTGATTCTTATTTTTTTCTAGTTGTAGTAGGAGTAATATAATCTGTAAGTAATAATTATTTCTTTATTTTATGTTAGAAAAGGGTATACATTGTTTTTAAACAATGTTATTATTATAATTCTTCATCAGCCACCAAGTTAGTTATTCCAGTTTATACATTCGATGACACATTTTGAATTAAAACATTTGGTGAAGTAGTCGTGGCCCTTTCCAAAGATAAATTATTTTTCATCTCATATCTTCAGAAGTTGATTCATTTCCAATATCGGCTTGCTGCTCGAACGGAATCAGCTTACACCACCGTCTGTATGGTTGACATTGTCTACCAAAGCTAGGTTTCCGATATTTAGTTACGAAAAACGATACAGGTGCTCACTATAATAAGTTTGAAACGGTAGTAAAGGGTCAAGGAAGTGTCGGAGGAAGGGTATCAGCGACTGGAAGCTAGTGGGTTCGAGTCCGGGAAAATTGAAGAAGAAAATATCCGGCTGGTTGACATAAGCAACAAGCGCGCCCCATCAAGGGTTATGTGTTATGAATTGAGGTTTAACTTTTTTTTTTCAGGTCAAATTCCACGGATATGAAAATATTTTAAGCAAAATTAATTTCGAAATTAACTGATAACCTCCTAATATAATTTATATTCTTGACTATGTTATCAAAAAATATAAATAATATGACAATGTAAGCTGACTGGAAGCAGCAAACCTGTAATTAGCGGACACCGCAAGACATCGAGGCCTCCGGTATCCAGGTCGCTGTGGTTTCCTGCCAACGGTGTGGTCTGCTGGCGCTCGGCTAAACACATGTCTTCCACGACTTCTGTCTGCTGCAATTTATTTACGGATCGAGTCCACACTATTCCGCTCTTGGTGGTCGCTGTCTTCTTCGTATCAAGAAATGATATATAAACAAAAAAAAAATGAATATGTTTGTTACTTCCTTTGAAGTCTCTTAGGATCGTCCACTACCGGTGCTCGTGTATGTTAAACGAGCGTGTCCAATTTGGAAAAGTGTATAACTCGACTCACTTTTACTTTGTGTTGAGGATGAGACGCAGCCATCTAAGTTCTAGGATTTTCATTTATCAAAGCTCGCAGAAGAATAGCGCAGACAAATCATAGTTTTTAAAATATAGTAGCGGAAGTTTTTTTTTGTGTGTGTTGTTTGTTAGTGAACTTTTGGTTTAGTGTATCACCAGAAAGAAAATGTTCTCTTTTTATTTGTGTCTAGTGGAGTTAATTATGAGCCTATTACAAAGATAAAATTATGGTAATTTGAAAAGTGGAGATAAGTAACGAAGTTGGCTAAAAAAGTGCTGGTGCACTTCTTTTACATGATATAATCAAATATGTATAGCTCACATTGCCGAACTCTTTTTTCTCACATTTTTCGAATCTTAACAAATTTGTAAAGTTGAAGTAGAACTTATTATAAACTTGACCACTTTTTCTGAACTGCTGAACGTCATATAACAGAGAAATTAGATAAAAACATGCACAAATCTTTTAGTTGTATTTATTATGTGTAGTATATTTATTTAATTTTATATTACGTGTGATATATGGATTTTATGTTTGTTTCAATTTATTTATTTATTTTTTTTTTTTCATTTTAACTGTTCATTCCGAAGTCAGAACTCCTGTGATTGTAATTATTTTTACAAAATACAGCAATTCATTCATTCATTCTGAGCCGTTTAACTAAAATTTCTTTTTATCATTTGACAGCTGGTTAAATTTACTATCAGACCCATATATGAAATTAATTTGTGACAATGTTTTTTGTTTAATACGAATTCGCTATGAATCATAAAATAGAGGAAAATGTGTAAAAATGGGCACTGGTGTAAATATGGGCACCCCTCTCTAGTGGCTAAGGGAGGTACCGAAGGCAGCGGAGATCTCAATCTAATTTTTGAAGCTCACGAAATTTTTGTCTCTCAAATACAACTATAAAACGTTTTCTAAATGGGAGAAGGGAAAACAATGATTAACACCATTTATTTCATTTCAAAAACGACGATTTAAAAAAAAAATTCAGAACAGCACCAGAAAAACTGGAGTGTAAATATGGCCCCCTTCAAAAAAATTTCACCAAAAATTGTTTAAAACAGGATAAAATAATTTATTTATTACTATTTATTAATAATTTATAGTGGCTAAGGGAGGTACCGAAGGCTAGCGGTGAGGACTGTCGATGGAGCTATTTGCTAATGTACTCGTAAGATAGCAGAGAGCAGTTGGAACCATTTTTTCAAGTTTTGTGGGTGCATTGTGAGTTATTTTGCAAATAGGTGTTTATTCTGGACTGCAAATCTTTGAGAAGTATGTAAAATCGATTTTTTTATGTTCTTATGTTTAGTTAAAAATAAGTTCACAGTGATACCTGGACAGAGGATATCTCAATCTGATTTTTGAAGCTCACCTTTAGCCACGCACGCTTTTATGCTACAGGAGAGAGTGGCCATCTTATTTAGGTGGAGTTGGTGTAAATATGGGCACCTTTCTTTGTGTAAATATGGGCCCCCATTTCTACGGGAATTTCACGTGCAGTTTCTCCGTTTGATAAATCTCCTGTTGCCAACATTAAGAGAACCACTACTCGTGGACGAAGGCATCAAGGTCACCGGATACATGGGTCAGTTGAACGATTCCCTTTACAAAAGTGCTTTCAAGAAGACTTCCTTGAGTTTTCTCGGGATAAGAGACCAGCCAGGGGGTAGGGGTGGGAAGATGAAAGTGCTTATAGAAAAGAAAATTCGACCCTGGTAACGGTACGATCCATCATCGGACTCAACAGACCACAATTACCCTCCTCCCTTTATGAACAGCGATGATGATAGCTATCTATATGTCGACGTGAAGTATGTATGACCCAGACTCAAGCGAAGCATTTTGCATCTGTTGTAATTAAAGTTCTCTTAGATTGTGCCGGGACTTTTTTCCCGTAATAAATAAACTTCCCGTTTCGCCAGCAGAGTGATTCCTCCTCACTCGATCAAGACAACTGGAAGACAATAGTCAACCGAGACGCCAGAATCTACCATAGCACCAAATCTTAAAATGCTAAGGAAGCAACAGAAGATCATTTGATTCCTATTATTATCATTTGTTTGTTTTTTTTAATAAATGGAGGATAAGAAAAAAAAAAAAAAAAAAAAAAAAAAATGAGCTTCAAAAATTAGATTGAGATCTCCGCTGCCTTCGGTACCTCCCTTAGCCACTAGGGAGGGGTGCCCATATTTACACCAGTGCCCATTTTTACACATTTTCCTCTATTTTATGATTCATAGCAAATTCGTATTAAACAAAAAACATTGTCACAAATTAATTTCATATATGGGTCTGATAGTAAATTTAACCAGCTGTCAAATGATAAAAAGAAATTTTAGTTAAACGGCTAAGAATGAATGAATGAATTGCTGTATTTTGTAAAAATAATTACAATCACAGGAGTTCTGACTTCGGAATGAACAGTTAAAATGAAAAAAAAAAAATATATAAATAAATTGAAACAAACATAATATCCATATATCACACGTAATATAAAACTAAATAAATATACTATAATAATTAAATTATTAATTATATAAATATATTGATCATTTGGGCGCGTCATAAGGAGAGAACAACCACAAGAGCTTCACGTGATCTATCTTAGGTCAAAATGTAATAAAAATATATTACTTAATTAAATTCCTGACGAGGAAACAATTGGCAAATTTCCGATTCGAGCAAAACCAACAGAGCTAGAACCTGTAAAAAAAGCTCGAACACTTAAAACATTTAGACAAAACGTAACTTTTTCTTTTCAAACCAATATAGGCCTATACAGTAGGTCCTAGCAATATCCTTTATATAATAGATATTTTTCATTATATTTCTGATGGAAAAAATGTTTACAAATTTCCGATCTGAGCAACACCAACCGAGCTAGAGCGGAACAAAGTATTACATTTCTAAAGGTTAACATAACGATACACCAAAAAATATATAGATCTGCCAAAATAAATATCCGTGTGGAAAAAGTACCAAAAATATTTCAATAGCTATTATAAAAATAAATATAACTATTGAAATCCCGATAACCTGTTGAATCGTAACCTCTGTTTATAGCTGATCTCGGAGTGTGACTAACAACATGTGACATTATTAATGCGACCGAAGGGGCCAATACGGGATTAAATATGTATCGATATGATCTTTAAAAATTAGTGAGTATGATGCAAAGGGAACCGAATATTAGCCCTACTGAAGTACGTGCTTAAAAGAGAAATCGATCTTTAACATTAAATAGATTAGAGTCGATTTGGGTCCTATTAGCCTTCGATAAATATTCTCCACTCATTAAATCATATCGCCCTCTTTAAAATAGTCTTTTCACCTGATGAAATTATTGCATCATATGATCCGAATAATTATTCACATTAACACGCTTAAAGTTTTGGAAATACCCACACTTACTCATATCGATTACCTTCTTTTTCTTTCCCAAATTTCCCCGGTTCAGTTTGTATATTTGAATTGTTAAATTTAGTAGAAGATATCAATAGCACATCTACCTGTAGCAATGTAAGTAGTTCATATTCCTCTCTATTTTGTAATTATATATTCAAAATTTATATTGCTGCTAACTTAGTTTAAATAAACTGTGTAACTTATATGTTCTATTGTGACCTATTTTTTTTTACTGAAGGGTATGATTATGAGAACGATATAGCCTCAAAACATCACCAAAATAAGCTGTTATATTATTGACTGGACCTAAAGAACCTAATTATGGTCCAGTAAAAAAAAGGCTCCATAAGTCCGGTTTCAAGAAAAAAACTGCCGAACTTTTATTCTCAACGGATCTTTATGTTTTGGGGGGTGCTGAATCCGAATTTAAAGTTTGTTACCACGGGAAACGTCGGCTTCATATCCAAAATCACAAAATACCGGTTATTTATTTTCGGTTTTTCACCTATAACACGAAAACAAAGCTTTCTTCGAAGACAATTTTGAAATATTAATTGTAGCTGAAATTATTATTTACAGAATGAAAAAAAAAACAACTTTGAAATCGGACCATTTTTCACGAAGATATAGTCTGGACATTGGCCAACTGGCGGCCAGTTCCACTTCTCCGCGAAAACATCTTTGTCGTATTCTTTTGTCTTTTACTCCTAAACCATTTGTCATATTCGAAATTAATTTTTTGCATCTTAAAGCTGATTCGATTTACTATTAGTCTGTTTCATATGAATTTTTAATCGGGTCTTTTGAAATACACATGCCAGAGCGGTAAAGACACCGTACTTTTATGAAATCCACGGTTTTTTGGTACGAACTTCATATGTAACAGAGAAGCGGGACTTGCCGCCAGTCGGCCAATGTCCACACTTTTTCCCAAGACTATATCTTCACGAAAAATGGTCCGATTTCAGAGTTGTTTTTTTCATTTCGTAGATACTAATTCCAGCTACAATTAAAATTTAAAACTTTCTTCGAAAAAAGCTTTGTTTTCATGTTAGAAAAGCCGAAAATAACCGGTATTTGGGGTGGGTTTTTGCGATTTTGGATATGAAGCCGCCGTTTGCCGTGATAGCAAACTTCAAATTCGGATTCAGCATCTAAAAAAACATAAATATCCGTTGAGAATAAAAGTTCGGTAGTTTTTTCTTCGGCAAACCCTAGTAAAATAAGGGTTTGCCGAAGAAAAAACTGCTGAACTTTTATTCTTTTATAAAAATATAATTATTTTTATATTTCTTTATGGCAGGAAATTTCTTATATGAAAATAAAAATAATATACAATATAAATTGTATACTATACAGTTGCCCACAGTGATAAATTTTTGAAGGTTAAGGAAAAAATCCGATGGTCAATGGTCAAATGGTCAAAATATCATATCAAAATTTCGCCCCATGGTTTTTGAGATTGTGTGTAAAAGTATGATTCATGGGTCTCACGGATGATTTGATTTGTCCCCTTCTTGCATAAATTACGGTGTGTTAAAAAAAATATCCTCAAACAACACGTTTGAAGGCGGCATAACCTTTAGTTTTGCCGGAGATTCCAGTAGATCCAAAATTTTATCCGTGATTCCAAATGGTTCTATAACCGATACCTGCAATAAAAGCATCTGTAAAGTCTTTACGTATTTGAAACAACATTAAATAACTTGTTTCCTTTTGGGGGAGGGTACTGAATTTCCAATTCATTTGCTAAACATTGGAACATTGGAATGAATTGGATCCGTTCCTACTGGGAACAAATTTGAATGGGAATATTACAAATATTTATCTGGTCATTTAAACAATAGTCTCAATTATTTTTGAAAAAATTTATTATTCCTAATGATTTGTTAATATTTAATTTTAGACTTTATTCAACATGGTGTATTATTTTCACTCCCGATTTTTTTGAATTTATGATTATTTTTATTTTAATAGATGGTTGTTTGTTTATTTCGTTTAACGTCACTTTATGCTGCTAAGGCTAATCGGACGATGCTACGGTGGGAGTCCTAAATTTTGCCTATCCAGGTATAATTAGGATAGGGATCTTTAACGAGTACCTGACATCGCACAGGCTCGGGACCCCCATTTTTTACGTCCCTTCCGAAGGACGGCATAGCTAAGGATTTTTTACTCCCTTTAAAAAATCCTAAGGTCATCTGCCGGGCTGCGAACCCGCGATCTTGAGTTTAGTAGGTTGCTATGCTAACCACTACACCACAGGTGACCCCTAAATAGATAGTAATGTTGGAATTATGCGTCTTATTAAAATCAAATACTTTATTGCATTGTGGTGTAGAAAGATCATTTTAATTAGAATTACCTTAAGTGATTCATAAAACTATTTATTTCATTGACTGATAGTACTCAAACGTACGTCTTCTACGTCTTCATTTTCAAATGACAATATATTTCATTCGGCTTTCAGTTACAATGTTTGACTTTTGAAGAGAATATTTTTAAATTCTGTACCTAATAGTCTTGTTATAGCACATGAAAAATTCCACTTAGGTATTTCAAATGAAAAAAAAAAGAAAAAAAAAAAGGTCAACGTCAACGTTATCAATCGGTTCCTAAGAATCGATTCCGATCATCGCAGTTATCGATTCCGAATCTTTTCTCAAGAATCGGTGGATTCGACAACCCACATCCCTAATATAAAAAATAATTTTGTAACACTTAGTTGTATATACAATGTTTAAAGATTGTAAAGTAATTCATGTTTAAAAAAAAAAAAAAGAGACAGAAAAAATATGCATTTCCCAGTATGTGCTGTTATCTTTACTTATCATAAAATTATTACTGTAAGCTTTAGGTAAATTGTTTGTTGGTTCTATGTGCATATAGGTATATATATATTTCTTGTTTAAGTTGTAGTAATATTAATTGTCCCTAATATTAACTGTCCCTAATAACCTTGGGAAGTGTAAGACCATTACTCCTCTTAAAAAAGAGGAAGGCTAGTGCAAGGAAGATAAATGTGTATGTATTTATTGTTTAATTGTATATATTATTTAGTTGCACAATAAAAGCTATTTTCATTTCAATATTAATTGTTGAAAGAGGGAAAGAGAATAAAAAAATAAGGGGGATAAAAGCAAGAGAAAAAAAGAAAGAAATGTTTTAGTTTGTCTAGAATCTTGTATTATGTAGGTATTATATCTTACAATTAGAATTATAACCAAATTATAAATATTATGAATTATATTGTTATCTTTAGTTAGACAGATAGAAGTAGGCTGTGTGTTTAGCAACCCAACAAAGTTGGGCAGCACTATGTTTTTTATATCAATAAAGCATATATCTCTCCGATTGATCTTTTTAAAATAAACACCGACTCATCACAGAACTAAACCCCCTGGGAACAAGAACTAAAAGACCTGGAAGAAGAATCTAGTACATAATAGGTGGAATACAAACAAGAAAACATCCATCGACCCCATATTGTCCCAGGTTTGATGGGGCATTCGTTCCGGTTAACTAGCCGGTCAGATTTACTATCTTTTAGAAAGCGGTACTTTGGACTACCGCGGTACCGAACCATTGTGGCCGTGGGTGTCCACATTGTTGATGTGGGTGTCCATATTAGTGGTTCTGTGGGTGGCTCTTCCAAAGGTGCCGCCCTGGTCACAACACCCTGACAGATCGTAAATCTTGCCGTTTACCTCCGGGGTACACCTCTTTGGGGCTGACTTTTGATTTCGGTTGGGCGCTTTTGCAGTAGATCGTGTTCGTTTCGAAGTCTAACCATTCTATTGTATTGTATTGTATGACTATAGAATCCGATAATGTTATTAGTTCAGTCAAATTGTACATTTTGGTATGCAAAAGGCCGGTTGATTTTGATTTTTGACATGGATATATCTTTTAGCTGGGGGTCTATACTTTTTTGTTGTAACGTTAATTTCACCAATGTAAAATGTAACATTTTGACAGTTCTGTTAGTGTAGCTTACTTCGAAAATTTACGGAATATTTTTTGTTATATGACATTTGTCACTAGGACCTACCGTTTAGCAGCTAAATTGGATTGGAGGTTTGGGTCTTTTTTGACACGCTTTCGGATCGGAAATTTGAAGAAAGTTTCCTTATTGGAAATTTAATGGAAAATATTTTTTTATCATATAACTATAGCCATTGGTTTAAAATGTTCAGTAGAAGCGTTTTCACATTACAGGTTTTGAATTTTTCAGGACGTTAATATTTTCTTTATAAGATTGTTTATACTTAACATTCATTTTTTATATTTATATTTGTCGAATGGCTAACCTTACTCTAATGTTTTCAAATAAATTTGTTGATGACTAGTTGATAAAGAAAAAAATATTCAATTGAGAGGGATATTTAAGCTAATTTTCCCTATCTATTGACATTTTTGTGTATTAAAACGAAAACTGCAGGAGAGAAAATGTGAATAAACGAAAAAAAAATTAGTTAACACCAGTTCCATCAATGGCTCCATTTGTCTACTAGGACCTTCCGTTTAATAAAATGAGTCACGTTTGTCTACATTTTGGAAGTGTTTGGGCTTTTTTGACACGCTTTAAATCTGTAAGTGTTGCTCGGATCCGAAATTTGTTGAAAGTTTATTGGTTGAAAATTTAATTTAGAATATTTTATGTTCTATAACATTTGTCGCTAGGACCTACCGTTAGAAGCTATATCGGTTTGAATGAAAAAAGTCACGTATGAAACCGCTACTTTCTCTCAACTTTGTTTATTTCGAATAATCATTAATTGGGAATTTAATTTAATTATTAAATTGAAGTAATTTGATCCTTTTAATTATAAAATATAAATTCGGAAAAAACAATAGATTGTAGATAGACGTATCCATGATCTATTGTTTTTCCCAAAAATTTGTTTAATGTTTATGTTATTAGTGTTGTGCTGTGTGCTAAGATCCAATCTACGCCCACTGCTGTTAATCAGAACTACCCGATCTTTTTACCTAGTTTTTTTTTTTTTTTTTTTTTTTTCATTTTTTTTACTGATTTATAACACCAATTCTTTTCTTTTCCAAAAATCTAAAAATAAAAAGAGTTGCTCCGTTTTCTATCCACGAACTGTAGGTAGGTTATTATTGGGTTGCCGGTAAATTAATGCAGGATTTTGTTTAAACCAAACCCCGATATCATCATTTAAGAGATTAGTTTTCTCTTTACCACAACCAAAGCTTGATACATTACTTTCACTCTACGTCGTAGTTTCGGCCCGAAAGTCCTATTAAATAAGATCCCATTGTAGTCCAGTAAAATAAGCGTTTGCCGAAGAAAAAACTGCGGAACTTTTATTCTCAACGGATCTTTATGTTTTTTAGGGTGCTGAATCTGAATCGGGAGTTTGCTACCACGGCAACCATCGGCTTCATATTCAAAATCGCAAAAAATGCCAAAAAAACCCGTTATTTTTATCTATAACACGATAACGAAGCTTTTTTCGAAGAAAGTCTTCAAATATTAATTGTAGCTGGAACTAGTACCTACATAATGAAAAAAAGAAATCGGACCATTTTTCGCCAAGTTACGTTATTAGGAAAAAATGGAGAAATTGGCCAACTTGCCGTCATTCCCACAGCTCCGCGAAAACACGTTTGTCGTACTCTTTTGGTTATAACTCTGAAACTTTTTGTCCGATACCACATTACTTTTTTTCACCTTAAAGCTGATTACATTTACTATAAGAATCTATAAATGAAGTTTTAATCAAACCCCGTAAAATGTACATGCCAGCCCGCTAATAAAAACGTACTGTTGTAAAATCCAAGTGTTTTTTGGCGCATTTGTCTCTAACTCCTCAAATATTTGTTCGATCCCAAATTTCTTTTTTCTATTTCAAAGCTGATTAAATTCGCTATCAGATGCTATATATGTAAATTATATTAAATCCTGTAAACCACCCAAGCTAGCACGCTAAATGTGTATGTTTTGGCAAAATATGTAAATTATGACATGTTCAGTAGACTGGTGTGGGTGTTTCATGGTGGTAATTATAAGTTACATATATAGAATCTAATTGTAAATTTAACCAGCTTTTAGATAAAAATATTAAATTTTAGATCGGACAAATGGTTTTGGAGATATAGTGAATAATGTGCCAAAAAAACATGTAATTTACAAAAGTAAGTGATTTTCAGCGTGATAGCTTGTGTATTTCAAGAATTATGATAAAAATTTCATATATAGGATCTAATTGTAAATTTAAACACCTTTCAGATTGAAAAAAAACATTTTGAATCGGACAAATACTGTCGGAGTGTTGACATGTTTTGACTTGTAACACATATTTGAATGCCGATTTTTGTGTGGGTAGTAGGGACCTTAGAGTAGTGCAAAACTAAAAAGTCTATAAAAAAACAATATGAATGTCAAGTTATATTTCTTATTTTTTCTCAGCTCTCAATCAAGATAGAGAAATAATTTTTTCATGTAAAATTGTAGTTTTGTATGCTATCTCTTTACAACAATCAAAACCTGCTAAATAATCTCTTTACTAATAATATCAGGTTTTGGTTCAAACATGAAATCCTGTATTCATTTACGGACATCCCAATAGATTTGTGTATCCTAATTTTTATTTATCTGGCATTTAATCTTGCTTCATATCCCCTTGAAGATTTTTATTTCTGTCCGTACAATTTATTTGACATTATGAAGATGATGCCCCATAAATAGAGATGAACTATCAAAATAACAATTTTTTTTAATCGTCCTTAATAACGAACCCATTCACTTTCATAATGTCGTAACAAATCTTGGAATATGCTTCGATCAAAGTTTATTTTGAAATGGCTATATTTTTTTTCCAATTAATCGTAAATCCATTGGTATTTATATACGTTCACGTTGCGTGAGTCCTTTATGCACAGTCTTTGTTCTTTAATCTAATTTAATTAGTTGTGAGCATCTTGGTGTATACAGAACTGTTTTTCAACAACAAAATGAGTAGGAATTTATTGATCAATTAATTTTTTTCATTTCGTATTAAGAGAAACAGTCAAAAAGGAGCTCACTCATTAGTGAACTAGTGTTATTGGGTATAACGAGAATGAGCTCCCAACTGTTCCTACAGTTCTAATATCATACTACGTATCGAGATCTCCCAAAACGTTTCGCTTTTGACCAACTATGCCACCGATAAGATATGTTCCATGTTTAAAATGTTATAATTTCTTTTCAATTTAAGAAAATGGCGTCAACAATATGGGAAATGAACTAAAGGTAAGATTTCCAGCCGGCAATGCTTGTGATTTGCTCTGTTCCTTGAAGAGAGCTTCCCCTGATCCAGAGAGAGCAGGCATCGACGCCGATTCCAAACAGATGGACCTAATAGCGGTGCAGCTCGGGTGTAATGGGATACAAAGCGATGGGACAATATTATATGGAGCGGTATTGGGAACACGATCCTGGCTCAACGAGGCATCTCAATCCTTGATCAAGGCCCTTATAAAGCCGAGGTGAGTGGGGCCCTTGAAGATAGTTATTTAATTACCTCAGAGCGACGAGCCTTTGAAGGCGGTCAGATATTGAAGAGAGGGAACGAGGCGCCCTTCAAAAGGCATCGCTTTGCACAAAAAGCCGCCGGACACCTGATGCTATCCACCTGCCGCTCTTCTCCTCGCTGCCTCCTCTATATTGTTATCAGCTTTATATACACTGTATACTAGATACCATGTCGCACAGTGAGGCCCTCAAATCGGTTTCGGGACAAAAATCAAAATCCATTTTAAACAAATAAAACAATTTTTATGTATTAATATTATTAAGTCAATTAACTAGAAATTTAATTTCTTTAAGGCACAGTAGAAACTCGATAATTCGTCATGAGTTGGGGAGAGGGGGTAAAGAAATAACGGAAATGACGAATTACTGAATTTTGCTACTAAAGTAACAAAAAGGCATTCTAAACAACATAATTGTAATTTTATTTTGCGATTTATTGAATGTAAAAACGAACATATGAGCATTATACACATTGGACTTGAGTGACAATGACAAAAAACACCAAAAATCTAAACACTTGCCGCATCCCATCAGGTGTGAAATATTTGATTCCCATTGCTGTTGGAAACAATTCAATGGACTTAGTTAACATTTCCTCTACTTCTTTGCATGTAATAATGGAAGAATTAGAAACGTCATCGTCATCATATTTTTCATCACTAGCTTCATTTTGAGCACTCAGCACTTGTTCTATAATTCCATTGTCATTTAAAATTTCATATCCTACAACCATAATATCCATATTTTTAACCAGCTGCTTACTTCTTGCTTGTCTTTTCTCATTTTATAACCAGGAGCAGAAGTTGCTGAGCCAGATGCTAATGTTTTTGTAGGAAGAGCTTTCCAGTATTAACTGATTCCTGGAATTCGTCAACTGCACTCATACTTCCTTTCATTTCTTACTACAATTAATGGAGGGATAGACTCCGGGCTTGTTCTGTTTGTTTTTTTCTATGAAATGATTTACAAAATGTATAAATATAGGCGTATATTTTAGTGACATACCAAATGAGGCGGTTTAAAGATTAAATAAGAAGCAAGGGGGAAAAAATGAATTACATACGTATTTAATTTTGTTATTTATAGTTGCCAATTTAAAAAAAAAAAAAAAAAAAAAAAAAAAAAAAAAAATCTGACGAATTACAGATTAAGACGAATTATCGAGTGACGAAATAACGAGTTTCCACTGTAGAAACTAACATAAAAAATATAATTCGAATTTAAACATGGCCAATGTCATTTGTTGTAGATACACATAATATGCATATTTCTTCGCCCAAATAAAAATTTTGAATTAAGTTTTTGTTTTTGGTAAACATATAAATAAATTCGCTATCCTCATATTCATCATCATAGTCAGAATCACAGCCATAACTATCATGTTTCCATTTCATCATAATTTGCAATACCATCTATATTGTTATGCCTGGACTCTTTTGAAGTGGATTTTCGTTTACTCGATATAAGAAGATCTGACGTAAGGAGTAAAATATTTATAACAGATCATTATGGCAATGTTCCCTACTCGATTTGTGAGTGTGGTATAATCGAATGCGTCTAGTTTCAGTTACTTTGATCGGAGATAAAAACGCCTTTTTCATTTTTCTCAGATCTTCTACAGAAGGGGAACAGTTTTTGTGTAGTGAATTTAAATATCATCGAAGAATTGTGTACTTTCTTTCGCTGGGATCTAAATCGAAATATAAAGCAATGATTTTGGCAGGTGAAATTCGGAATGTGGCTGAGTTTGCAATAAACTTTTATGATACCTTCATTCTAATGATTAGGCGGCAAATCTTCTTTTGGATATCTTGATAACACTAAATCTTGAACACGGAGTTTTTCGGTTTTTGATGATGGGTCATCGAAAGATACTTGTGGCCTGCCTCGACGAGATGATGGCTGAGGTTCACTTAGATCGAAACTAAATATTTCCTTGGGGACATCAATATTTTTGTTTAACCACTCTAGCATGACGTTTGACAACATATTGCCTGCTGCGGGAACAGTCTTTCCATTTACTTCCCAATGCCAAACAATAATTGGAGGAAACTTTGATCGTCTTGTCAGTTTTTATCCGTGTCCAACAAGTCCAATTTTTTTTTACATCGATCTAAAAAAAAAAGGAAAAAATGATATAGTTGCAGCTCATTTTTATTGGAAACAATTTATAATAAAGTATGAATTTAAATATGTAGATTATTCCTGATCACCAGTTTGGATTTCGCCAGTCTCGTTCCACTACCCAACAATGCCATCGTGTGGTGGACGTTATCTCATCTGCATTGGAGCGCAAGATGTACTGCATGGGTGTCTTTCTTGACGTTGAACAGGCTTCTGACCGAGTTTGGCATCCAGGTCTGCTTTATAAACCTCACCTATTCCTTCCTTCTACATATTTCCTCATCCTCCGATCCTATCTTTCTGATAAAGAATTTAAAATTAACCATAATTCTACATACTCACCCACCTTTCCCCAAACCGCTGTTATTCCTCAAGGTCCCATCCTTTATACAGTGTATACAGCTGATATCCCAACCCATCTTAATACTATCCTCACAACCTATGCACAAGCGTGTTATCAGTAAATGATGATCCATTTGCTGCATCCCAGACACTCCAGTCAAATATCATTTCCCTTGAAGAATGGTGTCATAACTGGAGAGTTAAGATAAATCCCAGTAAATCCCAGCAAATAACCTTTACCCTACGTCCAAAACCTACCTCATCCTGTCCTCCTGTATCCTTTTATGGAGTACCATTAAACAATGTAGAACAGATAAGATACCTTGGATTTTATCTGGACAAGAGACTTACCTGGAACCCTCATACAAGATTGAAAAGACAAGAAGCTGCACGTCGATTTCGACTACTCCCGATACACTACAAAAAACTCATCTATATGACGATTATCAGGTCTATTTGGACTTACGGAATAGAGTTATGGGGATCCACCAAACCATCGAATTCTTCCCGCATCCAATCACTCCAATCCAAAATCCTTCGAAATATCCTAGATGCTCCTTGCTTTGTCACAAATGAATTGATCCACAACGACCTTAATATCCCATATGTTGCTGAATTGGCACGAACCAGATACCTTTCCTTTTATAATAAACTCACTGCTCATCCAAATCCACTTGTTGCACAACTTGCTTCCCATTCCATTCCAGGCAATACTCCGAGGCGTCTGAAAAGAAGATGGCCCCGTGATCTTCTTTTGTGAATATTCATTAGAGTACTACCAATGGGTAGTTCCTCTACAAGTTTTATTCATGTCATTATGTCTCTTATATACCAAATATTTACTTGATGTGTTTTTTAAATACAGTTGTAAATTTCTATTAATAAAAGAAATAAAAAAAAAAAAAAAAAAAAAAAAAAAAAAAACGTAGAAAGTGTAGGTTGTTTTGCGTCGAAATTGAGATATAACATATAACATTAAAATCAATATTTACGTCTTTCTCCCATTTTTTTTTTTTTTTAAATAACTTGCCTTATTCTATGAAAGACCACCTACTCGACCCAGTGAACTTGAATTCATGTTTAATTTCAAGACAGAACTGATCGAAAATTGCATTCTCATCAATCCTTTGTTTACCTTTTGAGCCTTCTGTACATAAAAGTAAGCTTCTTACTTGTTTAAAAATATTTGTTAGTTTAATAATATGCATCTTTAAAACAGGTACCACGATTACAAAGAGCCGCTACAATTTATAAATTTTTGATTTTTGTTCATTGGCGTCCGCACAGTGTTTCGTTTCAAAAGTCCTGTTGTTTTTTGGGTGATAAAAAAAAATTAATAAAGTATTATTCCGTGTCAAATCAAACAATTCTACATAATGATTTGGAACTTGATCTCTCCAATTCAAATGCAATAAGTTTTTTTTAATTTTGCTACTGGTATCTATATATTTTACTCAAGGAAGTATTCAAATAAAGTGACAATATCTTCGTTTTCTTTACAATCATTTAATACAATTTTTGCAAAGCTAGAGACGAAAACTTTACCTGAGAAACACTAGGCAGTGGGTATAAGAAAGAACGACATGGAGCTATTGGATGTAAAAAGATTACTCTAATCATGTTGTTTTGTTATCCCTCAGTATAAGTCCCAATCCGTCTTATTTGGTTTGAACTGATTATGAAAGTTTGACAGTAAGTTTTTATAGTAACAGCATTATTCCATTATTTTCGATTATTTTGGAAATTCTTTCGAAAATATTAATATGAAGCATTAAAAAAAAACAGTTAGTACAGATGTATTATCGGTGGAATCGAGCATCGACACGCCCCTAAACGAAACCTAATGAAATGTTGGTATTTTTTATATCTGCCACGACAGGCACCTTACCTGGAATTCACATACAAGATAAAAACGACAAGACATTGCTCGTGGTTTTCGAATAGTCCACGTCGATAGTAGTACCAAGTTGATAACTCATCAGAAATGTATTGAGTGTAATGAGGAGTATTTGGATTATAAAAAAAAAAATAAAAAAAATTGTTTCACTTACAGTTAAGTATAAGTTGTACCACTTCAACTCGATAGGTCAAAGCTGAAGGGTGAACGAATTTACAAATATTCGAGATACCGAGTTCACAAAAAATATTTTTTCAAGATATCGGACATTCCAACTCATCCTACTACTGTCCTCACCACTTACGCTGACGACACATGTGTGTTATCAGTAAACAATGATCCCTTCATTGCCTCCCAAACACTCCAATCCCATATCCTAACCCTTCAAGAATGGTGTCAAAAATGGAGAATCAAAATAAATTTAAAAAAATCTCACCAAATGACCTTTACCCTTCGTCGTAAGCCCACGGCTGCCTGTCCTACAGTATCCTTTAATGATATTCCACTAATCCCTGTTGAACAGATCCGCTACCTAGGACTCCACTTGGACAAACGTCTTACTTGGAATCCACATACAAGACTAAAAAGACAAGAAACTGCCCGTCGTTACAGATTACTTCAACATTTATTAGACAAACGTTCAAAGCTCCCAATTAATTACAAAAGACTAATATACACGACTGTGATTAGAGCTATCTGGAAGTACGGAGTTGAGCTTTGGTGCTCCACTAAACCATCCAATTCATCTCGTATCCAATCCTTACAATCCAAAATCCTTCGAAAATCCTCAATGCACCTTACTTTGTCACCAATAAACTTATCCATAAAGATCTTAATGTTCCATATGTTGCAGATTTACCCAAACCAGATATCTATCCTTTCTTAGTATGCTCCATAACCACTCAAATCCCCTAATTTCTCAACTTGCTTTGCACACTATTCCTGATAATCCTCCGAGGTGTCTGAAAAGAAGATGGCCTAGAGATCTTCTAGTGTAGAATTTTTATTAAAGTGCTACTGATAGGTAGTACTTTTCAGTTTATGTCACGTTATTGTAATAGTTAACAGCACATTTACTTGATGTATAAATTTTGTACAGTTGTAAATTTAAATAAATTGTTAAAAAAAAAAAAAAAAAAAAAAAAAAAAAAAAGTTATCGAGTTTCTTCTTATAATATATTTTTGTGTGTTAAAGGGTAATTAATTATAAACAACTTAATGTTTTAAATAATTTATTAAATTAAAAAAAAAAACAGATAAAAATGTAAATAAATCATAATGAAATACATATGTAATAAATTTCATAATTTAAAATATTCTGTAACTTTCTTCTGCATATATGTAGTGGTACAACGATCTATCACACGTTGAATTGTAAAGATACGAGCTTCAACTTTTAGCAATGGCTAATAAAAAACCAATTAACATAATAAATGTCTGCCTTGTCCCCGAAATGAAACAGTACTATAAGGGTTGAGATAGACGGGTTTGTACATGTTCATGGTTCTAGGGAACTTCGACTTAGGAAGTATCCCCAGCCTCGGGAAATTCAACATGATCCAGTCAATAAGTACTGAGATTGAGAGGTGTAGAGTGCATAAAATATGCGATATTTTTTGACTTCATACCTTCGTTAGGAATAGTTAGAAGGTAAACACACTAAATGTTCCAGGGGGGTGAGATAACGGTGGTAGGAGGGTAGAAGTTCAATTTTTTTGGTTTTTTGATTATATCTCGAAAAAGGTTGGCTCTAGAAAAATATGTTTTGAATCAAAATTTAAGCTAATTAAGTTTCCTACAAAATTAAATTTATGTAAATTTGTCGTAATTCCAACGTTCTTCGAGATGTTCGTTATTGAAAATCGGTGATTTTCGGGAAAAAAACAAATGTTACCTCACTTTTTGTCAAACTTTGGCTTCTAGTACCTTCTAAATCTTTTCTCAGAAAAAAATGTCAGAATCAGAATTGTAGGGTATGAAATTAACTTTTTCTGCAACCGTTTAATAATGGGAACATTATTCAATTAAAACCAGCTGATTAACGTTCCATTTTATTCCCTAGTGAGTAAAAGTTTAACTTTAATTCTCTAGAGTGTAAAGTAAAATTTCAGTGGCACCTTAATACATACCTTAATACAAAGTTCATTATTATTTATTTTAAATTATATAATTATTATTTTATCTAAATGCACAGTATTTTACATAAAATGAACAATTTAAAAACATTTTTAAAAAATAGCAATAATCTTAAGTTCAATGCAAATAATTCAAATCAACCATTTATTTCTAACGCCAATAATTGTAATATAACAATAAACATTTATAATAAATAATAATATGAGTACTTGTATTGCTACCTGAATAAAATTTATATAAAAAATTTCATATTTTTTTTTTTGAACGGTTGCAGAAAAAATGTAAGATTTAACTCTAAGTATAAAGAAGTTTACTCACACTCGGCAATTTACAGCACTCGCTTCGTAAACCTTGCCTCGAGTGAGTAAAAGTACTTCTTTACACTCTTGTCAAATAAATAAATATTAATTTTATATATAAGTTTCTGGCATTTGAAGCAAATGTTTAACAAAAAGTCAGGTAATAATTTTTTTATTTCTAAAATTATTGAAATTCAATAAAGTATATCTCGAAAACCGTTGGAATTTCGACAAATATGTATATAAACAGTTTTATAGGAAATTTGATTAACTTTTAACTTTGATTTGAAACATATTTAAATATAAATATAAAATTGGGACCTTCTCCTCTCCCACCACCGTTAGCTCACCCCCCTAGTGCGGGGAGTTTTGTATGTTTACCGTCTAACTATTCTTAACAAAGCCCTGAAGTAAAAATTATCGCATATTTCAAGCACTCTACGATGTGTTTATTGACTGGACTGAGTCAATGAGTCTCGGGAGTTGTTTAGACAAAAATTTTACTTCGAGTTTACGATTGTTAGTTCGAGTAAGCGAATATAATTCATCATATAAAAGTAATCGGAAAAAGCTGTTTACTTCGACTTACCGATTTTTTTCATTCAAGGAGTTATGGAATTTAAAAAGTATTTATTTTTTTTAATTTTTTCAAACTATAATACATAGAGCATTAATTTGGGCACAATAGCTATACCTAAAAAAAATTTTTGTATTCTGACCTTCTGACACAGAAGCGTGCTCGACATGGCTGAATCAATAAGGCCCTACAATTATTCAAATCATAGCCTTATAAGGGCCTTTTCATCATCAACAATCCCCAGCTGACTAAAACAGTACGGATTAAAACATTCATAGAAAGAAGTCTTTCAAAAGCCATTTACCTCAGAAGATTATGGTTGCCCTAATTGAAGTTAATACCTTAAGTCGAGGCCTGAATCTTTGATACCTCGCTCGTGTAATGATACCTCGTTTGTGGTTATTCTGCTCGCTCTGCCTTTCGCAGCTCGTTTCTCCTTAAAATATCTCAACTACCCCTCAATTTCCTTTGTATTATCGTTTTAACCCTGGATATGAAGGATAATAGAAAAATGCTACCCAGAAAATGAGACGAATTAGGCTTTGAAAGAGGTAGAACGCGAGTAATATTTTAGTAGGTTGATGTTTTGGGTAATGACGGGAAGAAGGCAATACTAATCCAATTATCCCAGCAAACGAGGAAAATTTTCCTTTCAACAGCGTTTATTCAAAGGCAGGCATTTGTGGAATTCAAGCATGTTTTACTTGAAAGAATTGGCATCAACTGGGGTCTATAAAAGAGTTCAAAGAACCTTCAGGTGGACATAAATAATATTACAAACACACACACTTGTGTATGTATATAAGTTGGTTCATTTGTAGTAAAGTAGAAGACATTAAGGATTTTTCGAAGGCATTGCAATTGTAAAGATTGGATTCGTGTGGAATTGGATGGTTTTGTTGAGCTCCAAAACTCAACACCTTATGTACAAAACATTGAATGTTGATTGACTGGATGAATATATAGTGGCGTAAAATAAAAAATTTGGCAATGCTTGATATTAACAAAAATATATTTCGACGTAGGTTATTTATGCTTTTCGACCAAATGATTGATGGCCATCACCAGAGCTAAATCGAAGAATTGTCAAATACAAAAATAAAAAAAGAGGAAACGAAAAAAAATTTACATAAATAAATAAAAAATAAAGAGAAAAATAATGCAGATAAATTATGCAATGATAAAGACAATAATATAAATCTAAATCATAAAGGAAAACTGCCGAACTTTTATTCTCAACGGATCTTTATGTTTTTTTGTTGTACTGACTCCGAATCTTAAGTTTGCAACTGGATAAATCTATAATCAATCTAATGATTTTCCGAATTTATATTTTAGGATGAAATTACATCAATTAATATTTATATTAAATTAACAATTAATGATAATACGAGATAAAAAAAGTTGAGAGAAATATTGAGTTCCAAACGTGACATTTTTTATAAAACCAAGAAAGTAGGTCCTAGTGACAAATGTTATATATATATATATATATATATATATTACAATATTGCCCATAAAGTTTCTGATAAGAATACTGTCGTCAAATTTTGGATCCGAGACTAGAGCGTGTTAAAAAAGTATCAAACCTTGAAAAAATGTAAGCAAAATTTTACTTTTTTGATTCAAACCAATATAGCTCCTAAACGGTAGATCCAGAGGCAAAAAATATTTTCCATTGAATTTCTGACAAGATAGCTATTATTAAATTTTTGATTCGAGGAACTCCAACAATGCTAGAGCGTGTTAAAATGTTACATATGTGAGGTTGAAAAAAAGTTACAACGTTACTTCGAAGCAATATAGCTACTAAATGATAGCTTCTAGCGACAAATGTTGTATAACAAAACATTTTCTCGATTAAATCTCTGACAAAGGAACTGTCATAAAATTTTCGATCAGAGCAACACCAATAGAGCTAAAACGTGTCAAAAAACAAAACAAATTTTATTTAAATTTCGGTTCAACAATAAATGTTATCCACGAACTGTTTGAAGAAAAGAAAATGTTATAAACCAAGTATGTCTTGGTAAGCCCTAGGCTTTAATCTTCTTGATATGGAGTTTCCTAGGTTATACTCCACAGCTCCAGATGTGACGTGGAGAAGCTTATGGTGTCGCCTTGTGAGCCTGTTAAATACCTCTTCGAGTCGATCAACTCCCAATTCCCGGTAAAGCTGGGAATTCCTTATAAACCAGGGTGCGTTATCCGCCATACGTAGTATTCTGTTTTGAAATCTGTCTTTAGCCTCTTTTTGGTTGATTTTGAAGTGTTGTACCAGACAGGACAGGGAGTATGTCAGTAGGGGCCGCAACATGGTTTTGTATACTAAGATAGCAGTTCTGTGTCGAAGTAATGATTTTCTATTTAAAAGAGGGTACAAAAGTTTAAGTTGTAAGATGTAGTTAGTGTGTAATCTCCAAGTCAGTCTGGTGTTAAGGTGTACTCCTAGGTAACGTACTGCCTGGTCTTTAGGATTCCAGGAAACTGGGATGTGATCGAGTCGAAGTGTAATCAGGTCAGTGATGTTGAAACGACGTAAGGTGAAGATTTTCGCTTCTGTCCACGATGGGTTTAGCTGAAGTTTCCACTTCCGGAACCATATCGAGACACCGTTGTTGTAGGCAAACTTGACTTTTTCCATTCATAGCGATATACCTCCTACTTTTTCCTTACGACAAAGGTTATATAACAAGAAGTATTCTCCATTAAATTTCTGACTATTTATTTGTTGATATTTACAATTATATACTATATATAGATTATGTAAATGTCTGAAAATACGAGTACGATAACTTGCAAAGCAACTACGCTTTGGTAAAAATTCCGTAAAATCAACATTAGATGGTTCCTTATCTTTTCTACAGACCCCTCGAAGGGTTATCTGGAATAGAATGGGAAGCAAGTTGGGAGACTAGTGCATTCGAGTAGATACGGAGTTCACTATGGAAGGCATCTGGGTTTGGTCCCATTTAGCAACAAATAGGACAGTTAGATCATTATGGATATAAGTATCTTTGTGCCATAATAAGGAGGATTTTACGAAGTATTTTTAATGTATGGATTATTTACGAGACGAATTGAAAGGGACTATCATTAGAAAAATAAACAAAGAGTTGCCTATAATAACTTATTTAAGATAGAACGACGGTTGATGATGATGATGACGCCTAGATAAGCCCTTGCGGTTTCCTAAGGCAATTAGTGTAGTGGAATTAACAAATTATTAATCACAGCTGGTTTTAATTGCTTCTTGATGGTGTCGTTCGTTACGTTTCAATTGACATTGTTTGAATATTTTATCAGCTGTGGTTGTGTCGACATGATATGGTCTGTCGGTTGTTTTCAGGGGCGTTCCTCAACTATAGGGTTTTTAATGTTCTTTTGTTTTTTCTGGAATGGTTTATTTAATAAGTATTATCATCTGTTTCATTCATGGGTAATAAGTAATAGGCAATGTATCCATTCATAGAATATGTATTATAAATATTTAAAAAAATATGAATAAAATATTAGAGCTAGTGTTGTTAAATTATTTGCCACTTCTATTAAAATTTGTTTATTCGAAGACTAGTTTCGAATGTTAAAAATCATCAGTTCTGAAAACAAGATGCAAAAAAAAAAAAAAATAAAAAAAAAAAAAAAAAAAAAAAAAAAAAAAAAAAAAAAAAAAAAAAAAAAAAAAATATATCATATACTTATATATATATATATATATATATATATAAATATTTCTTTTAAAAATGAAAAACAAGAAATGAAACATGTTGAAACTCACTTAAGGAGTGCAAAGGTACGAAATAGTAGAGGGAATTAGACCTAAAGGGTCGAAATTTATGCATTATTAGCTGCTTGATTAAATAACTCTGAAAACGTTACTTTTAGCTCATTTTGTGTTCTATACATTATCAAAACAAAGAAAATTTGTAAAAAATTTGGCTTCGTTCATTTTTTTTTCTCAGATCAATAATTTTAGAGCTGTGGGGGAGGGAAAAGTTGAAGAGTTGCAGTAAGACGGACTTCTCCGCGAAAACACGTTTGTCGGTACTCTTTTGGCTCTAACACCGAAACTATTTGTCCGATTCAAAATTTCTTTTTTTTTTTTCTGAAAGCTAGTTAAATTTACTATCCAGTCCTTATAAATAAAATATATATATATATATATATATATATATATATATATATATATCTCATATATATATATATATATACGTGTGTTTTGATCAAGTCCCGTAAAACACCCATGTCAGCATATTGATAAACCCGTACTATTGTGAAATCCTCGCACGTTTCTCGTTATAACTCCAAAAATATTTGTCTGATTCCAAATTTATTTTTTGCATATCAAAGCTAATTAAATTTACTATCCGATCCAACATATAAAATTAAATCCCGTGAAATATCCACGCCAGCCCACTGAATATATCAAAATTGTCTTATGTTGCCAAAACATACGCATTTAACGTGCTGGCATGTGTATTTAGCTAGATTTTATAAACTTTTGATATATAGAATCTGATAGTAGATTTAACGAGCTTTGAGATGGAAAAAAGAAATTAGGGATCGGAAAAATATTTTTTGGAGCTATAGCGAACTCCGAAAAAAAAACTTGGGTTTCCCAACAGTACGCGGTTTTTAGTGTGCTGGTATGGGTATTTCACGAAATTCCCATAGACGAGCCTCTAGGTTTTATCTATAACTGTTTTTGTTGTTGTTTTTTTTTTCAGTTCCTACTGGAAATAAATTTAAAACGGATTAGGGCTCACCGAACCTAAATGAACGAAACCGATACCACCAACCACCCCTTTCCCTCTATCCCAACCCATCAAAACCCAATTTCCAAAGATCAGCACCACGAAATCCTCCCATCTATGTTTCAGCCGAACCCTTGGACGTTTACGCGACGGTTGTACGTTGATTATCTGATATTAATCCGGTTATTATCAAATCTTAAGACTTTAAAAACCCATTATAATTGTAGCGCTTCTATTGCCTGAACTATAAGTACCGGAAAAAAATCTGCCTCCATTCCGCATTGTAAAGTCTTTTAAGTTCTATAACGAACGCAATACTTTATTTTCGAAACCTTAATGGCGTTGTTAATTCCTAATGTAAGCAAGCAGCCACGTTTCGTATCTTTCAAGAACTGTAAGTAGAATAATATTTTTGTAAATCGTGGTATGTATCTTGGCATTTCTAGACAGAAAGTGTGAACTGATTAGTTTTGTGAACGAAAAGTTACAAGCGTCTCCAGCTTTTTATATTTTTATTTTGTTTTTATTTCCTCTATAGTTTCATTTTCCCTAGATATTTTAGACCTTTGATAATTAAACTGCTTTTAAATTAAAATGTGATCCCTGTCATACCAAAATTATCTCTTTTTTTAATAAATAAATAAGTAAGAAATATGTACTTTAATAATAAAAAAAAAAAATATTGCTGCCCAACTTTATTGAGTTCCTAATTGAAGATAGCAACACTCTATATAACAAAAATGATATTCATTATTTGGGTACAATTCCTAGACTTACTTTTTTTGTTTTTTCTTTCTCATTTATTTCATTCTATTTTTTCCTTTTTATTATATTGCCCTCATAATATTCATGTTATTGTTTTTTTCCTCCTTCAACAAGCAACATCATTACTACTTAACAGAGACTCACAAATATAAATTGGTACATAAATATATGCAAATTTGATACCGGTGAATTGACTCATTAATTTTCTTTCATATAATAATAATCTTTTATTTGTTCCACATTGGTAAATAATCATTTTATTTATTTTTTTATAAAAATTCTTTTTTCTTATTTTTATTTTTTTATTTTTTACTTTAAATGTTTTTCCTAAACAATGAAATTTTATCTATCGACAATTCATATGTGTATAGTTGTGTGTATAGGTGTATAAGTGAATGAGTGCAGTGTATATAAGTATATATCGTAATCTCTGTAAATATTTTCTTCATCCAATGTACATATATACATAGTTCATTCTCTATTATTTACTTAAGTTATTTAGACAATTATTTACTTAACTGTATTTGCATGTCTATTGTTCCTCATATATAAATACTTTTGTATGAAAATATATATGCCAGACCATTGTACTATTTTATGACACAATTTTGTTATTCTTAGGGGACAATACGTCCCAGAATAAAGATTATTTTTTTCAATAATCATAAATTGCATTAGTCCTATATAATATGTATGTGGTGGTGGATAATGCCCAGGGAGTCCAGTATTATATTTTCGGCCATTATCGCAATATCATTCGCCTTCACACAAAGGTTCTCCAAGAAGCTTCTTGTTTTTCCTGGTATGACTCCGCGAGACCCAAACCATACTCCTTCACGGAGAAAGGATAATAAAAAAATATATTGGAGAGAAACTCATAATCTAAATTTTTATTACTAGGAAAAAACAAAACAAGACGGTTTTAATTTTGAATTGGTCAGGTTCAATTCAAAATTATAACAGTTCGCTCGTGCTGAGGATCAAGATCGATTGGAAAGCGACCCATCTCGGACAAAAGGATAACCGAAGAATACCGGAATCGTGAAATCTGAATTTCCAAAGAGCCTGATGACGAAGGATTACGGTTTCTACCATTGTCGAAGTGAGCACTCTCCGGATGGTGAATATTAAAAAAGGCATGATGAATCGTCCTGGACGTGTTCTGTGCCGGACCACCCCGAGGATACGGCGGGGGGTCTCGATCGCAGCGATACCAGCTTCTTTTCACCTGACAGATCCGCCTCCTATCACCGGGACTAATGCCTGTCTTCTTCCTATCCTTCCAAATCTGAGAGAATTCATAAACCATTGTCTAGAACAAGATAGGCAACACCTCATAAAAATGGGGTAGATTGAAATAGATATATTTTTTTGTAAGAATGTCTATACATGAAATTCATATTTATATAATAACTAGGATCCCCCATCGTGGCTTCGTCCACTCTCCTTTTAATTTTAACTAATAATTGAAATATTATTTATTCATAGATAAAAATCTTGCACTGGGTAGGTATTTGAAGATTACGTAGAAGCATAATTGAACATTCAATTTTTAATTTTAGTGTATGAGTTAGTAATCCAGATGGACAGACTATTAAGAAACTCTTGCGGATAATGGACTTCGTCATCAGTGGTTACAGCTAAAGGCCCATGGATTATATTTTTACATACAATATCAAAAAGAAAATATCGACATTTTGATTTATAATAATTTTATTGATTTCATATGGTTGGATTTCTATTTCTAACCATGAAAGTATATGACTATGTGACAAACCACGTTTTTGCTACTCAATACTGTATGTTTACATTTTTATTATTATAAATTGTATTATTGCTAAATTTTGCTAAAACTATGATGCAGTTATAATTTAGAACAGATGGGTTCAGTAGTTGTACTATTGTAAACGCAATTGCGGACTAACCACTAACCACTAACCACGATTCGTCGTGAAGTCGATTTTCCAACTTCACTGAGATCTACATATCACAACCACATATTTAAATCTTTTTTAATAATTTAATTGAATATAAGTTAATTTTATTATCAATGTCAAGCTCTCTATCTCTCATCCCAGATGGATAAATGATCAAGTCAAATTTGATCAAAATGAGTTAAACTACTAAAAATAAGAAATTTAGAGTTTAAAATAACTATGAACGTCTTAGTTAAACACTCATTCACCATGAAGAAAACATCTGCTTCCTCGTTTATTTTATTAATAATAATAATTAATAACATTAATAATACTTTCGACAAACTTTATAAGAATATACTTACAATAATAACTTGTTAAGAGTCTAACCCTCTAAAAACTTCAAAAAAATCTATATTAGAAGATTCCTAGGCTATTCCTTTCAAGCACCTCGGAGAGGTATCGAAAATCGCGTGGAAAGCATGTTTAGATACTTGTGAGTTCGAGTGGTCATTGAGGGATAGGTAACTAGTTTGAGCCTTTGAGGGTAGTTTGTTGAAACTAGACCATAAATAACAACCCGTTGTGTATTAGAAAAGTCAGTAAAGCATTATTGTTCTAATAAAATTTCTTTTCTAATTAACAACGGATTATTATTCATGATCTAGTTTCATCAATTTTTTTTTTTTTTTTTTTTTTTTTTTTTTTTTTTTTTTTACTCTAAGAGAGAATCACCCTGTATATCTGCAGGTACAGGATTTTATTTTTATTTTCAACCATAGCTAAGCTTAGTACCTGACTTCTATGCCAAATGAAAACACCATGTTTTTTCGGTTTTTAAAGTAAATTTTCATATGAAATCTACACAGAATCATTAACTTCAACATATCATTCGAAAGTTGGTTGCATTCGCAAGTCTTCATTATATTTGCAGTTTTGTGTATTGTATATTCGAAAAACGGTGAGCGGTGAATTATTATAAAAAATTGTAACTTTTGTAAATAATTTGAAGATTAATCTGTCCTTTAGGTCTCAAGTTTGTAAAATTCAATGTTGCATGTGCTTTTGTCTTATAGGAAATTTAATGTTAAACCGGAGAGTGTAATTTTAATTTGAAAAATGTTTGAACAAAATGGGGATATTACAGCATTGATATCAAAAAAACGAACTTTGAATTATCATATATCAGCAACGGATTGGAATAGATAAGAGCGATTAGCGACCTTTTTCTTCATTTATGGTCTAGTTTTACCCAATATTTTTTGTTAAAACATTAAGTATTTGTGTTATTTTTATATATAAGTAATTGTGTTATTTTACATCCTGTATATCATATGTATATACATCTCAGAAGCGGCTGATCGAGGAAAATGGACGGCAATCGTTGAGCGGGCCAAGGGCAGCATCAGCGCCTGTTGAGCCAGTAGAAGAAGAAGAAGAAGATATACAATTACTCTGGGAACCGGGAATGATGGATAATTTTTAGAGAACTCTGCTATTTTATCGAGCTTTTCAATGTAGATAATTAGGTTTATTATTTAAATATATAAATATTTAATTCTATTTTCTTCTTAAATCAATAATTTTTAAATGAGTTTTCGTTCGTTTTTTTAGGACGTGGTTGTGAAATTTGATAAATATGTCAGGAACTTTAGGATTCTCGACGTAAAACCTAAAACCTTAGGTCCAATTCACACAGATCGGACGTGGCGGAGACGTGACGCGGACGTGGCGCTTTTGTCTCTGGACATAAAAACAACATTAATAAATTTTGATATTGGCGTTACATAACTATGGACCAACAATTTCATAGGGGTGAAACACCAATGATTTACTTTTTGGGGGGGAGAAGGGGGGGAGGGTGAATCGGACATAAAAAAACTCGACTGATTTTCCCGAAACCCCCCCCCAAAAAAAAAATAAATAAAATAAAATCAGTGATGTTTCACCCCTATTAAATTGTTGGTATATATGTATGTAACTCCAATGTCCAATTTTATTAATGTTGTTTTTATGTCCGATTCACCCCTTACCCAAAAAAATAAAGCTAACTAAAAAACAAAAAACAAAAAAGAAACTCGTGGCGAGGAAGTGGCGTGCCCCTTCTTGTACGCCACGAGTGGCGGCAAAGAGACGTGGCGCGGACTTTTGTCTCTTCCGCGCCACTCCTATTAAACAAACGTTCCAATTCACACAGAACGGACGTGGCGCGGACTTTATGGTGGAATAGGGCTAATGTGGAAGAGACAAAAGCGCCACGTCCGCGCCACGTCTTCGCCACGTCCGTTCTGTGTGAATTGGGCCTTACGTCGATGGTTTTAATCCGGTCACTAAGTGTTTACACTTATTTCTTTGCAGACGCATGGATTGAATCTCTACCTTCCTACTCTTACTAGAACAGGTTGGAAACCTAAAGAATAACCCGTGCATCTAGCCTCAGATGGAGTTAGGGCTTTAAGTCACACAAAAAAGAAAAAAGATGTATTAAGCATTTTTTAAAAATATTAGCAGTCATACAATGAGAAGATTCAATAATGATTTAATGCTACTCATTATAACTGTGAACCTTCGATTCGAAAATTGAATAAATCTCAAAATTATCGGAATTTACCTTAAACGAATTTCTAATAATTAATCTCTATTAATTGGTCTTTCCGTATTAAGAGGTCCTTTTGAAAGGAATCGGCATAAATATCTTGAATATCCTTAAGGACCTTCCTGAAGCGAAGGAGTTATTGAAGTTGGTCCTGGGTACTCATTGAGCCAAGAGTTAGGTATCATGCGGGAACTGCAGCCCAATTTACGAGCTCCTTTATCAAGCGGAAGACTTCGCCAATTGTCCACCTTCCCGGAGAGGTCCTTTCTCCAAGGATGTGGGCGAATTGTTATCAGTTGTGGGTAAAAATGGAATAATAGGAAGTCCCATCATGCGGGTTCTTAGTGTGCCGAGTGGATTGTTAATGGGGAATAATTGGCTAAAAAAGGCGATGGAGAAAACAAATGAGAATTCGTAAAAACTCATGGCCAATAAAAAAAGAATAAATACCAAATAGGTACGTCATGATGGTATAGAAGGATCAATATAATTAGGATTGATGAATTAATTGCCACCTTTATTTGAATTATTTTTATTTCAAAACCATTTTCGAATGTTAAACATTCATTATAATTTACATAAACATACGAACAAATTTTAAAACATCAGCACTTTGATACATAGATTATTTGTTCAATAATGGTACATAATCATTTCTTTTATAAAAAATCAAATTTGTTTTTACTTTAATTGTTATTTTTCCTATACAAAGAAATAATCCCTTCACTTACTGTCTAGTAACTTGATAATTAATATGTATAGGGGTATATAAGTGAATATGTGCAGTATGTATAAATAGATATTGTGCTATCTGTAAATATATTCTTTAATCAATGTACATAGATATAGTTTATTTTCTGTATTTATCTTTCTTATTTTCTCATGGCTATTTTTATTTTATTTTATTTCTCCTTCTTATGTTATTATATTTACTGAAAGTTCTTTATATAATTATTTACTATTAACTGTATTTATATGTCTCATGTTCTTCATATATACCTTATTATACATGTTTGTTATGCTTAGGGGACAATACGTCCCAGAATAAAGATCATTTTTCATTTCATTTCATTATATATGGCTGGAATATATTAATTTTTTTTAAATTTAAGACAAGAAATCAAACATGTTGACATTCACCTAATCGATACCGAAAGAAAGGGGGGAGTTGGGTTGTCAGATAAATACATTTGTAACCTACATTTATTAGTCTGTTAATTAGACAGACTCTTTAAGTTTCCCCTATGACTGTTCGGTTTTTTGTTACAGCATGAAACAAATTTAAAATTGAAACCAATTCAGACTTTTGTTTAAAATCACAATAGTCCCATTTTACATTTGTTTCCAGTAGGAACTGAATAACCGATCAGTCATAAAGGAAACCTAAACGCTGTCTATTTACATGACTAATAAATGTAGAGATTAAAATGTATTTACCCAAATTGTATTTATAGCAAAGTGTTTTTGTTTTGAATTTTTTAAATATTTTTTTAGACATGATAATGAATTATATGCTGTGAATTATATGCATATCTACATTATTTAGACAAATAAAAAAAATGCGATACATAATTATAAATAAGTACAAATTCAAGTTTATGTAATTAATTGTGTTGAAAAGTAAAAAAATAGGAAGAAGAATATTAAAAAACAAAAAAGACAAGGCGAGTATTTAAAAAGGAAAAATGTGAGAAAACTAAAAGTTGCTTAATTTATATAAGAGTAAGGGTACACCATCTCGAAATGAAGTACAACGTAAATCGAAATCAAAACAACACTTTTTTTATCCAGTGGTAGTTTTCTAACAAAATGTTTTTCAAATATTGACTTTTAATATTTATTTGAGCTTTGCTGATTTTATGTGCAGTGTTACTAAAAAAACATGCAGTAGTTGATACTACCTTATCAAAACAAACTCAATTGAGAATCCAAGTACATACCTTCCAATAAGATCCTTTCATCTTTGCAAGGGTGATTTTAGGCATTTTAGGAGTACACAAATATTAACATTTAACGAATGATGGGCAATTGCCTAAGAGGATATGGGAATGATGGTAGATTTTTTTTTTCTGATCCTTTATAAATTAAAACAAACCAAAAAAGAAAATATGTTTGTTTATTTGTGCTTAACGTCCTTACTCCATCCTTACTCATGTACTCCAACTATCGCAGAAAGGACGGTTTAACCTACAGGTTACCAATCTGTTCTAACCATGGTGGGAAGTTCAAGATTCATTTCGTAGGTCCGCCAGGAAGTAAATTTAAACGCGCCCAGGTGGGATCCGAACTCACAAACTTCAGTACCGAGCGCACTGAGACCCTCACCCCTACTCACTTGGCCATCGAGTCCCCATAGACTCATCAAGAGCCCTCCTCCACGGAATTTTTTTTTAAAAAGCGAAAAATATATTAGCATTGAAGGGACACCAGAGGTAACCGAAAATCTATAATCTTAACACTACGGGAAAGCATAGTTATAGGAACGATATTATACGATTACCTTTTCCTACCAGTGATATTGGAAGGAGGCTGAAGGTTATGATATTAGGGAATGTCAACTTGAAGAAAGAAGAGAAATGAGAAAAGTGAAGTGATATTTCATGTATTTAAGCTAAGCGAGAAAGATAAATTAATCTGATTAAACAATTCCAAGTGAAGAAAATCCAATTTAAAGTTCACGCAACGGGAAGAACAAGCACATGGACTAACAAGAACTCATTTTTTAGGAGAAAAAAAAAAGAAAATGAGATTCCATGGCTATTTTTCGGATTTTATTTATTTTTTTATCGGCTCAGAAACATAAAAAAATTCAAATGTGAAATGCTGATAGACTGGATATATAGTTACATATGCAATTACATTTCAAAATATATATTTATGGCAACATATACTCAAGTATACAAAGTAAAAATAACTCAAATTGATTCCAAATGCCTCAAAACAGATGTACATTGATGACATTAAATGCTTTAGTTGGATAGGAGAAATATGCAAATACATATATTTCACAGCCCTAATAATGAATGTTTAGCTTTCGAAACTAGTAATTTTAATCAAACACCAAAATTTATTAAATTTACAATCAATAATAATTTTAATAAATATTAGTTCAGTGAATAGATATAAATTTTGTTACCAAAAAAAAAAAATAAAAAAAAATAATAATCGGGGGTTCGATGGCCGAGTGAGTTGGCTATAATAGATAAGGTAACCTGTAGGATAACCCATACTTCCTGCCTTAGTTGGAGTACATAAGGACGTTAAGCTCAAACAAACAACAACCAACAAATAAATAATGATGAAGGAAGGGAAATAAAATTGCTTATTTTTTTATTTAAAAATATGAACGTTTACTATTCACAAAATGCACTAATTATTCCTAATCACCCTTTTTCCCTAATTTTCCCTTTAATAATAAATCATAAATATATTTATGTTTATAGTGAAATATTTAAATATATTTCTTATTGGCCTCCGTGTAGAAAAGTGATAGTTTTACCCAACATAAAACACCATCGCTCCGTCATGATCTGACCTTACTCTCAGTTGAGCACCCGTTTCTAATTTCTAATTCCAGGCTAGAAGAATTTCTCCGGGCATCGTTTATTGAAGTTCCACCTCGATGTTGCCCTAACGGCGTGATAGGTCAACCAGGTTTTGATTCATTGTCGTATATATTGGTTATCTTTCGTGATTATCGTAAATCTTCCTGTCGATAAAGGTGGGCTAACAAGGCTATAAAGTTGATTAACTGGTGGGAAGTTGTAAAGTGTTTATTTTAGCGTCAAGACAGCAACGGGATGATAACAGATTCACACATCTATATTATGGGACTAGAGATTTGCGATCTTGTAAGCTTGGAGCTTCCCAAGAAAATGTAAAGTGGGTATCAATTAGTTGAAATAATAAAAAGTATTTTAAAGAAAAACTTTGATGCTTAAATGTGGTCCCCCAGGCTGGATATTTCCTAAACATATAACGATCTCAGTCTATTCTTTCATATCAATCAAATTGAACCATCATCTTAATAATCAAAAAAGCTTATTTACCATTTTCAGTAATCCTCAATAATCCTTTTATATCACAAATAAACTTAACAAGCTCCATATGTTATAGGTCTTATCCAGATGCCTACCAATTCTTAATGAAATCCGTAATCATTCAAATCAGCATGCAGATAACCATTTAAAGTGTCTGAAAAGAAGAGGGCTCAATTCACCGTAATATAAAACTTTTACAGGTTCAACCTGTTTAATCTTCAATTGATGTTTAATTGAAACAAAAACAAAAAAATAAAATAAAATAAAAAAAAAGGAAACTGCAAATATAGTCCTCCGGGAATAATATTGTTCTGACATACCGGGATCTAAATTAATTCCATCATATTCAGAAATCAAACCCTTAGCTTAGGAATTAGGAACACTATATTTTTTGAAGTATTGTGGAAACAGCAAAACAATTTTAAATTAAATATATTTAATCCTTTCAATCCAAAGTACTCTCAACTATAGCAAGCACTCCATAAAATGGAAGATCTCATGACCTATAAATTTTCAAAATTCTAACAAATCCTGTCTAACCATCCCATACGATTATCCAGTTCATTTATTAACTGGCTTCACGCACCCTTATAACCCACCTCGCCAACGACTGTGGCCCCGAGAGCTATAGATATATTTTATTGGAGTTCCGGTAATGGGCCGCTTCTCCGCTCATGCTGTACTAAAGCGCTCAGTTTCCACTGGGTTAGCAGCTAAGAACGCACCTGCGAGAGCAGCGTAGGGTTCTCCTATAAGTTGGAGTACAAATTTCGTTCCTTGTGATGCTTTTATATGTTGTATATATAATATGATTGTATTTAATGTTTTTCTCTATTTTATTCCTAAAATCATTTAGTTTTCGTATTATTTCTTATTATATATCATTTTCTATATTTTTATATTTTGTGGTGGGTTTTTAGAAATACTTTGCAGTCAAGACTGTATGAACTCTGCCTAGCTGATTACTGTAAAAAATTGGAGTACACTGCCCGATTGTGAGGAACAAGCTCAAAGTGCAAAACGCCTTAACGTTTTACCAATTACAAAGCATAATTTTTTCCAAAAATGGATCCAAACGAACCAAATGTTGGCTGTATTTCGATGAGTAACTGACTATTCTTCTCTAGAACAAATTTTTCGGCAGATGTCTTTTTTTAGTACTAAATCTAGATTGGAGAAACCAAAATCAACCCTGTACCCACACTTATGGAGAGGTAAAATCAGATTTAAAGAGATCCCTTTGCAGCGCTCTCTCTACTGGTATCATTATCCAGTGAAGGCTGAGTAAGAGCGCAATAGCAAATATTAAAAACATAATGAATTTAAATGTGGTCCTCCGGGCCGGATTTTTTCTTAAAATGTAATGATATATTTAAATTAATTCATATAAAAAAACGGTACCCTATTATGATTTAGTAATTAGTGACGCTTATGAATCCATTGTATATATTGCATAGTTATGCTGATACATAACAGCAGTTAACAGTTTGCTTTAACTAGCTATAGATGTTACTTTCCTTCTACTCATTCTTAAACATGCTACATCCGATAGCTACGCGCGTAGGGAACATATGATACCAATGACTCCTGTATCTATACATATGGAACAAGAGCCGTTAGCCTTAATGAAGAGCAAAGTGTTGTAGCTATTGTATAATTGGCCCAGATGAACAAGTAGATTGTAGTTTTTTCTTCCTCCGAAGCTCCCCCAGACAGTAACGACTCCCCGGCGGCTCTTCTCTTCTAGAGAAGTTAAATATTTATAAATAGTAAATTTATACGGGAGTGGAAAGGAGCGCGCCGGTTTTATTGGCGGGAAGCTATCGTTCATCTAAAGTACACGGCCTTATAAATAAGTACACCTGTCGCTGCGGCCGCTGAGGGCGCCTCTGAGCACCATAAAGACCTCGCCCGTCCGGGTCGGGCCAGTTTTTACTGCGTCCGGTTTCGGTATTTGAGATACTTTTTGTCCAGACGAAGATATCCATCTCCAGGACACTGGAGGTAGTTAATGAACCTGAGGACTAATAGGGGAGGACCCTGGAAGGTTAAGTTACGGCTAAGGTAGGAAGAGCTTTTTTATAGTTTCTCAGTTGTATATACTAGAGACCATTGATAACGTTCACGATAAAAGTGAAAACAAATAAAACCATCTCCAATACATAAATATGTATACGAATCAATTGGAAACATTGTTTCTTTATTTTTCCTAATTTATGAGTAAAGAATCCATTATGAAGTATTTTGGCCCACTAAACACGAATATCTCCATAAAAACTTCAGATTAACTATTGTTTTCAGACTAACACTGTTTAATACTTAGGACTAATGATCAACAGAAGGATGACATGGGCCCCACATGTGAAACAGAAACGCCTAAGCCTTAACAAAAGACTGAGACTATTATATCCTCTTATACATAAACTATTTAAATTGAAAATGACTCAAGACTAATTACTTATACTTCATTTTTAAAACCTCTAAGGACGTATGCCTCAAAAAGTAATGGAATAGCTAAAAAAGCACACATCCAAAAAATAGACTTTCTTATCAAAAACTTTAAGACTTATTACACAATCACCCTGATATGTCAATAGCATAACAATACACACAGACTTACGCATACCCATGGTACAAGATCACATACAGAAAAGACCAGGAAAAACTCTACGGACACTTTGATATAAACTATGACCTCGAGCAACATGCCAGAGAATGCCCTAAGAAGACTAGGAGTTGGTTGAGGGATCTACTCTGTTAAAATTGATTAAATATTATGTTCCATGTCAGGAGTAAGGTATCGCTGGGCACTGTCCTCCCTCATAGTATGACTTGCCAATTATCCAGTATATTCTAATTATCATATCTGCTAGTTGTCATATGATAAGAGACAGGTGTGGATTAATAAAATGAAAGAGAGAGAGAGAAAAAAAAAGTTCTTGTTTTCGAGAATCATAACTTCTCGTTAAATAGCTATATTTTCATCAGGGCCGGAATTAGAAGATTTATCAGGGAGGGGGGGGGGGGGGTCAAAGATTAATTTGCAACCCCCCTTCCCTTACCATTAAATACATTCCTCCGTAATGCAATATGATAAAATTTATAAATTATACAAAATAGTCAAATAAAATTAAACAATATTGATTCTGATATTATTATTTTGAATTTGTCTAAACAACTTTTTTTTTTATAATAGTTCCGTATAATAGATCTAGTTCCGGGCCTGATTTTCACTCATCTTTACTTTCTGTGTATAATCTTAGTGATGCCCATTTAAGCTTGTAGATAGGAGCACTTTTTTGACTTTTTATTATTTCTTGAAACAGGACTTATTATATTGTATTTATTAGTTAATAATGTTTTGTTCTTTAAATTTACCCAATAATTGATGGATGAACTGTGATACATCTTAAAAACAAGGACTAATAAATAAATTTCATTTACTTATTCGTATTTTATCAATCCATATTTGGTTTAACAGGCTATTTAAAATTAGGAAACAGATAAAAATTTGTTTTTTTTTGTTGCCGCGTGTGTAATCCTTGAAACAGAACGAAACCTTTAGGTGATCGTTTTGTATAATTTAGTTTGATTCGTGTCCCCTAGAAGTCATAAGGCAATGCAATCTGTGAACATCACAGATTACCATGATAAACACAAATCACAGACGAAAATATTTATAGTATCAACAAAACACTATAACTTACATATCATATGTAACAGGTGTAAAACAATTAGTTTTTTTTTTTAAATAAATTTTCGTATACAATTTTTGTTTTATTTATATTTTTTTTATGGCCCGGAACCAACCTTATTCAATAGTCTCCATCCATCTGGATTACCAGATGAGTTTTTACATATTCTTCAGCCACTTAATCTGTGCGATGGTACCTGGTTAAAAATTACAGCTAGGCATGGAAATATCGTTGCATTATAACTCTCACTGGAACACAAAACTCCTACAATTCTACCATTTCAGTTCATACGATTGAAATTTACAATTAAGCTTCTTTTGTAATTAAAATTAACTAAGGGCAGGCTTTCAAAAACGTTGTAGTGAATCTTCTGACTAACTTTTTTTTCACGGTCAATGATAGTAGAACTGGAACTGGAAATACTAACAATGAAATTATTCTCCTAACACGGGGATTGAAAACTTTAAAAAATGCTTATGAGGATGTTTTATGAATACATTTTGACCTATGGGCATAAAGTTTATATTATATTAAGAACAGCAATACAATAGATGTTGATCTAGTGATGGGGCTCACTAGATGTTTTGGGAAAGAGGGTCTGTTGAGTCATATTAGTCAAGTCTAAGTGTTTTGACGTAATTTTGCCACCTCTGTGGCTTTTCAGTTGGCGTTAATGTGTTGAATATGACTCCCAGATACACAATACTGCCCGCTGGCCTCTTAGCGATTCCTGCTACCTTATAGGTTTTAGGAAGAGGACGCTTATTTTTCTGGAAGGAGAAGATAATGCAGTCAGTCTTCTTGGGGTTAACTGCAATATTTAATCCTTCCAATTTTTGCGTGATTTCATTACAAACCTCCTCCGCCTGCCGTAGAGCCTTCGTGGCGTTTAATGAACTACTATATATAGCAATGTCATCGGCGTAGGCCGCCACAGTCGCTTTTCTGTACCTAGCACCAACAGTTTCAGCCGTGTATATTGAGAACAATACTGGAGAAAGCACAGACCCTTGAGGGACGCCGCATGTGAGAGGGACTTCTTTGAATAATGCCTGGCCGACTCGCACCCTGATTTTACGATGATCAAGAAATGACCACAATAAAGTTGAAAGCTGCTCCGGGAATTCGTGGTCCTGCAGTATCTTACATAGGAACCCATGTGACACTGAGTCGAACGCCTCCGTGCAGTCAATTGATATCATTGCAGTCACTTCATTTTTAGCAATGTGTTGGCTTACTTCCGCCTGTAGTTTCGCCAGATGGTGTTCCGGGCTGAGGCCGGCCTGGAATCCGGTCTGCTCGGGTGGAATAATTGAGATTTCTGAACAAAGTTTTTAAATAATTTAGAATAATTTTTTCGAAAATTTTGCCTAAGTGCGGAAGTAAGCTTACTGGTCTGTAGTCAGCTGCCTGAGCGCCAGTCTTCGCGGGTTTCAAAAGCGGGAAGAGAGTGGCCTGTTTCCATGCCTTCGGAAAGTACCGTTTTTTTTTTTTTTTTTTTTTTTTTTTTTTTTTTTTTTTTTTTTTTTTTTTTTTTTCTGATCCCTCAGAACTATAACAGAAAAAACATGAAATTAGTTAACCTATATCTACAGGGATAGTAAAAATAGGAACGATACCTTTTGTCCTTTTTCTACCGTTGGTACTGGAAGGAGTAATGTAATGTTTAATTTTGGAAGTTGTATGCGCCTGATTGGCTCGAAATGATGTATTCTGGAGTTGA
Organism: Euschistus heros; assembly: GCA_003667255.2. Classification (NCBI taxonomy): domain Eukaryota; kingdom Metazoa; phylum Arthropoda; class Insecta; order Hemiptera; family Pentatomidae; genus Euschistus; species Euschistus heros. The sequence continues at coordinate 1,778,338 of RCWM02000082.1, forward strand.
GGGGCCTCCGCTCAATGAATATGAAAATAAAATAATAATAAAATTAATAATAATAATAAAATAATAGGATAGACAGAAAACGAAGGAAGAAGAAAGTTATAGACAGAAGAGAAGAGAGAAAGATAGATGAAAGAGAGTTATCTATATACATATATACAGGTTTATGTGATGATGTGGATGGGATTGATGGGACCTTTCCTGCCCTGCCATCTGGCAGGTAGGGGGGATGGGGTGAGGCTGCGGAATAATGGGTTAAATGATGCTGGAAGGTTGTCGAAAAACTTTGATGTGTCGTCGTGATATGAATTGTTGGATTGTGTCTAGTTGTAGTTGGTCATGTATGAATGCCATGTTTCGTCGTTCAAGTGATGTACCTCTACATATTTTCATGAGAATACTGTTCTGATATGTTTGTAGTGTTTTGAGTGTTGTTGGATAAAGATAGTGCAGGAGTGGTGCACCATGTAATAGTGAGGGTCTGAGTATGGCTTTGTAAAGTAAGAGTTTGAGCCTGAGTGAAAGAGTAGGTGCGTAGAGTAGGTGTTTGAGTTGATATGTGGTGCTTTTGACTACATGTATTCTGTGATTAACGTGTGCTGTGAATGACAAGTGTGATTCAAGTTTCATGCCTAGGTATGTTAGGTGTTGTGATGTTTTGATTGGCTGACCGTTGAGAGTGAGCTGTTTCTGTGGTGTTTTCTTGTAAGAGAATGTGATAGCGTCTGTCTTTTGTGTGTTGATGTGAATGTTGATGTCGTGTAGCTGTTCTGTGATCAGTTGGGCTGCCTGTTGGGCCTTGCGCATTGCGTGTTTCGCATTCATGCTCGCTGAGTATACAGCAATGTCATCAGCATATGCGGCTATCTGGACTTTGTCCAGCTTCTGTCCGACTATATGAGCCGTGTAGATGTTGAATAATATGGGCGCAAGGACCGAGCCCTGAGGTACACCGCAGGTGACTGGTCTAGGGGCGGATATGTCATTTCTAACCCGAACTGAGAAGGTCCGGTTAGTCAGGTAACTACCAATAATGTCGACCAGTTGGTCTGGGAATTTCAGGAGCCTAAGTCGATTTATGAGGGTTGGGTGTGACACAGAGTCAAAGGCTTGGGTGCAATCGAGTGAAATCATTGCCGTGGCAAGGTTCCTATTGAGGTTAGAAGCAGCATCAAACTGCAGTTTTGCTACATGGTGATAGCAACTAACTCCACGCGAAAAACCTGTCTGTTCAGGCGGGATAACGTCGTGTGTGTCGCAGTGTCTTCGAAGGTGTATGAGAATAAGTTTTCTCATATATTTTTGAAATGTGACTGAGGAGACTGATGGGCCGGTATTCTTCGGGTACAGTGCCTCTTTTGCGGGGTTTTAGGAGTGGAACGACAATAGCATGTTTCCATTCCGTGGGTGAAAAGTACCGTAGCCTGAGGCATGAATTATAAAGATTGGTAAGGTGGACTATACCTCTCCTGGGCAATTGTTTTAACAATATTGTTTGTATCCCATCATGACCAGGGGCTTTATTTCCCCTCGAACGACGAAGGATGGCCTTCAACTGTTTCGGGGATACGAACATATAGTTGTTTCCAGGCTCTTCTATTTCAGGTGCTTCTAGTGGGGTCCCAGTACGCCTTTTTATGGCCATATCGTAATGGTCCACGAACTTCGATGCTTGTTCCTCTGCTGTAAGCAATTTGTCACCATCGTGGAGCATCATAGAAGTTCTCTTTCTTGTAGACGTTTTCAACAGTCTCCAAAATTTTCTATGGTCACCGTGTGTGGCCCTCAATTTCTCGTGCCAAAGAGTGGTCCTCCATTGTTTCATGAGGTTGCGGATTTGGGTAGTGAGAGAATTGACGACTGATTTGACCTCTTGATCCCTGGTCCTGTACCACTTATTCTTCCACTTATTGCGTAAAGCAATCAGTGTCAAAATGTGGTCTGGCGGTGTTCGCAAAGCAGGTGAAAAAAAAAACAAAAAAAGTGGAAGAGGGCAAAACTTCGGTATGGCCGTTTCAGCGGCTTGCTGTATGGTGGCCGTGAAGAACTTTATATAATCATCGATTTCTCTCTTCGTGCGGAGGGTAGGGACAGTCGATAATTCATGGTAGACTTGAGATTTATATAGATCCCAATCCGCCTCTTGGTATTTAAATTTCGTCGGAGCTGGAATAGGCATCATGCCATCTATCTGATACAGCACAGGCCTGTGATCTGAAGTGATGAAATCCAACGCAATGCAGTCAGAGAATCGATGGGGCTTCCTAGAAAGCAATAAGTCTACAGTAGACCTAAACGCCGCGTTCGCCTTATGTCTAAAGGTATGACTATTGGGGTAAACGACGGTGTAAGGACTTTTAAATTTTTTTTTCCAGCTTCATTTGATGAAGAATTGTTCCATAATGGATGACGAGCGTTCAGATCACCAACGATCCAATGGTTCGCTCGCTTAGCGCATTCATTTAAAAGCTGAGAGAATTCCCTTAAAAATTTAATTATTAGTTAAAATTATCTATGTTTTTTAATTATGAGGGAGGGTGAAGCCCCAGCTGGGATTGCTATTCGTTGTTATACATAAATATTATACAGCATATTTATCTACTATATATTTGTCAAATACCACTCACTCATTTAACACGAAATCTCAAAAACCACCGAATGGATTGAAATGAAATTTCGTGTGTGGCTTTCTCTAGGGCCGTAGGTGCTCGCTAAGAAAGGAATTAAAAAAAATCGGCCTGGATCGCTGCTAATTCACGAAAAATCCGATTACAATTTTTATTGGGTGAATAATAATAGATTAATTGTCATATGAAATTTGGATATAAGCTAAGTTAAAAAAGTAAGTTAGATGTTTAAGCTGCACACTTTGACCACAAATTAAGTTCCTTATAGTTGTAAACAAACAAAAATACGATCGATGTCGAAACCTTATATAATGGTACTTTCTGTGAACTCATGGTGGCAGCGAAGGTGTACCCTTACAAGTTTGAGTTGTTTCGTGACGAGAAGCTATTAAAAGACTTATGTTAAAGAGGAGGTTAAAAGACTTTTCTGGTGATGTCATGTATGCCCAGTTCGATATACATATTCTTTACGAGCAACCCACCAACATTGCTTCACCAGTAGCTTCGTCCCCAACTACTCTTCCTTCAGTTTTCCGGTCACAGAAACTGCTTTTCTCAACCAGGCCCAAGTTGTATTTTACAAATTGTACCTAACATTTCTGAATTTCATTCCTTGAACCTAGAATATATAGAATAAATAGAAACAGAAAGACTAAACTTTATCGAAAAAATCAAAAAAGTTGTGAAGTTGAGACTATATTTATTTAAAGTATGCCATATGAAAAGCTGATGGCCTGGTATTAGAGCTTGGTAAGATGGTAGTACTGCCTCGAACTTCACTGGAGGGCTATCAAAATAATATAAAATTAACTTTTGCAAATTGTCAAATTTACTTATTGAAATTATTCTAAGAATGGAATTCTTTAGAATTTTAGTAATAATAATTATCAACGTTAAGCTTAACTTTTTCTAATTTAAGTTGTCCTTAATCCTAATGATATTAAACTGTAGCGGAGCAGGATACTTTCAGCTAGTTCATAATAATAACGCCCAATTTATTATTCCTAATATTATCCTAAACATATACATGCATATTCCTAATTATTGATATAAAACTGACTAATAACCTGGCTGTTAGAGTTTACTTTAGATAATTATAGTATGGTTTTAATATATTTGCCATACTCCATATTGTGGACTAGGGATGAGAATAGAAGATGGTTGCCTTTATTATCCCCCGAAGATGGGAAGGTAAATCACCATTCTTCTAATTAGACCCTCCATCCTCTGGACCAGGTATAGTCCCAGCCACGCCTTAGTTCTTCCCATCTTTCTTTTTTCATTCACTATATAATATATATTGGGATGACACGAAGCATATGAATTAAAATGTAATGACTCTGAAGCTAAACTACACCGGAAAAACTTAAATAAACAAAGTCGAGAGAAAGTAGGAATTTCAAACGTGACTTTTTTCATTCATACCAATATTATCCGTTAAATTTCTAAATGGAGCAAGACCAACATATAGTGCGTCAAAATATTACATTTTTGGGTAAATTAAAACATTACACATTCTGTGTGTTAGCTGAGAAAACTAGAGACCCCCAACTAATAGACATGTCCATGTCAAAAACATGTTAATAAGAATTTTACCCTAAGGATAAGGAGTGATCAGTCCCGAATCATATTATTAATAACTTTTGTTTATTTTTTTGTTTGTTTCTCTATATATTTATTTTTATTTTTAAAAATTTTTCTGACTATAATGACTTATAAAGCCAGTGGAGGATTACACTCTCCCTTTCTACAAATTAGTTTTCGTTCTTTTGAAAATTGGTTGAATCGTTTTAATTTTTAAAAGGAAACTTAAGGATACGATTTACAGGTCATCCACGAACTAAAAACTTTTAAAATGGCGGTAGTATATTCCGTCATTGTTGTCTTTTTAGTGTTCGTCCATAAGGATACTATTTTGAAATCTTCCAGGATTATGCGATTTTAAACAGTCGCATGATAGTCCGCCATTGTTGTCCCTTTCTAAAAAAAATAAAAATATTTTCGTTCTTTATAAGGATACTCTCTTTTCCCGTTTAATCCTTTGGATTTAGGTCCTTTCGGTCGTTGTCTAAGATATTTGTCGAGACGTTGGAGATAGTCTCTATAGTCTCTCTAGCATTACCTTAACCTGTCCATAGTATTTACTAAATTTGTACAATATAGAACCGTGGTGGTGGGGGTTCAATATTATGCCTATAGTTACAAAACGTTCCTTTATTGAAAGAAATTTTATAAAGTTTTGTTACTTTTTATTTTTATTATGTGTAGTTTATTTCATATTTTTATGGTATGGAGAAAAGAAAAAAATTGATAAAAAAAATATCGAAGATGGGATATCTTTATTCGATCATATTAAAGAGTAAACTTGTAATCTAAATTATATATGCCCATGTATTTTACTCTCTCTTTCGTATTAATCATATTATGGAATCAATTAAAGAGCACCTCCCGTGTAAACATATTATGTTTATTGTTAATTACCAAATATTAGTCGAATTTTAATATTACTGACAAAACAAAAAAAAAAGCTATTAAAGAAATTGATTTGTCAACGTCTTCAAAGCGTGCCTGCATTTAAAAGCCACAATGTCACTTTCTTCCATCGTTTCCTCTCCGCCCCATCAAGTTCATGAATAAAACGTATTTCCCACGGTCACACGAATGCACTACAATAGGGCAACAAAGAGGACGAGAAGACAAAGGGCTGTTTGGACAGAAATTAGATTTGTGGAGGTACAACAACAACAGGTAGAACGCCAGGTAAGGGGAGGCATGGATAATTAGAAGCAGTGCGGTTTGCCCTTGTCTCAATATTGACGTGAGGGGTGAGATACCCTCTTTTACTCTAAGTGTTTTCCCTAAACAGATAAACAAAGGGTCGCCTTTTTTTATGTTAGGCGGTGACTAAAAGGGCAGAGCTTGCATTACCTTTTTATCGTTTTGACCCATTTTACTTAAACTGACCTAGATAATTTATGCTGAAAAAAGGCCTTTTCTTGTTTAGGTCTGCTTGTTTTGCATTTTTTTTTACGATCTACCATTGTCAGTGTTCTGCCCATAACTGTTTAGTGAGAAAATTCTAATTAAAAAGAGTTTGGTGAATGAAAGGGTTTTGTCAATTTAAAAAAAAAAATACAATCAAGTTTATTAGAAGAAGAATTTATATGTAGAAATGCTAGTTAGTAAAATCTGAATATTTTAAAACAATTAGAATAAGAAATATAAAGAAAATGAAGGAGCTATATAACATGTTCCCGCCATATGAAAAAAAAAAAAAAATTAAACAAATTATTTAAAATCGTTTTTGTTACAAAAACCGTTTATTGACTAAACCTTTCGGTATATTGCGTATTGATACTCATCCCTAGCAGTCACTAAATACCATTGTTACTGTCTTTCGTCTACGATTCACAAAATTTTATTCCACGGAACTCAAGTTATAAAGCATGTTGTTGTCCTTCCTATTGGCCAATTAACGAAATATAAAAAAACATTCGCCTGAAAAAAAAAATGAAAGTAATAGAACTGTTTCTCAGATACCCGTACTGAACTCCTTCAGAGAACACAATGTACCTAATCTGTGTAGCTAGAGTCCAGTCAATGAGAGCAGAAATGAGGGGTGTAGAGTCCATGAAATACGTGATTATTTTTGACTTCACAGCTTCGTTAGGAATAGTTACAAAGTAAACATACTAAAAGTGTCCGTCCCTAGGGGGTGAGCTTTTTGGAAAGAAGGGACCTTTTGGGTTTTTCGTTTATATCTCGAAAACGGTAGACTCCTGAAAAGCATGTTTCCAATCAAAATTAAAGCTAATTAAGTTTCCTATAAAATTGTTTATATACATATTTGTCTAACTTTCAACAGTTTTCGAGATATAGGCTATTGAAAATCGATAATGTTCGAAATAAAATAATTTTTACCTCACTTTTTGTCAAAAGCTTGCTTCAAGTGCCAGAAACTTATATATGAAATTAAATCCAATTTAATGTTTTATAACTTTTATTTTGAATTTTTTTTTTTTGAGAAACGAATATGAAGACACTAAAAGCAAATGTTTGACAAAAAGTGAGGTAAAAATCATTCTATTTCGAAAATTACCGATTTTCAATAACGTATATCTCGAAAACTGTTGAAAGTTAAACAAATATGTATATAAACAATTTTATAGGAAACTTAATTAGCTTCAATTTTGATTGGAAGCATGCTTTTCAGGAGTCTACCGTTTTCGAGATATAAACGAAAAACCCAAAAGGTCCCATCTTTCCAAAAAGCTCACCCCCTAGGGACGGACACTTTTAGTAGATTTGCTTTTAGTGCCTTCATATTCGTTTCTCAGAAAAAAAATTCAAAATAAAAGTTATAAAACATTAAATTGAATTTAATTTCATATATAAGTTTCTGGCACTTGAAGCAAGATTTTGACAAAAAGTGAGGTAAAAATTATTTTATTTCGAAAATTATCGATTTTCAATAACGTATATCTCGGAAACTGTTGAAAGTTAGACAAATATGTATAGAAACAATTTATAGGAAATTTAATTTGCATATTTTACTAGAGCCCACTGTTTTCGAAATATAATCAAAATTTCTAAAAATGGGACCTCCCCCCTTGCCCCATCGTAAGCTCACCCCCAGGGGCTGGGGAATTTTAGTATGTTTACCTTCTAAATACTCCTTACGAAGCTATGAGGTGAAAAAAAAAAAATCACATATTTCATCCACACTACAATATGTTTATAGACTGGACTACAAGTGTCCATGTTCATTTTTGGTATGTTTTTAGAAGTGGTTTATATATATATAATTAATTATATTACGCTATTTATCTATTTTCGGGAAAGGAAGCTGCAGATCATGATGGCTGCGGCTGCCCGCAGACTAAAGGTAAGCCATCAACAATGGTCCTAATGATACGCTATGAGGCGAGGAAGCCGTGTCATCTTCTCCATTCTATGTCTAAGTCTGCCCCTGGGACAATATTCAGTTCCCACATATTAAAAAATAATAAAAAGTAAAATAAAGGAGGATATATAATTATAATTATAAATATATGAAATTTAGTTAATTTGAAGATTAGTTTCGAATATTAATAATTCATTATCAGTACCAAAACATATATAACATCAAATTGATCATCAACCCCAAAGAATCACAAAAAAGTATTATCAAATGGTTCTATGGTCTGGGTTATTTATTTTGTCAGCGCTTCGGCTGAATTGAAAAAAAATTAGGGATTGGAATTTCCAAAAGGTTTTCCAAAGCGCTGGTAGATGGAATTTGCTTATTTCTGTGTGAATATACATGGATAAATGGTTTTTGGTTTATGCAGTATATTATTATAAATGTATTGTATTAGTCTGAATGTATTAAATTGGAATAACATCTATTGAGATTTAGGACGTCTGATTTTTTGTTTATTGTGCGATTTTTAAATTTGTCTATGCTTATCATTTCTTTAATATTAAAGGATGTTTAGACCAAACAGCTCTCACGACACATTATATGCAAACGAAACATTCCTTTAAAAGTTGATCCCCCCAAAATTATTTACCATGAACAAAATAATTTTTAACGAAATATTAAAGTGATAATATAATCAGACGTCTTAAATCTCAACACCTGTTATTCCAATTTAATACAGTCAGACTAATACAATATATTTATAATAATATACAGCACAAACTAAGAACCATTTTATCCAATTTATTTTTCAATTTTTAGTTTAATGAGGAGACCTCTATAGTGTATTACTCATATTTTTTAATATAATTGTTCATGTTGACCTTCGGCTCAGATTTTTATTTCTTTTTCTGACGACTGCATTGAATTCAGTTGCAGGAATTATTTTATTACAGCTTTTTTTTTTTTTTTTTTTTTTTTTTTTATTAATATTTGAGCACACATAACGTTTCCGCATGCCAGTTGCAAAATATCTGAAAAGATACGACAATATCCGAATGCCTCCAATGATTAATGGTACGCCAGTTTGTCACGCTGTCACAACAGGAGGACCGCAACACAATTTGCCTAATGAATTAGCTTCCCGATCTATTACATATTCAAAACCAATCGATTCTTATCCTTAAGGATATCTCTTAATTAGATTCCTTATCAATTTTTTTTATTATTGTTTATATCAATTTTGAAAAGAACAACTATATAATAAAATTATATAAATTATATTTCTATATACCCTAAAAAAATTAAAATCTGCACCATTAAAACCTATGAAGGGCTTGGGCTTAGTACTTAGGTAAGAATGTACTGTTTCCAGGAAAACTGTTGTAAGAGGAGATTTTTTCCGAAATTACGCTCAACCGTTTTTTATTCCGATTAAGAGTAGTCACTTTTCTTGGAGTATTTTCTGACATTGAAGTTAATTCACAGCTAAATTCATAAGAAATTAAATTTCTACCTAACGACGGATTCGAACTCGTGCACAGCAGCTGGAAGTCTATTGCCGAATATATTAAATGTATTTTTTATTTTTTTTCAAACTATTACCTACCTATTATCCTATATAGAGGTGTGTCCTATGTTATTACCAATAACTATTTATCCTTCTTTAAGAATGTGAAATGTGACCGGTTACGTTAAGACAAGAACAACGCCTTATATTTTTTGGAAATAAAACAGTGCGTTGAATATTTGGCCCAAAAAAAGAGCCCCCTGCATAATTTAATTTAATTTATTTATATGAGATTTTTGAGCGTAAAACTTAAGGGTAATCAACGCTCGTTTGTTCTTAATATAAAGATAATTTCGTTTATCTATATTTTATGATATAGTTTTCCTCTGTAAAGGATAGCCATCATTTTTCTTATCGTTTCCCAGCACCTTTGAGATGCCTCGAGGCATTCCTGATTCAGTTAACTTTTTGGTGTAGTAAGGGCACTCAATGAACATATCGGATATTGAAAAATCATTGCCACATGTTTCACATTTGGAAGGAGCCTCTCTGGTTATAAGGCGAATGTGTGTAGTTCTTGTATGGCCAATTCTTAATCGCGTTAGGATCACTTTTACTCTGCGCTTAGTACGGCAGGAACTGCTCCATGGTTTTACATCTTTCTTAATTAACTTGAGTTTACTAGGTGGGCTATGATCCCAGAATGCTTGCCACTCTTTGGATATCTTCTCTCTAAGTGGGCGTGCAAGTTCCGGTGCCGTTAGAAAAGTGTTGCCAGGTCCTGGGAGGGCTAGAGCTTCTTTTGCTGCTTTATCAGCAACTTCGTTACCTCTTATACCGATAAGATTTGGTGACCAAATGAAGTGCACTGATTTTCTTCCTTCATACAGCTTCTTGACCAGATCTAGAACGCAATGTATTCCTAAGTGATCTGAATACATGTTTATGGAGCTTAATGGGTCGAGCCTGACACCAGTGCAACATATTCAATGGGCGAGCTCAAGGAGTATCGTAAAGCCACGGCGATGGAATTAATTTCAGCCACTATAATATAAATACTGCAAAGTTTCTGTAACTTGCACTTATGTGTTGTTTGAGGAGTTACAAAGGCAGATGCTGTTGATGTGTCGGACTTGGATCCGTCTGTGAATATTAATAAATGTTCTAGTAAGGATATGATATTGTCGAAGTGTTTTCTGTATACTTCAGGTTTTGTATTTTGTTTGGAATATTTTGATAGACTCAGGTTCAATTTTGGTTGAATGTAAGATCATGGAGGTACGTCAGTTTTAATTAAGTTTAATTTGGTAAATTTTAATTTAGAAATAGTATATATCTAAATTATCCAATGCATAATTTAGAAGGCTCTACAATGTTGGCTTATGAGATATTTATCCGCTAAATAAAGTTGAGGTAATATCAGTGCGGTTGTTAAAATAAGCATGTAAAGTCTTAGGATTTAATAAAAACCAAATTCAGAAATAATTAATCTGTGTTGAGTGGTAGACCGAGGCGTAGAGCGGAAGATCGCATAGGAGTCCGGTCGCGCTGCTATTATCTGTACTTTATTTACCGGATATAACTCCCACAGTTTCTCATTGCGGAGCCTTCTAAATTGTCTTTGCATATTTTTTGGCCCAAATATTATATTATACCCTCAGCAGCAAAAAAAAAAAAAAAAAAAAAAAAAAAAAATGGGTACTCAGATTTGATCCATAATTTTGTTAAATACTTTGTGAAACAGCACAGAATAAAATGCTTTGACGATGCTTTTTGATAAATGCATCCCTTGTCAGAAAACCTGATAAAAATATAGAATAACGTTTTTTAAACAATTGTGTTAATTTCTCTTTTTTTCCTTTATTTTAAAATGGTTTGTTAATAATCAATAAAAAATATTAATTTGTGGTAGATTTTGTGGAAATAACTAATAAATAAACCATTTCATATCATAAATTAAAAAGATTAACGTATTTAATAAAATTATGAGACCAACGGACACTCAGACTATTTTTTTTTTTGCTGTAAAGTGTATTATTTCTAAATTTCTTAAGAGAAAGCATGAACAGAGTATTTTTGTGACTGAGAAACAACTATTAGGTAATGGGTTTTAACCTTGCCTTTATTTTCTTTTGAATTTCATTTTTCCATATATAAAATATACGGAGTATACTTTAGATATTTAAAGTATATTGGTTTAGTTCAAGCACACGGACTTTTTTAACAACCTAGTAGAGTGATTTAATTATATTATTTGATATCTTATTCAAGACGAAGACAGTAAGTAGGCCGAGACAGACGTGGCAAAGCCCCAGTAGATGCGAGTGACAAGAGTAGATGACACATGGCAGATAAGAAGATGCTGCTGACGATTATTATCACCATAATGACACCCCAGAGACTACACTATTACCTATTACCTCCCCCACCATCTTCCTCGCCCTGGGGGGCCATCCACCTCTTTCTCTTCTTCTTCATCAATCACTGTTATGGCAGCCGTCCTCCTTAGTCCTTACCAACTCTTCGCCTTCTGGTCACAATGGCAGATTGCCTCAGGATAATGCAACTTGTATTTATGCGGTTAGTGGCGCCAACTCGTTCAAGATTTCACTTCTGTATATATATTTTAAATTGTTTTAACCGACTTCAAAAATGAGGAGGCTATCAATTCCACCGTTTTTTTGGTATGTTTGTCACACGAGTATTCCGTACGTTATGAATTGATTTTGGTGATTCTTTCTTTGATCGGTAGGTCATACTTCAGAGGTGGTCCCATAAAATATTTTATTGAAAACGACTCAGCTTTTTTTAAGAAGAAAAAAAACAAAAATCGACTTTAAGATGAAACCTACATATTTAAACTAGAAAGTGAAAAATAAATTGGTATTAATAAATGGATAAATTGTTAATAATTTATGCTGTATATTATTATAAATGTATTGTATTAGTCTGAATTTATTAAATTGGATTCACAAGTGTTGAGATTTAGGACGTTTGATTATATTATCACTTTAATATTTCGTTTAAAATTATTTTGTTCATGATGAATAATTTTGGGGGAATCAAATTTAAAAGAATATTTTGTTTGCCTGTAATGTGTGGTGAGTGTTGTTTGGTCTAAACATTCTTTAATATTGAAGAAATGATAAGCATAGATATCTTTAAAAATCGCACAATGAACAAAAAATCAAACGTCTTAAATCTCAACAGATATTATTCTAATTTAATACATTCAGACTAATACAATACATATAAAATCATTTATCCATTTTTATTATATTACACAGAAATACGGAAATTCCATCTACCAACCAGTACCTTGGAAAATCTTTTGGAAATTCACATCCCTAACCTTATTTTTTTCAAAAATTCCCCAGTTGAGTTGTATACTATAATTGTTATATTTAATATTAGATATCAAAAACATATCCACCAGTAACATTGTAAGTAGTTTCATACTCCTTCATATTTTGTAATTATACGTAGAATATATTCTAACGAATGTTTTTATATATTTATATTGTAGCTAACTTTATGTTTTGAAATAACCTGTGGAACTTATATAATTTTATTGTAACTGTTATTTTCACTGTAGGGCATGATTATGAGAACAATATAGTCTCGAAACGTCACCAAAATAGTTGTTTTTATTTATTGACTGAATCTGAATCTAAATAATTCCTACTTATATATATATATATATATATATATATATATATATATATATATATATATATATATATATATATATATATATCTATACAGGGGAAGTAGATCAGTTCGGTGGGAACACGAAGCCTCATTAGCGTGCTGATTGGATGCCGTGAGCAGTTGAGGCAAACACTTGCCGAACCACGATTTTAATCTCGATAGTAATCACACGTTCTACAATCGATATATAAGCCATTACGTCGCCTTCAAATGTAGGTTTGTCCGCTTGAGAACTAGCCATTTGTGTAAACACCATACATCAAACCTTTTCAGTTTACCCTCTTTATTTCAGCTGACATGAATTGAAGAGAAAATAACGATAATAACACAACATTCATGGATTTAGGTTTATCTAAAAGTATATAACAGTGTTGATTCAAAAAGTTTTCGATTCTCAATTCTCGATACCGAACTCTTCAGTACTTTAAGGTTTAGAAATAAAAAGGTTTTACAAAAAATGATCTACATGAGAACTAAAAATCAGACCAAATTTATTAAAACAAAAAAGCTATAATTATTCAAAAAATGACTTATTAAACAGGTAATAAAAGCTATTATGTACACATATATAGCCGAATCGATTTATACAAAAAAGAGACGCTAAATTCGCAAATACTATTTATCATTTCTTAATATGCTTTTAGGTCCAATAAGGGAAATGAAAATGTAAGTTTTCAAACCTCAAAACCTGGTGCGATTTTTGTAACCATGCCATTGTAAGATTTCACCATACTTCTAAATTTCGACCAATCCAACCCATCAAGGTCAGAAATTCCAGCAGAATTAAGGTCTTTTGAACTTCATTAAGCCCCAGACTTCGAGTCTTATAACTTTTAATTAGCGAGAAGATCTTCTTGGTAAGCCTTTAGTTGTCCATTCTTAGCAGGTTCTCATAGTACTCCAGCCACCTACATCCACATACTAGTGTTGGCTTTTTCAAAGTGTCGGTAAAGTTCGTGATTCGCCGTTAGTCTGTTGGATCCATCTTGGAGAACTCACGGCCCATGAATTTTCCTGAGAATTCGAATTTCGGGGTCATCCATGGGGTCTTTCTTGTCTATTAGTAAGGTTTCTACTGCATATAAGAACAAGGCCGTTACTAAAGTTTTACAGAGTTATATATAATATAAATTTACTTTAATTTTTTTTTTTTTTCACCACCAGGAAGAAGAATCATAAGTTATCGGGATCGATAGGTTACTCCTTAAAGTCATTAAGACCTAAATAATCCCAGAAGAACTTCAGAAAGATTGTGGAAAAACATTTTTCCCCTAGCGGTGACTGTACATTGGGAATCCTCAAAGTAATTAGAGTAAGACATCCGTTTTACTCATTATAACATACTTTATACCGGTTGTATAACGTTTTTGAAATCATATAATTTTCGGATAATTACTCCAAACATCCTGACGAGGAAAACAAGGCTAATCCTTAAAATTCCAGTGATCGATTACAGCTAGGACATATTATTGAAACAGCTAAGATAAATGAGAGCTTTATAAGGCCCGGCCTTAATTTACATAGCCATCTAAGGCTACCTAACCCTAGGCCCTATATCTCCAACTATCTCGAGCTATCTCCGATCAAAGCCGCCGCCCGCTCCCTCTCTTCACAGCCTTCACACTTGCCCATCGTCCTGGGTGGTCCTGCTTAAAATCCTGGCGCTTAGGTCCTTCTTCCTATCGCTGTCCTTCCTGTCGCTCCTTTTAACTTATCTACTGTCACTTTAGGTATCGGCTCGTATTTATCTACTATATGGGTACTCTAACACGCTCGTGCGCTATGTCTCTTCTTAATATGTAGGTATATGATACGAATTAGAGATGTGTCGATTCCAAATGTTGATTCTCTATTTCACCGTTTTTTGAGGGAAGAACGGTATCGAAATCGATAACCCAAAGACGATTCTTAGGAACCGGTCGATACTACTGACTTTATATAGTGACAATCATACCATTATTATACATCATTTCAACGCCAAAAAAAAAAAAAAAAAAAAAAATTTCATATAGTCTAGTAAGAAAAATATAAGTAAAGTAAATTTAATGCTCTACAACATTGATTCGACATTTTTTCTGAGAAACAATCGTAAAAGGCACTAGAAGGAAATGTTTGACAAAAAGTGAGGTAAAAGAAATTTTTTTCACGAAATATTTCAATTTTCAATAACGTTTATCTCGAAAACAGTTGGAAGTTTGACAAATATTTATATAAAAAATTTTATAGGAAATTTAATTAGCTTCAATTTTGACTCGTAACATATTTTTCTAGAGTCCACCGTTATCGAAATATAATAGAAAAACCTAGAAATGGGACCTTCTCCCTACTCCCCCACCTTAAGCTCTCACCTAGCAGCGGAGACTTTAGGTATGTATACCTTTTAACTACTCCTAATAATGTTAGAAAGCCAAAAATAATCGCAAATATATATTTTTTTTTTAATTGGAAAAGTGTATTTTTTCTTCTAAAAGACCCATTTTTTTTTTTTTTTTTTTTAAACAAGTAAATTTGAGGTTACAAAACGGTTACAATAACTTGGAAAGAACTGCTCACTAGTATCACTTCAATATTTCTACATTAGAAGGTCTCTGGGCCATCTTCTTATCAGACACATTGGAGGATTATCAGGAATTGATTGTGAAGTAATTTGGTAGTGTAGTGGATTCGATTGGATATGGTGTTTACTATGAAAGGATAAATATCTAGTGTGTGCCAAATCAAAGACATATCGAACATTAAGATTAGTATGGATAAGTTTGTTTGTGACATAATGAGGGTTTCATGAAGGATTTTGAATTGTAATAATTGGATACGAGAAGAAGAGGTATGTTTAGTGGAGCCCCAAAGCTCAACTAATTACTGTCATGTAGATGAATCTTTTGTGATTAATTGGTAGCTATCCAGTAAATGTTAAAGAAATCCAAAACGACGAGCAATTTCGTATCTTTTAAGTCTGGTTTGTGAAAATAAAATTAAATAAATAAATAAAGTTAGTATTATCGGTCCATTAAAGACTGAAGATGGCTTCAGACTTCAAAATAATAAAACCATAGAGAAACGTTCAAACATCTAGGCAGACATCAGGAAACGCAGACTGAAATTCTATGGACACATACGCAGACAACCCGAACACAGACTGACCCATCAGATCCTGAAGGCAACAATAGACCTTAAAACAATGGCATGGAGCAAGAAAGACCTAAAAAGTGCAAAAACAAACCCAGAAGAAGCTCTAGACAGATATGCTTACGGAAGAAAGGTGAATGCGTGGGAAGTACGGCCGGGAAACAGAGTCAAGAGGATTGGAAGTTGGTCGGACGATAGGAGGAGAGAAAATGAAGATTATTTGGGCGCGTCGTAAGGAGAGAGGAACCACAAGAACTTCACGTGACCTATCTTAGGTCCAGATCGTGCCTAATAATATTAATAATAAAATTACTATAACATATTAGCTATCTTGGTATATAATTATTGCATTTCGGTTTTTAAATACAATTCGAAACATTTAAATTTTAGTTATTTTTTCATAGGATTCCATACACTGTTATTGAGTTGATGTTGTATCCTATTTGGTTGATAGTGAATATATATTCATTTCTTTTCGCCTTATTATTAGGAGCCGCTAGTTGCCAAGTGGTAGAAGGGACAGGTAGAATGCACAACTAACAAGGCAGCAGCAGATCCTGGCCGAATAAGGCAGGTGCAGTAATTAGCCGAAGGAACTTCTGCTAAGGGGGCCCCTGGGGGTGGAGGCTGGGGCTAGGGGGCCCTCATACATTATGTAGCTAGCTGTATAGCTGTATAGCTAGCTGTATTGTGGTCTTGTCCTCTTCGCCTAGGCTTCTTGTACCGTCAGTGAGCATCTGATAGCCCAATCCTAAGGCCTTGTCTTCTCTCATTATACTCGGCGGTGTTCCGATGGTGAGAGTATGGACTCCATTAATGTTTCGATCATTGCAAGCGAAAAATCAATGTTCTTAAAAAAATTATACACTCGAACCTCACTAATCCGACATCTGCTAGTCCGATCCTCCGGATAATCTGACCCTTCAGCGGAGTCTGAGGGTGGTGGAACAATATTTTTGCGGAATCCCTAATAGTCCAGTAAAATTGTACATTTTGGTGTGCAAAAGGTCGGGTAGTTTTGATTTTTTTTTTTTTTTTTTTTTATACAGCTAGGTTATATTATATATATGTGTAATATAATGACAACACATTTCTAACGATGATAAAAAGGTTTCATTGATATCTCTGGTTAATCCGACCTTTTGGCCGTTCCACTTTACATCTTTTGGGGTTGGATTGGTGAGGTAATAAAATATTTAAACTTGAGTTCCACGATGGTATAGATCAATATAATTAGGATTGATGAATTATTTGCCACTTATATCGGATCTCTTTTTTATTTGAAAACTAGTTCCGAACGTTAAACATTCATCATCATTTCTAAAAACATACAAAGATGTCAAAATATCTTTACTACATACATAATGTATATTAATTTAAAAAAATGTAATTAAACAAGAAATCAAACACATTAACACTCAGCTAAGGAGGCAAAATGAAGAGGACTTCTGAAAGCAATCAGAACCAAGCCGAGACTAAATGTTAAGAAGCGAAATGGTCCGGTAAAACCTTTCGATTTACTCAATGACTGGTTAGTTTTTTTCCATTCCTATTGGATATACATTTTTTTGACATGGATATTTCTTTTGGCTTGGGATTCTATAGTTTTTTCACTCTCAAAAATGTAATATTTTGACACTCCCTAGCTCTGTCAGTGTTGCTCGGGAGGGAGGGGGGATATTGTTGCAAGTTTTACCACTGGAAACCAATTCAGTAGAAACTCGATAATTCGTCATGATTGCAGGAGAGGGGGTGACGAAATAACGGAAATGACGAATTACATAATTTTGCTGGTAAAATAACAAAAGAGCATTTTGAACTATATAATTGTATTTTTTTTTTTTTTTGCTATTTATTGAAAGTAAAAACGAACAGATGAACACTATACACATTGAACCTGAGGTGAGATAATCTGGAGCAGAATTTGCTGAGCCAGATGCTAATGTTTTTGTAGGAAGAGTGAGCTTTCCAGTATTAACTGATTCTGGGAATTCGTCAACTGCACTTATACTTCCTTTTATCTGTTAGTACAATCAATGGAGGGATCGACTTCGGGCTTGTTCTGTTTGTTTTTTTCTATGAAATGATTTACAAAATGTATAAATATAGGCGTATTTTTTAGTGACAAACCAAATGAGGCAGTTTAAAGATTAAATAAGTAGCAAGGGGAAAAAATAAATTACATAGTATTTAATTTTGTTATTTATAGTGGCCAATAAAAAAAAAATAATAAAAAAATTAATAAAAACCTGAAGAATTACACAATATAACGAATTATCGAGTGACGAAATAACGAGTTCCCACTGTACTTTCTCTCATCTTTGCTAATTAATATAATCTCATCATTGATTGTTAATTTAATCTAATTAATTATTTAATTAATTTTATCATTTTAATTCTAAAATGTAAATTGGGAAAAGCAGTAGATTATAGATAGACATAACCATGGAATATTGTTATAGGGAGAAATTGAGTTTTTGAGACAAAAAATCAATTTTATCATTAAGAGAACAATTCTTTAAAAATAAAATAAATATATAAAAAGTAATTAAAAATATGTGAATATATCTATTTTTTTTTCTTTGAATTTCTATTCACACCTATCAATCAAAGCGACTAACAATCAATGAATTTGAAGAAATTCTGAATTACCTGGCGTGGAATGCTTGAGGTAGAGGAGAACCCCACGGCACCTCCTAAATATATTTTCTTTTTTTTCAACTATCTCAGGAGATCCCTCATCCAGCTCTTCTTCAGCCTTCTCTGGCTGTTGCCTGGAATGTGAGTTGTGTTCATGTCGGTTATGAGTATGTTGGGACGTCCATGTAATTTTTGTTAAAATCGTTTGTAGACAGTCCGTATTATGATTCATATCGTTTGTGATTGAGATTTGTATATTTGATTTTTCCGGCTGATTCGTAAATGACAATCAATTTTAAAATTATCTTGTCGTGTTAATCTTTAAAAATATATAAAAATTCTGAGTCTTAAGCGTATTCTGAGTACTTAATAGGTTTGTTAATTATTACAAGTTTTCTTCACTCCTCAAATAAATAGGAAAAATAAATTACTGTAGAATTTCTCCATAAGATGAACATGTGATACACGTCGCATCATTAAGTCGTGTCGTAATAGAAATTTGACAATCTGAGATGTGTTGATGCAAATCAGTCAATTCTCGTAACAGGTGATCGATGGTTAGCTTTGAACGTCATTAACTCTCGAACGTCTGAATTTAAATCAATATGTGGCAACTCGATTGTGAGGTTTCGATTTATCCATGGGCAAACGTTTCACTGACACACTGCGTAATATTCAGGACATTTATATAAGTTAAGAAAAATTGAAGCAATGAGCTTCATAGTCATTAAATTTGATTTCATATACATCATTCTTCCACTTCGCTATCTATTTAAATTTTAAAAAATCATAATTTCAACAAAGACTCGGAGTGAACCAAATTCATTATAATTATTTATATCTCAAGTACCCGATTTTTATGTCAAACGAAAATACCTTGTTATATCGTTTAAAAATTCAAAAAAAAAAAAAAAAAAAAAAATCATCCATGATATAGACACGGAATCGCTAATTTGATCATTTCATGCGAAAGCTGGTTAAATCAGCAAGTTTTTGTAAGATTTGTGGCGTTGAAGTATTACAAGAAATTGTTACTTTACAAAATAAGTTGAAGATGAAGCTGTTTTATTTTTACCTTTACCTTCCAAGTTTGTGAAATCCGAAAACAATGGTCGAACTTTGAAAAATAAAACGACACAGAATCATTAATTTGAACATACCATTATAATTTTTTTTTTTAATTTCCTTATATGGTACCCCCCTCCATATAAGGACTATTTATTTATGTATTCACATGTTCTATACCTTATAGGCATGTTTTACAATGTTACTACAAAGTTTTGCATGATTAGTTTAGCATAACCTGGTAAGATATCAAAAAATATTTAAACAAAATAAAAAAACAAAGAAAACAAAACAAAATCCAGCAAGAAACTACCTCCGCTGCCCATCATTTGTCAGTTTGTCTAAGTCGATTTTTCGTATAAATGTGAGTAATTTAGTCTTAAATTTGGAAAACAAATTTTCTTCTGTTTCTGGCCATGTTCCATGTTTGATAATAATATTTTTTATTAGATCAAACCTTTGTCTTTCAAATGATTTACATTCGTAAATTTTGAGTCAGCCCGTCTTCATTTCATAGGTCTGATCGTATTATGTTAAATCGTTTTAGATATATTTTAGAGTTACCGTGTTCTGTCATTAGTTGTGTAAGTTTGTAGTTGTTACTTTGTATGTGTTTGTAATTGTTGTATGTAAATTCTAAAGCTTGTTAAATTTGCTAGTTTTTGTGATATTTGCAGTTTTGTGGATTTTTTTAATTCGAAAAATGGTAAGCGTTGAAGTATTTTAAGAAATTTCAACTTTTGTAAATAAGCTGAAGATCAATCTTTAGGTTTCAAGCTCGTAAAATTCAATGTCGCGTATGCTTTGCATAGAAATATAATAGAAAATAGTATATTATATTGAGAAAATAGAGATATTGCAGCTTTTATGGCAAAAACGTGGCCTCCTCAAGAAATCTCTGATTTATCATTTATTTGCAAAGGATTGGAATAGAAAGATAAGGTCAGCGGCATTTTTCTTCAATTTCGGTCTAGTTACACTCAATTCTTTTTTTTTTCACTATATATATATATATATATATATATATATATATATATATTTATATATATATATATACCATTAATAGGTGACGTAACATCCCTTAACACGAGTTTCCTTATGGCCAGATTTGGTGTCGCTGAGTTTCCCCCCGCAGTTCCCTTGTTAGAGCACAATCCCAGAAATGCCCAGAGCACTACCCCTACCATCCTTTAATTGACTAAATGACTTACTGCTAAAGGAAAACTCGCATTCCGACGTGAGCCCAGCGGCGGGAGGAAAAAATTCGGAATTGGGTAATTGCGTTTGGGGTGGTCGCCCTCGTAGCTGCAGAACAAAAGAAAAAATAAAACAAAGAATTAAAAATAAATTAAAAACTTTTATTATAAAATTAACTTAGCAGATGGTCGCTTGTTCAATTCTAGTAGTTCATCTGTTTTCAGTAAAACATAAAAAATAAATTGCTATTAGATAAAAAAATCAATATGAGGACTAAAAAAGCATACCAAATCTTATTAAAAAACAATAATAACCGATGAAATAAGCAAATAACATTTATTAACCACAAAATACAATATTTAAGTTAACTGCAGTTGAAACAATGTACAAATATTAATTCATTTTACTAACTATCATTTAAGAAGATAAATATTCAAAAGGTTCTGGATTTTATTTATTATTTAAGAAGTTGTCAATGTTATTAAAACTTTGCACTAAGCACTGTAGATAGGAGGAGAAACTGATATCTTTATCTGGGTGTTGATTTTAATTGTATATTAGGGTTCGAAAATCTTTATGAGCATTAAATGAAATTTAAACTAATCTTTATTTTGGGATTATAAAAATCCTTTAAAAACAACAAAAAGTATGATAATATGGTCCTATTGTTTGTTTTATTCATGGATTCAGCTTCAGGTTTATGATTTATTCAGAGATTCAGCTTTGATGGATGGAAATATCGATCATATTTCTACATTTTCCAATAGCAAACACATATCTTCAATAATCTGACGTTTGGCTTGTAGTAGCAATGTTTGATTTTTGAAAGAATGTTACAATTCTTTAAAGTCCATTGTTTATCAAGTATATGACAAATTGTTCTCTTATAATTAAATACAAAATATATTTTAAAATTAATTATCGTTAAGAATGATCGATGTAAGTATATTACTTACAAAAGTATGTCTAACAAAACTATCTTCAACAGTATCGATCGGTTCCTAGGCATCGACTTAGGGTCATCGATTCTCGATACCAGTTATTTTCTGAAGAATCGGTGGAATCGAAAATTGAGAGTTCAGAAGCTGGCTATTGTCAGGACTCCATGTCGAATTTTAAAATAGATCTTGAAGGCATTACTAGATAAATTTCATTACCGGCATTTATGAGAGCTATTGAGTTTAATTCGTTTTAATAAAATGTTCAACGCTACGGATTTAATACAAAAGACACATCTACAAACAGTTTTCAGACCTGTTTGGACAAAGGCAGAGCCAAACATCCAATTCCTCTCGTATGCAATACTTGAAACCCAAAATCCTTCAAAAACTCTTCAATGCTCCTTGCTTTATTACATACGAACACATCCATAAAGACCTTAATGTTCCATATGTTGCTGATTTAGCCCAAACCAGAAACCTTTCCTTATAGTAAGCATATAGATCTGGTTGGATTTTAATTTCTAACCTTATACGATAATGAAAGCATGACAAACCTTGTTTCTGTCATTTAACATTGTACATTTAAATTATAATTATAATGAACTCTACTATTGTAAACCCTTCGAACACTGTGAAGACGATGTAGTTGAAATTGGGCTCAAATAGGTTCATTAGTTTTAGTAAAACTCTATTTTTAAACTTCAATGGAATCCAAACGTCATACCACATATTGATAGCTTTTTTGATAACAATTTAATGAATTTAATTGAATTTTCTTATCAATTTCTAGCTCTATATAACACCGTATCTTTGTAACCTTTCATAAATGAAGCTCGCCACGGTCAATTTTCAAACTTCATTGCGCACCACATTTTTATTGCTTTTTTAACAGCAATATAATTGAAAATGTTTAAATTTTATTATTGCTAAACCTTCCTTGAAGTATTAAGATGATGTGGTTAAAATTGGGTACAGATTGGTTCAGTAGTTTTCGTGGTTAGTGATCAGGGCGGTGAATTATATGCAATAAAAACTCAAAAATATGCACATATATAGGCAAATTTATAGGGTAAAATATGCAATTAAATACCTAAAATATGCCACTATTTACATTATCTATTTAGAAATTAAAAAAAAAATTGCATTACATACTTATACATGAGTACAAATTCAAGTTTAAGTAACTAATTGTGTTAAAAAAAGAAACCATTCGAAGAAGATTATTAAAAAACAAAAAGACAAGGGGCATATTAAAAAAGAAAACAACTATGGAAGGGTATGTCAGCTGGACATAAATCAGTATCGAAACCAGAATTTTCTGAATCAAGTGGCAGTTTGTGTAACAAAAATTTTTGCAAATTCTGATTTCTTGGCTTTGTTTTATAAATACTTTGCTGTTTTTATGTTCTGCATTACTAAAAACTGGGCAGTAATTGATACAACTTTATAAAAAAAAACACAATATAAATCGTCTCCATCGCACTTAAAAGTATCAATTGAGAACTTACATTCTTTCCTATAAGATCTTTTTTCTTTGCTAAAGTAATTTTTGAGGAAAAAAAAGAAGAAAAGTGAAATAATATTCCAAGTATTTGAACAAGAAATTAATCCGATTGAACAATGTCAAGAAAGCAAACACCGCCCAAAGGGAAGAATCAGCATCTGGAAGACGCGACATAAACACGATCTTACTCAACAGGTGAAAAAAAAAAAATCAAATGCTGATACACCGGATGTGTAGTTAAATATGCAATGGGAATTCAAAATATGTATTTATGGCAAAATATGCAAAATAAAAATAAATCAAATTGATTTCAAATGCCTCAAAACATATATATTTTGAAGATATTAGATGTTTTAGTTGGCTAGGAATAATATGCAAATGCATATATTTCACAGCCCTAGTGATCAAAAATGAAAAATGGCTTGTCCTTTTATATAATAGTATGGATAATGTAATGAATTTAATTAAAGTGATTAAGACTAAAGCGACAAGAAACTGCTCATCGTTACAGACTACTTCAACATTTACTAGAAAAACAAACCTCTTAATTCATTACAAAAGACTTCTTTACATGACTGTTATTAGACCTATTTGGACGTACGGAGTTGAGCTTTGGGGCTCCACTAAACCATCCAATTCATCTCGTATCCAATCCTTATAATCCAAAATCCTTCAAAAAATCCTAAATGCCCCTTACTGTTTCACCAATAAGCTTATCCATACAGACCTTAATGTTCCATATGTTGCTGAGTTAGCCCACACCAGATACCTATCCTTTCATAGTAAGCTCCATAATCACTCAAATCCATAATTTCTCAACTTGCTTCCCACTCCATTCCTGATAATCCTCCGAGGCGTCTGAAACGAAGATGGCCTCGAGACCTTCTAGTGTAGAAGTTTTAATAAAGTGCTACTGATGAGTAGTTCTTTTCAAGTTTTAACATGTTATTATAATCGTTGTCAATATATTTACATTGATATATATATTTTGAACAGTTGTAAATTTGAATAAATGTATATAAAAAAAAAATTAATGTGATTTGTCCATAGTGAGTATAATTAATAGTAATACATTTCGGACAACACCTCTCCTAGCACAGGGTGAGTAATAGTCGTGAGAAAAGGAAGCGGTAGAGGGATCGGATAAGACTAGATGCGGAACCGATAGTAGAGGGAAAAAGATTAATTTACTTAATCCTCTACACAGGCGAAGAGTGTTAATAATAAGGGTGTAATCCATGGAGGGTAATCCGTGGATGGGGTGGGGCGTTGTAATTCCATTATCAGGAGGGAGGCAGACAGGGCCGGCGATAACAAATGATGGCCACGGCCTTCCTAATTCTATCGGCTGCTTGCTCTCCTCCTTCCATCTAATTGATAGTCCCCACCGCTCTCTATCATTCCTTACTGTCCCGATTCATCACTCCGGTTCCACTTCTCTACCATCATTCCAATGTTCAGGTATTCACACTGAGGAGGGTAACAAACCTAGGTATTATATGAAAATCTAGAATGAGCATAATAATCTTAAAAACTGGCCCCCTTGAGCCTGTCTCCTAAAGAAAGAATAACATGGAACATGTTTTAAGGGTTGCCTCTTTGATCTTTGATGCTCTTATGTTTTCTATTTTTGGGACTTTTCTACTTTCGGTACTTTTCTACTACAGTTACTTTTTCTAGTAATGTGATCACTTGTTGAAATGTGATGAACAGTTATTAGTATTCCATATGCTCTATATATTACAGTGGAAACTCGTTATTTCCTCATTCTGTAATTACTCAGGTTTATTTTTTTTCATTTAATTTTATTTTTTTAAATTGGCCACTATAAATAACAAAATACGTATGTAATTAATTTTTTCTCCTAGCTACTTATTTAATCTTTAACCGCCTCATTTTTGGTTTGCCACTAAAAAATACGCCTATATTTATACATTTTGTAAATCATTTGATAGAAAAAAAAAAAAAAAGATCAAGCCCGAAGTCGATCCCTCCATTGATTGTAGTAAGAGATAAAACGAAGTATGAGTGCAGTTAAGGAATTCCAGGAATCAGTTAATACTGGAAAGCTCTTCCTACAAAAACATTCGCATCTGGCTGTGCAATTTTTGCTCCAGGTTATAAATGAGAAAAGATAACCAAGAGATAAGCAGGTGGTTAAACATGGATAGTACCGATGTAGGATATGAAATTTTAAATAACAATTATAAATAATAAAAATTATAAAACAAGTGCTGAGTGCTCAAAATGAAGCTAGTGAAGAAAAAGATGGTGACAATGACGTTTATAATTGTTCCACTATTTCATGCTAAGAAGTAGAGGAAATGTTGACTAATTTAAGTGCATTGAGTGGTTTCGAGCAGCAATGTGAATCTGATATTTCACACCTGATGGGATGCGGCAAGTGTTCAGCTTTTTCAGGTACAATGTGTAAAATGTTCATCTGTTCGTTTATACATTCAATAAATTAAAAAAAACAAAAAACAATTATATAGTTTAAAATGTTACTTTAGTAGCAAAATTCTATAATTAGTCATTTACCTTATTTTGTCACCACCTCTCCCCCAATCATGACGAATTATCGAGTTTCTACTGTATCTCCTAGAAGTTATAAAATAATTAAGGTTATTCGAATACATGGCCTTCAACGCCTCTACGTCTTTTCTCCTATTAGATAAATTGGTCGCTACATTGAAGTACTCTCTATTTATGTATTTGGGAGTTTATATGAAAGGAGAACGCTTGAGAGCAACATAAAAGAAAACATTAAGAAAGGAATAAAGCTGATTGGCATGATCAACTCTGTACTGTGGAGCCCTAATGTTTCAATAGAAACCAAAAAGAGAAGTTTCCACTCCGTTTTTGAAGGAGTAACCCTTTATGGTTCGGAAATGTGGGTGGCTGGAACGAGAGGTCCACAGAGCTTACAAGCTATCGAAATGGATTTTTGGAGAAGAAGCTGTAGCATTTCCAGGGTTCAACGGGTAACTAATTCTGTCATACGAAATATCGTTAAACAATATACTTCACACCATTCACACCAAACAGCTGCTATGGTATAGTCATCTAAGAAGAATGGGACCAGAGAGATTGCCAAAGAAGATATTCAGCTACGTCTAAGAAGAAAGACCAAAAAGAGGCCCCCCAAGGAAAACATGGGTTCAAGAAGTTGAGGAGGTGATGAAGGCGAGAGGATTAGCGGAAGGAGATTGGGAAGGCAGTGAATACAGGCGGTCCAATGTATTGGGTCTCGGTATATGAAATAAGGTCGTCATATCCGATGGATAGAAAAAAAAAAGAAAAGAAAAAAGAAAAGGTTATTCGAAAATTAAACCATGAATCATGAATGAAATTGGAATGAATTTAATCATGGAATGAATGAAAATCATTCAATAATTAGTATATGTATATATTGTAATAATTAGTATATGTATATATAGTTTCGAAACTAAAACAAATATATATATATATATATATATATATATATATATATATATATATATATATATATATATATATATATATATATATATATATATATATATATCATATATACATATATAACATATATACATATATAACATATATTACATATATATACATACATATATATATATATATATATATATATATATATATATATATATATATATATATATATATATATATATGTATATTTTTTTTTTTTTTTTTTGAAGAGAAAAGATTTGACCCGGTTGGGATTCGAACCCAAGTCTCCACTTCTCTAGCGTGGTGCCTTATCCACTAGGCCACCGAGCTCGTATCCAAAACCAGGGAAATCTCTTCTCTTCACTGATCCATACCCCCGGGCACTCGCAATTGCGATGTACAAATCGGGGATGAATGTTCATTTGAACATTACTGTTAAATGGGTCTATTGACATACGTCATATATATTATAAATTATAAATAATTCTTAGTTGATAAATATTTTTTTAAAATATTTTTTATGTTTGAAGAGAAAAGATTTGACCCGGTTGGGATTCGAAAACAAGTCTCCACTTCTCTAGCGTGATGCCTTATCCACTAGGCCACCGAGCTCGTATCCGAACCAGGGGGTATGGATCAGTGAAGAGAAGAGATTTCCCTGGTTCGGATACGAGCTCGGTGGCCTAGTGGATAAGGCACCACGCTAGAGAAGTTAAAACAACTTTTGTTTAAATTGATTAAAACATGAATTACGCTTAGACGGTTAAACTTATCAACTTTGTTTTTTTACACAAAATATAGGGTGGTAATATGCTTGAAATGTATTTGGTTTCATCATTCTATCTGGTTTCAAACTCAAGTTAAAAATCAAAATGTTTTTCGGATTTGCCAATTTTTTTAAATAGGTTTTTGTTTATCGAATTTTACATTTATATAGATCAAAATAAAGCTGAGACTCTCCTCTATCCAGCGATACCAATCAGTGAATTGCGTGAATGAAGTAATGGCGATTTAAAGGTATGTAACCAATAATCGGTTTAAAAATTTCATTTTCCTGGAAGAGGGTGAAAAAAATGATATTTTTTGATTTTGTTGAATAAGCGTTTTTTAATGTTTCTGAGGGTCCTGAATTAGAATCTGGCGTCAATTTTTGTGTGAAAAAATCTATAGAGGAAGTTTGCTTGAAAATCTAATAATTTTTTTAGAATTTAATTAACCTAAACCAAAATCTATGGAGCGACTGTATTTTTCCATGAATTTGCAATCAAAACTAAAAATCTTGGTGCAAGAATCATGTCGATATCATTTTTTAAATTCGAGGTAAAAAATAAATTATTTTAATGCTATTTTTTTTTCTCGGCTTCAAGGGCCCATTGGTCGGAACGCCAAAATACGTATCTAATATTTTTTGACCAGGAACCTCCAAAAAAATTGCCAACAAGATCCGTGAGAGACTGAGTGTGTCTTCCCCTTGTCAGTGGTGTTCTTAAATCCGAATATATACGCCATTCCCTAAACAACTATCGCAAACGACACTTTTGAGCTATAAAGCAAGTTCGTTCAAATCCGTGGTCTAAATGTGTCACCTGTTCTTGGACTATAAAATATCCTTATCAATATCCCATAATATGATCATCCTATCCTAAATTAATCAGGATATATGAGAATGTACTAAATAAACAATATAGGGGCTACAAGTTGATGTTGAGAGAAGTAACATAGGACAGATGTACAGATGGCATGCCACTAACCGCTATTGTTTGGGATTAAGTCCGCTAGAGGGCAATAAATCTCCTGTTATTATCGTCGATTGTTACAATAATGCCAACGTAATGATTTATTATTTCTCTTAATTCTGAGAGGATGAGCCACAATTGAACGCCATCAGTTCACTCTATCAACATCCATTATCTACTATCTGCCTATACAATCTCAAATATTCTCTATTAGATCCAATTCGGCCCTCAATCTAGCATCTCATGATCCCTTGATATCTGTTTACATACATTCTGATCAGTTATTATGTATTTATATTAAAATCGTTAAAAAGACCTACCGACTCTTCTTTTTTAATGCCTCACAATTCACTATATGAACCAATAGTTTTGCTTCTTAGGTTTCTATGTAATTGATTTATTTTCTTAATATATTTATAAGCTGTTGCTAAGTAATGATGTTCTAATTTTTTGTGTTTGTTAGATCTGATGGTGAATGTTTATAATTCGAAACTAGCCTTAGAATAAACAAAATACCAAAAAAAGTAACAAATAATTAAATAATATTTAATTAGATTGATATTAGAAGAAAAGGTGTAAATATGGGCACCCCACCGTACTGGCTAAGGGAGATATTGAAAACTTCGGCGAGGATTGTCTATGGAGCCGTTTACTGATATAAGATATCAGTGAGCAGTTGGAACCATTCTACCATGTAGTGTGGATGCTGCTTGAGTTATTGTGCAAAATGGAAATTATTCTGGACTGTAAATTTTTGAGAAGTATGTGAAATCTTTTTTTTTCTTGTTCTTATGTTTAGTTAAAAACAAATTCAGACCACTGGCTAAGCACGCTTTTAGATTACATTTGAGAGTGGCCATCTTTCTTGGATGAGATTGGTGTAAATATGGGCACCCATTTCTCCAGGAAATTTAAGTGCAATATCTCCCTTCGACATATCTCCTGTTCCCAACATTAAGAACATAACCACGACTCGTGGATGCAAAGTAGCAAGTTCCAGCCTCATCACAAGATCACCATGCAAAGATCAGTTGACCAAGTCCCTTGACAAAATTGCTTTAAAAAAGACGTCTTTAAGGTTTTCCGGGGTAAGAGACCGGCCAGGGGCAGGGGTGGGAAGACGAAAGGCCTTCAAAAAAAGAATATTATACCCAGGCAACGATACGATTCATCATCGGACTCATCAGACTACATCAACCCTCCTATTGTGGACAGCGATGATGAAACCAATCTAGATATCAACCGTTGGGATAAACCAGACTCAAGCGAAGCAACTTGCATCTTATGTCATGGAAAGCTACCTGAAGAGGTGTAGGTGAAATGTGTTATATGCCAAATATGGGTATACTTAGACTGTATTGGAGTCTAAAAGAGCCTGTAATGTTTGCGATTTCTATAAATCACTTTTTTTCCTGTAATAAATAAATTCTATACCATTTTGTATTATTTTATCCTGTTTTTAAACCATTTAAAAGTATTAACACCCTTAGTTTTGCTGATGCTAATTCAAAAGTTTTTGTGAATCGTGGTTTTTGAAATGAAATAATTGATGTAATTATTGATGTAAAATTGTTTTGCCTTCTCGCATTTAGAAAAATTGTTATGGTTGTTAATGAAAGATAAAAAAACTAGATTTTTTCAAATCGAATGTAACTTTAAATAGAAAACAAAAGAGGGTGCTCATATTTACTCCTTTTCCTCTTATAGAAAAAACAAGCATATTTAAGAAAAAAACAAAACAATTAATAGACGTAATTAATTTTTATTGGCTTTGCTTTTTATTTTATCAAGGTTAGAATAAATTACTTTTAGACATTAAATTGGAATGTAATTTTACGAATTCGATTCACCAAAAGTAAAGTGATTTTTATCCAATGATTGGCAGTTTGTTAATTGTGTTTCTATTTCTACTGTATCCATGAAAAAATACATAAAATCGCTCGTATTTGGGATCTTGCACCCATCTTGTGGGGCAAAACGGCTAAATTTTTTTTCTCGGGAATGGTAAGTCCTATAGAGATGAAGATAGTCTCATTCGATTCAGAATAAAAAAATACATTGGAATTGTAACCAATTTGAAAAATTATATAATATTATTCTTTAATAGGATTGACAACGCAAGTTGCTGGTATTTTATATTATTTTGTAAAATTTAATTTGTCATAATTTTATTCTTATTTACTTCATTTCATTAAAATTTTGGTTCCATTTTTTGATTTTCACATTTTTATATCGATTGCTTTATTATAAGCTGGTCAAAATGGTTCAGAATTCATTATTTACCTATATAATGGAAAGAATAATGGAACGGCTCGCAATATCAATTAGAGTGCTTCGTTACTGATGGTAAGGTGTTTATATTTTAGCTTCAGGTCTCATGTGTGTTATGTAGGAATCTGAAGATTTTGACAACTTACAAAACACCCTTGTTCATGGCTGTACGGGAACATTTCCTTGTACAGTGTATTTATGTAAAGTGTATGTACTATAATACACTTTAAGTTCATAGCTAACTTGAGTTATTTAGGTACGGTAAAATGGGGTCACATTAGTACGCTGGGGTGAAATTGGTATACAATTGTTTCTGCGGTGATTTCCTTCTGACAGGTTGTTGTGTCGACTTTTACCAAATGAGAGCCCACGAAACGACTCATTCACCCGCTCTCATTTTGTAAAAGTCGACACAACAGCCTGCCAGAAGGAAATACCCACAGAAACAATTGTGTACCAATTTCACCCCACCGTACTAATGTGACCCCATTTTACGGTAGTTAAAGAAGGATTTCAGAAAAATATTCTTGATGTAATTCCGGTGTTACTGGAACCGTATCCCTGCTATACAAAATCTACTTTCATCCGTAATTCAGTGATAGACCGTTTTTGTAATCGTTCATTTGCGGCTTCTTTCACTGAGATTTTTGATTTAGTTTTGATAGTTCTCCAACGCTGGAATTCCATGATATAGCCTAGGTGAAGAATATATTCCATAAATTTAAGTCTAGCTTGAAGTAGAAAAATCCCCAACTTAACTGCTTCTTCTTTGCGACACTTAAGTTAGCTTATACCTATTAAATTAAAACAAATTTTCTTTTTTGTTTGTAAAGAGGAAAAAAGACATTAATTGTACCAATCATTGAAGTTAGCAAAGCATCAGATAGCAAAGTATACTTCCCGAAAATAAAGTTTATAATCCGTCACTAGAAACTACCTCACATACATCGGTTTTATTAGTCTCTATAATGAGAATATCCATGTTTATACTCTTTGAGAAGAAAGCAGCCTGTTAATTGTTTAAAAACTGATAAACAAACATTGGGACTATGAACGTACTAATCCCTACTTTGTAAACAGTTCTTGTTTTTATGCACAGTTGTCATTAGTTGTCAATGTAATTTATAGGAATATTAAGTAGTAGTATAAGCTTTATGAAATGGTAATTTTTTACCGGAGCTCAGCGAAGCTTTTTTTGTAAGACCACACATGTTCAAAAACTCTGGTTACTTTTTCCCTCTCGCTCTGGTATATTTTTTGATAATATATTTCATACATTGGACCAACCTAATATTTTTCCACTTTTCTTTAGTGTTCGAACTACAAATTTATCAAGTTTCATAGTATAGTATATACAATATATCATAGTATATAGGTTTATCTACAAAAATAAATCCACAGTGACCCAAATTGTAGCTCTTTGGGGTGGAATAATATTGTCCAACTTTAGAAGGCCTCAGAGTCACAAATAAAAATGAAATTGAAAAAAATAAACTGGAAATGTTAGCTATTAACAACTAATAATGAATACAATAGCCCATCAAATATGAAAAAAAAATAATAAAGTCAATTTTTTAGGCCCCACTGTGCGGCGGAATAAAGTTATCAGTTTTAATGGAGATGGTTTTAATGAATAAAGTTATTATATAGTTATTGGTTTATTGGATTTTTTTATTACCAAAAAACGAAAGGACTTTTGAAACGACCAGGTATCTTTGTATAGCATATAGTTAAACTATAGGATAGTAAAACATCGCATATAGCTTACTATAACTAGAGCTCCTGTAAAGATATATGTTACTTTAATATAGCTATATGCTAGTTTTCCATCCTGTATGTACGAAGCTCAATATTTGAGCTATATTTACCTAGATGTTAAAGGTGCATATAAAAAAAAAATACTTATAATGACGTTTTGAGTTTAAGTTTTTCTACTTTGCTGTGCTTTCATAAAACATGGTACCTAGTATGTAGTTCTTAAAAGGTTTGGCTTGGTTTTATAAATTAATTTACAGTTTCAATTATTAATTAATTTTATCTCTCTATTCCCCTTTGAAATGATATCATAAATATCGAACGCGCAAAAATTAACATAAATATTAAAAAAGAGATATTGAATTTTTTTTTTCGAGGGGCAAAATAAATTTATTACAGCGCAGATAAGGTTTCTAACTCGTAGCCCCGAGGGGAGCTAAATAACAGGTTAGTGACAACTTTAATAGCTTATGATTTTATATCTGACGGCTTTCTTACGACATTCCGTAGAAGATCGGTTTAGTAAATCATGTCGGCAAGATCGTGAAGGCGCCGTTCAAAATAACACGTTTAGAAATTAAAATCTTGAAGCTCTTGTTTCTTTAGCGAATTTAGGCGATATCATCTATCCCAATTCACGTCTTAAGCTCTCACAACGGTCAGCTGATAAGCGGAATCAGATAAAATGTAATTTCCATATGAATCGATTTTATAAAAGCAAATGTGACGGGTTACGAATCATATGATACTTCAATAACATGGAAGCAACTAGCCATTGGTTGCACTTCAATGAAAGGCCCGGTGATCACCTTCTTTTGAGATCTGCCATGGAAGGAAAGGAATCTGCTTTGAACCAAACCGACAATTGGATATAAGTTGTTTTTTATTTAATTATTTATTTATAATATTTGTTGATATTAACAACTGTATACAAAAATACATATAGTAAATTTGAAGATACTGTTCATAATAACATGTCAATTGCTTTTGAAGCAACTACCCATTGGTAGGACTTCAATAAGTTCTTTTCAGACGCCTCGGAGGGTTATCGGGAGTAGAAAGGGAAGCAATTTCAGAGCTCAGTGGATTTGATGGTTTGGGCCAATTCAGCAACATATGAAACATTGAGAACATTATGGATATGTTTATTTATGACATAATAATAGTCTAAGAACCGACGACACTAAACCTGTCATGATAGGTCTCCCAAAAAAAGCAATGTTTATCTGAAAGATCATCAGTTTTTGTGTAAGAAATACCATTGCTGCCGTTTCCAAACACGGTTTAGATGGCAGCAGCAAGTAAAATAATTTTCCAGGAGGTCGTTTTCTGGGAATAACCGCTGAACTTTTTTTCTCAAGGGACCTTAATGTTTTTTGGGGTGCTGAATCCGAATCTGAAGTTTTCCACAACAGCCGTCGGCTTTATTCTTAAAATCTCCAAAAAAAAACAAAAAAAAAAAAAAAAAAAAAAAAAAAAAAAAAAAAAAAAAAAAAAAACCGCCCAAAATAGCGGTTATGGTTGGTTTTTCCTATAACAAGAAAACAAAGGCTTTTTTTTGAAGAAATAATTACCTTGTTATAGGCAAAAAACCGACAATAATAGCTATTTTCAGAAAACATTACGATTCGATGAGAAAAAAAGTTGAGCAGTTCTTTCCTGAAAACGACCTTCTGAAACCTCATTTTGTTCGCTGCTCCCATCTTGACCCTGTTTGGAAACGGCATCAGTGGTTTTTCTTACACAAAAACTGATAATCTTTCAGATAAACACTGATTTTTTTGGGAGACCTATCAAGACAGGTTTAGTGTCGTCGGCTGCAGTGCTATAAGGAGGATTGAGGATTCTATGAAGGATTTGCGATATTAAGGATTGTATAAAGGTTGAATTGGATGGCTTAGTGGAGTCCAAAGCTCAACTCCATAAGTCAAAATAGGTATAATTACTGTCATGTAAATGAATCTTTCGTAATTAATCGGTATCTTAGAGGTTTTCAAATAATTGTTGAAGAATTCGAAAATGACTAGCAGTTTCTTATCGTTTTAGTCTTATATGTGTTTTACCATGTACAGTCCTAGGTAGTGGATGATTTCAACAGAAATTAGTGGAATATTATGAAAGAATAATATAGAACAAGAAGTATTTTTATGACAAACTGAAGTAATTTCCAAAAAATCTCCAAGTTTTATTACAAGCCTAATTAATGTCAAGCAACAGTACAATCTGTTTATTTTTTTTACTTATTTATTAATATTTCCAATAATGTATTTATACATTTTTTTTTTTTTTTTTTGGCCCAAGACTTCCATTGAAATCCTATACAGAGGAAGGTCAAGATTCATAAATAAATTTTAACCCGCCCAGGAGGGATTCGAACCCACAACCTTCTGGTTACGAGCGTCTCCCTGGGGTCTCTCTAATATATTAATCTAGTAATGTGTGGGAAAATTATTAAAGTAACATGTCAATAATTTGTGAAGCAACTTCCCATTTGTAGCACTTTAATAAAAGTTCATTTCCAGTGGGCATTTTTTTTTTGTGATAGTAGATTTTGGTGGTTATGGAGTTTACTATGAAATTATATGTATCTGGTGTGGACTATATCGTCTCTACAACTGCAAAGTATCGAATGTGAAAAACACTTTTTTTTGTGTTGCTTTATCAATTGCTTTAAGACTAATATACGTTTTAGCGAATTCTAAAATCTGAATTCACTGTGTAAAGGGAAGAAATAACCCTGTCAGAGGGTCGATTAAACAAACTATTTGATTATGCCAAATCAATGTAATGAATAGCTAAAGAGCGAATATAAAAACCGCGTATTTTTGCATTCGATACTTAGCAGTTGTAGGGACGATGTCAGCTACATATGAAACATTAAGATCTTTAAGGATAAGTTTTTTTGTAACATAATATGGAGGATTGAGGATTTTGGATTGTAATGAATGGATAGGAGAAGAATTTTACGGTTCAGTGGAGTCCCAAAGCTCAAAAAAACATTTCCAAATAGGTCTAATTATTTTCATGCATATGAGTCTTTTGTAGTTAATTGGAAGTTTAGAGTGTTTAAACTCCATAACCACTCAAATCCATTAGTTTTTCAATTTGCTTCCCATTCCATTCCCGATAATCCTTCGAGGCGTCTGAAAAGAAGATGGCCTAGAGATCTTCTAGTGTAAAATTTTATTGAAGTGCTACTGATGAGTAGTTCTTTTCAAGTTGTTACATGTAATTGTAATCGTTATCAGCTCATTTTGTTGATGTACATATTTGTATACTTGTAAATTTCAATACATTGATATATAATAAAAAAATAAAAAAATGTCAGCATTATTGTTTCACATAGATACAGAATCGGGGATGTTTTGAAACTTAAAAGAATAGTAAATAAAAAATTTCTCAAACAGTACTTTTCACTCCCATAAAATTGTATCTTTCGTTACATCTTTCGTGTTTCTCGAAATATTTTGATTCTTACCCTCAAGCAGTCCCGAAAACGTGACTTTTTTTCGAATCGTTTCCCCTCCATTTAACACTGTTATTTGGCCTTGGGAAAGTATCTTTAGAAATTGTTAATATCTCATGATACCGAAACTATTTCGTGATCAGACCTAAAACAAACCGATAGGTTATGATTTTGTACCTTATAATTACAAATATTGCTGTGTAAATGTACCTGTGAATGTACCATGCTTGTTTTTGGATTAAACTTCATTAAATACTCTATGAGCACAATGGACGAGTTTTCCTACAATTAATAAAATTAATAATGAAATAAATTACAGCTGTGAATTCCTGCATGAGCGAAGGTTGTACAATTCAACTTATAAATTGAAAGAGAAAATGGTAAATTGGGTTAAAAAAAAAAACCACTTTTAATTAACCAATTTGTGCGTAATTTTTAAATTTTTTTTTGCAATATATTGAAGTTTTGATCTTTTATATTATTCATTTGATGTTTTAATTTCATTTATATAATGAAATAATTTTGAAATATTTTTTTATACATTATACATATAGAAGTTTTTTTATTATTATTATTTCATTGATGTTCGGTCAAAAGGGCTTAAGTCATCATTTTTATGAAAACGATTTAATGAAAACAAATATTAATAAACAAATAAAATTTCGTTCATGTTTGTATTTTACTGTAATAAATAGTCCCTTATGATATAATAAAAAGAGATTCATGAATAAATGAATACTTAGGCAGGATTAAAAATAAGTTTTCAAACCTTTGGAAAATCGTCTTGTAAATTGCACATTCCAAGACTTACGCCCTTTTGACCGAACATCAATGATTTATCTTCTATATATGTAATAGGTCGAAAACATCCCTCAGATATTCCATATACCGACAGAAAAAATATTTAGAACAGAGGTAATTGTCGGAGAGAAGTAGTTAAAACACAAATTAATAGACAGCGGTCAGATGAAAGGAGGAAACATTAGACAGAGGTGATGAAGAAGTATTGGAAGGAAGGGAAGAGTAAGAAATAAATTGTTGAACGTGGTCCACAGGTGGCCGAATTCAAAAGAAGAATGAGTATAAGATGGAAGATCAAAAATGCTCAAAAGAGGTGCCTATAGATATATGTTCATAAATAAATTATGATTAATAATAATAAATTAATAAAATAATATAAACTATGCTTGGGTGTGATGTAGGTAACAACGCTGTATAGGTTATCAAATTATCACAACAACGTGGTGTGGCGTAACAAGATTGTTGAAAGGAGGGACTAACAAGATCAACAACAACATGAATTGATAACAACCACTGCCCCCTGGATTAGTCAGCCCACCCCACGCCATTACCCTCCATTACTTCCATTCACCCCTCTCCACTTCCCCGCATTTAAAAACATTAGTTTTTCTGATTAACTACACCGCTTTATTGATTTCTTTTATTTCCTTAATTTTTTTTTCTCTTCGGTTATTTTCTGGGGCGGTGAGCAATACCCACTTTACGATCCGCTCTTTGGCTTAATCGCTCGTGAACGAGAAGTTTTACTTTATCGGCCGAGCTTATATTGACGCCTGCTATTGAATCGATAATTGCCCCTGAGACGAATACGTAAACAGGTAGTTAAAGTAGATAATATGAAACAGTATAATTCGTCGCTTTAAATAAAATTAAATGAGCCAAGTACTTTTATAATACCAGTTCCATTAAAACTGTAAACAAGAAAATACTCACATATGAAAATTACATAAATACAAACCGTACAGTCATTGATATTTACAACTGTATACATTCGAAATAAAATGAAAAAATAATCTTTATTCTGGGACATATTGTACCCTCAGAATAACAAAATTAAATAATAGGGTAATACAATGGTCTGGTTGCCATTATGTCAGGCAAATATGATAATATATATAAAAAATGAGATTTGTAAGTTTAGAAAATAGTAAGTACAATTGGAAATAGAACTTTTGGTATAAATACAAAATTTGGTATAAATAAGAAAGAAAAAAAAAAGAAGAGAATAAAAGAAAAAGGAATAGAAATAATAACAGTGGTAAAAATAATTAAAATATGTTCTGAAAAAATACTGAAAGATAAAAAAATAATTAAAATAAAATAAAACAAAAATGATAATGAATGAATAGTAAAAGTTGGTTTGACCAAATATTTACAAATACATACACAACCTCTTACATACGCATACATAGATATAGGTGTATACATACTTATATACTCAGACACAACTACAATAATAAATTATATACAAGTAAATCTGAGAGAAACGTGTACAATGGCATGTCAATAACATGTAATGAACTACCCTTTAGTAACACTTCGATAAAAGTTCTAAACTAGAAGGTCTCACGGCCATCTGCTTTTCAGACGCCTCGAAGGATTATCGGGTATTGGGTTTGATGCAAGTTGGGAGACTCGTGGATTCGATTAGGTTTGTAATTTTACTATGAAATGTATCTGATTTGGGCCAAATCAGCAATATATGGAACATTATGGTCTTAATGGATAAGTTTATTTGTGACATAGTAATACTGAAATAGTATTCAGGATTTTACGGAAGATTTTGGATTGTAAGGATTGGAGAAGAGAAGAATTGGAAGGTTTAGCCACAAAGCTCAATTCCGTTTTTCCAAATGGGTCTACTTAGTTTCATGTAAATAAGTCTTTTGCAATGCATTGGGAGCTCTGAAAACTTGTCTGTAAATACATACTGGAGCAGTCGGAAACTCTGAATAGTTTCTTGTCTTTTAGGTCTCGTATTTGTTAAAATATTTAATCATCAGTACAGCTATAGTTATGCACAAGGACATTTGTAGCAAGCTGGTTGTTATGTTATGCAGATTGTTAAAAAAGCAGTTATTATGGACGGATAGAGATCATTAGTTCCAGATTATAACACTTCCAGAACTACTGTCCATGGCTGGAACCTGCTCGAGCACGGACAATTACCCGTTGATTAATTTACATTGAGGCGGTGTTTCAAGACAGAAGCTTGTTTATGAAATTAGCTTG
The DNA here is from genome assembly GCA_003667255.2 of Euschistus heros. Taxonomy (NCBI): domain Eukaryota; kingdom Metazoa; phylum Arthropoda; class Insecta; order Hemiptera; family Pentatomidae; genus Euschistus; species Euschistus heros. The sequence goes on from RCWM02000082.1 coordinate 1,817,267, forward strand.
ATGGATAGTTAGTTCTAGCAACCAACTTCTACACAATAATAACAACCAATTCATTTTAATAACGAGCTTATTATAATTTACACAGTTGAATTTTTAAAGAAAAGTTTAATAGGTTTGGTTATAATATAAATATAGAAGTTAATTAATGTGTTGTATATTATAATAGTTGTATTTGTTATTTATAATGGAGTATTACTTGGGGGGGGGGGGGGTCAATATGTGTCTGGTTTACCCTAAATAATGCCGACAATGTTTATTTTTACAATGTACTTATTATTTAAATGATCATTGTAATTCCAGGCAAAAACATTAGGACTCAAAACGCAATCACTGATAAGTCAATAATTCAACGCCATCTAGAGCCTAAATAGTTGATTTTCAAGAATATCTATGTGCAATGATTTGTGGTATTTAATGTAATTTGTAGTTCATAAAGTTCTTCATTCAAAAATGTGATTTGTTACATCCGGAAAAAAAAAAATATATTCGATGCGCAGTTTTTTACATAGAATAAAAATGATTACATTTTTTTTTTTGAAGTTTTTCGGGTAAAAAAAGAAGAAGAAATTTTTTTTAAAGAACAGGCTTTAACGCAGTAGAGTTATGCATGTAAGAATAGAGTTCGTCATATATTTCATAATTTATGAAGTAAATAAAATGAACAATTTATAATATTATTAACACATTAAAAATATTAACGTATGTATACACTATTTTAATATTTAAAAAAAATCTTGATATAGTGGACTCGTTTTCAGGTAACAAGCCAGCCGACATCGCGTCGGATAAGGGGAAACGCCGGTTAACCAATATCATCAATTATAATTAGAAAAAACATATCGATAGCTAAAAAAATAGTACGTTTTTAGGTTAAACAAACATTTTCTATGAAAAATATGGCTTTCATAAAAAAAAAAAAGATTGTTTATATGCACAGAATTGTTATTTTTAAAGGACTTAATCCAAGAATAATATGCTTTTTAATTCCGATTTTATTTCAAACACAGTAGACTCCTTCTTATCCGGTGTTTACGTGGCCGTCACATCGCTGGATAAGTGAAAACGCCGGATTACAGAAATCATCCATTCCAATTGGAAAAATATATAGTAAAACAATCGGAAAACAAGCCACTTCTACGGTGTTTGAAAAAAAAAAAAAAAAAAAAAAAAAAAAAAAAAAAACTTCAATAAAAAAAATAAAAAAAAATATTTTTTTAATGAAAGGAAAATGAATGAAAAATAAACTTTATTCTGGGACAGACTGTCTAGTCCAGTAAAATAAGGCTCCAAAAGGCCGTTTTCAAGAAAAAACTGCGGAACTTTTATTCTCAACGGATCTTTATGTTTTTTGGGGTGCTGAATCCGAATCTGAAGTTTGCTACCACGGCAACCACCGGTTTCATATTCAAAATCGCAAAAAAAAACCCAAAAAACCTCGTTATTTTTGTTTTTTTATCTATAACACGATAACGAAGCTTTTTTCGAAGAAAGTCTTCAAATAATAATTGTAGCTGGAACTAGTACCTAATGAAAAAAAGAAATCCGAAATCGGACCATTTTTCGTGAAGTTACGTTATTGGGAAAAAATGGAGAAATGGCCAACATTCCATCAGTCCCACAGCTCCGCGAAAACACGTTTGTCGTACTCTTTTGAATATAACTCTGAAACTATTTGTCCGATACAACATTACTTTTTTTCATCTTAAAGCTGATTAAATTTATTTATCTTAATCTATAAATTTTAAGTTTAAAATTAAATTTTATAGATTCTTATCTATATCTATATAAAGTTAAATTAAAAGTTTTAATCAAACCCCGTAAAATGTACATACAGCCCTCTAATAAAAACGTACTGTTGTAAAACCCAAGTGTTTTTTGGCACATTTGTCGCTCTAACTCCTCAAATATTTGTTCGATCCCAAATTTCTTTTTTCTATCTCAAAGCTGATTAAATTCGCTATCAGATGCTATATATGTAAATTATATTAAATCCTGTAAACCACCGAAGCTAGCACGCTTAATGTGTATGTTTTGGCAAAATATGTAAATTATGACATGTTCAGTAGACTGGTGTGGGTATTTCACGGTGTTAATTATAAGTTACATATATTTTTTTTCTTCAGGAAACCCTTATTTTACTGGAGCAGTCCCCTAAGAATGATTAAAGTTTACAATAAAAGGTACAATTGTCTGGCTGAGATTAGTTACAAATCAGCCAATGTTTACATGAGAATAGTTACAAATTATTTCGGTTATAATGTTTTACATGAAATATATTTCTTGTTCGGTACAAGCAAGGTACACTTGTCTGGTATTAAAAAGAAATTGTGCATCACCTTCATAGCTTTGTTTTCTATCTAAAAAATATTATTAGTATTTTTATTTTATTTAACAAGTTGGGGCGTGGGTCTCAGCGCGCTCGATATTGAAGTTCGTGGGTTCGAATACCATCTGGGCTGGATAAAATTTATTTCTTATTTATAAAAAGAAGGATTTTAGAGGACTCGATGATGCACCGAGAGTCTCAGCGAGCTCGGTACATTGGTGAGTTCGAATTATTTCATGGCGGACTCACGAAATGAAATTTAACCTTTCCAATTTGGCTAGAATAGGTTGGTAACCTGTAGGATAAACTGTCCTTCTTCCTCTAATTGGAGTACATAAGGGCTTCAAGCCACAATAAACAAACAAACAACAGAGAGGGAAAACCGGAAAGTTATTAACACCCTTAAGGATATATTCATACTGAAATTATAGAAAGAATAGTTCAATAAAGTTGAAATCTGCAGACATTTTGCCTTAATTACTATACTTTAAGGTAGGCAAGAAATAATTATTCCTACACAACCAATCATTATTCCTGTAATGTATTTAACAAGATACCTGATAATAAATAATGTAAAATCAGTTATTGACACCCCATGGATAGCTTTTAAAATACGGACAGAATTGAAGGTAGGTACTTTTACACAGTTGGGTTGTAGGATTTAAAAGGAATTTTAGATTTTTCTTTTGGAGGATAATTTTTTTTTTTTTAATGTTTAAGATAGCGTGTCAATAACTATCTGGGTTGTCAATAACTCTCTGGTTTACCCTACGTAAAATATTAATTTTGTTCTATATAAATTTTAAACATACATCATAAGAATTTTTCTAGTTTGCGAGCTCTTGTTATGGGAACGCCAGATTAATGAAAGTTTATTGTAATATGAAAAAACGTTAAATACTAATATAGGAATGTTATTTACAAGGTGCTATATTTTCAAAAAATAAGTTGCTATTTTTTAACCACCGCTAGAAGGCTGATCAAAGCCGAGCGCCTGGTAAAATTTCGATAGCTACCGAAACGGGAATATACCTCCGAGACCCGAGGAGAGGGTGAAGGAAGAAATAAGAGGAAAACGGTGGAAAAGAAAAAGAAAAAGGATGGGAATAAAGAAAAAGGACAAACAGTGTTTTGCAATTAGAGGGCCGAGGGGAGACCACCCAAGGAGAAGCCGAGCGTAATAAGTCTATTACATCCAGCAGAGCTTCCTCCGCCCGCCGCCAGGCTGCGCCACCTGTCGGCCCCCTCTGCGGGATCTGTCGCCGCTCTCCGCAAACATCTTGTCCGCTCTTGAGGAGTTTAATGTGTGAATATTTATTTGTTTAAAAAGCAGCTGTTGATATTTTGGACTAGTGATGTTTCGTTACCAAAACATTTTGATTCTCCATACCAAAAATATATTTTTAGTACCAATACTTCAGCACAAAAATAAGTTGTTGTTTTAACAGAAATTATTTCAGTTTAGATCAAGATTCAAAGCAAGGAAACATGGCCCGTGTTTTTCGGGTAGGTATATTTATTTATGTTCGAATAGGATCAGTAGGTACAATCGTTTTTCAGTTTTAAATAATATAGATTTATATGTAGGGTAAATCACTAGTTATGGACACATGACCAGTTATTGGCAGGCAAACACCATTTTCGCAATAATGATCCATTTATTTGTGATATCACCAGAAGAAATATTTCTAAAAAAGGTTTAAGATAAATTTACTCAGGAAACCCTCCCTTTCCAGTAATGATTAAAAAATAATATTTTCTTCAAATGGTGTCCCGAAACACCTCTTTTTTTTTTTTTCCTTTTTTTTCATTTATTAATATTTACAACTATACAAAATAATATACAACAAGTAAATGTGTTGATGGTGAATACAATGGCATGTAAATAACTTGTGAAGAACTACTCTCTAGTAGCTCTTCAATAAAATCTACACTAAAACGTCTCTAGGCCATCTTCTTTTTAGACACCTTGGAGGATTATCAGGGATGGAGGAGGAAGCAAATTGGGAGACTAATGGATTGGAGTGGTTATGGAGCTTACTATGGAAGGATAGGTATCTGGTTTGGGCTAAATCAAAAACATATGGAACATTAAGATCTTTATGGATAAGTTTATTGGTCATAAAGCAGGAAGCATTGAGGATTTTTGGAAGGATTTTAGATTGTAAGGATTGGATACCAATAGTCTTGTATGTGGATTCCAAGTTAGACGTTTGTCCAATTGGAGTCCTAGGTAGCGGATCTGTTCAACAGGGATTAGTGGAATATCATTAAAGGATACTGTAGGACAGGTAGTCGTAGGTTTACGACGTAGGGTAAATGTTATTTGGTGTGATTTGTTTGGATTTATTTTGATTCCCCATTTTGACACCATTCTTGAAGGTTTAGGATATCCTCTTTTTTTTTAGTAAGATTTTTTTTTTAAAGTGAGAATTCTTAAAAAATTTTTATGAAATTGCTTCATTAATTTTTAGTTTTTGGGTTATGTAGTTTTTTATTAGAATCCAAAGTTGAGAGAAAATAGGAGATTCAAACGTGACTTTTTTCATTCAAACCAATACAGCTCCTAGACGGTAGGTACTAGTGACAAATGTTATATATCAAAAAATAGTTTCCATTAAAATTCTGATTGGGAAACTCGCGTCAAATTTTCGATCCGAGCAACTCTAACAGACTTAGAGCGTGTCAGAATGTTACACTTTTCAGTGTAAAAATAAGAGTTTGACCGAAAAATAATATACTCCCAGCCAAAAGAATTGAATCCATATAAAAAAATTTTTTTTTTTTTTTTTTTTATTTCGATAAATTATCGATTTATAATAATTACATAAGGTATCACAAAATTATCGCCAACGTCAGCCATATCAATCGGATCCGAGGTATCGACTTTGGATTCTCGATCCTGATTTTTTATTAAAGAATAGAATGAATCAAGAATCGATATTTGAAATCATTAAAGCTCCATAACCTACAACTATATTCTAATTATTTTTTTTTAATTTTAAAAATGGGACAACACAAACCTAGCTCTAGTACTGTAGATTGCTGAGATATACAGTAAATGACCAACTCATCTGACCGGACCGCATTCCCAACTAGTAACAGCCCATTTCAGTGGGGAATTGTCCCTGCTAAAGAATTCACTAAACATGGCCGCGCTAATGCGAACATCATAAAGATTCTACGAACACCACGGCCTTTTAAATAGAAATTATAAAATTTAAGTTATTTTAAAACGTTAGGAATGTTAAGAGCTATTATTGTTGCCAATTGAAAGAGTCCTTGGGAAATTAAAACGTTTAAGGAATAGTGAATTAGTGTTGAAGAATGTTTACTATTTTTTTTTTCAGTAATTGCCTTTTAAGTAGGTAACGTTTTTACAACAATATTTATTGATGTGTAGTATGTTACAAAAAAATTGCTTTTTTTTATTTCATTTCATTTCTGTATTTACAACTGCTAATTTTAATATAGACAATCAGTGAATCTGTTGTGAGAAAATATACCATGGCATGAAATGCATGAGGGAGAGCAGAACCCAGCGAACCTCCTTCTGTGATGATATTTATTTTTTATTTTAGTCTAGGAGGTCTCTCATCCAGCTCCTTTTTAGACTTCTCTGGGTGTTGTCTGGAATATGTATTGTAGTCATGTCGTTTATAGTAGGAGTGGAATCTTATGTAGTGGGTTCATATGTTCTTTAACAACGAAGGTATGTGTTAAAGAACACAATGGGGTCACCTGTGGTGTAGTGGTCAGCATAGCAACCTACTAAACCCAAGTTCGCGGGTTCGCAGCCCGGCAGATGGCCTTAGGATTTTTTAAAGGGAGTAAAAAATCCTTAGCTATGCCGTCCTTCGGAAGGGACGTAAAATGGGGGTCCCGAGCCTGTGCGATGTCAGGTACTCGTTAAAGATCCCTATCCTAATTATACCTGGATAGGCAAAATTTAGGACTCCCACCGTAGCATCGTCCGATTAGCCATAGCAGCATAAAGTGACGCTAAACAAAATAAACAAACAAACAAGAACATAATTATGCAGAGTTATGTTGATTAAGTACCAGGGTGTTGTTCTGATAGTCCTTTTTGTTGTTGTGATGTTTTTTTCAGGAAGATGTGGAGTTCGTTAATATGTGTCTTTTTAGCTATTCCGAATTCCCGCAAAGCGTATGTCCAAATAGGTTTCAGTAAGAGGAGTTCATTTTATGTTCAAGTTGTAGAGTTAAACGTTTGGAAAGAAGCTCACATAAAAGTCTTTGGTTTAGAGTTCTCATTTTTTTCTTGATATGTGTTCTTGTTAAAGTTAACTTTATACAATAGTAGATATTTGGAAACTAAACGTTTTGGACTAAGTTTCAATATTCTAACTTGAGGTACACCATGATGGTATAGAAGGATCAATACAATTAGGATTGATGAATTAATTGCCACTTCTATTGGAATTATTTTATTAGAATACTAGTTTCGAATGCTAAACATTCATCTTCAGTTCTAAAACTTTTAACATATCAGCATTATGTTACATGGATTATATATACTAAAGTTTTCAAAAATGTAATACAAGAAATCAAATATTGGTACTCACCTGGGGAGATCAATCCGATATCTGAAATATATCCATGGTGGAAAGGGAAAGGGAGCAGTTAGGTTAAATTTTTGGGGTTTATCATGGGATTCCCCTTATGACTCATTGGATTTTTCCGTTCCTTTTGGAAACAAATTTAAAATGTGGCTATTGGAAATGTTTATCTGGTCATTTAAACAAAAATCTGGATTTTTAAACGATTTTATCATTTCTAATTATTGATAGATATTTAATTTTAGACTAGTTGTATTATGATCACATTAGGAACGGAAAAATCCGATGAGCCATAAGGGAAATCCCATAGTAAACCCCTAAAATTTAACCTACTTGCTCCCTTTCCCTTTTTACAATGGGTATATTTCACATATCTGTTAGATATCCTCAGGAGAGTACCAATATTTAATTTCTTGTCTTATATTTTCAAAAACTTTAGTTAAACAAAAAAAACTTAAAAAAAAAACTTTAGTTTAAAAAAAAAATGGATTCATTTTTAAACGCTTTTATAATTTCTAATGATTCGTAAACTTTTAATTTAAGACTGTTTTCTTCCTGTTATATAAGTTTCACTCCCTAGTTTTTGTTGCATTTATGGTTATTTTCATTCAAATGAATACCGAAACTGGAGTTATGTGTCTTGTTATTGTATACTCTTATATGTTCTTTTAATCTTTGATTTACTGATCGTCCAGTTTTTACCGAGTATTTAGCTTTACATTATTAGATTTTAGTTTTTGTTTACATTTTACACTAAGCCATGGAATCCAACTAAAACCTAGAAATAGAATATTAGAAATGGCATTCCTTTAATTAAAAAAAAAAGTCACGATATATCAGTTATATATTCGTTATATATTTTTGGTCACCGATATATCGTTTATCGAATTAAGAACTCAATTAATCCTTGATATAGAATATCGATATCTTCCATACCATACCCATCCCTAGGTGTAAGTCTTTCCTCCTTAGCTATAACGCCCCATCCTGGACTATCACTAGCACCTTTCAATCGAACTTAATGTCCTGAAGATTCTTCCTCCCCCAGAAGACGTTACTCTTGAAGACTCCAATAAAGGTGGGATCGTACAAGGAGACAGCTCATTTCCTGCCGTCCTTGAACAGCGATCCCGATTGGCCACGGTCTGCTGGAGGGTGGCTGGAGTTCCAGTCTGTCACCGAGGACAAAGGCACAACACATTACCACTCCAGGCTGGAGCGAATCTAGTCACCGCTCTGGAAATAGTGTTTGCAAACAGGGTGCATTACCTAGCATCTGCTTTAGCTTGGAAGAATGGTAATTCTTTTTTGTTCTCCAAAAGAACAATCCATTTTTTGTTGGAGTTTGTAAAACGTGTCGAAGAAGTAAATACGATTAGGATTGTTGAATTATTTGTCACTTCTATTGGAGTTTCTTTAATTTGAAAACTAGTTTGGAATGTTAAAAATTCTTCATCGATTCTAAAAAAACACACAAAAACATCAGCTGTTTGCTACTTACAATTAGATTATATATATTATTTATTTCTTTATTTATTTTTTTTTTCTAATGTAAGACAAGAAAAAGCAAACATATGCTGATACTCGCCTAAGGAGGGAAAAAAATATCTTTCAGAAGCCCTTTTATTTGCGATATGTACATAAAGGTTTTAAAATAATAATTACTTAAATGTTCAACAACGAGTTTAAAATTATATATTTTTTTAAAAAAATGTAGTTTAAATTTACAAAGAAAAATTTCTAAAATATAATTCTTCTTAAAAAAATATATTTCCTTAACCATTTTTTTTTTTTTTTTTTTTTTTTTTAAGCTGAAAATACAGATATACAGCAGAGCGTCGATTATAACTGATGTTGTCAGGGGTTGATCGGATAATCGCAATTCGTCTTAAAATCTTCCAGTAATTTACTTTTCACTGTTTTTTTTTCTAGAAAATTTTACTACTAAAACTGCCCGCCTCACTTTAAAGACTATGCGGTACCTGATGATTGAATTAGAATTATTTTTGATTCCTGTTATTGTTGATTTACCTACCTTGAAATAGATAGCTTATGTCTGACCCGATTCATTTTATTATTTTATTATTTTTTTAATTTCATTTTTTTTTTTTTTTTTTTTTTTTTAGCCACGAAATGATTTCTATTTTGACATTAAATGACTGGACAAAATACTTACTTGGAACCCTCATAAAAGATTGAAAAGACAAGAAGCTGCACGTCGATTTCGACTACTACAACACCTACTTGTCAAACGTTCAAATCTCCCGATACACTACAAAAAACTCATCTATATGTCGATTATCAGACCTATTTGGACTTACGGTATAGAGCTATGGAGATCCACCAAACCATCGAATTCTTCCCGCATTCAATCATTCCAATCCAAAATCCTTTGAAAAATTCTAAATGCTCCTTAATTTGTCCCAAATGCACTGATCCACAATGACCTTAATATCCCATATGTTGCTGATTTGGCACGAACCAGAAACCTTTCCTTCCTTAATAAAATCACTGCTCATCCAAATCCACTTGTTGCACAACTTGCTTCCCATTCCATTTCTGGCAATCCTCCGAGGCTTCTGAAAAGAAGATGGCCTCGGGATCTTCTTCTTTTGTAAATATGTCATTAGAGTACTACCATTGATTAGTTCCTCTACACGTTTTCAGCACTTAATTTTTTTTTTTTTTTTTTTTTTTATTGTAATCCGCTTATTTACTAGATGCATTTGTTTTAATAAAGCTGCAAATTTCTTTTAATAAAAGATAAAAAAAAAGTCTTTAAATGAAAATAGCTCTCGTTTCATTTTTGTTAGAATGGATGCTGACGTGTTGTTTTTAAAACAAAAAGTGATCGCAATGGCGATGTACACCTCTCAAAGAAAGATTTATGTCTTAAGGTGAGATCTATTACCAACCAAATGAATAGAAAGATATTGATAAAAACAAATGAAATGTTCTAATTAAGTACGTATCTATCAGTAAACAAAAATGTAGGGATGTATAGAAGTTCATTTTTTACAGTTTCTGAGAAATTAATAGAGCTACCCTTATAGACATACAGATAAAAAATAATTTTTTTATCATTACTTTTTTTAAATAAGAATAATTTTAACAATACAAATAAGTAATTATATGGTCAATTTTATTAAAATTACATTCCAAAAAAAAAAAAAAAAAAGGTTCCGATAATTAAACGTTTCGATAATTGAGGTTCGGATAATTGACGCACTACTGAAATTCTTTTCAATTTATTCTACCTTTTTTTTAAAAATATAATTTTACACTTTTGTTGTACATTTAAGTGATAAGTATTTTATAACTTTTATGTCCATTTGTAGAAGCTAACTTATTATAGTAGACGTCGAATATAATATAAAAAAATAATAGCTATCAAAAATAATATTATTTAATTTTATTGCATTAAATTTAAGTTAATTTGTTATAATATTTTAAGTTTAAATATTATTCCACTAATCCCTGTTGAACAGATCCGCTACCTTGGACACCACTTGGACAAACGTCTTACTTGGAATCCACATACAAGACTAAAGCGACAAGAAACTGCTCGTCGTTACAGACTACTTCAACATTTACTAGACAAACGTTCAAAGCTCCCAATTAATTACAAGAGACTCATTTACATGACAGTGGTTAGACCTATTTGGACGTACAGAGTAGAGCTTTGGGGCTCTACTAAACCATCCAATTCATCTCGTATCCAATCCTTAAAATCCAAAATCCTTCGAAAAATCCTCAATGCTCCTTACTTTGTGACCAATAAACTTATCCATAAAGATCTTAATGTTCCATATGTTTCTGATTCCTTCCATAGTATGCTCCATACCCACTCCAATCCATTAGTCTCCCTACTTGCTTCCTCCTCCATCCCTGATAATCCTCCGAGGTGTCTGAAAAGAAGATGGCCTAGAGACCTTTTAGTGTAGATTTTATTGAAGTGCTACTAGTGAGTAGTTGTTCACACGTTATTTACATGCCATTGTATTCACTATCAACACATTTACTTGTTGTATATTATTTTGTACAGTTGTAAATATCAATAAATGAAAAAAAAAGTGGTATTTCGGGACACCATTTGAAGAAAATATTTTTTAATCATTACTGGAAAGGGAGGGCGGGGGTGTCCCGAGTAAATAAATCTTAAACCTTTTTTAGAAATATTTCTTCTGGCGATATCACAAATAAACGCATTATTATTGCGGAAATGGTATTTGCCTGCCTATAAATGGTCATGTGACCATAACTAGTGATTTACCCTATTTGGACGTACGGAGTTGAGCTTTGGGGCTCCACTAAACCATCCAATTCATCTCGTATCCAATCCTTACAATCCAAAATCCTTCGAAAAATCCTCAATGCTCCTTACTATGTGACCAATAAACTTATCCATAAAGATCTTAATGTTCCATATGTTTCTGATTTAGCCCAAACCAGATATCTATCCTTCCATAGTAAGCTCCATAACCACTCCAATCCATTAGTCTCCCAATTTGCTTCCTCCTCCATCCCTGATAATCCTCCAAGGTGTCTAAAAAGAAGATGGCCTAGAGACGTTTTAGTGTAGATTTTATTGAAGTGCTACTAGTGAGTAGCTCTTCACAAGTTATTTACATTCCATTGTATTCACTGTCAACACATTTACTTGTTGTATATTATTTTGTACAGTTGTAAATATCAATAAATGGGAAAAAAAAAGTATTTATTTGGCATAACTCCTATTTATTTAACATTTTTAGCTACATGTTTCGGAGTCAATGCTCCATCTTCAGGCTTCTAAATTTTTTTAAAAATTCAATAATTTATAACATTATACCAATAGTTTTACAGTTATACAATTTGTCATTTACATATTAATCTGTGATTATTTTCACATTGCCTATTCTTCATGCTACAATGTTATTGGTATAATGTTATAGATTAATGTATTTAAAAAAAAAAAAGCCTGATGATGGAGCATTGTCTCCGAAACTACAAATGCTAAATAAACAGGAGTTATGTCAAATAAACACTTAAATATATTTTTTAATTTTCATGAGTGATTGCTGGATAGCTAAATTTTTTTCAAATAAGCGTATTTTAGAAATCTCAATAAAATTGTGATTTTAGAGCGATTTTCCAATGGATCTTTTTTTTATTATCATTTTCCAATTTTTCTTTGTCTTTTCCCAAAAAATATTTTTTCCTGGTTATAATTTTAATGTAATTTTTTATTCTAAATTATGTGAGACCTACTGTAAATAGATAGGATCATTAGTTTCAAATATATTGATTTTTTTCGTTTTTGCTGCATGTTGATATTTCTAGAAACACTTTTGAACCAAAGCTCTATTGGAACAGTTTATCGTTAGTTAATAAGCTTAGATTAATGTTCTAAATAAAGAATAAATTGTTGGTAAACAATAAATAGGATAAACGTGTTTGTAGTTCTTGGTTTTTATGAATTTTTTTTATACACCCTATAATGCATCGCATCACCTAAAGTATTTTCTTTGCTACAATACCCATACTGTACTAATCCCACTACTCACTCGGACGATGTGGGAACAAGAAATGAGAGACTAGCTAAGTAGGGTGGGATAAAGTGGAATTGGGTGGCATTGAGCCGAGCTGGTGGAGAAAATGCCACCATCAACTGGGATTGATCAATTTAGCAATCGGCCACAGTGGAGCAGACTCTAACAGGACCATATTGTCCTCGGGGTCTTACCGGCTGTGGGAGTTCTTGTACCCATTGTGATCCTCAACTCCATCACTGGCCAATCATCGTCGAGATAAGAGCACTAAGGATTCGAATCGCCATCCATATTACATAATGCCCTCTTTAAGGCAGATGGTAATACTTTCTCAATAAAAAAAAAAAAAAAAAAAAAAAAAAAAAAAAAAAAAAAAAAAAAAAAAAAAAAAAAAACTGTTCGGTAAATGATATTAAATAAAGTGTTTCACGATATTTATAATATTAATACTACAACTATTATTCATTCACTAGTAATGGGGTGTATAAAAAAAAAATGATCGTTTCTTAAGCAAATATTTGTATTATTTGTATTATAATTTCTTTGATATAAAATACAATTAATACTCAAAGTATAGTCCATTGTTATCTACCTTCCTTACCCATCTGCTCGATGCCACGCTGATACCATTCCTTGTGATGCCTGACAAAGAACTCTTGGACAGCATTTTCAACTTCCGCAAAATTATCAAATTTTTTCCCTTGAAGAAAATGGGCTATGGATCGAAACTTGTAGTAATCCAAAGGTGCGAGGTTGGGACTGTAGGGTGGATGAGGCAGGAGTTCAAACCCATGAAGTTCTGTAAACTTTTCTCAACATTTGTAAAATTGTTGAGGAGTATGTTCGTGAGGGACCAGTCTACAGGAAATTTTCACCTTCCCCATGGAGAGAAGATGGCGACTAACAGTATCTTTCGACACACCACACTCCCTGGCAAGTTCGCGAATACATTTGGACGGATTTGACTCCTTTTGAACCTCATCAATATCCATTAATGGTCGCCCGGAGCCCTTCTTCCTTTCCAACGTCGTATCCCCACTTCTAAATTTTTCATACCAACGCCGCACAGTGCGCTCTTCAAGGACACCTTCCCCTTCATATTTGATAACTTCACAAGTTGCTTCAGCGGCTGTGAAAGTTTTTTCCACAGACTTTTGAACTCTGGAATTTGATAAAACGGTCATTCTTTTTTATACGCCCTATTATCATAACGATTGATAATGATTTTAAATTATTATTATGAAAATAGCACAGTTGACTGTATGATATAATGGTACAATGATGATATCCGGACTGGCCCATAAGTAATAGGTATGACAATGTTAGGCAAAACCAAGGTTCATTGGATATATACTCGGGATCCGCAGACCTGGGACTTGGGTCAAGTTGCAGGAACAGGTTTGAGGACGTGAGGCTGCTAGTGATGTAGCTTCTTGTATCTGCTCCTGTCCCTCATGTCACCTCTCCTGCTTCCATTAGTTTGGTCCTTACCACGACGAAAGGCTGCTTGTTAAGGATAATGATTGAGGGGCGATCTGCAAGAATCTTGTTGACAGTGCTTCTTAAAATATTTTTGAACAGTTGAAGATGAATGAAATGTGAATAAAATAAATAAGAAAAGGGTCTTCTCAAAAGGGTAAATCGATAAGAAACTCCCGGTCGGTTTTTACATCATAATTTACTAGATAAATAACAGTGATTAGACCCATTTGAAAATAGCATCTATACAAAATAAAAACAGTTATATTTATTCAGTTGAAAATAAACTATAAAACGTATTTTTAAAATTAAAGTAAATTCAATGCTCTGCAGCGTTGTTTTTCACAATTTTTCTGAGAAACGGTTGTGAGGGATACTTAAAGTAAATGTTTGACAAGTAAGGTAAACACTTTTTTTTTCTCGAAAATTATCGATTTTTAATAAGGTATATCTCAAAAACCGTAGAGAGTTCGACAAATATGTATATAAACAATTTTATAGGAAATTTAATTAGCTTTATTTTGATTTGAAACATATTTTTTTGGAGTCCACCGTTTTCGAGGAATAATCGAAAAACCCAAAAATGAAACCTTCTCCCCTTCCCCTCATCGTTAGCTCACCCTCCCCCTCCCCCAGGAGCGGGACTTGTAGTATGTTCACCTTCTAACAACTCCTAACAAAGCTATGAAGTCAAATATATTCCCATATTTCAGGCACTCTACAATATGTTTATTGACTGGACTATATATATCCCATCATTACGATCCAGAATCCTTCGTAAAATCCTCAATGCTCCTTATAATGGCACATACTTATCCATAATGATCTAAATATCACATGTGTTGCAGATTTGGATATTTATTAACTATTTTTTTTATTTTTCTTAAAAAACGCTGAGTTGATTTCAATAAAAGTTTTCTGAAATATTTATTATCCAAACCAGATACATATCCTTTCATTGTAAACTCCATTTCTACTCAAATCTACTAGCCTCTGAACTTGCTTTGCACCCGTTTCTCAGTAACACTCCGAGGCGTCTGAAAAGAAGACGGAATGTAATATAGAATTTTTATAAAAGTGCTTCCAATGGTTTGTTAGCTTACAAGCAATCGCCCTGTTGTTATGAACATTATATTCACATTTGTTAGCTGTATTATTATTTTTTAAACTGTTGTAAAAATCAATAAATAAACTTTAAACAAATATTTAGAACACTGTTGATTTTTTTTTACTGAAGATCGAATTATTTCCAATAGAATGAAATTCTGTTTTCATAATTGAATAAAAATATTGCAATTGCAATCTATGATTGAGCAAGACAAACGTAAATCCACTTACGTTATGCTCCTAAAACGTTAGCTTAGTGTGACATACGCTCTTCTGGTACAGAATTATTAATTACTTGTTATGAAAAATGTAGAATTAATTAGGTGTTATTTAAATGATATTTATTTGCTTGTACAATTTTAGATCCTGAGGATGGGAATAAAGTCCCGAAGCATATTGAGAAATAAGCAGAATAAATTTAGATTTGTGCCACAAAATTATATTAAAAATATTGGATATTCAATCTTACTCGCTTTACGGTATTCTCGTAATATTTTTTCATTACCTATTATGGAAACATGAATTCATGTAGAGTATTTTTTATGTAAGAACAAGTTATATTTTATGGCAACGTTCCATGTAATAAATTTATAATAATGATAACTAAGAGAGTACAGTTGCAACAAACACCGCAGGGGCAGGTTCGTTGAAGTCTCCTCGCTATTCGATCTCGTCCTCTCGAGACAAATGACTCGAGTACTCGAGTTACATTCGCGACTAATGGCGACCTTTAGCTGAGAGATATTAAAAAGAGGAAGGGAATACCAAGAGCTGATATGAGAAATAAATATGACTTTATCCCGCAGGACATTAGTGGATATTGGTAACAGGAGAGGGGGGAAGTTGGTCCGCAGGAGTTGTGAATAATGGATGTCCTGCCGCGGTTTGAATTTCAGATCCTGCAGGACCTTCTCCCCCCCCCCTCAAGTAGCAGGCTACTACAAGTGTATCCTGTCTCCACTCACCTCCATCTTATTTACAATTCTTCGATCGACAGTGTGTTGCCTATCATCGATCAGCTGAGTGCGTTCTGTAATTAAATTATAAATACGCATCGCCCACCGAGAATTCAAAATACTTTCGATTCTGGATTACATCGATTCTTGACTAGAAGAATCGATTATCCAATGCGATTCCTAGGAACAGATAGATAACGCTCATGTTGGTTATAGTTTCGTAAAACCTAATATTTAATATAAATATCCTGTTTTGCAAATTACATAAATATGGTTTAAATTACAATCTGCTAAAACTGAATCACTACCGTAAATGGGGTCTACTTTAGACAAACGCTCAACTTACAAGCTAGGTTCCACCATTTTGTTTTCTACATTTAAGGATTAAACATAGAATGTGCTGCAATCGCGATAAAAGCACCTGTTGACCTTCCTTGGCCGATGTAAGCCTTTTTATGGTATCAGTTTTAACTGGTGTTTTTATAAACGTATCCAAACCTCATCTGGCCTGGTGTTTGTGGCAGCAGGATTGTTTTATATGAGTAATACATTGATAACAATCTATCCAGCAACTTCTTTTTTGTTTTATGTCTCTCATTTTTTAAATTTTATATATTTTATTAGAACATAAAAAGGCAACTTGGAGGGCTACTTTGAAGTTGTTGAGACCTTTTAGAAGACGGTTTAACTTTAAACATCGTGTTATCCCCGTTACTTCAAACAAAACCCGTGTGTTTTGTTATTTGATAAATACGAACTGGTTGCATTCATATTTATAATCAAACCTATTTCAGAGTTTTGCCTGCATTAAATAATTAAAATTAATTTCGCTTTGATGATAAATAAAGAAGAATATAGTTTATCAGGAACTAGTAAAAGAAACATATCAAGAACAATACAATTAAATTAACAAAAATAATTAAATTAAAATAGTTAAATTTACATATAAGTTACATATGCACTTTTGTTCCAATTGAGCAATATTTCTTCAATGATGTTTTCAGTCTTAGCAGTAATTTTTAACCTGGCTAAAATTGTAATAATTAGGTGTTTGAAGTTCAGGTAAAAACATAACATAATTGGACATCCAATTTTTAATTATAATGTCTCTGCTCCTAATCCAGATGGACAGAGACTATTAAGAAACCATGGCGGATAATGGACTGCAACATCTTTGCCTGCAACTAAACGCCTATAAATCATATTTTTATATCCAATATCAAAAAGAAAAGGATATACATTTTAATTTGGTAATAATGTTTATTCGGCAGAAATATTTTTATTAATTTCATCTAGTCGGACTTTAACTTTTAACTATAAAAGTTATTAGACAGTGTGGCAATCTTCGTTAATACCACTCAAATTTTTACTTTTGTAAATGTTTGTTATTGCTAACCCTTTCTAGAACTATGAAAATGAACAAGTAAAAATTTGGTATAGATGGGTAGAGTAGTTTTACCAATGTAAATTCTATTGCGAAATGGTGCTAACCACATATCGCTCGATTTATAAACTTAACTGTGATCCACCTGTTGTACCACATATTTAAATCTTTCATAATAATTTAATTTATTATAAGTAAATTTTTTTCAAGCTCTGTATAACACCGTGCCTTTCATGTAACCGCTCATATAGAATGAAGCTCGAAACCTATCGGTGAATTTTCAACCTTCACTGTTACTCACATATTATTACTTTTTTAATAACAATATTATTAAAAATTATTAGATTTTATTATCGCTAAATTTTCCTAGAACTATATGGATGATGTGGTTAAATTTGGTATAGGTTGGTTCAGTAGTTTTTGCGGTTAGTGATCACAAACGATAAATGGCTTGTTCTTTTCTATAATAGTATAGATTACTGGTTTATACACAGTTATTTAAACATTTGATTGTTACACATTATAAATTTGTTAAAATAAACGTTTACAAGAAAAAAAACTGTACCAGATAAGACCATTCATTTAAGATATCGGGTTACAAATTCGGTTATAAGTCCATTCGATGAATGTGTCATCCAAATTTTGTTAAGAATATTTTATATTTTAATTCTAATTCTAAAATAATCTCTAATGAGCTTTATTATCTTGAGTATAATAACAGTATTAAATATGTCGTAATTATGATTATGATTTAATTATGATATTCTTTAAAAAATGTTGTTGTAGCCTCAATAACTCCTAATGACCGACACTTTTCTCCAAAATTGGTCAGGTTTCTGATATAAAAGAGAAGAAGAAAAAAAAAAACTTACTAAAAGAACGGGTTTCTAAAAATAAATTGGCACCTGTTGGGGAGGAAGATGGCTATTAGAATATAATGTCCTAAACCTCATTTTTTTCTTCCTTCGGCTTCTCTTTTATAGGAGCGACTTCCGGCCAATCAGCTGACCCTTGTAATATATACATCCGACCCATTGTTCCCCGGGAGAGTGAAGGAGTTTATGGTCCAAGTTTAAAATTGCTACTTTAATTACGTGGAAGTTAAGTCTTTGCGGCAGTTAAGTCGTTAAGTATTGTAAATTATGGTGTATTTATCAAGATGGCAGAGGCGATGTGTTTATTGACGCAGATCGAAGTGGCTGTGGTTTTCTCTTTACCTAGCGATTAAGCTGTGAAATCTTCAGTGGAAATCAATGTCAGGACAGCAAGCTTTATAAAGCATCTTTTAATAATTATACGTTCCGTCAATTACTTATATCTTAATTATTTTTTCTTTATAAATAAACTATAACAAATAAGTATATTATAGTTCGCCTATAAAGAGACTTAAAAGACAAGAAACTGCTCGTCGTTTATGTCTGCTTCAACATTTACTAGAATAGCGTCCAAAGATCCCAAATAATTACATAAGACCTATTTACAAGACAGTAATTAAACCCATTTGGACATACGGAGTTGGAGTCCACTAAGCCTTCAAAATTTTCTCGTGTCTAATCCTCACAATCCAAAATCCTGCATTTATTTTCTCTAAATGCAGGTTTGGATTTTTTGTAATTTGGAATCCACATAAAGTACTAAAGAAACAGCAAGGCGTTATAAATAACTCCAAAATTTACTAAACAGTCGCTCTTCACATACAAAATTTTACCAAACGTTTACTTTTGTTTATATTGTATAATGTTGTAAATATCAATTAAGTATTAAATTATATATTAAGTATTAAAATTATATCCCACACATTAAAAAAAAAAGTATTATAGACTGATTTTAGTTTAGTTGTTCATTGCAGTGTTCAATACAGCAAAGTAAGGTTGTTAGGGGCTGGCGTACCGCAGGGATCGATTTTTTCACCTTTGCTGTACATTATTTATACTTACAAAATACCCGCTAACTCTAACGGAATAAGAGCAACATACGGAGACGATACTGCAATTCTGATTAGACATTCAGACATCACTAACTCTCTTACACTACTCACTACAATTACATGATGTTCAAAAAATGGAAAATTAAACTCAATAATGACAAATCACAGCACATGTTTACACTCCGGCATGATACCTGCCCCTTCCTCAGTTTACATTAAAATGTTCCAATTAAATAAACTAACACTGTTTAACGTTTATTACGAATTTTCAACAGAAAGATGGCCTGGAGTCCAAATATGAAAAAGAAACGCCTAAGGATCAACAAAAGACTCTGAGACTTATACATCCACTTCTTGATAAATGATCAATAATGAAAACTACGCAAAGACCAAACACTTATGCATATTGACCAAAACCACTATGAATGTATGCCTAACCGTCTATTTGTTAAAGACTCTTCAACACGATCAAAATGTAATTTTTGAGAAAGATAAAATTTCTTACGTAATTTGACTGGAGTATTGAGCCAGAATAATTTGTAATTTAGAAAAAAAAACCCTAAATATTAAAACTTGTAAGAAATTTTATGTATTTAATTTTGTAAAGAAAGATTAATTAGGAAAAATTTCTAGTTTCTGAGTTATAAGCTAAAAACCCAAATATGAATTTTTTAAACTTTTTCTGCATCTTCTTCAATGTGAAGAAGATTCTTGAATTTTTTTTAGACACAGATTCACATTTAGCATCCCAAAAAACATATAAAATGAAAAAAATCCAAACTACCCTAAAACTTTCCCTCTAGGGGCTTTTTTGAGCACAATACGACTGGACTACTGTGCGTCAAGACACTTAAATCTTGGAACACATTGGAAAATGTAATTCCCAAATATGTATCTCTTCTAGAAGCAGATTGGTTTCGTTCTTCTTAAGACCAGAAAATTGGTCTTATCTACATTCTAGCCCGAAATTCCTCACTTCCTTTTCCAGATGCCTGTAAGTATCTTTAACATTAAAAAGAGACTCGCCAAGATGGTCTTTAACGGTGTATATTATAACAAGCTTGTTATTAAAATGAATTGGTTGTTATTATTGTGTAGAAGTTGGTTGCTAGAACTATCTTTCCATCAAACTATTTTCATAAACAAGCTTCTGTCTTGAAACACTGGCTCAATGTAAATTAATCAACAGGTAATTGTCCGTGCTCGAGCAGGCTCCAGCCATGGACAGAAGTTCTGGGAAACTAACATGGACAGAAGTGTTATAATCTGGAACTAATGATCTCAATACAGCCATAATTACCATAATTAATAACTTACTCATTTACTTAACTAGTAGCTTGTTACTAAAGTCCTTGTGCATAAGTATTTCTGATTACATATTTTAAACATTACTAAATACTAATCTTTAAAGTATAGTGTATTGTTTTCAATAACTTTTACCCATCTTTCTGTCAGTAATTGGAGTCGATTCTGGCACCACTTTTACCACCACCGGTTTTGAAGCAAAAACCACTTCATATACAATTTTTCACAATGACATTTCATATATAATGAGTTCACCCTTCTTTGGGCATTAAGTATATTTCTCGAGGCCATATTTTGTATTAAGATGATGGATATATCCTTAGAGTTGGTCGTATGAGATCTTGTACCCTGGGTTTGTGTTAGTCTTTATGTATTGCTGAGTTATAGACTTACCAGGGTGATTGTGTATGAGTCTTAATGCATTCTCTATGTTTTGAGTATGAAGGTCATCTTACTTCGGTTAATACAGCGACCTGGGTCTTTAGTTGAGAATGGTTACAATACATAGCCTGAATGGTGTTAGGACGCCATCCCGACTCCCCAATCTTTAGAACCCACTCTTCTACGCCCGGTCACGTACATCAAATGAATAAATTCGGAAATTCTAGTACACCAAGAAAATCTTTTCTCAAGCCTTCAAAATTTCATATTTTCAAAAAAAAAGGTAATATTTTCATTTTATATTCACATAACTGAACAAGAGATTCTAACCTTGTGAAGGTTAGAAGTTGATAACTTGACCTGTGGACAGTAAGTTACGTTAACATTTTTAATAATTATTCTTTTTAACTTTATCAAACATTGGAAATTGAAGTTTTAAGGCTTACATTAATTTAAACAAATGAAATCGAAAAGATAAAATTAACAACAGTGAAATATTGGATGTAATTTTTTTTTTTTTTTTTACAGCCATTAAAAGTGATGGTACAGCTAATTGTAATTTTATTTGAAAATTACCCTCCTATCCTGATTAATAAAAATATTTTTAAATTTATATTTTTTTTTTTAGTTTTATTTTCAAACAACAAAGCTGCATTTGTTTCCCGACAGCTCAATATATCTCTAGCCTGAAATACAATTCATTACAGCTGTTCATTCTTCGTAGATGAGGTAGATACTTCTATTTCTAAAAGTATGCTTCATTTAAATCAGTTTTGAAATTGACACGTTCTTAGCGGCATTTTAAATGAAAACCTTTCTTCTATTTGGAAAGAGGTCGAACTAAATTATCTTGAAATTGACTATTCTGTTAAAAAAGGTCGAAATCTATTCCACTTGATTTAGCACCCTTAGAAGAATTTATGAAGACGTAAATCTATTAGATAGATCATTAGCCTAGAGGAGGTTATCCTCATCATATTTCACTATCCGATTCCCACTCGCGTTAATAATTTACGGTTTACGATTGAGTGGAGAATGTATTTAAAGCACCGGTGCACCTCTCTCTTCCTATCTAATTTATTTACGATATGTTTCTGTCGAAATACAATATAGAAATATATTTTAAAACATTATTATTTTATGTAATATGATATTAATAATATCATATAACTTTATTTTATGGTTATTTCTAAGATTATTGTATGTTTAGACCAATGGCTAATTTTTCAAAAGGAGGACGTATATCTGTATTTTACGGGACTTGATTAAAATTTCATGTATAATTTACTATCAGAAATTTAAGCAGCATTTAGATGAAAAAAAGAAATTTGGGATCGAACTAATAGTTTCGGATTTACATGCCAAAAGATTTTTTCGCGTAGAAGTGCGACTTGACCGCAAATTTCAACGCGTGTGAGGGCTAAACCGCTGAACCAATTTCATTGTTATACGAGATCACTAGACGCAAAATTTATTGTTCTTTGAAAAAGGATCATATAAAATTTTCTTTTCAGGGCTTTGTTATCGAGATACAAGCAAAAAACCAGACAAAGTGCCAACATTTTGAGGTTGTTTAATCAACCGTTATTTGTTGGTTTTATTAACGTATCTCAGAGTAGGAATGAGCAAATTGTGTTTTTTTAAATCTTATCTTGCACAAAATTTAATGATCTACAACTTTTGGCAAGTAACATTGTTTCATTAAAATAAATTCAAACAAATTTCATCAAATGACCTTTACTCATTATATTAGCCCACGGCTTCCTGTCCTAGGTAACACAACAGTAATCTTTAATGATATCCCACTGATCCCAGTTTAACAATTCCACTACCTAGGACTCCATCTGTACTAGATCGATAAAAAGCTGCTCGTCGTTTTCGACTTCTTCAACATTTACTAGACAAACGTTCTGATTAAAATACTCTTTTACACATCACTAATTTGACATATTTTGATATACGGAGTTTAGCTTCGCGGCTCCAATAAACCTTGACATTTTTCTCATATTTATTAAAATCATTCGTAAAATCGTCAATGCTCATTATTATGTCTCAAATAAGCATATTAATTAACTAAATGTTCTATATTTTGCTGATTTGGGCCAAATCAGAAACCTATTCTTACATTATAGGTTGCATACACACTCGAAGTCTTCCGACTTGCTTCTCATTCCATCCCTATAATCCTCCGAGGTTCTGAAAAGAAGATGGCTTAGAGACATTCGATTACAGATCATTTTATAAGGGAATACTAATGAGTTGTTTCTTTACATGTTTGTGTATTTCATTTAACGTCACTTTATGCTGCTAATTTTGCCTATCGAGGTATAATTAGGATAGGTATCTTTAACGAGTACCTGACATCGCACAGGCTCAGGATCCCCATTTTACGTCCCTTCCGAAGGAGGGCATAGCTAAGGATTTTTTACTCCCTTTAAAAAATCTTAAGGTAATCTGCCGGGCTGCGAACCCGCGATCTTGGGTTTAGTAGGTTGCTATGCTAACCACTACACCACAGGTGACCCCTGTTTCTTTACATGTTATTGTATTCATTTTTTCCACACATTGATCTATTTATTTTTAAAAGTTGTAAATACTAATAAATATATTTTTTTAAATTAGGTTTATAGCGTCGGGCAAGATGTTATTCCCCGTAAACGCCAGTATCCAGAAAAAAATATTTGGAACTATTATTTTCACAAAAAAAAATAGCCTCATCGCTTAAGTGAGATCGCGCGTTTACCAGATCAAAAAGAGCTTAATAAATGTACTCATTAGAGAAATAATAATTCAAAAGGGCTATTATTTTATTTTCTAAACAGTTTTTTGCTCCTTCTGTAAAATCGGTATTTCGCACATACGAGGTATCACATATTAGCTCACGATAGTTTGATAATAATACGGTCAAATATATCATTAACAATTTTTTTATTTTTTGTATGGGTTTTAGATATATTTAATTTTTTTTTTCTTTTTGTATATTAATCATTTTTGGGAATTTTTGATACTGGTACCGTAATCGAGAATCAACTAGCACCCCGCTTCGCCCGCTCTCATTATTAAAGAACTTAAATAATTTTTACTTATAATTGAAGTTTTATTTGTCTATAGATCAAAATTGTGCATTGAAGCATGCAATTTAGCATTATTTCTTCAATGATATTTTCTCTCGTAACAGTAGGTTTTAATTATAACGGCACTGATTAAGTATTTAAAGATTATTAATGGCATGATTGGAGATCCACTTTTCAATTTTAATGTATGAGTTAAACAATTCCGCTACCTAGGGCTCCATCCAGACAAGCGTTTAACTTGGAATCCACACACAAGACTAAAAAGACAGGAAACTACTCGTCGTTTTCGACTTCTTCAAAATTTACTTCAAAAGACTCATTTACATGACAGTAATCAGACCTATTTGGACATATGGAATTGAGCTTTGGGGCTCCACCAAACCATCTAACTCTTCTCGTATCCAATCCTTGCAATCCAAAATCCTTCGAAAAATCCTTAATGCTCCCTTCTTTGTCACAAATAAACTTATCCATAAAGACCTCAATGTTCCATATGTTGCTGATTTAGCCCAAACCTAAACTTTTATAGTATCTATCCTTTCATAGTAAACTCCGTAACCATTCAAATCCACTAGTCTCTCCCATTCTATTCCTGATAACCCTCCGAGGCGTTTGTAAAGAAGATGGCCTCGGGACCTTCTCAAATAGAACTTTTATTGAAGTGCTACCAGTGGGTAGTTGCTTCACAAAGAATTCTCATGTTATGTACATTATGTACGTTATTATCACATTTACTGGATGTATGTTTTATGTACAGTTGTAAATTTCAATAAATAGATATTAAAAAAAAAAATGTATGAGTTGGTGGTCCAGATGGACAGAAACTTCATATTAAGAAACCCATCGGTGCTTACAACTAAAGGCCCATGAATCATACTTTTACGCACAATATCAGAAAGCAAATGATGGACTTTTTGAATTGGTAATAATATTTATCCGGCAGAAATAATTTTATTAATTTCATCAGGTTGGATTTTCATTCCTAACCAGAAAGAAATATGACAGTGTGGTAAACCTTGTTCCTGCCACCTTGTTCCACTTTCCCATTTATTGATATTTACAATTGTACAAAATAATATACAACAAGTAAATGTGTTGACAGTGAATACAATGGCATGTAAATAACTTGTGAAGAACTACTCACTAGTAGCACTTCAATAAAATCTACACAAAAAGGTCTCTAGGCCATCTTCTTTTCAGACACCTCGGAGGATTATCAGGGATGGAGGAGGAAGCAAGTTGGGAGACTAGTGGATTGGAGTGGTTATGGAGCTTACTATGGAAGGATAGTTATCTGGTTTGGGCTAAATCAAAATCATATGGAACATTAAGATCTTTATGGATAAGTTTATTGGTCACATAGTAAGGAGCATTGAGGATTTTTCGAAGGATTTTGCATTGTAAGGATTGGATACGAGATGAATTGGATGGTTTAGTAGAGCCCCAAAGCTCTACTCCGTACGTCCAAATAGGTCTAACCACTGTCATGTAAATGAGTCTTTTGTAATTAATTGGGAGCTTTGAACGTTTGTAAATGTAAATGTTGAAGTAGTCTGTAACGACGGGCAGTTTCTTGTCGTTTTAGTCTTGTATGTGGATTCCAGGTTAGACGTTTGTCCAAGTGGAGTCCTGGGTAGCGGGTCTGTTCAACAGGGATTAGTTGAATATCATTAATGGTACTGTAGGATTTTACTATTTTAAATTTTATTATTCCTAACCGTTATTAGGAATATGAAAACCATGTAGTTAAAATTTAGTACAGTAGTTTTACCGTTGTAAACTCTACTGCTGAATGGTGCTTACCATTTATCGGCAAATTTTCAAACCTCAATGGATCGTAAATATGTCGCACCACATATTTATATTTTTTTAAAAATAATTTAATTGAATATAAATAAATTTTACTATCAATATCAAGCTCAATATAATACTGCACCTTTGAAACCTCCTATGTAGAATCGCCACCTATCGGTTAATTTTCAAACTTCACATTTATACACTTACTACCGCTTTTTCAATAACGAAATGGTTTAGTTTAGTTGCCAAACCATCATGGAACGATAAAGATGATGTGGTCAAAAGTTGGTAGAGATTGGTTCAGTAGTTTTCGCGGTTATTGATCATCAAACAAAAAATGGCTTGTCTTTTAAAATAATATTATTGATAAATATATGTGTATGTGATTAATAAAGCAATTAATCTAAGTGTGCACTTCTTTGAACCTCAAGAACCTTATTAAACATATAATAATAACAGTCATGTATATATATATTATATATATATATATATATATATATATATATATATATATATATATATACATGACACGGCAGCTGTGCAGATGTACTTTTGACATGTGTTGTATAGGATAAATGACAGCGGTGTGTAAATATGTCGAAGAGACCTGACTGAGGGCAGGTAGCCACCGAGCGCGTGCCAGAGCTAGTCACTCAGTCACTCATCCCGATGTCAACATGCCAACCTGTCACTCCTCCATATGCTCCTCCCTACCTCTTCTTTCTCAGAACGTTTCCAAAACAACTTAAGCCGATTTACTCAAAAGCATATTTTAAAAGGAGTTCACGCTTCTGCTACTTATTGTTACAAATGTCTTTATTTTTAATATGTTATTGAATTACCTGAGCATTAATTTTTATTTTGTAAATATTCTTCCTACTCTAACGTGTCAACAGAAATATTCCAAAACGACTAAAAAGGAGTGGGTTCTAAGTAATATATTAAGTATATAATAAAAATTTTAAAAAAATGATACCATTTTCGAAAGTAGAAAACATAAGAACGAATTTGTTCAAAAAAATATCGCACCATGAAAAATACTCTCCAAACGTAAATTAAAAAAGTAGTCCCTTGAGGTAGTACCTATATGATGGTATAGAAGGATCAACACAATTAGGATTGATGAATTATTTCCCCTTTATATTGTAAGATTTTATTAAGAGAATATTAAACATTCATATTCAGTTTTAAAAAACATACTAAAAAAAATTTATAAAAATCTGAATAGGCATTATTTTTATCACAATACATAATGAAAAATTGTATTATCCAACTAAATCATGTTACGATTGCATACTTCATTATGTAATTACAACTTTTAATATTTATTTGTAATTTAATATGTTTTATTTGGTAATTTTTAAATTTTTAGCTCTGAGGAAGACTTGCAATGTTAAAACGTAGGCATTTGAGTTTTTCAACACGTGATTACTTAGTGCGTAAGTACTTCAACAAATTTAACAACCTTAACAGAGTCGAAGTGAAGGAGTGAAATTAATAAGGTTGCTATCCTGGTTTCAAGAATTCGGTGGAGCCTTGCCTATCGTTAGCAATTTTCGTAAAGTGATTTTTTTTTTTTTTTAAATTAATTTATCTTATCTGAAACTTAACATTTACACCTACATGTTAAAATCCATCTGGACGTATGCATCCCAAATTTATGGACCGGCCAAAAAAAAGCATATTCAAAAAATACAAACATTTTAATCCAAATTCCTAAGACTGATAACAGACTTCCCCTCCTTATGTTTCAAACGATACACTTCATTCTGACTTACGTATTCCGACAATTAAGATCCATATTCATAAGATTTACAGACATTTTCATTAAAAACTATATTGACACTCTAACTAACAGGTACAGAATATGGCAACAGTACAAATTCCTGACGTTACTCAACTGAGGCTGAAAAGGAGGTGGATGAGGGATCTCCTAGTCTAATCCCAAATAATTTAGTAACACGCCTGGAGATTGTACCAATGGGTGCTGACTTCCTCATGCCTCAATATGTCTGTTGTTAATGTATTTTCACATTTACTGGTTGTAAGCAAATTTATCTTTCTTCTTCTTCGGCTCTACAGTCCATGATGAACCTTGGCCTCCCTGACAATTAGTCCCGAGTAATGTCTATCCAAGGCTTTTCTTTTCCAGTCAGTCATGCCCATCTTTTCCAAGCCCTCTGCTGGCCAGCTGCTTTTAGTGTCCATGGCTCTGTGCCATAGCATACAACGGGTCTGATATGAGATCTGTACAGCCTGAATTTTGTCCTTTTGGATAGCAGGTTTGATCTTATCATCTTTGTAAGGCCAAAGTAAGCTCTATTGCCACTCATTATTCTTTTTTTAACCTCATCGCTCACTATATTTTCGGAGTTAATTTCCGTGCCAAGATACACGAAGTGGCTAAAAGCTTCAAAAGAGTAGTTGTCAAGAGATAAGTTAGCTTTCTTCTACTTCCAGCAGCCGAAGATACCATATAACTACTTTTCGCCTCATTAATTTCAAGACCTACCATTTTGCAATATTTAACCATCTTGTGCAAAATACCTTTTAAAGTTTTCTCATTTCTTGGCAGGACCACAATAATGGGGCGTGTAAAACAAAATGACCATTTTATCAAATTCCAAAGTTTAAAAGTCTGTAAATATCTTAATGCTATTTATTATTTACCAATACTTAATAATTCCGTTAGAGCATTCTCTAAGTTTGTTTCTAACACGGGACTTCTTAAAAAAAAGCCTCAGTTCAGTTATTTATTTCAAAGAAAAAACATGACAGTGTCCTACCAAATTCTCGTAATTTTAAGACATTACCGGGCGTTATATACCAAGCGATAAGCGTCGTTGTTTTGAAAAATTTAGAAGTGGAGACGCGACGTTGGGAAAGGAAGACGGGCTGCGTGCGGCCATTAATGGATATTGATGAGTTTCTGAAGGAAGCTGTTGAGTCAAATGCGTCCGCGAACTTGCCAGAGAGTCTGGTGTGTCGAAAGATATTGTTAGTTGCCATCTTCTCTCCATGGCTCGTCCACACACTTCCCGTCGAACCAAACTACAGTTTACAGAACTTGATGGGTTTGAACTCCTGCCTCATCCACCATATAGTCCAAACCTCGCACCTTCGGATTACTACTTGTTTCGATCCATGGCCCATTTTCTTCAAGGGAAAAAATTTGATAATATTGCGGAAGTTGAAAATGCTGTCCAAGAGTTCCTTGACAGCCATCCCAAGGAATGGTATCAGCGTGGCATCGAGCAATTGGCTAGCAGATGGGTAATGACGGTAGATAACTCCAGAATCAAAATTTATTTTCCTGCTTATCCTGCTTCCGACAAGTACACTAGCCTGAGTCTTAGGCGATATCATTTTGATCAAGTTAATCAATTTTTGCGGGATATTGAATCCCTTTAAATCATTAAATAGCTGAGAAACAAATGTATACAGTTGTGAATGAAATTATTATGTTTAAAGAATATATATATCTATATATATATATATATATATATATATATATATATATATATATATATATATATATATATATATATATATATATATATATATATTATCTACTAAAGAACATTAATATATTATTTTTTGCTCCTCAGTCATTATCCTTCCCTGCCCCCTTCCTTTGAAGAGATATAATTCACAGAGTTCATAGGATAAATACATTTACAATACGCTTTGGCTTTATCTTCGCTACAGGCAGAGTATTAAGAGAGGCCAGAGTTGAACAAACATGGCGTGGGAGCGGCGGTGTTGATGCTGGATCACGCTTCTCCCAAAGGATCCCCCTTAACCTCCCCCCCCCCCCCTCCGATAGATTTACGGCCAGAATAAATAACTCGTATATCAGCGTGCTGGCCACATCTGCTCCCCAGCTGTCTGTACCTGGCCCTCCTTCCCTCTCAGCTCTCCTCTTGCTTTCATCTACTTCGCGTATTCATTAATGTTTCAATCTACCTTTATATACCTTAATGCACATTGCACAAGATTAACCCGGCGTTGGTCGCTAGCCGATCTGGTACACTGTTAGTCTCTTCTTTGATTTTCATAAAAAATTCAGTTTTATATATTATAGTTTTATAGTGTTCAGGAACAATATTCTCGATGTTCCTGAACAGCTCAATTTTGTTTATGACTTGTTCTGGAACTGTTCAAAAACGTTGGGAAACAAAATCAGTCCTGTTCCTTTTTTCCCCGTGGAAAACACGGGAACATTGAACAAGTTCCGACAAGTCTGGACGTGTTCCTGAGTCCAGTTCAGGAACTATTTCTGATATAGATTGCTTAGATATTTTGAATGTGTACGTAAGACTTGTATAGGAATCGCCGCTGGCAAGTAACCGATGTGTGACAGTTAGCCTAATCGACTCTGGAATTGATTGTCTAAATGTAGTATTTTTTCGAGATATTTTCCCTCCAATCATTACTATTAATTCTTCAAAATCACTTAGGGACATCCTAGTAAAATTTCTGAAACCTTCCCTTCAAAGGTCCCTTAGGTCCCTCATAAGGTCGTTGCCATAACTGGTGCCTTCCATTAGTGCTTTTCGTATCCACCACCTTCTTTTCTATTCTTTTGCCTGTTAAGTAAAATAAATAAATTGGCAGCACAAATTCCTGCAATAGCCTCACTCACATGTTCAAAACTGGAGAAATACTGACTCAAGTCTGGACGCGGAACATTGTTTCGGAACTGTTTATAAACTGGAAAGCAAGTTGAGAAACTAGTGGATTTAAATGGTTATGGAGTTTACTTTGAAAGGATGGGTATCTATTTTGGGCTAAATCAGCAACATATGGAATATTAAGATTTGAGTATTGAACATTCAGGATTTTTTGAAGAATTTTGGATTGTGAGGATTCGAGATGAATTTGATGGTTTAATAGAGCCCCAAAGCTCAACTCCGTACGCCCAAATATACTCATAAGATGTATTTGAAAGATAAACCAGGTAGTAGAATGTTTTAATTTTGTGACAGACTACCCGTACCAGTACCTGCTCTTTAAACGTCCAGTAGGCAATTAGGTTTCTGATTTATGACTCTGAAATAAGCGTCAGTTTCACTACAATTTTTCAAGAAGAAGACATCAAGATAAGACACGAAAACGTAGCACGATCTTCATTATTATTCATAAAAAAAAAAAAAAAAACTGAGAAAAGCAAAACGTGGAGTAAGAAATCATGCATATTTATGAATTCATCATTATGAAGAAAAGAAAATCATTATCTCGACAGTTTTTCTTTTTCTTTTTTTTTTTACTCGATTAAGTCTTAACGTAGAACCAGTTAAATCATGTTTAAGGTCCTATCTTGACATGGGTTAGGAGGGACTTCTTGTCGATTATTTTGAAGAATCGATTATTAGTTTCGGATGCTAATTGATACAGGAAATTACAGGAAACAACTCAAAATATCATCGATAGTATTTCTTTTATTTAGATCTTCTTCATTCTTTTTTGTTTTTGTTTTTTAGTATTTTTTAACTTTTATTCAGTTAGTATTACAATTTTTCTCAAATGTGGGCAGTAAGTAATATGAGTGGGCATTTGGCTAAAATCCTTCCCAAAATACTTAGTGCTCCTTATTAAGTCACAATAAAACTTATCCATAAAGATCTAAATGGATATGTTGCTTCCATATGTTGCTGATTTGGCCCAAGACCAGATATCTGATCACAGTTAACTCCATGACTACTCTTATCCATTAGTCTCCCAACCTGCTTCACACTCAATTCCTGATAATCCTCCGAGGCGTCTGAAAAGAAGATGGCCGAGAGACCTTCTAATGTAAAACACTTAATTGAGTGCTACTAGTGAATGGTTCCGTACATGTTATTGACAAGTCATTGTAATATTTTTTTTTTTCAAATTTACTTATTGTATATATGTATACAGTTGTAAAGATCAATAAATTTTTTTTTAATAAAATGAATTTGCTCATGCCAAAGACTCAAACTTCTATTGACAAAGAATAGAAACGTTTTTAATTCGCTTAAAGATATGTATATTGATTAATACTTAATCCAATTAGAATATTTTAAAACACAAAGTTAGCTACAATTCAAATATATAAAAACATTAGAATATTTAACTACATGTAATTACAAAGTATGGAGTAGTATGAAACTACTTACAATGTTACTGGTAGATATGCTATTGGCATCTGCTACTAAATTAAAACTATTCTAGTACACAACTCAACTGGGGAAAGTTCTAAAAAAAGGTAAGGGATAGGAATTTCCAAAACTACACATTACTCTCGCCACACATTTCAGGCAAACAAAACATTCTTTTAAATTTGATTCCCCCAAAATTATCCACCATGAACAAAATAGTTTTAAGCGAAATATTAAAAAAAAAATCATAACCATAGAAATTTGAAAAACCATGCAATAAAGAAAAAATCAGACGTCCTACATATAAACACACACTGATTTGATACATTCAGAGTAAAAATAATATGCATGTATATTAATATACATCATATAAATCATTTATCCACTTATATATTACACTAAAATACGGAAACCCCTTCTAGCCGTACCTGGGAGTATCAGTAGTTTTAGAAATTTCCCCAGTTGAGTTGTGTACTAGAACTGTTATAATTTAGTAGTAGATGCTAATAACATAACCACCTGTAACATTGTAAGTAGTTTCATAGTTCTTCATAGTTTGTAATTATATGTAGTTAAATATTCTAACACGTTTTTATATATTTATATTGTAGCTAACTTTATGTTTTGAAATAACCTATGTAGCTCAAATAATTTTATTGTAACCTGTTTTTTCACTGTAGGGCATGATTATGAGAACAATATAGTCTCGAAACGTCGCCAAAATAGTTGTTATTTTATTGATTGAACCTCAAGAACCTAATTAAATATATGGATAAATATTTACACACCAGTGAATGGTATCATACATACATGGTATCATACATGCCAACTGATTTTAGTCATGCAGATAAAATTGTATTCTGTGACTAAACAGAATACGTATTTTATGGAATATTTATTAACAAAGGTAGTTAATGAAACTCTCTAGATTATTTAAAATAAAATTATCATAATACAATAATTATAATTATACGTGTAATTTATTAGAAATATGAAATTTATTTAATAAAGATATATATAAATTGACTCAAGGATAAATAGAATGTGTAGAACAAGGCTGAATACAATTGCTTTTTTTCTTTCTTTCCTTTATTACAAAACACTTGATAACGAGCTGTATAAGGAACTATTTGACGAGCCAGAAGCACATCATAACCAACTCCTGAAGACGTGACCACAATGCTCAAGATAGAATACGTCCTAAGAAGGAGCTGGCTACGGGACCTCCTTGAAAAGAAACTTCAATCTCGTCAGGAGCTAATACTTATCTCCGCAGTGGTCTGACGTGCCAATTATTACACTGCACCTCATCTCCTAGTTGAGGCGAAATGTTTTATGAAAATTTGTCAATATATTGTCTTGCGATTTTAGAATTAAAAAAAAGAATAAAAAAAAGAATACAGTGTGATTTACGTTAGTAATAATAATACTTTACATATTTACAATTTTAATTTTTTTTTTTTTTAATTCTTTTATTAATAGAAATTTACAACTGTATTAGAAAACACATCTAGTAAATATGCGGTATATATGAGATATAATGACATGAGTTAAACTTGTATAGGAACTACCCATTGGTAGTACTCTAATGAATATTTATAAAAGAAGATCACGAGGCCATCTTCTTTTCAGACGCCTCGGAGGATTATCGGGAATTGAGTGGAAAGCAAGTTAAGAAACTAGTGAATTTGAGCTGTTATGGAGCTTACTATGAAAGGATTGGTATCTGGTTTGGGCTAAATCAGCAACATGTGGAACATTAAGATCTTTATGGATAAGTTTAGTGACAAAGTAAGGAGCATTGAGGATTTTTCAAAGGATTTTGGATTGTAAGGTTTGGATAGGGAATGGAATTGGATGGTTTAGAGCCACAAAGCTCAACTCCGTACGTCCATATATGTCTAATCACAGTCCTGTAAATAAGTCTTTTGTAATGAATTGGGAGCTTTGAAATATCAAATATTAAACTGAATTTTATATTGAGGAAAATGTTTGGGGGCAAAAAAAACAAAACTTTTTGAACTTTTTTCAGATTTTGGAAAAAAAAAAAATAGAAAAATGCACTCAATCGAAAAAATGTTTATTTACAAAATTAAAGTTTATTAAATTGTGCGTCTAAAGACATAACTTCAGCTGAATTTGATTTAGGCGTTTAGCCACAATCGATTGTCAAACATCGAAGAATTTTGCCAACTTTAAACA
The DNA here is from genome assembly GCA_003667255.2 of Euschistus heros. NCBI lineage: Eukaryota > Metazoa > Arthropoda > Insecta > Hemiptera > Pentatomidae > Euschistus > Euschistus heros. The sequence continues at coordinate 1,851,441 of RCWM02000082.1, forward strand.
GTTTTATTTATGATTGGATTGTTGGATAGGGAATGGAATTGGATGGTTTAGAGCCACAAAGCTCAACTCCGTACGTCCTATATGTCTAATCACAGCAAATAAATGAATTGGGAGCTTTGGCAAATATTGAAATATTTTTGATGATGTTTGGGGGAAAATAAATAATTTTTAAAAAATAAAAGTAAAAAAAAAAAAATTCAGATTTTGAAAAAAAAAAAATTCAATTTCACAAAAAAAAAAAAAAAACTTATATAAAAATGCACTCAATCGAAAAAATGTTTAAAATTTATTAAATAAAGACATCCCTTCAGCTGAATTTGAAGGCGTTTATATTGTCAAACATCGAAGAATTTTGCCAACTTTAAATTATTCATGTTTGAGTCTATAACGCAGAAATATTCGGTTATACACAATAAGTTATATGTCATTACATTTTGTGCAAGATAGGATTTTTAATGTAAAAATTTGCTATTCCTACACTGAGATATGTCAAAAGAAAAAACATTAAGTTGATTTTGGATAAACTGTGTTAAAATTGGAAACAAATCACGAATAGAACAGGGAAATCAGCTTCGAACCTTGAACTATAAAAAGGTCTGACTGCTGCAAATTGTGCATTACATTTAGCTTTTGAATAAGGTTTGCTATAAAAGCGTGCTTTTCTAGTTTTTTTTAACTATATTTTTTTGTTTTTTTACAGGGAAAATATTATCGATTTGTTAATAGTTTTTTATTAATAAAATGGTTTCTTATATTTTATTTTACAAACACAAACCTGACTATTTTAATTATTTTATTGTAGAAGGATCGTTGAATATCTTCCGTATAAGGCATTGGACTGATCTTCCACATCCCAAACTAGTCGACTTCCATAATAACACTCATCCAGAACCAGAACTTTTTCACCGGTGTTGTATTATAAGAAGAAGGATATAACTAGCGCTGGAAGGATATTACAGAGGAAAGGATACCCTGGAGGGGAGGGGGGGGAGAGGATGAAGTTGTTAGGAAGATCGTGGTGTAATTATCTCGAAGTAGTCTTCGCTCTGGGTCCTACCTCCTACCTCCGAGTCTCTACTTAGCTCCTTATCCAGCATCTCCTCTCTCAGCCTTCTAGCCAATCCTTTTCACTTTTTTCTTTTCTTTATTTTTAAAAATATTAGATGATTCAATCAGGTATCTGTTATAAGCAGCAGGTCGAGGTTTATAATTATGTTTATAATACACTTGGATTCCTAATACTAATTGAAGGAGGGAAGAAGATAGTCGGGGGAACGTGTAATATAGGCTTTTAAATGGAGAGCAATAAATGGATTATTGCTTCTTCTTTATTTTTTTTATTTTTGGCCTATATTAAAATTTAGGAAAAAAAAAATACAAATACATCTAGTAAATGAGATGATAATGCTCGTAATAACACGTAAATTGTTATGCAACTACCCATTGGAAGCACTTCAATAAGTTTTATATTAGAAAGTCCCGAGGCCATCTTCTTTTCAAACGCCTCGGACGCTTCGCAAAGTTATCTGAGATATAATGAGAAGAAAGTTAGGATACTAATGGATTCCACTGCATTATGGAGTTTCCTATGACAGGATTGATATCTTATTTGGGCCAAATTAACAACATATGGAATAAAACAACTTCGGAAAATTGTGAGGGAAGTTGGTGTTGACCACCAACATTATAAACCGCACAATATTATTAATAATATTGTCACATATAAAATCCTTCATTATTTTGGCCACAACCCAAGCAGTGTCTAATATGCTGCTGGTTTGCCCCAAACTAAATATCTATCTTTCCATAAAATTCCCCATAGCAATTCGAATCAACTAGTTTCCCACTCCGTTCCCGATGATTCTCCGAGGCGTCTGAAAAGAAGGATGTCCAAAGACCTTCTATCAGCAGTTACTTTATATGTTATTGCCACGTTATTCTAATAAATATTCCACACGTTTATTTAATGTATATATTGTATGCAGCTGTAATTTGAAAAAAAAAAAAAACAACATTACGTTTAACCTTTCCGGTAAAATTTACCTGATTGATCACGTATTCTAGAGCCATACTGAATATAATTGGAGAAACCGGATCAGTTGATTTAAACCAGATCGCCTTGTTTTTCACCATAAAAAAGAAATCAAGGAAAATACTCTCCAATTAAACAAATGAATGTCACAGTTACAGTAATTATTGTTGAACGTTCTATACAACCCTTTCATGAAATTTTCAACGGTCCTTATTACGTCACAAATAAACTTATCCACAATATTTTTCAAGTGCCTTATGTTGTTGATTTGGCCCAAACTTGAAACCTATTTCTCCACGATAAGATTCAGACATCAGACAAGAAGATGGACTTCCAAATATAGATCTTTCGTTGAAGTGCTAGAAATGATTAGTTTCAAAACTAGTCATTGAGATATTACATTAATCATTTTCCCATCCATTGTTTTTCAGATCTGCCAGGATATGACGATTTTTTGAGGCCGAAGGACATCCTTGGCCACTCTCCTCCCCACTTAAAATTAATTTTCGTCCTTTAGGATACTATTTTGAAATATTCCAGGTTTTAACGGTTTTTTCAAGTTATCCGGAGGATATTCTGCCGTGCTCGAATTATATTTATTCCAAAATCATAATAATTACAATGATATTGAAAAAATAAATTGTAAAAAGCAATAGTCATATATAATAATATCAATATTATATTTTATATAATTGTAAATATTAATGAATAAACATAAATAGAAATTGTTTTAAGTATTTTTTAACGTGTATATATTTTTTTAATTTTTTTTCAATATAGAAAAATGTATAACTAGGTTGAAAATCTGCAGAATTTTATATGTTTTGATATGTTTATGTTGATTCATTCATATTGAATAAATCATAAATGATTGGCAAAGACAATTCAGTTGTGAAAAGGCTGGCAAGAAGACAGGTTGTATACTCGGCGTCTTTGATCAGTTTCAGAGGTAGAAGGTACATCTACCTGAGGCCAGTATCCTGGGAGATCTCGCGACCATTTTCTTCAGTATAAGTGGAGATAGTCTGTCATTATGTCTGTTCTGGTGTTGTTATAGTACCTGCCATGGAATGCCTTGTATCTTCTGTCTAGTAATGATCTCTGTCCTGCAGGTCAGTCTATATAGTCCTGTATACGCTAATAACTTTTATAATTTTAAAAAACAAACAATCGTCATTTATTTTTATTTTTTTAATTTTAATTTTTATTTATAATTAATGTTATGTAAATTTTAATCTAAATGTAATGAAAATTTTGGATTGTAAGGATTGGAAACAAGAAAAATGGGAATGTTTTGTGGAACCTCGAGCTGTGTATAAATAGTTCTAATTATGGTCATGAAAACGAGTCTTGAATGAAAATGATTGAAACATTAGTCAAGTGAATGTCTATGACAACGAAATGTTTCTTCTCAATTTAGTATTGAATGAGTATTCCAAGTAAGAAGTTTCTTCTGTGGAGTCCTAGGTTGATAATAAGTCGTGGGTTTACAAAGAAGGGTAAAGTTTATTTTATAAGGTTTGATTGGATTTATTTTTACATCACTATTGAAGGTTTATGATGTGATTGGAGTAGTTGGAATACAATGAAAGGATCATTAGCGATAAATAAGATAGTATATCCAAACAATTTTTACAATCAAATACAAAAAAAATTCAAAAATATTAAGTTAAAAACACAAAATAAACATCTGAAATTGATACAATAGCTAAATTACACCCAGTAGGTCATAAACGTCAGCGGAAAATGACTTAATCGGGTGCGTTTTCAAACCGCTGAAACACTTCTTCAAGCATTTATCCGCGAAAACACATATAATTCCGTTATAACCCCGAAACTATTAGTTCAATCCATAACATTTTTTTTTCTATCCGAAAGCTGGTTAAATGTACTATTACAGATACTATGCATATATGAAATTTTCATCAAGTCCCGTAAAAAAAAAAGGCTTACTGTTGTGAAATCAAACATTTTCTGGTACATTTTTCGCAAAAACTCTGAATCTATTTCTCTGACCCAAACTTTTATATTTCCAGTTGATAGCTGGTTAAATTTACTGCTAGACCCCATATATGAAATTTTGGTCAAGTCCTGTAATGTACCCACACCAAAACGCTAAATGTCTATGTTTTAGCAAAGCATGACAAATTTTACATGTTCCGTGGGCTTTTGTGGGTATTTTACGGGATGTAATCAAAATTTCATATATGGGGCCTAATATCAAATTTACCAGCTTTCACATGGAAAAAAAGAAAAGCTATGGATCAAACTAATAGCTTCGGAGTTATACGTGTTTTCACGGAGAAATGCTTGTTTCAGAGCTTCAGTTTTGAAAACGCACCCGATTACATCATTTTCCGCTAAGGCTTATGACCTATTGAGTGTAATTTAGCTGTTGTATAAATTTCAGCTGTTTATGTTTCCGGACATCAAAATTTGATTGGGAAATCAAGACTTTTCGTTGATGTCTTAAAAGTGCTGTTAATTGCAGAGTGTTCCATATAGATTAACAAATGATATATATTCTTGAAGGGAATCTAAGGCTGTAGCAGTTTTATTCGGTAGATTTTCTTCTAAAATGAACAAGTGAGTATCGAGGAGACAAAAATATACGTAAAAATGAGTGAAAAATAATTTTGTTTAAAAATATCACCTTTCCGAAGCCGTTTGCACAAAAACGGTCCAATATATCGTCAAAATGAATGTAACCAAACTTGTTGCATATTTAATATGCTTTTTTCAATGCAACTCATCGTTTTCGAGTTTAAAGCTTAAAAATGAAACATTTAAAGACCCTCCTGCCCTCCAGCGGCACCGAAATATGGAAGTACTTTATTTTTTTTTTTCAGGGGACCCTCCCCTTCACATTTGTGAAAAAATTAGAACTAGTATTTTTAGTTCCTCTGATTACCCAATTTTGGTCTAGACTATTCAACTTCAACAGTAAATGGATCCAAAATAATCCGTTATACGTAAAATGAGACAGTATACAATAAATGTATTCCCAACAGCTGTAAGTAAAGGCTTTATAATGATAATAATAAAGTTCAAATAAAGTTAACAAAGGAGTTGGGCGGGGCTATCTCAGCGCCCGCGGCATCTCCGGCCGGAGCACAATACTAGACTCCCTCTCCTATTGAGTTATTACCCATAATTCAACGCGAGGTCGCAGGGACATTGTTATTATTTTAGTATACCTCCATCATAACACAACTGCCATTTTGGGGTGTTGTCCCTTGAAGGAGGTATCGAGTCACGATCGTTATGTCACGATTGGTTCATCGATTAGAATCGTTTCTTAATAGCAAGAAAATTATTTTTTAGTTAAAAATAAATTTTATATATATGTACAGTTGTTCTTGTAATTATTAGATAATACAATAAACTAGCAGAACTGTGAATTATTGTCATGCTTCAAGTACCCATTCACCAATTACACTACAATGAAAGGTCTGCATTAGAGAGTCCTAAGGCTATCTTCTTTTCGGATACCTTGGAGAGTTATTGGGAATATAGAATAGAAACCTAGTTAAAAGAATAGTGAATAGATACCTACATCTAGTTTGGGCCAAATCAGCAAGATATGGAACATTAAAGTCATTATGGATGAGACCTGGAATGCCTGAGCAGTACACTAAATCACCTTCTTGTTAAAAAAATTTCGAAAACTGCTGCTCTCTCTTCCTATACACATATATGCTAGTTCCAACTGCCAACAAGTTCTTTTCTTTTAGCCTAGAACCAAGCAATTCAGCTTTTTCTTTTGTTAACCCAAGATCCCTAACTAAGCCGTTAAGCTCAATCTGAGTAAACAGCTTAGACTCTATATTTGCTGTAGCACATTGCAACTCTTCATCATCTTGCTCATCTATATCTATATCTGTTACAGCAGTCCTGCCAACTCTTCTACATCCAGCAAAAAGTATTTTACAATTTTATTTGTAGTATACAAAAGCTGTTAAATTCTGTTATGAATCAAAAAAAATAATATACTGATGTGCAAATGTAAAAAAATGGTAAATGATACGGCTTAACAAGTGTTATATTTGGATTTAGCACCCTAAAAAACAGAATAATAAGGTGTTTTAAGTAAAAAAGTTTTTTCATCGTTGGTCTGTGTTATTATTGATTAATGGCGTTGAATTTAGATTTGGTTAGTACTTCTAAATATCATTTAAAATCCTTAAATAGGTTTTATTTTATTTTATTTCCTATGATAGCAGCCAACAATATTTTCAAACAATGTAATCTATTCGGAGCTGTATATTCTTAGCATTAGTATATATATGTTTAATAAGGTTCTTGAGGTTCAATCAACCTCTTCCACTAAAGGCATTGAAGGGCTTTGGGTTAATAAAGGAGGTGATTTGACTGAAATCAAGTGCAACTCCCAACAGTTATGGTAAATATGTTGGCATTCATTAATTTAATACCAACACCTATTTAATTTTTCAATTGTCAATATAGTATTTATTTTTCAAAATATTAAATTACTAAAAAATATATTATAATTTGATCCCGACGCAGAAAAAATCATAAACATATTAAAGGCAAACTATATTTTGTAAATATATTCTCGAATAATCACTCTTTGAATCCATGAAGGAACTTTTTCAGTTGCATTTAGTTCCATTCTCTTTAAATAAACAAAAAACAAAAAAAATTGTTTTTTTTTTAAACTACTATTTTTGGATATAAAATAAATTTTGGAAATCATATTAATGAAAATATTAATTATAACTTACCAGTAAAAATGAACCACTGTGTTAACAATTTTTTGATTTTCATTAACTAGCATTTTTTATAAACCAATTTTTTTGCTGAGACTATAATTTATTTACTTCCTCATTTATTGTATTTTATTTATTTATTTCCTTATTTTATATCTGATACATCTTTTTTTTATCCGTGATAATGGCCATCAATAATGTGCCCGAAACGTCGGCATTCTAAAATAATGATGTTTTAATTTTAATTTTTCTTCGATTATAAATGATCCCTTATACATCTACAGACATATTCACCAACATTTAAATAATCTACCTCTTGAATAATTAGTATGAATCCATGATAATAAAGACGGCAAATAATGAACTTATTTTAATACTATGTTATATTAATTAATTTTTTTCTATTTTATAGAAAACATATTTATAAATATATATAAATAAAATGAACGCTCTTGTTTTAACAATGAAATAATCTTCGCTTACATCATGAAATCTAACCACTCCAATCATGGCCGTTGCATTAGCTCTCTCTATAATAACAGATGATATAATAGCCAGGTAATAAGTTAATCAAAACCAATTCTGTACTATTATCATTTGTTATTTTACCGATGACTTGCAAGAAAACTGATTACGAACTGACCTTACCTGCTTTTATTTATCTAATGTTATAATATATATAATTCATTTATCGCTATTAATTGTTATTTAATTCCTTTCTTAGATATTTTTCCATGATATTCTATAATATTAACACATACAACAACATTTCGTTATTAGATGTTAGAAATTCGAGACAAATTGGAATTGTGAAAATTACAATTAAATACCGCATTCATCTGTTATTTTTATTTTTTATTTTTTTGATATCTGCAATTATATAGTACATATACATCCAGTAAATGTGAGGAAAAATAATTATAACATGACCAATGACTGGTGGGACTTTAATAAAAGTTCTACATTAGAAAGTATCTTGGCCATTTTCTTCTCTCGGAGGGTTTTCGGGAATAGAATGGGAAGCAAGTTGAGAGACTAGTTGATTAGAATGGTTGTGGAGTTGACTATGAATGGATAGGAATCTGGTTTGAGCTAAATCAGCAACATTTCCATCATAATGGTCTTTATGGATAGTTGGATGGTTAAGTGGAGCCCCAGATCTCAACTCTATTTGTCAAAACCCCGCATTTAAAATTGAATAAAATGTTATCATCCTATTCCATATAGATCGTAATTAAATATTTACGAACCACTTGAAGTTAAAAAATCGTTTAAAACCAATCAAAATTATTGTTTAAATGGCCAGATAAATATTACAATACAAAAATAATTAATTATAAAACATAATAATATATGATATAACTTGTAGAGATTATATTTATTTATTACTTTTATATCATTTTAAAATATATTAATTTTTAAAAATCAATTTCCAAACACAGAAAAGGCAATTTTTGTGATTGTTTTTGGCTACAGCTTTCAAACATTATGGCTCTATTCAATTAGGTTTTTCCCCTTTAAAAAGCTCCTGTATCTTTTTAATATATTAATTTGTAAAATTGATATATTTTTTTACTAATAGATTATTAATCGATTAATAAACACCGTAAAATGAAAGCCATCATGTCAAATAGAGTTGTTTATACATAATCCATCTGATTTTGTTTATACATTATAAAAAAAAAATATAATATACATAGTTAAAACCACATGGAATCTAAAAATCATTATTCATTAATTATAAACAAACAACAAATAATTAAATGAAATGAACAATTTCTATACTTAAAAACTCTATAAGAACTCCATCACCCTCTGTATTTTTGTTTCCATGCCTACAACTTCGAGACATGATTACTTTATTTAATTATATATTTTCTCTCTGAATATTTATTAATATTTTAAGCAATTATTGTTATTCATTAGTTTATAAATATTGTTTTAAGTAGATGTGTTAAAGAGAGTCGTCTCTGTGAAAAAGGAACCAATAGACAATACAAGCGGTAGAGATATCATACAAAATAATGAAAGTGTTCAATAAAAAAAATAAATAAATAAAAGTTTTATGATTTTAGTATAAAAAATAATTAATAATAAAAGAAAATAATAACATTTTACAAAGTTACTGGTGGATGTGCTGTTGGTGTCTACTAATACATTATAAAAATACTAGCAACATTGTAAATAGTTCATATTCCTCTATACTTTATAATTATTTGTAGTAGCTAACTTTATGTTTTGAAATAATCTGAATAACTCATATAATTTTATTATAACCGGTTTTTTTCACTGTAGGGCATGATTATGAGAACAATATAGTCTCGAAGAGTCACCAAAACAAGTTATTATTTATTGACTGAACCTCTAGAACCTTATTTAACATATAATAATAACAGTTAAGAAATATAGCCATATATATATATATATATATATATATGTTTTTCCCCTAAACACTGAAAATGTTTCCACACAAAGTAAAATCTATATTTATTAAAATTATAAATTTATATTATGGTTAAACTCATAAAATATGATACACTTTATATATATATATATATAGTTCTACTATCCCTTTAGTTCTTAGAGCCACAACAGCCTAGTCGCCGTGGCAACCATTCTCTTTCTCTGTTTTGTTTTTCTGTTACTACGGTTACAGCTTCCAAACATTATTAAAGTAATGTTAAGAAAATAAGGATTTTCTTTCTAAATATTTATTACTATTTTGTAAAATTATTTTTATTATTTTATAAGTAAATGATTATTGATTGAAATGGAAAGTTGCTGTCAAAGTGAGTCGCACCTGAAAAAGGAACCAGCTGACAATACAAGCGATAGAGACGTCCGATTTTGTTTATACAAAATAACAAAAAATAAAAAAAGAGATACAAAATAAAAGAAAAAAAAAATTGTAAAAATTCAATTAGCCTCAGTGATACAGACGTTGGAGGCAGGTGTGCCTGGAGGGCTGGAGTGCTGGAGCGCTGGAGGGAGGTGCCACGTCACCAGCCATGTTTTATCGCCGCTCCAGCAAAAACTGTTGGGACCTACCAAAATGGCCGCTACCTTCAACATCAACACCCATCTCCATCTCTCCTCTACCTTCATCCTCTGATTTATCTCTATTCAGTTCGTTTATGTTCACTAAGTCGATCACTATGCTCCCTTATCTAACCATATCCGGGCTCAGGTGTGAGGTTATCTTGAGGTTATCTTGTACGTTAATAGTGTGTGCTCTATACATCTTGTAAATATATCATACATGTACAATTATAAATATGCAATATGTAATGTATTATTTTAAACTGTAAGTAAGCCTTATAACTTTTTTTTTCTACTAATAATAACCAAAACGTTAAACGCTCCAACTAATGACCTACATAACTAAACCATGAACCTTATTTTAGTATTCGATTCAAGATGTATTATTTTTATTTATGGATTATAATTTTGTAATTTTGTAAACTAATATTCAAGTCCTTTTTGGCATATCTCATATTTTATTCTTATGTATGTTGGAAATTTCAGGACATTGTCCCATCTTCAGGTTTCTAAAATGTTTTACAATACATTAATCTACGTAATTGTACTAATCAGTTTTACAATTCACATACAATATGTTATTTACCTATTTAGCTGTGGTTATTTTCACAGTGTGTATGTGAAATGTAAAACTGATCAGTATAATAGGATTTATGCCAAAAAAGACTCGAATAATTAATAAAATCTCCTTCAGCATAAATTGTAAGCAAATATATACCGTGTAGATTTATACATTAACCATCATGTATTCTCTTTATTTATTTATTTATTTTTTTTTAAGTAACACACGATTCTTGTTTCTGTATCTGACAATTTATTTTATAGATCTGATGGTGGCTAGCAATATTTTGGCTGAAACGGCGGCCGGCATGATAAAAAAATATTTTTTTATTTTTAACAATTTTATTTTATTCCTTCGAATGATCCCTACAAATAAATCAACAATATATATATTTAAGTATGTGTCGATTTGTTGCCGAATTTGAAAGAAAAGATCCAAAATCGATTCTTAGGAATAAATCAATACCGCTAGTTGATGAAAAGTTTGTAATAGATAATTATGGAATTAGTATAATTTAAAAAAATATATTTTTTATGTTTATTAATAGAGCGATTTTTCGTGTACTACATCAATGTTCTGTAAAAAAATTTAAAGTAATCTCTTTCAAAACTTCAAGCATTGAGACTCCCACGTACGTTAAATTTTTAAAGATATTTATTCGCTTTTGAAAAATTAAGGAATAATATTACTTTTTCAAACTGCTGAAGCAGAATTTCTAAGCAATGCGAACAGACAATAGCACCATTGTATTACACTTTTTCTAATGTTATTTTTAAGAGATTTCTGTAATCTCAGAATTATTTCTTTTTTTAAACCTTTTATTGAGTAATTATTACAATCTGTCACAAATGTGGGCAATAAGTAATGCGTATACATAATCACATTCACACATTATGCACTGTGATAAAAAAAAAGTAAATGAAAAAAATAAATAAAAAGAGAAAAGAAAAAAACTATGCTATACATAAACAATATACATATAATCTCTATAATGAATAATTTTTCATTTAATCACATATTGTTCACTCAAACCCTAATACAAAATTATAATAACATCCAGAGAAATATGAGTGCATTCTCCTATCTGCAGTGTTTAGTGAATGATCTTAGTAATATTGGTGATTCCTTAAGTATAAATAAAACTCTTTGAAATATTTATCTTCCTATTTATTTAATTTTTTTTTTTTTTGTACATTGTCTTAGTTTTAATTAACTTATAATTTATATATATTTTGTTTTAGATAATAAATGTTTTTGCGTTTTACTATTTTCTTTTCCTTGAATAATTATTTTAGTTTGAAGTTTTAGCAATTTATTTTTAAAACAAGTTATCGGTATTGAGAATGTAAAATCGATTTTTTGGAATCAGGAAAAACTATTTGCCAAAATAACAATTATTAAAATCATCAAATTTTTTTTGTTGATGTCGATTAATTTTGTTAGAGTTTCAAATTAATCCACTAAAATCAATAAATAATATTATCAGCTTAATATAGGTATATATAAAATTATTTTTCATGAAACTGAGAAAAGTATGAGTAACCTTTTTAATTATTTAGGTATCACTGTAATAATATTTTTGGATTGATTAATTAATTTGTAAGTAATTCATAGTTGTCTTAATAACATTTTTTTTTATTATTGGGAAAAATAATAAGAAATTAGTTTGAACAAAATTTGCTTGATTCAATACGGAATAAAATTAAATATTTAAATTATTCACATTTTAAAAATATTAAGCAGTATTATTTCAATAAACACCTTCAATATTTTCACTTCAAACATAAAAAAATATATACTTACACTTAGTGACAGTCTTACTAATTCATTACATCTCTATTCATTGCAATTTTTACTTTTTATTTTCTATAAATATATATTTAATGCACTAAATGAACTGAAAGATCTAATATGGATCGCTAATTGTTGAGTAAGTGAAAGAATTTATTTACTGAAAGGGTTTAGTAAAATAATCCCAATATCACAAGAAAACAGAAAACTGTTTTCAAACTCCAAGTACAACCAAAAACCTAGTGGTATCAATGCCAAAGCGGCTTCGTCAGGTAACTACAATAAGAATCATAAAACACAACAAAAAATATTAAATTTTATAGTTTCCTTTTTTTTTTTGGAATTTTTTTTTTTTTGTTTTATTTCTTAATACTTAATAACAATCAGCGGATATGCTTTTTACATATTAAAATGATGAATTATTAACTTTAATAAAATGAAAGGAGTATTAATTGAAAACACACTGTCATTTATTCATTTTTTATAATAAAATGTATAAATATAAATTTTTTATTTGGAATAAAATATGTTTTTCTTAAATTTGGGAGCTTTCATTTTAAGTGAAAAATTTTTACATCCGAAAAAAAAAGTTCACCGCGTGAATGAATAAGACTGTCACTGTTTTTATACATATCGTTGGCTTAAAAATTAAATAACAAATTTAGAATATTTAGAAGAAATTCAGAAACCCTGCATTCCATTTTTTTTATTGTTTCAGAATAATGGATTCTTGGAAGATAATTCGCAAAACCATTAATTTCTTTTACGTCAAGAGATTTTAATTTACAAATTTATGGTGCACTTTAATTGTTCCTTTACCTCAGAAATCTCATAAAAAGATTGTTTTTCACCCTTTTAATGCCAGGCTGAATTAAAATTCTTTTTTCAAAACAGGTGTCCTTTAAATAAAGGATTTAATATGTAGTTTTATCAATACAGTTGTAAATTTAAATAAAAAGAAAAAAATCTATGAAATAAATGTCAAGTAAACCCCCAATTATCCATGGAATTGTGTAAGATTAATCAGCTGTCTTTTTTTAGAAAAGCAAACATGCAACAGTATTCTTTTCTTTTCTCTTTTTCAAAAACCATTTATTTGATATTCAAAACTGTATACATTATACAACAAGTAAATTTGAGGAAGATGATTACAACGAAATGTAAAGAATTTACTAGTAGTACTTCAACAAAAGTTCTACACTAGAAGGTTGCTTGGTCATCTTCTTTTCAGACGCCTCGAAGGATAATCGGGAATTGAGTGTGAGGCAAGTTGGGAGAAAAGTGGGTATGGATTTTACTATGAAAGGATAGGTATCTGGTTTGGGCCGAATCAGCAGCATATAGAACATTAAGGTGTTCTATTTGTTGGATATATGGATAAAGGTGTTTGTGACATAATAAGGAGCATTGAGGATTTTACGAAGGATTTTGGATTTTAAGGATTGGATACGAGAAGAATTGGAAGATTTAGTGGAGCCCTAAGCTCAACTTTGTCTTTTATAATTTACTTGGAGCTTTTGAACGCTTATCGAGTATATGGGAATCGAAAACGACTAAGCAGTTTCTTGTTTTTTAAGTCTGCTATGTATTCTTTTATTTCACTTTTTGGTCCCAGCAACAGAATAATTCAAGAAATTGAGTCTATAATTAAAAATTATATACTTAATGCTTTATTTCCATTTTCGGTTATTTTATGAACTCATTAACAGATGCCATCCGACCCAATTCCGCCGATATGGGTTGTTAGATGTATATTTAAACCATAGGTTAAATCTTCTCTTGAACGGACACCTCTTTAGAAGGGACGTTCTATTATAAGGGATAATACAGGATTACCCATCAAATTTTCAACATTCTGTAAGCTGTACCATTTATTATAACAGAAAAAATATGTTTAAAATATTTTGTTACTTTTTGTATTTTTTGTAAAATTATTCTATTTTTTTATGATAGTTTCTATCGAGTTTCTTACTAATTACTAAGATTTTATTTTACTTCATAAACTTTTTTTATTATTTCAACTTTATTTATCTATTTAGGTAAAAATAAATACTTTATACAATATATACATCATGGCATATCTAAAACCAGTATCATTCAGAGGCTTTGGAATTGTGTTGGCATTGGAAGTTAGAAAAGCAATTTTTCTAAAGGAATTTCTTGAGTAATGGATCAATTAAATTGTAAATTAAAACCTTTAGCTTAAGAACCTAATTATGTTTTTCTAATAATTTTCCAAGAATTCCTCACCTTGACGATAAAAACAAAATCGATTCCGATTTTTAGTTTCTTGTAAATATTTTAACCTTTTCAGATCAACAAAATAAGTGATGTAAAATATTTTTTTAGAAATCATTTTGGATTATGCTCATCTGTCAGGTAAGTTGAAGTTGAATTTTAATTAGTCTATCAACTTGCAAAAATTTTAAACTTTCTTATACAACACGGCACCTAAATTAATTTCACGTTAAATCAATATTAAAATATAGCCTGTAAATACAGTTCGTAAATGTATATTAGACAAATAATAAAATTTAAAACAATAACAACGACCCATTTTTTATTTTAGTATATTATATCAAATGTTAAAATATAATAAAAAATAATATTGTTAAAATGTTATATTTTAATAAACATATTAAAATAACAATTTGTTATTCTTTTATATTTTTTAATTTAATTTTATTTATTTTCTAATATTAATTTTATTACCTCCTATTATTATTTTTAACCTATTCCTTTAATTTTATATGTTTGTTTTTATAATTAGTTTTTTTTAATTAGTCATTGTTATTATTACTAACTAATTTTATAGCTTACAATTATTCTGTAGTTATAAGTAATATAATCTATTATGCGTGCCTCTTGCATGAGACAATGGCCTTACTCCTTTCACCGTTAAAATATCATATTAAATATTATGTATATTTATATTTTGTTGTAAAGTTATATTTTGAATTATATTATTTGTATTTATATTATATTGCTAAACCATTTTCAATCATGTAAGGCATATCAGGCCTGTTTGAATGTAACAAATATAAATAAGTAAATAAATAAAATTTAGATATTAAATTTATTTTAATTATTTTGTTCTTAAATCATTCAATTCTCACACTTTTCAATAATTACTATAATGTAGGATGCAACCCGCCATCTTAAATAAAAACCAAAAAGTAAAAGATTATTTTTTTTTTTTTAATATTATATTATCGACAACAAAGTAGTGGAAAATAAGTTTTCAGTCCAAGCAATTAGGCTAATAACACAAGCACCATAGTAAGTTAACAACAAAACTATACATACTGACCAACGCATACCAAAAGTCAATCTACAAATAGGGACGCTCTACAAACTGTTTTCTGACAAATTAAATGGACACACATATAAACTCATCAATAGAAAGGCAACATCTCTTGGAGAACACCAAGAGAAGACGGAAAAGAAACTGGATGAGAGAGCTACTTACATTATAGTGAATCAAAGGAAAGGAAGGAGTGCCACTGGGCTCTAATATCTCTCCTTATGCCTAGCTTGCCAATTTATTTTTTATATTTATATTTTGTAGGAATCGATTTCGACATAAGTCTTTGAATTCACCTAGCAGACATAAAAAACAAGAAATTTTTTGTGGTTTTCGAGTACTCCAACATTTACTAGACAAGCGTTCAAAGTTCCCAATAAATTACGAAAGACAAACTTGAGTTTTGGGGACCACTAAACCTTCCAAATTCTTCTCGTATCCAAACCTTAGAATCCAAAATCCTTGTTAAATCCTCAATGCTCCTAATTATGTCTAAAACAAACTTATACATAACGATATTTATGTTCCATATGTTACTGATTTGGTACAAACCAGATCCCTATCCATTCTTAGTAAAATCCATACCCACTACTCTCTCAATTTACCTTACTCAATTCCCGATAATCCTCAGAAATGTCTGAAAAAAAAAAGATGGCAAGAGCCATTCAAGTGTAAGACTTTTATTGAAGTATAACTAGTAAGTTCAACCTAGGACTCCACCTGGACAAACGTCTTACTTGAATCCACATGCAAGTCTAAAACGACACGAAACCGCTCGACGTTATAGGCTACTACAACATACCAGGTATGCAAGTTTGTTAGTCATTTGTTTACAAAAGTCAGTTGTTTTTAAGTCGTTTACGTGGACGTATCATACCTTTCTTTGGTGTTAAAAAATGTCTAATTTTAAGCCAAATAAAGAGCATTTGCGGCATGTCATGATTTTTTTTCTTATTTAATCAAAAGAAAAAAGGCATCTGAATGTCATCGAATTCTTGTTGAGACTTATGGCGATGTTGCTCCAACCGTCAGGACATGTGAACGTTGGTTTCAAAGTTTCAAACGTGGTGATTTTGATGTTACTGATCAAAAACGAGAAAATCGACCAAAAAAGTTTGAGGACTTCGAATTGCAATCTTTATTAGACGAAGACAATACCCAAACCCAACAAATGATGGCAGAACAGTTGAATGTCACTAGGCAAGCCATTTCCGATCACCTGAGAGCTATGGGAAAGATTCAAAAGGTTGGAAAATGGGTTCCACATGAATTGGACGAACGACAGATGGAAAAACGAAAAACTGTGTGCGAAATGCTTTTACGCCACGAAAGAAAGGGTTTTTTGCATCGAGTTGTAACTGGCGATGAAAAATGGATTTATTTTCAGAATCCCAAACGAAAAAAAATCATGGGTAACGCCAGGACAACCATCCACATCGAGTGCAAGACCGGATCGTTTTGGGAAGAAGACAATGCTGTGTGTGTGGTGGGATCAGAAGGGAGTAGTCTACTACGAGCTTCTCAAACCCGGCGAAACAGTCAATACCGAGCGCTACCGACAACAAATGATCAATTTGAGTCACGCATTGATCGAAAAACGCCCAGAATGGGCTCACAGGCACGCCAAAGTCATTCTTCAGCATGATAACGCTCCTGCACATTCAGCCAGATTGACTAAGGAAACGATTTCTTCGCTTGGTTGGGAACTCCTACCCCACCCGCCGTATTCACCTGACCTGGCGCCTTCTGATTATCACCTCTTCTCATCGATGGGACACTCATTGGCGGAGCAACACTTCAACAATTTCGAAAACGAATATATTATACTTTTTTTTAAATTACTGTGTATTTATTTTAAGAAATAAACGACATTTTAAACTTGCATACCTGGTAAGACGTTATTAGACAAACGTTCAAAGATCCCAATAAATTACAAAAGACTTATTAACATGACAATAATTAGACCTATTTGGACACACGGATATGAGATTTGGGCTCTACTAAACCTTCCGATTCTTCTCGTACCCAATCCTCACAATCCAGAATCTTTCTTAAAATCCTGAATGCTTTTCATTATGTCAACAAAGTTATCCATGATGATGATTTGGCCCAAACCATTGGATAACCTGTCCCTTCATAGGATAGCTCCTTTCCTACTCAAATTAAATTTTCTCCCTACTTACCTCACACTCAACACCCGATAATCCTTTAAGGCGTCTGAAAAGAAGATGGCCAAGAGACTTTCTAATATTGAACTTGTATTGAAGTGCTACGCGTGAGTAGTTCTTTACATATTATCGACATGTTAATTGTGATCATTTTCCTGAAATGTACTTGTTGTATATAATGTATAAAGTTGTAAACATCAATTTTGTCTTTGGCAGGTGTGGATTTCAACAAAGAGAGAGAAAAAAAAATACATATCTATTTTATTTCTACAAGTGACATAGAAGACAAAAGACTTGTTGGCATTAAAGACAAATAAAAAAAATAACATAAAAAAATAAAATAATACCCTATAAAAATGAGAATGTGTGGTGGACAATAGAAGAAAGAAAATAAGATCTTAGCTGGCGGTTCGGTCATTATTTTTTCTTCAGCAATCAGCCCCGGATGTCTTCTAGCTCTTCACATTCCTTTCACCAAAGGTTTTCTTCTTCTTTTCATGGGCGACTTTAATAGTTCCACACAATTCCAGAAGTCGAGGCCTATATTGGGAATTCTTTTTATGAAAGTCGGACAAAGGGTTATAATGACTCATTTACAGAGACATAAATTTTGTATTGTATTAGATATTGCAGTAGTGTCAGACATTATAAATATTTTTTTTAATTTTAATTAATTTTATATTGTGTTTTAATTAGGATAATTAGATTCTAAAACAACGCCTTATTTTAGTGATTTTTTAAAAATTATATTTTAAATTTATTAATTTTAATGAGCAATTTGCATATTTTACAGTTTTTGTAAGATTCAATGAAGACTTCTTAAAACGGGTTTTATTTTTAAAAAATTCATACATTTTTAATGTTTTAATTCTAACAATACAAGACTGAAACGACAAGAAACTGCCCGTCGTTTTCGACTACTTTAACAATTACTTCAACGCTTACGTATAAACGTTCAAAGCTTCCAATTAATTACAGAAGACCCATTTACATAACAATAATTAGACCTATTTGGACATACGGAGTTGAGCTTTGGGGCTCCACAAAACCATCCAAATCACCTATCTCTTATCCAATCCTTACAATCCAAAATCCTTAAAAAAATCCTAAATGTTCCTTACTTTGTGTCAACAAACTTATCCACAAAGATCTTAATGTACCTTACGTTTCTGATTTAGCTCAAACCAGATATCAATCCTTTCATAGCAAACTCCACAAACATTCATATCCATTAGTACCACAACTTGCTTGTCTTTCCATTCCAGATAACCCTCCGAGGCGCCTGAAAAGAAGATGGTCTCGGTACCTTCTAATATAGTACTTAATTATAAAGAATCTTTATAAGTGCTACCAATGGGTAGTTGCTTTAAAAACAAGTGACGTGTCAATTTTATCTATTTCATCACATTTGCTTGATGTATTATATTTTATATTGTATATAGGTACAGTTGTAAATTTCAATAAATGTTTGAATTTTTTTTTTTTTTTTTTAAAAACAATTAAAAGATAATGTTTAGTATCTGTAACCAAGAAAAGAAGAATAGTTGGGCGATAGTCGATAGTTAGCACTATCGATAGGTCCATACTATCGGTTAAGGAATATCGATTGCTATGGATAGTTTTTCTATAGTTGCTTCCTTTTTTTTCCCAAAGCTATTCAATAAAGAATTTCAACTAATTTCATTAAATTCAATTATCTACTTACTATTTGAGATTAGAAGGATTATAAATTATAAGATTATAAAATAAAGATGAGAGAGAAAAACTAATTTATTTGAACGTACAATAATAATGAACAAATAAAATCTTCAAAAACGAAATAGTTAATTTCAAGAGTCAAGTTTGCTCCTTGAGCCACATATTTCTCGCAAGAAAAACTAGCATTCCTGCTTTCCTTAGGCTTAACTTTGAGCGAACCCTTGAATTCTAGGATTCCGAATTCAAATTCAAAAGAACTCGACACTGGACAGTGACAGATCAGTATAATTCCGTGAGTTTCAAAACTTGAGGGTAAAAAAAAAATCTATCAATCGATAAAAAATCACTATCGATAGTGCCGACTAACTATCGATAGTGACCATCGATAGGTATTACCTATCGATATATCGATAGTAACTATCGACTACCGCACAACCCTACCATGGTGACGGTTTGTAGTGGCAAAAATATGGAGTTAAAAAAAAAAGTATTTGGTTTTTTTTGTTTATTATAATAAAACAAATTTATTAAATATAATAAAATTATTCATTGATTAATATAATATTTATTTGTATTTTGTTATATTTACACGATATATGTAAACAGGACATGCGGCGATGAACAGTTACTTTTATAGATTCAAAATAAGAGATTTATTATTATGTCCTTGTGATTTCACTCAAGAACAAAATATACACCACCTGATATATGAATGCGGACTACTCACTGACAGAACTATAATACAGCCAAAAACAGTGCAGAAACTAGGACATGGGATTGGTGGATGATCAATGTTTGAAGATTTCAAAATATTTTTAAAAAATCCATACCGAAAATAGAGGATACTAATATGTAATAACTTTAAAACATAAAAAAAAATTTTCTATTACATATTTCTTAATTATTTCTGCTGATAAAATAACTTTGTTGCTTGGTTTCATTAAATTTTAATATTGCATAACTTCTTGTTCTTTATTTTATCTTATTTTTCTTCTTATTATTCTTTTAAATCAAAATTTAAAAATTATATGTGCATTGCATACTTTTAAGTATGGTGTGTACAGGAATAAAATAAAATCCCTTCCAACAAGTTACTGCCGGAAGGAAAACACTAAAAAAAAATTTACACAATATTTTTTAAACATATCCTTCCAAAAGGTAGGAAAAATAGAAAGTACCAAGCAAACACGAAATAATTTCTTAATATATTTGTTCGATTTAATCAAAACAAAATTTAAAAATTACATGTGCATTGTATACTTTTAAGTATTGTGTGTTCAGAAATATAATAAAACCCTTCCGACAGGGTTACTGCTGGAAGGAAAACACTAAACAAAAATGTACACAATATTTTTTAAGCATATTCTTCCAAAAGGTAGGAAAAATAGAAAGTACCAAGCTAACACGAGTTAATTTCTTAATATATTCGTTAATGTCATTTTCATCTTATTATTTAAGTTCTGGGATTTGCACATTTTACAGTTTTTGTAAGTTTCAATGAAGATTCCTTACATAGGGGTTTATTAAAAAAAAAAAAAAAAAAAAAAAAAAAAAAAAAAAAAAAAAAAAAAAAAAAAAAAAAAAAAAAAAAAAAAAAAAAAAAAAAAAAAAAATGTGATACATTTTAATTTAGTATTTAATATTAAAAGCAAATGTTTGACAGATGTAACTATAGAAACGATATTCAGAGTCGGTTAAGCAAAAGTGCTACCATATTAACATCTAAATGGAGTGAAAAAAAAAAAATAAATAAATAAATAAAAAAGTTTTACTAATGAAAATAATACATGCTGGTATTATTTTTTATGTACACACATCATATTTCGAAAGGTAGGAAATACATCTCGGTACCTTTCTAACAATCTTTAATTTCCTAATTTTTTTTTTCATCACATTTTCATTATATTGAATTGATGTGATAGATGATTACAGAAGTAAATTTCAATAAATACATTTAGTAGAATTGTTAATTAACCTATAACCTTTTCAACTTTAATTAACAATAACATCTTTCCCCGAGTAATTGTAATAAATAGTTAGGATGACAGAACAATTACAACATAAATTTTAATGACTCAATATAAAACATTCAGCCTCAAGATCGTTAGTGGATAATTGTCATTGGCGGACGAAAAAGTCAAGATGTTATCTCCCTTCCGATTGGTCGACAGTAACCGCCGCTAATTACAAGCATTATACCCATTGGCTGAATTATGTTTATGGAATTGAATAAAATTACTCCTAGCCCCTTTTGGGTTTGCTTTAACCCTGCGTGCCCATTACCTGAAATTACTCCCCATTACACCTGGCTGGTGGGGAGGGGGGGGAAACCCGCGAGACATTAGACGCTCATTATATCCGATACTATTACCTCCATTAAAAGCCGACATTAATTTTTATCATGGAGGCGACACCTTATAATTTGCTAGAAGTAAACATTCCTTTAATGGGGCTTTGTATTGCTTTATATCGAACAATCAGCAAACATATTTCAACGGAGAAGTCAAATAATAGTTAATAATAACTATGTTTGATGTTTATGATTGTAGATGTATAATAATATGATGAGGAAATTGTCTATAAAAGTTATATGGTTATTTAGCAAAGACTAGCCAATAAACACGAAAATATGACTCATGATCTGTTGTGATTGAAAAAAAAAAAAATTATATTACATGATTTCTAATTTTGAAATATATTTATAATGATTTATTTATTTATTTATTATTGAGCGCTACAGTCCTAATCGGACCTTAGTTTCACTAAGTACAGACAGCCATTCCTGTCTATCTTCCGCCTTCCTCCTCCAACCATTCACTCCCAGTCTTCACAGGTCATCCTGTCATGATGACATTGTCCAGCCATCTCAGCTTTGGTCTTTCTCTCAATCTTTTTCCTCTCGGCCTGCCCAACATCATCTTTTTTGGTCTATCTTCCGTCATCCTTTGACTATCGAAATGATGTTGGGTTCACCGAACAACTGTTCCAGCTCCAGGTGGGTTCTTATTCTCCAATTCGCGTGGTTATTCACCGGACCGAAGATTTTTCTGAGGACCTTTCTTTCCTTAATCCTCAGTAACCTCTCATTCTCTCAGCACCCAACACTCGCTTCCATAAGTCACAACTGGCCTTATTACGGTTTTGTAGACCACAATTTTGGCAGATCGAGACACTTCAGGAGACTTCATAAATTTACTTAGGGCAAAAAGGCATTTGCTGCCAGCCGCTATTCTTGCTTTGATCTCTAAATTCATATCATTTTTTTCTGTTATTAGAGATCCTAAGTACTTAAAGGTGTTGCGGCGCCTAAATGTGTGCCCATTGATTTGTACTTCATCCCATATCCTTATAGGCATTTTGAAGTCTCCATATATTCCGTCTTGCTGCAATTAATGGCCAATCCCTCGCTCATAGCCGACCTTTCAAACTCTTCCAACACTCCTGAAAGTGCAGGAAATGACCGTGCTGTGATGTCTACGTCATCCGCATAAGCCATGTGTTGGGTGAGTCTATTATAAATATCTTCTCCGGGAGATGTCTTTGTAGCTCTAATCGCTTTTGCAAGGACCAGATTGAATATTATGGGCGACAGAGGATCATCTTGTCTTAGGCCGCCAGTCACTTCGAATTCTTTCGATAATGTTCCACCAACCCTTACCTGAAACTTAGTTTCTTTTTAGGTCATTTCAAGCAATCTCACTAACTTTATAATGATAATAATTACAAATATGTAATATAATTAATATTAGTTCTATAAATCAGAAATATAGAGGATTAATTTAAGGGGAGCGGCCAAAAGGTCTGATTAACCGAGAATTTCAATGAAGCACATGTTTTTCATAGTTTGTATGTATTATGATTACATTAAAAATTATAAATTAATAATTAAAAAAATTAAATGAAATAAACACTAATAGCTTTGCATACTAATACATTTGCATAGAAATGTTTTAGGGAAGGAAGGATTACCCGGAGGGTCGGTCTTAGTCGGATTAGTGAGATTCTACTATATCTAATACTGTGATGAAAAAGATAATTAGGATATAATTAACTACCATATTAGAATATAATTGATAGTGATGATGATCAATCCATTCAAACATTATTTACGATGTAAATATAAAGAAAAAAATAAAATAAATAAAGTAAAACCAAAACGTTTTAACTATACAAGTTACGAGAAACAAAGAAAATAATAATATAAAAAAAAAAAAAAAAAGAAGAAAAAAGAAGAGAATAAGTAAACTAAAGCAGAGAAAGAAAAAGAAAACAAAATTAAATACAACCACATTATATTTACAATACATAAATTCATCACCATAAATCCAATGGAGGCCGAACCACTTTGCTACGATATAGTCGCTCAGGACTTGAGCAGAGAAGCTGGTAATTTTCAAAACTCAAATAAAATAAATATTTACAACAGTCCTCGGGGCCATTTTAATCTGAATAATTATTTATTCTGTTATATTAGAATCTAGATCCCTGTGGCTGGGAGAACCTACTGGGCACACCCAAGCTCTTTAACCTGGCGTTGGTCGCTAGGTGAGCATTTCCCTCACCCTTCTAAGAAATATTTAATAAATTCATCAGAATTTAACTTTCATCGCTGAATCTCTGTATAGCTGAGTTTAGGACATTTGTAAATAAGAATATTTGGTTTCTAAGCAGGTGGCCTGGATTTTGGGAATTTTTACTGAAAATTGCCATGTTCACACCCCTCAGTATCAGCTTATCTTTCGTGCTATTTATTCGTGACATTTTACTAAGCGAGTTTTCTTTCGATTGGTTAGTGATTATATGAGCCGTGGATAAGTAATTAGTTGATAAATCGTCGTGAATTGTATTTATATTATTTTTCAATAATTTTCTAGGTATCTGAAATTTTTACTATTCCATATTTTTGTTCGTGGCTGCTCGAAGCAATACAAAATAGATCTGGTATAGGTGTGCCCAAGAAATAAAAATAAAAACGAAAACAAATTGTAAAAAGTGTAATGTTCCAATTCACAATGAACATACTAAATATACTTGTAATAATTGTATATAAATAGAAGAAAATGATCTAGCTGATGAAAAACACATTATTATGTAAATAGAGAAATATTTAATTTTTGTTTAGTTTTGTTGTTGTTTTACAATAAATCCTTAAAATTATATAAAAATATATTCTTAATCCTTACGCTCCATACTACAATTATTGATGCATTATAATGACGTTTATTTACCATTTATAACCCCATATTTGGCAACATAAAACTGCATTTTTTATGAAAATTAAAGAAGTGAGGGAAATGCTCATCAAGCGACTAACGTTGTACCAGATCGGCTAGCGACCAACGGCGGGATAAAGTGGGTATACTTGAATGGGGAAACCTCATGGATCGTAAACCTACGAATTCTTGTCCTACAGTCTTCTTTAATGATATTCCACAGATCCCTGTTGAAAGATCCGCTACCTAGGACTTAATCTGGACTATCACATTACTTCGAATCCACCAACTAGACCAAAACGACAACTCGTCATTTTGAATTCAACATTACTAGACGAATGCTCTAAGAAGCCAAGTAATTGCGAAATACCAAATCACTTCACAGAAATTTGATCTGCTTGGACACATGTAGTTGAGATCTGAGGCTCTACTAAACCATCAAATTCATATCGTATCCAATCGTTGCGAACCAAAACCCTTCTAAAAAATCCTCAATGCTCCCAAATTTGCCACTAATAAACTTATCCAAACCCTTCAATAAATTATTAACTTATAGACGTAATCAGCTTCATTGGAACAAATACATTTTCATGGAACACTGCCAATTTGATTAATATTTTTTGAAAAAAGTAACTGTACCAATAATAAATAGCGTAATATTATTTAAATTATATCTAATGAGCCCGGTTTATAAATGAGTTGAGTTATGAAATATTAGGAAGGAAAAAAAAATGCAAAATAGATTTCCGTGGCTAATTGAGGAGGCAGGTCATTAGGGAAGTTTTTGAAATAGCGTCGTTAAAAAATAAAATGAAAGGAAGTAGACGTAACTATGATTTCAGTGCAAATTAACATTCGGGTAATTACCTAATTTTATTTAACAATAGTGTATTTTTAATTATTTTCAGACTTTTACGTAGCTTTTAATATAAATTTTATAACCTGCTAGTTCACAGAGTGAACATTACGTATTACTAGAAGCCTGTTATTCTTTGAGGGGACAAAGTAATCAATAATCCCACTAACAACTTGGTTTAAAATGTCTGTAATTTCGAGTGTTTTTTTTTTTTTTTTTTTGCTATATAAATTTCGCATGCGTAAATCCAAATGGATTTAAATAAATAAGTACATACGTTAATTTTCTGTCCTGTCTGAGTGACACACCAGATTGAACACTCCTATATTTTCACAAAGGGGGCTCCTCCCAGGTGCCAATTCTGTAATAATATACTGACAGTAATGCTTATTTTTTAGGAATGCCCTTATTTCATGTCACGCATCAATAGCTTAAGACTAAATACTGATCTTCCAACAGTCTTGGGAGATAACAATGAAACAATAGAATTCCTGAAAGCAAATGGTTTGCTTACAGAAATTTGACATAAATAATAAGTAGGCAATAGAACAAAATTTTATGGGTGATTCTCAGATTGCGGACAATTTTTGATTGTTGATTGATTTTATGATTGGTTAAGCTACTGAAATGTCATTACCCCGGTGTGTCCCACTCTTAGTTTTCTTGCATGCATTATTCATTTCTTTCGTTACGTAAGGTAAATGGTTGTGGAATTCATTTCCACACATAAAGGAAATCTCCACAATTATAAATGTTTTCATTTTTGTATTTCTGGTAATAATATAATATAAGTTAAATAGCTCCAAACTTTGTCCCATCATTATGTTGTCATTACCAAGCAAAAAAACAAATTTTTTGAGAAACTTAATTAAGAAATAAGGCTACGGCGGGGAAATATTTTCTAGGAGTAGTGGTAGTGCTCCGGTAGCTGAAGACCAGCCGCCAACGGTCAGGCAGTGAAATGGGAGATTTCGCCCACTTTTTTCTTTGTGAAATAAGTCACATACCTTTTTTGTTGTCATTACCACGCTTTATTTTATCATAGTAAATTTTCAAATTAGTTAAATGGCTTTAATTTAATCAATAAGATCATTTGTTGTATGACAGTTGGCAGAAAAAATAATTTTTATTTTAGTCATCTAGAGGTTAGTTTTGAATAAAATGCCCGAATTTATTAGTGCGGTAATGACATGAACTGTGGGATAATGAACCTTTTTGAACTATTGCTACCTTAGATTCACAGGTTGTCTCCTGAAATAAATGTGTTTAATTGTCCATTTAGTATTTTATTTTCGATTAGCACAGAATTATTAGAAATATTGCCTGAAAAGTTTTTATTTTTTTATTTTTCCCCCTAGGCTCTCAATAAGAAAACCACCAATGGCTCCTTCTCCAATATACTTTTTTAATCACCTCCAATATACTTAAAAAATTCTATTCAAGTAATTATCATTACCTAGCTGATATTGTCATTACCGCACTATTAAAATTTTAAATTTCTCATGAAAATATGACTTTTGATCTTCACCATTTGCTTCTTTTAAAAGCTAAACGGCAATAGAATGTTTTAATATTTAAATATATATATATATATATTTAACTACCATAAATATTATTATACATTTTGTACTGAAAATTGCCCGTAATCTGAGTATCACCCTTATATAAAACATGGATAAAATTAAACTGAAGAATAAAATAGGTATGTAAAAAAATAAAATAAGAGAGAACAATTGGCGTCAATAACCGGTACTGTTGTACGTCTTAAAACTAAAACAAATAAACAAACAAAACCAATACTTAACTTAAAAAATAAGTTGCTTTTACAAAACATAACCTATATAGAACTAAATAAGCAATTAGCTCTTGTTTAGGTTATATTTTGTAATATCAATTTATTTTAAAAGCGAGATATTGTATCCATAATTGAAAAATGTTGGTGACATCATCAAAATACATTTGTATGAAACAGCTGTCCGGGCTAACGGGGTCCGAATTGAAGGGTACAGCTGTACTTCAAAATAATGATGTACTAGCAAACCGGAGACCCTTAATCCGAAGAACGGCGGAGGAAGAAGTACTAGCCTGCCCCGTGTACAAGATTTACATTCAATGCACGGCCGGGGTAGAACAGAGCCGTCTCAGTTACTTCTTCACCCGACTGACACCGGGCCCCTGTTCTCAATTCGTTAGGCCTTCTCGCTCTACAGTCTTGAGGCAGAAACGGCGTAGAAAAAAGAAAAGAAAAAAAATAGTAAAAAACGGAGACGTGAAAACGTTTTCACGTATTCTTTCTAAATTGGCTTGAATACATGAATAGCAATCGACGGAGAAAAAAGGAAACTTTCTTTTGTAACTAATAACGCCTTTCTGGGAAGGGCTCATTGATTCCAGGTCACGGAATTTTGCAATTAAAATAAAATGGTTAAATTCATGACACCGCATCTATAGCTTGGGCAGCATCCCATTGGCTTGAGATGTTACTTTTGAGTACTGCAATATTCTATTTTTTTTTTTTTTTCAAAGATTATTAGGGTATGTTGTCATTAAAAATACAATAAAGAATATACGATATTCTATATCGACGAGTTTTTGAGTCCTGGATATCAAACAAGATATATCAGCGACAAAACATATCGATATAAGTATCGATATATCGTGACTTTTTGGGGGGAGGGAAATAAATGTCATTTTAAATATTTCTTTTCCGTTAGAATAATACTCTTTTTATTTTATCGTTTTAGTAAACCAATATACGCCCACCGTTTCACATATGTGACATTAATTTAACAATTCCTTTTTTTTTATAAGTTCAAATATTTTTCTCTTCTTTGGGCTAAATCAGCAACACATGGGGGATTAAAATCTTTATGGATAAGTTTATTTTTAATAAAGTAAGGAGCATTGAGGATTTTTAGAACGATTCTGGATTATGAAGATTGGATTTGGGAAGAATTAGAAGCTTTAGTTGAGCCCTAGAGCTCAACTCCGAATGTCCAAATAGGTCCGATAACTGGCACGTAAATGATTCTTTTATTAAGTTTAAACGTTTCTCTAGTAAATGCTGAAGATGCTGTTTCCTGAAAAATATTTTGAAATACATATTGTGTATTTTTAATCCATTGAATAATAATTGGTTATTTTTTAACGCCGATGAGTTGTAAGATTTAAATGTTTATTTCAGCCAAATAAAATTAATTTGTGTGAGTGATGTAATGTTAAATTACACCCAGTTTGCTTTAAACCATACCGCGAATAAAAAATTAAAATTTTGATTTTTGTGTGAAAATTTTATTATTTATATTTTTAAAGGATTTTAAGATTCAAGCAATTCGAGTTTACATGAAACAGTACTATTGTAGTATATATGAATATATCACCTTACCGATCTCAAAAATAAAAAAATTAAACTGCCCTAAAATTATTTCTTTAGAGAAAAATCAAAACTTTCAGCTAATTCTAGCTTTGGCCCTAAACGGGTTAATGTGGATAATGACACCAAAACACTGCTCCACAAAATTCATCTAACCCGTATTATTGTTGCTGATATATTCTGATGATTCACAATTTTTCAATGGATTAAAAATACACAAATTGTATTTCAAAATATTGTTCAGGAAACAGCTTCTTCAACATTTACCAGACAAACGTTTAAAATTTAAAAAAAGACTCGTTTACATGACAGTTATCAGACCTATTTGGACATATGGAGTAGAGCTTTGGGGCTCCACTAAACCTTTCAATTTTTCTCGTATCCAATCCATACAATCCAAAATCCTTCCAAAAACCCTCAATGCTCCTTCTTAGGTCACAAACAAACTTATCCATAAATGTCCTGTATGCAGCTAGATCGGCCAAAATCAGCTACCTATCCCTTCATTGTAAACTACATCCAATTAAACCCACTAGTCTCCCAACTTTCCTCACATTCGATTCCCGATAATCCTCTAAGGAATCTGAAAAGAAGATGGCGAAGAGACTTTCTAATGTAGAACTTTAATTGAAGTGCTACTAGTGATTAGTTCGATATATGTTATTGACTTGCCATTGTAATCATTTTCCTCATATTTACTTGTTTATAATTTTTACAGCTGTCAATAAATAGTTAAATTGAAAAATTGAATCTGTAACGAACCAAGATTCTGAAGCCATCTTCCTTTCTGAAACCTTGAGGTGTTATAGTAAGTAAAGAGAACATTGGATTCAAGAGGGTATGAAAGGAACCAATATTAAACTTAAATTATGCAAAAAATTAATTATAGACTTTACTTTAATGATGATTGCATATCATCACCATATGATTACATGATGTCGTAGAGCGAGTCGAGAATGAAATAGAGTCCTGTGACACTGACCTAGCTGTCAATTACTGCCGTGAAATTATTCCGCCATTGTTCAAGCCCCAGAACGAAGTGCTCATTACTCGGGGCAACCAGCTTCTTCTCAAATTACCTATCCCATAATGCACTATTCTATATTTAGAGCTAGGGAAAACGTCTTGAAATGGACAGTCCAATTATTTTCTTAAACAATTAAATGTTATAGTTGTTCTTTATGGTAACAAGCATTAATATGTTGAACGAGCCCGGCTGTTAGACCACAATTACACCCCAAAATATTGTATGATTATCCTTGTTTCCTCTAGTACTATTCGTTATTTAGCACCCCATTGGATGCAGTACTTGATAGAGTCTCTATCCCTAAAACAATAATTTAAATAAATAAAGATGTAGGTAGTTGGAATATGCAATCATGAATACACAATGAAAAAATAAAATTTAATTTATTTTGCCGACGTTTTGGCCTACAGTGTAAGCCATTAATTTATTTTTCTTTTTTCTTAAATTTTTTTTTATTTTTCTTATTTTCATAATGTTTTTCATTGTTTATCTATTAAAAAATATTAATCTTTTCTTTTTTTTTCATATCTTATTGATTGTTTTTCTTTTTGCTCTGATGTAGGCTTATAGTCCAGTAAAATAAGGGTTGCCGAAGAAAAAACTTTTATTCTCAACGGATCTCTATGTTTTTT
Source organism: Euschistus heros (assembly GCA_003667255.2). Lineage (NCBI taxonomy): Eukaryota > Metazoa > Arthropoda > Insecta > Hemiptera > Pentatomidae > Euschistus > Euschistus heros. Next base: position 1,881,866 of record RCWM02000082.1, read on the forward strand.
GGGGTGCTGAATCCGAATCTGAAGTTTGCTACCAATGCGACCATCGGCTTCATATTCAGAATCGCAAAAAAACGCCAAAAAAAACACGTTATTTTTGTTTTTTTATCTATAACACGATAACGAAGCTTTTTTCGAAGAAAGCCTTCAAACATTAATTGTAGCTGGAACTAGTACCTACATAATGAAAAAAAGGAATCCGAAATCCGACCATTTTTCGCGAAGTTACGTGGTTGGGAAAAAATGGAGAAATTGGCCAACTTGCCGTCAGTCCCACAGCTCCGCGAAAACACGTTTGTCGTACTCTTTTGGTTATAACTCTGAAACTATTTGTCCGATACAACATTACTTTTTTTCATTTTAAAGCTGATTAAATTTATTATAAGAATCTATCAATGAAGTTTTAATCAAAGCCCGTAAAATGTACATGCCAGCCCGCTAATAAAAACGTACTGTTGTAAAATCCAAAAAAAAATTTTTTTTTGTCACATTTGTTGCTTTAACTGCTTAAATATTTGTTTGATCCCAAATTTCATTGTCCTATCTCAAAGCTGGTTAAATTCACTATCAAATGCTATATATGTAAATTATGTTAAATCCTGTAAACCACCCAAGCTAGCACGCTAAATGTGTAGGTTTTGGCAAAATATGTAAATTATGACATGCTCAGTTGACTGGTGTGGGTATTTCACGGTGTTAATTATAAGATACATATATAGGATCTAATAGTAAATTTAACCAGCTTTTAAATAAAAAATAACTCCGAAAGTATTTGTCCGATTCAAAATGTTTTTTTTCAGTCTGAAAGGTGGTAAAATTTACAATTAGATCCTATATGTGAAATTTTTATCAAAATTCTTGAAATACACAAGCTATCACGCTGAAAATCACTTACTTTTGTAAATTACATTTTTTTTTTTTGGCGCATTATTCGCTATAACTCCAAAACCATTTGTCCGATCTAAAATTTAATATTTTTCTCTAAAAGCTGGTTAAATTTACTATTAGATCCTTTATAGGTACTAGTTGCAGCTACAATTAATACTTGAAGACTTTCTTTGAAAAAAGCTTCGTTATCGTGTTATAGATAAAAATAACGGGGTTTTTTGGCGGTTTTTTGCGATTTTGAATATGAAGCCGATGGTTGCAGTGGTAGCAAACTTCAGATTCGGATTCAGAACCCCAATAAACATAAAGATCCGTTGAGAATAAAAGTTCCGCAGTTTTTTCTTGATAACGGCCTTTTGGAGCCTTATTTTACTGGACTATTAGATGATTTTCCGATCTGACCTTACATCACTTAAGTTAAGCATAGTAGTATTGAACAATCAATAAAATTAGGATTAATGAATTATTTGACACTTCTATTGGAAATTTTTATTCGAAGATTAGTTTCGAATGCTAAACATTCATCATCAGTTCTAAAAACATAAAAAAAATTTAAAACAGCAGCACTTTGTTACGTAAATTATAAGAAGGGTGTTAGGTTAGAACGAGGTATGATCGGTTATAAAATTCTGAATTTTTTTAATAATTTTATTTATATTAAATCATACCTTTCAAAAACATTAATAACAACCAGGGAATGAGATGGCTGTAAAACAATGAGAAGGTTCTGGTACGAGAGGTATGATGAGGTACATTACCTAGTGAGGGACATGTCTCTCTTTGAAGTGAAAATGTCATGAGATAAGATTTGTTGCAGTTCAGCTTTATTTTCCGTAGTTTGCACCAGTTGTTTATTTCGTTTAGGTTACGTTGTAAATTCTGAGACACTTGTCTTGTAATAATAGTAGTGTCGTCTGCATATGTAGCTATTAGAGTGTCACTTTTGTAACGGGTTTGACATGTGTGTAAGATATGTGTAGCAGTGGTTTTAAAAAAAATCTAAATGTAAATAGCAAAGTTTATATTGTTTACCATTAGGAACGGACTCTTAAATGTCAAAACATGTGACAATCCTCTTTCTAGCCTCCGTGAGACCACCTTGGTGGCGACGGAATCTCAGTCTCGATTTTTTTTAAAAATATTCCCCTTTTAAGCCTAGCACTCTTCATATACATTAAACTTTATTTTAAAATGTATGATAAGAAATCAAATTCAAGTACCTACCTAAGCAGGAAAGATGAAAAAGAGTTCTCAAAGATATCATAACCTAGAGTGGACTGAATGTGAAGAGGCCAAAGGGTCAGCAGGTTTTGAAATTATTAACAGATTTCTGAAAAAAGAAATTCTAATAGAAGTGACAATTTGTTCCTCAATCCTAATTGTATTGATCCAACTATAGCATCATGCGTACCTCAACCGATTATATTTTTTACTTTTAAAAATGTACACCCCAATTTACTCCGTTCCTTCTGTTTTGCCTCCTTAGGTGAGTATATTTGATTTATTGCCTTACATCTTTAGAATTAATAAATAAATATGTGTATCAAAGTCTTGATATTCTGATTTTTGTTTTATATTTCTAAAACTGATGATAAATTTGAAACTAATCTGAATAAAGAAATTCCAATAGAATTGAAAAATAATTCATAAATACTAATTGACAATATATTCTTACATTTCAGAAGATATCCCAGAATTCTATAAACTTCAAAGTCGATTTCTACTCGTGGTTTCCTACCCTCAGAAACAAATCTCCTAGCACTATGACCTTTAAAACCTCACGGGTATTACTTTGCCCCACGCAGTTGTTAAATATTTACTACAAACCTTAAAACATCGTGGCCTATAATTCAGAGGCGGGAAGAAATGCGCAGGGAGTAGAATGCAGATGTTATTTTGAAAAAAAAATATTTAAAATAATAAATAAAAAAACTGCCGGGCAAAGAAGTGCCCATTGTTTCAGAACCGGTCGTATCTGGCCCACACCTTCCAGACCGCCTTCGCTACCGAAATACACACCTAATATCCAGGTTAATAATCCTGGAGGCTCCAGCAGATTTTGTTTTTCGCTTCGTATATTTTGGAATTAGAAATCAGGCGTATTATTGAGATTTACAATTAATATATTAATTTTTTCTGAAAAAATAAATAAAACTATTCGCACAGATAATCAAATCATTTTTTTTAAATAAAAAATTTCAAAAAGGTCCACACCAACGCGAACATTGTTAACGAACGAAATTTGGAGGAACAAATATACGGTCAGGACGTGTTCATACCAACTCGGATATTGTTCATGAACGATGATCACTGGAATTGTGCGTTGGAAATTAAACATCACAAACGTTCGTCGGCAATTTACGATGAAATAACAATGTACCAGGAGAAAATAACTCGCGAACCAGGAGGCGGTGAAGTTCAAAAGAAAGAAATGTCCTTAGGTGAAACCACCACCACTTTCCAACTCCAACCCCTCAGTTTTACTTTAGCTATCGTTGAAGGACACTGCAAGATAAAATTTAATTTATTCTGGTTGTTATTTAGTTTACACAACTAACTGTCAAAAGTTCCTGGTGGAGTGTAAATTGCCTGGGATCCATCATCTCATCTTAAAAAGTCGAGTAAATGAACACTGCATATTATGAAGTCCCACCATCTTCTTTTTCGAAGATCTCATTTTGTGCAGTTTTCTGGCGACTATTATGAAATTGGAAAAGGCTTCAGCAAGAAGAATAAGAAGAAAGACTCATTTACATGACAATAATTAGTCCTTTTTGGACAGACGGATTTGAACTTTGAAACTCCACCAACCCTTCCATTTCTTCTCGTATCAAATCCTTACAATCCAAAATCCTATATGCTCCTTACTTTGGCCCAAACCAACTTATCCATAAAGATCTTAATGTACCATATGTTGTTAAAAAGATGGCCTCGGTAAAGTAGAAGCGCCTTCAGAAAGCGGTAGGATTTACTATCCAATCACCTTCAGAAGGCGATAGGATTTACTATCCATTTCGTACTAAATCTTCATCAGGAAAAAAAAAATTCAGCAAATTTTTAAAATGGTAGTAACGTACTGGCTCACCGACTCACCTTCCCAACCGTCTTAAATTGAATCTATATTGAAGTGGGAACCAATGGGTGTTGCTTTACCAGCAATTGATATGTTCTTTAAGAACGTTATACCCACGTTTACTACATGCATTTTAATTTTAATTAATACAGTTGTAAATTTAAATGAATAGCTAAATAACTTTATTTATAAAAATAATAATAATAAGAAAATGAACTTTATTCTGGGACTACTTGTCCCCTAAGAATAACATATGATTACAGTACATAGGACAATCGTCTGGCTATGGTAATTAATTATAATAAATAATAATAGTAGATAATAATAAAAATTGATTAATAATTAAATTATGAGTTACAAAATAACTGAGACATCTTGTAAAAGGATACATCTTATGCATACTATGAAATAAATAAATGATATTTAAAGGTAGTAAGAGTGGAGCTTTTTCGAATTGAGATGGGCAATGAATTCCATGGAGAGGAAGCGCGGATAATAAAGGATTTTTTGAAGGATGGAGTTCGATGTGCCGGAATGAATAGGTTGATGGGTTGGGTTCTAGTATTTAAGAAGTGAATGGAGGAGCGCAGAGTAAGGAGGTCATGGATATAAGTGGGTTTTTTGGTTTTCAAGGTTTGAAATATGAGTGCACCTTCCTAGGTACACTTCCTAGTATTGACGTCGGAAACTGGAGTAAAGTCACCACAGAGCTGACGATATAAAAAATCGATTTCCAGATATCGCCAATCGAAAAATTTTGGTATCGATATAATATATACGCATTTCACCATAAAACACGGTTAATCGTTTCCTCATTAAGAGGCGAGGGGTACTATCTTATTACCTCCATTGGCTCCGCGCCGTAAAAGATGGCAATCCGTCATAAAGCGATGGGTGGTCCGTAATAATGTTTTATTATCCGATCTCGTAACGAGCTTCACTTCAGTATTACACTAACAGATAGCCTCGGTTATGGCCAGCTGTGACTTATTGCTCGCTCTGGCGGACGAAATGAACACCGCTAATGAGGGGCTCGTTCCGAGAAGAGGTTTCGAACCCGAGGCGATAACTCATGGACGTGCCTTTACTCACAACTATCGAACTCGAGAAAACAAACATCCGAGGCAGATACTCCCGGTGTTCGGGGCGATCGTTGTAACCTGGACATTAGAGGAAGGGCGATGGCTGCCGAAGGAGGAGCGTGGTGGGGGTCATTAGGGGGTCCAGGGGGGTCCGCCAGCTAGCTCATTATGGCCCAAGGTACTGCTAGGGTCCAGCCTTCTTCTGGTCTCTTCCTCTCTTATACCCTCTTCATATGCCCTCTTTTTTAAATATCAACATACTGATCAATGTCATTTATATCATAACAGGAAATTATTTTAAATTAAATAACGTGAGTATCGGCAGTAGCCACTTGTATAACTAAATGGAGATAGGCTTTGAATTGGCTTTAAACTTACAGTAAATGTAGACGATATCATATAGGGACAGTTTAAGGAAATTCACCATGGGACCATGGGAACTATCATGTTGGTAATTGCAAATGGCGACTTCATTTGGAATTGTTTAAGTTCTGGTTGAATGTTAAACTTTAGTAAAAATACATAAGTAACAATTTTTTCGAGGACTAGGAATGATTGTAAAATACACTCAACAGCAAAAAAATCGGACACTCAGATTTGGTCTCATATATATTGAAAAAATAAATGAATAATGAATAAATAATGAAAAAAAAATGAAAAACAAACTTTATTCTGGGACAGTCTGTCCCCTAAGAATAATTAAAGTGCACAATAAAAGGTACAATTGTCAGGCTGATATTAGTTAAATCAGCATGTCAGTATTACAATTAAATTATGAGAAAAAAAGTAGAAAGAAGAAATAAAAAATAAAAATTAAATAAAAATTAAAGTTAAATAAATAAAAAATAAAATAATAATAAATAAAAGCAATCAACAGTAAAACATTTAACACACTTATGTACATTACATTTTTGTGGAAGATTGAAGATCGAGGAGATGGATAAATAAAAGATGTTTAAAAGAAGTTAAGGAAGAGGCTTTGCGAATATGGATAGGTAAAGAATTCCAAAAAGAGGTAGCACGGATAACGAAGGATTTTTGAAAGGAGGCAGTTCTATGTGAGGGGGTATATAGGTTGGAAGGTTGGGATCTTGTATTCAGGTGGTGAGTGGAGGAACGCAGGGTAAGTAGGTCTAGGATATAGGAAGGTTTTTAATGACTGGAATAGTAAAGTGCCGAGGAAGTATTGCCGTCGAAAATCGGGGAAAAGCCACCCTAGCTCATTGTACGGGCAGGATACGTGAGACCGCCTGTCTTGAATTAGCTTTAATTTTGATTTGAAAAATTTTTTAAGAGACCACCGTTTTCGAGAGATAATCGCCAAACCCAAAAATTGGTTCTCCCTCCCCTCCCCCCACCGTTAGCTCACCCCCCAGGGGCGGGGACTTTTAGTATGTTTATCTTCTAACTACTCCTAACAAAGCAATGAAGTCAAAAAGTTTCGCATATATCATGCACTCTGCAATATGTTTATTGACTGGACTAAATGGTAAAACTACTGAACCCATCTGTTCCAAACTTTAACTACTTCATCTTTATAGTTCTAGGAAGATTTAGCAATAATAATACTTACAATAGTAGGAATTTAAATGTACAATGCTGAGTGGCAGGAACGAGGTTTGCCACACTGTCATATACTTTTATGTTTAGAAATTAAAATCCAACCAGATAAAATCAATAAAATTATTTCTGCCGAATAAAAATTGTTACCAAATCAAAATGTCGATCCTTCGCTATTTAATATATTGAGTGTAAACATATGATTCTTGGGTAGTAAGCACTGATAATGCAGTCCATTATCTGCAAGAGTTTTTTAATAATCTATGCAGGCCACACTTTATGGGGTCCCAAATTTCCCATTTTTTTTGTTTTACAATATTGTATATATTAGTTTTGTTGTAACGTTCCTCCCTAAAGAAAATCAATTTTTATTGGTTTTGAATAAAGCCTTAAAGCTCATAACTTTGGTGGTCTTATTAATGAAACTTGCTTTTGCTATTCCATACCCCCAGAGCCCTCAGCAGGGAGGTGGGGGGGGGCGTCAAAGCTGTTTGCAGCCCAGGGCGCTATTCACCCTAAACCCGGGCCTGAATCTATGCCCATCTGTATTAACAATTTATAAATTAAAATTAAAATTCGGGTATCCAATTATGTTTTTAGGTGAACTTCAACAATCTAATCTATGCAATGGTACCAGGTTAAAAATACTGATATGCGTCGAAATATGATTGAAAAAATAATACTCTATTGTGTACTTCAATACAAGATTTGTATCAATAAACAAATGAAACTTCAATTTTTAAGCCGGCTCCTCGTCCGGCTTAAAAATTCGTGTTCATTCGTGTTCCACACGCAACACGAAACAGACATGCTCGTCAAAGATTGGCGAATGTGTGGATGGGCACTCGGCTCGTGTTATGTGTTATTATATTGTTTCAGATCCTGGTATAGCCGTATAATCAGCTCCAAACATTCGTGTTATATCATAACACGCAACACGAAACAGACATGCTCGTTGAAGATGCCGAATGTGTGGATGGGCACTCGGCTCGTGTTATGTCTTATCAAGTTGTTTCTGCTCCTGTTATGGGTGTATCGCTATAGGAGGCGGTTTTTAACACACATCGAAGGAAATTTTTTTCCCCGTAACACAAGCCGAAACAGAGAGAATCGCTTATTCACAAATTCGCTTAGCAACAGCGAATAATCGTGAAACCCAGTTAATAACTATTATCAATAATAACTGTTTTAAAATGAAAATTTGATAATAAATAACGTTATGTAAGCACGTAGCGATTTAAAAAATATATAATTTAATTCGATTGCTAATTTTATACATTTTGAATTGAACTGGACTATATTAAGTATATTTTTTTACGGTAGAATTTGTAATGGGAAACTACGTTGTTGACAGAGTTTTTTTCATCAATTCAATTAGTCAAGAAGAGATTTTCGTAGCTTATCTTCATTTTTGATCTTAGTTCAGTCTGAAAGTAAATATATCATGGCGTAAATAAAGCTTATGCAAACTTTATTAACACATGAGATAATGTGATAAAGAAATAATAAGAGCTGACTCTCAGAACATTAAGTAGCCTCGCATTAAAAAAAAATGGTATTTGAGAGACTAAAGAGTCCTGAAACAATGACAATTTAAAATATAAGATTTAAGAAAGGGGGAGACCGAAGGATAAAACTCGATTTCTCCTAAACAGGGAAAAACAATAGATCATAGCCCAGACGATTTATACATCGGAGGATACCAGCCTAAAATACATGTTTTAAATACAGCAATAGATACTTGTACATGTTTTTAAATTGAAAAAGAAACAGGTAGATTCCTGCCAATTCTCTCACTCACTTTTAAAACCAGCAATGCAATTTTTTTCCTCTAATCCGATTTTGTAATCTTTTCCCGTTTCTAAAAAAAGTTTGTCTACAGGTACAATTTAGATATCAAATAAAAGCTAATTAAATTTCCTTTAAATTCTTGCTTGAAGAAATTATTGTGAAACCAGTACTTTTGTTAGAATGCGGCCGAGAACTTGACTCAACGGAAAATTTTCAAATATTGTGAACTATCACTATTTTTTGGAGAACTGTATTTCCGTAACCAACTAATCTACATAGCTGCGGTTAGAATTACATTGTCACACATTTAGGACTCTTTAATATAGTAAATGCTATGTCAAGCAAATTTTCATATTTTAGAGATATAAATGAAAAACGAAAATAGTGCTACAATTACGCGGTTTATTGAGTACTACGAACAACCCACCTGATTTTAAGGTTTGAAAACTTGGATTTTAACTATCCTCATGGGTCCTCCCAACATATTAAAAAATGGTAGATACATGCATTTGACGAACTTGGCTTATTTTAGTAGCTATTGATATATTGCCACGACAACAGATAACTGTTCCGTCATTGTTTCGTGTTATGTGTTATGCCATAACAGAGAACTGTTTCGTCGTTGTTTCGTGTTATGTGTTATGTGTTATGACATAACACGAAACAGGTTCGGCGAACATTGTTTCGTGTTGCGTGTTATGACATAACACGAATGTGTGGAGCCGGCTTTAGTTTAAGTTATCTTAGCTCTTCAGTTATGAGAGCGGGCGAAGCTGCGATGGAGGTTGCTAGTAAATAATAATGAATTAATAAACTTAAATATATCTATGTAAATACAATCGACTTTCCAAGTAGACACAGCCCAGTAAGATATGTTATCGGAGAACAACAATAGACTTCAACTAGTACTTGGATACAGATCACAGCTGAACGCCGAAGTAAAAAGTTACTTCACGGCCGGGAATCTATTTAACCCCCTCCCAACTTGAGAACAAAGACGTCTTCACCGATTCTGTTCCCACCGCTCCTACTGCTCCACTCCGGCCTAATCGTCCGGAACCGAATTAATCACGTCTTTTTGATTCTCACAGTGGCTGGGCCGTGAATTCCTAATTATGATAAATCTGATAATTGGTCGTATTGTTTATTATTTACAATGTTTCAATACCAAAACATGTACCACTACAATGTTTCAATACCAAAACATGTACCACTACAATGTTTCAATACCAAAACATGTACCACTGCAAACCATGAAGGATCTTGGGCTCAATACTTTGGTACGGTAACGACATCGAACCACTGCTCCACTCTAGCTCCAGCTAAAAATAACTTTATTATAATCGGCTGCTTTTGTAGTCGGCGGTAAGTTGTCAAAAAGGGCTGTCTAGTCGGCCATTTAATTCATTTCTATTTCTTTAAATAAAACAAATAGATAAAGGGTTAGCGAACCCGAAGGTTCGATGCCGAAACCACCAACACATTTTCCTCCAACGAAATCAAATACCCAAGGAGGGCCCTCTCAATCCTCTCCTCTACGTCTCTGTCTACAACTCTGTCGTCTACCCGACGGCTTAAAAGTGATTACCTTTCTAGGTTTTCGGTTATTACTAAAACCAACGACTTTACATGCCCATTTACTTAGTAGTTTTGCGACCGAGAAATAAAAAGCATTACCGGCTTTTAACCTTCCCCTTATTTATATTCCTAGACATAAAAAGTAGGTTAATTGAAATAAATAGATGGAGTTTATTCATTATAATTTTATGTTAGATTCATCTTTACAGTTTGCTATTAATTGTATTGTAAATTAGACCGATTTTTTTTTTTCTGTAATCAAAAAATGAACTCCAAGAATATAATGAACTCCATGATACAAAATATAAATTCAATAACGAATAAATAACTTTTATTGCATAACCTACTTTTTATTTTTATACACAGTTTTTAAAATATTAATTCTTAAATGAAATTTTAAAGGTTGCAAATTATATAGGTTTAGTAATATAAAGGTTGGAACACGAAAAGGAAACCCCTATTTTAGCAACTTACATAAATGTTTATTTACCATTACATGTAAGATAAGTTTTTTTATATGTGTAAGTCTGCCCGTGCAATATGATATGTTTTTCGACATGATTGAATTCCAAATTTCACGATCAATGATATAAGATGATTAGATTAAATTACTGACATAAACTTTACTTTTCTAAAAAAAAAAAAAAAAAACACTCCGTTATTCACTGGCCCGTTTGCAAAAAAATAAGAAGACAAAATGTAAAATAAACAAAACCCTGTATAAATACCAATGGCTATAAAGCTATAACCTAAAAGCGCCTCCTACATTGCCGAAGACCCCCGAAATCCAACAGAAGCAATGATTGGCTTAGTCGACAAGTCAGCTCATCTCTACTTTCTATCGATTGCAACCTTCTTTCGATTTGTTTCGATGTTTTCGTCACTAACTTTCTAGCTTTATTCTCCTTCATTTATCAACAAACACTGTTGCCATGTTCAAACTAATGATAACTTGTTTTATATCTTCTCATATTAAAATGAGAAATAAGAAAGTGTTGAAAGTAATATTGTTAATTTCTGATAAACATTTTCATGCTAGGTAAAATATTAGTTCAAAACAAAACACACTTCTCAATTGTAAGAGCCCCTGGGAACGCACCTGATCCGCTACCTAGGACTCCGCCTGGACAAACGATTTACTTGTTATTTACATAAGATAACTAAACAACAAGAATCTGCTCGGCTACTCTAGCATTTATAAGACAATATTTCAATGTTTAAAATTAATTACAAAAGACATTTAAATGATAGTAATTATGACTATATAACTCAATTGGGCATACGGAGTTGTGCTTTGGGGCTCCACTAAACCTTCCAATTATTATCGTATCCAATCCTTGCATTCTAATATCCTTTATGAAATTCTCAATGCTTCTTATTATGTCACAAATAAACTTATCCATATTGATCTGAATGTTCCTCATGATGTAGAGTTAGCTCAAAACAGATTCCTATCCTCCCATGATAAGCTCCGTACCCACTCGAATCCACTAGTCTCCCAACTAGTGGGTAATTTCTATACAAATTATTAACATTTTATTGTAATGATTTATTTCTAATATTTACTAATTTTTTTTTTTTTTTTTTTTTTTTTCACGCGAAAAGGCCCTGAGGACCACGCGAATATCATTGAGCTTAGTGCTTCTTTCCCTCTTTCTTTCTCTTCCTCTCATTCCATACTTCTCTCATGCGGTCACCGTGGTTCCTCCTCCTGTCCTCCGACCACGCTCCTCCTCCTCTTGGCTTCCTACTATCCACAAGGACCTTCACCACTTTCAATGATTTTCTGTATTCGCCTCTGTCTAGACAGTTCTGGTCCGCTAATCCCAGTTGCTTCATGTCGTTTTTGATCTGATTGAAGTATCCAGTAGGAGTTTTGTATGACTTTATTTTCTGGAAAATTTGTTGATTTAGTCTTTCGGACTTCATTCTCATCATGTGTCCGTAAAATCTTAATCTTCTTATTCTGATATCAGTCTGTATGTCTGTTGTTTCTTTGTAAATGTCTTCATTTGAACGCAGTCTGTATCCTTCTGACGTTCTTCTGGGTCCATATATTTTCCTGAGGATTTTTTTCTCTCTATTTTCAAGAGTTTCTCTAAGCTGGGGAGGCATGAGGTTTCAGTGGCATTCAGGATTACCGGTTTGATAACCATGTTGTAGTGTCTTATCTTGGCTCCTCTATATAAATTCCTTTTGTTGTAGAAGCTGGTCGTGTAGAAAACCCTTTCTCTCATGCTTTCCTTTTCTAGTCCTCTATTGCATACCGTTTCTCCTAGGTATTTAAAGTTGGGTGTTACTTGGACTGTTCCGTACTTTGTTTTTAATTTCCTTTTGTCATTTTTTGGATCCATGATCATTATTTTTGTCTTTTCAAATGATATCTGTAGCCCTGTCTTCCCAGCTATTTCTGACAGTGTGTCAATTAGAGCGATTGCTTCTTCTTCGGTTTCGGCCAGAAGGGCCAGGTCGTCCGCGTATGCTAGGCATCTGATTTTAACGTGTTTTTTTTTGGTTCCCAGCACTGCGCCTGAGTTATTGACCTTCCACAATTCTTTCATGATTTTGTCTAGCACTATATTAAACAGTACCGGAGACAGTCCGTCCCCCTGTCTAAGTCCTGTTTTAATTTGAAAAGGCTTACTGACATTATTCTGTAGTTTGACCTTGGATTCTGTTCCTGTTAGCGTTAGCTCTATTAAGTTCCTAGTTTTCTGGTCCACGCCGTATTCCTTTAGTATTTCGATCAAAGTTTCGCTATCCACCGAGTCATACGCTTTCCTAAAGTCCACAAATGAGATGAAGAGGTTTTTGTTTCGGGTTCTGTAGTGTTTAACGATTAGCTTAAGGCTCAGGATTTGTTCCATGCATGATCTGTGTTTTCTGAATCCTCCCTGGTATTCCCCGATTTTGGAGTCCACTTGAGGATAAAGTCTGTTTAGTAAGGCTTTGGAGAAAATTTTGTATGTCACCGGGAGTAGTGAGATTCCTCTATAGTTGTTCACATCGGTTTTATCTCCTTTCTTTTTCAGAGGGTGTATTAGAGCCGTTTTCCATTCTTGAGGGATCTTTTCCTCATTCCAGATGTCTATTATCAATTCCATGACTGCCCTTCTGAAGTCGTCTCCTGTTAACTTCCACGTCTCGGCTAGTACTCCATCTTCTCCTGCGGCTTTATTATTTTTCAGTGATGCAATTATGTCGTTTAAATTTACTAAAATTATGTATTTAAAAAAAAAAAAAAAACCTAAACCACCAAAAACCCATGAAGTGTCTTGGGTTCAGTACTTAGGTAAGGATGAACTGTTGAAGTGTCAACGGTTGTGAAAGGAAGAGATTCGGCCGAAACAGGTTTTTCCCCATTTAAGGGACCCACTTTTTAGAGGCTGGTAAAGGCTCGAAGCCGAGCCACGAACGAAATAACAGAAAATAAATTTTCTGCCTTCAGTCGGACTCAAACTCGTGCCCGAAAGTATGGTAGTCAAGCGCCTTACCCACTGATCTACTGCGCCTCCTTATGTATACTATACAGTTGTAAATATCAAGAAAATTAAATTTAATAATTACCATATATATATACATTTCCTATTTAATTTTCATATGACTCCATATAACTTTCTTAACCATAAATGAAGTTGGATGAGGTTGAAGGTATGAAAAGGCTCTGGTTGTGGGATCGATGGAGCTGGCGTGCTGGGCCGGCATAATAAAAACATTAGCCTCAGCTATGGTAATTAAGGACTTGAGTAACGGCTATATTATGGGAGTTGCGGTGCGATATCGGCCTCTGGGGCTCGTAGGATCGTTAGCCCCTTCTTATCTAGCTGCCTGCCTTTTCACCTTTATGAGTGATATTATGGGTGTAAAGGTTTATAAATAACTGAGTAGCACGAGCTCTGAGTAGACGACATCCGTCTTGAATATCCTTTGGCGAGAGGTATATTTAAATACAGCTAAGAACCCTCTCGAATCCACTAGTCTCTCAACTTGCTTTCCATTCTTCACACTTCAACATTTACTAAATAAACGTTTAAAGTTTCCCATAATTTAAAAAAAAATTATTAGACTTATTTATCCATATGGATATAGTGCTCTCATCCAGCCTCTTTAACAGTGACGCAGCTGAGAGAGAAGAGCTGGGACCTCTCTGTGCTTGGCCTGTTCCTCCATGAGTCTGGCAGGGGGGTCCTAAGGATGAATGTTTATTATTAATAAAATATGACTGTATTTTTAAGTTTTAATTTAATTTTGTTTTATTTTTTTACTAACATCCCCCGTCGCGGCTTCGCCCGCTTTCATAAGTATAGAACTTAGATTATTTAACTAATAATTGAATGATTATGTCTCCAACAAAACCCTTCATAATGATCTGAGTATGCCTTTTGTACTTGACCTTATACCCTTTAAATTCTCCAAATTCCATCAAAATCTTTCCAACAATCCCAACCCTCTGGCTCATTCATTATCCAATTCATTATCAACACATCCTTATAACCCACCTCGCAGATTAAAAAGGCAATGGCCCCGAGACCTATTGTAAATATTTAATATTGGAGTTCTGGCAATGGCCAGCTTCTCCACTCAAGTCCTGCGTGACTGTATTATAGCGCTCTCTCTCAGCCTCCACTGGATTTTACTAGTGACGCAGCTGATAGAACAGCGCTGGGAACTCTCTGTTCCCGGCTTCCCCTCCTTAAGGGGGCGAGCTTGGATCAGGGTGTTCCCTGGAATGTTTGTAAATTTGTATATAGAGTAAGAATGTAGTTATGATTGTTTCTTTTCTTCTTAATTTCTTTTATTTTATATTTGTTAGTTACAAAAATCATCTCCTATTTTATATTATCATTTATTTTATTCTATTTTTATATCTTGCTTATTTTATGTTATTTCTTGTATATATATATATATATACTAGCATTCCCGTCGCGGCTTCGCCCGCCCTCATAACTAAAGATAATTTCAACTAAAAATTAAAGTTTTATTTGTTTATCGATAAAATTCTTGTATTTTAGCATGTGGTTGAGCATTATTTCTTCAATGATTTTTTAGCAGTAATTATTAATCTAGTTATAATTGCACCGATCAGGTGGTTGAAGATTACATATAAGCACCATTAGGCATAAAATTTTTAACTTTAATGTATGAATTGGTAATCAAGATGGATAAAGACTATTAAGAAACTCTTGCGGAAAATAAACTGCATTATCAGTGCTTACGACAAAAGGCCCGTGAATCATATTTTTACACACGATATAAAAAAAGCAAAGGATCTACATTTTGAGTTAGTAATAATTTGTATTCGGCAGAAATAACTTCATTGATTTCATCTGGTTATATGTTGATTTCGAACTATAAAAGTATATGACAGTGTGGCAAACCTCGTTCCTGCCTCTCAAAATTGTACATTTAAATTTTACCATTGCAAAACCTTCCTAGAATTATAAAAATTATTTATTTAGATGTCGGTACAGATAGGTTCAGTTTACCATGGTTAACTCTATTGTGGGATGGTGCTATACACAATCGGTCGATTTTCAAGCTTTACTGAGATCCACATATCGCACACCATATTTAATTTTTTTAAAATAATTTTCTTGATAGTTTAATAAGTGAATTTTATCATCGATTTCAAGCTCTAACCTCTCGTGTAGAATGGCACTCCCCACCTATCGGTCAATTTTCATACTGCACTGTTGCCCACATATTAACCTTTTTAATAAAATATAAATTAAAAATCAGTAGATTTTAATATTGCTAAACCTTCTTAGAATTATGAAAATGATGTAGTTAATATTTAGTACAGATTTGTTCAGTAATATTCGCGGTTAGTGATCACAAACGAAAAATGGCTTACCTTTTATATAATAGTATAAGTTATTATTATAGTAAATTTTCTAATTGTAAACCTTTCAAGAACTATGAAGATGATGTAGTTAAAATTTGGTTCAGATAGGTTCATTAGTTTTACTAAAATGCTATTGTCGCTTGCCACATATTCGATTTTTAAATTTCACTGGAATCCACACGTCACACCACATATTTATAGCTTTTTGGATAACAAATTAATTTAATTTAGTAATTTTATTATCAATTTCTAGCTATAATTAACACTGGATCATTGTAACCTCTCTTGAATGGCGCTCGCTTTACTACCCACCACATATTTATCGCTTTATAAACAGTAATTTAAGAGGAAATAAGTAAATTTTATTATTGCTAAACCTTCCTTGAACTACGAAGATGATGTAGTTATATTTGGTACAGAATAGTTCTATAGTTTTCGCGGTTAGTGATCACGAACGGAAATGGCTTGTCCTTCTATATATAACTTCATCATCCCCCGTCGAGGAATTTTAACTAATAATTGATTTTTTGTTTATCGATAAAAATCTTGTATTAAAGTGAACAATTGAAAATTATATTTTTGATAATATTTTCACGCATAGCAGCCATTATTAACTTGGTTAAATTTAGATTGATTAGGTATTTGAAGATAACATAAAGCATAATTAGACATCCAATTTTCAATTTTAATATATGAGTTGGTAATCCAGATGGACAGAGACTATTAAGAAACTGCGGTATAAGAAACTGCATTATCAGTGCTTACAACTAAATGTTCAAAATTCATATTTTTACACACAATATTAAACAGCTGAGGATCGGCATTTTGATTTTTAATAATTTTCATTCGACAGAAATAATTTTATTTGATTTGATCTGGTTGGATTTTAATTTCTAACCATAAAAGTATGTGGTAGTGTGGCAAAACCCGTTTCTAACACTCAACATTGTACATTTAAATTTTCATTGTTGCTAAACCTAGAACTATGAACATGATGTAGTTAAAATTTGGTATATTTCACTCCATATAGCTGTTTTTATAACAATTTAATTGAAAATAACTAAATTTTATTATCAATGTTCACCTCTATATAACACTGTACCTTTTAACCTTTCATGTAGATGGCAATTGCCGCCATTTTTGAACTTCACTGTTATCCACTTATTATTCATTTTTTAATAAAGCATTAGTTGAAAATCATTAGATTTTACTATTGCTAAACCATCCTATAAAGATGATGTAGTCAAAATTTGGTAGAGATTGGTTCAGTAGTTTTTGGCGGTTAGTGAACACAAACAAAACATTGCTTGTCCTTTTATATAATAGTATAACCTTATACCGCCATATGTTAGAATCGTATAGAGCTAACAGATAATTGTGACTTACAGATAATATACAAATAATATTGCGACTATAAATTAAGATATAAGGTATCCTATCTTTTTTGTTGGATCAAACTGCACATGGTATGCAAATTTGATTAAAATCGGTTCAGTAGTTTAGGTGTTAGCCGGCCCCTAGGCGGCGACACGTAATTTATATATATTAAGATATATATATATATATTTTTTTTTTTTTTTTTTTATTTCTTGTATTTTTAAAGGCTGTTTATTTTAATTTTCTTGTCATTGTACATATTGTGTGAATGAGTCTCTGTCATCAATATTACTCATTGCCCTTGAGTGAGGCAGCTTGTAATTATTCTAATAAATAAAAAAAAAATAAATAAATAATTGAATTGAAATCTTATATGAATGTATGCAATTGTGCATTATCAGTGCTTAAAACTAAAGGCCCAAGAATCATATTTTTCCATACAATATCAAAAAGCAAAACATCGGAGTTTTGATTTATTAATAATTTTTATTCGACAGAAATAATTTAATTGATTTCGTCTGGTTGGATTTTGATTTCTAAGGATAAAGTATATGACAGTTTGGCTAATCTTGTTTATAGCACTCAAGACAATCTATCTAAATTATTATTATAGTAAACCTTCCTAGAGCTATAAACCTAGGCAATAGTTTTAGCATTGCAAACTCTGTTGCAGTACGGCGCTAACCACATATCGGTCGACTTTTAAACTGCACTAGGATCCACATGTCGCTCCACATATTTATAGCTTTTTTAATAACAATTTAATTGAAAATAATAAAATGTTATCATAAATTTCTTGCTTTGTATAACGCCATACCATTGTACTCTCTCTCGAATGTTGCTCGCCACATATCAGTTGAGTATTAAAGTTCACTGCGTACCACATATTTATCGCTTTATTGTGGTAATATAAATGAAAATATTTAAATTTTATTACTGATAAATCTTCCTTGAGCTATGAATATTATATAGTTAAAATTTGGTACAGATTGGTTCAGTAGTTTTCGCGGTTAGTGATCACAAACGAAAAATGGCTTGTCCTTTTATAAATAGTATAGATTACTGCTATTATTTATTTATTTTTTTCTTAATTTTACTATTTAATTTTGTAATATGCATATTCTTTTTAATTTATATATTTCATCTATATGTATATTGAATATTTTATATTGTTTATGTATAGCATAGTTCAATTCTGTTCCCTTTTAATATTATTTTTTTCATATATTTATTGATTTTTCTCATTGCATATTATGTGTGAATGTAATCATACGCCATTTATATTACTTATTACCAACATATGTGGTAGATTGTAATAATGACTCAATAAATGTTTTTTAAAAAAATACATACTGTGTTGTGCTTTTGGGCTCCACTAAACCTTCCAATTCCTGTCTTCGAAATCCAAAAACCTTTGTCAAATCCTCAATGCTTCTTATTATAACAAAAACAAACTTATCAATAAGGATCTTAATATTTCATGTGTTACTGATTTGGCCAAAACCAGATACCTATCGTTTCATAGTATCCAACTGCATACACACTCGAATCTCGATAATCCAATTCCCTCGAGGTGTTCATCGAGTTATCGATATGTCGTTGTGATCATTTGACCACACATTGACTTATTATATGTATCTATATATGTAGGTATATGTGAATCTATCTATCGTATAGTCGTCATACATATGACTTCTTGTATCGATCTCGGGCACTAGAGTTAAGAGTATAGTTTATGCATATATAATAAAATTCGAGTTAAGAAATCTGAGTTCAGCCCGGCTGAAGGTAGAAACATAATTTCTGTTTATTTGGACGTAGATAAATTTCGGGGTCAAGTTAGTTCTAGGACACACCCAGTCTCTATAAAGCGTGGACCCTTTATTGCGAGGAAAACCTGAAGGTTAAGCGTGATTGCTGACCACATCACCTCCTTGTATAACCGCTAGTCACTAAACCATACTTTCTTACCGAGTACTGAACCCAAGATTTCCATGGGTTGTAGTGGCTTTATATATACATAGTGATGTGTCCATAAAAGAAATTTTCGATTCTTAATACCTGTAGGTATAGGTTTTCCGGTTGGAAGGACAGGATACTTTTGATGCTGTTCAAGTCATCTTATTGGATTTAGCGGAGTTTGTTTGTTGAAGGCTTGAAAAGATTGAAGAAATGGATCAAAGAATGTTCAGCCAATCAGAATCAATGCCTCTACATCTAACGACCATTTTATATCAAGAAACTGCAAATCAAGTTTTGTTTCTTTCAATCACTGCTTATTGGCTCTTCGTTGTTTTTCTGATCATGTCCAGTAGAACTGAATGGTCTCAAGAATACCCAGCAAGTTCTTCTTCCACTCAGTCCAGCTCCAGCCATTCATTGATGCCTCCAGAGTTGTGATTACGTGCTCTGAGTTCTAGTCTCCATAACCTCATTCATGGCTTACCCTATCATCGCCTTCCATCTTTATTAGTTTCTCATTTCTTATACGTCTGTCGCTTTTTATTTAAAAGTGTTTTTATTTTTATTTTTATTTAGCGAACTACAAACAATTCATTCAAAAACGCAATATCGATGCTTTTCAGAATACAAATTATAATTTAAAAATACCATAATACCTGAGATTTAGTGACCATCCTAACAAAAGTATAATTAAGAAGTGGGATGGGAAATCTCCTTATATAATACCAGCATACCCCGTCGCGGCTTTGCCCGCTCTCAAAAATAAAGAACAGGTTATTTCAACTAATAGTTGATTTCTTTATCGATAAAAATCTTGTATTAAAGTATGGAATTCATCATTATTTCTTCAATGTTATTTTCACGCATAGCAGTAATTTTAACCTGGTTAAAATTGCATTAATTAGATGTTTAAAGAGTACATAAAAGCATGTTTAGTCATCCACTTTAGCAGATATAATTTTATGGATCTATCTGGTTGGATTTTTATTTATAACCGTTAAAATATATGGCAGTTTGGCAAACCTCGTTTCTGGCACTCAAAACTATACATTTTAATTATTATTATAGTAAAATTGATTATTAGAAACCTTCCTATGACGATGTTATACTTAAAATTTGGTACATTTAGGTTTAATAGTTTTACCATTGCAAACTCTGTTGCAGAATGACCACATATCAGTCGATTTTTAAACTGCACTGAGATTTACATGTCGCTCTATATATTTATAGCTTTTTTACTGACGATTGAATTGAAAATAAGTAATTTTTATCATCAACTTCTTATTCTATAATACATCGTACCTTTGTAACCTCTCTCGAATACAGATTTGGAAGGTTCAGTGGACCCCCAAAGCTCAACTTTTTCTTTTGTAATTTATAGGGAGCTTATAAACGGTTATTTAGTAAATGTTGGAGTAGTTGAAAACGACGAGCAGTTTCTTGTATTTTAAGTCTGGTATTTCAAAGGGAAATATATATATGTATATTTTAACACAACATGATCTACTAAGTAAACTTTGAAGAAAATAAGTACAGGGAGAATAAACGTTTTTATTACAATGAACAATTACTATTGTAACATAAATACAGAGATGGCAATCAAAACAATGGCTCATAAACGTATTAGTGCTAACAATGGGGGGAAAGATACATGCCGGCGATATGATCCGCAATTACGTGCCAAGAGGAGACCACTCCCGAGGGTGCATATCGTTTAGCTTGTGGGAATCGTGCCACGATAATTGTTAAACGTGAGCTCAATCTACCCCAACTCAGTGACAATGATCTCCTATTAGCATTCGATTAACGATATCGAATCCATCAACATCGATCTATCACTAATCTTGTCGGAGGTTGCAGTTTCAATTTTAAACGCTTCGTATTTCATCGAATCTAAACAGGAAAGGGTTAGGCTTAGCATGAATAAACTTATTAGAGAACACATTCACACTGAATCGATTATATTCAATGGATATTATTAAATGTAACGTCCATTACAGCTCTCTTTCAGAGAAAAGTCGTACTATTGCCTGTCTCATCGCCACATCATGTATTAATTACTTATTTCAGTGTAGTGTGCAGTAGGATTCCGTCGTTTATTTTTTACTTCGTTATTTTTTTTTCAAATATGTTCTGATATACTTGAATAAACTTATTAAATATATGTTTCTAATGTACTACGATAATTCCAACACACCCATAAAATAATTTTTAATTCAACAATGACTCGCGATTATGGACACTGAAATAAACACAAAACCTAGGCATTGATTTAAAATTAAATGATTAATAATAGAATTATTTATTTAATTATTGAATTACTAACAATTGCTATTGAGTGCAGATTTATTAGCACCTCAATTAAAAGAGTACTTTCTATTAATTGAAAAGAAAAATTAATTGAAAATCATCATCAGGCATTCTGGGCATCATTCGCAACAAAAAATGTCATCACTTGAGGTATGCTTGATGATATAGTAGGATCAATACAATTAATTCATCAATCCTAAAAAATTTCATAGCTATAGCTCGATTTTCATCCGTGTTATAGATATTTTTAATTTTATGCTTTTTCAAGAAAGTTATAATTTTTGACAAATAATTTTCTATATTTCCCGAACTATTAAACCTAAAGCAATTTCAATATTCTTATTAAAAAGAATATTAAATTTTCTTTAAAATAAACTTATTTATACATCAAAATAGTCGCGTTCAGTATTTAACTTATTGACCCAAACATATGAAATAGCAAGTTTCTAATTCCATTCCAAAATTTTGACTGCATTTTTCTCAACAAAATTACATACGTTAAAAACGTGCACTACTAAAAAAAAACTTCTACACACAAACAGCTTTCGAATGGTATACCATGAATAGTGATAATTTCTAAAATTGATACTGACATTCCGTATTAACTACAAAAAAACAGGGAGATGCAACATTGGCATTTTGGGAAATATTGAGAGAATGCTCAGAAATGTTAAATAGTGTTAGTATGTTTTGTTAATAGAAAAGTAATTTAATCACTATTACCTATTTATCTTATTCTAATATTTGCAATTTAAGAAACTTTTGAGATAGTTTAATTAAAATTTACATACTTAATTTACAATAATTGTTCAAAATGTCCTCCCTCTTCTCTCATACACAGCACTGATCATCTCCTGACTGCATCTACTGCTAGGCGACGTTCATCATGATTTTGCCGCATTGTATTGCAGCACTCATAAATTTCTTCGACCAACTCCTCTCGGGTTTCTGATCTTACTTCGTACACTTTTTGCTTCAGTGTACCCCACATGTAAAAGTCCAGTTGTGTTGTCAGGAATCCTAGCTAGCCACCTTTTTGGCCCATGTCGGCCTATCCATCTTTCCCTAAAATATTGGTTCATCCACTCAGATATCAGTCTTCCATTGTGTGCCAGAAATCCATGCATCTGGAACCACATTAGTTCCCTCCTCTGTAGCGACATACACTCTAATAGATCAAATATTTCAGTTTACATTTCTATTGATAAAACATAATTTATGATTGCTGCAATACAATGCGGCAAAATCATGATGAACTTCGCCTAGCAGTAGATGCAGTCAGGAGATGATCGGTGCTGTGTATGAGAGAAGAGGGAGGACATTTTGAACAATTATTGTAAATTTTAATTAAACTATCTTAAAAGTTTCTTAAATTGCTAATATTAGAATAAGATAAATAGGTAATAGTGATTAAATTACTTTTCTAATGTAACAGCATTCTCTCAGTATTTCCTAAAATGCCGATGTTGCATCTCCCTGTTTTTTGTAATCAATAAGTGATTTCAGTATCAATTTTAGAAATTATCACTATTCATGGTGTACCATTCGAAAGGTGTTTGTGTGTAGAAGTTTTTTTTTGAGTAGTGCACGATTGTAACATATGTAATATTTTTGAGAAAAATGCAGTCAAAGTTTTGGAACGGAATCAGAAACTTGCTATTTCATATGTTTGGATGAGTGAGAGCGGTATAGTACAGTCACTTACGGTATAAGTATAGAAGCTGGCCATTACCAGGACTCCATGCCAAATTGTAGAATAAATAATGAAAGCCTCTATAATTTTGACCTGCGAGGAGGATTATAGGGGTGAATGGAACTGGATACGGATTGAGGTTGTGGATTTGAATGAAAATTTGACAGGTATGGATTCTAGGACAAAAGGTATATTAAGGTTTTATGTGGAGACATAATTAGGAGCGTAGGCTATAGTTCCCAGAAATTTGGATTGGAAGGATGGGATAGGTTTAATTTCGAATATTTTACTATTCCCCAAAGGTCAAGTCGTCCTCTTTTTAGATTTAGAAGAGTACTTCAAAAGATTGATAAAATCAATCTAAGAACTTTTAGCTAATCAAAATTAATGGTTCAACTCTCAACGATCATTTTGTATCAACAAGATTTTGCTCATTCGATTCTTGATAGCTTTCCGAGGCATTTGAAAAGAAGATGGCCTCATGACGGGCTAATGTAAAATTATTGAAGTACTACTGATGTAGCATGTCATTTAATTATTGCATCGCAAATCTGATTATTGTATATAGAGCATACAGTTGTAAATATCAATGTATAAATTTTAAAAAAAAATACTGAAAAATTCGTTTTATTTGTTACAGTTACGTGAAATATTGTTTTTTTCTTTTTTTATATAAATTATAAACATATACGTTAAGATTAATTTTCCTGGTTTATGAGCGCCGGTTAAGAGAACGGCGGATAAGGGAGAGATTAGGGTATAGTGGTATATCGTGATACCCCGGTGAATGCTGAGCCTCAGCCACAATAAATCATCGGCTCTCGAAAGCCCTGGCATTTCCAAACTGCTCGAAGCCCTCCATCACAGAAGACCCGACACCAAATCGGTACCATGCAAATGCGGTTCTAATTTACAAGGTCAGTACCCCGCAATCCCAAGTGCCCTCAGGCACCGACGAGCTCTAAGGACCGGCTTTGCATAAAATTAAGCCATCAGGAACCTATTATTACCAAGGAGAATTAAGACGATGGGAAGACTATTTCAGAACTCGGCTCGGAGTGGAAATAATGATTTAATCAGGAGGTACTGGTCAGCTCCCCGAGGTACCAACATCTCCAGCTCCAACGTGCCATTATCCAATTGGTGGCCTATGTGCATGAGGGCACCCGGTCTGATAGCACTGGTGGTGGTTCGATCTCTTAACCGCTGCTAACTATTAGTTTCTGTTCTGATAATGTTTTAAGCACAACAAAATCTACGAATGATATTTAGTTTAGTATTTATAAACTATTGGTCACTTCAAATCTTTATTAAAATACTAGTTTCATAATAATATAATAATAATAAGACCTTGAGAATAAAAAAATAAAATAATACAATAATCATTCATCAGAGTCTTAAAATGAAATAATATTTTTTAGAATAAAATAACAAATAAAAATACAAGAAATAATATATTAAGAAAAATAACGATATTGAAATTTACAACTGTACAATATAATATACATCTAGTAAATGTGAAATGAAATGAAATGAAAATAAATTTTATTCTGGGGCCTTTGCCCCTTAAGAATAATTATAATGGACAATTAATAGCGGCCTAGCTGCCGTTGCTGCGTTCATAACAATTACAATAACATGTAAAAACTTGAAAAGAACTACTCATCAGTAGCACTTCAACTGTAATTCCACACTTAAAAGTCTCTAGGCCAATTTTAGACACCTCGGTGGATTATCGGAAATGGAGTGAGAACAAGTTGAGAGATTAGAGGATTAGTGTGGTTATAGAGTTTACTATGAAAGGATAGGTATCTGGTTTGGGCTAAATCAGCAACATATGGGTCACTAACATATTTATGAATAAGTTTATTGGCAACAAAGTAAGAAGCATTAAGGATATTTCGAATGATTTTGGATTGTTAGTATTGGATACGGGAAGAATTTGAAGGTTTAGTTAAGCCCCAAAGCTCAACTCCATAAGTCCAAATAGGTCTGATAATTGCCATGTAAATGAGTCTTTCATAGTAAATCGGAAGTTTTGAACGTTTGTTTAGTAAATGTTGAAGAAGTTCAAACGACGAGCGGTTTCCTGTCGCTTTAGTCATGTAAAGAAAATTTCGATTCAGTTTGTGCAAAAACAATAACATTTCATGTATTGGGTAGGCAAATAAGTTCTTTCGGTTTTTCTCTTTATTTTTCATATCATTACGGTCCATTTCTTATCTGAAAAATTAATCCCTAAGGTGGTTGTTTACTCTGTTTGTATTATGTCAACAAACATTTCTGCAAGTTCTTGTTTACATTAGCTTCGTATTGTGATTGCACAGTGAACATGGAAAAAAATATCATTCTTTATCGGTATATTTTGCTGTATTATTTTAAGTTAACCGTGCTGCAGAAGATAAAAATCTAGAATTTTTCCAGTTAAAACTAACTTTAAATCAAAAACAAAAGAGGGTGCCCATATTTACACCTTTTCCTCTATTAATAAAAACTATCAAAAGCAGAATAATATTCATGAAGGAAGAGAGTTTTTCCTTCTCGGCATTTGAAGATTGAGGTCTCTCCTGATAGTGGTGCCTCGGTTGACTGAAATTTTTTTTTTTTTAAATGCGGGGTATATTCACTAAAATACACCGACTGTGATAAATGGACAATTAGTAGATCAAAGATAAAAATAATATATGAGGGCATACAATAATAAGGCGATGAATTTCATTTGCGTAAATACATAAAACTCAAAATAACCATAAATTCAAACTCAGAATTTAAACTAAAACAGTAGGAAATAGTTCGAATTTAAATATTTATGATCCACTGCAAAAAATAAAATCGCTTAAATCAATCTAAATTTTTTTTTTAATGATATGACCAATTAAGTATTTCCAATAGTTCTATTCCAAATCTGTCTAAACATTCATTCTTATAATCGCCAGTATTTTCTGGCATACTTTATCAAACCGTCCAATCCCATCGTCCACCTTACATTTCCGAACTCCATCAACTCAAATTTCAGTTTTTTTTCTCGCCAATTCAGCCCGTTCCCGCCAATCAGAGTTGTGTACTCCTGCTCATTGCTCAGCTGCTTTCGACAGATCTTTCGTTATCCGATCCTCTTCTTTATGGAACTCCATCCCTCTCAACATTCGTCATTCATTTACCCTTTCCACTTTCAAATAAAACTTCTTTAACCACCTGTTATCCACCCAGATCCACGAACACTGTCAATAGCCACTTTTTAGTTGAATAAAATACGAACAATTTATATGCATGAAATTTTATTGTTTTTGTAAAAAATCGAATTTTAAAATATTTAATGAAAATTATATTTGTCGTTTAGCTGAAATTTTATCAAATAAATGCCAATATTGGGAATGATACGTTTTTTTTTTTTTTTTCCTTTTAATTTTGAAATCTTATTGAAAAGACCAAGTCAATATTGCAAGACCTATTATCACAGACCCCATCGAAGTTCCCGATAATGTCGTTTTGTTAAGATTTAATATTTTTAGAAATTTTAGTCGATCTTTGCATTTATATTTAGCATCCCTTTGTTCAAACAATTTTTCCCAAACATATATATAAAAAAAATAATAACAATTCTATTAAATGTATGTGATAAAACAGTTCATTACTCTTTTACATTTCATTTCGAGCTCATCAGACAGTTCTCCATATACTATGCATCCGTAGTCAAAGTTAAGGAAAATGAGTGATGATACCAAAAGCTGTCGAGTACTTATTGGTAATGAATCGCGGTAAAGTAAAAGTTGTTTGAGACTAAAAATAGATTTCGTCGTGATTTCGGAGATATGATTATTCGAAGAAAGTTGTTGATCAAAGTTACTTCAAGGTTTTTAATGGAATTTTGGAAATGAATTGGACGGTTCACATTTATTGGTTGCCCTTTCCTATAACCTTACCAATAAACTTCCACTTCTATAGTATCATCATGGATTTTACAATGGATCATGGATCATGGATTCTATTAATGTTTAATATGTTCCTCTTCTTAAAAGTAAGGAAGTATAACGGAACTTAATAAAGACATGAACATGAAGTTAATGTTTTATATATTGATATTTTCCTGTTTCCATACGTCTTTAATCGGATAAGGAGTAACAGTAATCAACATTAGTCTGAAGATGGATTAAGTGTTAGTATAGGAATGAAGGAGAATAACTTTACTGTTAAAAAGAAAACGAAAACATCGAATTAAATCGATATAAAGTAAAACTCGATACAAAGGTATTTTAAGTGAAAGCATAATGGGAGCCGTTGTTCGACGTTGTTACTCAAATAAATACTGGAGTCTTGACATCTGAGATTAAAGCAACAAAGACAGAAGTCTTTTATAAAATGGACGTGAATAAATCAATAAAAAAACGAAACATAGAAAATAAATAATATCTGAATGAAAAAAGAAAAAAAAGTGATGGAATCTGATTGAGATTAAGAAGAAACTAAATAAGTTATGAAAGCTGTTGGAGGTGAAGATAATGCGCTTGGCTCTGTAATTAATACGTTAGGCCGTTGCTCATTGGCTGTTATAAAACACTCTCTGATAATAGATTGTCAAACCGGGAACGGGTTTGAAAGAGTCCTCTTTTTTTATTGGCCGGACCGGTCGGCCAATGAGGAGTCAGTTACCTTTCGGTGACTCGCTTCTTATGACGTCTTGTGTAACTTAGTGGAATCTCGGAGCTTTTTGTTTTATCTTGGGCAAATAGGACGGGATACTTGTGGCCCACCCAAGGAGCCAATACAATTAACAACCTTCAGGCCATGTAGTCTACTTTTATTATTTTTAAAGGTCTCTTTTAAACGCATCATTTATTTCTTAACTGAGGAATAAATTTGTTTTTGAATTATGAAAAATGTGGGTCTATTATACGTCTTATGTTTTTGGAAAAAAAAAAGAATTAAAAACATGAAAAAACAATTGCAGAGCGACTTAATAAAACAACACTTTTTATTTATCGAAAAATGTCCCATTTTACTCATTGTCCCCTAACAAATCTGTAGACTCCCCCTTATCCGGAATTATCTGTGCCAACACTGCATCGGATAAGTGAAAACGCCGGATTGGGGAAATCAGCTATTATATATTCTTTTTATTTTATTTTTTTTTTAGCAATTTATTGTTATATATTTGTACACATGATATACAAGAAGTAATTTTAAGCAAAATTATTACGACATGCCAATAACATGTAAAGAACTGCTCACTAGTAGCACTTCAATATACGTTTTACATTAGAAGATCACTTGGCAATCTTCTTTTCAGACGCCTCGGAGGATTATCGAGAATTGAGTGTGAGGCATGATGGGAGACTAGTGGGTTGGTTTGGACCAAATCTGCAACATATGGAACATTAAAATCTTTATGGATAAGTTTGTTTGTGACATAATAAGGAGTGTTGAGGGTCTTACGAAGGATTTTGGATTGTAAAGATTGGATACGAGATGAATTGGATGGTTTAGTGGAGCCCCAAAGCTCAATTCCGTATGTCCAAATGGGTCTAATTATAATCAAGTAAATAAGTCTTTTGTAGTTTATTAAGAGCTTTGAACACTTGTCAAGAAAATGAGTAGTCGAAAACAACGAGCAGTTTCTTGTATTTTAAGTCTGCTATGTAAAAATAAATTATTCAGTTGAGATACAGATGAAGGAGCAATGCAAAAAATCATCATTCATCATCAGTTCTAAAAATATACAAAGATAAATATAAATAAATAAATTAGTAATGTATCTTGATTAGGCCAAATATGCAAGATATGGGATATATATATGTTTATGGATGACTGCATTTGTGACATTATAAGGAGAGTTTAGGATTTTACGAAGGGTTTCGGATTGTAAGGATTGGATACGAGAAGAATTGGAAGGTTTAGTGAAGCCTCAAAACTCAGCTCTGTATGTTCGAATTGGTCTAATTACTGTCATGTAAATAAGTATGTAATTTATTGGGAGCTTTTACATTTACGCTAGTCTAGTGAATGTTGGAGTAGTCGGAAAGCAATTACAATTTGCTTGTAAAAAATACTTTTATTGAAATAGATGTACAATCTACCTCAGTGAAAAAAATAAAATGAAATAATAATAAACATTAATTAATTTTAATTCAAAAAAAAAAAAATTCGAAAATATTGAAAAAAAAAATTATTCTTAGATTAGAAGGGTTTTTCGTGAAAAATATGGCAAGTAGGGTATGTACCTAGTACATTGCATACCAATTGCAAGAAATAGGACATTTAGAATAAGTCTGTTTGTGACATTATAAAGCATGTTGAGGATTTTATGATGGAATTCGGTTTGTAAGAACTGCATACGAGAAGAATTGGAAGGTTTAGTGGAGCCTAAAGCTCAACTCCATATGTTCAAATGGGTCTAAATGTTGTCATGTAAATAAGTGCTTTGAAATTAATTGGTAGCTTTAAACGTTAGTTTAGTGAATGTTGGAGTAGTCGAAAGTAACTCACTGTTCCTTATACTTAAATTTTTGTTAGAGAGCTCCTAATTTAGAACTTTCATCAGAGTTAAAAGAATCATGGGACGGTTTCTATAAAAGTTATAGCCCTGTCATTAATTCTAAAATTCTCTATATTTACTAGACGAATTAAATATAGTTCTAAATTTCAATAGATAAATTATTTAAAAAAATATGGTCTAACGTGAGTTAATTATATGTTTAATGATTATAAAATCAGAATACACTTTGCGATAATTATTATGCTGACAGCCTTATAATATGTTTTATAGTAATAAATAAATTAGAATTAGGTTAAAGATATTTCCTATGGAATATTAAACACCTTTTAACATATTGAGGAGAGAAAGTGCTAATGGCGCCTGGTACTTCCGTCCTAAATACTTTGCTAGAATTTTTTTTTTTTTTTTTTTTTTTTTTTCATCTCCATCAAGTTGAGAAATATGGTGGAAGGTATATTAGAGCAAGGAAATGATTGATAACGGGTAGAGCCTCATCAGCACGCCATTTTGAGATTAGGCCAACTAAAGCTGCGTCATTATTAAAAATGCTCGTCACATGATGGAGCCTCCCCGGGAGGTTATTACCAGGTTTCTCAGAGAAGGTCGTCATTTATCTCTTCTCTTAGGTGGAATAATTTAGTCTTTGAAATTTATAAAATTTAATGATTCTATTATTTTCATTTATTGATATTTACAACTGTAAAACATAATATACATCAAGTAAATGTGCCGATAGTGAATACAATAACATGTCAATAACTTGAGAAGAACTACTCAATAGTAGCACTTCAATAAAAATCTACACAAACAGATCTCTAGGCCATCTTTTTTTCAGACGCCTCGGAGGAATATCAGGATTAGTGTGGGAAGCAAGTTGGAAGACTAGTGGATTGGAGTGGTTATGGAGCTTACTATAGAAGGATAGGTATCTGGTCTAGGCTAAATCAGCAACACATGGAACATTAAGATCTTTATTGATGAGTTTATTGGTCACAAAGTAAGGAGCATTGAGAATTTTTCTAAGGATTTTGGATTGGAGGGATTGGATACGACACGAATTGGATGGTTTAGTGAAGCCCCAAAGCTCAACTCCGTATGTCCAAATAGGTCTAATCACAGTCATCTAAATGAGTCGTTTGTAATTAATTGGGAGCATTGAACGTTTGTCTAGTAAATGTTGAAGTAGTCTGTAAGTGTCTCTTTTATTT
This sequence comes from Euschistus heros, assembly GCA_003667255.2. Classification (NCBI taxonomy): domain Eukaryota; kingdom Metazoa; phylum Arthropoda; class Insecta; order Hemiptera; family Pentatomidae; genus Euschistus; species Euschistus heros. The sequence continues at coordinate 1,912,723 of RCWM02000082.1, forward strand.
TGAAAAGATTTTATAAATATTACAATCTACCACAATTAAAGGCAATAAGCAGTAGTGTGCTATTTAGTACATGTCTATTTATTTTTTTATAAGCAAATGGCTGACAAAAGGCCAAGAAAAATAATGCATGTCACAGTGACGGAGGTTTTCTTTGACCTCCCACAGAGTTTTGCACAAAGGATTCGCGGAAATTGAGTCTGAAGTTGATGGTTCTGGATATTGTAGTTGTAAAAATGCCTCGAGTTTTAAAGGGAGGCTGGTTATTTTCCTTCTGGAAAGCATGTGTTCCTTCATAAACTCCAGGGATAGTTTTTTAAAACATTTCTGCGCAAAAAAGGCCTTTCGTTACCTTTCAGCACATGGGTCATTTTACCATTACATACCAATTTGTGTCCCAAAGCGATTGTGGTTTCTACATGAAATTTATTGCAACCATACTGTATGTAAAAAAAGTAGGTGCAAGGTACTTACCTCTTAAACGTAAAGTAGTTTTCCGATGGTTATTGTTTTGTTTTAATGGCTAAATTTTAGTTCATATCTATTATACTATAATCTATTTCCCTCACATGTCCCGTAACATGAGTTGGTAACGTTAAGGACGAATAGGTTCTCCATTTCTGCAATTATTAACTTACTTTTTTTCTAGTACCTCTGGTAAGTTGCAATATATTGAATTTAAGAATTGAAACTGATACTAATCGCTTAATATAATAATAATAACTTGTTATACCTTTGTCCCTTCTAATAGGGTCAATCTATTTCCCTCACATTTTTTTAAAAAGCCCGCCAAAGTATAACCAAGATTTCTTCTATTATATTTCAGTCTGGCAACATTGCAGAAGCTTCCCGCCAAACTGAGGGTAACCAAACTTACAACAAATTTCTTTTGTTAGCTGTCCGAAATTTGTGTCAAACCAAGATATAAAGACCGTTAAAAATTTCCCCGATTATTGTTCAAAAAAACAGTTGATCCTTGTTTTTTTGTTTGCGTTATATAGTTTCTAAGGGTCGAAAAATATAATTGAAATTGATATATATATATATATATATATATATATATATACATATATATTCACTATTTAAATTATTATACACTAATCCCTGTTGAACAGATCCGCTACCTAGGACTCTACTTGGACAAATATCTTACTTGGAATCCACATACAAGCCTAAAACGACAAGAAACTGTCCGTCGTTACAGAATACTTCAACATTTACTAGACAAACGTACAAAGCTCCCAATTAATTACAAAAGACTCATTTACATGACAGTGATTAGACCTATTTGGAAGTACGGAGTTGAGCTTTGGGGCTCTACTAAACCATCCAATTTATCTCGTATCCAATCTTTACAATCCAAAATCCTTCGAAAAATCCTCAATGCTCCTTACTATGTGACCAATAAACTTATCCATAAAGATCTTAATGTTCCATATGTTTCTGATTTAGCCCAAACCAGTTACCTATCCTTCTATAGTAAGCTCCATAATCACTCCAATCCACTAGTCTCCCAACTTGCTTCCTCTTCCATCCCTGATAATCCTCCGAGGCGTCTGAAAAGAAGATGGCCTAGAGACCTTTTAGTGTAGATTTTATTGAAGTGCTACTAGTGAGTAGTTCTTCACAAGTTATTTACATGCCATTGTATTCACTTTCAACACATTTACTAGTTGTATATTATTTTTTACAGTTGTAAATATCAATAAATGAAAAAAAAATATTAATATTATATGCATTATATTTATCTAGAATTCGATTACGAAGTTTAAATGTATATTGTAATTTCTTACCATTTTAATTTTTTTTTTTCTCTCGTGTTATGTTTAAATCTTCAATTAGTGTTAACTATTATCTTTTAATCTACTAGCCTATCTCATACTTGTTAACAATTCTTTTGTATTATAAGAATCTTATTATTTGGATTGTTAATGTTTTCTATTTCGCTGACACCCTCTCAGTTTCCCTCACTTTCATGATTTCTATCATGACCATAAATGTGCACATAGACTACATTCTATGGAGGGATTTTTCGCTAGTACTATTAGTAGATTTTCATAAAGATGTTTCCGAAGAAAAACATTTTTTTTTTACCTAATTTTTTTCTAATGGAATTACAATGCCGAAATTCCGACAAAGTGATAGAATGACCCATATATTACTGGGGAATAGACTTCAGCAATATATATATTAGGGGGAAAAAAATTATATCAAATCAGAACGAGAGACGTCGTGTATTGTAAACGACCGTGAAAAATAGCACTCACTGCCTGAATAAAAATAACACTGGCTGGGAACTATCCCTCCCACTACGGTGGAAGTAATATGTGGCAAATAGAGGAGGGTCTCAAAGAATAGCTGAAGCTAATTTTGAAATATTCACCGGAAGATGAATGAAATACAACGGCGCGTCCGGTGGACGGTTAACGTTAATGTACATATATATATTTTTTGTACAGCAGATCGTGGCACGATTTAGAACAGACGCCAAGCGGCGCCATAGCATCTGGAAGATGAGGAACATTTAGAGCTTCTCAGAAAATGGACTGCTCTTCCAGGGTATCAGACTACTATATAAGAAGACGGGCATTGATAACAGTGATGATTCGATTCCAAAAGTCGATTCTCGATTTCACTGATTGTTTGTAAAAGACTCGTTATCGACAATCGATAATCCAAATCCGATCCCTAGAGATCAATCGATGTCGCTGACATTGGCGATAGTTTTGTAATTATATAATTAATATACTACGATTTTCCCCTTTATAATTAGAAAAAGAAATTAAAAAAAAATTAATTAAACTTTTTTAATAAATGAGCAGATTTTTTTTGTTTTTTTTTTATGTATCAACACTAAATGTACAGAAACAACCCCGTGTTGAAAACGATTATACTTCAAAACTCAAGCGTTGCTCCTGCAAGCCAAACGGCAAATTGTTGAGGAAATTCAATATTGGGAAATAAAGAAAAAGGATTACGATTTCAAACTACAATCGTTAGAACACTAACGAAATAAAGGCAGCCAAAAAATATTACCATTTGTATATATTATTATTATTATCTTTTTTTTATTCTATTTTATTTATTTATTTTTTTTACTTTTTTGTTATTTTCGGATGACGATGTGTCCTATTATGTAAAATTAAAACAGCATCCAGAGAAATATCACTACATCCTCTCATATTTAATGTTTATTAAAAAGTTGTAATAACGTTTGTAATTCCTAAAGTAATAAATGAAACCATGAACCTTTGCAATATTTATATCTTATAAATAAAAAATTGTGAAATAAATAATGTTTTTGTTCGTTGTATTGTAATTTACTACATATAATGTATGTTTGATAATTAATGCTTATTATTAATTTGTATTATTATATTTTAAGGAAATCCACTTATTGTTACTGTAATGGGAGGTGTGCATTAAAAAAAAAAAAAATTGAAAGAGAAAATAAAATTACTTATCACCTTTTACTAATTGTTTTTTCCCTTCCATAGTAAACCTACGGAACAGTTTACAATGTACTTTTTAGTGGTTCCATGCACATTAGAATACTATTATACTACCAGTAATTAGCAGGTATGATGTTATTTTTAAATAGGATCAATTACAAATTATAAGAGTTTTTGATTGGTATTACAATAAACCCATAGAGAAAAAAAAATAAGACAAAAGATAACAAACCTTCATAAACCAAAAAAAAAGAAAAAAAAATTAAAACAGAAAAAAAAACTAGTTGTTAATTAACAACTAGACAAAATTGGATGACTTCGATTGATAATTATGGTTTTGATGATGATATATATATATATATGCAAATGATCAAGAAGGCAGTGACCATTTAGATCCTCATTTCTTCATATAATAAGCAGTATAATATATAATTAATTTATAAATAAAGACTGAGCTATCAGGACGGAATCGGAAAGATAGAAAAAAAAAAAAAAAAAAAGGAACATATTTTTTTCTTTTTCTTTTTCCTCCAGCCATTCTCTAAAATACTACCGCTCTTAGAATTTAGGGTCATTAAACCTCTTTCTACCATTTTATGCGTTTCTCGTGTTTCCTCTCAGACGTAACATTTATCTTAGTGGCTGACGACACCCTTGGCTCCTGGTCGGCAGATAAACTTTTATTGATTTTTTTTTCCTCTACCACAGCATCAGGAGAGGAGAGGAGAGGACGTTATATATTCGTAGTATCTCGGATCGGGGACTGTATCTTCCTAAATCTAGGGCCCTCCCCGAAGAGGGGCGGCCTCGGGTGCCGCTCGCTCACAAAAAACCTAAATTACAACCGGCCCGGGGAATAAAGTGACTACCAGCTACCACCCTCCTCGGCCTCCTGAATAAATTAAACCATAGATATAAACCTGCCTTCTTTATAAGGCCCCTAAAACACAAGAAGAACCCCCGTTGTTAGGTCCGGCCCGATATCGTACTCAACAACACAATGGCGGAAGGACAGCCTCGTAAATCCGGTTCTATCAAGTCAGCAATATGGATGAATGGAATGAAAATTAGCTTTATTTAGTGACCATCGTCCCTTAACAGTAATTATAAAGAGCAATTTATTGGCAGCATAGCTGTCGTGTTTATAATTAAAAAAATAATGCCGATGACAGATTAATATCATGATGTTCAGAAAAAAACATGTTTTCTTGTTTTCTTTAAATTAACTGTCTGTGTTCCTCAAAGTGTACATCTATTCGCTAAACTTTTATCGATATATATATATATATATATATATATATATATATATATATATATATATATATATATATATGCAATATATATAAGAAATTTACAAATTTCTCTCACACAACCATTACCATCAGCGACTAGTTTTATAAATACACAAATAGTTCTATTAATCAATCTAAAGTAAATATATGATAAAGAATTTAAATATTTAATAGTTCATAAACAAACATTTACTCCTTAATTGTATATAAACCTTAATTGTAATTATATCTAATTTAATGGTTATTCTAATTGCAACTCTTTCAATATCATTCTCAAATTAAATCACTAATTTGTACATAAAACTGTTTTATTTAACATACTTAAATTAGACGTAGATAGGGACAGAGAGAGCAAACACGATCCAGTGTCCCCCTTCCCCACTTACAGTAGCGTATTTTGTTCAAACACTGTCTATCGCCATTAGCTCACAGGTATCTATAGTTTTTCTTTTACACCTGTTTTTTTATTAAACTCTTTTCTAACAAAACACTCTCTCTCCCGCGAACGACCAAGCGCATGCGCCGCCACCTCTTCTGTCATTATACATTACAGTGTAATAAACTGATTATATTTAATTGATTATTTTTTTTTGTATGAATTTTAATAGAGGAAAAGGTGTAAATACGTGCACTGGAGTAAATATCGGCACCCCTCCCTACTAGCTAAGGGTGATACTGAAAACTGGCAGCGAGGACAGTCTATGGAGCCATTTGTGGTCCAAATTGGTGGTCATTCAAGACTGTAAACTTTTGACAGACATGTGAAATCCTTTCCGTTTCATATTATGTTTATTTTTTTTTTTTTTAATAACAATTTATTGAAATTTACAACTGTACAAAGTTATACATCAAGTAAATGTGCTGTTAACTATTAGAATAACGTGACAAAACATGAAAAGTACTACCCATCAGTAGCACTTTAATAAAAATTCTACACTAGAAGGTCTCTGGGCCATCTTCTTTTCAGACGCCTCGGAGGATTATCAGGAATAGTGTGGGAAGCAAGTTGAGAAATTAGAGGATTTGAGTGGTTATGGAGCTTACTATTAAAGGATAGATATCTGGTTTGGGCTAAATCTGCAACATATGGAACATTAAGATCTTTATGGATAAGTTTATTGGTGACAAAGTAAGGTGCGTTGAGGATTTTTCGAAGGATTTTGGATTGTAAGGATTGGATGCGAGATGAATTGGATGGTTTAGTGGAGCCCCAAAGCTCAACTCCGTACGTCCACATAAGTCTAATCACAGTCATGTATAATAGTCTTTTGTAATTAATTGGGAGCTTTGAACGTTTGTCTAATAAATGTAGAAGTAATCTGTAACGACGGGCAGTTTCTTATCTTTTTAGTCTTGTATGTGGATTCCAAGTAAGACGTTTGTCCAAGTGTAGTCCAAGGTAGCGGATCTGTTCAACAGGGATTAGTGGAATATCATTAAAGGATACTGTAGGACAGGAAGTCCTGGGTTTACGACGAAGGGTAAAGGTTATTTGGTGAGATTTTTTTGGATTTATTTTGATTCTCCATTTTTGACACCATTCTTGAAGGGTTAGGATATGAGATTGGAGTGTTTGGGAGGCAATGAAGGTATCATTGTTTACTGATAACACACATGTGTCATCAGCGTAAGTGGTGAGGACAGTGGTAGGATGAGTTGGGATGTCAGCTGTATACACTGTGTAGAGGATGGGGCCTGGGATACTAATGTTTATTTAGAAATAATTTCATAACAATATCTTAAAAACGTAGATCTAAAGTTACTTTTTGAAGCACATCTTTAGTCACTTATATGTATATATATATATATGTAGAGAGAGAGAGAGAGAGAGAGAGAGAGAGAGAGAGAGAGAGAGAGAGAGAGAGAGAGAGAGAGAGAGAGAGAGAGAGAGAGAGTGAAAGGGGGGAAAGGTGTAAAATCGGGCACTGGTGTAAATAAGGGCTGCCTTCCCTGCTGGCTAAAGGAGATATTGAGCCATTTGCTAATATAAGATGACAGTAAGCATTTGAATCATTCTTTCAACTAGTGTGGATGCAGCTTGAGCTATTGTGCAAATTGGTGTACATTCTGAACTGTAAACTTTTGAGAGACATATGGTATCGTCTTCGTTTCATGTTCTTATGTTTATTTAGAAATAATTTCACAATGGAAAGCGGAGATCTTAAGCTACTTTTTGAAACACATCTTTAGTCACGTACACTTTTAGGTTACACGTGATAGAAGTCATCTTTCATAGGTGTAGTTGGAGGTAAATATGGGCACCCTTTCTCAGTTTAAATATGGACTCCCATTTCCCCGGGAACTTTGACATATCTCTTGTTAAAGATCACAACTTGCATCTTTTATGATGGAAAGTTATCTGATGACACTCGGGGAGACGTGTGGGTAAACTGTTCCCCAGTTATGATTGCGATTTCAGTAAAAAAAATTGTTTTCCTCTAATAAATATACTCTCTACCGTTTCGAATTGTTTAACCCTGTTTTAAACTATTTTGTTGACTTTTTTGAAGAGTGCCCATATGTCTGGTTCTATTTTGAAAACTTTTTGTATATCGTCGGTTTTTAAATGAAATAATTGATGTTAATCATTGTTTTGCCTTCTCGCATTTAAAAAATTTGTTATACTTTTTAATGAAAGACAAAAATCTTGAATTCAGGACAAGGAGGTACTGGAAAATCTCCTCCCTTGAGGAGATCTTCTTAAAGCTTTTGTCAAAAAAAAAAAAAAACTTTTCAAAATTCTTCAGAGAATATCTCAGTCAGCAAATTGACGGTCGCTGACTAACAAAAGGCAATCGGAAGGGTAATATAGCACAAAACCCTGGCTACATCATGCATTAACTGACCGCCAATGTCCCATGTATGACCTGAAGAATATTGTTTGAGCTTGGTTATGAGACTGTTTCATCCACTCTACTCTACTCTACTACTGCCTGATAATTTATTTTTTACACCTGGACCACTTTTTGATAGTACAGGCGATTTAAGAATTGCTTTATACCAAAGATTTAAACTTCTATTCACAGGTGATACAAAAATTAACTCTCTATCAGAAATCGGATCTCTGGTGTAACGGAGAGAATTTCAAAATTATAAATAAATGTTTTAGACCATTTATTTTATTTTTTATATTTTGAAACCATACTCCCAAAAAAGTAAGAAGATAAATATTGAAAGAAATTAATTTTCCAAAATACCCTTCGTAGACCATAGGACCAAGGACCAGAGTACAGTTAGGATGGAATGACTGTATTAGCCCCCCTCCCTGCCGCCAGTTGAGGACCTAATGATGTAATTATCCTCTAGAGAGGACGTACCCCCACCGCTCTGTCATTATCCAGCCCTATCTCGATCATTAGCTCCATCGGAGCATCGTCTGCGGCAGAAATATTTACCAACCTATATCCTGTCTTCGGTTCGAAACAACAAGAAGCAACCTTCTTATAATCCCGAATACCATCAGCCTACTAAATTTTACATATAGAGTAGGACCTCAAATTGTTGGCAGAAGTTTGTCCGAACTACCAAATCGTTCGGATCACTAAGTACTTAGTGATTTAAGTGTGTACATAAAATAAAATGAACAGTGAAAAGTGAACTATGTATATATTTATGCACTATTAAAATAGTTATACTACACTTTGATGGAAATGGAGGTGGGCTGGACACCTAGCGAGATTTAAGGACGAAAGATGGTGGAAAAGCATCACCGAGTAGACACCAATCGGCCAAGTGAGAAACAGGGGAAGGCAGTACATGAGGTGGAGGGATAAAATTATAGTCCAATAATGGGAACGAACTGGATGAATGTGGCCAGGGACAAAAACTGTTGGTTCAAAATTGTAAATAATCTATAGGAAGAAAAAAAAAGTTTTGTTTTGTGTTTGTAGCTTTGTGGTTTACAAAGAATATTGTATTTTTTATTTTATATTGTTACAACTCAGTTTCTATTCTGTAAAATTATTTTGGAGCTGAACTCCATTTTACCTCCTAAGGGAGAGGCTTTTGTCAAAAATATGATGTCAATAAAGCTTTATTATCATTATTATAAAATAGTTATCTAAAAAAAATACCTAATAACATAAAATGATGGGAGGTATTTATGAAAACATAAATAAAGCAAAACTTATTTATCTTGAAAAACGTTCGGAATTTAATGACTTTTTTGGCCCTCTTCAAAAAAAGTCACCAAAAATAGTTTAAAACAGGATAAAACAATTTGAAACGGTAATGAGTTTATTTATTACAGGAAAAAAAAAATTATTTACTGAAGTCGCAATCATAACTGGCTCTTTCAGCCCCGGCACGATCTAAGTTCCCACATTTTGGAATATTTTACCCACACCTCCTCCATTTCACCCACAAGGAATGAATTAAGTGAAAAATGTTTTGGAACTTTTCCTGCAAATCGGTAGGTTCTAGCGAAAAATGTTCTAAAACAAGAAATATTCTCTATTAAATTTCTGATTAAGAAAAAGGCGTCAAATTATTGATCCAAGGAACACTAACAAGGCAAGAGCGTGTAAAACAACGTGTCCCCCAAAACGTATCACCTTTGACCAACTAGGTCACTGGTAAATTATGATCCATGTTAAAATTGGTAAGAACTGTGTCAATCTATATAATTATATTTAAAATCTCTTTAAAATTACTCTTGGTCATTTAACAGCCATTATTATCAGGAGTTCCATCCTGGGCAATCAGACATTTCTCTATCGGTCCGGTAGGAAAGGCCCCCCAGACAATAGAGCAGACAATGAGGCACAGAGCTACGGCCCCGACAATGAGAGTGTGACGATAGGATTAGGACATTATACCTTCCCTCGGAGGTGGTGGGAAAAAGGAGTCGGAAAGGAAAGGAAGAAGGAGTGTGATAAATCAGAAAGAGAGAAGAGAAGATGGTCATTAGAAGAGGGCACAATGGCCGTGGTATTATAAACACATTAGTGTTGCTGTAATTTGCTCCCGGGAGGAGAGGATACACAACATTACCTCCGCAAAGTGGACCGCTTCGTTGTTGGTGAGTTCGGCCGCGTCATCCACTAATGGCGGACCGGTTCCTCGCCTTATTGTCTCGTGTTCTTGTATTTAGTTATTAAGTCCAAGTTTTATTATTTTTATTTTCACCTAGATTTTTTAAAATGAAAACTTCTTCAGGCATACGCAGTGCGTTTTATGAATAACACTGAACTATCATGCTCGAATCATATAATGTCAGGGTAATTTTGTATTTGTAGTATTTTTTATTGCTTTTTCCTATCTCCTCTTTAATAGTTATATTTTTGCCTGAAATCCTCAAACAAGACCAAAATGTCAGGAAACTGCTCTTCGTTTTCGACTTCTTCAGAATTTACTAGACAAACGTTCAAAGCTTCCGATTTACTACAAAAGACTCATTTACAGGACAGTTATCAGACCTATTTGGACATATAGAGTTGAGCTTTGGGGCTCTACTAAACCATCTAATTTATCCATAAAGACCTTAATGTTCCGCATGCTGTAGATTTAGCCCAAACCAGATACCTATTCTTTCATAGTAAGCTCCATAAGCATTCAAATCCACTTGTCTCTGAAAATAATACATCAAGAATAAAATAGCTTAAAATTAATATTTATGAATCATCAGAAATAATAAAATCCAATTCAAAGCCAATCCAGATTTTTGTTTAAATGACCAGATAAACATTTCCAATATCTCCATTTTAAATTTGTTTCAAATAACAACGGAAAACTACAATTAGTAATAGGGAAAACCCAAGGAAAAAAAAAAGTTAACCTACCTGGCCCTTTACCTTCCACTATGGATATATTTCAGATATCTGTTAGATCTCCTCAGGTGAGTACCAATATATTTGATTTCTAGTCTTAAAATTAACAAAAATAATATGTGTGTCAAATTACTGATTTTCTTAAAAATTTTGTATGTTTATACAAACTGACGATGAATGAAACATGTCTTCAAATGAACAAAACAAAAATCTATCAATCCTAATTATATTGATCATACTATACCATTATGCTTACCTCAACTGTTTTTTTTATTACTGATGAACTTTTGATTATATTTGAATATCCGTTCTAAACAACATTAAAATATATTCATCATTCATTAAATTATTCAAAATTACATTCAACGGTTGCGTTTCGGGACACGTCTTAGTTCCAATAATATAATAAGGTTTCTTGCGTTACATTTTTAAATTAATGTATAAAATTACTGATGTTTTGAATGGCTTCCAAAAAAAATTTTTTGTTTTAAATGGGACCATCTTACTGATGGTATAGAAAGAATTATAACATTAGGATTGATGAATTATAACTTTCTGTTGGATTTTATATAAATATACGAAGACTAATCTTGGATGTTAAACATTTGTCATCTGTTTGAGGCAAAATGGAAGGTCTTATAAAAACTATCGTTATAAAGACTTTACTGATGAGGGATGTCGAAATAAGTCTTTGGAAAAAAAAAAAAAAAAAAAAAAAAAAAAAAAAAAAAAAAAAAAAAAAAAAAAAAAAAAAAAAAAAAAAAAAAAAAAAAAAAAAAAAGTGGAAATAAGGGTTTATCAAAATAGGAAACACTAAATCAATTTTGAAATAAATGTTAAGTTCTGTTACATTTTACATTTGAGAAGAGGAAATTATCAATGTAGGACACTGAACAATTGAATCCAAGTTTAAACTAAAGAAGTGGAAGTTTGTAGGTCGGTTTATAGGAAGGAGCTGTAGATGAATGTCAAACTCAAAATTTAGTCGAGCAATGGTCGTTACCAAGGTTTCTATCTATGGTATTCATCTGAAGAAATTTGATAATGAGAGGCGAGGAAAAAATAAAAATATAATTCTTAGAAAGGATGATTGGCTCCAATGAAGCCTTCAGAAAACATTTTAATAAGGAATTCAATAAATGCAAATGAGATTCCTTGCCCCGAGGGGCTGTATATATATACATATATATACATCAAAGAGTTGGTTCCCCTCGAGAGCGGTGGGTCTAATGAAGAAACTAAATCTTCACCGCTATTAGTACAGCATAGAGGGCGCAGATGTCTTTTTCAAAACGCCCCGAGGCCTTCGAGATGATTGATGATTGATGATTGATCGGTGATTGAGGCGGGCTAATGAGGGCTCTAATCAAGTTAGGGCGGCGGCCATCTTGGGCCAAGGGCACGCCCACCGGCCCTAAGGTCCAGCCTCTATCCCCCCTCCACTGATCTTTATTACCGCAATAAAACCATCTTATGGGAATAATTACGGTCATAAAATAGGATATTTATCTCCTGATTTCGTCAAATAATGAGAATTCGAATCGGTAAAAAGGCAAAGAAAAAAAAAATCAGAAAATAAGACAGAAACTAAGTATTCAATCCCCCCCAAAAAAACGGTCGACATTAAAACTTGGACAGCGTGTAAATAAGCTTACTTAATTAAACCAATATGGATATACAACACAAAAATATATAGTATTAAAAAAATACGCACCTTAAAAAAGTACAAAGATAAAAAAAAAAAATACTTGAAAATAAAATTAAATGAAAAAAAACAAACTTTATTCTGGGACTTACTGTCCCCTAAGAATAATAATAATGCACAATTACAGGTACAATTGTCAGGCCGTATTATTTAGAAATTAAATGCTTCAGTAATTACGGCATATATTCTCGATAGGAAAATAAAAATAAAAATGATAACATAAAATACAATCGCAAATGGAAAGGCACGATAATTCTAAATATTTACTTAATTATTTACATATATGCGGGATATTGATTGTCTAAAAGGTATAAAAGTAAGTTATTTTAGGAAATAAGGGAAGTAGCTTTGAGGATAGGAGTACTTAGACTGAACACGAACCTTGGTACGTCACAAACCACACAATTCACAACCCCCAGTACTGGCATAATAAAATATTCATTTATGACATGGCCACAACTGATCAGGAAATACTCTCAGAAAGCTTAAAAGAAGCTGGATGAGAGAATGAATAATTTAATTCATGCCAGGTGGAAGTACTGTTGAGTGATACTTTCCCCCCCATATCTAGAAGGTCTGTATTATTACACTTTGAGCTAATTAACATATAATTACTTTAATAAAAAGTGTAAATAAAAACTTAAAAGCAAAAAAAAAATATTACAGTAATAAAATTGGATATTTATGTTCAGACTTCATAAACTAAACCTTCTAATCATCCATATCAAATCCTCCCAATCAAAATTCCTTAGTTCTGTTTAATTATAAGACAACCCTTTAGGTTTTTCCTGTGACTTGCCGGTTTATCTGTTCCCACTGGAAACAAATTTAAAATGGACTATTGTTTTAACATTAAAACGATAAGAAACTGGTCGTTGTTTTAGAATTGTTCAACATTTACAAGACAAAACCTTCCTATTATAATTACAAGAGACTTATTTACATAATACTAATTAGACCTATTTGGATATGCGGAGTTGATCATTGTGGCTTGACTAAATCGTATACTTCTTCTCGTATCCAATCCTTATATTCTAAATTTCTTCGAAAAATCCTCAATGCTCTAAATTTGTCTCAAATAAACTTATCCATAAAGACCTTAATGTTCCATATGTCGTTGATCCATCCCAAACCATATACCTTTCATTTCATAGTTAACTCCGCAACCATTCCAAGCCACTAGTCTCTCAACTTGCTTCCCATTCTATACCCAACAACATTTCGACGCGTCTGAAAAGAGGACTCGGGACTATCATACATTAAACTTTTATTAATGTGCTACCAATGGGTTCTTGCTTCACAAGCTATTACATCTATTTATGAACGTTGTAATATCATTTACTTGATTTTTTTTTTTTTTTAATACAGTCATGTAATTGATAATAATAAAAATTGATACTTTATCATAATATACAATATTTATTTGAAGTTAAGTTGATATTTTAACGAGTTTGTTTCTTGTTAATGTAAACATTATTGTCTTCAATTTCCATCGAAGCAGAAAATCTCAACATGGCGTGCTCATTATGAATTAATTAGTGCCTTCTTGATCGCGTGTTGATAATCACCTGTTTTTGATGTTGCTTAAATAGACTTCACACTCGTGGGCTTTCATCTATAAACCTTAGCACATAAAAAATAATATGATCTTATTATTTTACTTGAAGTATTTCATAGCTGTATAAATATTCTCTTCTTTAGATTGTATTATAATCGTTAAATTCATTAAATTTAGTTTAATTTTCATTGTTCTTTGTAAACCAACAACAAACCTACTTCCTGTAATATAATTCCACTAAACAAAATTAAAAACGATATGAAACTCCTTGTTGTTACAAAGCACTTCTAAGTTTACTATAAAAACGTTCTAAGCTTCTAATCATTTGCAAAAAAACTTTGCATGACCATAAAGAGACTTAATTGGACACATGAAGGTGAGCTATGGGAGGATCACCTATACTTTCCAATTCTTATATTATTAAAAATACTTAATAATATCCTTAACGCTCCTTATTACGTCACAGATAAACTTATCTATTGAGGAAAAGGTGTAAAAACGGGCCCTGGTGTAAACATGGGAACCCCTCCCTACTGGATAAGGGAGATATAGGCTGGCGGCGAGGACTGTCTATAGAGCCATTTGCTAGTATAAGATTGTAGTGAGCTGTTTAAACCATTCTTTCACCTAGTGTGAATGCTGCTTGAGTTATTGCGCAAATTGGTTTTCATTTTGGACTATATTTTTTTGAGAGACATGTGAAATCGTTTTCGTTTCATGTTCTTTTTTTATTTTAAAATAATTTCCCAATGATATCGAGAAAACGGAGATCTTAAGCTACTTTTAGAAGCAGACCTTTAGTGGAGTTGGTGTAAATATGGGCAGCCTTTCTTGGTGTGAATATGGACCCCCATTTCTCCGGGAACTTCGACATATCTCTTGTTAGAGATCACAACTTGCATCTTCTTTGATGAAAAGTTCTCTGAAGACACTCGGAGAGAGGTGTCGGTAAAATGTTTCCAAATGTGGGATCGTACCGAGGCTGAAACAGCCAGTTATGATTGCGAAGTCAGTTTTTTTTTTTTTTTTTTTTTTTTCGCCTGTAACGAATAAACTCTCTCATTCCTCTAGAATTGTTTAACCCTGTTTTAAACTATTTTTGGTGACTTTTTTGAAGTGGGCCTATTCAGTTATCAATCATTATAAACAGCTATGTAAGCAAACTGCTGATGATGAAGAAGAAGCAAATATAAACTCATTCGGACAATAATGATGCGAATGAAAGCGTTTTTGTATTCATAAGGTATAGTTGACTGTGAAGTATAGGAGATGTAGATAGTTAGGGTAGGCAGTCATAGATACTCAGCAGATCAAAATAAAATTATTTTATTTTAATTGCTAAAACCAATGTTTCAATTTGCATTGCAAATCTTCATCAGGGCTAGAAGAAAAGAAAACAAGCAAAAAGGTATGACTAAATTGTAAAAAATATATGGAAAAACACACACCACAAAACATAAGTATGTGTGAGAAAAAAAAAATAAAAAAAATGTATAAGAGTATGGATAGTAACATAAAGGCAATTTCTAAAGACCATAAGGACAATAAAGACTATGAATTAAGGTTAAAATTAGAATAAATTAAAATGAGTGATAGTTACTTAAAAGCTCATGAGTAATTTCAACAAAATAATTGGTAAACATAAAGAATGTAGATACTAAGTTGTTGATATAATGAGTTACAAGTTAATGAGTTATAGTTGATTAGTGAATTAAATTGGTAAACATAAAAAATGAATAGATACATAGTTTAAGAGATATTGAGGGCAGATAACTGTATTAATATCTGAAGGCACTGAAGACAAGACAATAAATGTAAACTATTGAATTAGCATTAAAAAGAAATTTACAGAAGTGATAGTGAATTAGTAAATACAACTATATAATTGCTAAATATAAAAAATAGTAGATATAGAGTTTATGAAATATAGTGGTTAAGCTAATGAGTTGATACAAATATACAATGAAATTAATAGTAACAGTAAGGAGTTAACTGTATAGTTAATAATAAATAAAGCTATGAGAAGTACAGTTGTAAAGTAGTGATAAATATTGGGACATATATAGTAGGATAATTATAAATGTGCATAGTGGAAAGAGAAAGGAAATAAATTAAATTTAGCAAAGATATAAAGCTTTTTTGTTTAATTTTAATTAACAATTATTATAAATATGTTGATCTTTGTGAGAAGAAATAATGTAAATAAACTTTGTTCATGATCAGAAATGTTATTTTGCCATACCTCTTTCTCGAAAAATCCTTATGAAAGTGTACATTCAAAACCTACTAATTGTAAGTCCAATATTCAAATTATATTATGGCACACCTGAGCAGTCCAAAAATTTTTATGAAAATATCAAACTAAAGCTCAAATTGTTACATTTTAATCATGTCATATTGGTTAAGAAATATAAAACACTTTTTGTAAAATTTAAATTTTCACGTCAAATCCAGAAAAAAAAATTTAAAAATGGACTTAAATATGGCAGATTTAACAATATGATATATTGTTTTTAACATTCAGGAAAAAAATTGCTTTATTTTTATTTTTATTTATTGATATCTACAAATAGAAAAATGATTACAATAACTACATCATATTGGATGATCCCTTGGACATCTTCTTTTCACACACCTCCGATGGTTATCCTAATAATCAACTAATACATTAAAGATATATATATTTTAATTAAATAAATGAAGTATATTATTAAATATAAGGAGTATATAGAAAGGCAAGATTGCTCCGTAGCGGGGAGATTGAACCCGAACCACAATAGAACTAAATTATATAGCAGGGGCCGATCGTCGAGATTATCTCCTTCAATAGTCTTCTATTAAACTCCTTCACAAAGCTCTATTAATACCGTACGGTGTAGTCGACGTCTCTATTTAGGGTGTAACAGGCACTTCTCTTTAGCGGACACCTCTGTATAAATTGTTATTTTTGTCTAGTTAAGGAGAAAAAGGATTTCTAATATTATTAATGAAATTCATCCTTAAACTGCTTTCACTTTAGCATTTTTTTTTTTTTTTTTTTTTTTTTTTTTTTTTTTTTTTTTTTTTTTTTTTTTTTTTTTTTTTTTTTTTTTTTTTTTTTTTTTTTTTTTTTTTTTTGGAATATTTTAGATGTCTTTTGCCTGGAGACCTATACTCTTTTGGTGAAGCGTTTTTTACCTTCAAAAACGTAAAATTTTGATACGTTCTAACTCTGTTGGTGTTTGCTTTAATCGAAAATTTGCCGACAGTATCCATATCAGAACTTTAATTGAGAATGTTTTTAGTTATATAACATTTTAATATAATATTTTTTAATGAATAAGTATCTGTTTCAAAGAGAGCAACAAATTATATGGATTACTTTATAGATCCATTCACACAATATGTATTATAAGAAATAATAGTAGAAAAAATAAAAAGAAGAAAAATTATGATATATAAATATAAGCAAATAAATAAATAAAGAAAGAAATACCTAATAAGAGTAAAAATAATTTTTTTTCTATTTATTTAAATTTATAACAGTATAATATATACATATTCGAAAGCCTTTATTAAATATGTATTTAATATATCATAGATATATTAATTAATACATCATAGATATATATACGTTTATGCAATAAATTTATTACTTATTTAATTATTTCGGGAAAATTTATTCGAATAGATTATTAAATTTTTACAGCCACCACCCCCTCCACCAAAAACTAAATACCATAGAAAACTACATATAACAGATAGAATTTACACTAACGAAAACAAATGTGGTATAAAATGTACATATTGTAATAAAGTTTCTTTTCCAATTCGAATTACATCAATCAATGAGAAGGTAAAACTTAACCTACCAAAACAAAACAAAGGAATGCCTAATTCAAAATATGTTTTAAAATATTTGAAAACTTAATTTACATTTTAATTACATGGCTATACTTTATATAATACATACATTGCTTTTTGGACATCAGAGGGGTTAGCTTGGCTACCTAATCCACAAACTAATTTTATGTATTTTATATATTTTTTTTGTTTATTAATTATTTTTTATTTAATATTAAATTTTCATTGATTGTAAAAATGGACTTATTAACATTCACATTACTTGAATGAGGCATCACTACATTCATATTGCTCTTGAGTGGGACATTTACAGAATTGCAATATTTTTTTTATTAATTTTTTTATTATTTTAATTCCATCTAGGAGAGGTTATGACCAGTTCCCTTGGATGCTTTCTTTTGTTTCCAATACTTCCTGAGACCAGCCAATAGTTTTTCCTTTTTCCCTTTCGTCATGGGTTTTCGACTAGTTTTAACTTTTGGTGGTGGCAACCAAGATTTTTAACAATACTTCTAAATTTCGACCGATCCAACCCACCAAGGTCAGAAATTCCGTCAAACTTAACGTCTTTTTGAACTTCATTAGTTTCTTATTATATTTAATATTTTATTTTTCACCTTTTACTGTAACTCAGGTACATTTTCAAGAATTTATTAGTAAAGATTTATATTTAAATAATATCTATTTTATTTTTAAAATTATATTTATATCAATATATTTATTTTGTAATATTTATTACATAACAACCGTTTTTTCCAATGATATAGTAATAAAGACTTTAATCAATGAGAAGGCTTGAACTTCAGCAAACAAAAATAAAAACAAAGGTATAACACAAAAATATGTTTTAAAAAATATCTGAAAAAAAAAATCATAACACTGATGATATATTCATTTTACGTAAGGTAGCTTCTCAATTTGCATTTAAATGAGATTATTAAAAAAAAATAAATAAAACTCATTTTACATAAATAAACTGAGTAATTATTACAAACAATAATGTAAGTTTTATTATCAGTTCCTATATTAATTTATTTTTCCACCCTACAATTATAATCTCGTCAAGATATCTGTTCCATTAACCACGAAATCTCGCCCTCAATTGTTTTCCGGGTGTTTAAAATCATACATGAATAATATTTTGAAATATTACATATAAAAATAAAACAAAAGAAAACCAATGCATTTCTTATTTCTCTCTGATTAGGAAAAAACAATAAATATCTAAAATCTACTGATTTTCTCAATTTACATTTCAGAATTAAAAGGATCGAATTGCTTGAAATGATATTTAAATTAAATAAACAATTAATGATTATTCGAAATAAACAAAATTAAGAGAGAAAAAAGGGGTTTCAAACCTGATTTTTTTCATTCAAACGAATATAGCTCCCAAACGGTAGATCCTAGCGACAAATGTTATAGAACAAAAAATATTTTTCATTAAATTTTAGACCAGATAGCTTATGTTAAGTTTTCGATCCGAGCAACACCAACAGAGTTAGAGCGTTTAAAACAAAATGTTACATTTTTGAAAGTGAAAAAAAAGTTTAACCAAAAAAGTATCTACGTTATGTCAAAAATTCTTCTGATTTAAAACTAATACAGACTAAACATTAAAGCAGATGCTAAACCAAAATTTACTCTGAGATATCTATATAAATAAAAATGAATCGCTAAATGTGTTGCTAAGCGTAAAACTCGAGAACGGCTCGACCAATTCGGCTAATTTTTTTTTTTAACGTTATGTTTAGGCACAAGGAAGGTTTTTTATCTATCTATATAAATAAAAATGAATCGCCAAATGTGTTGCTAAACGTAAAACTCGAGAACGGCTCGACCAATTCGGCTAATTTTTTTTTTTAACGTTTTTGTTTAGTCGTTGAGTGTTTGTGGCGTCAATCTGCAAAACCCATGCTTCTCTCATGGACAGTTGTATGTTGCCTGCTCTCGCGTCGGAAAACTTACAGCTTTATTTATTTATGCGCCAAGTAATCAAACAAAAAATATCGTGTACCATAAGGCATTACAATGAAAATACCAGATTACACTACTAAAGTCTTGCAATGTACAAAATAGAAAACATATTTGTAAGCAATCGTTGTTTATTATGGAGACATAAATCTATAAATAAAGTGATCACTCTGAAATGTTTTATTACTGCGAAGGGACAATAACTTTTGACAGAACAAAGTCTGTCGGGGAGGAACTATTTACATAAAAAATCAATGTTGTGTTGTTTTAGAGAAAATTAGGCAGAACTACGTCTGCCGGGGCAGCTAGTTTTTAATATAAATGATCATAAAATCAATAAAAAAACAAGTGAATAATGGATATAAAAACAATGTGTATAAAATGAATAGTTGAATTATTATGCACTCATTAATTACTGATTATTATACAAAAGCAATTATTGAATTATTATTTAGTTTATTAGGAGATTAGTTTTGAATGTTAGACATAAATATTTAGAATAGAATAGAAAAGAACGAAATTTTATTTTGGGACAAAGTTCCTTAAGAATAACGTTTACATAACAGAAACTAAATCATATATGGCCAAGATATTTTTAATAAAATAAGATAATATAAATTTATGATAAAATAACATAAAAACAAAAATCTATACACATATATATATACACAATATATACTATATATACAGTCAGTATAAGAAATATTATTATATACAAAGTTGTTTGGACTATAGATTTCTGAAATTACACTTAGTAAAGTATGAAGATAAATAATATTTGTTGAGAGGGAACAGAATAAAAAAATTAAAAAATATAAATGAAAAATATCTGAATAAAAGTGAAAACATTATCTAAAGGAGATTCTTGAAACAGCTAAAGTTTTATATCTGATATGCTAGTACAAAATATAATGTTAATGACGTTTCGTAGTAGACCGTACTCTACATCTGCCAGTCTTCCAGCAGTAATGCTCTTACAAAGATTGTCTTATGCCTTCGCCAATCGAATGTTTAGTGAAAAATAATAATAATACACAACAATATGAAAAAAAAATAATAGAATTCTCGGTTAGTCGAGTCTCGAATGTATTCATATATATTTTAATTTAAATAAGATGGAATAATATTTTGAAATCAGAATCAGCCATTTTGTATATTATAAAACAAATGGCGATCTGTTGATAAAGATGACAATCCACAGTTAACGAAGATGACGGCGAGGTATGTGTAGAATGGCCGGCGCACGGAAGAAGCTCCTAGGGCGAAGGCAATTTAAAAAGAGAAGGCTACAAAAGATGGAGTAAAAAAGGCTAATAAGGTATAGGGTATAGGGTATAGGGTATAGGGTACAGGGTATTAATAATAGGTTATTTTTTACCTGCCCTCACTACCCAGCCACCTGGAACGTCTCTCTCACCGGCCATCCAATGCCTCCATAATCTCTTCTCCATCGGAGCTTTTTCCATTTACGGTTTTTCATTAGGCTACGGGAAATTAATGATGTCTGTTCTTTTTTCTATTTTTTTTTTAATTTTTTTAACAAAACATGAGTTGTGTTTGTCAGCTGTTGTTTGAATAGTGGAACGGAAAATGTATCCGGTGGATAAACGATTATGGAGGCTATGGATGTTTGAAATGTATTGTTTCTGTAGTTTCGAAAAAAATATATATCTATATATTTTTAATATTTACAACTTTACAAAGTATATACATCTAGTAAATGGATAATAACACTTAAAGCAACTGCCCACAGGTAGAACTTCAATAAAAGTTCCATATTAGAAGAAGAAAATAAACTTTATTCTGGAAAATGTCCCACACAGGGTAATCATCTGGTGACGATAGTTAATTACTTATAACACTATATGTTACAAAATAAAAGAGAAGTTTCGAAAACAATTACAATTTAAACATAAAATTTATAATATATATAACATAAATATACGTATTTTATATTTGTCCGGAAGATTTAATAATTCAGGAGGTAAAGAAATAGATAGTGTTTAAATATCAATAAATAGTGTTAAAAGTGGGGGTAGAGCACTTCAACCTAGGAAGAAGGGGCCACGCCCCAGAAAGACCACTAAAAGGTCTCTAGGCCATCTTCTTTTCAGACGCCTCGGAGGATTATCAGGGATGGAGGAGGAAGCAAGTTGGGAGACTAGTGGATTGGAGTGGTTATGGAGCTTACTATGGAAGGATAGGTATCTGGTTTGGGCTAAATCAGAAACATGTGGAACATTAAGATATTTATGGATAAGTTTATTGGTCACATAGTAAGGAGTATTGAAGATTTTTCGAAGGATTTTGGATTGTAAGGATTGGATACGAGATGAATTGGATGGTTTAGTAGAGGCCCAAAGCTCAACTCCGTACGTCCAAATAGGTCTAATCACAGTCATGTAAATGAGTCTTTTGTAATTAATTGGGAGCTTTGAACGTTTGTCTAGTAAATGTTGAAGTAGTCTGAAACGACGAGCAGTTTCTTGTCGTTTTATTCTTGAATGTGGATTCCAAGTTAGTCGTTTGTCCAAGTGGAGTCCTAGGTAGCGGATCTGTTCAACAGGGATTAGTGGAATATCATTATAAAATTTTAAAAATTTTAATATAGGTATGTTGCTATTTTAATTTAGTATGTTATAGTTATCATGTACTTATTATTATTATTATTATGTATTATAGTATGTTATAGTTAGTATGTAGTTAATTTTAATATAATATGTTGTATTAAATATAGGTATGTAATTGTTGTATTAGATATAAGGTAAGTTAGTTATATCTAGTATGTGAAGCGTTTAATGTATTTTAAATATTAAATCTTATTTTAAATGTGTAGTGTAATCATGAAATGTTAAATGTAATATTGAAATGTTCTCGTAAATGTTTGAGAAAAATTATTCTTGCAATGTTAAAAGTAATATTGAAATGTTATGTTAATAGTAGATTATCCCACAGTTTTTTTCAGTAAATTCTTATTAATATATAGTTGTCATACCTTTGACTGAAATATCAGCTGAAAACCGTCGGGACATCTAATCTACTAAGGCCAGAATTCCGTCTTGTCGAATGAAATGCCAGTGTTCGGTGACTTTTTGATATATTTCCTAATGATTTTGGGATTTTCCGGTTTTCTAACGCCGTATCACCTTCTGTCATGAATGTTCTATTGGTTTAAGGTCAAAACTTTTTAGCCAGCTACTTCAAACCCTTTTCTTGTCAACCAAATTAACCTTCCTCGGAGAGAGAGAGAAGGTTCATTCTCGAAGCTGAGGACAGGCGCGAGGGGACGTATCGATAGCCTCAGTGCCAGGCATAAACTTAATTAGATCAGCTTGTATTTAATCCTCTGTAAACAGCCACAACAAAGGGTGACCGGAAACTTATGATTATGATAACTTATAAAAATCCTCACCTGTAGACAAGAAAGTGCATACAGGTCAGCGCAAGGTATGTTGTCAGAGGCGTAATTGTAAGTTAAATTAACCAATATAATAATAAATACCCATATAGTAGTAAAACCCATATAATCTCACTTTGAACGGCGCGAATAGAGAACAAATATTTAAAAAAAATTGAGTGGCTGGAAACTTTTGAACACCACTGTATGTATTACGTTTATTGTACTACGTTTAGGATTATTTAGGAGAGGAATAAATATTGATATCCCTAGAAAAAAAAATCTATCAAATACAGTTTATTATAAAGAGGGGTAATTTAAAGAAAACATGAAAACCCACATTATTTTCCGAGCAACCCAATAGAAGATAAGGATTAGAATCACTCATGGAATTAAGGGTATTAAAAGAAATCATCACCAAGAGAAATCCCACAAGTCAGAAAAAAAAAAACATAAAAAAAAAAAAATATGTATAATATGATTACTATTCTGAAAGGTAGTAGTAATGGAGATGCTGACATTCTCCATTTTATTTACGAAGGGGACTAAGCCGGCGGGTCCAGGATGAAAGAGGAGTATTAAGGGATAAATATGACAGAGGACGGGGGAGACAAATAGAAGAGTGGGAAGTAGGAGAATAAAAGGAGTCGTCGAGCGAGGACAGTAAACTGGGCGGCTGGAGGATTGTGTGGGCGATGGCAGTTTTATATCGACACTGCTTCTGGTACCTGGAACCTGGAACCTGACACCGCTCCGGTAGCTGGGCAACCCACGCCTCCTTCCAGTCGATAGGTAGCGGTCTGGAGTCCAGGTGTTCCAAGGGTACGGGAGGAGGAAAAGAACTTCATCCCTGGAAAATTCATGATTTAAGTTCAAACATTTTTTTTTCTAAATATACCAATAGTATGTACAGGTAATTACAAGTTAGCAAAATAGTGAAAGAAAAAACCCTAAAAATTGAAGTTTTTCTGAAGAATTATACAAGGTCCTGTCTTCTACACGTTGTATCCAACTGACATCCTGACGCATCCTAGCACCATCCTCACCACGTATGCTGATGACATTTATCAGTAAACAATGATCTCTTCATTGCTTTCGACATTCCAATCCTTTATCAATCCAAACCAATCAAACCTTCAAGAATGGTTTAAAAAATGAAGAATCAAAACAATCCCTATATATAACCTTTACCCTTCGTCGTAAACCTACGACTCCTGCCGTACTGTGTCCTTTAATGATATTCTGTTCATCCCCGTTGAGCAGATCCGATACCTGGTACTCCATTTGGAATATCTGGCTAGGAATCCACGTACAAGATTAAAAAGACAAGAATCTGCCCGTCATTTTCGACTATTTCAACATTTACTTTACAAACTTTCAAATCTTCCAATTAATCAGTAAAGCCTCATTTACATAACAGTAATTACACCAATTTGTACATATGGAGTTGAGATTTGGGGCTTTATTAAACCATTCAATTCATCTCGTATCCAGTCTTTACACCCAAAATCCTTATAAAAATCCTCAATGCTCCTTACTTTGTTACAAACAAACTTATCCTCAAAGATCTTTCCTTTCATTGAAAATCCACAACCAGTCATACCCCAACTTGCTTCTCATTCCACTCCAGAAAACTCTTCAAGGCGCCTGAAAAGAAGAGAACCAAATGTTGATAAGTTAAGCTACAAATGGGTAGCTGCTGAAAAAAAAAAAAAAAAAAAAAAAAAAAAAAAAAAAAAAAAAAAAATGACGTAATATTTAACAAAAATTGACCTAATCCTTTCACCAGCTTGAATACAAATAATAATTAAAGTACCTTGGTAATGGCTCAGTTCATTTTCCCTTTATTCTGTTATTTAGTTTAGCTCCTTTCTTTGTGTGAATAAAAAACTTATCCATAAAGATCTTTATGTACGCTTTATTTCAAAATTATCCTAAAGCAGATACATATCCTTTCATAGCAAACTTCAAGACCGTTGATTTCCATTAGTATCTCAACTTGCTTCCCATTCTATAAACGACAATCATCCGAGGCATCTGAAAAGAAGATACCCTCGGTACCTTCTCATATAAAACGTTTATTGAAGTGCTGCTAGTGGGTATTTGCTTCGCAATCAATTGTCCAAGTAATTATAAACATTGTAAACATTTTCACAAGATGTATTTTTTAGTACACAGCTGCAAATTTTAATAAATAGATAAATAAAAAAAACGTTTATTTGTTATCATTTAGTCACATCTAGTTTGTTTTAATTTTAGCCCTAAAGAAGGAAGGTCAGAACGTTGGCACACCAAAGAACGGGTTTTCTTATTACTTCTGCATCCCAGATCACCTTCTTCTTATGCCTTTTACTACTACATTCAACCATTCTTTTCGTTGTCATATGTATAACGTATCATAAAATGGTGCTTCTTCTTCGAGGCGGTGTATGCATCCAGCTGGATTAAATACCTTCCTCGACAGGCTGTAAAGATTAAATTCAATTACCCCGTAGAGGTATCAAAGAAGCGTGAACAATCGAAATATTATGTAGATAACGCATGGCTAATTGTAGGGCCGATGACAATGGGGCAGCCTCTCATAAATAGGGCAGTTCCATTTAGTCATTGATCAATGGACATTGTCTGGGGGGACAAAGGCGACCCGGCTGCCATCTATCGGCGTCTATTGGCATCTAACAGCGCCGATGGATGTCTCTATAGCCTCTTTGGACAATGGAACAGTAACTGGAAGGATTGCTCGTCCACCTTCTTTCTTATGGCTCTCTATACTTCTGCAGTGTACTAATTATCATGGTAGGATATCAAGAAAATTCTAATATCCTGCGACCGTTAAGAATAGTTTGATCCTGGTAGATATCATAATAGAGTTCTTATGTTTCCTGTGAAAAGGATTAAACGAGAAAAAAGCGTGTCCTTTTAAAGATTATAATACAAATCTTTTTTCAAAAGGACGAAAACTAATTTTTTTGGAAGAAGAGGACCTAGATGTCCTTCAGCCGTCAATAATTGTCGGATCCTGGAAAATCCTTTTCACAGGAATCTTAAGGATACCATATACTATGAATTAAAAGATAAATATTGTGGTAAATTTGCTTGATTCATCAAAAATCCCACAAATAGCTAGCCTAAGAATAAGTAATGAGAATTTCCTTAAATGGGTACAGTCATGTTTGGATTCATCGATGACAAAAGTCGATACACGATATCATCGATTCCTGAGAACAATATCTGTATTTTTTGACTTACGATTTCTCGATTTATTTCGATGTTTTTGTTGCTTCTTTGGAAGGAGCAAGGTTAGCCTCTTTGATTAAAATAATTATCCTGTATTTAACAGCGCTTATTAAATACACTTACTTTTTTAAAAATAAAATCAAAGACATAATATACTCATAAGCCCCGATCTGTAACATGTCAAGCATTTCGTCATGTCAAAGCTCGCCCAAACACGTAAAATTGTTGGAATTTGCCTGAAACGTTTACACTGCATTTTAGATTTTGCACTTCAATGGAAGTTACATATAGCAAAGATTTTTTTTTTTTTTTTTTAATTTAATTACAAAACTACATTGTGAAAAATGTCAATCTCCAATTACTATTATACATATAATATAAGATTGTGCATTACTGCAACAAGAGTTACAAAAAAATATCATACCCCGATCCACAGAACTTCCTCTATAGGACTTAATGGGGACTATAATTTTATAGACAAAATTATAAATCTTTTTAAAGAACTTTTACTATACCGTAAAATATAATAAGCAAATAATGTTTATACAGGACGAAGAAAAATAAATTTCCAGCATTTAGATGCAAAGGGCGTAATAACCTAGAAGTTGATCGCCCGAAGAAAAACCTCGATCTACAATCAATCTATATAAGAAGTCTTTATATTTCCAGAGGCCATCTTCTTTTCAGGTGACTCGAAGGTTTGTCAGGTTTAGAATGAGAATTTGAGAGACTAGTGGATTTGAATGGTTATGGAGTTTTAGTAAATGTGATCACAACGTTCAAAATTACATGGCAATTGCTTGTGAAGCAACTACCCACTGTTAGCACTTCAATAAAAGTTCTATAGAAGAAAGTATCGCGGCCATCTGCTTTCCAGACATCTCGGAGGATTGTCGTGAATATAATGGAAAGCAAGTTGAGATACTAGAGGATTCGAAAGGTCATGAAGTTTACTATGACAGGATAGGTATCTGGTTTGGGTTGTCAGAAACGTATGGTACGTTAAGATCTGTATGGATAAGTTTATTTTTCACATAAAGCAAGGAACTTTAAAGATTTTTTGAAGGATTTTGGTTTGCAAGGATTGGATTAGAAATGAATTAACGATCTTAATGTTCCATATGTTTAAGATATGGCCCAATCAAGATACCTATCCTTCCATGACAAACTAAATACCCACGTGAATCCACTAGTCATCCAACTTGCTTCTCACTCAATTCCCGATAATCCTCTGAAGATTCTGAAAAGAAAATAGACTTTTTGATGTAGAATAGTTATTGAAGTACTAGTTAGTATTAGTTCTTCACAAGTTATTGGACACGTCATTGTTATCATTGTGCCGTAAATTTACTTATGGTAAATAGGATTGGATACGAGATGAATTAGATCCTTTAGTAGAACCCCAGATTTCAAGTTCGAAATTGAATTAATTATATTAAATATGGATTATTAATAATATTGTAACAATGGACAAAAATGAGATTCGAGCAATAATTATGTACTTTGTAAAGGAAGGTATGAAAGCAAAGGAAATTCATGCCGACTTTCAGAACACACTGGGGGACTCTGCTCCTTTATATTCAACTGTTGCCAAGTGGACCGGCGAGTTTAAATTTAGTCGGGAGAGCTTAGATGATGGTCCGCGTAGTGGACGGCCAAAAAGTGCTACGACCCCAGAATTTATCGCAAAAGTGCATTAAAAGGTCATGGAGGATCGTCGACTGAAAGTGCGAGAGATTTCTGAAGCTGTAGGAATGTCATCTGAACAGGTATATTGGGAATGAAAAAATTATCCGCAAGATGGGTGCCGCGGCGGTTCTTGACATTGGACCATAAACACTCCTGAACTGAGGTACGAATTGTTGCCACATCCACCTTATTCACCTGATTTGGCACCATGAGACTTTCATCTCTTCCCCAAGCTGAAAATTTACCTCGGGGGACGGAGATTTCCTACAACGGAAGAAATGACAGCCAAATTGTAAAGGTATTTTGCAGGCCTGGAGGAATCTCATTTTCGAGATGGGATTGGAACATCGCTTGATCAAATGCATTAGTCTACAGGGAGACTATGGTGAAAAATAAAAGCAGTTCCACCGAGGTAAGACACTTCTTTCTAGTACATTCCGAGAACTTTTCAAACCATGTATATAGAGGTACATATCTACATCAGATAAAGGAATCTATGATTTCTTAAACAGATTTACAAAAATATTTCTGAACATTAACTTGAAGCAGTTACTGCCTTCTAAATAATTCCCTCGAGCTAGCCACTGGGGAAAAGGTAATGGACAATTTGCGATATTATTCACACTTATCTAAATAACATATCAGCAATAAAGTGCTCTACTTAGTCCTGATGGGGGGAGATAGTCCGGGTTCGTGTCCCACCGGTCACAATCTCTTTTAAACAAGGCAAATTACAATTTATTTCAATAATTACTTTAATGGAATTATAAGCGTAGATAATTTCTCCGAGTTACTAAGGCTATTAATGGCCGTAATAATCCAATTTGTCAAGGAAAGTTTTATGGCTTTGGCAAATATTTCCTTTTACTTCAATATATTACAGATACATTACGTGTCATAGTTATTATATTATATATTACATTTAAAACTCCTCAGCTTGCATAATCGAAGTTAAGATCGTAAGTCGAATACTCCAACATTTAATAGACAAGCCTTCAAAGTTTCCAATTAATTATTATTAATTAATTATAACCAATTAAATTAAGAACTGTAAAGGAGGCCAAGAGATATATATATAATTGTTCGCCTAATCGAGTAGAGGGGGCCGGGGTATCCGAGTGGACTAATACATGTGCAATAGATAATTAAGTTAAGCACTATAACTATTAAGCGCTAATAACCCTATCCTGTAAAATCCTGCCTATTACGGATCCTTGAACCAGCACCACCAAAACGGTAACGACCCCGGCATTGTACAAGGATACCAGAAGAGAACTACAGGCAAAGTGGAAGCCCAAGATAAGGCGAAGCAAGCTGGTTAAGGCGGCCAAGGATCTCCTAGGTCTGTAGAGCCAACCCAAAAAAAAAAAAAAAAAAAAAAAAAAAAAAATTGAGTAGAATATGTTGGTGAAGAGAAATAGTCAGAAAAAAATGATAGTCAGTTGGTTACAAGCGATGGAAAGAACCGCGTACTCCGAAGAAAGAGGGGATGTCCACGTGGAAAAACCGAGAATGGAGAGTCATGTTAGAAGTTTAGATTGTTTACGTTTTCAAGTTTATTCCTTTCGATCTTTACCCTCTTTTCTTTCAAGTGGGATTATTTTAATTAGTGTGGATTGTGTATTAATATCACCATTTCGTCAATGAAACAGGGAAGAAAGGGGGAGCGTCCAGGACTCTCCCCCTTTCTTTCATGTTTAAATTTCTTTTTTTACTAAAACATTTTTTTCTAGAGCGAGTTATGTCTGTTTCGGGCAAATTTATTATTTTGACACACACACAAAAAAAAAGGAAGAGGACATATAAAAAAATTGAAGAAAAATTATAAAACATACTTAAGTAATTAAAGATCCAAACCTTAAAACTCGATTTTCTCGGAAAGCACTCCAAATGACATCCCTCCTTCCTTGCGTGGACTCTTCAATTGTAAACATTAATATTTTAAAAAAATGTAAATATGTAAGGCATTTGTCCAGATGGATTCCAAGGTAGAGGATCTGTTCAATAAGCATCAGCGAAACATTATTTAAAAACACAGATTTGCGAACGAAGGGCAAAAGTTATTTTACAAGATTTGTTTGTTGTTTTAATCTATTTTAATCTGACTTGTTAGGAATAGTTCTCGAAGATTTGAGTGTATTGGTTGAATTAAGAGTATAATTAAAGGAGGAAAACGCCTGGAGACACTCTAAAAAGAGTTCTTTATTAGAAAGTTCCGAGTTCATTTTCTTTTCATTAGGGTCGTTAGAAATCTAGTGGGAAGCGAGTTGAGAATTGAGAAGTTCTACATTAGAAGGTCTCTTGGCCATCTTCTTTTCAGATGCTTCGGAGGATTATCTATATCTATTATTATATAAACTGAGTATGATGAAAATTAGAGACTAGTGGATTTGAACGGGTATGTAACTTAATCATGGAAGGATAGATATCTGTATAGGAACAATTTAGCAACATGTGTAACATTTAAATCGCTGTGGATAATATTACTTGTGGTATAATAGGGAGCATTGAGGATTTTAAGATGGATTTAAGAATGTAAGGATTGTATACGAGAAGATTTAGGTCCAATTACTGTCAAGAAAATAAGTCTTTTGTAATTAATTATGAGCTTAAAACGCTTGTCTAGAAAATTTTGGATTAGTCAATCTCAAAATATAAAATTTAAAACATAAATTTTTAAAATTAGAATAATTAACCTGGAGTGCCAATTTGAAGAATGTTAAACATCCTCATCCAATTATAAAATTTAAAATCATTGGCACGATATGAAAATTTAGAAGAACATCATCGATCAATGGATCCTGATTTTCAATCCATTGTAAAAAATGAGTAATTATAAAAATTAAATAAATATGTAAACTTCCCTGAACTTACATTACAGCATGTTTTTAAAGTATTCTCAAGAGCATTCGTGAAGTGTTGAGCATTGAAGTGTTCCTCTTTTAAGTAATTCTCTCATTTAAGGAAACAAGGCCCATTAAATGGCGGAAAAAATTTATGGAGGTAATATATTTCACATGTTTCCTGTTCAAGACCGGAAGGGCGCCATTGTTTAGAACGCGACAACAAGCCTCTGCAATTCTGTAGGAGTCAATTAGAAACACTTAAAAATACAAAAGCTTTATAATTATTTCTGGTTTGTTGTAGATTTGTATATATATATATATATATATATATATATATATATATATATATATATATATATATATATAGAAGAAGAAGAAGAAGAAGAAAATGAACTTTATTCTGGGACTACTTGTCCCCTAAGAATAACATATGATTACAGTACATAGGACAATCGTCTGGCTTTGATAATTAATTATAATAAATAATAACAATAGATAATAATAAAAATTGATAAATAATTAAATTATATGTTACAAGATAACTGTGACATCTTGTAAAATGATACATCTTATGTAGATCCAGGAGGTAAAGGAATAAATGATGTTTAAAGGAAGTAAGAGTGGATCTTTTTCGAATTGTGATGGGCAATGAATTCCATAACGAGGAAGCACGGATAATAAAGGATTTCTCGAAGGATGCAGTTCGATGCGCCGGAGTGTATAGGTTGATGGGTTGGGTTCTAGTATTTAAGAGGTGAATGGAGGAGCGCAGAGTAGGAGGTCATGGATATAGGTGGGTTTTTTGGTTTTCAAGGTTTGAAATATGAGAGCACCCAGGAAGTATTGACGTCGAAAACCGGGGTACAGCCACCCGATTTCAGAATACCTGTGAGATATGTGAGAACGTCTGGAGATCCCGAAAATAAATCTAATAAAACAGTTCATTACTCTTTTACATCTCATCTCGAGCTCATCAGACAGTCCTCCATATACTACGCATCCATAGTCAAAGTTAGGAAAAATGAGTGATGATACTAAAAGTTTTCGAGTACTTAATGGTAATGAATCACGGTAATGTGAAAGTTGCTTATGAATAAAAATAGATTTTCTCGTGATTTGAGAGATATGGCTATTCCATGCAAGATGTTTATCGAAAGTTATTCCCAGATTTTTAATGGAATTTTGGAAATGAATTGGACGGTTTTTTAGGAAAAGCAGTGGATAGTAGGGAAGAGCTTT
Source organism: Euschistus heros (assembly GCA_003667255.2). NCBI lineage: Eukaryota > Metazoa > Arthropoda > Insecta > Hemiptera > Pentatomidae > Euschistus > Euschistus heros. The sequence goes on from RCWM02000082.1 coordinate 1,944,720, forward strand.
TAGGTGAGGTTTTGACCCAATGAGAATAGCCTTTGTTTTTTTCTGGATTTAGACTTAATTTATTCTCCACTGCCCAAAGGTTAATGCTATCTATGTCTTTCTGTAGCTTACAAGTCGCCTCTAGCATATTTGAAGGATGAAAGGATAAATATATTTGCAAGTCGTCAGCATAAAGATGATATTGGGAGTAGTGGATGCGATTCGGCAAGTCGTTAATATAAATAGAAAATAGGGTAGGTGAAAGAGAAGATCCCTGGGGTACTCCTCGCGAGAGTGGTAGTGAAGATGAGTGAGGTTTTCCAGGTATAATCACTGTTTGGGAACGGTTGGATAAAAAAGAATGAAGCCAGCTTAACGCACTATTAGATATTGAGAGGTTATGGAGTTTGGAGAGGAGGATTGTATGGTCAACAGAATCAAAAGCTTTTGAAAAATCAAAAAGGATCAGGATCGTAATATTCTGTTGGTCTAAGGAGTAGTAAAGGTCTTGAGTAATTTTTACCAAAGCAGACTGCGTGGAGTATCCGGATCGGAATCCTGATTGGAAAGGATTATGGAGAGTTTTATAGTCAAGAAAGCAGGTGAGTTGGGTATGTGCTAATCTTTCTAATGGTTTAGATAAATTTGATAGGATTGATATAGGTCTAAAGTGGGAAACTGAGGAAGGAGAAGGAACTTTATTTAATGGACGGACAAGGACTTTTTTCCAAGCTGTAGGGAAGATAGAGTTTTGTAAGGAGAAATTATATATATGGAGCAGGGCAGGTAAGATAACAGGAAGGCAGAGTTTGATTATTTTTAAAGGTATTTGATCCAAACCATGGTCATTGGTACGAGATTTAAAAACTGAATCAATTAGGTCATTAGGGGAAATATTAAGAAAATAAAAGTTATTAGAATTAAAAGGGGTTTGAGGAATAGAATAGGATAAGGTGTTTACAGGGAGTTCATTAGGGTGGGGGTCAGCAAAGTAGGAATTAAGTTCATCTGGAGTAAATGGATAATTGTTATCAGATGTGGAACTGGGTACTGCAAATTTTCTCAAAATTTTCCATTTAGATTTAGGGTCAGGCGCTTGGGATAGGATATTTTGAAAATACTGTGCTTTAGCACGGCGTAAAGAGGTCTGGGTGAGGTTTCTAAGAAGCTTAAACGATGAATAATCATCTGAATGTCTAGTACGCCTAAAACGTTTCCTGGCAGCATCTCTTCGCTTCATCAGATTTCTAATGTCAGGGTTAATCCATGGAGCTGGTAGTCGTCGGATAATTGAGGTTTTGAGAGGTGCAAGATGATTAAGGACAGTATAAAGATTCGATGTTAGGCATTCCACCATTTCGTCAATTGAGGGGGAAGAATATACACACACATATATATATACTCGCGATACCCTTTCTATTTGTATAATAATATCCCCTTTGATTTTGTAAATGTATATGTCTATATGTACACATAGGACTCCATTAACCGTCGTGGTTGGGATCAAGCTAGCGAGGCTCATATAACCAAATCCTCGGTTGATCGAGTCCCAAAAAAGGAGGGAAATACACAAGAAAAAATAAAATAGAATAGTATACGTAATGCATATATCTATGCAGTGACAAAATAATATTTATTATGTATGCAATGATAATATGCATAATTAGTATTATTACATATATAAATCAAATAGTTTATAGCATGAAAAAAATCAATACTTTTATTTTATTTTTTTAAGTATCGACATTCTTTCTGTTGCCATACATGCTCTTTCCGTACATCGTCTAAAAACCATCAAATAGAACGATGTTGCTTCAGTTCAACACTGAAATGAAGATATGAAGATAATGACGGTATTGAAGATATTGAAGTGCCTTCTTCAATCCAGCAAACCCTTCTTCATGAGAAATAGTTAACGACCATTCCGTTCCTAGTAGACCGTCCCCCCACCCTTCACTCTTCCCGTAGTAATCCTCCTACAATGATTACCTAATTTACCAGATACGTATAAATGAAGTAAATTATATGCTCTACATCTTTGATTCTGATATTTGTTGTTGAGAAAAGATCGGGGAAGGCACTAGAAGCAAATGTTTCACAAAAAGGGAGGTAAACAAATGTTTTGCCATCTTCTTTTCAGGCACCTCGGAGGGTTATCTGGAATAGAGTGGGAAGCGAGTTGTGATACGAAGGGATTTGAGTGATTATGAAGTTTGCTATGAAAGGATAGGTATTCTGTTTGGGCTCAGTCAGAGACATAAGGAATATTGAGATCTTTGTGGATAAGTTTGTTTGCGACAGAGTAAGGAGCATTGTGGATTTTGGATTGTAAGGATTGGATACGACGGGATGAGTCTTGTATTGGCGACTTTAGTGGAGTCCCAAAGCTCAACTGTTTGGATTTATTTTGATTCTCCATTTTTGACACCAATCTTTTAGGTTTAGGACATGGGATTAAAGTGTTTGGGAGGCAATGAAGGGATCGTTGTTTACTGATAAGACACAAGTATCATCAGCATAAGTGTTGAGGACGGTGCTAGGATGTCAGCTGTATACACTGTGTAGAGGATGGGACCTAAAATACTTCCTTGAGGTACACCTGCAGATTGGGTGAAGACGGAAGAATAGAATTGAATGTTCTATCACTGAGATGGGAGCGGATAATAAGGAAGTATATTGGAGGTAGGAATTTACGGAGTTTGTAAAGCAGTCCCTGGTGCCAAACTCGGTCAAAAGCTTGTTCTACGTCGTGGAAGGTTACAGTGCAGTACGTTCCTCGGTCCAATGCGGAGGAGACGACGTCCACCAATGACTTTGCTGGATGGTGGAATTTGATGTAAAAAATACCATTTGATTCATCAAATTATAATTGTATTGATCATTGTATATCAACATGCGCACCTCAAATAAACCATTTTTTAGATTTTTTCGGAACTTACTTATTTAAATCAGGATTTATCACCTCTAAAACCAGAAAAGCAATACAAAAACATTCTATTATTTGAAATTACCAAATTACTGGACTACTTCATTAATGATGAAATAAAATGTAAGATGTCTACAATGAATGGAGTCTTTCTTGCGCAAGTCCCTACGATGGAATGCTTGGGGTATTTAACTGATTGAATCTCCTCATTGGTCTCTTGCTTTTTCTTCGTAATTTTTTTTCTCTACTGAATTTTCTCGAGCGGCGCTGTTTCAGATCCTCCCTTATCTCGCGCCGAAGAATCAAAGGGCGAACTAAAAACTGTAGCGACTATTTGTAGCGGTACATTGGCAATTATCTGGGACCCTACAGTAACAGTATATAGACATAACTAGTTGACTTAAACAGCCTTCCCGCCGGCTCCTTACAAGGCTAGAGCTAGTCCGGCCTTACAAGGGCAGGTCCGCATGTCGCCCCTTAGCAGGCCACCGCGGCCTTATACAACTTATAACAGCTAATTAGTTATAAATATTTAATGTTACAGAACTCCCAAGAGAAAAAAAAAACAGTCCCTATTAATGAAGTTATCTTAGAAAATAACATTATAAAAAAAATAAATAAAAAAAAATTATATGTATTTCAACATACAGTTTATTCAGCTTTAATTGGGATACTAATAATTAAGATAACTTTTTTGGAACATTAAAACCAAGTAACAGGTCATTCAAAAAGTCCTGTCGTTTTGAGGAATAAATACATTAATGATGTATCATTGCCAAAATGTTTCGATTCTCGGATTTAAAATAAATTTCTAGTAGTAAAAAAATAATTTATGTAAGAGATGAAAAAAGCAAACTAAATCTATTTAAAAAAAAAATAAATAACTATTCAAGAAATAAATTGACAAACTGTAAACATCATATATTATTAACAACATACCTGTAATATATAAATTAATCACAATTAAACAAAATTACAAAATGAAATTCATTTTACATATTCTTATTTAAGAAAATAAATATTCCAGAGGTTCTGAACTTCAATTTTATGGTAATTTGCCAAAAGTTAGTAATTCAAATTTCACCATCTTATACTTTACTGATCATGATATGTGTTTATAGAGTTGTATATTTCTATGCCACAATTTGTTACATAGGTATAAAGAAAAACTTTTTCTATAAACAAATCAAATTGAGGCATGGAAAAATCGTCTGCTTGAGTTATATGACGACACAAAAATTACATTTTTAAAAAGGAATTTATCATAAAATAAACTAAAAAAATTACAATAATGATAAAACTTTAAACTAAGAGATATGGCTACTACTACGTATGGTCTTCTAATGATTATCTTATGGGAAGAGCATAGGATTATATAGTTATTTTATGCTGAGCTTTGCAGATGGGCGGATCTGTTCATATAACTCTTGGAGGTACAAGTCACGAAGCGCAATTTTTTCCAAATTCGACAAAAAGTCATTGTGTGTTGATATTATCATTTCCCATAAGTATAAATAATCTCCAAGTGAATATAAGTGATATATATGCACATTAGAGAATTAGGAAATTTACTATATAACTATCTGAGAAATGTTTAGTGAGCGTATTTTTTGGTTGTTTCTTTTGGTTTTTTTGCTGTCCTGAAAAAAATTGATTTTGTTACTTAATATCTTTTACCTCCAAGCAGACGAAATGCAACTCTAAACACAAACCATGATGAGCAGAGTATAAAATGGTGAAATTCGACATATCAACTTTTGGCTAATGACCACTAGAATATAACTTAAGGAATCGCAAATGTTACTCTAATCTTTCAATAAATACTGTAGATGAGAGGGTGCTCTCACATTTCTCTGGATTTGTTTTATTAGTGTACTAGGGTAATTAAATGAAGAATAATCTCTATTGTAGGATAAACAAAAACCCGCATGAATAACATCGATTTTCAACAAAATTTTCTTGTCTCGCTAAATTAATTTCGTTTGTGATTAAGGTTCAAAAGTTTGATATTGTGGTTCTGATTCCTAAATTACTACAAATGAACAACCTACTTTCAATAATTTAAGGTTTGACTTGCACTAGTAATACTTGCTTTTCAAAAAAAGTTTATTTGTGTGTTGTGTAAATGAAAACAATTCTTTTCTAATAAAGATGAAAAATATCGCATGGTGAGTATTTTATACATATAGAATGTTGTAAACGCAGTGTTATTGTATTTTTAATCTTTAAATTTATTTTTTAGGGAGTCGGGTATGGCACTGAACTACGTGTCTTAAGTGATTCATCCGCCGTGGATCGCTTTCGTAATCTGGATACCATCCTTGGGGTGGGGGTATAACAAACCTCTAGAAAGCAGGTATCCTAATTGTAAGAAAAACCTGGCTGTTAAGCGTGAATGTTAACCACATCACTCCGTTGGTCAAGATGCAATACTTCCATTTCCAAGTACTGAACACAGACCCTTCACAGGTTGTTTTTAATTTATTTTAAATATTGAATAGTTTGAGGTTTTATTTTATTTTTATTTTTTCAATGAAATGAAGGCGTTTCATTATATTGTAGGGTGAAGAGGAGCGGAAAGAACTGTCTTTCTATGTAAGTATATCACCTGTTATTAACCGATTAAGTTTATCTTGTTTTTTATTAAGTTCATTCGCACCTTGTTCTCCACTGCCCATTTCTCAATGCTATAAATTGCTTTATTGTTATCTATACTATTTTATATATATATATATATATATATATATATATATATATATATATATATATATATATATATATGTGTGTGTGTATATATATAAAACCGCTGAACCAATCTGTACCAAATTTTAACCAAATTATCCTTATAATTTCCTGGAAAGTTTAGCAATGATAAAATCTACTGATTTTCAATTAATTTTTCTTTAAAGAGGCGATAATATGTGAGAAACAATGAAGTTTGAAAATTGACCGATTTGTGGCACCATAGGTATAGTACAAAATTAAATAAATTTTAATAGTTTATTTATCTTATATGCGTTATATTTTACTTATGTTCAATTAAATAATTAAAAAAATATTTAAATATATGATGCAATAGAGTTTACAACTACTGAACCCATCTTTATGATCTGCATAGCTCCAGAAATAATAAAATTTACAATAATTGAAATTTAAATGTATAATGTTGAGTAACAGAAACGAGGTTTGCCACAATATATCTTTATGGTTAGAAATTAAAATCTTACTAGATGAAATCAATAAAAATTATTACAGAATCAAGATGTCGAACCTTTGCTTTTTGATATTGTTTTTAAAGATATGATTTATGGGCCTTTAGTTGGAAGCACTGACAATACATTCCATTATCCGCAAGTTTCTTTATTGTCTCTCTCCATTTGAGTTACTAAATTAATTAATTATGATAAAAATTTGTTGTAAAATTATGCTTTTAAGTTATCTTCCACCACCTCATCAATGCCATTTTAAACAGTTTAAAAATTATTTCTATGTGTGAAAATATAATTGAAGAAACAATGTTCTATTGCATCGATAAATAAGATTTTTATCGATAAACAAATAAAACTTAAATTATTAGTTATAATTATCTAATTTCTTTTTTTATGAGTACTAAGCCGCGGATACCAGTTGTTATATATAAATACCTTACTTGAGATAAGCCTGATAGTATATAAGGATCAACACAATTATAATAGATGAATTATTTGCCACTTGTATTGGAATCTTAAACATTTTAAATTTGTTTCCAGTAGAATAGAAGCAATCAACAAGTCATAGGGAAAACTTAAAGGACAATCCATCTACTTGATCCTTTCTTCTCTTTATACTCAGACTACTTCTAGGCACTGTTGTCTTTTAGAAGTCATTTTCATTTTACCTCCTTAGGTAAGAAACAACGTGTTTGATTTCTTGCCTTTTTTAAAAGTTTTTTTAAAAATTGTAATAGATATAATTCAAATAATACTCCAATAGAAGTTTCAAATAATTCATTAGTCCAAATTTTAATGATCTTTTAATTTCTCACAAATAAACAATTGAATATACAATAACAGATTATGTGTCTTTATAAATGGTGATTCATTTACGTTTTAATACCAATGTGAAAATCCCAAATGAATAAATAAAACAAAATATTACAAACAAAACAACAACGATAAACAAGACCAAACAAAGAGAATCTTGTAAAGTTTGGAATCTTGAATAAACCACGTGTTGAGATCCACTTTCAAAATCAACTTGCATAGTGATTATTTCCTTTCCCTTTTAATATTTTCCTTACCGGAACTTCTGTAGATTCATGTATGGATTAGATTTCATTGTATATACCAGTTGCATGTATATATTCGCCATCGTGTATATAAATCCATTTTTAATATTCCTCTATTACATCATATTTCGGTCAAAATGGGTGAACGATACGGTTTCCATTCCTACCAGAATCTTAGTTGTCCTTTAAATAGATAATGCCACAGGAATTCCTATCAGATCTATCTAATATTTATAATTTTTCTCATATATTTCTAAAATTTTTAATAATGTAAATTTGCATATGATTAGAAAAAATACATTTTCTAAACCTGTTTTTTTTTTTTTTTTCAAGGTTATAGTTATGTTTCTTGTCCAAAGGTAACACTCAGAAAAAAGTAATACAACTTCAATTATGCAAATAAGTTTTATAATGGGTCTTAACATTTTAAGACAGTTTATATTTGTTTTATTTGTTTTTATTTTTGACAATAAACTGCTCGCCGTTTCCGATAACTCCAACATTCACCAGACAAGCTTTGAAAAATCCTAAAAAATTACAAAATACTTATATCGTAATTGACGTACCATGAACCATGAACGTAATTAGGCTAATTTGGACAAACGAATTTGAGGTTTGTGCCTCCACTAAACCTTCCAATTCTTCTCTTATCCAATTCTCACAAACAAAAATCCTTTAAAGCTCTGCAACCTCTGGAACATTATTTGTGCATAGAGGTTCTATACACTTTCCAACCTTGACCCAAAATCCATAATGATTAGAGAAAATTTAGAAGGACCCAGCTTTCTGCAAGAAATGACTGAATGATGGGAAAGAACTACTATTCAGGAATATTCACCCAATGCTGGTCCCATTTGTCTATGGCTTTGGAGCTTGAACGATTCTAAACTTAAGTTTTAACATGGATATGTTTTTTGGAGTGGGGTATATACTTTTTTGGTGTAACTTTTTTTAGCCCTCAGAAATATAACATTTTGACACGTTCTAGCTCTGCTGGTGCTTCAATCGAAAATTTGCCGACAGTTTCTTTAACAAGAATCTAACTCACTCACTCACTCACTCACTCACTGTTGGGCGCTACAGTCCTTGCAGGACCTGGGCCTCTGCCACCGTTCTTCCCCATGCCTCGCGGTCTCCAGCGAGACTCCTCCAGTTTCCAATTCCCATCTTCAATTCGGCATAGGTTTTTAATTTGTTTTTTCTTTTCAACCAGTACTTTTTTTGTGATAGAAAGTGAATTTTCTGTGAAGCTTAATAAATCAGCTGTATTTCGAAGCTGTACCGATCTTTCATCAAGATGTTTTTTTTTTAGCTTGTTTATATTTTTATTAGTGATCTCTAACATTTTTTAAATTTCTTATTTGGAGACCTAATTTTTTTCAATAGGGTGGCAAGCCTTTTTATTGGCCGCCTTTCCTAAAATAAAAAATCCAACATTAAACTTTTAAGTTTAAATACCTACGTATCTGGGTAAAGATATATACCTTAATAATCTTCTGTCTCAAATGATCTGGGAAATCAAAAACTGACTGAATTGCACCTTTCTTTAGATTTACTCGAAATGGAGAAGATCAGCCAAAATCGTCCTCTTTAAAATTTTTTTGAACAAATAACACTTGTTTTTGATGGCTTCCATTGTTCTCGCCTTAGGGCTTGAATCCACTTATTTCGTTCCTTTTCAACTGAAGGGAAGCTAAAAAAAAAATAAAAGTTAAAATTGGAACTGTTTACCTTTTAAAGATTTATTCAAATCTCAAACTATATTATTATTGTAAAACGTCATTTGTTTTAAGGTTTTAATGTTTAACATTCGAAATCAGTTTTCAAATAAAAATAATTTAAATAGAAATGTCAATTAATTCATCAATCCTTATTGAATATAAAGAATATTCTGTATTCTGTTGTAAAAATACCTACTATTGTTAATATAGAGGGGGAGTTTAACAATAAACTTAAAACAGTTCCACATTAAACATATTTTTACTGTGGCGAAGATTTGTTTTCAATTTATTAAAAAATTAAACTGTGGACGTTTGAAACGTACCGGTGAAGGGTTATTGGAGGGTTTAAATCCATATTGGACTCTCCTAGAACACCCAAACGCTGCCCAAAAAGCATTTTTTAATCCAATTGAAAAAAAATAAAAAATAAAACACATACACACAACAAAGACCTAACAATTACCAATTATTCCAAATAAACACGGGACAAACAGTGGTACTGACTGGAAGAGACGGGTTAAGGTTGTGGCGATAGCGCCCCTTGCAGGGAGCCTCATTCCACTACCTACCCACCGCTTCTATCATATTCTGTATTCTGTGATAAGGACTAATGATCTGGAATATCTTCTTCCAAGTCCTCAATCCACCACCGCCTGGGTCTGCCCCTTTACCTTTTTCCTCCTGGTGCACCATTCAGCATCATTTTAGGCAGCCTACAGGGCTTCATCCTTTCTACATGTCCTAACCATCTAAGCCTGCTCTTCCTAATAACACAGAGGATATTAGGCTCCCCGTACAATTCGGTTAGCTCGGCATTGCTTCTGATTCTTCACCTCTGCTCTTCTTTAATGGCTCCAAAGATCTTTCTCAGGACTCTTCTCTCCCAAACCAGTAGAGCTCTTCTGTTTTCCTTGGTTAGAGTCCACGTTTCACTGCCATACATTGCTACTGGCCTAATTATTGTTTTGTATAACAAAAGCTTTGCCTTCCTGGAGAGACTTTTGTATCGGAGAGCTTTTGCAGAGCATAGAAACATCTGGTTCCTGCTACCATTCTGCCCTTAATTTCAACTTCTAAATGGAAAATATTTTCTGTTATATAGGATTTGTCGCTAGGACCTACCGTTTAGGAGCTATGTTGGTTTGGATGAAAAAAGTCACATTTACCAACATTTTTTTAATGTTGGGGCGATTTTGAAACGCTCTAGCTCTGTTGGTGTTGCTCGAATCGAAAATTAGCCGGAAGTTTCCTGATCAGACATTCAATGGAGAATATTTTTTGTTATATAAAATTTGTCGCTACGACCTACAGTTTAGGAGCTATAATCGTTTGAATGAAAAAAGTCACGTTTAAAACCGCTTTTGTTTCTCAACTTTATTTCGAATAAACCTGGCAATAAACCTGATTGCTAATTTAATGTAGTTATTAATTCAAGTAATCAGACCCTTTTGATTCTAAAATTTAAATATAAGCAGTAGATTACAGATAGGCATTTCCATGATCTATCGGTTTACCCAGTCAGGGAGAAATTCAGTTTTTTTTCTGGAAGTTCTGCTAAACGTTTTCTTTTACAATTAAATTCAAATCCTTCCCCCTTCAGGAGTCACTTCTCATTCTCATATAATTATAATTAGCCATTCATTGGATGCAACAGCGATTTATTCATGTCATCAGATACCGCCTATTATCATCAGATCTCTAATTAAGTCAAACACCTATCAGCACGCCCTATTTTGACAAGTATCATTGCTTGATAAGGCCATAGGATGATCTCATTGGTCGAAGGTTTCCTCATTATCGTACAAATTGAAGCAAAAGTGATAAATAGAAAGTATTTAAAATATTTAAACACAATATATTAATGGGAAAAAAGTAAAGCGAGTGTCAAAATAGTCACAATCATTACTGAAATAATTATAAGAATAATTACTTGTTGCAGCTCTGGGAATGGAATTAAATTCCAGTAGTGGTGAATTGTGGTGCAATAGAAAAGAATGGAGTGAGGAAGTCAGCTAAATAATTATGCGAATGGACAATTCATTAGCTATATCCAATGACTTGTCGGTTTTTCTGTACCAACAGTAAACAAATTCAAAATTGAAAAATTGTCTTAGAAGAATAAAACGACAAGAAACTGCTCATCGTTTACGACTTCTTCAACATTTACTAGACAAATGCTTAAAGCATGTAATTACAAGAGACTCATTTACATAACAGGAATGAGACCTATTTGGACATATGAAGTTGACCTTTGGGGCTCAAATAACTCTTCCAATTCTTCTCATATCCAATCCTTACATTCTAAATTTCTTCGAAAAACTCTCAAGGCTATTATGTTGTTACCAACAAACTTATCCATAAAAATGTTAATGTTCCATATCTTGCTGATTTAGCCCAAACCAGATACCTATTCTTTCATAGTTCGGTCAATACACTTATTGTAGAGAGCATGACATATGGAAATACTTTTGAACACAGGACTTCGTTGGGAGTAGTTAGGAGATAAACATACTAAAAGTCCCCAGCCCTGGGAGGTGTACTAACGGTGGAGGGGAGGGGAGAAGGTCCCATTTTTCGGTTTTTGATTATATCTCAAAAACGGTGGACTCTTGAAAAATATGTTTCAAGTAAAAATTATAGATGATACACTTTCCTATAAAATTGTACATATTTGTCGAACTTTCAACGGTTTTCGAGATATATGTTATTGAAAATCAAATAAATTATTTTTACCTCACTTTTTTGCCAAAACTTCCTCATAGTGCCACGATCGTTTCTCAGAAAAATATGTCAGAATCAAAGTTTTAGAGCATTTAATTTACTTTAATTTCATATACATTTTTTGGAACTTGGAAGCAAATGTTTGACAAAAAGTGAAGTAAACATTTTTTTCTCGAAAATTATCGATTTTCAACAACGTATATCCCGAAAACTGTTGGAAGTTCGACCAATATGTATATAAACAATTTTATAGGAAATTTAATAAGCTTTAATTTTGATCTGTACCATATTTTGCTAAAGTCCACCATTTTCTTCACTCTACACACCTCCGATAACATTCCTAAACGTCTGAAATGAAGGCTTCAAAATGGTTGCTTTTATGTTATTGCCTTGTTTCTTTATTCATTTGCCCATAAATTTACTAAAAGTACATACAGTCGTAAATATCAATAAAAATATGAAAAAAACACTGGGACATTTGAAATATTTATCTAACCATCTAAACAAATCCAAAGTATGTACAACGATATTGATATCTGCCAGTTCATTAAGCTTGCCCGGTTACGATGGAGAGGTCGTGTTTCCAGTTCGAAGGAAATACCCGTCAAGACTTCTGCTAAACAAATCTACGGTACGAGGCGTATCGGAAGACCTAAACTGCGATGGGAAGATAGTGTTGCTACTGACTCAATAACTCTTCTTGGTGTCAAAAAATGGAAGGCAGCAACACTCGACCAAGACTGGCGATCAATGCTAGAGCAAGCCAAGTCTCTACCATCAGGGACGTAGTGCTATGTTAATAATAATAATTATTTAAACAAAATTAGGATTGGTTTTAAATGATTTAATTATTTATAATTATTCTAAAATAGTAGGGCGTTAAAAAAAAAAAAAATAACCGTTTTATCAAATTCCAGAGTCCAAAAGTCTGTAAATATCTTAATGCTATTTATTATTTACCAATACTTAATAATCCCTTTAGAGCATTCTCTAAGCTTGTTTCTAACACTGGACTTCTTAAAAAAAAAAAAGCCTCAGTTCAGTTGTTTATTTCGAAGAAGAAACATGACAGTGTCCTACGAAATTCTCGTGATTTTAAGACATTATTAGGAAAAAAATTTCACATCCGCTGAAGCAACTCATGAAATTATTAAATATGAAGGGGAAGGTGTCCTTGAAGAGCGCACTGCGCGGCGTTGGTTTGAAAAATTTAGAAGTGAAGATACGACGTTGGAAAGGAATAAGGGCTCCGGACGGCCATTAATGGATATTGATGAGGTTCTGAAGGAATCTGTTGAGTCAAATCCGTCCACAAATACTCGCAAACTTGCCAGGGAGTGTGTTGTGCCGAAACATACTGTTAGTCGCCATCTTCTCTCCATGGGGGAAGGTAAAAAAGAGCTGTAGACTGGTCCCTCAAGAACTTACTCCAAAACAATCAGCAGTCGAACCAAAGAAAAGTTTACAGAAATTCATGGTTTTGAACTCCTGCCTCAACCACCATATAGTCCAGACCTCGCTCCTTTGGATTACTACAAAATGCTATCCAAGAGTTCTTTGACAGCCATCCCAAGGAATGCTATCAGCGTGGCATCGAGCAATTGACTAGCAGATGGGTAATGACGGTAGATAACAATGGACTATACTTTGAGTATTAATTGTATTTTATGTCAAAGAAATAATAATACAAATATTTGTTTCAAAAACGGTATTTTTTTTTTTATACACCCCATTATTTTATTGGCTATTTTCTAAGCGATGTATCAGTTACGTTTCCGAGTCTCTTCAATATATTACGAAAGAGTATATTACGAAACACTCTGCCTAATGGATCGCTATTAATGTTGAAATTAACACCAAAGGATTACATAACAGATGGTAAATGAAGCGAACAAAGAAGGATACAGAAGGCGGTGGAGTTTATCGAGAAGATGGAAGGTAGAAAGTAGCCGATATAAAAGACGAGGAAGGAATTAAGGTTGCTATTGAGGCGGAGTGGTGTCATTGTGCTGTGATTGCCCCGCCACCGCGCACCTCGCACCACGCACCACACTCCACAATTACCACACTTAGCCCCGACGTATTATGACATTATGTTCACGCACTCTACAGCTAGCCTCCTTCCTTCTAGAGTCATTATCTCCTTTTAGCTACATTCCTGCATTCCTATCTCCATCCGTTTCCACCAGGGAATCCGTAAATAGTAGTAGGGAATCCGTAAATAGTAGTAGGGAATCCGTAAATAGCGTTATATAAAGTATAATTGACTAAGTTATTTTACTTAAACATTGGGATTTCAAAATATAACGTCAGTAGGGAAGAATCGCTTCAAAAGGGTGTAGGCTTCAATTTTGACAATGATAAGTGTTTTGGCTAGAGGTAAATAGATTTCGTGTGTTATGTGTTTTCACCATCAGAATGTAAAACTTTTTTTCATACAAAAGCATGTAACATTTTAACAAAAACTATCTCTGTTGGTTTTACTTAGGATCGAAAACATGCAGACATATTCCATAAAAGAAATTAATTGGAAAATATTTTTTGTTATATAACATTTATCACTAGAATCTACTGCTCAGGGGATGTCTGTATTGGTTTGAATAAAAAAAATCACGTTTTGCCTGCTTTTTTTGTGTTGGGCTATATTGAAATGTTCTAGCTCTGATAATGTTGCTGTTTTATTGTTTGTAAATATTATTGCAATTTCAAATGTATTGACAGATATGGAGAAATTGTAAATATTAACTAAGATACAAAGGAAACAGAAAACCTAGAGGCTTTTGGTTTCTGTGTATGAAGATAAAAAAAAAACAATTCTGGCTGTTCAAAATTTAAAAGGAATAAATGTTTGTTCATTTTTCATATTTATATATTATAATTCAAATCAAAACTGAAATCCATCCATGTATGATAAGTACTTTGGGAGGTATAGAAAGATTAACAAGGAACCATTATCTTGTCTTTTTGTGATAGATATTTATTTGGCTGTAAAGTATTTTTGACACTCAAAATTGAAACGTTCAAAGCTCCCAATTGATTACAAAAGAATCATTTACATGACAGTGATTAGACCAATATGGACTTACGGAGTTGAACTTTGGGGTTCTATTAAACCGCCCAATTCATCTCGTATCCAATCCTTACAATCCAAAATCCTCAATGCACCTTACTTTGTCACCAATAAACTTATCCATAAAGATCTTAATGTTCCATATGTTGCTGATTTAGCCCAAACCAGATACCAATCCTTTCATATTTAGCTCCATAACTACTCAAATCCACTAGTTTCCCAACTTGCTTCCCACTCAATTCCCGATAATCCTCCGAGGCGTCTGAAAAGAAGATGGCCTAGAGATCTTCTTGTGTAGATTTTTATTGAAATGCTACTGATGAGTAGTTCTTTTCAAGTTTTGGCATGCTATCGTAAGCGTTTTTAACACATTTACTTAACGTATATTTGAACAGTTGTAAATTTATAATAAATTGTAAATAAAAAATTGAAACATTTTGATATGCTCTGTTGGAGTTTCCTGGATCAAAAACTTGCAGACAGTTTCCTTATTAGAACTTTAACGGAGAATATTTCTTTATATAAACATTATCGCTAGGGCCTGCCGTTTTGGAGCTATATTTGTTTGAATGAAAAAAGTACGTTTTACCTACATTTTTTAAGTTTAGAGGCTTTTTGACTCGCTCTGTTCGTGTTACTCGGATTGAAAATTTGACGATAGTTTCCTTATCAGAAGCAGTAGATTGTAGATAGATATTTCCATGGTCTATTGTTTTTCCCAGTAAGGGAGGTATTGGGATTTGCAGCTCTAAGCCTATGGCTGGGTGCTCACGAGCTGCAAAACAATCGGAACAGCGATTGTTTTCTACCCTATCTCTTTGATACCAATATGAGTTTCTGTGCGTATAAAAGATAGGGCGCGGCGTCCTTTCTTTGATACCTTGGAAATTTTCCAACTGGATGAGGATTCTTTCTTCTTCAGTGTTGTGTGTTGTTTCTTCCGAGAGGGATCAAGCGAAAATTGAAATTTATAAAAAGAAGGTTTTGTTTTCGTACTTTGTGTGCAAATATGTTTATAAAAATGATCATAAAAGAAGATATATACAAAGATATTTAAAAGGCGCTTTCAACACTATTTTCATAGAACTGAAGGAAGATGAACAAAAATTCTTCAATTATTATCGAATTTCTATTCGTTTATTTGATGAATTCGCTGCAAGAATCAATCAGCGATGAAATACAGGGAGAGTTCTGATACTTCCTTTGGAAATTATTTTTAAAATGGAAATTATAAATATTTGACGAAAATTAAATATTTGGCATTTTTAAATACATAAAAATACGATCCCTAATTATTAATATAATACAGAGATTATCCAGTTATATGTAATGTTAAATAAATATTTGAAATTAAATTAATTGGGGGCTCAATGGCCGAGTGCGTTAGACCGAGGGTCTCAGCGCGCTCATAACCAGAAGGTCGTGGGTTCGAATCCCAGCTGGGTGGGTTAAAATGTATATCGTGGCGTACCCAGGAAATGAATCTTGACCTTCCCACCCTTGCCAGTATAGGACTTCAATGGAAGTCTTGGGCCAAAAAAAAAAAAAAAAAAAAAAAAAAAAAAAAAAAAAAAAAAAAAAAAAAAAAAAAAAAAAAAGGTAAAGTTTAAAAAAATAAATACACAGTAATTTAAAAAAAAGTATAATATATTTTATTCAAAGTACTGACCCTCGCTTTCTACACATTTTGCCCATCTCTCGGGCAATATATGGATACCATTCCAAAAGAATGCTTCATCTTTATTTGAAATCGATCGTATCAGAAGGCGCCAGGTCAGGTGAATACGGCGGGTGGGGTAGGAGTTCCCAACCAAGCGAAGAAATATATTGAGAAATATTGTCTTCTTCCCAAAACGATACGGTCTTGCACTCGATGTGGATGGTTGTCCTGGCGTTATCCATGATTTTTTTTCGTTTGGGATTCTGAAAATAATCCATTTTTCATCGCCAGTTACAACTCGATGCAAAAAAAACCCTTTCTTTCTTTGGTGGCGTAAAAGCAGCATTTCGCACACAGTTTTTCGTTTTTTTTTTTTTTTTTTTTTTTTTTTTTTTTTTTTTTTTTTTTTTTTTTTTCCATCTTTCGTTCGTCCAATTCATGTGGAACCCATTTTCCAACCTTTTGAATCTTTCCCATAGCTCTCAGGCGATTATCTAATAAAGATTGCAATTATCGTAAGAAAAAACACATTTTTAACACCAAAGAAAGGTATGATACGTCCACGTAAACGACTTGAAAAGGCACCACACACAACGTTTAGAGATAAGCAAACTTCAATAGTCACGTCTTGTGCACTATCCCTATGTCTAGTACGTACAACTGAAACGCGGGGATAGAAAAAAAAACGCAGATAGGGGGAGAGAACAGCGGCAGCCCCGATCCTATCGAGATAGGCCGAGTGTATCCGATAGCTGTCGGCGTGCCATGTGCATAGGTCCTATATTGCAAATGGATCTCTGACGATCCGATTAAAAACAATCTTTGCGTTCCGATTGTTTTCCAGCTCATGTGCAACCAGGCATAAATTTCAATAAATAGCTATAAACCACGGTAGATACCGCTGGGTTCTGCCCCCCCCCCCCCCCCCTCATGCTTTTCATACATTTTTTTTTTTTTTTTTTTTTCGCTCACAACAGATTCATGAATTGTCTAATTGTAATTGACAGGTGTAAATAAAGATATAAAGTAAAAAAGAAAAAAGAAAGAAAACAAAATTTTTTTGTTCCTATTTAAATTGTGAATAAATTAATTGAATCGATAAAATCAACAGGAATATCATAGTAACGTGATAGGAATATTTTATTAAAAAACCCACGATATGTCGTTGTAACGATATTTGTGGTCACCAACATATTGTAATGTATAGTGACAGAAGTGGTGGCGGTGCATGCGCTTGATCACATAAGAGAAAGAGTGTTTTGTTAGAAAAGAGTAAAAGATAGTTATTGTGGAAGAAAGATACTGGGGTGTGTTTGTGCTCTCTCTGTCCTCTGTACATCTTCATCTGTGTATGTTAAATAAAACAGTTTTATGTGCAAATAAGGGAATCGATCAGATTTAAATATTCACACAATTGTAATTAGGATGACCAATAAATTAGATATAATTATAATTAAGGTTTATATTAATAAAATGTTTGCTTATGAACTATTAAATATTTCAATTCTATTAATATTCAATAACCACTGTATGTTGTTTAATTTAGATAAATTAATAAAACTACTTGCATACACTCTATATTCAGTGATGATAATGATTATGTCAGAGTAATAGAAATTTTCTTATATGTATCTGTTATTCGAGTAGATATAGGAAATGAAATGAAAAATAAAGTTTATTCTGGGACAGACTAATAATAATTAAAGTGCAAACTAAAAGGTACAAATGTCAGGCTGAAATTAGTTAAAACTCAGCACTTCAGTGTTAAAAATTAAATTATGAGAAAAAAAAATAAAAATAAAAGAAGAGAGAATAAACAAAAAAAAAATAAATAAATAAAAAATTAAAGTTGAAAAAAAAAATAAAAATAAAATAAAAAACAATCAACAGTAAAAATTATAGCACACTTTTTACATTTTCGCGGAAGATTGAAGATCGAGGAGATGGATAAATAAAAGATGTTTAAAAGAAGTTAATAAAGTGGCTTTGCGAATATGAATAGGAAAGGAATTCCAAAAAGAGGTAGCACGGATAACGAAGGATTTTACAGAGGAGGCAGTTCTGTGTGAGGGGGTATATAGGTTGGAAGGTTGGGATCTTATATTCAGGTGGTGAATGAAAGAACGCAGAGTAAGTAGGTCTAGGATATAGGAAGGTTTATTGGTTTTTAATGACTGGAATAGGAAAGTGCCGAGTAAGTATTGCCGCCGAAAATCGGGGAAAAGCCACCCTAGCTCTTTGTACCGGCAAGATGCGTGAGACCGTCTGTCGACACCAAAGATAAATCTCATGAAACAATTCATTAGTCTCATCTCTAGCTCAACAGACAGCCCCCCATACACCAAGCACCCGTAATCAAAGTGGGAAAAAATGAGAGAGGATACCAGAAGTTGGCGGGTACTTCAAGGAAAGGAGTCACGATATCTTTGGAGCTGTTTGCGGATCATGATGGATTATCTGGTTATTTGGGAAATATAGTTATTCCAGGATAAGGGTTAGTCAAAGGAGATCCCGAGGTTTTTGATGGAAATTTAAAATTGGATTGTACGATTATTGAGGTAAAGTAATGGATAGTAAGGGAGGGAATTAGGGGTAGGTTTTGAACCGATAAGGATAGCCTTGCTTTTCTCTGGATTCAGGAGTAGCTTATTTTTCACTGCCCATCCGCTGATATTCTCAACATCATCCTGAATCTTACGAGATGCTTCGAACATGTCTGAAGGATGGAAGGATATGTATATATATATATCTGTTATTCGAGTTGATATATACTTTGAGGAATCGTACAATATCGATACATGGATATTTGGAGCTCAAAAAATAATTGATATTGAACAGTGATATTTTTCTTGAGGTGTCGATGAGAAAGGCGGATAATATTATTCTTCAATGTATTTTTGTAATTTGTTTCTTGTTTTAAATCTTTCTACCAACGATTACTTTCGAATTATTCACGAACAAGAGAATAACTGGAAAAGTTTTCAAAAAAAATTCTACCGCATTGTTAATGCCTTCTTGATCTAATCTGACTCCGGTATCAAGGTGCTCTTGTAAAAGCATTGAAATATTTAATAAATTATTCATATCAATGATTCGATTCCAACAAGTATAAAATTTACAGTAGGTATTAAAGATGGCGTAGTTAAAGCTGCGGAGCTTAGAGGGTCCGGTACCGAAGTAGAACCACATCCTCCATTTAACGTGATTATCTCTGGAAGTTTATTTACGGTTGCTATCCCGCCATTATCTAGTCCGTGGAGGGCGGGGAAGTCGGAGAATAATTTACAATTACCGCAGACAGTTTTACAAGCACCCGTGAACATGTGAACCCAAAGAGCGGGTCTAAATTCGTAATCTGTGAGCTCCAGCCGACTCCCAGCCGGTCAGACATGCTCATTAGCTTTCCAGTTTTTTATTTATTTTATTTTATTTTTTTATTTTTATGAGGTTTTAACTATAGGCAGTACTAAAAGAGGACTGGTCCCCCACCGCTAACCGACGACAGTAAAAATGGTCCCTTCAGGCCGAGAACAGGTTTATTAAAGGAATGGCTGGATTCTTTTATTGCTCTCTTAATATATTCTCCTGTACAAGAATATAAAAATTGTAAAGAATACATTTTAACATATGAGATTAAGAATAACATATTTTTTTTTCATTTAGAAACTCTTGATCGTTAAAAAGTCATTGTGAAGCTAAAACGCGGGGAAACTTGTACGATAACTCTTTCAAAGATTCAAATGCATCATAAAAAATAAAAAATAATCTAAAAGTAAATATTTACGAATCATTAGAAATAATAAAATCATTCAAAAATAATCCTAATTTTTTATTCAAATGAACAAATAAACATTTCGAATCGTTTCATTTTAAATTAGTAGAAGGAACAGAAAAACTGATAAATCATAGGGAAAAATCTATTAACCTGACTAGCTTACCCTAGGGTTGTGCGATAGTCGATAGTTACTATCGATATATCGATAAGTGTCGACAATCGATAGATCTTTTTTACTCTCGAGTTTTGAAACTCTTGGAATTATGCTGATCTCTCTCTGTCCAGTGTCGAGTTCTTTTGGAATTGAATTCGGAAATCCTACAACTCAAGGGTTCTCTCAAAGACTAAGCCAAAGGAAAACAGAAATGCTAGTTTTTCTTTCGGGAAATTTGTGGCTCAAGGAGCACACTTGACTCTTGAAATTAACTATTTCGTTACTTTTCTTTTCTGAAGATTTGATTTGTTCACTATTATTGTATGTTCAAATAAATTAGTTTTTTTTTTTCTCATCTTTAAGATATAATCTTATAGTTTATAATACTGCAAATTTCAAATAGTAAGCAGATAATTGAATTTAATTAAATTAGTTGAAATTTTTTATTGAATAGCTTTGGAAAAAAAGGAAGCAACTATCGAAAAACTATCGATAGCAATCGATAGTTCTCAACCGATAGTATCGGCCTATCGATAGTGCTAACTATCGACTATCGCCCAACCCTACCCTACCCCTTAGATAAATTAGATGTCTTATTATTTCATTTTTATTTTAACGCGATCTTCAACCAACTAATCAAGTGCAATGGTACAAGGCTTAAAATTAAATAATTAAATTACAGCTATGCGTGGAAATACCATCGAGGCGGTAATTCTCACAGGAACAGCGATTGGTGAAATCGCATTTATTCCTGGAATCTCAATAATTGCTACTAATCTACTATTTAAATTGAAACGATAAAAATTTCCAATTAAAGTTGCTTTCTTTATTGCCATCGACAAATAGCAAAAACATTTTAGTGGATCTTTGGACTGTTTCTTTCACGGTCAATTATATGCAGGACATTCCAGATCTGGAAACCATAGCAATCTAATCATTCTCCTAACATCGGGAGACAAAACTCGAAATGTAATTTATTCCGATGTCTAATGAATTATTTTTTAAGACTTTTATTGATAAATAAATAAAACCTCAATTATTAGTTAAAATTATCGAAGTTCTTTACTTATGTGGTCGGACGAAGGATAGTAATTACAAAGTTAGGTATCACAAAACTATCACTGACCTCACAGTATTGATAGGTTCATAGGAATCGACTTTGTATCATTCTCGAAACAATGTTTTCCGACGAACTGGTGGAGTCGAGAATCGATATTTCGAATCGACACATCACTATTAAATCATATTGTAGAGATTTATTTTCACTTATTGTATAGGTGGCAGATTTATAGTCAGATTGTAATATCATATCAATAAATACAGCTATATCGTTTAGAAGGCTCATTAGGTTATGCAAAATAGGTCGATATTTTGAAGTTTTATTTATTTATCAATAAGAATCTTTTATTGTAGAAACCATGCAAAAAGAAAAAACAAAGCCCTAATTTTTAAAACTTGTACTTTTGCACTGAATAGTTGGTTGAAGGTCGCGTAAAAAGACATCCAATTTATAACTTTTATGTATGAGTTGGTTATTTAGAAAGACGGAGAAATAAATCGGTCAATTTTCAAAATTCACTTGTAAGTAAGTTTTACTGTCAATATTAACCTTTAGATAACTCCTTACTATTGTAACCTTTCTTGCAGAATAGCTCTGGTCACCTATCGGTCGATTTTTAAAGTTCACTGGAATCTACATATTAATCGAATTTTTAATAATGATTTAACTAAAAACCAATTAATTTAATTATTGTTGAACCTTCCTTGAACTAGAAATATAATGTTGATAAAATTTGGTACAGATTGGTTCAGTTGTTTTCATGGTTAGTGACAGGGTTGCCGACAGTGCTAAAGTGACCAGTCACAAGTTTTACTTTATATAAGCGATTCTATGGCGATTTATAGTATTAGGAAATTGATGAAATATTGTAGTTTATTAAAAGTTTCGCTAAGTAAAAAAATTGTATATTGTACAGGTGGCAGATTTGTAGTCAGATTGTAATATCTATTCAATAAATACAGTTATATCGTTTCCCTTAGAAGGCTCATTAGGTTAGGTAAAATAGGTCGATGTTATGGATCGCAAGTCATTTGTGGCGACGGCTCGGGGCAAAGCATAATATTACCCCTCCCTCCTTGATGAAGGTATTTTATCCCAATTGTTTGGGGGGGGGGCGATTTGTCATTGGCGCCCGAACAATCAGGGCCATTAGTCCATGTCCATGGAAATTCGTTCGAGGCTGAAGGGGGAAATCACTTTTTCAATAAGCCGCCTAGGAAAATGACCGGATGGCGTTTCGGAAAACGGTTCTTATCTTTGATGTGTTTTCCTCTCAACTATAACGGAGCCCTTCGTAGAGTGTCTTCGAACTCCCCATTAATAGCACTTCTTCCAGCCCGTCCTGATGTGCCCTATTTAACCTCATAAAGAAAAAACTGACTCCACTAATCTCCCCTCCCTGGCTTTAATGTAATTTTTTGAACACGCCTCCTTAATAGTTTCAGCTTTCATATCTTCTTCATGCTCGGCGAGCTTGAGCGTACAACGACAAAAAAAGTTCAGATTATTTCCTGCAATTTAGTGAGAATAATGGTCATGTTTTTCGGTAACAGAGCGGCTTCAATGTTTAACTATCTTTGTAGTCACAATTATATTTTTTTTACACTTTCAACAATGGCGACATTATTTTACAGCTGGGGATTCTTTGTTGTTCATAGAAGGGAAGACAAAAACTCACTTAAAAGTTTCGAAAAATATAATAATAGACTTACTCCTATGAATATTTTTGTATAGTGTTTATTTAAAATTAAAAAGGTGTAAATTAAGCAATATGTAGGCAACTTTTTTTTTAATATTAATTATTTAATCATTAACAACCTGCGTGTATAATGACGTACATAATATCAGTAAAATAAGCAAGTAGATAGGTGTTTTTTTCTAAATAATGTTATTGCTTTGGGTTGCTAAACTTAAATTTAAACGTTTTTCTCTTAAAAACAAGTGATAACCATAATGGAATATCACTATAAAGTGATAGAAGAAACAAACAAATTAATAGATAAATTTAGTTTTCTATTGGATTAGTCCAAAAAAAAATGCTGGTTTTGAATATAAATTTTGTTAGACAAGTGTTGGTCAAGTTAACAAAGATAATCCTTCAGTCTAGTCAATTGCTTATAAACAAGGGTTAATAAAGTTTTCCTCAAAGGTTAGTTTAGTTTTGGTTACATTTTCTATGAGTAAGGACCTCTGGAATTCACATTGTCAAAACAAGATTTTCGTTAAATTTATTTTTACGAGTTCAAACTTGGTCGAAAAGTGCGGCCCAAATCGTGCCTAACATCAATGTTGTTTGGTGTGAAGGAAGCATCGGTGGATTTACAGTGACGGTTTCAATTATTTCGTCTTTGAGATTTTGATCTCGAAGAAACAAGGAAGGTCGAGGTAGGACTTCTGTTGTTGAGCCATGGCCATTTTAGTTCTTACTAAATCCTATCTTACACTGTCAATATTATTGTGGCAATATAATATTTTGCCTGCTTTATAATAATAATAATATCTGCCAGGACCTAACGATTTTTTGAGGCCGAAGGACATCCTTGGCCACTCTCTCCTTTCAAAATTAGAATTAGTTTTCCTCCTTAAGGATGTTGTTCTAAGATGGTGGAATTTTATTAGTTCTTATCGTCCATAAGGATAATATGTTTTTAACGGTTTTTAAGTTATCCGAAGGATAACTTCCGCCATTGTTGTCCTTATAAGGACACTGTTTTGAAATATTCGATGTTTTAACTGTTTTTAAGATGGCGGAAGGATATTCCGCCTTTGTTAACATATTAAATCAACATATTAACATATAATATATAACCTATGACATATTATAGTTTTTTATAGCATTGATTAACATCCATTGCAACAATATTGCAGAAGATAAAATAAGTCTGATTTTTATATAAGGCCCGTCAATATATTGCGTCCTTATTTTAATAAAATCTTTGTGACTCTAACACAGTACATCACAGGTATACTATTATTTCACTTATGGTTGTTGCAGCCAATGCACGATGAAAATTCCAAATCATCAAAACGGTTGCCTGTTGCTACAAATCTTAGTGTGAATGTGGAATAATAATAATAATAGCCTTTTATTATGTCCATAACTCAACAAATAAACCATAATTCAAATAAATACAATAAAAATAAAAATTTAACATATCTACAAATAAGTCCACAATTATCATAATATTTACAAGCAAAATTCTTCTGTGAGTTTGAACATGGGCCTTCCCTCAGGGAGTATAGGTCTAGACTTTCCCATGTGACCAGCCTGCTGGGAAGCCGGGTTCGCGATTTGGATCCACTTCTCTTTCCATTTATCACTGTCCCTTGCCATTCTCCACCATAGTGGTCCGGCCTTCTTTTTAAAGAAGTCACTCCATCTTTTCAACTGTCTTTGTGTGAAAGATTTTAAGGAGGACTATTCCACAGTGTGAATGTGGAATAGTCCTCCTTAAAATCTAATCCCTTAAATTGGTAAAACCAATGCATTTAGCTGTTGAATTCTTTATCGTTTCATGAAACCTAACGTATTAATATGGCTCATTATTAAATTCACGAAGTAATTCTCCATATCCATCTTACATCTATTTAACCAACTTTTTGTCCGCACTCTACGACACAAAACTCTCCGTCACTGCAGCAGTTTAAACATGGATCTAGACCAACGCATCGCTCTAGTTCAGGAGAAAAAGTGTTCTCTGGGACTATTATATTATAATATAACTTATTATTTAATTAATTATATTATATTATATAAATAATTAGATATTAGGATGCACCCAACATTTGCTTTTTTTAGGCTCCTCCAGATACCTCAAAGCCTCCACTACGGCTCACTCTTTTTCGCATCTTCATATAGGCTGCGACGAAGTCGTTCCCTCGTTGTTTACTACAGATCGTGGTGGGAGGAGTGACGCACAACGCAATGATGTGCATGTGGGGACAATGTCTTTTAAGTGACGCAAATACGCATGTCAAAAAATATGTATGTGTAGACGTAGGCTTAATTTAAACTGATACTATGTTGTACAATATTATTGAGTCCTGTGAAGACTACCGTATTTATTATACTATTTATTGCGTCAATAATATTCATATTGTAAGAACCATTTAAATGATACCTCTTTCATATTGAATATGCTATATGTCATTATTAAAATTACAACTGATTTTCAAGACAACCTCTGTTGGATGCTTTCCTGTTCGTACTCCGACCCCAGTACATCCTGTTGCAACACCCTGGCAGATCATCGACGTACTTTCCTTCCACTTCCTCACCCAGTGATAGGTGCTATAAGGAGAAGTTAATTGAATCCTTGTGCTCAGACAGAGCGATGGCAGAGGGCGAAGAGCGAAGAGTGATGTATCGTCAAAATTAAAATATCCCCCCACGGCGGGGGCGGGGCACGGCTCACGTACTCACGATCTCGTGACCCCTCGTTAGGTTGGGTACCGCACACAGTAAATATTTTCACTCCTAGTTCCAAGAGGTACGTACTAAATCATCCTCCAGCTGTAAGGTGAGCTATGAGCTCGCTAAGGTGCTTTATTGGCGTACCTTAGGCTCTTATATATTGTCAAAGCTGTAATAATACGTCCCACGAAGAACCACCACAACCTTATGTAACGTTATATAAGAACAATTGAGTTATTTTAGGTGTATTTCTATTTTATAATAATTTATAAAGCGTGGCATAATGGTCCAAATAACGAATCTAGAACATATTATTAGAGACCAGACGGGAAAGCCAAATAAACGACTGCTTCGTCACTATTTGGCGATTAGTCGGAGGCCAACTAGTAGGCCATATTAATTCATTTATTTAAATAAAAACATGACCTCTATTGATTATAATTTTTATTTTTTATTGATCTTGAATGGTTGAGAAGGTGGTCAAGGATGCAGTCAGGTTGATAATTTACATACCCGAGTAAAACAAAAACTTTATAAAAAGAGTGCCGACGTTTTGACCTACCTTAAAAGTCTTCTTCAGGGCTAAAAATAACAAAAACTGGACGTGACCAAAATGTTACAAAATAACAAAGTAAATTAATTAAGTAAAGAACTAAGAGTTAGTTACATAATTGAAAGAGTATCTGAAGTGATAATTACAGAATTGAATATAAAATCAAGTTCTGGTTGAATCCCTATTTTTCTCAAACTATCCTTTCGTTTATTATAATGCTAACATTATTTTCGATCATTCCATCATTCAATTAGTTTACTCAATTTAAAATTTGTATCATTCAACCAAAAATAATTCAATTATATATTGTATCTTTCAACTAGACCTTGATACTATTTCATATTCAATTCTTTAATAATCACTTCAGATATTCTCTCAATTATGTATCTAACTCATAATTCTTTGATAATTTAGGTCACATCATATAAGAATTTGAAATTAACGTTTTGGATTTGAATAAAAAGACACAGTGGTATTACAGGGGACGAATGAGTGTATACATTGGCTACGACTAAATATGGGCTACTAACGATAAATATTAAAATTATGAATATAAATGAGTAAAAATAGACTTAAAGTTAGCGGTTTTTGCCTTTGATATAGCATGATGTCAACCAAAATATAGTTAAAAAACTGGATTTACAGTAAAAGTTCATTTATAAAGACCTGCCCTGAAAAGTTGCGATTTGTGACACCACTACTTTATAAAACTTATACCCTGTGGTTACCTATGAAACCAAAGATATTCCTTTTGCTTTGAATGAAACAAGTCACGTTTCCAATGTTTTTTTTTTTTTAATATCGAAGCTTTGTTTAAACACTCTAGCTCTGTTAGTGATGTTCGGATCGAAGGTTTAACGACAGTTACCTGTTCAGAAAATAATGGAGAAAGCTTTTTGTTAAATAACATTTGTCGCCAGGACCTATCGTTGAGGTGCTATATTGATTGGAATGAAAAAAGTCGCGTTGTTACGTTTTTTCATTCTCGAAAATGTAACATTTGACATGTGACACGCCCCAGCTCTGTTGGTGTCACTAGGATAGAAAATTTATTTAGTGCTTTCTGGTCAGACATTTAATAAAAAATATTTTTTGTCATATAAAATTTGTCGCTAGGACCTACCGTTAAGGCACCATATTAGTTAGAATGATAAAAGTCGCATTTGAAACAACTTTTTCTCTCAAGTTTGTTTATTCCAAATAATCATTGGCTGTTATTTTAGTTTAGTTATTAATTTAATTAATTTGATCCTTTTAATTCTATAATGTTAATTGTAAAAAGCAGTAGATAATAGTTAGACGTGTACCAGATACAATAGATGATATCCATAATCTATTTTTTCATGTTATTTTTATTGTTTATACCGAATTGTCATCGATTGTTAATTTAACTTAATTATAAAATTTAAGTGATTTGATCCTTTTAATTCTAAAATGTAAATTGGGAAAAACAGTGAATTATATATAGACTTATCCATGATTTATTGCTTTTCCCAGTCAGGGAGATATTGAGTTTTTTTTTTTTTTTCATTTATAAGTATACTTATTTTATTATTTTTTTTAAGTGGAGAGAGCAAACAGACTATATTAATTATTTCCTATTTATTAATTATTTTATTATTATTATTTTGCTTTGAACAATGCATTATTTAATTAGAGTTGTACATCCTATTGTTTGACTAAGCGTCAAAAGATGACAAGATAATTGCCTTTTTACGTTTCCATATCTCGGATCTCTTCTTTTAATTATCCCATTCCCTCGCATCCTCCAACTCCATCTCCGTCCACTTTCAAATTATATTCCACCGGAGTGTATCGTTTTGAATATTTAAAAGGAGGCTCGTTAGCCACGAGGCTAGGAGGTGTATAATGTAAATATATCAGCTGCTGTTATTAATACCGTGTCAGTCCGGGGCGATCCGTCACCTGGTAGATAAGGTAACAACGCCTGGTGAAGGGTTCGCTACCCTCCTAATTGGAGCTGACACAGAGCTGATATTTTATTTCCCGTAATTGTATGTTCAACTAGATGAATCTGGTCTCGTTCGCGGTATGAAATGCGTTATTGCCGCAGCTGTCATGCGAGATATCATTTGATCGTATCTGTATA
Organism: Euschistus heros; assembly: GCA_003667255.2. Taxonomy (NCBI): domain Eukaryota; kingdom Metazoa; phylum Arthropoda; class Insecta; order Hemiptera; family Pentatomidae; genus Euschistus; species Euschistus heros. Next base: position 1,973,130 of record RCWM02000082.1, read on the forward strand.
GCAATCGTAATTACATGCAATTATTGTCATGCTTGTCTATACGAGTGCTATTGTATTTTTTTACAAGCTGTTAATATGAACGTAACCTTTCACCGGTCGTGACGTTGTATTTTGTACACCTGACTTGTTTTTCTTCTTTCTCGCTTTCGGTGAGCTTTTCGGAAAATTGGCTTCTCAGCTATTTTTTGAGATCCTCCTCTATTTGCCATCTGTTACTTTCCACTCTGAAAGGGGGAAGGGGGGTTTCCAGCATGGGTACTATTTAGTCAAAGAATGTCCTCAATGTACCACGATGTAAAACACGCGACCGCTCTCGTCCTGTTTTTATACAAAGTTTTGTCTGTCCCAGTAAATATTTCTGGGATCTGTACTATGCTGAAGGGAAGTGAAAGACCTCTTATCCGCAAACGTTTTTAAAAACATTATCCCTCGAATATAGAACACAAACTTCTCAGAAGCAAAATAACAAGACTCCAATTTTCACTACTACAATATCTAGAAACATCATCTTCAGAATCAACTTCTACGAATCCTTTGTGGGAGGTCAAAAATACCTCCGCAAATATGGCGTGCACTATTTGTGGATATTCTTTTTGTAAGAATCACTCTTAAAAATTGTTTGCAATAATTGTTCATAAAAACAACCATTTTAGACATGTAAATAATAATATTTTACTGTTATAATATTGTAAATGAAAATGTATAAAGCTTTACTAATTTATCTTTACATAAATTCTAGTTTAAATGTAGAATGGTCAAATTGTTTGATTTGATGGATTTAATAAAGAATATGGACAAAAACGGATGACGAATAGGTATTGTACTTTGTACAACTATAGATTCTTATATCGATTCTTTGTCCTTGATCGATTCTCAATTTTCGATTCTGATATCCCACTAGAAGAATGTTTTTTTTTTTTTTTTAATAAATCTTCAATTCTTTCTACTATGTCAGAAATAAACTTAATAATAAAAATCTGGACTAATTTCTTCCTAAACCACTTACAAGACTAAAGTGACAAGAAACTGCTCTTCGTTCAAGACTATACTAACTGCAAATAACTGGACGAACATTCAAATTCCATCAAATTACAAACGACTCATACACATAACAATAATTAAACTATTATTAATTATTTTAATTATTTAAAATAATTAAACTCTTTTGCGCAGACGTTTTTAAAAACATTATCCCTCGAACTTAGAACACAAGCTTTTCAGAAGCAAAATAACAAGACTCCAATTTTTACAACAACAATGTCCAAAAACGTCATCTTCAGGCTCAAGTTCTAAGAATCCTCTGTGGGAGGACGAAAATACCTTCGCAAATATGACGTGCACTATTTGTGGACATTTCCTTTTGTAAAAATCACTCTTAAAAATTGTTTGTAATAGTTGTTCATAAAAACAACCATTTTAGTCATGTAAGTAATAATATTTTACTGATGTAATATTGTAAATGAAAATGTATCTAGTTTATCTTTACATGAATTCTAGTTTCAATGTTGAATGGAATTAATATAATATAAGGGCAAAAACAGATAAAAAACAAGGTGTAGTACTAGAGATTCTAACATCGATTGTTCTTCCCAAACCACGAAATCGATTCTTATTCTCGATTCTGGTCCGGCTTAAAGAATTGTTTTTTTTTAAATAAATCTTCTATTCTCCATATTATGTCAAAAATAATTGGACTAACTTCTTACTAAACCACTTACAAGACTTAAGAGACAAGAACCTGCTCGTCGTTATAGACCATACGAACTACAAATAACTGGACGAAGGTTCAAATTCAAAAAGGTTACAGAAGACTCATACGCATGACTTATTAAACTTATTTGGACATACGAATTTAAGATTTGGGGCACAATTAGGCCTCCCAATTCTACTCGTATCCAATCCTTGCGACCCCAACGTTCGTAGTCTGGCTAGAATAAATTGATAACTTGTAGAATAACCATCCTTTCTTTCATAGTTGGGGTACATAAGACGTTATGTTCCAATAAAATAAAAACTATAATTCTTTTCCAAATTCAATACCCAAATACTGAACAACATATATATAATGATAGTTGATTACTCTTAGTTAATAGCTGTTAATAAAAGACATTCACTCACCTGTGACAAAGGAAACTGCATTTAAAGCCCTTATTCCGTTCTTCTTTATAGATTCAGAACATATAATTAATATTAATCAGAGTTAATATTAATGTAGTCTTGCAGGTTAATAATAATCTGTTCTTGTCATTCACAGCTGTCTATTGTGACTTCTAATAGGCTTTCTGGGTTAGGTCGTATTGCATCCTGGGTAACTTAAGCACTCGTAGGTGAATGTAATGGTTTTCTTTACAAATATACACAAGCAAAGTGTTAATTTGTTTTAACTATTCATTGCTCTTAGAATTATAACCTACTAATATAAAAATGTAAACAATAGTTTGTTCTTCACTTTATTGAGGTGTGCTTCAGGATATCACGGCGCAACACAAAATGACACGGTACTATTGACGTTTTCATTTTCTTATTATACTCATTGTGTCTTTTGAATTTTGTTTTACTTATTTATGTTGCTTTTTTTTTCTAATTCTTTATTTGACGTTTTTTTGTTTTTATTTTTTTGTTGATGATGGCCATTAAAGATTTGGCCGAAACGTTGGCAAATTAAAAATAATATTTCGTTAATTTCAACAATACAATATTGTTTAATCCCTCACAATAACCTACATTATATGTTTCACTCCTCAAACACACCTTTTCAATTATACCATTTAAACAATCAGAGCCTGTTTACCCACCAGCCAGCAGATAGCAGCAGCGTAGCAAGTCATCGCCCGGCCGGAGGAGATAAGCCGCTAAGCCCGATGGCTCTGCGTGATGACCCCTCCCCCTAAACCCCTCACCCCGGACAGAGGACAGTTGATTAATAACGGGCTAACCAGAGGATATGCAAAGTCTCATACATAAAGAAGTAATTAGTGAGCGAGCATAAGTGCCCTATTGTGGGCTATCTCTGCCACGATATCAGTATGGTCGGGTCATGATCTCTGCTTTCTCCCAACAGCGAGGATCGATTGAACAATTAAACCAACTTCAACCTTGCTCTTTAGCGTGAGAGTACTTCGGAACAATTGAGTGTGCCAATTATAGCCCAGCTTTATGATATTGTAGGAGTATTGTTTAACTTCTTCATTCATTCATTGTTTAACGTTTTCACTTGGAAGACATGGAAGACGGAGGAGAGTCTTCATAGAAAACGAACAGACACTGCTGGGTGCCGTTCATCCTAAAGATATGAACAGGGATTCTTGTCAACATCCTGAAAAATTAAAATATGATAAGATTCATTATGTTTCAACAGCAAATATTCCATTTGCCGTTTAACTGAAATTATTCATGTTGCTGTAATCAACCTTGAAAAAAATAGTTTAAATATGTTTTCAATTCATAACCTTTACTCTTAAGTATCGAATTATTTACGTAAAAAGGTGACTAAATTCAATTATGACTTAACACGGAGAATGCTTAACACGAGTTTGTGAAATCATAGAGCCTTGAATGTTACTACAGATGTTCGTTCTTCTACTCCAAAAGCATGATCGCTTTTCATAAGAATATCCCTTTTTATTCTCAGATTCGCTAAGGGCCGTGGACAGAAAGTTTTGAAATCCAGTTTATAATATTAATTTAACCATTTTAATGTTTTTTATTTTTTAAATAACAAACCTAAAGACACTAGAGTGAACTAAAGTAAACGTAAGCAATGTAAACAAATACAAAACTCAATAATGATTGAGTACCTCGCTAGTTTCAGAAATTGGCCGCTAGGTAGCGATTGAAAAAAAAGTGCACGTATCCCCATTTCTGTATCAATATTAATAGTTTGATCTTATCTTTAACCATAGCTAAAACCTCTAGTCATAGAGATTAAATAGAGTACTTTACTTTTTTTTTAGTAAGTTAAAACTAATAAGATATAATATAAGCGTAATGGGTAGTTTAAATTGATTAAAACTTTCCTTACGTATTGTTATTATATACTTTCCTTATGTATTCCTTAGTGTTTAGGGATGAAATTTGAAAAACAACTGTAGTTATAAAGAGGAAGACGGGAATAACGTGTTTGCACAACCTAGTGATTAGTTTTGTAACTAATAATATTATTTATTTTGAATCTATTAACATTTCTACTATGTCTCGGAGGCAAGAGAGAGACGTCCGCTCCTGTATCAATGGGAAAACGAAGTTTTGTCGTCGTATCAGTTAAGAAAAGGCGACAATTGGGGCCGTGGCAGGAACAGGTCGCCGCTGAACCCTGGCTATTTAGTTTTTTGAAATGTACTTGCAGGGAGCTACACATTTCCGTGCCCTGTCTCCGAAAGAGGAATGGTACCAACAAAAGCCGTCTTCCAACGGTCTCTGACGTAAGATGGGAGAACGCCGGCGTGATCTAGAAGAGGAGCGAGAGCGGTGGTATCTAGTGAGATTTCGAATTTCTTGTGTTAATGCCGCGATTTCTGTGTAAATAGGGTGGTTTTGACTTTGTAGTTCTACATTGGATACGGATGGCTGAGGTTGAGATACATCTAAAATTTTATCTGCGGCTGTAGCTAATTCATCAAGAGTAGCGGTATGCATAACTTGTAGTATGGATTGTGTAGTTACGGGTAGCCTCTGGATCCATAGCTGCTTTATTAATTTTACGCTGACGTGATTAATATTGGGTGCTGGGGCCGCGTTTAGCTTTAACTCGAGTGCCGCCAATTGCCTCTGAAGGGACAGAAATTCTTCAGCTGTCGGTGTGCTCATATTAAAAAATAGAAAAAAAAGTTCTTGGCTTTAAATCTCACCTATATCTTAAATAAGATTAAATAAAACCAACAAGGTACACGAACGTATCAGCTGTAGAAATATTTTATTATTTTTGTATATATTTTCAAGAAACTGTTGATTATAGTTATTTCGTTCTATAAAAATAATCCAAGCTTGCATAATAAATGTGATTAAATAAAAAATAATATTTTCTTTTTAATTTTATAACATAACCATAAACTTTCTGCAGGTTCATTAGAATTTTATTGATATTCTGAGCAGACTGAGTAAAAATGGATGCAGTAACCATGTGTTACCATTGTGATGGAGTTAAAATTTTGAAGACAAAATTATTGTTTAGTTCTTTAGCTATTTAGAAAATATCTTATTATGATGATTAGTTTTTAAGTATTTATGGATCATTAATTGCTGTTGTTCCGTTCTACCAATAATAAAACAATAATAACTCTAAAACTCTAACAATAATAAAAGTTTGTGAAAGTGATTAAATAATAATAAAAAAAAAAATCATTTTATTTTAATCCTATAACACAACCGTAGTCTTAGATAATTATTGTTACTTTTATTTTAAATGAATTTTAGGGGTTATGATATTGTGCTAATAAACACTTTTTTTTTTATTTATTATTTTTTTTTTTTTGTGTGTGTTAAAAGAATAATTTTATTTCCCGTTTTATATACCAAAAGAACTTTTGGTTTGTAAACCCAAGAGGCTTTACACCCGCTATAAAACTTTCTTCAACTGTAACTATTTATAATATTTGAGATTGTCACGTGACTTAAATTTAACAATTGAAGACCTCGGTTTTAAAGATTTTATTTTTATATTTAGCATTATTTAGACATTGTCACTTAAAAACTGAACTTAATGAAATCTTTTAAAAACAAATTGTTTGTCTTATAATATAAGATTGATGTATTGGAGTTGTCCTGTTTTCTCTTCAGCAAAACGTGGCGCTGTATCCTTCCTTGCACCGAGGTCATTAATTTGTATATTTTACTTTTGCACTCATCGATTCAATTTTTTTTTTTTCATTCAACACGAATTCATTTTCCTCTCTATCCCAACAACAATCTCGTTAAACAACAATGACAGTAAATAAATTTAAAACCTGATAAATGTCCCAAAGTCATTCACTGATTTTATACATCAGGGATTTTATACAATATCATAGTATAACAATACTTTTTCCCATGTTTTTCTGGCATTTTCCAAAATTAATATAATTTATTCAGGATATAGCTGAAATGTCGTGATTTCTTCGGTATATATTTTATCTTGAGTCTATTCCCAGTTTATTGGTACCATTACACCTCACACTCCCGAAATTTTTTTTCTATTTTATTATATAATTTCTACAACAGCTGTATGTATATATTAAAAACAATTTTTTGACAAAAAAAACTATGCCAACTTGATTATCCTTGCTAAGACAGAGAAGCTGATCTGGAACAGTAATAATCAAAATGGCGACCGGAGCCGAGGTGATGAGAGACCACTCCCCTGAACCTACCTCAACATCATTTACCAGCCCTACACACTCACACACCCTCACAGTTACACTCACACAACCTTACATACTCAAACAGATACACAAATACACACCCACACACATACACAGACGCAGACAGCACTGATACACTAATACACAGATTCAGACAGCTATGGCGTCGGCTCTTTGAACTCACGTGCCTGAGGCTCTACCGACAGCCTTATCTTCGGCTATCTTAAAGAGCTCTCTCTAGGCTCCGTCCTTTTTCTTTTCTTTTCTTTTTTGTTCGGTCCGTCAGCTTTGTCATGTCAAAGAGACCCCAAGGCTTCAATTAGTAACTCTTCTCCAGGCGATTCTTCTGACAACTCATCCAAAGTGTTTTCTTATTTAGCTCAGGGGGTCTGCTGGAGAAAGGGGCATACGTTTTATATCCTCTCATTTGCATGTAATTTATTCATTTTTTCCTATATTAAAAAAAATCTATTATTGTTTTTGTTTTATTATTTTATTTCCGTTAATAGCAGATGTGAATAAATTTAAAAAAAAATAACGGTATTATTTGGTGATTCATCTCAAATAGCCTGGTATTACATCTTCATATCGATAATTATATCGAATTATGAAAGGAATTATCCTTGATTCGATGTCTCGATAAGGTCCACATGTAAGCTTACCAATTTATCTTTAATAATATAATGGATTGCTTTATTTGATTTATTGTTTTACAGTGGACCGTCAATTATCCAGACGTCAAATAGAGGAACGTTCAATTATCGGAACTTTTTTTTTTTTATATTTTTATACCTATTTGTGCTGTTAAAATTATTTTTATTTAAAAATGAAATATTTTTTTCCACGAATGTCTATAAGGGAAGCTCAATTTGTTTCACAGAAACTGCAAAAAATGAACTTCTATACATAACTACAATTTTGTTTACTGAGAACTGTATACTTAATTAGACCATTTCATTTGTTTCTCTCAATACCTTCCTAATCATTTGGTTGGTAATAGATCTCAATTTTAAATCGTTCATTAAGATCACTTCTTGTCCTCAAAATTACACGTCATAATCTATAAAATATCATATGTTCTGACGACACCAAAATTAATAGATTTGGATCTGACGGGAAGTTATGGATATGGAAAGGACGAAATGAACAATCTATCTCCAATCATAAGCGATTTGATCAATTTCGTGAGTCACTGTATATACATACATATATTCGCTATTGGAAAATACAGATTAGAATTACAACTTCAAACTATTTATGTATATACAGGGTGTTCAATATTCGATGGTAACCCCCTTTTTTTTCTATAGTTTTTGAAATTTTGAAAAGAAACTCTCAGGGTCTTAACTGTGTCAAATAAAGTTTCTTTTCATGTTATAGTCTTGCTCTCCAACCCTCTCCAGTTCTTCTCCAGCGACCCTAACTTTGGAATTTCCCATGGGGTGTGGTACTTTCTACGACGGATTTCGATAGAAAACCAAATTTTGAACGGATTTTATACCGGTAAATGTTTTTATCCGGGGCACCATTTCGCCGCAAATCGCGAAAAATCAATTTAAGAAACTAAGCAGTTTAAAACTGGTATTGCAAAAATAAAATAAACTTTCAACAAAGATATGAAATTAAGTCCTTCCCGTGACTGGTACTGAACAGGTCGACTTGGTTTCCCCCGAGAGGCCCAAATCGTCGACAAGCCCGTGATGAAACTGATATCCTTTATGTTCTGGCTACGGTGAAAGCGTATCCTCATCGGAGCATCCGAAACATAGACAGGGATACCCACTTAATGACAGAACCTTAGTCTCAGTCTCTCAGTATCTTGGGGAGTTAGAGCCTGATGAAGTGAAATGCGGTACGGCCTCATACGGTGTTGTTTTGGTATGGCCCACACTGTCCCAATGCTATCCCTGGCTATGTCTCGAATGCCCCGATAAGGAAGGATACGCCAGTACATATTCCACCGTAGCCAGTACATAAAGGATATTAGTTTCACAATATCAAATCGGCTTGTCGACGATTTGAGCCTCTCGAGGGAACCCTTCCAAATCGACCTGTTCTCACCGCTCGTCTTACCAATCGCGGGAAGAACTTAATTTCATATTTTTGTTCGAAGATTTTTTTTTTGTCTTTATTTAGCTTAATTCATAACTGTCAAATACATTAATGACAACCAGCGACTGAGATGGCTGGAAAGCAGTAAGAAGGAGTGTTCAAAGTTTATTTTATTTTTGTAATACCAGTTTTAGACTGTTTTTTTTTTTTTTCTTAAAACGATTTTTCGCGAATTGAAAAAAATGGATGAAAGTTGGAGAGTAGACTATAACCTGAAAAGAAACTCTATTTGACTCAGTTAAGACCCTGATACTTTCGTTTCAAAATTTCAAAAACTGTGGAAAGAAAAGGGGGTGACCATCGAATATTGAACACCCTGTATATACATAAATAGTTTGAAGTTGTAATTCTAATCTGTATTTTCCAATAGCGAATAATAATTAAATAATTAAATTAAACTAAACCATAGGTTCCTAGGAATCGAACACAATTCAAGAAAAAGATCTGAAATTCAAATTCACGAATTTGAAGATTAACTAGTATATAGTTTTTGAAGCTGGTTAAAATATGGAGTAAAGTACCTTATTGCGTTAAATATAAACCCCTTTTAATATCAATTATGATTATTAAACCAACAAATAAAATAATTGCAAGAGTTCACACCGAGGGGAGGGGGCGAACCTATTAATAAACCTATCGGGCCTCAACCGACGGAGATAAAAAACCCTATTTGCCGAACCAGGGTTGCCAGCGGCAGATAAAAGCTGAATATTTGCCCGGAGCATTAGCTTCCCCTTATCGCCACCACTCAACCCTAAACAGCACTTTGGGTTTGGGTTTGGGTCGCGGCTGTTTGGTATAATAAAGGGTTGCTGGGCACACTCAAGCATAATTGCCATCCAACGCGGGGGAAGGGAGGGGGTGCGTATCGCTGAGCAAACAGTCAATTGACTTCCCTGTTTTATGGCAGTTGAACACCCTCGTTGAACACGGCCATTACATTATCGATATAAAACACAAAAACTACGTGATTATAGCTTTGTCTTTCTTTTGTAGAAATAGCTTGATCTAACAAATTATACAATTAGTTTACAATAATATCAATTGTATAGGTAGGTATAGAGTTATTTTAATAGCTTAGTAGAGTCATTGTAAAATAGCTAAATGTTATTTCAACAGCACAATAATACAATAATTAAATTAACAAGTCGTGAATTTACGACATGTCAATGACTTGGGAATCTACTACCCATTGGTAGCACATCAATAAATGTTTCTTGATCTTAGATCTTAGAAGGTACCAAGGCCATGTTCTTTTCAGACTATTCGGAGGGCTATCGGGGATAGAATGGCAAGAAAGTTGAGAAAATAGTGATTTCAGTTGTGCATAGAGCTATATAAATATATTAGTGATCCGATACTTCGGTTGAAAATCAATTTATTGAGATTTACAACTGTACAAATATATACATCAAGTAAATGTATTGATGAGGATCACAATAACATGTCAAAACTTGAAAAGAACAACTCATCAGTAGCACTTTAATAAAAATTCTACTCTAGATGATCTCTAGGTCATCTTCTTTTCAGACGCTTCGGAGGATTATCGGGAAAGGAGTGGGAAGCAAGTTGAGAAACTAGTGGGTTTTGTTGGTTATGCTGCTTACTATGGAAGGATAGGTATTTTTTTTGTAAACTCAACAACATATGGATCATTAAGATCTTTATGGATAAATTTATTGGTGACAAAGTAAGGGGCATTTAGGATTTTTCGAAGGATTTTGGATTGGATATGAGATGAATTGGATGGTATAGTGGAGCCCCAAAGCTCAACTCCGTACGTCCAAATAGCTCTAATTTGAGACATGTAAATAAGTCTTTTGTAATGCATTGGGAGGTTTGATCGTTTATTTAGTAAATGTTAAAGTAGTCTGTAACGACGAGCAGTTTCTTGCCCCTTTAGTCTTGTATGTGGATTCCAAGTAAAACGTTTGTCCAAGTGGAGTCCTAGGTAGCGGATCTGTTCGACAGGGATTAGTGGAATATCATTGAAGGATACTATTAGACAGGAAGTCGTGGGTGTACGACGAAAGGGTAAAGGTTATTTGGTGAGATTTTTGGTTTAGTGGAGCCCCAAAGCTCAACTCCGTACGTCCAAATAGCTCTAATTAGAGACATGTAAATTAGTCTTTTGTAATTAATTGGGAGCTTTGAACGTTTGTCAAGTAAATGTTGAAGAAGTCTGTAACCAAGAGCAATTTTGTTTTCGTTTTAGTCTAAAAAAAAAATTGCTATTAAAAAAGAATAATCTATATAAGAGTTTAAAAAAGCAATCTATTAATCTATTAAATCTATTAAAAACAATAATTATTAAAGAATAAAGGCCTCTTAGGCGTTTGTCCCTCGATACTCATATGTTTTATTTTTTTTGCTCACCTGTGATTTGTCTGTAGGAGATAAATATTCAAATTAAATAGCTTAGTCCTACTGACCGTCTATGCCCTTATATATATATTTTTTTTTTCGGTTACCTAAATTATTTTAAATTATTTAAATTAAATTAGCAACTGATGATTATCCCATATAAATATGGATTAGAAAAAATAGGGGATTGAAATCCTGAGTTTTTACATACAACCATAGCTCCTAAACGGTAGGTCCTTGCGACAAACGTTATATTCTCCATTTAATTTTTGATAAGTAAACTGCATGTAAAGTTTCGTTTCAAGCATCACCAACAGAGCTAGAGCGAGTCAAACTACGCGTAACGCCTCCCTTTCATCCCAAACTTATCACCTTTATCCCGGCCACGGATAAAGAATGTTTCATGTAAAAAATGGATTACTAAAAAAAAAAAAAAAAAAAAAAAAAAAAAAAAAAAAAAATTTTTTACCTGCAACGACCTAAACGTGCAAAAAACAATTAATTTATAATAAAATTCCTATTAATAAATATTCCATAGGTTCTGATAGCTGGTTCCATAGGTTTTATTTATTATTTAAGAAATGGTAAATGTAACTAAAAGCCGGGAAGATGCACTGATTATTAGATAGATACTATTTAAATAGTGCGTTAGGGCTCGAAAACCAGAATAAACAATTCACATACGTGTTTATTTACAATAACACGTTAGCTAATTTTGTGTAAAACATATGTATTATACATTCATCAACGTAAGTACACAGGCACGAAATCTTTTTCGGCATGATTTAATTCCAAATTTCACAATTAGTTATCCATGTCACGTAAAGTAAATTGCTGACTTTTACTTTATTTGTTTCACCTTCCTAGGAATGGGTTGATTGTAAAAGGTTTAAGACTGAGTGGGGTACGTTCACACCCCAACTTTAAATTTCAATTTTACATACTAAACCACCAGGTTAAAATAAAATAAAAAAGATTATAAAAATAATTTTTATTTATTTATTAATAAATTTGTACATTTTGATCATAAAAATTATTGATTTACAAAAAAAAAAAAAAAAAAAAAAAAACTAATGGTGATAAAATAAATTTAATGTTTCTTTATAAAAAATCATGAAAGAAAAAAATATTAAAAAAAGAAATAAAATTTTAAAAAATTACTAATTTTCAACATTTATACAATTTATACATAATAATTCTGTAATTTTTACTTTCCGATAATAATTCATCTTGACACATACAAATGTAACACGAAACTGATTCTTTAAAACAAGGAAAGAGACAACTAAAACCTAAAGGGAAGGAATTTTTAGAAAATTCAATTACGATTTATGTAAGAAATAGGCTTTAGAATTCCTATAAAAGAAATTAAACCACATTAACTCCATGTTTTTAAAATGATTAAGTTAATGCTACTGATTTGATTTACAACCAAGAAAAAGTAATTTGAAAGCTTTAAAAAAAAAGAAGGGTTTATTTATACTATACTAAATTAGGTTACACTAACACCCCAGGCATGTTTTTAGTCATATTTCTTCAAGTAACATGAAGTTCATTTGGTTTTTTCTATTTATTTTTTTGATCCTTTGAATCAAGACACTTACAGAAGAAAACTCTTAGAAGGACTAATCGATATCTATAAATTTATAAAAATGGCAAGCGAAAAACGAGCCGTGGGGTACGGGAAGACCCCACTCAGTCCAAGGAAGGTTAAAAAATACTTTATTAACGCGAGTTAGTAACAAACAGAAGAAATAATATAGGATAATCCAAAACCTGTAGCAACATGTACAGACGGCTATTAAGCTATAAACTAAGCTCTATGGTCGGCTTGGACGACTAGTCGGCACATTTCAAATTGATACACTTTTATATTGTACTCAATCAATAAACAAAATTTAAAATAAATTATAACAGAAAAAAAAGCTTAATAGCCACTTTCTTTAAGAATATGGAACAGATAAAAAAAAAAGTTAAACCACTTAAATTATTTATTCATAGAAGAGTCGATTCTTCGAAATTTCTTAACTAACAAGTATTCAAATCGGGGCTACTAATTGAGCAGTTGTCCCTAATTGCCGAAACTCGATGGCGGCGAGTCGAAACCTTTCGAAAGGTAGGCCCCTCGGTCAGGTGTGGAGGTCTGGTCTTTAAGGTCAATCTGCTCCTCTACAGTCTAATTATTAATCTCCTCTATCAAATTCTTTCACGATTCTCCTCCGGCGCGTTAAAATCACTTTATTACCACGCCTTTCCTCATAATGCTTTGACCTATTAAATTTCTTTAACAAGATTTTCAAGTTTATAAAGGATTAAGATGTTATTATTTTATTTATCTAAGTTGTGGTTTTCCTTCATCACAGACCTACCACTTCCTGTCCTAAAGTATCCTTAAACAATATTTCTCCGATCCTTGTTAAACAGAAGAACTATCTAGAACTATATCTGGACAACGACTTACTTGGAACCCTCAAACGAGACTTAAAACTCTAACATTTACTAGGCAAGCGTTCAAAGCTCCCAATAAATTATAAAAGACCTATTTATAGGACAGTAATTAGACAAATTTGAACATACGGAGTTGAGGCTCACTAAACCTTCCAACTCTTTTCGTATCCAAACCGAAATCCTTTGTAGAACCCTCATTGCTCCTTATTACGCCACAAATAAACTTATCCATAAAGATCTTAATGTTCCATTTGTTGCTGATTTGGCCAAAATCAGATACCTGTTCTTTCATAGTAAACTCCATACTCACCCGAATCAACTATTTTCCTGACTTACTTCACTCTCAGTGTCTGTTAATCCTCCGAGATGTCTGAGAAAAAGATAGCTGAGAGACTATAGAACAAACTGAATATGATAACCATTCATTAGACAGAAAATAGGAATAGGACGAGTTTCCACAACTATATTTCGGTTTTTATTTATATTTTATATTTTTGTGTAATCAGAAACATAAAAATTTAAATGTCCAATGCTGATTTTCCGGATATACCGAATAAATATGCAATTGCAGTTATTTTCTAAATATTTTGAAGTAGGCATTTATGGGAAAATCTGCACAAATGCGCAAAATATACAAAGATGTGCTGTTTCATACAGATCAACTGGCTTTATAACAAAAACTCAACTTCTTGAGATCATGGATATGTCTGTTTATAATCTACTGATTTTCCCGATTTACAATTTAGAATTAAAAGGATCAAATTGCTTAAATTAATAATTATATTAGTTTAATTTACGTTGAGGGAAAATAGGGATATCAAACTTGGCTATTTCATTCAAACCAACATAGATCTTAAACGGTTTGTCCTAGCTACAAATGCTTGATTACGAAAAATATTTTTCATTTCATTTCTGATAACTGTTATAGTTCAGTCAATAAATATATTGTAGAGTGCATGAAATATGCATTTGACTTTATAGTTTCGTTGGGAGTAGTTAAAAGGTAAACATACTAAAAGTCCCCGCTCCTTGTGGTATGCTTACGGTTGGGGTCCAATTTTTGGGTTTTGTGGTTGTATTTCAAAAACTGTGGACTATAGAAAAATATGTTTCAAATCAAAATAAGAGCTAATTAAATTTCCTATAAAATTGATTCTGTACATATTTATTGAACTTCCAACGGTTTCCGAGATATACGTTATTGAAAGAGATACTTTTCGAATAAAAATAATTTTTACCTTACTTTCTGTCAAACATTTGCTTCTAATGTAGGGTTGCCATACGACCCGATACACCGGAACATGAGTCGTCCCGGTCGTCCCACCATATGTCCCAGTCCGAGAATATACAGTAATTACGGTATATTAAGTTAAACCCATTAACGGTGCAAAATTCAGTGGCGTAATATTATATCTTCGGTGTAGTTGTAGTGCGTTCATAATTCCTGGAGTGATCTTTGATGTTATGATGTCTGCAGCTCCGCGCCACTAGATCGCTGGGAACGCTGTCTAGTTCGTAGCTTCAAGTTGGCACTCTTTATTTTCCTTATTCTATGTTCCCAACTCCCTTCAGTTTGTAAGAATTCGTTGTAAAGTTCATACCAGACTGTGTGGAACACTTTGCACCTACTGATTTTGTTGAGTTTTGATTTGTGTCCCGGTCAGTACCTAGGCTGTGATGGTAACCCTATTCTAGTTCCTTCCACGATCATTTCTCAAAAAAAAAATATTTGAATCGAAGTTTTAGAGCATTAAATTTACTTTAATTCATATGTACGTTTCTGGTAGTTGAAGTTTGACAAAAAGTGAGGTAAAAAATATTTTACGATTTGCAATAACGCATATCTCGAAAACCGTTGGAAGTTCGACAAATATGTATATAATCAATTTTATAGAAAATTTAATTAGCTTTATTCGGATTGGAAGCATATTTTTCTAGAGTCTACAATTTTCGAGATATAATTGAAAAACCCGGAAATTGGGCATTCTTCCCTCCCCCCACCGTAGCTCACCCTCCAGGGGGTGGGACTTTTAGTATGTTTACCTTCTAACTACTCCTAACGAAGCTATGAAGTCAAAAATTATCTCCTGTTTCATGCACTTTACACCCCTCATTTCAGCACTCATTGACTGTACTATTATCCAATACCTGCTTAGTTCTACATTTTTCTGGATTAAAAATTAATGAAACAACAATAATTATATTAATAAAACAAAATATAGAATTATTCGCTTTCAATTTCCAATTATTATCCAGGTTTTATTTTTAAAAAAACAAAAAAAAACTATTAAAATAAAATCCCCTGATCAATAAAAATACACAAAGGAGCATTACACGGTTTGAGGAATTAACCGGCAGTTTAATTCCTAATGACTCAGTACTGTACTCAACTAATTCATAAAGATCCCTTCCCTTAGCTACTTTTATGGCTATTTTAATTAATATTTTTATGGCACTCTTCGCTGGATTGCAATTTGTTGGATAAAAAAAAAAAACCCAACTCGACAGTAGCAGCGTAGATACAATAAAACGGCCATTGTCTAATACTTAATTTGTACTTGTAATCAAGAATCCATTGGAGAGGGTAATTCCATATTTCCTGTATTGTATAATTAACTTTTTATTGCCCTCGGTCATTAATTTCTAATTGAACTGCGTTTTATGGTAATTCAACGGTTCGTAGATAGATTAAAAATAATTTGTTTTAGGAATAAAATGTATTTTATTTTATTTTTGTTTAAGCCCATTTACTATGAATTCTACTAATAATTTTATTTATTTATATGTAAAAATGTATACAATTCATTAGAACCTCACTAATCCGACTTCCGCTAGACCGACTCTCTATGTAATCCGACCCTCCAGCGGAATCCGTGGAGTAGGGAACAATATTTTCACAGAGCCGCTAGTAGTCCAGTAGAATTGTACATTTTGATATGCAAAAGGTCAGGTAGTTTTGATTTTTTAATATGTTGTTAATTTTGTGCTTGTGCACGATTAACCACGTTTTAGATCCTAAAAGCATCACTGCTCCCTGATTGGTGGCGTCAAAGCCTCAAATATTAGGGGTGACCAAAAACTCCAACAAATAATGCTCATTGGCGGCTATAACTCTAGTATTGCACTATTATAGGTCCCTACTACCCACACAAAAATCGGCATTCAAATCTGAGAGTTACAAGTCAAAACGTCCCCTTGTAAGTAAAGATTTTATATATATATATTTGGCTGTCTAAGACATATCAATGTAAACATACTATTCTATTGGTGTATATATTGCACGTTTCTATATGCTTTATTTTATTTTAATTGTTAATATATTATAATGCACTTTTAACTATGAAAAAAAAACCTGTACCACTTACAACTCATAAAGGGTCTCGGGTTCAGTACTTAAGTAGGCTGTACGGTTTCTGAGCCAACGGTTGTGAAAGGAGTTGATTTGGCTAGAATTCACGCTCAACCGCCAGGTTTTTCCCCTACTAAGGGTACCCACTTTTCTAGAGGCTGGGTGTGCCCCAGGAGGGTCTCCCGACCTCGAATTCGATCCACGACCGAAAGAACAGAATATAAATTTTCTGCATTCAGTCGGACTCGAACTCGGGCCGGGGAGCATGGTAGTCAAGCGTTTTAACTATGAAAAACGTGGGTTATATTGAAATCTCCCTTTTAACCAACCTTTTGGACATTCCACCATACCTTTTGTTCACTTAGCAGTCGGATTAGGGAGGTTGTACTGTATTCTTGTTGCTTATTATTTTTCGAAAATTTATTGTTCGAAAATAAAATGGCGTAGCCTTCAAGTTAAAAAATAACAAAAATGAATTACAAACAAGGTAATAATTACCAAATTTTAACCGTTTGTTAAACTAGATAAACTGCGTGAGAATTCCCAAATTAATGGCGCCCAAGTTAAAACGGGGGTAATGTTCCGTGGGATTTATTCGGCGGATCCAGTAAGAGCAATTAAATTCAGTTTAAACAGTCGTTAGAAGGAAGATAAATCTAGCACTAGGAGATCTAGATAGCGCTGATGGTCCGCTGGGCTCACCTCTGCCACGATAAAGCTCCTTAATCTCTTCCATTATATTTAGGAGGCACGCCCAGCTGGGTGGTATTACTCCGCGTCATCTCGCTATCCTATCTATAATCAGGTGTATAGCGGAGAAATTACAATTAAAAATTAAAATTATAATGGAACGATAAGTGAGGAAGTGTGAAGTCTGTGTCGAACGAAATTAATTTAACTTCATATACAACTATTATTTGGTTAAGCGAAGTACAATTATGAACGGAAAACAATGCATGTTTTTTTGTTGTCATTTAATTACTCCTGAATATACTAAACTGTTTGCGTTTAATCATCCTCTCCTAAAAACAAATATTTGTTTTCCTATTTTAGGATTTCATTACTTGGAAATTATTCGGTCTTTACTAAGAGGCCACCTTCTTCTTCGCCTCGGATGGTTATCTGGAATAGAATGTGAAGCGAGTTGTGATACTAATGGATATCAATGGTTATGGAGTTTATTATGAAATAATAGGTATCTGGTTTGGGCTAAATCTGGACTATTATATAAAAGGATTATTTTTCGTTTGCGATCGCTAACCACGAAAACTACTACACCAATCTATACCAATTTTTACCTACATCATCCATTTAGAGTTCAAGGAAGGTTTAGTAATAATAAAATCTACTGATATTATATTAAATTTGTTATTAAAAAAACGATAATAGAATAGAATAGAATAATAATTTTATTCTGGGACAAAGTCCCTTAAGAATAACAAATAAGTATAGGTATAAATAAATTCAATCTGGTCAGAGACATAATGAGATAGAAAAAAAATAAAGAAAAACAATAATATAATAATGGCACTATGTACCTAGATGATAGTTAAATATACAGAAAAGAAAATAAGATAGCATTATACAAATTAGAGAAGATAAAATGAAATATGAAAAAAAATTTAAAAATCTTTTGGTACAATGATAAAAAGTGGATAATAGTGAAGTTTTAAAATTGTCCGATAGGTGGCGAGCGCCATTCTACATGATAAGTTGCAATGAGACGGTGTTATATAGAGCTTGAAATTGATAATAAAATTTACTTTTACTTACTTTAGGATTTTAATATGTGGTGGGACAATTAAATTCCAATGAAGTTTGAAAATCGACTAATATCTGGTTAGCACCATTTCGCAATAGTGTTTACAATAATTAAACTACTAAACCCAGTTGTACCAAATTTTAACTACATAATTTTTTACATCTGGAGAGGTTTATCAATAATAAAAATTACAATAATACAATTTTGAATGTTGAATGTTGATTGGCAGATACGAGGTTTTCCACACTTTCACATAATTTTGTGATTAGAAATTAAAATCCAACAAGAATTATGAAACCGATAAAATTATTTCTGCCGAATAAAAATTATTACCAAATATTGATCCTAAATATTACAAATATTGATCCTTGGCTTATTGTCTGTAAAAATATTATTCATGGACCTTAAGTTGAAAGCACTGATAATGCAGTCCATTATTCGCAAGAGTTTCTTAACAGTCTCTGCCCATCTGGATTACCAACTAATACATTAAAATTAGAAATTGGATGTCCAATTATGCTTTTGCGTAATCTTCAAACACCTAATTAGTGCAATTTTAACCTGATTAAAAATAACTGCAATGCGTTAATATATCATTGAGCAAATAATGTTTATTGATTTCGTGCTACAATACAATATTTTTACTTTAATAATGAAATAAAATTATCTAATTCCTTTAAATATAAGAGCGGGTGAAGTTGTGATGGGGATATAGTTAACTATATATGGTACATTAGGACCTTTGTGGATAATTTTATTTGAGACAAAGTCTGGAGCATTGGGGATTTTTCAATGAATTTTGGATTGCAATAAGACAAGAATTGAAAGGTTTAGAGCTCCGAAACTAAACTCGGTATGTCTAAATAGTAAAAGGCAGGGTTTGAAATCAATAATTATTTTTTTTACAAAAAATCATATAATAATTATTATATTTGATTTTTAATTTAAAAATCATTCCTGATTTATAAATAAAAATTTCAATTGATCTTTGATGTTTATTGATTCGATTTAAAATTATGATCACTCACTGAGTGATATGGTATTGCATAAATAATAATGATTAAATTGCAATAAAAAAAATTTTGATCAGAAAATAAAAATCACCTTTTACACACAAAGTGATTAATATGTTTGTTTACAAAATACATCTTGGAAATAACCAAAAAAATTTAACTTTCTGATTTAGAAAGGAATTACTCAAAAATTATTATTATTGTTGATTATAAAAATTTTGTTCAAAAATAATATATCAGAATTTGATTTTTATGACTTATGATCAAAAATAAAAATCGATCTTAATAAAAATCATCAAATTATTTTAAAAATTCCAGATAAATATCTTGATCGGATTTGATTTTTATTTTTTTAAATTATCAATTTCAAACCCTGGTAAAAGGTATAATTACTGTCATATAAATGAGTCTATTGTAATTAATTGGAAGATTTGAACGTTTATCTAGTAAATGTTTAACAAGACTAAAACGACAGGCAGTTTCTTGTCGTTTTAGTCTTGTATTATAAACAAAATCAAATGAAAAATAATTTTTTTTTTTTTCTTGATTCACTAATTTGCCACTAATTATCTAGGACTCCTTGATCACTAATTTTCAAGGATGCCTTATTTTTGAACTGAGTAAATATTTATTTATTTTTGTGTGTCTGTTTGCCTAAGAACTACTTTTATGTGTTGCATAACACTACTACTTAATAACACTTAACTACTTTTATGTAGCAACCAGTTTTGTTTGATAGATGATGGATTGTTGCCTTCTCTTTGTTGTATTAGCTCTTGTAAAATAAAGTGTAAATATTTAACTTATATTTAATGTGAACGCGTTAATTTATGTCGAGACCATTTTGGTGTTTTTTACACATACAAAAATTTTATAAAGTTAATTTTATATATATATATATATATATATATATATATATATATATATATATATATATATATATATACACATGTTATTTACCTTGTAACAGGACTTGCATTGATTCTTCTATACCATTATGCTTACTTCAACTACTTTTCATTTGCTTACCTACCCATAGGTGCCTAGATACCTAGATACCTAGATATCGCTTTCACCACCAGTACACGATCTCAACTAATATAAACTTATTTATTTAATGATAGCAGTTACAAACAAATTAATCGATTTACTCATTTAAAAAAACAAAAAAAAAAACAAGTTATTATTCTGAATAGACATTTTAAGATCCGACACCATTAGCTACCCCACCTTGATATTTCCCTTTTCATATCAAATTATAGCTCCTGTTCGGCTGAATCGTGTTGTATCCGTTTAATTATAATTATAATAATTATTTTTGTATTAGCTGTTGCCTCATTAAAGGCGGCTTCGAAAGAAGAAGCAGTTAGGTCTCGATATGAGTCTTGACATGTCACGCGAGTCGGTTTGGGCCGAATTTTAAATTCTAATGTAGAGAATAATAAAATAATTATTATATTCACAATTATTTTTAGTACAATTGAGTTATTATTATTTCAAAGATTTATTTAGGAGGAAAACAAAATTTATGTATATGAATATTAGGGATCTGTTGAATCTCATTGTCGATTTTCTCATTTTCATTATCTAGAATCGATAATCTAAAGTCGATTCCTAGGAACCTGATTATTATACGAGTAATTATGGATGGATGATGAATTATTATAACATGTTCATATATTCACCGATTCTTCTCTTAATGATAAAAAAAAACATAGTTTATATTTTTAATTAGAGAGAAATGCAATGACTATTGAGAGTCCTTGATACAGAATTCAAAACAAATCCTTTGCTACTGCAAGCCTGACTTCAATTTGTCAAAGATGTGTATTTACTGTTGGAAAATAAATATAACAATTTCAAACCAAACATATAAGTGCAGCAAGACAATAGTATATTTTTATTGCACATTTCTGTTATTCTTATGGGAAGTTATGCTCCAGAATAAAGATAACTTCCAATTTTATTACTTTGGTAGTCATACTGGTTTTCTCTAATACTCAAATACAACAAACCTAAAGAAATATTAGGTCATTCACAATGTTTAGCTGTTATATGTATTATTCATTGAAATACTAATTTTTTTAAACTGAGGAATCGGTATCAAGAGTTGAAAATCATTTTTTTTTTTTTTTTTTTTTTTTTTTGTATCGGAACCGGTATTGAAATTCAAAACATTTTGGTACCGATGCACCGTGCTTCGTCCAACAGACAAAAATCAAAAATCGAAGTGTTTTCTATCGAACTGTTTACCTTTCGGTATTCTTAAATAAACCTCAGACTTCTACTTAAAATTTCCTTTTTTGTATTTTTTTTTTTTAATCAGAAAAAGAGTCAAATTCAATATATATATTTTTAATTTGTTAATATATATTGGTAGTGTAACAAAAATAAGTATAAAAAATGTTAATTTTATTATGGTTATCTCATTGTTTACATTTTTATTTAAGTCAACAATAAGGAAATTTTTCAGCCAAGGACTCCCTCAGTTATTTATGAGATTTATTCTTGGGTCAGTCCACTTAAAGTTATCGAAAAAAAAAAAAATCGGTTGCTTGACTATTTTAACAAATTATGAATTTTTACTTTTAATTTATAAGTTGTTTCTCATATATCCCAATACTTAAAAACCAATTTTTTTTTTTTTAGTTTAAACTCAAACAGTTTATTTATGGTGAAAATTTTTGTTTTGGTGCACACACCAAAGTAGTATTTAGTCTTAGAATGAAAAGATAAAAAACATATTGTTTATGATTTTACAAGAAAAAAAAAAAGGTTCAGTACTTAATTTAGTTACCTTTCTCTTTTCAATATGAAAATTACAGGAAAAATTGAATGTAAAATTTCCTTTTTTGTATTTTTTTTTTTAATCAGAAAAAGAGTCAAATTCAATATATATATTTTTAATTTGTTAATATATATTAGTAGTGTAACAAAAATAAGTATAAAAAATGTTAATTTTATGAAGTTTTTTTTAATATTAGTGTTAATGTCCGCAAAGTTTTATGAAAAATCGTACATTTTATTTTTCAATAGCTCTGATGGGATAGGGATCAACAAATCTGGAACTTACGCAAACTTTGGTAAATTTTAGTTATTAAAGATGAGTCTCTTTTTACAAGGGAAGGAATTTTTAACGTCCACAACCGGCACTACTGGGCAGCTGAAAACCCACATATGGTTCAAGAAGCATCTTTCCAGCATCGTTTTACAGTGAATGTGTGGGCTGGGATAATAGGGGACCGACTCATTGGGCCACATTTTTTTGCCCAGCAGATTGAATGGAGAAAGTTATTTGGATTTTTTACAAAATATTCTACCCACAACTTATTCACGACATTCCACTTGATGTTCAGCAAAACATAATATTCCAACACGATGGTGCTCCTCCACATCATTCGGCAGCAGTACGGGAATGGCTGAACCAACGATATTCGACCTGGATAGGTAGAAATGGTGTGATACATTGGCCAGCTAGGTCACCTGACTTAGCTCCAATGGACTTTTTTATGTGTGGGGCTACATAAAAAGCGAGGTATATGCCAGAGAAGTGACCAGCATTGAGGTCCTAAAGACGAGAATTCTGGAGGCCGGAGCCAAATTATATGTTTCAAAAGAATAAAAAAAATTCTTGTTTATTTTACTAATTGTAAGGAAAAAGTTATAATGTCTGAAAAACAAAGTTCAGAGCAATATTGAAGCAATATATACTGGAACTTACGCCAATTGTAGTTCTTATGTGTCAAGAAAATAGAAATAAAAAAAAAAAAAAAAAATCCTGTGTATTTCACTTAAAAAAAATGTATAAAACTTGAAAAACAACCGAATTTAAGTTCGGACCATTATATATTTTTGGTTATTCTAAGAGGGTTGTTGTCATCTAAGAATTAAAAGATTATTTTTCATTTCATTAAATGGAAAAATTAAATGTTCTATAATTTTGATCGACATTTGCTGTTTACTAATATGCTAATCTCTACGTCCTGATATCTTCCAAAAGTCCTTTTCGTTTTGCCTCCTTAGAACTGATGATGAATGATTAATATTCGAAATTATAATTCAAATAAAAAGAATTCCACTAAAAGCGGTAATTAATCCGTCAATCCTATCCGTAGATCCTTCTATACCATCACGAGTAACTCAGGTTTACTAATTTATTTCTTGGTTTATTATTGCTTTTGTAATAAGATTTCTTTTTGTTTTTTTCTATCGTACGGATTATTTTTGTAATAGAAATTTATCTATAAACTGACATATTGATAACGAGAATCAATCGATTTTAGTACCGACAGATCACACATACATCTCTCTCTCTATATATATATATAAATATATATGTGTATACACACTCTGATGAATTTCTGTTTACATTGTGCTAGCTGTAAGTGATTACGGCCGAGATATTAGTAGAGAAGCGGCCGGTGGGGCAGGTAAGACCCCCTGTGAGGTGTGATTTGTTCTGTTGTGACGTTAGGGCGACCACACAGGACGCTTCTAATCTCATTACAGAATGTCCTCCGCTGTATCTCCCCTCAGGATAAGCAGGCTGACTCCTTCAAAGGTCACAAAGGATGCCACCATGAATCATCCCAAAGCCGGAGGATGTCCTACAAGAAGAAGGACTAACTTTTGAATGTCGAGTTTTGTTAGGTCGCAACTGAAAGAGGATTGCGCAGGCAAAGGAGGAGAAAAAAAAATCGTCCTAGGTGGGAATTCTTTTACTACAATAGCTCCTCCAAGTATCTGGATTAACTTGAGCCGTCGCACAGTGGGCCAAATGAACAAAGAACTGCTTAAAATGCATTTTTTAAAAGTTTTTTTTCCGTTAAATTTGCTACAAATATGTGTTTACTATACCTTAAGGCTATTAGAGCTTGAGTTACACAGTGTTTTGTTGACTACTTAACAATGGGGAGTCTTCAGTGTAAAAAATGACGAAAAAAAGGAAATTTATTTTTAATAAATTTTCATTATAAATTGCCATTATTTTATTTCAATTTTGGCATTAACATATTGTTTTGAACTTGGTGAAGTATAAACCGAGATGATTTTGAAAATTAACTAAGCCAAATTTTGACTTTTTGATTTTCCACTTATTATACATCCCACAGTTTTTGTTTCTCTTTGTGTCCCTTCAATTCCAACGCTAAACCCTTCTCAGAGGTGTATAAAAACATACTATACAATGATTAGCTGCGTCCACTTGCGACCTTCACTGCCAGAGCTCGCTAACTTATATTTTACAACTCTCAGTAGTCAGGAGAGTTGAGGTCCTACCGTATTCCAGACTAACTATGCAGCTTGTTTCCAATGATAATTATGACAATTACTGGACATTAATTTCCTTATGTGATACTGATGAACGGCTATATTTTCTCTTTGTAAATTTTGGAGCAATTAGCAATAAAAGTCAAATGATGAATTATTGACCTTATGATTAATTATTCATTTTATAGATATTGTTCCTCTTTGTGTCTTTTTCGAACCAAATTTAAATATTTTCTAGAGCTATGTTAACAAAAACATAATTTATTTTTAGAAGGGTAATCTGCTTCCTTAGTACAACAGCTCGTTAATCTTTGAAAATGGCTAACATGATTAAGCTACCGACATTTCATGTATAAATATTTCTACTATAAGTTCTCGGTAAAAAAAAAAAATAATAATAAGAGAGGAGTGGATATTGAAAAAACACTTTTGATATATTTTTTAATAAAAGTAGTAATGTCAAAAAGCAAAGTAATGAATGTTGTTTCCAGGAACTCCCATTTCGTGAACCCCGATGTTAGATGTGATTTAGTATTTTTGATTAGTACAACAAAAAAAAATGTAATTTAGGTGGGTACTACTAATCTTGGATTATCATTGCTGATGATTCCCAGAATAATTTATATAATTAATGTGCAAAATAACGGTTCAAAAGTTTCTCGAGTAGTATTAGAAAACTAGTAGAAAAGTTAAGTTTTACTAACAAACTCAGAATAAAGGAAAAAAAAAAATAAGCGTATCTTATGGAAAATAAATTATCATATACTGGCTTTTTCATATCCTCCATTTATTAAAAAAAAAATAATAATAATAATAATAATTGGAATTGAATGATCTTCTGTTGCTTTCTTAGCATTTTAAGATATACTGGCTAAATACAAAGGCCTAACTAATTTCAAGATGCCTCATCGAATTCTACGAGAAAAACTACTAATTGAAGCCCACTTGGTTTTGAGAAAAATATATCAACAGCGAAAATGATTTATTTTAAACCGATACATTGTCTCAAATTATTATTTTTTTGTTTTTGTTTTATTATGCCATCCAACTGGTTTGAGGGATGAGACTATTAAACCTCTTTACTGAACTAAGGAGTGTGTAAAATTTCAAGTTTATAGATGTATTTTTCCAAGAGTTATTGAATTTTAAACACTTTTTTGCGTTTTTGCCCCACTGTGCGTCGTCTCGTTATTTTTTTCTGTCTTGTTTTCGCTCCTGTCTATTTTTATTATACCTTTTTAAATAATTCATTTTGTGTTAGGATCTATCGGCTCTAATAGTCCATTCTCGGTTCCACCAATTCATGAGAAAAGAATCGGTATCGAAAATGGATGATCCAAAGTCGATTACTGAAGGCCGATCAATACCGCTCACTTAGGAGGTAGTTTTGCCTCCAAATAAATCTATCTTATTAATCTATTCTTCTCCCTAAATATAAAAACTATTATAAATGTTATTTCCTCAATATATATATATATATATATATATATATATATATATATATATATATATATATATATATATATATATATAAAACAGAGTTATTTTTCTAGTATCAGATAAACATTGCTTGATTGAAGGTACCTAATTAATAGAAAAATCTGTTCAAAAAACCAACAATAAAAACATCTGTTACATTAATATTTGTCGCTAGGATCTGCCGTTAAGAGCAATATCGGTTTAAATAAAAAAAGTCGTTTGTTTCTCTCAAATTTGTTTGTTTCAAATAATAATTTTTTCTCTTTCATTTATTAATATTTACAACTGTACAAAATAATATACATCAAGTAAATGTGTTGATAATAAATACATGGTATTTAAATAACTTGTGAAGAACTACTCTAGTAGCACTTCAATAAAATCTACACTAAAAGGTCATCTTCTTTTCAGACGCCTCGGAGGATTATCAGGGATGGAGAAGGAAGCAAGTTGGGAGACTAGTGGATTGGAGTGGTTATGGAACTTACTATGGAAGGATAGGTATCTGGTTTGGATTAAATCATCAACATACCGGACATTAAGATTTTTAAATATAAGTATATTGGTCACAAAGAAAGGAGCATTGAGGATTTTTCGAATGATTTTGGATTGTAATGATTGGATACGAGATGAATTGGATGGTTAGTAGAGCCCCAAAGCTCAACTCCGTACGTCCAAATAGCTCCAATTAGAGACATGTAAATTAGTATTTTGTAATTAATTGGGAGCTTAGAACGCTTGTCAAGTAAATGTTGAAGTAGTCTGTAACCACGAGCAATTTTGTTTTCGTTTTAGTCTTAAAAAAAATTAAAAAGATCTCTAGGTCATCTTATTTTCGGACGCCTCGAAAGAATATCGGGAATGGAGTGGGAAGCAAGTTGGGAGACTAGTGGATTGAAGTGGTTATGGAGCTTATGATGAAAGGATAGGTATCTGGTTTGGATTAAATCATCAACATACGGAACCTTAAGATTTTTAAGTATAAGTATATTGGTCACAAAGAAAGGAGCATTGAGGATTTTTCGAATGATTTTGGATTGTAATGATTGGATACGAGATGAATTGGATGGTTAGTGGAGCCCCAAAGCTCAACTCCGTACGTCCAAATAGCTCCAATTAGAGACATGTAAATTAGTATTTTGTAATTAATTGGGAGCTTAGAACGTTTGTCTAGTAAATGTTGGAGTAGTCTGTAACGAAGGTCAGTTTTTTGTCGTTTTAGTCTAGTATGTGGATTCCAAGTTAGACGTTTGTCCAAGTGGAGTCCTAGGTAGCGGGTCTGTTCAACAGGGATTAGTGGAATGAATATTTCATAATTGTTAATTTAATGTAAAATGTTAATTGGGAAAAGCAGTAGATTTCTGACAGACATACCCATGATGTATTGTTTTTCCCAATTGCGGATAAATTGAGTTTATATTAGGCCGCCTTATTTTTCGGGGCTGTGATATCAAATTGGTTATACAAAGTAGATAAATTAAAAGGTTTCTTTAAATTTTTTTTGGATATTCTATATTTTATTTAGTTTCTTTTTTATTTTTGATCCTATTATCAAAAAAAGTTAATTATACAGAGGAGTAATTTAAAGAAAATAAGAAAGCTTGGATTATTTTCAGAATAATCCGATCACAAAAATTCGTCTTCTAAATTGTAAGTTCTTACTAACAATAAGTCACTATCTCAGTTACATTTCTTCTTTTTTTCTCAAGATTCTAATGCCTCACGCTTGAACTTTCTCGGCTTCAAAGTTCAAAACAAAAGGTCTGAAACCACTCGAGAAGATGGGATGCTATTTAAAAATAACATACTAACAATTTCTCCCACTCTTAAATAGAAAATGATTTATTTAATTGACAAAAGAAGAGTGAGGAGTCATTCTACATCGTTATGGTTATTTAAAGCGAGCAGGTTGAGAAAATGACAAAAAATAGCCAATTTCCGTGGAAGTTTCCATTAGAAAAAGCCGACTGAGGTGATAATAGGAGAACCCCAACACGGGGTACTGTCTCACGGTACTTTGTACCCATTAATGTACACTTTTCTTTTTCTCTCTCTTTTGTCTGTACCCAAGTGCGAAAAGTACACTCAGGGTTCTAATTCATTAAGAAATTGCGAGGGAGGTAGACAGGACAGTGTGACAATATCGTACCCGCCTCATTCTCTAGAACACGGGCTGTTGAGCTCCCTGAAAATATTATTTAATTATCTCGCTATAATTAAAATGCTATTATAGCACACGAGCAATTAAACCAAATCAAGGGTTTCCAGCTCATGTTTCCGCTTTATTAATGCTTTACGACAGCGCTCTCCCTCGGCTGTGTGGGAAGGTCGCGGGGAATTGATATGCCTTTTAAATTAAATACTAACCTTTTTATAATCGTCACCTCAACCTCCACCCCCCCCCCCCCCTCATCGCCATGTAGATAGCTAATATATCACTTCTTTTATAACATTAATTTTTACTTATGAATGAATCTTCCTTCTTTTGTTTTTGTTTTTTACGTCCTATCTTCGGGTATGAATGGGAGAGATCCTGATCGTTTCCAAGGAAACATATTGTATCCTCTTTATTGAGATTATTTTTTGATCGGTATTTTCATGAAAAACTAAGTACAAAATATAGCAACAGTACAAATTCCTGATATATCTCAACGAAGGCTGAAAAGGGTGTGGATGAGGGATCTCCTTGTATAACCCCTAATAATTTAATATCACGCCTGGAGATTGTACCTCTGGGTGCTGACTCCCTCATGCCTGATCATGTCTGTTATTTTAATGTAACCTCATATTCACTGGTTGTAAACAAATGTGTACAGTTGTGAATAAAATTATGTTAATAAAAAAAATAAATAAAAAAAATAGATGAGAATAAGAGATATGTCTTTCAGTGGAGACCTATAGTTTTCTTGCGTAACGTTTTTTTTTTTCACTCTCAAAAATGTATCATTTTGATACGTTCTAGCTCTATTTGTGTTGCTCGGATCGGAATGAAAATTGCCGACAGTTCCCCAATCAGCAATATAATAGAGAATGTTGTTTGAGAATATAGTATTTGTCCCATACACCATTTAGGAGCTAAACTGGTTTGAATTAAAAAAAAAGTCACGTATTGCCTACATTTTTAGTTTTGGGGATTTTTTGGCAAGCTCTTGCTCTGCTGGTGTGGATCGAAAATTTGAGAACAGTTTTCTTATCAGAAGAAGAAGATATAAAAGCAGTAGATTATTGATAGACATAATCGATTGTTTTTCCCAGTCAGGGAGAAATCGAGTTTTTCTTTTTAATTTTATACTTTATTGTTATTTACAAATGCGTGTAAGTAATATTGTTAATATAATAAGTATATGATTACAAGCTCACGTCAATAACACTTAGGACTGGCATCTGGTTCGGGCCAAATCTGCAACAGGGATATTTAAATCCTTATAGATA
Source organism: Euschistus heros (assembly GCA_003667255.2). Taxonomy (NCBI): domain Eukaryota; kingdom Metazoa; phylum Arthropoda; class Insecta; order Hemiptera; family Pentatomidae; genus Euschistus; species Euschistus heros. The sequence goes on from RCWM02000082.1 coordinate 2,002,692, forward strand.
AGTTTATTTGAGGCATATTAAGGATCACTGAGTATTTTGGATTGTAAGGATTGGATACGAGATAAATCCATGGTTTGGTTAAACTGAATGGCGTACAGTTGGGCCAAATGGCCAAAAAGCAGAAGATATAAATCGTTTTAACGTGTTAACGGTCCTATCGACTTACTTTAGCTCCTTCAGTTCAGAATGGAAAATTACATTGAAATTAAACCCTGAAAAAAATAATTTACTTCGGAAAAGACCAGAATAATTGGGAAATCACAAAAAAATGTACGTTTGGAAATCACTTTAAAATCCTAATTTTATTGGGATCACTAAAATGCGTTTTATTGTTGAGAATTTAGTTATTCAGCAACATCCTCAAGAAAAGGGTAAAAAAATTGAAGAATAAAGAAATTGAGATTTAACTAAAAATAACTTATCTATTAAACGCAAAATTCAAATTGAAATTAATAGACCAAATAAACTTTAACAGAAAATTAATATATACAATTACTTAACATAAAATAATAGAAAAAATTTACATATTTTTTTCGTAATTTAAAAAAAATAAAATTTATTTATTTTTCATAGGTTTTTTTTTTTTTTTTAATTGTTTTAACAAATTAAATCAACAACTCTTAGGCTTTCGCACTCAGTGAATATGTTTATTTCTGGGTTCCGGTCGCATATCGAAAATATGTATATGGATCAGATGAATCTAAAACATTTAGGTGAATATCTTCAGACAAATTATAATAACTATTTAATATTCAAGAATATGGAGATGAATTTTAGAGCGATATTTTCTCCAATGCATCCCGATACTAATACCATAAACACCAACTTGTTCTATAATCGATAAATGTTCGAAAAATTCTTTTTCGTTAAGGAAATAGGTTTTAGTCATTCGACTATTGAACATTCAAACACAATACAAATTAACTTCTGTATCGAATGTTTTTGGATTTTTTTTTTCCTTGTTTGCCCCTCTGTGTGCCGCACGTTCAAATAGGTCTATTCACTGTCATGTAAGTGAATTTAAATTAATTGAAAAATTTGTGTACTAAATATTGAAGTATTCTTTAAAAACGAGCAGTTTCTTGTCTTTTGCTTGTATGAGGCTTCCAAGGTAGACGTTTGTACAAATGGAATCTTAGGTAGTGGAACAGTTCAACGGGTATGATTGGAATATTAATAAAGAAAACTGTTGATAAAGAAGTCTTAGTTTTACAAAGAAAGGTTAAAGATTTTTTGATGAGACCTGAAAAATTTTAATTCAACTACTTGATAGTTGAAACCCTCATAGTTGATATAATCAGTAATTCAAGCATCTGAGACCTGAGTATGCGTGGCGAATTTTTGATCAGTTTTCCATTGTTAATTATAATTATCGATTTCCGTCACTAATCGACTTAGTCGCTTATAAACGAGGGGGGCGGGCAATTATCTCACTAGTCGCTCAAGAAGTATAGATTTTTGTAATTAAAAACTAATAATCGTTAATAATTAATATATTTTTAAGGGTATATTTAACTTTAAATGAAGTGAAAAATACTTCTAAAGTAACGGAAATAGTGTGGGAACATATCTTTAACGATTCTCTTTTCTTTTTTTTAAAAAACATTTGTTATCACAGGTATGATTATCCAGCAAAGGGAAGTACTCTTTTTAATAATATTTTGGTGTTATTTTTATATTTTTAAAAGAAATGAACAAATGAATAGTTATATCGACGTAGAATAATTATGAACAGATCTAATTGTTTATTAATAATGTCAAATGTAAAGAATGTTGATATTCGGTAAATAAAGACAAACTTATATTGAACAGAACAGTTACTCCAGCTCATATTACGTACGCCTCACCTATGTGGAGCTCAACTTGTGCCACATTAAAAAAAAATGAAAAAATAAACTTTATTCTGGGACTTACAGTCCCCTAAGAACAATAATAATGCACAGTTACAAGTACAATTGTCTGGCCGTGTTATTTACAAATTAAATTCTTCAGTTATTACAGCACACATTTTTGAAAGGAAAAAAAAATTTAACGATGAAAAAAAATATAAAATAATAATAATAACATAAAACACAATCGTATATATTAATTCTAAGTATTTATTTAATTATTTAGATATTTTCGGAAGATTGATTGTCGAAATCAATCCGATCATTGTCGAAATATTTAACGAATAGAAGTGGGTAGGGAATTCCAGAAGGAGTTAGCACGAATGATGAAGGATTTGTCAAAGAAAGCGGTTTTATAGGTTAAGGTTGGGATCTAGTGTTTAGGAGGTGGATAGAAGATCGCAGAATTAATAGATCAAGAATATAGGAAGGGCTTTTTGGTGTTTAGACATTGGAATAGAAAAGTACCCAGAAAGTATTGCCGTCGGAATTTAGGAAAAAGCCACACAAGCTCAGAATATCGGCAAGTAACGTGTGACCGCGTTGGGATCCCGAAGATAAATCTAATGAAACAGTTCATCAGTTTCCTCAGCTTCATCTCGAGATCCCCAGATAGCCCCTATAAACCAAGCAACCGTAATCAAAGCAAAGGAAAATTATCTTGCTTATGAGGATCATCAATGATTACCCTCGGTATACAAAAATATCAACAATGCTGCACGACCTCAATCTTATCCCTATCCAACTTCACTTCTATGGTAAAATCAAAACATACTTTGAAAAAACAACAAATTCAGAAAATTCGTTTATCCGAGAAATCGGTAACCACAATAACACTCACAGAAGAACAAAACATGGACTCATAACGTAACAGTTTATACGTTTCTTGTTACTTATGTATAATATATGTTATTATATATTCGTCTTTTTCTTCTTTATCTTCCTCCTTAGTGCCTTTCAACGTTATATATTCATATTAATTATTTTTATTTTTGTTACGTGGGTTTTTCCCAATTTTTCCTGCTGTTTAAAGATCAACTTTAAATTTTGAAACTTATTCTTTATTAGAAAAATTTATATTATTCATGTAGAGGATGTATGCTAAAACATGTATACATAAATATGATTTTTAATTTTACGTAAATAATGTTATATTGATTGATAATGAAAAACAAATATATGCATACAAGGTCCAGTCAGCAGGTAAAATAGATCCATAAGAGTTAGCTGAAATCTACATTTGCAACCTTGAAAACCCTGAGCGATGTGTGTAGTACTCGAAAAACGATGAAATTTTAGCACTATTTTCAGTTTTTATATTATATCTCATAAACTATGCGATTTTCGGTGATTAAGTATACTGACACTATTAATGAACACTGAACTCATTACAATTAAATCTGCTGCTTCGTACATCAAACGGAAATGGAGATAAAGCTCTCCAAAAAACGGTGATTTTTCACAAAATTTGAAATTTTTCTTTGTTTCTAACCTCAAGTTCTCAATAGCTTACAGACGAAAGTACTGATTTTACAATAAAAATATGTTAATTTTTAATATTTTTTTTCAATAAAGGAGTTACAAATGTAGATAATTAACATGTATTTTATAAAGCAATTACTCCTCAGCATATATTGTGAATACATGTAACATGTTTCGGAATCATGGTACCATCCTCAGACTTCAAACTATCACTTGGTGCTAGCACACCGTGTCATTTACATGTTTTCACAATATGTACTGAGGAGTAATTGCTTTACAAAATACATGTTAATATGTTAATTTTGTTTTTAATGATTTATATTGTATTTAAGTTTTCTCTATTCATTAATATTGCATACATAAAAAGTAAAGCAATAAAAGTCAAACTCCTCTCAAGGATTCCTCTGATGGTAAATACCAAGAGTAGTCTTTATTGTTCTAGTATAACTACTAGAAATACATGTATGTATATATTACATTGTTGAATAAAGAAATTATTATTATTATTATTATGTTACTGATTTCACAAAAATATTTTCAGAATATAATTTAAAGAAAATTTAATAAGCTTTAATTTGAGACCTAAACGGTACCTGTAGTCCAAATTGTTGGACTCCAAGGAGCATAGCTGATTTAACGTGATACGTCAGTATTTTACTTAATAAACGTTTATGGTCTATAAATGATTTAAGATACGTAATGTTTCAAAGAGTAAAGAAAATGAGAGTGTAAAATATATGTTTAGTGGATATATGTAAATACAGTTTGTAAAATGACACCTAAAAAAGTAGCTAAGATTAATGTGGGAACAAGATTACTAGGTACCTACCTAGAATATGGAAGAATGGAAAGACATTTAATTACCTTCAATTTGAGACCTGAATCATGCCTGTAGGCCTAATGGTTTACTCCGAATTCTAAAAAAAAAAAATCACAACCTTTTGCACATATATCCATGATCTTATATGTCATCCATGATCGGAATGAAGATGTGACAGGCGCGATGAAAAAGAGAAGGGCCCGAGAGCGGGAATTAGGACATCCAGAGAGGAAGACAAGATGGCCGACCCGTGCCCATTGGCTAATGAGTTCTCTAAATTCAGAACCCCCTCCCGGAACTATAAATGTAACTCAGGGCTCCTGTCCCCTTAATAACGCTTATCTCCTTCGTCGGCGACCATCTTGTCCGCACCAACGAGGCTCCTCTGGAGTCTGCTGGAGAATTTTATATTGATCCGAAACAGGTTGGGCTGCTTCTGATAAAATTTTTATTATAAGGACACAAATATTTACCTGTAGCTCACTGAAAAAGAGTCGAAGTCGAAAGGTTATAAGTAAAGCCTACATTAACATAGGACTCTATTTCACCCTGACTGGGAAAAAACAATACATCATGGATATGTCTATCTGTAATCTACTATCTTTATATCTGAGGCTTCTTGTAAGGAAACTATCGTCAAATATCCGATCAGAGTAACACCAACAGAGCCAAAGCGTGTTATTATTAAAACTACTAAAAAAATGTAGCCAAAATGTCTCCTTTTTCATTCAAATCACTGTAGCTTCCAACCGGCAAATCCTAGCGACAAATTTTATATGTCAAAAAATATTCTCTAATAAATTTCTAATCAGGAAACTGTTTTCCAATTTAATAGAGCTAGGGGCTTGTCAAAATTTTACCTTATTTTTTATCACTCAAATTAATCGCACATATTCAGGATGCCATCAAATATGACCATGGAAACATGAGATTTTAGATTATTTTATTTTTTATTAGTTTAAACATGGACGTCAGCTCAAACTGCACGGTTTCCAGCGCTAAACGTTACCACGCTGTTCGGGGAAGGGTATTGTAACATGTTACATAGCACAAGCCAAAACCCAATTCTGATCCAAAAAATAAATTAGTTGTTTCTGTGTGGTGGTCGGTGGCAGAGATAAATTAGTTCTTTTTTGGCGAGAGGTGAAACCATCATCCATACTATACTGCAGCATATTGGCATAATGTATCAAAGACCTATCATAAAACAATGATCATTGTTTAATCGAAACAACTTATAAAGGGACTTATACACTTTAACGACAAGACAACTGTGAAGAAACTAAAAAAGCTGTATTAGTAAGTGCTTCCATACCCACCTTGTCCGTTAGACTCATCTCCAATAGTTTTCCGTCTGTTCAGATATTCGAGCATCTTTCTTGAAATTAAAATTTTTAGAAATGATTCTCAGATCAAAAACCTCATGGATGTGTAGAGACTAAAATAATAAACCAACAAACTATTATGTTACTGTAGTGTACAAGCATCAAGGAGGGATATTTTAAGGGATAGGTGACGGTTTGGGAAGGGTACATGGTTTCGTGTTTTTTTTTTTTCTTTTTTTCAGATTTTATGATATTCCCTGATTTTACAGGTAGACAGAACTTGGGTTTGATGTGTAATTATTTAAATGGATAAATGGTTCTACTATGACTCTACGTAGACTAATAATCTTACAAGGGGATGTTTGCAGTTGTAACTCACAGATTTGAATGCCGATTTGTGTGTGGGTAGTAGGGACCTATAATAGTGCAAAACTAGAGTTATAGCCGCCAATGGGCAATTGGGAGCCGTGAAAAAAATAAAATATGAAAATCACGTTGTTTTTTTTTTTCTCAGCTTTCAGTCAAGATAGAGCTTTAGTTTAGTTTAGCTCAAATCCGTAGGTCGCAGGATTTCCCCCTATTGAGAAATCTCAAGTTATAGCTGACCTCGGATTTTTTCATTTGCATCAGTTTTTGTCTACTAAAATCTATAGCAGTGTATGCTGATTCTAGTGATGCTAAGACTATTGTAATCGGTTGAACGCAGCAGTTGTTACGGCCCTTAGAAATTGTTGATAAAATCTCAACTTCAAAATTTTAACCTCCTCGAAAGGGGTAAAAAATCAATATTTTTTGATTTTGATAAAATAAAAGGCCGTGTAGTTTCTTGGGCATAACGGAAATATTTTTATATTAAATAATATACATAACTGCAATTAAACGTGAAAGAATCATTTCTCTATCTTGACTGAGAGCTGAGAAAAAAAATAAAACGTGATTTTCATATTTTGTTTTTTTTTCTCGGCTCCTAATGCCCATTGGCGGCTAGAACTCTAGTTTTGTACTATTATAGGTCCTTTCTACCCACACACAAATCGGCATTCAAATCTGTGAGTTACAACTGCAAATGTCCCCTTGTTAGTTTATTAAATTGGAGTAACTTGTTATGAGATTTAGGACGTCTGATGTTTTGTTTATTGTGCAATTGTTTAATATTTATATGGTTATCATTTCTTTGATATTTCGTTTAGAATTATGTTGTTCATGGTGTATAAATTCAGGAGAATCATACTCCTCCATATTTTTGAATTTTATACAGTAATATATTCTAACTTATGTATTTTATATATTTATATTGTTAACTTTATCCTTTGAATTAGTTGTTTAACTTATAGAATTGTACTGTATTCTGTTTGTTTTATTGTAGTGCATGATTATGAAAACAATATAGTCTCAAAACGTGGCCCCAATATATTTGTTGCTTTATTAACTGAACCTCGAAAAGCTTATTAAACATACATAGGCATTTTTAAATATTCTAAAATCATATATGAATAAGTTTTCCCAGAACGTCCAGCTGTCTATGGTAATGGTGTTTTAAACGTTCTTTTTTTTTTCCAACAAACAAAAAATAAAAAATCTTCCTAAATTAAATTTTGTCACCGTGCAAATCAATTACAGAAGATTAAAGCATTTTAAAGCAAGCTTTCTGACAACATTGGCGATTTTATCTCCCGAAGCAGTTGTCGAAATGATACTGAATTATTCATCACGGGCCTGGGAAGAAAGATGATGCGACGGAACAGAGCCGAGGCATGGCCAAGATGAAGGCACCCTGCCGTTGGCGCTAATGTATTCATAACAGTCTCCCCTCCACTTCGGCCAGGGTGGAAATATATATATTTATATAAATACAACGACCCACTGACACATCGACAGATAAATTTGATTAAACAAATGAATCATGGAATAACTATTAAACTGATCTGGATCAAAGGCCATAGTGGCATCGAAGAAAACAAAAGAGCAATAGAAAACAAACGCGTTCCTATTTTATTTATTAAGAAATGTATTAAAACAGACTCACTTACTAAATGGGACAAACTTTGGAACAGCTTGATAAAAGAACGAAGCTTGCACTAAATCCCAAATATATATATATAAAGGAAAAAAATAAATTAAGAAAAGTAAAGTACACATCACAAATTCACACAACTGCTAACGGAACATTGACAGACTAATCACTTGAAAAATACAGATACATATGAATGTGACGGACGGGCTGCACAAACATTTCATCATTTACTGTACGACTGCATTCTTTACGAACACAAAAGATATTTAATGATTAAGACATACAGGACACATGGCCTTGTCCGGAAGCAAAACTATATAAAAATACAAGAGACATTTGGTGGAATTTGTAACACCAATTGGAAAATATAGCTTATACATCATGGAAGAAATATACAAAACGAAAAACAGTAGTCATCTATAGTAAAATCACTTGTCTAGTTATATTTCCTTTTCTCTCAAGTTTTTATTTTTTGCTATAATTATGCCTATTACTAGTTTTTGGTTTTTTAATTCATGTTTTTTTTTTCTTATTCTTTTCTGTATATGTTTGTTTTAACTTCAATTCAGAACTCTTAATATTTTTAATTTATGTTAATTAAAAATAACATTCCATCTATTAATTACAGAGATTATGGTAATGTGCATGGAGCTTGAAAAAAGTATCAAACGACTAAAATAAACGACCCTTTCATAGAGTTACTTAGGAGGGAAACAAAATGAAATACAAAGTACAGGCAGTATTTTATTCATTAAAAAGATATTTGATAAATAAGGTTTTTGTGCCATAAAACACAATAAACATTTTATACAGTAAAAGTGACTACATATGAATGAAAAATCTCCAAACCCTTTTTGTAAATGAAAGAAAGAAATTTTATAAAGTGTTTGAGCAGTATTGTGTTTGCAGTGTTTTTGGAAGTACACACAATAAAATATTGCATACACTCATAGAGTGTTGATTTTACATAATAAAATTCATGATAACATATAACAAGTACATACTGCATTGTTAGTGTTGCCAATCCATACACACATATGATATTTAACAAAATATTTAAAAGAATTATAAATGATATTTCAAACAATTGTCGAAAATACCATAACACTTTCTACACATTTTAATTATAAATTCAACTTCAAAACAAGCGTCTATATTATTAGTAGGTTATAACTGTTTTTAAATAAAATTCATGTAGATATAAAACTTTAAACATAATATTAACAGTAATAAAAACAAGATATTGTAACACACAATTATTATAATTATTTACTAAAATGCATCTTAAACAAATGTTATTAACAAAATATTTAAAAATAAATAAAACAGCTGTTTGACATGGTACTACAATTTCCGTTACTTCCTTCACGATTAACTCTATTGAAATATTTGTATGTATAATAAAAAAAAAAAAATATATATATATATATTATATATATATATATATATATATATATATATATATATATATATATATATATATATATATATATATATATACACCTTGGTCGAAGATGTTAATGTCCGAGAGTGAAAAGGTATTTTTCCTCAGGTAATGAGGCAGTTTGGAAACCATCACTCGTCATCTTTATGCCTTCGCTCTCAGAGATTAAAAGTATATAAAACGCTGCAGTAAAACAGAGTTGGAATGCGGCTGATGCAGTATATTAGGGTTGAGTTATTAGGGTATTAATAAAATTTTCAGATATGGAGGGTATGCTAATTGTATCAGGGGGACGAACGAGTCGTCAGCGAATGAAATTTATTGGAAATGAGACGTGTAGCGAATCCAAACCGTTGAATGTAATTTTGAATAATTTTATGAATTATGAATATATTTTGATGCCCTTTTAGAAAGGATATTTAAAAACAAAATCAAATTTGGAGTCCGTCCGTCACATTCACATGTGATATATTTTTCAAGTGAATCCATTTCTATTAGTGATTAGTATGTCAATGTTCTAATACCAGTTTTGGAAATTTGTGATGTGCACTTTTTTTTGGATGTATTTCTGCGAGGGTCTTCCTTTTGTCAAGTTGTTCCATTTAGTGAGTCTGTTTTAATACATCTATATTTATACTATTATATAAAAGAACAAGCCATTTTTCGTTTGTGATCACTAACCGCGAAAACTTCTGAACCAATCTGTACCAAATTTTAACCACATCATCTTCATAGTTCAAGGAAGGTTTGGCAATACCAAAATTTAAAAATTTTCAATTATATTTTATAAAAAAGCGATAAATATGTGGTGCACAGTGAAGTTTGATAATCGACCGATAGGTGGCGAGCACCATTCGATAGAGGTTACAAAGGTACGGTGTTACATAGAGCTAAAACATTACGATAAAATTTAATTATTTTCAATTCGATTGTTATTAAAAAAAAACTATAAATATATGGAGCGATATGTGGATCCCAGTGCAGTTTAAAAATCTACCGATATGTGGACATTCTGCAACAGATTTTGCAATGGTAAAACTATTAGACCCAACTGTACCGAATTTTAACTACATCTTTATACTTCTAGGAAGGTTTTTAATAATAACTATTACTATAATAATAATCAAAATGTGTAGTCTTGAGTTCCAGAAACGAGGTTTTCTAAACTTTAATATACTTTTATGGTTTTAGAAATTAAAACTCAACCCGATGGATAGATAATATTATTTCTGCCAAATAGGACGCCTAATTAAGCTTGTACGTACCCTTCAAACATCTAATCAATGCAATTTTAACTAGGTTAAAAATTACTGCCATTGGTGAAAATATCGTTGAAGAAATAATGCTTAACTCTTTACTTTAATACAAGATTATGCTAGTTTCTTAATAAATGAAATAGGAACGCGGTTATGTTCATTTGCTCGCTCGTTTCCTTCTTGGAGAAATCTCTCCAAAACTCCTATCAGTTTATCTGTGCCCTACTGAAAATAATTTTAAAATAGGTATATAGTATATTTCTGTTTGGTCTTATCAAAACAAAAATTTGGATAAAAAGATTTTATTACTAATATTTCAAATATTTATTTTTTAACTATTTTTGCATGATGTATTCAATAAGGTGTAGAATTCATACTTAGAAATATATCGTAAATTTAACAAAGACTCTGGGAGTGAAAGTAATACATCAGGTAGAAAATAGTCCCACAAGGGTTGCTATTTGTAGAGAAGAATAACAAGAAATAATTTTAAAAATATGCAGTTCCACTCTACAGTTCCACTAGACTGTTCCACTATGGTTAACTATACGGCAATAGTAGAGAACTAGAGTTCTAACCTTTCCCAACCATTAACTTTAAGGTCTTCAGTTGTCTTGAAGATATTCAGTTGCGGCGTTGTGTTACTGCACGAAGTAGTCCAGATTCACCTAGGAAAAGGTTATTACTGAATTATAGAAAAATTTCGGTTCGATGAATCATTTATTTTGAGTGGAAGCTAAAGCTCGAACCAAAGATTATTACCGAAGAAACTAAACAAAATATCGTAAATAAAATACTATTTATCTGGAAACAAAAAACGATATAGGAACAGGTGTAATTATGGGCACCCTCTTTTGATTTTTATTTAAAGTTATTTTCAATTTGAAAAATTAAAGATGTTTGTCTTTAATTAACAAATTTAACAAGTTTCTTAAATGTGAGCAAGCAAAACAATGATTAACATCATTTATTTCATTTCGAAAACGACGATTTATAAAAAACTTATGAAATATCCCTAGATAAAATGGGGTGTAAATATGGACTCTTCGAAAAAGTCACCAAAAATAGTTTTTAAACAGGATATAACAATACAAAATGGTAGAGAATTTATTTTTTACAAGAAAAAAAGTGATGTTTAGTAATCGCGAACATAGCTCGATCTTTTAGTCCCGGCACAGTCTAAGTTCACCCACACCTCTTCAGAGAACTTGAGCACGCTGCATCACTTGAATTTGATCCCCAAAGTTGACGTCTAGATTAGTATCATCATCGCTGTCCACTATAGGTGGGTCATTGTAGTCTGATGAGTCCGATGATGAATCGTTTTTTTTTTTTTTTTTTTTTTTTTTTTTTGTGAAGTCCTTTCGTCTTTCTACTCCTGCTCCCTGATCGGTCTCTTACCCCGGGAAAACTTAACGACATCTTTTTGAAAATACATTTGTCAAGCTACTTGGTCTACTGATCCTTGTATGGTGATCTGGTGATGTGTCTGAATTTGTGACCTTGCTGCTTTGGGTCCACGAGTTGTGGTTCTCTTCTTAATGTTGGGAACAGGAGATACGTCGAACGGAGATATTGCACTTGAACCTTCCGGAAAAATGGGGCCCCATATTCACACTAACCCTACTAAGTTAATCTCATATGTAAACTAAAAGCGTATGTGACAGAAGGTGTGCTTATAAATGTAACTTAAGATCTCCGCTGCGTCCGAACTAGTTGAAAGAATGGTTTCAACTGCTCTTTGCTATCTTATATTAGCAAATGGCTCCATGGACAGTCCTCACCGCCAGCCTTCAATATCTCCCTTAACCAGAAGGGATCTATATTTACACCTGTGCCCATTTTCTCTACTGTTCTAATAATAATGAACTGATGAATTATTCACCACTATTGGTATTTTTTAATTGATATTGTACATTAGTATGTTGAACAATCATAATAAGTTCAAAAATATACAAAATTTTAAAATGTCAGCAATTATAGTGCAGTAAGAATCCCCACTATCAGGCGTCACCGGGGTTGATTTTCCATCGGATTACTAATTAACTTGATATTTTAATTATAAAAAGTAAATTAGATTGTAGATAGACATATCCATGATCTGTTTTTCCTGGTCAGAAAGAAATATATATATATATATTAAGATATTTGGTTTGCTTGTTTAAATCTCATACAGATTATTATTTAAATATGAATTCATTTCTAAAGCTATCGGTATCGGTATCGAAAATCGAATTTGGTTAGTGACACATCACTATTTTCAATACACAGTTGCAACTCAATTCAGATTCTCAGAACCGATGCCATTTTGCCCCGAAGAGAAATGATCCCCCTGACACGGTAACCCGTAATCGAGGCGGGAGGATAACATATAATTAGGAAGGCCGTGTACCTGCGCAGGTGTCCAGAGGGCTACCTCTACTGGAGGAAGATGGCCAGCCTCGAGAGGAGAATAACAAACAAAAAAGAAACTCCCAAAATGTCGGACGGGGCAGAAATAATCGAGAATTGTTTCCGGGGCTGAAAGGTACCGCCTTCCATTTTAGTGTCACGCGACTCGAACCGACGTCATTAACATTTTTAATTGTGGCCAACTGTTGCCTTTGTCAGCCCCACCGGTCCAGGTCCCGCTCTCTCTTCTTGAACGGGGAAATAGCTCAATAATTAATGACTAATTCCTTTAATAACAGCTCCCCCGGCGGGACCGAACCCCTCCACTTCAAGAACAGTTGCAGAAATTAATTACCTCTAAGGTGTCATCAAGATGATTAGGGAGGAATATGTCAGTCGAACCGCAAGTGTACAGCATATGTCGCTAGAAAACAATAGACAGCTTGTTGCTTCTCTTAAAACAGAACATCGATATTATTCGACTAATTAGTCGATATTATGGATAGGTTTCGATACAGGATATTTCGAAATATTGATATTTTTCTTACAATACGTAAAATACCCAGCACGCTAAATAAAAAAACGCGTACTGTTGTTTTTGTGGCACATTTTTTGCTTTAACTCCGAAACGATTTGTCCAATAAAAAATTTCGTTTTTCCATCTCAAAGCTGGTTAAATTTACTATTAGTCCATGTTAATTTTGATTCAATCCCGTGAATTACGCAAACCAGCCAACTGAACATGTCTAAAAGACGCTTTTGCCATTTTGCCAAAACATGAACACTTAGAGTGCTGTCGTGGATATTTCATAGGATTTAATCAAAATTTCATAAATTGTACCAGATAGTAAATTTAACCAGCTTTGAGATGGAAAAAAGTTATTTGGTATCGGACAAGTATTTTCAGAGTTATAAGGAGAAGAAAAACATGGATTCCACAACAGTAAGGGGTTCTAAGTGTGTTGGCATAGGTGGTTTACGGGACTTGATTAAAATTAAATATATAAGATCAAAAAGAAAATTCAACCAGCATTCAGATGAAAAAATGAAATTTTAGATCGAACAAATAGTTTCGGAGTTATAGCGTAAAGAGTACCGACAAACATGTTTTCGAATATTGGAACGCATGTGGTGGCCAAACTGCTGAACCGATTTTAATTTTATATTATAACAAAATTTTTGTTAGCGAACCTCAAATTTGTGTTCAGTGACCCAAAAAAAATTATATGAACATAGAGTATAGGTTTACAACAAAACTTTCTTCTGTTTGCCCTTTTTTCTTTTTACTTACGTAGAATACAATATAATAAGGTTACTGTAATATTTGGCGGGTTCTTTTTAATGATGTGCAGTTTCCTTAATATCTTGAAATGACATATATATTCCATTTATATGACTAATAACGTATGCTTTATTTGGTAGACTGTTTGGTTTAATTTTAATTATCCTGCATGTTTCCTATTTTACAAAGTGCTAAGCTATATGTTTAAGTTCTTGACAAAATACCGTGATTTTCCCTTCCCCACAGATCTGAAACAATTAGTCGGAGTAAAAGATTGTATAGGAATATTTTTTTTTACAAATACATTGAAGTGAAATGAAAATAGCCTTTTATTTATGCAAAAGAAATTGTATACAGATTCAACTATAAATATTCAGAATATAAACAGGAGAAAAGAAAAAAATATAAAATAAAATATTTTACATTAATAAAATAAAAATAACGTAAAACCTAAGCAGAACGGCTTCCACATTATTTGCAATTTCAAAAATCTGTTTGGATGTCTATGAACTAAATAATATTCACTAGAATATAAGTTAAATTCAAAATTATGTTTCAAAACTAAAATTTGGCCCCAGTAAATTAAGTTTGTATATAAAATTTAAGTTAGGTAGGAAACAAAGTTTATAAATAATTTGAAAATATGAAAATTATCTAAGGATGATCATATTTTTCAAAAGAATAAAATTTGGCGAAGAAAAATAAAAATATGTAGTGAAGTTGTATAATGATCAAAACAATTAGTAGCTAAAAAAATATATTACATGTAAAGAGAGGTTAAAAGTAAAATAAAGTAAAAAACTAATGAAAAGAACAAAAGTATAATCAGATAAAATCTGTACCAGTTGGGAAAAGCTAGATAAGTTGATTTTGTCTACAATAAGATAAATATTTTTAGCAACCCATATTGGAGTCCTACTAACCATGTAAAAGTAGACAAGTTGTAAAAGGATAGCATTGCCATTACAACTTGCCTACTTATACATGATGCGTAGGACTCCACAATATGGGTTGCTAAAAATATTTATCTTATTGTAGACAAAAATTAACTTATCTAGTTTTTCCCAAATGGTACAGAAATAATTGAAAACAAAAAAATAAATAAATACAAAAATCAAAAGGTTAAAAAAAAAAGAGGTTAAAGACGATTGGGGCCCCTAAAGAGCATGAAGGAGGTGCCCCGTGGTGATTAGTGGATCATTCCCCTGTGGTCCAATATGGCTTCATTGTGATCAGATGTCAGCAGTGAGGATCGGCAGCTCATCTGTCAGTCAGTCAATCTGCGCTAGTTCTCATCACTAGTTGATCGGAAGGCTATGTATCTTAGTATAGTCATCAGTAGATGATATTTATGTATGTAGGCATTTCTACCTTTCCATAAGGAGTATCGTTGGTTTATTCATCTTTGTATTGTCGAATTGTTGAAAAATCATAGTTTGCCTAACAGAATGATGAGAATACTAAGATTTGTTACAAAATATCCTACCTCAACTTCATCTCGATATCCCACCTGAAGTCCGACAAAAATAAACCAACGATATAGATGGATAGGTAGAAATGCTTTCCCCTGTAAAAACAGATTCATCTGCGTATAAAATTCCCCTCAAAAAGTGTTATTATTTAACACAATCTTCATTCAGAAGCTAACGGCAAAATTGAAGTCTATGTTCATTATCATTAGGTCTTAAATCATACATTGAAAATCTAATAAAATAAATCCTAAACAAATAAATATAATAACATAAGATAATTTGATCTGGTGTCGCTTTATTGACAGTTTTCCTTTATTTTCAATTAAACAATTTTTTTTTTCTTTTGTTCTCTTCATTCCAATGAAGAGTTTATTATGTTTAAAATGCACATTTCCATTAAGGGATTGTCATAATATTTTATTTACACAAGTAACTGATTTGTATGCCAAATGAAAACACCATGTATTTTACGTTTTAAAAGTAAATTTCTCCATGAAACGAAGTAGAATCATCACTTTTAACATATCATTCGAAAACTGACAAAATTTTTTTAAGATTTGACGTTTTGTGGAATGTTTTTTCGAAAAACGGTGAGCGTTGAAGTAATATAAGACATTGTAACTTCCATAAATAAGGTAAAGATCAAGCTGTTCTTTAGGTCACAAGTTTGTAAAATTCATGGTTACATGTACTCTGCTCTTATAAAAATGGAGATATTACAGCTTTTATGTTAAAATACTAAAAAAAACATGCTTTTATAGAAAACCTAACTAAAAAGTGTGTGGTGTGGTGAACAATTTGCAGCAATCAGACCTTTTAATTTTTTGAGTTCAAGGCTCGAAGCTAATGACCTTGTATTATTCCAGATTTGTTTGCAATTTTAACACAGTTTATCCAAAACTAACCAACAATATTTTTTTATTTACTTATCTCAGAGTAAGAATGGGCAAATTTTTACTTTAAAAATCCTATCTTACAAAAAATGTAACGATCTGCAACTTTTAGTATATAACATTTTTTGATAGGATTAACCATTTCTGTGTTATGTACTCTTAAACATGACCAAACTAACTTTTTTTGAAACTCTACAATGTTCGTCGTTGTTTGACAATCGATTGTAGCTAAACGCCTAAATAAAATTCAGCTTAAGGCATGTCTTTAGACGCTCAATTTAATAAGCTTTAGTTTTGTAAATATAACAATTTTCGATTGAAAACATCTCAAGACTCATCTGTTCCATACAAAAACATAAAACCTACTACTTCACCTTTTGCAAGGCAGACTCCACCCCAATTTTGGAGGTAATTTAACTAGACCAAGTGAGAACATTAGAACAAAGTTGTGAAATCATTGTATTGTCATTGGTCCTTCAAACGTGTCCAAATTTCCAATTTAATCAGATTGCTGGAAATCAGTGAAAATTACGATGAAAGATTCTGTTACATACAAGTGAAATTAATAAACATATGTTCTACAAAGACTTGAGGATGAAACTTAAACATTTCGTCGAAAATTCTAAAATTTATTATTTATGAATCATTAGAAATAATAAAATCGTTTAAAATCAATCCAAATTTTTATTTAAATGAATAAGTATTTTATATAAATATTTTCAATAGTGTTCAATAGTTGAACTAGTTCCCAGGATGATATTAAAAACCGAACAGTCATAGGGAAAACCTAATAGATTGTCAATTTACCTGATTATTTAGCTGAGTACCCCTTTCTTCTATTAATCAATAATTTACTTTATAAACCAATATATTCTAGAACCCGTTCTGCTTTGCCACCTCAGAAAAGTATGGGTATATTTGATTTCCTATCTTACATGTACATATATAAATATTGTATGTTAAGTAACTTAACAAACTGCAATATAAGTGCCATATAATTTGTCAATCTTTATTGTACTGATCCTTCTATACCATCATGCGGTATTAAATTGTACATTACGGTTTTTAATATTCAATCGGATTTTATTTGCTAATTACGCTGGAAGAAAATGATGGTGGGATTATTTGAAATATTGAAAATATTAAGGTCACCAAGACCAGTATCTTCTCCAGCAATCTTTCGACATCTCCATATATCTACTGGAAGGAATAAAACCCAGGGGCTTGGATCAGGAATCTTCGACCTTCTAGTTTCTTTTAAAGGTTATAAATTTCAATAAATGTTATGAATTTTATTTTTATATGTTTTCCTCCAGTGTATTAATGCCCTCATAAATAATTCAATCTTTTGCAGGATGTCAATGAATTGAATGATTTTTATTTCTATCAGTAATTACATAATGACCTTTAAAAATTATTTAATATAATCTGTAAATTTTTATTTTATTTTTTTATTTTTTCAAACCTCCGTATAATAAACTACATACAGATGGGATATAATTTTGGATGGACGTAATCAATAATTATTTCTGGTCCAAAAAAAAAATGTTTCATTTTAAAAATTTCAAAGAAATTTATGTCAAATGACCATAACAGAATAAAATCTCAGCTATAAGCATATACATAGTTTCTTCTTTTTGGAACATATTTATAATATTTTATATGCATGACCCTCCAATTCATCTCGTATCTAATAATCCAGGGAAATTAGCATCGAACCTTGAACCCCAAAAATAAAAAAGTTCTGACTCCTGGAAATCGTTCACCACTCTTAGCTGTAAATTTGATAAAAATCCTTCCTAGAAATAGCCCCCCATTCGGATGGGGAAGGAAGGAAACGCTTGAAAATCGTATGTTCTTATCTGTTTGATCAAATAACTCGGAAAAGGTTGCTTTTAGCTCAAAACATATCAAATTTGATACAAACTTGGTTCTATTAATTTTTGCTCACATCAATAGTTTTAGGGCTGTGTGTGAGGGAAAAATACAATATTTTGTCAAAAACATCTCATTTTTTAATTTATTTTTTTATATTGTCTTTACTATCAACGTTTTCTGGAGAAGGCCAGGGTCATTCGAGGACCATAGTGCCAATAAAATAAATTAATAAAAAATCAACGTTTTTATTTAGTTTTTTATAATTCATTGAGATTCATTCATGGAAATGGGTCTTTAATAAAACAAAAACTATGGTTCCGAATAATAACATTTATTTAAAGAAAATTTAAACCAAATAATAACTAAAATTTGTACATAAAATTCATAGTAAAAAATTATCCCTATATTGCCGCCCAGACACTCCAATCCCATATCACAAACCTTCAAGAATGGTGTCCAAAATGGAGAATCAAAATTAATCCAAATAAATCCCATCAAATAACTTTTACCCTTCGTCGTAAATCTATGACGTCCTGTCCTACAGTATCCTTTAATGATGTTCCACTAATCCCCGTTTAACAGATCCGCTACCTAGGATTCCACTTGGACAAACCTTTTACTTGGAATCCACATACAAGACTAAAGAGACAAGAAACTGCTCGTCGTAGTTACAGTTACGTCGTAGTTACAGACTACTTCAACATTTACTAGACAAACGATCAAACCTCCCAACTCATTACAAAAGACTTATTTACATGACTGAGATTAGAGCAATTTGGACGTACGGAGTTGAGCGTCAACAAACGTCTTACTTGGAATCTACATACTCCTTGGTCTCCACTAAACCATCCAATCCATCTTGTATCCAATCCTTAAAATCCAAAATCATTAGAAAAATCCTAAATGCTCCTTACTTCGTGACAAACAAACTTATCCACAAAGATCTTAATACACCTTACGTTTCTGACTTAGCTCAAACCAGATATCTATCCTTTCATAGCAAACTCCACAACCATTCAAATCCATTAGTATCACAACTTGCTTCTCATTCCATTCCAGATAACCCTCCGAGGCACCTGAAAAGAAGATGGCCTCGAAACTTTCTAATATAGTACCTCATTATATAGTACCTGTAGAAGTTTTACCAATGGGTAAAAACAAGTGACGTGTCATTTTTATCATTATCATCATATTCACTTGTTGTATTGTTTCTTTATATTGTAAATAATAATAATAATTAAAGACCCATTCAATTTCCCGGTGTCTTTAACAGGAATTTGATCACCCATTTTTAGGTCATGTCCATTACTTTTATAAATACTCATTTCACTTTTATAATAAAATAATATATATTTTGATTTGTTAGAATGAAAGTTTGGGCCTATTGAAATTCAGGCTGCTTTCAAAAGCGCAGCGTGTACTCTTGCTCTCTTACAAGCCCGTGACTTGGGGACCCTTTGTAGCGCCGCATTGTATGAGCGGGGACAAGGCACTAAAGGACCTTTGTGGAGGGCACGAGGTGAAGTCACATAATTCAAGGCTGCGGTGGATGTTGTGGCACTCCAAGAAGGAAATTAGTGTTGTCTGTTTGGGTCCTGACGAGGAACATTAATCCAGGGACAGGTAGGGCGGTAACTTGGGGGTGCCTTGTTGTGACAAGGGCTGTCGCACCTGGTATACCTGAGCATTGGCCACGCCTCACTGACGCCAATCGGCTTAGGTTCAAACTCTCCTTCCTTCGGCCAACAATGGGTCAACCGTTAGTTTGCACCAGCTAAGTATAAACAGGCTGTCAGTGTTATAACAATATTCAGGGGTCAAGATTATTATATGTATATGTATATATATAGATGTAACTCCGTAATGAAGGTACCTGAACCTACTAGGTCGGAAGAAATAAATTGAGGTCCATATTTATTGTTCACATTACTTATTTTTGACCCTGGAGAGGTAGCCCTGTTCTTGTAGAACTGCCCCATTTAATAATATTCCAATAATCCCTGTTGAACAGATCCGCTACCTTGGACTCCATTTGGACATACGTTCTACTTGCAATCCACATACCAGACTAAAAAAAACAATTAACTCGTTGTAACAGACTGCTCCAACGTTCACTAGACAAACGTCCAAAACTTCAGATTAATTGCAAGAAACTCATGACGGTAATCAGACCTATTTGGACATACGCAGTTGAGCTTTCGGGCTCCACCAAACCAACCAATTCGTCTCGTATTTAATTTCTTAAAATCCAAACTTATTCGAAAAATCGTCAATGCTCCTTACTTTATCACTATTAAACTTACCCACAAAGATCTTAATGTAACATATGTTGTTGATGTAGCCCAAACCAGATACCAATCCTTTCATAACAAACTCCATAACCTTTCAAATCCACTAGTATCATAACTTGCTTCGTATTCCATTTCAGATAACCCTCCGAGGCGTCTGAAAAGAAGATGGCCTCGGGATCTCCTCAAATTATGTTGTTTTTTTTATTTACAATAATAATTTTCAATAACTAGATAAATAAAAAAATATATATAACTCTTCTAAAAACAGGTATTTTATAATGGCCTGGTATATGTTGATTATTTATAAATCGGTTGATTTTTAATTTTATATAATTACAAGTTTCTCTCTCACATTTCCACATTTATTTAATGGATCGTCCATCAGCCAGAGGTAATCTATTCTCTGTACAGTTTAAATGTTAATATAATCTATACTATTATATAAAAGGACAAGCCATTTTTCGTTTGTGATCACTAACCACAAAAACTACTCAACCAATATGTAACAAATTTTAACCAGATCATCTTTATAGTTCCAGGAAGGATTAGAAATAATAAAATATACTGATTTTCAATTGATTCGTTATTAAAAAAGCGATAGATAATATGTGGATAACAGTGAAGTTAGAAAATAGACCGATAGTAGGCGAGCGCTATTATACATTAGAGGTTACAAAGGTACGGTTTTATATAGAGCCTGAAATTGATAATAAAATTTACCTATATTCAATTACATTATTAAAAAATATTTAAATGGGTGGTGAGATATGTGGATCCCAGTGAAGTTTAAAAATCTTCGATATGTGGTTGGCACCGTTCCGCAAAAGAGTTAACAATGGTTAAACTACTGAACCCATCTGTTCCAAATTTTAACTGCATTATCTTCATAGTTCTTGCCATAGTTGGGCAAAATTTTATCATAGCTATTTGACAACTAATTTATAAGAATCAATCATTTAATTTAATCATGATTAAATCTTTCAGTCATTTTTTAGTGAACTAATCATAATTAGACTGAAAGATTTAATTATTATTAAATTAGGAGATTGATCCCAGGAAATTAGTTGTCAAATAGCTATGATAAAATTTTGCGCAACTCTGGTTCTAGGAAGGTTTAGCAATAATAAAAATTTAAATGTACAATGTTGAGTGGCAAAAACGAGGCTTGCCATCCTGTAATAAACTTGTACGGTTAGAAACCAAATTCCATTCAGATAAAATCAATAAATTATTTGTGCCAAGTAAAAATTATTACCAAAGCAAAATGTCGATCCTTTGCATTTTGATATTGTGTGAAAAAATATGATCCATGGGCTTTATTTGTAAGCAGTGATAAAGCAGACCATTATCCGTAATAGTTTCTTAATAGTCTCAGTCCATCTGGATTACCAACTCAAACATTAAATTTAAAAATTGAATGTCTTCTTATGCTTTTACGTAATCTTCTAACACGTAATCACTGCAATTTTAACCAGGTTAAAAATTACTGTTATGCCGTAAAATATCATTGAACAAATAATCCTCAATCGTATACTTCAATACAAGACTGTTGCCAATGAATAAACTAAACTTTTATTACTTATTTATTATTATCTAACAATAATTTTTATTGTTAAAGAGACTTCGGAGGAGTCAGGGAATAAAGTTTAAAAAAAAATTATAATTCGGTTACTTTTACTAATTAAATTGAACACGTAACAAGAAAACAGACATTACAGCTAAGACTGCGGCTACTATACTCCATACTTCACAGACGCTCAAAACTACCTTTAAAACAGAAACCTAACATTTACATTTACTTGTTAGAACCCATCTGGACGTATGGATCCCAAATTTATGGACCGGCCAAAAAAACGCATATACAAAAAATACAAACGTTTCAATCCAAATTCCTTAGACTGATAACTGACTCCCCTCTTTATGTGTCAAATGATACGCTACATACAGACTTACTTATTCCGACATTTAAGACCCATATCCATAAAATTTACACATTTTCATGAAAACTACGTGGACACTAACAAACAGATACATAATATGGCAACAGTACAAATTCCTGACATAACTCAACGGAGGCTGAAAAGGAGGCGGATGAGGGATCTCCTAGCCTAATCCCTAATAATTTAGTATAACGCCTACAGATTGTACCACTGGGTGCTGACTCCCTCATGCCTGATCATGTCTGTTGTTTGAGTGTAACTTCACATTCACTGGTTGTCAAATACGTGCAGTTGTAAATGAAATTATGTTTAAAAAAAAAAAAAAAAAAAAAAAAAAAAAAAAAAAAAAAAAAAAAAAAAAAAAAAAAAAAAAAAAAAAAAAAAAAAAAAAAAAAAAAAAAAAAAAAAAAAAAAAAAAAAAAAAAAAAAAAAAAAAGCTTGAACACGTAATAAATACCCTTCATTTATTATAATAAAGACAATTACTCATTATTATTATAATTATAACTAAAAGTTTACCCTAGCTCATACACTATAAATTATTCATAAACGCCCCAGGTAGGAACCAGGTGTTGCCTGGAATACTGTAAGGGACATGTTGAACCTAGGTGGATATGTTGAACACAAATCAAGCTAATAGCGACCATCAGAGGAGCCGAAGCACAATAGCTCTTTAGGAAGGGCATCAGGCCAAGATGTGGTTTTGTTCGATGTGAAAGGCCACCACAACCATACACGTCCGCCACCATTCCACTACCATTAAACTTGTGTGTTTTTTTTCTCTCCCCAGAGAGTAAGAATGGTGGAGGTGACCTTTGTAGTCAGTGTCGGAGGGGATGAGGGTATAACGTTGACGATATCGTGTTAACGTTAATGGTTTAACGATGCAAAATGATGTATGTTTCTTTTTAGTTATTAAGTGAGAAACAAACATTTTATATGAAAAAAGTATTAGGTTAATTTTTTGAAAATTCTGACTATCCAATATCCAATAATTAATTTTTAAAATTTATTTAAACAGGATCATTAAAATGCTAAAGATATATAAAATCAAACCATCATCATCTTATGGCACTTATGGTCCTTGCAGGACCCTGGCGTGGAGATATAAAAACCATAAAGATTGCATGAATTAGGTTTTTAAGTTAGGGCCCGTGTTTCAGTCCATTTCAAGGTCTAGAGTTCCTCCTGTGGTACATCCAGCCTTTTTAAAGTGGGTACCCTTGATTTGGGAAAATGTTTGGTAGATCAGAGTAGTTTCTTTAAAATTTCCTCCTTTCACAACTGTTGGTCAAGTAACAACACATCTTTACCTAAGTACTCAACCAAAGACACTTCACGGGTTGTAGGGGTTGAAGTTGACTATTCACTGGTAAAGATTTTTTTTTTACTTTTGATAAGGGATCATCTTAGAAAATATACAAGTTGGCACTACTTATACAAGAGTGCCCTGGCATCTGAGCTGGCGAGTACTTCCTGCGGTTGAAGGCTTAGCTTCCGGGTGCTATATTTTTTAATTGAAAACATGGCTTTTTTTTTATATGTATCAATTTATTGAAATTTACAACTATACAAATATGTACACCAAGTAAATGAGCTGATAACGATTACAATGACATGTAAAAACTTGAAAAGAACTACTCATCAGTGTAGCACTTCAATAAAATTCCACACTATAAGATCTCTAGGCCATCTTCTTTTCAGACGCCTCGGAGGATCATCGGGAATGGAGTGGGGAGCAAGTTGAGAAACTTATGGATTTGAGTGGTTATGGAGCTTACTATGAAAGGATAGGTATCTGGCTTGGGCTAACTCAGCAACATTTGAAACATTAAGGTCATTATGGATAAGCTTACTGGTGACAAAGTAAGGGGCATTTAGGATTTTTTCGATGGATTTTGGATTATAAGGATTGGATACGAGATGAATTGGATGGTTTAGTAGATCCCCAAAGCTCAACTCCGTACGTCCAAATGGTCTAATCACAGTCATGTAAATAAGTCTTTTGTAATGAGTTGGGAGGTTTGATCGTTTGTCTAGTAAATTTTGAAGTAGTCTGTAACGACGAGCAGTTTCTTGTCTCTTTAGTCTTGTATGTGGATTCCAAGTAAAAGGTTTGTCCAAGTGGAATCCTAGGTAGCGGATCTGTTCGACAGGGATTAGTGGAATATCATTGAAGGATACTGTTGGACAGGAAGTCGTGGGTTTTCGAAGAAGGGTAAAGGTTATTTGGTGAGATTTGTTTGGGTTTATTTTGATTCTCCATTTTTGACACCATTCTTGAATGTTTAGGATATGGGATTGGAGTGTTTGGGAGGCAATGAAGGGATCATTGTTTACTGATAATAAACATGCGTCATCAGTATAAGTTGTGAGGACAGTGGTAGGATGAGTTGGGAACATGACAACTAAATTGTTAAATACGTCAATAAAGTGACGTTTGTTTAAATAATGTGAAATTTGTTTAAAAATGTAAAGGAGACCTGAACTCGACAAAACAGAAAAAATATAAGAATATATATATGTGTGTGTTTGTAATTTCCGTGTGTTGTGTAATATGTAAATGGATAAATGGTTTATTATGATGTATATATTATATATAAATGTATATTATTAGTCTGAACGGAAATTTCATCTACCTGTACCTGGGAAAACCAATAAGTTTTGGAAATACCCACATTAACCCTTATCCCTTACTTTTTTTTTCCCCCAGTTCAGTTTGTATACTCGGGTTATATATTTAGTTAGCCGATACCATATCAGCCAGTAACATTGTAAGTAGTTTTATACTCATCCATATTTTGTAATTAATTACTCTTACGCATGTTTTTAAATATTTATATTGTTGCTTGCTTCAATTTTGAAATAACCTGTGTAACATATAAATTGTATTGTAACCTGTTTTTTTCACTGTAGGGAATGATTATGAGAACAATATAGTCCCGAAACGTCACCAAAATAATTTGTTATTTTATAGACTGAATCTCAATAACCTTATTAAACAGATAATAGTAACAGTAGATATATTTCTTGACTGTTCCTATTATGTTTAATAAGGTTCTTGAGATTCAGTCTATAAAATAACAAATTATTTTGGTGACGTTTCGAGACTATATTGTTATGTTACTATATTGTCTCATATTCATGCCCTGCACTTTAGTAGCAATGTCATTGTATTCTTCGCACTCGCCAGCTTCATGTTAGATTTCTGAAGTTTCATAATCACTGTAATTGCCTCAGGACCGTGGGTTAACTGGATTTCTTCGTATAATCCCGTCGCCAAAATAGTTGTTTTTATATACTGACTGAACCTCAAGAACCTTATTTATATATATACAAATAGTATTGAGATTAACGAGCACACCCCATGGTTATAGTAAATTATTTGCTTTTGAGTTCAATGTTTGGTTTTGTTTGTTTATGTTTATAATTATTTGTCTATTGTTTTATTTAAAGTGTTCCTTTGGAGAACTATTTTTCTTGTTTTCTTTTTGTGTAGAATTATATAATTTAAAAAAAGGAGAAGATAATTTTACTAATTCCAAACGATTGTCTTGATAAATTAAAATTGATTATTTTCAAAAAAGTATTGAGGAATTATGTAATTCATAATAATAATTAATCCTTACTTGCAATTAATGGCTGCTGGAGTTACATTGTAACATTTTGTCAGGTTTAGAACAATTCTTAACTATCGATGAAGAAATACCAGAATTCCTGTAGCTACAAAAAATAACAAGTCATCTACCTAATAAATCACCAGGTAGAACCTGAAAAATGGTGTTGCGAGGAGGCAAAAGTTCACCAGCGCGGATGAATGTAAAAGCTCCATTATCGGTCCTCTCAACTAAACTGAAGAAACGTAGAAAAAAAAAAAGTAAAAAGATTATTCTGGAAGGATATTAGATCCACAGTTCCACGGGGCTTTTATGCGGCTTCTGCTTCGAGGCGTTCTCCCTCGCATCTCCTTTTCCATCCTTCTACCGCGGTCCCATTCAGGATCCTGATGTTTACAAATCGTTCCGAAGGATTCCTGCCATTGGTCGGTTGATGGACGATGAGGTTGGGAGGAGGGGGGGAAAGAGGCTCAGTAAATCTCTCGCCAGCTGCTCTGAGACTCACAATGGGGCAGGTTCGTTCCCACAGGGGGATGAAATGGCGCCCTTATACATCTGCTCCTCCCCACGCTTACACTGCCTCCTATATCCAGTATTTAATAATCCGATTAGGGCTGCCTATTTATTTCAGAAG
Organism: Euschistus heros; assembly: GCA_003667255.2. Classification (NCBI taxonomy): domain Eukaryota; kingdom Metazoa; phylum Arthropoda; class Insecta; order Hemiptera; family Pentatomidae; genus Euschistus; species Euschistus heros. The sequence goes on from RCWM02000082.1 coordinate 2,029,320, forward strand.
AGATAACATCCGGGTATTTATTCGAGTTTAACTAATCGGTTTAAGATTACATAAAGTAATAATTAATTTTAAAAAATAAATTTGTTAAAACTTCGTTAATTTTTCTTTGTTAATTCTTCTTCTTTTTTTTAATTATTTAATTTAAAACATCATGAAGAAATATTTTTGTATTATTTAAAAGATTTAAACCAGGGAGATTCCCTTATGAAAAACTATAATAAAAGTTAGTAGCACAAGAAAAAAAAAGGATCATGACATAAAAACAGGTATTTTAGAATAGCCTGGTATATGTTGATTATTTATAAATCGTTTGATTATGTAATTTTATATAATTTTCTACATATATGTTTCTCTCTCATATTTGCACATTTATTTAATGGATCGTCCATCAGCCAGAGGTAATCTATTCTCTGTACAGTTTAAATAATCTCTACTATTATATAAAAGGACAAATCTAAGTGTTATATAGAGCTTGAAATTGATAATAAAATTTTCTTAATATCAATTAAATTGTTATTAATAAAGCTATTCCGTTATAGAGCTTACAATAGTAAAACTTCTTCTTCTTCTTCTTTCGGTGCCTATCCGCTTCGGATGTTGGCGATCATGATAGCTATTCTTCGCTTACCAGTAGCAATGCGGAAAGGTTCCGTTGAAGACATACTGAACCAGCATCTGAGGTTGTCAAACCACGATATTTATCTTCTTCCAGGACCTCTTTTGCTGTCGATTTTCCCTTGAAGTATTTTGCAGCAAATCATATCTATTTATATTTCGCATGATATGTCCTAGATATTGCAGTTTTCGGGATTTCACTATCTTGATTAAGTTAGGTGTTGTGTTCATTCTTCTCAACACTTCTACATTCGTCACCCTCTGGATCCAAGGTATTCTCAGGATCCGCCTATAAAGCCAGAATTCAAAGGCCTCCAGCTTCTTCTCTATGTTTTTATTTAAGGTCCATGTCTCTATGCCATATAGGAGGACAGAATATACATAGCAGTGCAAGAGTCTGATTTTTGTTCTTAGAGTTTGATTATGGCTTTTGAAGACGGCACTCATTTTCTGAAAAACATTTCTTGCATTCCCGATACGAATCCTGATTTCCTGAGAGTTACCCCAATTTTCATTTATAATGGTTCCAAGGTATGTATATTGTTTTACTCTTTCTATAGATCTTTGGTTTATGACTAAGTTTATTCCTGTAATATTTTCCTTACTTACGACCATGAGTTATAGTAAAACTATTCTATTAAATTATTAAAAAATATTCAAATGTCTAGTGAGATATGTGGATCCCAGTGAAGATTGAAAATCTAATATATGTAGTTTGCAAAAGAGTTGATAATGGTTAAACTACAGAACCCATCTGTTCCAAACTTTAACTACATTATCTTCATAGTTCTATAGAGGTTCAACAATAATAAAAACTTAAATGTGCAATGTTGAGTGGCAAAAACGAGGCTTGCCACCCTGTAATTAACTTTTATGATTAGAAATTAGATTTCATCCAGATAAAATCAATAAATTATTTGTGCCGAATAAGAATTATTACCAAAGCAAAATATCGATCCTTTGCATTTTGATATTGTGTGTAAAAATATGATTCATGGGCCTTTATTTGTAAGCACTGATAAAGCAGTCCAGTATTCGCAAGAGTTTCTTAATAGTTTCAGTTCATCTGGATTATCAATTTACATTGAATTTAAAAATTGAACGTCTTCTTTTTTTTTTTTAATTATTTAATTTAAAACATCCTGAAGAAATATTTTTGAATAATTTAAAAGAAAATCTGGTTTAAACCAGGGAGATTCCTTTATGAAAAATTATAATAAAAGTTAGCAGCACAAGAAACAAAAAGGGTACGACATGACTTAAGTTTATCCAAACCATGCTCTAATTTTTATTGTTTTTAATTAGATTAAAATAGATATTTAATTGAAACTCATTAATCGTAATAAATAAAAAGGAATGCCGATTAGTATGAAATTGTTTTAGAAGCCTTTGCACCCAAATGGGGAAATGTTTTCTGGGGGAAATTCGAGCGATTATGCCTGTTGTTTTTTTGTTTTTTTTTCATTATTTTTATTCAGAGGAAATTTTCATTTATAATTATCTATACTATTATATAAAATGACAAGGCATTTTTCGTTTGTGATCACTAACCGCGAAAACAACCGAGCCAATCTGTACCAAATTTTAACTACATCTTTTATTTATATATAAATCTTCATAGTTCAAGGAAGGTTTAGCAACAATAAAATGTACATATTTTAAATTAAATTGTTGTTCCTGGTATGTCAATAACAAAACTTTACACACAGACTTACACATACCCATGGTACATGATCACATCCAGACTTTATATGAAAGACTTCACGGACATATTAATAATTTAATACAAAGTATGGTCTCCATATGCTTGCCAGATAATACCCAAAGGAGACTAAAAAGGAGTTGGTTGAGGGATCTACTCCGTTAAAACTGATTATATATCATGTTCCATGTCAGGAGTAAGTACCGCTGGGTGCTGTCCTCCCTCATGTCTGACATGCCAATTGTCTTGTATACAACAATTTATCACATCTGCTTGTTGTCACATGATAAGTGACAGGTACGGATTAAACAAATAAAGAGAGAAAAAAAATTGTTAAAAACGCGATAAATATGTGGGGTGCTGTGAAGTTTGATAATTGACCGATAGGTGGCGAGCTCCATTCAAGAGAGGTTACAAAGATAAGGTGTTATATACAGCTAGAAATTGATAATAAAATTTACTTAATATTTTAATTAAATTACTTTAAAAAATTAAATATGTGGCACGGCTTATGGGTCTCAGTGAAGTTTTAAAATAGATATTTAGTTAATTTTCCGCAATTTAGTCCACGATGGTAAAAAGGTTAACCCATCAAATTTTAACTATATCATATTCATAGTTCCAGGAAGGTTTAGAGGTACATTAATCATAATTTAAATGTACAATATTGAATGTCCATGCCACACAGTTATATAATTTTATGGTTAGAAATTAGAACCTAACCTTATGAAATCGATTAAATTATTTCTGCCTAATAAAATTATAACCAATACAAAATGTCGATCCTTTGCTTTTTGATATTGTGTGTAAAAATATGATTCATGGGCCTTTAGTTGTAACTGATAGTGTAGTCCATTACCTAAAAGAGTTTCTTAATAGTCTCTGTCCATCCGAAAAACTGACTAATCTTAAAATTAAAAATTATATGTCAAAGTATGCTTTTACTTATGCATGAAAATATGATTGAGGAAATAATGCTCAATTGTATACTTTTATACAAGATTTTTATCGATAAACAAATGATATTTCAATTATTAGTTAAAATTATTTATGTTTTTTAATTTTGAGAGCGGGTGAAGCCACGACGGGGGTTGCTGTTATTTATAACAATATTTTGTAATTTTAATTTATATTACCTCCGGTTACAATTCCATTGGATATCTCACTACAGCTGGTGACAAGATTTTTAATTACTGATATATTTTTTGTCAGCTCTGGAGACAATGCCTTATTTTTGTTATACAATTTACAAATAAAAATTTATAATAAAATATTTTTCTCATTCTTTGCTTTTAATTTTATAACAATGCCTAATTACATAAATTAAATTGAATATAGGAATTATATCTTAATTTCTAATTAAGACATAAAGACATTTATAAACTTGAAATAAATTTGAAAAATCAGAGGGAAGTTTTGAAATGACTGGGGAAAAACAGGGGAAATTTTGCTGCTACCCGGGGCAAAACTGTCCCAAACTGCCAAAACTGAAATTGGCAGCACTGTAAATAAATAAAAAAAAAGATCCTTCCAAAACAATAACGTCACCATGGTAACATAATATCCGTCACCGACTCCTGCACTTTGTTTCAATGGTTACTGCTTCAAAGCATTCACTTTTAGACATGGATATGCCTTTTGGCTGAGGTCTAAACTTTATGACACTAGCTCTGTTAGTGTTGCTCTGATCGGAAATTTGACGACAGACCTCTTGTCAGAAATTAAATGGAAAATAGTTTTTCTTATATAACATATGTCGCTATGACCCACCGTATAGAAGCTATAATGATTCTATTGAAAAAAGTCACGGTGTAACGTTTTTTTCTTCCTCAAAAATGTAACATTTTGACACGCTATTGCTCAATTGGTGTTTTAAGGAAAATATCTTTTAACATAAAATACTTGTTTCTAGAATCTACCATTTAGGAGATATATTGGTTTAAACGAAAAAAGCCTCGACGAAAACAAAAAATGTTTTGCAGAAGTTTTTAAGTTTTGGGGCTTGTTTTGCCACACTCTAGTTCTTTTGCCACTTCTCAAATCGATAATTTGACGATTCCATCACAAATTTCATGGAAAATATTTTTTGTTTTATAACATTTGTCACTGGGACCTACTGTTTAGTAGCTAGCTATATTGGTTTGAGTGGAAAAAGACATATTTGAAACCGCTATTTTCTCTCAACTTTGTTTATTTCGAATAATCATTGGTTGATAGTAAAATTTAATTCTTAAACACAGTAATTTGATCCTTTTAATTCTAAAATGTTTTTGTTATTTGTTTTTTTTCTCTTTCTGATTTTTATTCATACCTGTTTTGGGGGAACAATCAGTGAATGTGATGAAATTGAATACTACAGGCATTGTATGCGTGCGGGAGACTAGTTCTCAATAGTACCTACCTCCTGGCATAGATTGAAGAGATTTATTAGAGCAAATCTCTCATCCAGCTTCTTTTAAGCCTTCTGAGAGTATTTCCTGGTATGTCAGTCGTGGCCATGTCATTAATGAGTATGTTGTTATGTCCATGCAGTCTGTCGTGAAATCGTCTATAAAAGTCATGTACATGTTCCTTTACTGTGAGTATTTCTAAATCAGTGTGAATTGTGTGGTTTGAAAAGTACCAAGGTGATTTCGTGATTAGTCTGAGTAATTTTGATTGGAATATTTGTATTTTTTTAAAGTGTGTGGGTTGATTGTCGATGTAGACAGGTGTACAAGAGTCTTCTCTGAGTGTAAAGGTTATGTGCTGTGATTTGGTGTAATTTAGTTTTATTTTCCATTGTTTGAACCAGTCTTGTAGTATTGTTAAGTGGTGTTGAAGAGTTGATGATGCAATTGTGGGGTCTTTATGTCTAGTTAATATTGCTGTATCATCAGCGTATGTTGCTGTCAATGTTTGAGGGCTAAGTGGCATATAAAGTGAGTGTAAAGAATATACAACAGTGGAGCTAATATTGACCCCTGTGGTACTCCCGCTTTTACTGGATAAATAGAGGAGATTTCTGAACCTTGTCTGGCAGAAAAAAATCTATCAGAGAGAAAAGATTGAAGGATCAGATAATAGGTAAAAGGAAGAAGATTTTTCAATTTAAAAAGAAGTCCGTCATGCCAAACTCTGTCAAATGCTTGGGCTACATCTAGAAATGCCCCAGTAGCATATAGTCTTTTCTCAAGTGAGATTGATATGAAATCCGTTATTCAATTTATTAAATGTTCGTCTGTCTGAAGGAAGTCAGTCTGTTTGCCATACCTTTCGCGCCCTTCTCTTTGCTGTGATCAGGTCCCTGATGTACTGTGGGTAACTAGGTAGAGAACCTCTTTTGTTCATTCTAGGAACGGATGAGGCCCATGCAGATTCCTGTACAGCTTTGGTAAATACATCAACTGCTTCTAACATGCTAAAATGTTAATTTTAAAAATCAGATTTTATTTAGTCATATATCGTATATAATAAATAAATCATATCCATGATCTATTGTTTTTTCCAGAGAAAGAAATTGAGTTGTCTATGTAATTTTCATTGGTTATTATGATTCATCCACCTTTTTTAATTAGAACTTTAACCGGTAATAATTTAAACCTATTAAAAAAATTAATAAAATAATAATTTTTTTTTTAAAACCTTATTTTTTTAAACTATTTTAGATGAGCTGTGGATACCAAAGAAAGTTGATCTCGTAAATATGTGCATGAAATATTTAATAAAGACCTAATCGGTAATTTTTTTTCTAAAAAATTGACGTACATTTTGGTTTAAGACAGGGATTCTCTTTATATGGTTTTATTTAACTTAGCACTAGAATAACGTCATAAGGAAGGTAAAGTGTTTAGGAAAAGGACTACAATTGTGTGCTAAAATTCCGCTTCATGGTACACACGATTTGGTACATTGGGTAACGAAATTGGTCTTGTAATTAATTCCAATAAACCGAAATAAATGGAGTAGTTGAATTAGTGCAAATTCCAGTGATGTAGATATTTCTGAATTTTGAATACGTTATTTTCTATTATAATCAAAACATAAGATTTCTTTTTTTTTTGGATCAAAATATGAAATCTGTTTTTGTATGAAAAACGTGTAAGGCTATTAAATTCCTTTTTTTTAATCGAGTTTACTTATTAACTTTTGAAGAAAAAAAAAAATATTTTGTTAAATTTACATTTTCATCCTAATTTACTCTAAAACAGGAATATTTTGATGAAAGAATCGAGTGATTATTGTTTTTTAAACTCGAGTTATGCAATAATGTTTTCAACCAATTATTTTTCTTCTCAGTTTCTAGGGCTCATTGGACAGGGAAATAACATGAATAGATTTTTTTTCGATGTAGAATCACCAAAAAAAAAAAAAAAAAATGGATTATAATTGGCATAGTTTCGAAGGTACCTATCTTACTCATAGCCAAATCTTATTCGAAATTAAAATTACCGCAGTTATTACAAAGTATATTAGCTTACACATTTTGTTATATCCGCTGATTTTCATTTGTTTTTCAACAAATGAATTAATTGGGACGATTTCTTGAATAAAATAGGCCGTACATAGCTTCTATACGTAGCTATTGTCAACAAATATACATTTAGAGGCCAACTAATTGTGGAGTGGTGCTGTAAATATAATGACTATATTTTTGTGGTGAGGTGCTAAGTGTGCTGGAGAGTCCGCATCATCTTGGACCAGGTAATTACCCGCTATTATCCGGTACAGGTTCCGACCTCGTGTAACCGGTTATTAGTCAGTATAACCGGTTATTATTTCTGTGTATTTTCGTCTATATCCTTTTGTAATCCGTTGCCTAAATTTATCTTTAATTAAAATGGTGTATATAATATCTAAATTAATGGAGTATTTCATTGATATATACCTTCTATATCTTATGTAGATTCTGTTGAATACACAAGATGGTATAGACGGATCAATACAATTAGGATTGAAAAATTATTTGCCTCTTCTATTGGATTTTTTTATTCAAAGACTAGCTTCGAATGCTTAACATCATCAGTTCTTAAAAATATATAAAAAATCAGAACTTACTCAGATAAGGATTATCACGTATAAAAAATAAATAAAAAAAACCTGTACAACCAATGAACGAACTTTGGGTTCAGTACTTTGGTAAGGATGAACTGTTACTGGGCCAACGGTTGCGAAAGGAGGGGATTTGGCCAGAATTCAAGTTTAACCGCCAGGTTTTTCTCCCAGTTCAGGGTGCCCACTTATTTAGTGGCTGGGTTTACCCCTCGAATTCGGCACAAGGCTGAAATGACATAATATAATTTTTTGGCCACGATTTATCAACTCAGCCACAGCGCCTCCCTCAGATTATATAGATTATATATATTATATATGTATTTAAAAACGTAAGGCAAGAATCCTGACACTATTGTTAGAAAACAAAGCGGAAGGACTTTTTGAAGCTATCAGTAAACTATAGAGTAAACTGGAATATGATAGAAAGTAAAAGGAAATGGGTCTCTTGATTCTAGTCAATTAAATACTCAGCTACATAGAGAATCCATTAGGTTTTAACTATGGCAGGTCGGGGTTTTGTTCCGACGCCAAACAAATTTAAAATGGTTTAATTAGAAACATTTATCTGGACATTTAAAAAAAAATAAAACTAACTCATTTATGATTTTGACTCTGTTTCTCCTAGTAAGAACCTGGATTTGACCGATCTTGTTCAAATAAACAATACTATCATACAGGTAAGCGAGAGAAAAAAATTAACAACATTAGAGCATAGACGGCCAGCAGGATTAAGTTATTAGATTATAAAATTTATATCCTACAAAAAAAAAAAAAAAAAAAAAGGTAAAGGTAAATAAAACACAAAATGTTCTTTGATGCCCATGTGTAATTATTTTTTGGGATAAAATCAAAAAATTGTCTCGTCAAAACCTAATCCAATCTGAATTTGTGTTTTCGGGGTTTTTCATTAGGCGCGGAATATTTTGTTAAAAAGAAACCTGTAAAACAACCTAAATCGAAAAAATTGGAATTGGCAATCTCAACGAAGGTATGACTATCATCGACGGTCAAGGGAGCAACCCCTTTACCTGAAAAATAATAAAATTAAATGTAAAATAAGCAATCCTTTAATCATTAGGTATCATGGTGAAACAAACGTATATTCACAGCAACTGTATTTTAAGAGAGAGAAAGGTAGTGGGGGGAGCAGTACAAAAAAAAAGAACGTAAAAACGAGTAGAAACAAAAAAAAAAACAGAGCCAAGAGGGAAAGCATTTAAGCTGACAGTGGGACAGAAGACAGTGAGATATAATATATAAGATATAAGATAAGAGCTAAGTAGACGATAACCGAACTCTAAACGACTCCCAGGCCGAGAGCCGACAAACGGCCGACAGAGTTGTGACACTACCTGTTGATACCGCCTGGCCCACCCACGTCGTCGGAGGAGTCCATAGTCTCTGTATCTCTCTCTCCTTCTCTCTCTCTATCTCTCTCTGTCTCTCTATCTATCCATCTCTCTATCTCTCTCTCTATATATATAAACTATCTGACTCTCTATAAAATCTATCTATTTTCGTACTATTGATTGAATGCCATACGAATATGTTCTAGACAAATAACAAAAAAATTAAAAAAAAATTATAGTTTAAAAAAACTAGAAAAACACGCTTTTATAGCAAACATAACTAAAAAGGTAAGTATGTTGAATAACGTGCAGCAATCAGACCTTTATATTTTTTGTGTTCAATGTTCGAAGCTAATTTCCTAAGTATAATTCGTGTTTTGTTTGCATTTTTAACAATTTAGTAGGACAAAATCCTATCTTGCACAAAATTTATTGATCTAAAAATTTTAGTATATAACATTTTTTGATTGGATCAGCCATTTTCTGCGTTATAGACTCTTAAAAATGACCAAAACTAACTTTTTAAAGTTAGAAAAATTCTTCGATGTTTGACAATCGATTGTCACTAAACGACTAAATCAAATTCAGCTTAAGGGATGTCTTTAGACGCACAATTTAATTTAACTTTAATTTTGTAAATAAAAATTTTTTCGATAAAAAGCATTTTTCTATATGTTTTTGTCCAAAATCTAAAAAAAGTTCAAAACGTTTGCGTTATTTTGCCCCCCCCCCCCCCCCCCCCGCACATTTTCCTCTTATCAAATTCAGTTTATTTTTGGATATTTTATTTTTAGGACCCATCTGGACTATATAAAAACGTCAAACCCACTACTTTTTCTTCAAGGCAGACCCCCATTTTGGGGTTAATTTAACTAGACTAAGTGAGAACATTAGGACAAAGTTGGTGCAATTATTGTATTGCCATTGGTCTTTGAAAATGTGCAAATTTCCAAGTTAATCAGATTGCTGGAAATTGGTGAAAATTAAGATAAAAGACTCCGTTACATTCAGGTCAAGTTAATAAAAGCGTATTAAAAATTCAATTTCTCCCTGACTGGGTAAAACAATAGACTGCAATAATTCTATCTATATTATTATATAAATTTCGTTTGTATTCTCTAATCGCCAAAGTTACTGAACCAATCTTTACCAAATCTTAACTACATCATCTTCATAGTTCAAGGTAGTTAGGGGTGGTGGCGAGAGGCGTGGTTAAGGTGGCGAGCACCATTCAAGAGAGGTTACAAAGATAAGGTGTTATATAGAGCTAGAAATTAAAAACAAAAAAAAATTGCTTGATTCGATTAAATTGCTATAAAAAGGCTATAAATATGTGGTGTGGCGTATGGATCCCAGTGATGTTTAAAAATCGAACAATAATAGCGCAATTCTTCAACAGAGTTTGCAATGGTAAAACTATTGAATCCATCTACATTAAATTTTTACTTCACCATGTTCATAGTTCTAGGAAGGTTAAACAATAAAATAAATTTAAATTTAAACGTTGTGCCAGAAACGAGGTTTGCGACACTGCCGAGTACTTTTATGGTTACAAATGAATACATTAATTTAATTAATACAGCCAGATGGTATCAATAAAATTATTTATATCACTCGGATTGGAAAATAGATACTTTCCATAACAGCTGGGAGCAAGGAAAGTAGGCCTTTACACATCTCAAAATTTAGAGCAAGGTAAAACAACGAACATATGATTTTACACGTCTAGCCGGGAAAGTTTTCGCAGCTAGCAGTGTTTACTGTTACCAACACGAGGTTCGCTAGCGTTTCTTTTAGTTTATGATTTAATTTTACATTGTTAGTGTGCGAAAATGGCCTTTAACATCCCTCAAAAATTAATTAAAGAAGCTGAAGGAATAACTGATTCGTTATTGCCCGGGAAATCTCGTAATAGATACGAAGAAGAATTTAATAAGTTTTGTGAGTGGTGCTATAGTGAAAGTGTTAACCCTAACCATGTTAATGATGAAGTGATGTTAGTATACCTATCAACTTTATCGAACAACCAAAACTGTACAATTAATATTAACCTGACCCTATAAAAATGAAGTGTTTTTTATTAATATATAAACTTACTCCTTTTTATAAATGTATTTTGAATTATTACATTTCAGTTATTAAACGTAATTATATTAAATTAAACTTGTCTACGGTTATTTCTCTCAATCAGCTGTTACAAATAATCATTAAAATGGAAAACAATCATTTAGTGTAATAATATGAATTATTAAAATCTTAATATGTAGATTCACGAGTTAAAAACTGCGTTAAGCGTTTTTGCCTCGTGATGAAAAGTTTCGTACATTACTCTTACCGAAAGTGATTTTACGATGCTCGATCGAATTAACGGGCTCGGGTTCGCCTCGCCAGTCAAACACGGTCTCGCAACGTAAAATGCCACTTTCGGTACTAGTAATGTAATATACTATTCTCTCAAATAAAAATTATTACCAAATCAAAATGTTGATCTTTTGCTTTTTGATATGGTGTGCAAAAATATGAATCACAGGCCTTTGGTTGTTATCACTGATAATGGAATGGGATGGACTAATAATCCGCAAGAGTTTCTTAATAATCTCTGTTTTTCTGGATTACCAACTCATACATTAGAATTAAAAATTTAATGTCCAATTATGCTTTTACGTATTTAATTTAAAAAATAATCTATTTGTATATTTTAATTTTAGTTTAGGTTAATTTAATAAAATAGTTGATTGATAATCTGTACAATTTTAATCAAGTTAAAAATTACTGCTATGCGTGAAAATATCGTTGAAGAAATAATAAGAAATATAAGGTAATCAATATAAAATGTTGGTCAATAAGCAAATAAAAGTTCAATTATTAGTAAAAATTGTTTAAGTTCTTTACGTATGAGAGATGGCGAAGCCGCGACAGGAGATGCTAGTAGTTTTATAAAACGTATGGGTAAGTATAAATACATACATTAATATAGATTTATAAAGCTATAATATACGAAAATTTCTGTTCAATTGTTAAAACAAGTTTTCGTTTTTGCGACATTTTGTTTAGTAATGAATTTAAATCGATACTAACGCTTAAATAATTTTGTTGTAACAGGGTGTATAAAAAAAAAAAAAAATGACCGTTCAATCAAATTCCAGAATTCAAAAGTCTGTAAATATCTTAATGCTATTTATTATTTACCAATACTTAATAATCCCTTTAGAGCATTCTCTAAGCTTGTTTACTAACACTGGTCTTCTTCAAAAAAAGCCTCAGTTCTGTTATTTATTTCAAAGAAGAAACATGAGAGTGTCCTAGAAATTCTCGTAATTCTAAGACATTACTGGAAAAAAAAATTTCACAGCCGCTAAAGCAACTCGTAAAATTATTAAATATGAAGGGGAAGGTGTCCTTGAAGAGTGCACTTCGCGGCGATGGTTTGAAAAATTTAGAAGTGGAAATACGACGTTGGAAAGGAAGAAGCGCTCCGGGCGGCCATTAATGGATATTGATGAGGCTCTGAAGGAAGCTGTTGAGTCGAATCCGTCCACAAGCACTCGCGAACTTGCCAAGGAGTGTGTTGTGTCGAAAGATACTGTTAGTCGCCATCTTCTCTCCATGGGGAAGGTGAAAAGGACCTGTAGACTGGTCCCTCACGAACTTACTCCTCAACAATCAGCAGAAAAGTTGACAGAACTTCATGGGTTTGAACTCCTGCCTCATCCACCATGTAGCCCAGACCTCGCACCTTCGGATTAGTACTTGTTTCGATCCATGGCCCATTTTCTTCAAGGGAAAAGATTGATAATTTTGCGGAAGTTGAAAATGCTGTCCAAGAGCTCTTTGACAGCCATCCCAAGGAATGGTATCAGCGTGGCATCGAACAAGCAGATATCATAGCAGAGCATAGCAGATGGGTAATGATAGTAGATAACAATGGGCTATACTTTGAGTATTAATTGTATTTTATATCAAAGAAATAATAATACAAATATTTGTTGAAGAAACGGTCATTTTTTTTTATACACCCTATTAAAAACATCACTATTCCAATAGTAGGAAGTGGATTAGTTTATAGTTACCGGAAATATCTCATTAATACGATATAAGTTGGCATGGGTTTTTCATTAATTATTTTAAAGTAAAAAACATAATAATCTGACGTTTTCATTTTTAAAAATAAATATTATAGGTACAAATAAAATAAATGGCGTAAAAATTAAAACAAAATAAGAAAAAAAAGAAGTTTATCCCTTCAGAACCCTGGTTAATAAAGTCCCGGATAATGGGGTTCCTTCTGTATTACATTTTATTTTATTTATTGTATATTAAGGGGATGTTTATATTTTTCCGCATTTTATTTTTGTCTTCTCCATTAGATTTATTGTTTTTTTTTTACTTTCATTCTACATATTGTATGAATGGTTCAATGTCATCCATATAACTCATTGCCCATGAGCGAAAAAAAAAAAAAAAAAAAAAAGTAAAAAAAAAAAAATTATATTTGATAGGACCTCTTCAACATTTACTAGACAAACGTTCAAAGCTTCCGATTAATTACAAGAGACATGATAGTAATTGGACCTGTTTGGACATGCGGAGTTGAGTTTTGGGGCTCCACTAAACCATCCAATTCATCTCTCATCCAATCCTTACATTCCAAAATCTTTAGAATAATCCTCAATGCTGCTTATACTGTCAAAAATAACCATACCCTTAAAGACCTTAATGTACCATATGTTGCTGTTTTAAACCAATCCAGTTACCAAGCCTTTCATAGTAAACTACATAAACATTCATATCGACTGGTTTTCAAAATTGCTTTTAATTCTATACCAGATAATCCTCCGCGGCTATCGAAAAGAATATGGCCAAGAGAAATTCTAATGTAGAACTATTTAAGTGCTTCTAGTGAGTAAATTCTTTACATGTTATTGATTTGTCGTTGAAATCATTTTACTCAAATTTAATTTTGTATAATATAAACCGTTGTAAATATTAGTATATAGTTTTTTAAAAGTTGTTCATGAATGAGCCAGTTTGCAATATTTATTAAAAAAAAAAAAAAGAAAAGTTGTAATGAATTTATTCTTGATGGATTCGGTAAAATTAATTAAAACGATCCATAATCTCTTTCTCTAGAATATTAATGAAGTGGAATTTTTTTTTTTTTGTAATTTCCGGAGCCTAACATAAAATATACACAACAGTAAAACATGTAAGTGAAACTCCAATTACAGGGGATTTGATGGCTGTCTTCGGTGGGATACCGGGGTTTTTCATAGACGGGAACTCCCATCCCTGAGAGAGGAACATGAAGGAAAAACTGCCTTAGCAGCAGTAAAAGTCTCGTTTAATATCCAGAAGGTCGAGATGAGACCGCACCCGGAGGTTTTTCGACGCCATAAAAGCCCGTACGAACTAATATCGGATAGCGACATCTGGCGGCAATGCTCGCGGTTTAATATAACCTGACAATCGCCTTCCTCACAACTGCTGCTACCTCAGTGGGAGTAAAAAGGAGAGGATTTATTGTTTCAATATCTCCTCGCTGATGCCTCTTGTCCTTTATGTCTCCCCCCCCCCCCCCACCCTCCGGACGATCCCTGGAAGCTAATGTGTTCGGCAGATGTTCCAGAGGATAGCGCTGCGGTCGAGGGAAAGAAAACATCAGGGATATATGTTCTTAATATAAGATGGCCGCTCTTGTAGGGTCGTTTCCGGAATATTACGTTACAGCAATGATAAACGATAATAAAGACCAAAGTGCTGGGGGTTGTATTCCGAATCTAATACAGACTCGTTTCAAATCAAGTACAGTCTCGTTTATCCGACACTTAGGGGCCGGAGAAGCGCCGAGTTACCGAAAATGGTAGATAACTGGATGTAAAGAAAAATTAAAATCGACAAAATATTGCAGTTTTAGCAAGTAGTTTTATTGTGAAAAGTTTTTTACTTGCTCAAAATGTGTAACGTTTTCTTCATACCCAAAATTGTTACATTATGACACGCTCTAGCTCTGTTGGAGTTACTTGAATTAAAAAATTTGCCAACAGTTTCCTTCAGAAATATAATCCAGAATGTCGCTAGGACCTACTGTTTGGGAGATATATTGCTTTGATAGAAAATAGTCAAGTGTGCTTACATTTTATAAGTTGTGGGGTTTTATGACATGGTTTAAAGTTAAAAAATGTTTTATGTATACATGTCAAATGGAAAAGAATGCCACAAATTTGAGCTCTCTAAGTGCAAAAGTTTTTTAATGGCGTAATTTTGAATATATTGAGTGAGGACTGAAAATATATTAAATATATTGAAGTGAGTAATTTTTTGTTTTTTTAAAAGCTTACAACTCAAAAAAACAAAATTCAGAAAAATGTAATGTTTTACATTTTAACTAGTCTTGGTGGGTACAACTTCTATACCATTAGAAATAATATAGAAATAGGAGAGGTCAAGGTCCAAACCTGATGAAGATTTGACATGGAATGACCCTGTGGCTTTTTTTGACACTCTCTTGCTCTGTTGCTTTTGGTCGAATCAAAAATTTGCCGGCAATATCCTTATCAAAAATTTAATGGAGAATATTTTTTGATATATAATATTTGTAGCTGGAGCTAACCGTTGAGAACCTATGTTGGTTTGAATGAAAAAAGTCACGATGTAAAGTTTTTTCACACTCAAAATTGTAAAACTTAGACACTCTCTGTTAGTTTTGCTAGAATCGAAAATTTGTCGAGTTTCCTAATTAGAAATTTAATGGAGAATATTTTCTGTTATAAATCATTTGTCATTAGGATATTCCATTTAGGAGCTACATTGCTTTGAATGAAAAAAATTACGTTTTGCCTACGTTTTCTCTCCTATAGTGTGGTGGTGGTAAGCTTGGTTTAAGGTTTCCCCGAGATGCTTGTAAATATTTTAAATATAGTATAATTGTATTTGTTAAGTTTTTTATGATATGTATTTTGGAGGTATAATATCACTGTATTTAAGTATTTTGACATCAATGTCTCTTCGCGGGGGGTCTATAGTTTTTTTTTAAACGTTTTATTTTTTTCACCCTCAAAGGCGCAACCCATTCTGTTGGTGATGGTCAGATGAAAAATTTGACAAGTTATTCCAATAAAATAAGGCTCCAATAGTCCGTTTTCAACAAAAAACTACCGAACTTTTACCCTTAACGGATCTTTATGTTTCTTGGGATGCTGAATCCGAATCTAAAGTACGCTACCACGGCGGACGTCTGCTTCATACCTAGAATCGCAGAAAAACGCCCAAAATACCAGTTCTTTTCAGGTTTTTTCCTATAACACGAAAACAAAACTTTTTCGAAGAATTTCTTTAAATATTAATTGTAGCTTGAATTAGTATCTACGGACTATTTGCCCGATTCAAAATTTATTTTATTCATCTCAAAGCTGTTTAAATTTACTATTAGATCATATATATGTAATCTATATTAAACACCATGTAACACCCATGCTGCATGTGTATATTTTGGCAAAATATGACAATTATGACATGTTCAGTGGGCTGGCCTGGGCGTTTCACTGAGCTGGCGATTTAATATAGATTACATATATACGATATAATAGTAAATTTAACCAGCTTTGATATGAAAAAATCAAATTTTGATTCGGACAAATAGTTTCGGAGTTATAACGAAAAATATGCCAAAAAAAACAACGTGTATTTAACAAAAGTACGGGATGTTTATAGTTCAGGCATGTGTATTTCAAGAGCCTCGATTAAAACCTCATATATAGATTCTAATAGTAAATTGGAACAGCTTTTAGATTAAAAATTTTGAGTCGGACGAATTGTTTAGGAGTTATTGAGAAAAATGTGCAAAAAAACGTGAATTTCACAACAGTATGGGTTTTTTAGCGTGCTTTTAAGGGCCATTATTAAAACCATGTAGTTAATAGTACATATTAGTAGCCATTATTAGTGTAATAGTACATTTTATCAGCTTTAAGATGAAAAAAAGTAATTTTGAATGGAACATATAGTTTTGGAGTTGTATACAAAAAAGTACGACAAACATGTTTTAGCGGAGAAGTGGGGCTGACCGCCAGTTGGCCAATTTCCACCCTTTTTTCCAAGACCATATCCTCGCGAATTATCTGATTTCGAAGTAGTTTTTTATTTTATTTCGTAGTTACTAATTCCAGCTACAATTAATATTTAAAAACTTTCTTCGAAAAAGCTTCGTTTTCGTGTATAGGTTAAAAAACTAAAATAACGGGTATTGTAGGGGTTTTTTTGCGAGTTTGGGTATGTAACCGACGTCCGCCGTGGTAGCAAACTTCAGATTCGGATTTAGCAACCCAAAAAATATAAAGATCGGTTGAGAATAAAAGTTCGGCAGTTTTTTCTTCGGCAAACCCTTATTTTACTCGACTAAAGTTTTCCAAAGCAGAAATTTAATGGGGAACATTTTTTGTTATATTACATTTGTCGCTAGGATCTATCCTTAGGGGCTATATTGGTTTGAATGAAAAAATTCATGTTTGGAACTCCTATTTTCTCTGAACTTTGTATACTTCGTAGAATCATTAATTTAAGTAATTTGATTATTTTAATTCTAAAATGTAGATTAAGAAAAGCATTAGATTATAGATACAAATATCCACGATTTATTGTTTTTCCCAGTCAGGAAGAAATTGAGTTTGTTTTTGTTTTTAAAATAAGGGCAGAGAAATAGATAGTCTTTAGTTTGATTTTAAAAGGTTAAATGATACATATTAAACATATACATATCTTCTGGAAAGTAGGTATTTATCTCACGAACCAATTTTTAACTTATAAAATTTGAAAAATTGGTTATGAACCGCATAAATGCATTTCACAATCTTCTTCAGTTTCTTGATCTCAAAAAAGGATAAAATCAAAGTTTAATTCTGACATATTTTACATCTAAATGAACATTTCGAAATTCGAGTTGGTAAAGTTCTAACTCATGATATTGTATGAATTTATGCCGTTAAGAAACAATTTTTCAAAATATATAAGTTCAAAATTAATCTAATGAATATTATTGGAATGTCTTGCAATTCACTAATTTTTAGAATGAAGAACTATTTGCTATGAACTATTAAAATAAGAATCTATCGAACGATCCTACGGTTGTTATGTACGGGAGCGAGACACGGACCTTGACACTACGCGAGGAAAAATGATTAAACATGTTGGAAAGGAAACTCCGGCGGAAAATATATGGTCCAACTAAATATAGGGACGAATGAAAAACTGAAGACGTTATATGCTGCCCCAGCTGTTGTAGCAAAAAGAGGCAGGATAAGATGACTAGGGCATTTTCAAAGGATGGAAGCTAGTAGGCTCCCTAAGATGATGTTTGAGGGACACCCGGGTGGAAAGAGGAGGAGAGGAAGGCTTCGACTTCCTTAGCTGGAAGATGTGGAGGACGATCTTCGGACTCTTGGTGTGAGAGGATGGAGAAGGGCAGCTGAGGACAGGTCTGAGTGGAAGAGGATTGTAGAGGAAGTCAGGGTTCTGCAAGGTATTTAATTTATTAGAATACTAGTTTCAAATTATTATTGTTATTATTATTATTATTTTTAAAAATATACAAATATTCAAAATATTGACAACTACTAATTATTACAAACTAATTTTTAAACCAAGGAATCGGTATCGAGAATCGAGAATCTCTTGAGAAATATCTTGGTATCGATACATCATCACTAGTTCTAATTTAGTTTTAATTTAGAGTACAAACTCGATATTCCGACTCTCTTGCTAGAACCCACCCCCACGACCTACCTCTGCCGGCGAGTTCTTGTTTGAAAGGTACATCCATGAATGGTGGCTGTTAATAACAATTTCTGGAGAAAATTTAAATGAAAAAACTAAAATTTTCTAAAATAAAATCACTGGAAAAGACGATTTTATTTGCGACTGATGGCTAATAGTTGGAGTAGTAAAAAAATTTCAAAGTAGAAACATATCCTGCAATCTCAAAATAAGGGTATATCGAACGATCCTTCAGCCGGTTGTCATGTACGGGAGTGAGACATGGACCCTGGCATCACACGACGAAAAATTATTAAACAGGTGGGAAAGAAAAATCCTTCGCAAAATATATGGTCCAACCAAGTATGGACTGAATCTCTTTCGAATGAGAACAACTGAGGAACTGAGAACTCTATATGCTGCTCCAGATATTGTAGCCAACATAAAAAGAGGCAGAATTACATGGCTGGGGCATTTGCAAAGAATGGAGGCAAGTAGGATCCCTAAAATGGTGTTGGAGGGGCACCCGGGTGGAATGAGAAGGAGAGGAAGGCCTCGACTTCGTTGGCTGAAAGATGTAGAAGACGATCTTTGGCCTCTGGGTGTGAGAGGATGGAGAAGGGTTGCCGAAGAAAGGTTTGAATGGCAGAGAATTGTTGAGGAGGCGAGGGTTCTACAAGGACCATAAGCGCCATAAGATGATGATGGTTAAATAAATTTAATAGTCATATTGAGTTATAGTCCAGTCATTTTAGAAATTTTAAGCCACAATCGGCGGAATAATTCCTAGTGAGCTGAATTTTTGAATAAACCTTTATTACGGCATTTTAATGAATATGTGAAAAATGGATATTGATATCGTGCCGTCTAAAAAAGTTATTAAAGTCAAAAGGTCGCGAAAATCAGTTTTACGCAGATATCTCGCGACCTATTACTCAGATGTCAATTAAGGTCATAACAAAAATTGTTCAACGTGCACTTATATACAAAAAATGTCTGTTGCATTTTTCTGTAATATCAACCGTTTTTTGAGCAGAGCGCTGAGAAAGCGACTTACTTAAGTCGCACTTTTCCGCAAAAACACGTTTATTGATACTCTTTTGTCCATAACTCCGAAACCATTAGTCTGATCTGAAATATGTTTGTTTTCATCTGATAGCTGGTTAAATTTACCGTCATACCCCATAGATGAAGCTTTGATCAAGTCCTGTAAAACATCGATGCCAGCACGCTGAGAACCCCGTACTATTGTGAAGTCCTTATTTTTTCGGCGCATTTCTCGTTATAACTCCAAAAATATTTGTCCGATCCAGAGTTCCTTTTTGTAATCTTAAAGCTGGTTAAATTTACTATAAGATCCCATATATCAACGCTAAAAACTGCTAACTGTTATAAAATATAAGTTTTTTTCGGCACATTTTTCTATAACTTCTAAACAATTTGTCCGACCTCAAATTTCTTTTTAAATCTTAAAGCTGGTTAAATGTGCTATAAGATCCTATATATCAAATTTTGATTAAATTCCGTAAAACACCCACGCCAGCCCACTGAACAGATCAGAACTGTTATATTTTGCCAAAACATACACATTTAGCGTGCTACACGGAATTAATGAAACACATTTTTTGTATAACTTTATCAATTGCTTTAGGACAGATATACGTTTTAGCTAATTTTCAAATCTGAATTCACTCTGTAAAGGGGAGGAATAACCCTGTCAAAGGGTCGATAATACAAACTATTTGATTATGCTAAATCAATGTAACGCTAGAGATTGAATGCAAGAACCGCTTATTTGCAGTTGTAGGTAAGATATGGATAAGTAATGTTCGGAACTTAATTTCTCGATTTAATGTGACAGCTTTTCTGCTTGGCGATTCCGGTTATGATATATCCCCGTTATTAGTTATAATTTTATTGAAACTTGGATTGAGACACTTGCTGTACAACTTCCGAATTCTCTTGTATAACCTGGATTCTCTGCCTCATCCAGTAACAACGAAAACATTTTTCCCAGTGTTTTATTTTATCGTATTGTTCCCCATCGCTTTCATATCCATTTCCTTTTTCACTTTGGATATCATATTTTGTAACATTTTTGACATCTGGGGGAGGGGGGGGGAATTGGGAAAAGAGTGGGTAATTAGAGTTTCTGTGTTTTGGGAATAATCCTTACACAAATTTTCCCACACCAATTTCTTCTCAAAAATTTTGGTTATCCTGGATTTCCCCATTAATACATACTTTGTTTTTTGAAAGCAATTTTATGAACAAGCACCTGTCTATAATGTTCTTTTACATCGGCTTCCTCTTCAGAAGCCATGACAATACCAGCTAAAAACAGTAACAGTAAATGTAAAACCGGGCGAACTTATGTACGGCTCACACTCGACTTACTGACGACTTACTAGAGCAAGAACAGGCATGAAAGGAGAAGAAACACAATAATGAAAGAAGAACGTGTATTGACATAAAAGGAAGTTATAACTATAGTGGAGTTGTATCTGCTGGTAGATATATCTTGAGCATTTCCGCAGCGGTGTAGTTACTACTACGAAGTTTTAGCATTTTTGTTTTATCACTCCAGTTTGAGATAACGATATAAAAAAGTATTTTGGGCAGGGTGAGGGTAGAATGCTAATTATTATTATATTGAGCACCACAGCCCTAGCCATGGCGTTGGGCTCACAAGAATCGACAGCTATCCCTGCCCGGATAAACTAAAACGATAAAATAAGCAGGAATATCATTGTAAGGTGATAGGAATATTTAAAATGGCATTTCATGAAAAAAAAAATCATGATATGTCGATATTTTTGGTCACCGATATATTGTGTATCAATATTCAGAGGTGAAAAAAATGGCCAATATGGAATGTCGATATTTTTCTTACGATGCCCATCTTTAGTAGTACATGAGGAATTTGAGTTTTCTATTTCATTACCATCCATTTCACCCACTTAATTGTATCAACATCCACCAGGGGGCAGCACCGCATGGAACCCATGCGACAGCTCAGACTAAATTTGAATTTAATGTCAAAACAGCTGCGAAAGTGTAAATAATTACTCAATAATTCAAATTACAAGGAGAAACAATGACTAAGTTTCAATTTTAAAATAATTCTACAACTCTTTATGCCATACATTATTAATGTATTTTATTAATTTAATTTTTTTAGTATGTTCCATGTTTTAGTTATAACGTTTATCGGGTTGAGTTAATTATGAACGAGGTTATGTTCAAAGATAATTCGCATACCTCCAAAAGATTATTCTAATTTCATTGAATCAGAGAATTTAGATTTTTTTTATCAGAGTCAATATTTTTTGAAGAACAGAAACCTTTTTTTTTGAACTGTGGGCAGAAGCCACTACTTCTGTCCACAGAACCACTAAAACCACTAAATCTGGAACCAAAAGATGAAGCATCAAGAAGACGTGATGTAGAAGTGGACTTACAGTACTGTCATATTAAGGTACTATCTAGAAAAAACGCCTTAAAAAGGGAAACTTTGCGTAGGTGTAGTACTAGTAGCCACAAACAACACATCAAAAAAGAACACTTGTGCATGCAGTGTTACGGTCGCCATCTTGGAAAACCTTGAAAGTTAAGCACTATTTTAATTTTTTTCGCTTATATTTCGTAGAATATGTAAATTTTCTTGACATAGCATATTTACAATATTGAAAACCACTAAAGTCGTGACTATTTAAATCTAACCACAGCTCTGTAGTACAATTGGTTGCGGAGATACAGCTCCATAAATTTTGGTGATTTTGGCTAATTTGCACTTCTTCGCAAAAACACATTTTTCTATAATCTTTTGGCTATAACTCCAAAACTGGTAGTCCGAATCAATTTTTTTTTTTTTTTTTTTTCATCTGAAAACTGGTTTTATTCACTATCAGGCCCTATGTATAAAATCTGATAAAAATCTGTTAAACATCAAAGCCATCAGCACACTAAGAACTCCATACTGTTGTGAAATCCAAGTTAGTTTGTTTTTTGGCACCTTTCTCACTATAACTACTAAACTATTTACCCGATCCAAAATTTCTTTTTTATATCTGAAAGCCGATTAGATTGACTATAAGATCTGATATATGAAATTTCGATTAAATTTCGTGAAATACCTACACCAGCCCACTGAACATATCAAAAATGTCATATTTTAATGAAATCACGCATTTGACACATGCTGACGTGTGTATTTCACAGAATGTAATAAAAATTTCATATATAACGTCTGATAGTAAATTTAATCAGCTTTCTGAGGGTAAAATAAATTTCGGATAGTAGAAATAGTTTAGGAGTTATAGCGAGAAATGTGCCGAACAAAAACAAGGATTTCACAACAGTGCGGGTTTCTCAACGTGCTGACGTGGGTGTTAAACGCATTTCGATCAAAATTTCATACATTGTGTCTGATGACGAATTTAACCATATGAAAAAAATAAATTTTGGTTCGGACCAATAGTATCAGAGTTATAGCCAAAAGAGTATATACAAACGTGTTTTTGTGGAGAAGTGCAACTTAGCCAATATTATCATTTTTTTGGAGAGCTGTATCTTCGCAACCAATTGTTTTACAGAACTGCGGTTAGATTTAAACTGTCGTAAATTTAGTGCTCTTTAATATCGTAAATATTTCCCAATAGCAAATATTTAAATTACATATTTTAGGAGATATAAGCGAAAAAAAAATGAAAATACTGCTAAAATTTCGCGGATTTCCAAAATGGTGAGACGACTTCAACATGATGAAAATCATGGTTCATAATGTGGTAAGTGGAAACAAAGTTTTAAGAAAAAATTGGCGTTCTAGTAAATAATTGGGTAGCTAAAGAAAATTTTTTAATAATGTAATATAAAATTTGATTATTCCTACCTATACGTTCATAAACAATTGTTCAAAAACAATCATTAAAAAAAATATTGTAATGGAAACACTAACCTTTTTCTAATTGTAATACTTTTCTTTTAAACAATAACTATATATATATAAAATATATTTTACATTTAAAATATCTTTGTAACAGAAGAATTGCAAAGAAATGACGGGGTCGCCTGTGGTGTAATGGTTAGCATAGCAATCTACTAAACTCAAGATCGCGGGTTCGCAGCCCGGCAGATAACCTTAGGATTTTTTAAAGGGAGTAAAAAATCCTTAGCTATGCCGTTCTTTGGAAGAAACGTAAAATGGGGGTCCCGAGCCTGTGCGATGTCAGGTATTCGTTAAAGATCCCTATCCTAATTATACCTGGATAGGCAAAATTTAGGACTCCCCCCGTAGCATCGTCCGATTAGCCATAGCAGCATAAAGTGACGTTAAACGAAATAAACAAAGAAATTAAACGAAAGAACGAAATGTTTTAGTACCATCTTCAACATGATAAAAACCATGGTTCATAAAATACAAGGCGGGTGAATATATTGGTATGTTCAGGTGAACAATCAGGTAACTAAAGATCCTTGAATGGTTTCAGTGGATTAAATTTTCTTCGAAATAATTAATTAGCCCACTATTTTGGTGACATTAATGACAACAAAAATTTATTTTTTTACAAAACGGATTTATAGAAAAGTTGCGATTTCAGACTTACCCACTTTCCTTGTGAACACCGAATAACAACGTGGGAATATGGAACATAATCATATTGTGCCGCATAGTATACAGGAGATTGTTGAGTGAGATCTGTCACTTATTTTCCTCCCAGACTGGGAAAACGATAGATTATGGATTATAGAGTATAGACTATCTATAATCTACTGCTTTTCCAAATTACATTTTAAAA
The DNA here is from genome assembly GCA_003667255.2 of Euschistus heros. Lineage (NCBI taxonomy): Eukaryota > Metazoa > Arthropoda > Insecta > Hemiptera > Pentatomidae > Euschistus > Euschistus heros. The sequence goes on from RCWM02000082.1 coordinate 2,053,565, forward strand.
ATGAAAGGATCAAATTTCGTGAATTAACAATTAAATTAAATTAACAAATAATGATTATTCGAAATAAACAAAGTTGAGATAAAATAGGAGTTTCGGACGTAACGTTTTTCATTTAAACCAATATAGCTCCTAAACAGTCCCAGCGACAAATATTATAAAACAAATAATATTCTCCATTAAATTTATGATAATTTACTGCCGGCGAATTTTCGATCCGAGCTACACCAACAGAGCTAGAGCGTGTGAAAATGTTACATTTTTGTTGAGGATGAAAAAAAAAAAAACGTTGCACCAAAAAAGTATAGACATATCCAAAAAAAGCGAGAAGACATATCCATGACAAAATAAGCAATGTTGAAATTAGCAAAACATATTTTTATTTTGCCAATGTTTAGGCTATATCTTTGATGGCCATAATTAGAGGTAAAACAAGGAAATAGCCATTTATGTGTTTGCTACCTCTATGTCATTAGGAGAGTGTTTATAACCTTCCTTAGTGGGCTTAATGTTTACAATTGGTTGCACCGTCACTCGCTGACACCTTTTGTTGTATTAAAATTTGCTGCATATATTTTAGAATTTTAAAACAAAAAAATGAATCCTTTAACGTAAGTAGTTAGTTAATTAAATTAATTTAAATGTATTTTATTTGAATCTATTATTTATATCAATCTAAGGAATGCTTGATTTTTTTTTTCAAATAATGAAATATTTCTATCTCTTATTACTTGAACTATGTAATATATTCTCTAGGAATATGAAAAATGTGAAGAAGTTAAGCGAACAAGAGCTTCAGTTCAACTTTAAAACTTCATGGCATGACCAGTATAAGGACAGCGCTTGGATTTTTATCGGTGGTCTTCCTTATGATTTGACTGAAGGGGATATTATTTGTGTTTTTTCTCAGTAAGTTTTAATATTATAATATGGATAAGTTGTAATTGTAATAGTTGTTCGAAAATACTGTTTTATTGTTTGTAAATGTTATTGAAGTTTCAAATGTTTTCACAGATATGGAGAAATTGTAAATATTAACTTGGTAAGAGACAAAGGAAACGGAAAATCTAGAGGCTTTTGCTTTATATGTTATGAAAATCAAAAAAGCACAATTCTTGCTGTTGACAATTTAAATGGAATAAAGGTTTGTCTATTTTTAATATTCATATCCACCTATGTATGATAAGTACTTCAGGAGGGTTAGAAAGATTCTTTAACAAAATGTTTAACAATATTTTTTTTACATAGATATTACTTCTGGCTGGAGGTATATAGTTTTTTTTTTCTATTTTGTGATGCATTTTTCACTCTCAAAATTGTAAAATTTTGTTATGCTCTGTTGGAGTTGCTTGGACCTAACACTCTCAGTCAGTTTCCTTTATAGAAGTTTAATGGAGAATATTTATTTTTATATAACATTTGTTACTAGGACCGACCATTTAGGAGCTATATTAGTATGAATAAAAAAAGTCAGGTTTAAAACCCCCTATTTCCTATCAACTTTGTTTATTTCAAATAATTGTTAATTTAAATAATTTGATCTGTTTAATTTTAAAATGTAAATTCCAAAAGGCAATAGATTATAGATAGACATTTCCATGATCTGTTGTTTTTCCCATTCAGGGGGAAATATAAAATGTTTCTGTTTTTTTTTCAGAGATATTTTAGTAAAATAATAATTTATTTTAGAGGTGCAATCTCAAATGTTTTGTGAACAATAAATTTTATATTATTTTTTGTCTATTTTAGATACTTGGAAGAATAATTAGGGTGGACCATGTAGCAGATTACAAAACTCCAAAGGAAACTAAAAATATTACAGAAGAAACTAAAAAACTCCATGAAGAAGGCTGTGCTGTTACATTTGTTCCTAAAATCAAAACCGAACCTGTTGATGATTATGAAGTAGACGTAGGTGAGTACATAGTTGACTGTTTCGGTATCAAATGTTTCAGTTCTTTTTAATGATTTTTTATATTTTTAAATCATTCTTCTGTCTAGGTGTTAACAGTAATTCATTGTTTCAGACAATTTTTTTACTTCGATAAGTAGCTAAGTAATTCAGTTGTTAAAGGCATTACTTTCATTTAAATATTTCACAAGTTTTAACTTTGTGGGATGAAAATCAGTGGCTTTAAGCATTTATGATCTAGACATGGAATACTTCAAATTTGAATTCGAATATGTTAGTTGAATGTTTAAGTTGAGGCTCAAATTTTTATTCTGAACCAACAGTGAACAAGACGGATAATCCTAGTTTTTATTAGATTTACGTTTTTGCCAATTTTTGGAGCCTCAGACTATTCTTTTAAGAGTTGTATTTATAAGCATCACATAGTTGACAGAATGTTAGTGTCATCGAATCCTTAGGACAACAGCTGGCTAAGCTATAGACCTCGACCATAGGTCTTCCCAAAGAAGTTGGCCCTGAGAGGTGCACTGCATGTGATCTTATAGTCCTGTCAAATGCTAGTTTTTTGGAATTATGATTGAATTTCTCCTCTCAATAGTTTTCTATGCTTCATGGGGGTGCTGAATCCAAATTTCAAGTTTGCTACTTTGTGAAACGTCAGCTTCACAGCAAAACTCAAAAAATGTAGCCACTTTGTTTCAGTTTTTCGATAATATCATGAAGCTATGATTTATTCAAAGATGGTGGTTTTATAAAAAATGACAGTCAACAATGTTTGCAACAAAATTATCTAGTCAACTTTGATTTTCCAAAAAGTAATGGCACTAGAGAACACTGAAAAATGTATTAAATTCATATTACACTGAATAAAATCTGTGTAAAGTTATGTTTACTCAAGTTTCCATATAACGCTCCACAATGAAAAAGGCTCAAAATTTTACAACTATGTAAACTGTAAAGATTTTACAGTTTTTAGCTTAAACTTTTTCCTGTTTGTTAGTGTCAGGTTAAATCAACACACATTGTTATGTGATTTCTTATTTTATCTTAAGCAGATTTATTAAGGTGTAAAAGGAAATATACGGTAAAGCTAATTGTAAGACCAACGCGTACAACATAAGAGGGGTAACCTCTTTATGTGCTCACTCAATTACCATCTGTTCTTTTTTAAAGAATTTATAAAATTTGAAATAAATTAAATTATAAAAACAAAATTTGGAATGTAAAAATTAAATAAATAACAATATAATGAATAAAAAGAATATGACGATTAACTATAAAAAAAAAAAAAATATATATATATATTCATTATGCCTCAATAAATTTATAGTGGTCTGTGCTGCAGTGTGTGATCACTCTGTACTGAACTTCAGAATCCAGGGGAGCATTAATCCCTGTTTTTCAGACGTCTGTGGATGATATAAAATAACTTTATGCTACAATAAATGAGTTTTTGACATGAAGAAAAAATAAGTAAAAATAAAATTATTTGCCTGTATTCTACATTTGAATGTCCCTTGGCCATCTTCTTTAGATGCTTCAGAGGGTTATCAGGAATCGAATGAGAAGAAAGGATAGGTATCTTGTTTGGGTTAATTCTGGAACATATTGGACATCTACATCGTCATTGATAAGTTTATTTGTGACATAATAAGGATTTTGGATTTCTAAACTTGAATGGTTTAGTGGGGATTCAAAGCTCAACTCTCTCCAAATAGGTCTTATAATTGTCATATAATAAAGTTTTCTAATAAACTGGGAGCTTGAAACGCTTGTCTAGTAAATGTTGGAGTAGTTGAAAATGACGAGCAGTTTCTTGTGGTTTAAATCATGTTGAGTTATGTATTAGATATTATATATAACTATCATAATATAATATAATAAAAATATAGAATATAAGAAAAACCTTGTTTAAAAATTAGTACAATTTTAAATGAATAATGTTTTTTTATTACAGAAAAACTCAAAGATGTTAAGAAAGAAGTGAAAGACAAAAAAATTAAAGAAGAGGACAAAAAAATTAAAGAAGAGAAAGAAAAAAAAATTAAAAAAGAAGACAAAGATGTTGTCAGAAAGGAAAATAAGAGAAAGCATAAACAGAACAAAAGCAAAAAACTAGATAAAAAGAGCAAAAAGTCTAAAAAAAAACATAGGAAAAGTAGCAGTAGTGAAACCAGCAGCAGTGAAAGTTCTAGTAGCGATTCTGATTCCGATTCTTCGGATTAAATATTTGTGATATTGAAAGTGTACATATTATATTTAAAGCCAATGTAGTTTTTATAATATTTTTGTAAATAAAAATAGTTAAAATTATTTTACGTGTTTTTTTAGAAAACATATTCTTTTAAAAATGACTCAAAAATTCTGCTATAAAAATATCCCCTTAGAATAATGTTATGGTATAGAAAAAAGCTTATAAGTTGAGGTACACAGGATGATATAGAAGGATCAATAGAATCAGGAATTTGGTTGTTTTTTTTTATTAAAAGCCTAGCTTCGATTGTTTAACGTTACGTTCATCATCAGTTCTAAAGAACCTAAGCAGAATGGCTTCTTGCAACTAATCTTTCAAAAAGCGATCAATTTCCAGTTCACTTTTTGTTAGCCCTTCCTTTAAACTGATGAAAGTTAAATATTCAAAAGTAGTCTTTGAAAAAACAAATCGGAAGAGATGAAAGAAGAAAATGAACTTTATTATTAAATTACTAATAAAAGTTAAAATAACTCAATTCCTAAAACAGTGCATATCTGGACAAACAATTTCTTTTACATATTACATACGATAACTTAAGAGAAAAAAAATTGGTGAATTAAAATTAATCAAAAGAATGAACATTAATAAATAATATAACCTTACCAAACAAAGTAAAATTTATTTTAAAAAATTCATTTTTATTATATTTTTGTAAAAAAAAATAGTCTTCATAAATAATTTTAAATGAAGTTTATTAGAAAAAATAAAACTATTGTAAAAAAAAACGTCAAATTAGAATGTTAAGGCACATAAAGAAGTTTATCAGTTTATGACCTGATAAATATTCCCAATGTAAATTTGTTTCCAATAGGAATGGAAAAAAGCAACTAGTCGTGAAGAAAACCTAGGGGAGAACCTAAATGACACCTCATCTCTACCTCACCCTTTCTTTTGTCTTGTTATACTTAATTTGCTCTAGGCTTTGATATCATTCAGAAGTCCTTTTCATTTTGCCTCAAGTATCAACATGTTGGATTTCTTGTCTTAATTTTTAAAAAAATTAATAAATATAATAATAATAATATACATAATATAAAATATCTGCTGTTTTGGAAGGTTCTGTAAAGTTTTTAAAACCAATGATGAATTTCTAACATTCAGAACTAGTCTTCAAATAAGGAAATGGCAAATTATTCATTATTCCTAATCTCTCGATAATAGATACAGTACAGTACCAATGAAAAATTTAATAAAATATGTATTTATAGTGAAACTGACAGAACAATTGTGCCAAGGTTTGATATTGGGCCAGTTCTGAGAGCTCCCTTTAAATTCAAATTTCAATATTGTGTATAGTATTGAGTACATGATGTTTTTTTTCAGGCTTCCAATGGTGATGCCTGGCATTAATTTTAGCATTTCAAATATTGTTCTCAGGATAATCTTCAACCGAATATCGATCCCACAAATTTACTACTGATTTAGGAAAGAGAAATGTACAGGCAAATTTTAGTACTTAAGTAGTTCTTCCATTGAAATAAATTCATTATTTATACGAAGAAAATTTAAGTTTGGAGTTCAATACAGAAATCCACTCCGGGTAATTCGACCTTCCTGCAGGGTGCACAATATTTTTGCAGAATCCCTAATAGTTCAGGTAAAACTGTACATTTTTGTAATGCAAAAGGTGAGGTATTTTTGATTAATTTATATATAGTTAGTGTTGTGCTTGTGAGCTAAAATCCAAATTTTGGACCTTTATGCACAGCCGCTCGTTAATGGGTAGTGTCAAAACTTTCAACTTTTTCTACGGTTCACCAAAATATTTGCGGCACGGTTGGTTTCAATGTAAACCTTTCATATCAAAATAGAAATTTTCTGCAATTAGAGCTGGAAATAAACTCTAGAGCTTAAACTAAGACACAAATTTTCACAAACTGGAAAGTTTTTTTCCAGTTTTGCTCTATACATCCTTAAAAACGACATTTACAGCACAGTTAATTACTACTTATTTTAAAGGTGAGTTAGTTTAGTTTACTACAGATCTAACAAAGATAGGTTATCATGGCCAATGCTTCTACACATAAATAACTGGCTAAAACATATCTACGGAAACATATTATTATATTAGTATATGTAACATACATTTCTATTTCTTCTAGTTCTTTAAAATGTTAATATATAACCTTTAATATAATTGTAATACACTTTTATTTATGAAAAACAAGTTTCATTGAATTCTCCGGTTAATCCAACCTTTTGGACGTTCCACCCTACCCCTTGGTCTCTTAGGGGTCGGGGTAGGGTGGAATTGATGAGGTTCTACGGTTATTGAAAACTTAAGTTCAATAATCTGTTGAACATGATAATGCAGCATTATAAAAAAAAAAATTATTCAGTAAAAGATAAACAATTGTGATAACTGTTATCAAATTAGAAATTATCACTGTGGTTTTATTACCTTGAACCATTGTTGATAAAAATAACTTCAGGAAACAAAAGAAACCTTTTTAGTTATAGAATAGAGTTTATTTAATACAAAGAAATAAGGATAAAAGAAAATTAACAAGGAGTTTCCACTGAAGCAGTTTCATACTTAAAACTCACATCGTCAATTCCTGAAAACAAAGTAAAAATAAAATTAATTCATTGATAACGAGCTTAACTAACTAAACATGTTTCACATCAAAATATTTAAAACAAGTAGGGTAAACCAAACAGTTATTTACGTTCTTAAGGAAATATTCAGACCATAATTATAGAAATAATAGTTCCATAAAGTTGAAATTTACACTTAACATTATTCCTGAAAAGTATTTAACAAGATAGTGAAAAATAAAATAAGGTAAAATCAGTAATTGACACCCTATGGATATCTTTTTAAAATATGGACAGAATTGAAAGTATTTTTACACAGTTGAGCTGTAGCATTTAAAAGGATTTTTTTTTTTAATTTTTCAGCAGGGTGTCAATAACTGTCAAGTTTACTCTACTTTAATATTTCATTAAGTATTATTTCAAGTTGAATGAGATTTTTCAGTTACCGTTAATGGTATGTATTACATAGCTAACTAAAGTTTCTTTTTTTAAATTAAAGTTATTCTTTGTTTTTATTCAAGTTTATTTAGTATTAGAATTTACTTCTTAAATTTTGTTCTACAATTAATTATAGTAATATAGTTAGTATAAATATAGTATAAGCCTTCTTTCATTTTTTCTTAAGGACACACTTTCTTCCCAATTTTGAAATTTGACAGAATCTACCGATTCTACACACACACAACCAGAATCTACGCACGCACGCACGCACGCACGCACGCACGCACGCACGCACGCACGCACGCACGCACGCACGCACACACACACACACACACACACACACACACACACACACACACACAAACATATACACTGCTGAGAATATTAATACACTCCTGAATAATTGTTCCATAAAATAACCGATTCTGAACAAGATTAGATAATTTTATTATTGTTTTTAATGATTTTCAAGACAAATAAGTTATTATTTATTGGTTTTATTTTTAAAATATATATGTTAATCAAAGATGATTCTTCTTTGTCTGTACAAAATGGTTATCCTTATGCAGTAATTCTCACTTGATATAGAGAAATTCATAATAAAGCTTTTGCGTGTCTTACCATAATCGCATTTACTATATCATTCTGATTATTCGTTAAAGCTTTAACAGCTTTATTTCTGCTAACGTTCGCCTGAGACATCACAAGCTCTATATCCTTTTCTTCGATTCCTGTTGCATCTAACTCTTCTTCTTCACTCTCCTCTTGGATAGGTGCAACAACCTGAAAAAACAGAAATAAACTTATATAATTTACATTTAATATTACAAAAATTATATCTATCTTTTTTAATGTATTAACTATGTAAAGCTCAGTAATATACACCTACATCGACCCAAACAAAAATTTTAAATAACACCTAGATTTCTTGTCATCGAAGTTCATAATCTCTTTAATAGGTAGCACTAAGACCTAAATTTAATAAACAGTTTATTAGTAAAAAATTTAATTAACCCATTAAAAAATTATAAGTAATAACTTATGAATTTATTAAATGACAAGATACCGAAAAATAAATGAAAAAGATTTAACAACACCAAGCAAAAAGACTAGCAACTGGTCCTACATATTGCCGGTTATTTCTCACTAGGTCACATTTAGTTTTTTGTTTGTACAAAATCTGAAGACTTTACGAAGACAGGTAAAAATGTTAGAAGTTTTTTTTTTTTTACAATGGCCTAAGTGTGTTTTTTTCACAATGTTGACTGCAATTCAGAACCCCAATCAATTTCTCAAAAATAATAATAATAAATAATTAAAATAAATAAATGAAAAACCACCTAAGATAATAAAAAGGATAAATTTAATTCCATTGTTTCAACTCAATAAATTTAAAATATTGGCTTATTAAATATTTAATCCATATTGACTAGCTACATGAAAGCAGTTTCTACAATCAATAAGAATAAATAACGGTTTTATTTCCTACTCTAAAGTAAAATAAACTATTTCATACATTGGCCTCTATTTAAATTACAAAATTATAGTTGATCACTATAACAGCAACAGCACCACTACCTATTTGCATTGTATATACAATGTAAAATGTAGCCTAGGTTCAAGAAACCTATCCAAAAATGTTCAAAACAGGTTATAAGTCCGAAGGTGTTTTAAAGGCTATTGATTGATAAACTAAGAAACTTACAAAATTGTTTACTTTTTGGGTGAAAATAAACCAAAGTTGTGGTAATTCAGTAGTAAGTTAATAAGACAAAATATATATATATATATATTAAATACAAAATTATGTGCTAATATGAAATTTAATTATTTTCCAATTAATAATTGTATCATAAATAATCAATCCAGGTTTAAACCAAAAGATAAATAACTAAAGATAATAAAAGATAAATAACTATTGCAAAAATAAATGATAAAATCAAAGTTGTGACCCAAGATGGACCATAAAAGAAACATTAATACTGATTTTTGAAGTTGAGAGAACTGCAAATAAAATATTAATTGTTAATTAATAAATTAAATACACAACAATAACACTGAAATATATTAAAAACTAAGTCAGTTCATTTTGACCAAACTTTAAATATAAAAATAACTAAGAAGTTTTTTGTTTTTTTTCCATCCCCAAAAACTTACAGTTGTAGCTCCAGTGTCTGTTGCCTGGGAAAGTTCAGGTGCCTTGAATTTTTCAGCAGCAGCCATTTGAGCTTGCTGACTAAGATCTTCAATCTGTAAGAAAAAAATAAAATAAATCAAAATTAAGTATTAAACTAAGCCTATTATTCATTTATACCTCATATTAAATACAGCACCCTCATAAAATTAATATTAATATAACATTTGTAAGAATTATATATAGAAAACTTTAAAACAAGATAAAAATATAAAGAATAATATTCACCAATACATAAAAAATGCATTCCTCATTGAACAGGAATTGTAAAATGAAAAATAAAATTGAATATCTCTAAAAGTAGTTCTGATAAAGTATGAAATACGAATGTTAATAAACAAAACAATAGTTTCCCTTTCAGAATAGTAAACATAAAACTTCAGATGCTAATGGCCTTCATAAAATAATGTTATTCCATTCACTTTTAACATTATGGATTAGATTGTCCATTAAAAATACAAATTAATATAGCAAAATGGAGGTTTCATAATCCCCAACTACCATTACACAATCCATTAAATATTGTATAAAATATGATACTTATAAAATTTTACTTCCAAAATTACCTTGGTTTCACCAAAAATGATGTAAGTATCAGATGCTGGATTTTTGAATACATCTGGTTTATTAATAACAAAAAGGATATTCTTAGACTTCCGAATGGTAACTCTTGAAACTCCTTGGATCTACAATAGTATAACACTCATGACAATGGGAATAGCAAATGAGTACAAAAATAATAAGTATTCAAATAAATAATAAAATAATTACCAATTTAATAAATGAACAATTGTTAATTGATGTCAATAACAAGATTTCAGTCAAAATGCTTGTATTCACTGTGTGTTAGCAGTGTATAAGCATAATAGCAACTAATAATAATCATTAATAATAAGCTGACAATATTTATGGAGTGCAAATTATGCATTCAATATTTACAACTCAGATGTTGACAGCATAAACAAAAAGCAGTAATCTCCAGAATAAATAATATAAATATTACTTTAATGATATACAATCTAAAATTTATTAACTCACTGGTTTCAATCCAAGTTTCGACATGAGCTTTCTTGCTTTTTTTTCTCCTCGAGATTGTTTAGCTTTGCTAACATCAGGATTTAAAGAACCAGAACCTGTAGGTTCCAAATCAGGAATATCATCAGGCTCAGAATCAGTTCCTGAATCGACTTCCACTGGTTTTTGGTCAACTTCAGTTTGCTCAGGCATTTTGTCTGTTGCTATTGTCTAGAAATAAAAACATAAATGTATTAAAAGAAAATTTTCATGACAGCCTTATGATCTAAGGAACTAATAAATAAGATGTTTTTATAAGAATTTTCGACAAAAAGTCCAGAGTAGAGAATAAACCATGATGGGGTATTTAATAACCTAATGTAAACTGGATCGATTTGACGCCGACATACCTTCATTTTGGTCGCTTTTATCTCTTCTGAATAGAGTTATTAATTGTTGAAAGTTTATAACGAGAGTTAAAGCTTAATATCTAACAGAGTTAACCGCCAAAGGTTGATCACGCTAGAACAAGTTCATGTTAGGAGAATCCAAATCTTTTTTGGACAGAGTTTACCTGTTATATTATAACACAAGGGTATGTAAAATAAAATATAAATATATTTGATAATCGGATGGCTAAAATAAAAATAAATAAAACTTACGAATAAGTAACGAATACACAATAGAACTAGCTTAGGGTGCAAAGACCTTCATGATCAAAGTGATCGTGAAGGGGTACCCAGATTTAAAATAGCTTTGTAGTTAACAAAATGAATAAGTTGCTTTTTTAATCATTTGTATATTTTAATTATTTAAAATGGAAATAAAAAAAGTGAACATTTTGAGCAAATAAAACGAATAAAATAACCATTCTTCAGCAGAGATGAAAAAAACAGGAGGAAATTGAAGAAATATATATTTTTTTCGTTTTCCTTCCTACTACTACAAATGATTGTTGGAGAAATGATTACTAACCTCAGATACAACAAATTTTACTTACAATAAACCCGTTTTTTCTTGTGTAGTATTGATGAGTGGTTATTTCAAAAATACCGAATAATCGATTCCTAAGGTAACCAATTAGTGAGCCAGTTTGTTTTACATCTAACTGGTTACTATTAGATTTTTTTTTTTAGAACAATTATTTTTTCTAAACAGATTGAAATACCGAAAGACTGGCCGGTTTGGGCAAGACGGAAAATCAAGGATATATTTACTTTGATTTAAGCCGGTTACTTGCCAACGACCAGTTATTATTACTAAACAAATATCCTAGTTTATAACTAAAGAAACGGTTATTTTCAATTGACCTGACCCAAGTTGAGTACTTTCTTTAAAAGAAATTAACTAAAAATTTTTGACCTTCTTTATTGTATTCATAAACCAATCCATATGTTTTGAAAATTCAATATTTTCAATATTTCTTTCTTTCAGTATAATATATTTTTAACAAATTTCACCATCATTGAAAAAAATAATGTAAAAGTCCACTATCATTGTCCAGTGGTTGACTTAACTTATTTTTACCTAGTCATTTTCACTACTGTTTATTGGATAAAAATATAGCCATAGGGCTGATTAAAAGCAATTTTTGATATTAAGGCACATATTTTTTCAAAGTTTATCCTAACTCACATTAATTAAGTCTATTATATATATATAATATCATGTAAAAAAATAAATGCAAATGTCATCCTAAAAATACCAGTAATTATTAAGATTTTAAATTTTGAAACATAAGGCTTTGCTAAGTCTCTCAACAACAGCCCAGAATTATATTCACTAAACAAGTAGATTCCATTACATTTATTTACAAAATTTAATACATAAGAGAAAAAAGAATGTGATCTGGTGATCAAGTTCTTTGATTAAGGTTGTCCAACAAAAATAGACAATTTTGCTATGTACGGTATAACATTTGTCTCTCCCTCTACCCCAATGTTTTCCCTTTCATTATAATCCTATTTAGTTTAGTCTTATTCAGCAATACATGGAACATTAAGATGTTTATGGATAAGCTTATAAATGATCAATAAATAATGAGATTAGTCAAAAAATGGTAGATTGTAAGAATTGGATATGAGAGGAATTGGACGGCTAAGTGGAGCTTCAAAGCTCAATACCATGAGAAGATGGCGACTAACGGTACCTTTCGACACACCACACTCCTTGGCAAGTTCGCGAGTACTTGTGGACGGATTTGACTCAACAGCTTCCTTCAGAACCTCATCAATATCCATTAATGGCCGCCCGGAGCCCTACTTCCTTTCCAACGTCGTATCTCCACTTCTAAATTTTTCAAACATGCAGTGCGCTCTTCAAGGACACCTTCCCCTTCATATTTAATAATTTCATGAGCTGCTTCAGCGGCTGTGAAATTATTTTTTTTCAGTAATATCTTAAAATTACGAGAATTTCATAGGACACTGTCATGTTTCTTCTTTGAAATAAATAACTGAACTGAGGCTTTTTTTGAAGTCCAGTGTTAGTAAACAAGCTTAGAGAATGCTCTAAAGGGATTATTAAGTATTGGTAAATAATAAATAGCATTAAGATATTTACAGACTTTTGAAATCTGGAATTTGATAAAACGGTCATTTTTTTTTATACGCCCTATTATAATTCAAGATTCTGGGTCAAGTTCTGTATACTATTTTTTTATGGATTAAATAAAAACACTATAAATTAACAATACATATATTTCATAAGAGATTTATTGTAAATGAAGTGTTGCACATATTCATAACCAGATAAAATAAAATATATATATAATACAAAGAAAATCAACAACATGGTAATCATATCATAAATAATTCAAAAACTTTTTAATTTGGTATGCAAGTAAAACATTTTTTTCTTTTTGATGAGCCCATAACTGCCACCAGAGTTCCAACTACTGATGTAACGCTCTTTACATCTGCTGTGTTGAGTTGCCATTCCATGTGTTGTTTTCATCATTTCCATCATTTATATCTCTAAGACTGTGTATGTTACCAGATCTTCTCACAAATGCCCTCGATCTAAAACAGAACAAAAAAATGTAATAGTTTTACGCCATATTCATGTAGTTCTGGTAAACAGTATATACCATTTGGTTAGTTAATGGTTTCTCAACTATGCATCTACTACAACGATATTCATTTTGACATAGGACTATGATTTTTAAGTTGTAAGTTAAACATTATATTTGTATTTTCTAAAAACATTTTATACTTTTAATATTATTATTTTAATCAACTATCTCGCAAAATTCATCTTTATAATCGAGTACTGTAGTTAAAAATAAATAATGTAAATTCTGAAATGGGTTTTGTGATAAAATATAAAAAATAAAGATAAAAATATGTTTTAAAGAATTTTTCAAAAAATTTCCACAATAAAAAATAAATTTATGATTTTTGCTATGTTCAGATTTTTACATCCTGATATTCCTATCCTGAGAGGTTATTAGAGATGAAGTTTATAGTAAAAGTTTTGAGACTTCTTATACAACTGAAATATTGTATATAAAGATAGAACATATTAAAAAATGCTGTTGTAATATATTTTGGAATCTCTTCTCCAAATTCCATCTTGGTTCGAAGTATAAACATCAACAAGGAGCCAAATTCTTCTGGGCTACACTCAACTCCAAAATTCCCTACCCCATCATATACTGGCCAAACCAATACTAATCTTTATTGAATTCACAATGCCAGTGGACACCAAATGTTTTTTTTTTATATGCCTAACGACCAATTGTCAGAACATAGCACATTAACCATAATCCAAAATGCTGTCAATCCAATTCTATTTTCAAATCCACCTAAGATAAATTTAAAATTTGACAATGGATTCTGACAAAGGTCAATTTCTCCTCTCATGTTTAAAGTGCTTGCAGCTTAACCTATTTTACTGAGCCTCCACTGATTTTTACACCTAGACACTGCTATCAAGGGTCCTCAGTCAGAGTTTAAATACTTTAAAAATGTATGGAGTTGTCTTAAAGGTTTTTCTTGAATTTAAATAATCATAGTATTTTAAATTATTTGTTATTTTTATTATGCTTTAACATTTCTTATATTTTTAAAGAAACTTCTTCTTCATCTTCCTCTTCCCAGGCATTATTAGTGTAGGAGGGGGTTCAATCCAGCGTCACCAGTCCTCTCGGTCCCTGCACAGCAGCTTTATTTCAGCGAGGATTTTGTTTCCATTGCCCCCAATCCTCTGGATTTATTGTATGGTAAGAGGTCCTTGGGAGATCTTGTTGTATTTTACTTGTAGGTCTATCTTCCATTATCTTCCTGAGTTCTCTCACATCATAAATTCAGCTTTATAGAAACTAGAATATATATACCTTTTTTTCCTTTCTTTTTCTCTTCATTGTAGATATTAAATGTATAACATGGTTCTCGAGGTTCATTCAATGAAGCAAATATAGTTGTTTCTTCATTGACTGAACCTCAAGAAACCTATTAAATACACACACGCACATATATATTATTATATTGTGATACAGGCCAACTATGGATTTTTTCTTGTTTGTTCGATGTAAAAAACAAATAACTTTATGAATAAGAAATAGATCTGAAAATTGTTAACAACAAAATTTACCTTAAATATTAATTTATTCACCCTTGAAAGTACATAAATAGGAGTAGATAACAGATATCTTCTGTTCGTCAATATAAAGACAATTTATATTTAACAATAAAAAGATGGTATAATTATGTGATAACAGACTCAAGAAAAATTATGAAGAGAGGAATGGAATAAAGATAGTAAAATATTTATTGAATCAACCATCTTACTCCTGCCTGAAAGAAGGTAACATTTTGGCAACTGTTTTCCAGATTCCAGAGGGCTCAATCCGCTTTACGGCTTTCTTCGCGGCTGGAAAACCATTAATGCTAGAAACAGATTGCTTATTAGCTCTCTGTTATTTTTTAATTATTTATTTGATTTAAGCAGTAACTAAACTTCTAATCCGCTTGAAAAATAACAGCTACTCAAAAAGCATGTCTCTACCCTTTGAACTAAAAAAATGATAAAACTAGAAAGTTTGAAGTGCTATTTTAAGTAACAGAATGAGTTTCATCCGCAAAATTAGCAGCAGCCCCAGAGATAGTCTGGTTGCTATGTTTGTTGATAACTAACTTAGCAGTAATTATTAACCCTTTTAAGGCACAGTGTACTACAGTACACCATAATTCAACAGATTAGTTTGGAGGGGTCCCATTGTTCAAAAACATTAAATGTGGTTAAAAATTAAAAAAAATTTAATAAATTATTATTATTATTTTTTTGTATAGATTTATTTAATATTAGACCAATGAAAAAAAACAAGCAGTGAATTTAAATTATTTTAAATATGTATGCCTGACCTGAAAAGGGTTAATGACAGAGATTACTCTTAAGCAATCTGTTATTTTTCATTAGCTATTTACAAATTATATTAAAATATTTGTAAATAAGTGTGATATGCATGACGATTTCTATTTTGAAATGAAACTTTGCAAAAAAAAAAAAAAAAAAAAAAAAAAAAAAAAAAAAAAAAAAAAAAAAAAAAAAAAAAAAAAAAAAAAAAAAAAAAAAAAAAAAAAAAAAAAAAAAAAATATATATATATATATATATATATATATATATATATATATATATATATATATATATATATATATATATATATATATTTTTAATCCAAATCATTACTTAGAAGAAAGTAATGAACTATGTTCTAAACATTAAATATAATTTATCAACAGGAAAAGTAATAACTTTTTATCAAATAAAAATGACTACTATACAAAATAAACAATCGCAATGGCTAAAAATAAAGAAATTTGTCCATAAATACTGACAAGGGGACGATTACAGTTGCAACTCACAGATTTGAATGCCGATTTTTGTGTGGGTAGTAGGGACCTATAATAGAGCAAAACTAGAGTTATAGCCGCCAATGAGCATTAGGAGCCGAGAAAAAAAAAATATATGAAAATCACGTTTTATTTTTTTTCTCAGCTCTCATTCAGATAGAGAAATGCAGTTAAGTATGCTATTTGAAATAAAAATACTTTCGTTATGATCAAGATACGACAAGGCTTTAGGGTGTTCAAAAACTCCAAAAAAACGATAAAATTCCAAGGAAATCTGCTGTAAATCAGTGGAACATTTTTTTCATGAGCAGCTGACCTCCAATCTCGATTTAACACACCATAAAACCCTTATATGTGAAATTTTAGCAAAATCAAAAAATTTTGATTTTTTACTTCTTTTGAGGAGGTTAAAATTTTGAAGTTGAGATTTTATCAACAATTTCTAACGGCCATAACAACTGCTGTGTTCAACCGATTACAATAGTCATAGCATCAAAGGAATCAGCATACATCTTTCTTTTTATCCATGCATATAACATTGGTTTTACTACAGATTTTAGTCAAGAAAAACTGATGTGAATGAAAAAATCCGAGGTCAGTTATAACTTGAGATATTTCAAAAAGGGAAAATCGTGTGACTTCCGGATTTGGACTAAACTATGCAGTTTTACGGCTTCTAAATGACCTTAAAATTTGGTTTTAATCAGTGGCGAAATGTGTGAGATAGCGCAAATTATTTACATTTTTACAGAAATTTTATCAAATTCAAAAAATATTGGTTTTACTACAGATTTTAGTCAATAAAAACTGATGTGAATGAAAAAATCCGAGGTCAGTTATAACTTGAGATATTTCAAAAATTTTAAAGGGAAAAAACTTATTTTTGATTTCGACAAAATTTAGTTTCTACATGTTTTTTGAGATGAGGAATCTGAAAATAATATCAGTTTTTAGTTTAAAAAATTTTCTCACCTATATTGTATAAATAAGATGTTTTAAAACGGTCTATTTCATTATTTTCAGATTCCTCATCTCAAAAAACTTGTAGAAACTAAATTTTGTTGAAATCAAAAATAATTTTTTTTACCTGTAAAATTGTGTAGGATTTTAGAAGGCAAGATGATGTCAATTTCTGTAAAAATGTAAATAATTTGCGCTATCTCACACATTTCGCCACTGATTAAAACCAAATTTTAAGGTCATTTAGAAGCAGTAAAACTGCATAGTTTAGTCCAAATCCGGAAGTCACAGGATTTTCCCTTTTTGAAATATCTCAAGTTATAACTGACCTCGTATTTTTTCATTCACATCAGTTTTTCTTGACTAAAATCTGTAGTAAAACCAATGTTATATGCATGGATAAAAAGAAAGATGTATGCTGGTTCCTTTGATGCTATGACTATTGTAATCGGTTGAACACAGCAGTTGTTATGGCCATTAGAAATTGTTGATAAAATCTCAACTTCAAAATTTTAACCTCCTCAAAAGAAGTAAAAAATCAAAATTTTTTGATTTTGCTAAAATTTCACATAAAGGGTTTTATGGTGCATTAAATCGAGATTGGAGGTCAGTTGCTCATGAAAAAAATGTTTCACTGATTTACAGCGGATTTCCTTGGAATTTTATCATTTTTTTGGAGTTTTTGAACACCCTAAAGCCTTAACTAGGGTATCTTGACCATAAAGAAAGTATTTTTATTTCAAATAGCATATATAACTGCAATTAAACGTGAAAGAATCATTTTTCTATCTTGAATGAGAGCTGAGAAAAAAAAAAATATATGTGATTTTCATATATTTTTTTTTTCTCGGCTCCTAATGCTCATTGGCGGCTATAACTCTAGTTTTGCACTATTATAGGTCCCTACTACCCACACAAAAATCGGCATTCAAATCTGTGAGTTACAACTGCAAACGTCCCCTTGTGAGAATAAAAAAAAATAAATAAAAAAGAAAGTTTCATCCACAGAATCTGTACAAGATTGAAAATTGTATTCTTTTTAAATGTCACCAGTTTTAAATATCTTGGGAGCAGGATTAATGGGCCTGACATATGCACGCGAGTGTTGAATGGAGCAGTAGAAATTATGGAGACATCTATTGTCAGGATATATTAAAAACATTAATATATATAACCTATTTAACAAGCATACAAAATATTTTGAAAATTTTGTATGTTTTAGAATTGATGATGAATGATTAGCTTTCGAAACTAGTTTTCAAATAAAACAATTCCAATAGAAGTGGCAATTAATTCATCAATACTAATTGTATTGATCTTTCTATACCATCATTACCTCAAATGCATCAATGTTGTTAGTATTGGTCTTAGTCTTATATCTCTGAATATACATTAGCTTGCAATAATAATAAAAAGGATTAAAAAAAGCAAAATCTCATTTTTACCAATCCTATACATTTTATTTATTGTAGCTACTTACCAAAGAACCATTAAGAAAATTTTGTCGATAATAGCACAATTAGATAAAAGATAGCATTCACATACATTAATGTATGAAGCATCAAGCAGGCTAATGGATCATAAGGTAATACATACGACTGTGATGATGATTGCTGTGGCGCAGAAGGTACAGACTCACTAGACTGGCTGTCCGATGATGGTCTAGAAGTGAAATATTGCTGAATATAATTCGCAAGAGAGAAAACAGGTTGTACCATATCCCAAAAAAGATTAGTGACGATTTTCAGCCAATCGGTTGCTTGTGGCCTCACATTACTAACAGTGAGCTGTAAAAATAAAAAAAAATTGAAAAATAAAATTAAAAATGATGGAGGTAATGAAAAAAAAATATATTGATTATGACAAATACATTATAAATATAATAATTTAATCCCCTAAGGTAGTCATTATATTGGGTTGTCACACATGAAATGACCGTTTTTAGAACCAGGAAGAAAATAAAAATTTGAGATCAAATCTAACATTTTTTATTCAAAGTATGTAACATCATTTTCGAAACACTTCTGCCAACGGCTTACCAAGTTTTCTATCCCAGATTTGATAAACGTCGAGTCACATGATGAAAGGAATTCAGAAAATGCATTTTTAATGTCTAAATCATTAATAAGCAATTTTCCTTGAAAAAAGTTGTTCAAACTCTGAAAAAAATGGTAGTCTTAAGGGGATAGGTCAAGAGAACATGGGGGGTGTGGTAAGACTTCATAGCCCAATCCCTTTAAATTATTATCTGTCTGTATTGAAACATGAAGTCGGGCGTTATCATGAAAAAGGATAGGTCCTTTCCTGTTTACCAGTACCGGCTGTTGCTTGATCAAATTTTGATGTATTTGGTCAATTTCTTGGCAGTATGATTTTGAATCAATTGTTTTTCCCGTCCACGGGGCAGATTATCTAATGTCGTATCTCCTGAGGAAAATTTTTTAAATTAACAACAGATGGCTCTTTCATTAGCACTTCCTTCACCAAACACATGATTAATATTTCTTGCTGCCTGGGCAGCGGAATGACCGAGTTTGCACTCATAAAAAAAAAAAATTGTTTGGAAATCTGTATGCTTACTTGGGAAAAAACAAACAGTTTGCAAATAGAAGATTAACAAGTGCTTATTATAGATAGTAAATATTTTGCTAGGAATCAAGAGGCAACGCTTTAATCCTCTATAAAGATTAAGATTTAAAAAATCAAGACATTTCATGTGTGATAACCCAATAATTTAATAATACAAACTACAAAGATAATGCCTGGTCAAATCAGGATGTATCATTAAGAAAATATATTAGGTAAACAGGTAGATAAAGTTTCTTAGATCAAAGAAAAAAAGAATCAATATGGCACTAAGTATATGAAGATAACCCCCATCTCATCCTACTCATCTATATCTCCCTTCTCCTCCCACAGACATGCACCATATGACGAATCTTTCTTAACTCACTCCTTCATGTATCTAACACTAGCAAACCATTAATCAAACAGGAAGAATATCTTTAATATTTTCAATAAAACTATAATGTCTAAACAAAACTAGACAATCATAACATATTTTAAGTACAAGCCTAACATTCCCCCAAAATAACTAAAGAGAACAGTACTATAGTTTTCTGATATGGTGATAGATCCAGTCAGGTTTATAAACTACACATTCAATTTTCAAAAAAACATACAGAGTGCCAATGTTTCGACCTGCCTTACAGGTTTTCTTCAGGGCTGCAGATAGGTCAAAACATCAGAACATGTTTTTAAACTAGGAAGTATATTTTATTAACCTGACAGCATCCCTCTATTTTTATCATTATTATAATTTTCTGTCAATAACTTACCGGTAAAATTAGAATAACTCCAGTCGGTGTAAGATTTAAAGACAACAATGTGCATTCATCATCTTCACAAGTAAACTCCCTCCGAGGATACGTTGTCACGAGCCTGTACTCACTATACAAATACAAATAAAAGAAAAGTTATAAATACAAAATTAAAAGAGCACATAATAGGGGGGGGCAACAAATTAAAAACCACTTTTTTCAATAAAGTAACTTCAAATTGTATAAAAAATTATATCAAGGATCAGTGAAGGTGAGAAAATATAAAAAATATTATTATATAACATAAAGCAACATTATTGCTAAAGTAAGTAGAGCAACGATAAAGACATGAAAAAATAAAAATAGAAATAGAAAAAAAAAAATTATAACAGCAATAATGAAATCATGTTATTTATAAAGTAAAGGCGTGCAAAATAAACTGAAAAATCAGTACCATAAACCTATAACTTCTATCTGTTTATATTGACCGCACCCTCAACTATCTCCACCAAAAATAAATATAAATGAAAAAATTTGTTTATAAATTACAGAAAAACATAAAATAACACACCTGAAAGACAATTCAATGTTGTTGTTGATAAAGTTCCTGACTTGTAGGAGAGTGGTATTTGATGGGAAGGAATGAGTTTTAGCTTCTCCAGTCGGCAATTTGAACTGTATCCGGGTAGTATTCCTGAAAGGTAAAATAAAATGAAATGAAGAATAAACTTCATTCTGGGACATATTGTTCCCAATAGTCTGGCTACCATAATTTCAGACAAAATATAATGAGACGTTTAAGTACAGACAATAGTAAGTACAACTGAAAATAAAACTTTGAGTATATAGACAATCATAAAAAAAAAATAAAAAATAATTGTGCTAAAAATAATTATAATATGCTCAGAAAAAATAAGAAAGAAAAGATTTAGAGATAAAAGAAACTATAACTACATGAACATTCATTAGAAAACATATTTACAAATGCTATATAAATACGCACACATTAACATTTAAAATGACATATAGTAAGATAAGTTGATAAATTTAAGTTAATTTTAGTATACAGGAAAATAAACGAAAAAAAATAAAAACAAATTAAAATTTATATTTAAAAAATAGTTACTGAACTAATTCATTTATATCCGATTTACTGAACTTGACCAAATTAATTATTAAATACTACTCAAATTGACATGCATATGATTGGGATGTAAGGAGATATTGGAATAGGAGAGTTTTGAATGAGCTTAAGGAAGGAGCATGTCTAATTTCGGAAGGGGAGAGAGTAGTGGATTGGGCTAGGAAGGAATGCTGGTATAACATTATCTTGTGAGATGGGAGTGGACAGAAGACTTGAATTTCAATAGATTATTGATGAGGATGGGCGACGGTTATTAATGATATGGTAAAGGAATGTACTCAGGAAATATTGTCAACAGGTGGATAGGTAGAGCCACTCTAAGAATAATACTTAGGAACAGGAAACAAAGAATACCTGTTAAACATATATAACAGCAATTCTATGGAGGTGCGTGCTTTAAAGGTAGGTGGGAGGTATAACATATGAAATCGATCTATCAATTATGACCACTAAATTCCAACGGACACCAGTTATAATGCAGATTTGGATACAGCATAACTAAATACAGTATTAATCTCGATTATTATAGGATAATAATAAGCTACATTACGCACATTATAGTACATTATATTATACTGTTATATTATGTACATGTTTACATTTTTTCTAACTCTCTTCTTTATTCGAAACTTTTAGTAGAAAACATATTTCGGATTGAATCATTTTAAGACAATTCAAATTCTATTCGGACGCCTCGGAGAGTTATTGGGAATAGAGTAGAAAGAAAAAGTGGGAAACTAGTGGATCTGAATGGGTATGAAGCTTATCATGGAAGGACAGGTATCTGGTTCAAATAAAGACGTTTCATTATTTAATTTCACACCTCATTTGGCTTAATTTGTAAGATTTAAGATGACACCTAAAACCTACTTTTTTTTTCAATGATATTGCATTTTAGTTAAAATATTCCAAACAGGTAGCATTTAGTAAAAAAAAAGAAAGAAAAAAATTAATTTCACTCACGAGTTTGAGGTTCTTTCAACTGGAGGTGTAGTAGGAGCAGTTGATTGGTTGGTTTGATTTGAAGTATTATTCATCGCAGCTTTCATCTTCTGCTCTCTTTCAAGCCTATCAGCTCTAAACAAAAAAAAAAAAAAAAAAAAAAAAAAAAAAAAGAACAAAAATAATTGTATTGAAAGAAGAATGCTTCACTTGTACATAATAATACAAAAACATTATTATAAGGAGAAGAGTTATAAAAGGGGACAAATATCATTTAAGTCCATAGACTATATGAAATGATATGTAGGTTTTCCCAATGATTAGTTGGTTTTTTCTGTTATTACTGGAAACAAATAAAACCTAAAGGCCTAGCTACCTACCCGCCCTTTCTTCTCTTTACATTCAGTCCTAGGTCAAAATATCTTTTAATGAGTAGGATGGTAAGAAGGATATCGGTCATAAGAAATTAGGCAATGTTTGATATTAACAAACATATTTTATTTGTTAGCCAAAGTTTTGGCCATATCACTGATTGCCATAATCAGGGCTGAAACAAAAAATGGTCGAATACAGAAATAAAGAAGAGAAATATAATAGGGTTAATAAACAAATTTGAAATGATCTGAAAAATGTAGATAAACCAAACAATGGTACAGAAAATAATCATTGAATATCTATTCAATCTATATTTATAGATAATAAAATCTGTCTAAAACGGAATGCTGTTGGTCCGGCCATATTTTTCCGGTTTGAAAGGTTCGGTTTTAGTTTCAGTTTTTTCATTATTAGAGATTTAGTAAGTACAAAAAAAAAAAAAAAAAAAAAAAAAAAAAAAAAAAAAAAAAAAAAAAAAAAAAAAAAAAAAAAAAAAAAAACCCCCATTAAATATATTTTTCTGCTTCTGATTTTGTGAACATTCTTGGACTGTAAGAGTATCTATGTCTTTAAATTCTCCAGAAATATGATTTAACACTATATTGTGCCATTTTCTGAAGCTATCAAGCCATCCACAGGATGCTTTAAAATCCAATTTACCTATTTTATTGGGCAAACTTCAAAGAATTTGTTGGAATCATGTGTCCAGAGATTGATGTTCCTTTTGCGTGGACGCTTAAGAACCAATCCCAAACAGCATCATTGATTTCTTCATTTAAGCCACATTTCTAGGCCGCTTTGTTGTTCCACTTAACCACTGATCCTTAATTTTATTATTATTTTTAATGGCTACATAAACTTGTGTTTCTATAATTTGATATTTTTCAGCTAAAAGTTTCAGTGATGTTTTGATTCACTCGTGATCTTCAATAAGTTTTACTTATGAGCTCAAAAGGGAATACTTAATAGAAAAGTAAAGGAAGTGGAAAATCGGTCGGGGGTTGAATGTGAAGCCAACACTAGGCGAAAATACACTCACATGACATTTGTGCTACAGCACTCATAAGTGCCTATTATTTAAGACAACAGAAATGATTCTCCGAATAATGTCCGTTATATGATAGCATTTTCCATTTTAAATATTTTTATTTTAACTTTTTGTACCAAGAAATGTTTTCCATTTCCGGATTAGAAAGATTTCCGGCTTATACAGAGTGACTTCTAGTATAAATTTAATCCGTTCTGAGATAATTTTTCTGAGATAATTGAGTCTGGTTCAGGCCGGTAACAGAGACACATCAGTTCCACGTTGGCCTCTTATTACGTTTGGTTTTTTTCATCTGTTTGTGCCCAAATTTGACACAGGTGTTAAGTGTGATTACGTGGACTGATTTATAGAATTTCAAGCAAATCGCTCGAGGATCTTTGCCAATAATTGAAAGTATAGGAAGCGGTATTTCAGCAAGACCGAGTTCGTTATCAGAGGATAGGTACGGACTTGCAGCCCCCCACCGCGCCTCCGGCCAGCTGTCTAGGGAAGCATTGTGGCACTACTGCAAGGTCAGTGTCAATATTCATAGATATGTAGCTGTCATCCATGTCATAGCAGCTATACTACTAGTCACCGGTGTAGTCCAACTTATTAAGAAAATAGTGTACCTAGTTATTTTAATGCTTTAACTGTAGTTATTTTAATTTCTTAACTTTATTTATTTTAATTTTTTTTTAAACTGCATTTATTTTAAGATTTTAACTTTATTTATTTTAATTTTTTTAACTGCATTTATTTTAAGATTTTAACTTTATTTATTAAAATTTGTTAACTTGATGTATTTTAAAATTTAACTTTATTTATCTTAAGTATTGATGACGTAGAAGAATGTGAAAGAGGAGAAAAATCTAATTAAATGTTTGATGTAGGATAAGGTTTTATAATTCCCTTTTATGGTTTAAGTGGATCTTTATTATCATTAATGTTATTATTGTTTGTTTTTTGTTTTTTTTGGTTTTTTTTTCCGTTGTTTTTTTGTTGGGTATTGATTTATTGATTCATGTGTTTTTTTGTAATTATGGAAAAAGGGATAGGAATAATTAGAGGGAGTTATGTTCGGATATGAATATGTGTATATATATATATATATATATATATATATATATATATATATATATATATATATATGTGTGTTTTGTAATATTTACCTATTTATTTATTGATTCTTATAGATCAAAATTATTCATTTATTTTAATACATTAATGTCATTGTTGGCACTTTTTAGCAAGTATATTTAATAACCAATTTTAGCAAAGACATTTAGCATTTCTTTGATTTTCATAGTATATGTGAGTATACGTATATGTGCACATTTATGTTGATTTCTTATTTTTTTAATTCAGGGATCTGAACATGTATGTGTGTTGGTTGCGATTGTCTGGAATTGGCCTAATATGATGCAGGTAACAGATAAACAGAATGATAACAATTTTGAGATTGGCCAAACAGTATGGGTTTCGAGGACCGAAGGGCCTACTCAGGAAGCGGTTGTTGCCTCCGTGATATCGGTGCCTACCGAAGGAGGAGGCGAAAAAAAAAGCTTATTAAAGTAGAATGGAGTGAAGAAGAAGGAGTGGTATTGGGCAAAACAGTTCCTATTGAGGATGTATTCACTAAGTTACCCAAACTAACCACTAAAACCATGGAGGCTGATGTCAACCGAGAAGAAAGAGTCTCTCATCCTGATGATTCAGTCTGCCCTATTTGTGGCTTGTCATTCAAGGGCGAGAGAGGCCTTGGAACCCATATTGCCAAGAAGCATCCCAGGGAGGCCAATAATAATACGTTAAGAGGACTAATTAAAAAGGTGGTGGGCCCTAAAAATGGAGAGGATGAGATACCTGAAATTAAGGAGGGCATTGCTAAATGGTCTGCCACGTTCAAAAATCTTTGTAACCAAAATAATATGGAAACTGCGGGATTCGATGCAGCAGTCGTTGAATTTCTCAAGTTCTTAAATAAAATTAATGCAGAACTTCCAGGCCCACAGCACCCGGCAATTAAATTTTATATACTAAGAAAAAAAAGAAAAAAACAATATAAAAGACAAGAGTGCTAGTAAAACTTCGAATCCGCAGAGAGCAAATAAAGCAGACCGAGGGCGTCGGCAAGAACAATATCAATATGAGATGGCCCAGTACAATTATTATAACAAAGAAAGAAGGTCGTCCAGACAATAATGAATGCCGATGCCCCTAAGCAATGTCCCTTAAAGGTCACCGAAATCGATGCCCATTTTAGAAACCTCTTTGAGCAAGTGAACTCCTGCAGACGTGCGGATTATGAAAAATGTGCCCCGATGCCAAATGTCATGAATCTTGATGTCCAGGCAATACGAAAAGCCATTAAATCTACGTCACTGGACACATCACCGGGGCCTGACGGGGTCTTAATCCGCACGATAAAATTCTATGATTATTAAGACAATAGCGGAGATCATGCTGAAGGTGGCCTATATACCAGAACCTTTACGTCACGGGCGCACAATCTTAATATAAAAGGGTAAGGGCGATGTTAAAAATATTTCATCATGGAGACCCATTACTATATACTCTGTTGTGCGCCGAATCATAGAAAAGGTTCTGGACCAGGAACTGAGAAAGCAGGTCACCTTCCATAGGAATCAGAGAGGTTTTATTAGGGGCCTTCCGGGAGCACACGTAAGCGCAAGAATCATTGACGCAGTCATAAAAGACGCAAAAAATAAGAAAAATGACTGTGCGGTGGTCTTTCTTGACGTTGTTGGCGCTTTTGACAACATTGGGCACGATCACATTGTTAGATCGTTAGAAGCAAGAGGTGTTTCACTGGACCTGAGAAACATTATCGCTGCACTCCTATCCACAAACAAAATTAAGGTAACTGTTGGAGCTCACTCTACTAGCCAGATCAATGTACTGCGAGGAGTTCCCCAAGGCGGCTCTCTCCCTCGCTGTTTAACTTAGCTATTGATCATCTGTACCAAGACCTTTGTGATCATGATTTCTCAAGACACTACGGGTACAAGCTGAGAGAGGACCAAGACTGTGTGGTCCTCACAGGATTTGCAGATGATCAGGCGGTCTCTGCACGTAATAAGTATGCGGCAGAGAGAATTATAGATAGCACCCAAAGGATACTGGCGGAGATTGGTCTGGCTGTAAATCCACAGAAAAGTATGGGCATTGTGTTGGATAGGGGCGAGATGCAAGCAACGACGCTCTCTCTTGAGAATGGAGATGTCATCCACACGGCAAAGGAAGATGACTCTATTAAATACTTGGGATGCACATTCTCGGGAGAGCTAAGGTTCAGTGAAGAATCAATAGAAAAACTAAATAAAAATTTAGATAAATTAGTAACCTCTTGCCTACTTAAACCGGAACAAAAGCTCAATGTTGTCAATCAATATGTGTTTCCCGGATTGACATATCCTCTCCAGACTGCACCCCTTACAAAGCTCAGCCCTGCGTTGTTGGATGGTATAGATGTGATGATCCGCAGGAGCATTAAGGCCATTGTCGGACTCCCTTCGAACACCTCAACTGCGATGCTCTACGCTCCGCGGAGGTACCGTGGGTTAGGACTGATCCGCTGTCAATGGGAGGCTCCTCTGCAGCACTGGTCCATTGCTCAGCGACTGTCTAATGTTCCAGATGCTCCGTTCCAGTCCACATTCCATTATGAAAAAGAGATTACTGAATGAGACTGGGTGTAGATCAGAGCCACCGAAGCGTGAGAGCTCTACGACGGTCGCTGAGAGAGGGCGCTTTTGAGGAATGGGCCAATTGCAGGTGGCAGGGCGTTGGTGTACCTCATTTTAAGGAGACGCCGAGAGCTAACAGATATATTTGTGAAAAACAAATACTTTCAGGGTCTGAATGGACCAACACCCTAAAACTCAACATCAATTATGCGCCCCTGCGTGGAGTCCCAGGTGCCAGCGGACAGATAGGAGAGGTTGGGTCCCTTTGTCGCAAGTGCGGCAAAGAGTCCGAAACACCAGCCCATGTGCTGGGAAAATGTCCCAACAACTCACTCCTGATCACACGCCGTCACCACAGGGTCAAGAATGAATTGATAAGGCTCCTCAAGAATAAAGGCTTTACCTGCTTTGACAAGGTATACTGCATCGATAGCAACGGGTCCACGAGGTATGCGGATATTGTCGCGTTTCCGAAGAACAGACGGACAGCGCTCATAGTGGATCCTACTGTAAGGTATGAAAATAATAACCTCGATCAATCAGGTGAAGTAGAAAGGCAGAAAATGGATATTTATGAAAAATGTATCCCTTTCCTCAAAGAGAAATTCCGCGAGACATTCGGAAATAGAGATTTCTCCGTGAAAGGATTATGGTTTGGGTCTCGCGGAGTCATCCCGGAAAAAACAAGGAGCTTTTTGGAGGACCTTGGCGTGGAGGTGAGGGATATAGCAATAATGGCTGAAAATATAATATTGGACTCCCTGGGAATTATCCACCACCACATACATGGTGCATAGGATGGCCCATTGCAATGTACAGTTAATTAATGTGCATTTATGTATATGAATGTGTGGTAGATATGTGAATATTAGGGGGGGGGGGATAACATAAAATGAAAGAATAAAGTGAAAGAGGAAAAGAAGCGAAAAAGGAAGAAAAAAAAAAAAAAAAAAAAAATGCTATTTTTGTCTAGTATTAGGTAATATTAAGTAGTATATTATATAATTATAACTAAATTATAAATTACAGTGTTGTCTTTAATTGGATAGATGAGTATGCTGTGTTTAGGCAGCACTATGTTTATTGTTAATTGTTTCAATAAAGCATATATCTCTCACAGAATTCCATTTTATATAGATTCCGTTTTAGACAGATTTTACTGTATAATTTATAAGCTTTTTTTAAGATCATTTCAAATTATTTATTAACCCTGTTATTCTTTCATTTTATTTTTTATTTATTTATATAATTTTTTTTTCCTTTCCTTTTTTTTATTTCTGTTTTATTTATTCAACTATTCTTTGTTTTAGCCCTGATTATCACCAATCAAATGGCTGAAACAGAAAAAAATTATATACAAATATATGTGTTTGTTAATATAAAAAATTGCCTAAATTTTTATGACTAATCCCTCTCAACATACTACTAAATATATTAATCCAGTCATTCAACATAGCTCTTCAATTATATTCTAGATGTCTTTGAGAAGCCCTTCTTTTCATTTTACCTCCTTAGATGAATAACATCAACCTACAAGTTTGATTTCTTGTCTAATATTTTTAAAAATTAACAAGTGCTGATGTTTTCAAATTTTTTGAATGTTTTTAGAACTAATAAATGATGCTAAAGGGAGTAAATCCAAAATTTAAAATTGTTCAGTAAACCCAAAAGTATGCATAATTCAGGTGATTTTTTTTTTTTAAAACAATTATTATTGGATTAGTTTTTAAAAAACATCAGAAACATATCTGTAAAATATTGTTCAGCTTTTCTAAACTTCAAATTTTTAAATAAATTGGATTTATCCCAATCTGCAGGGGGAAATTTAAAAAAGGCAATTAATAAGAAAAAAAACTCATGACTATCAACACATTCTATTGTTTTATTAATTTAACATTGACAAAACTTTGATGAAAAAAATAATTAATAAAAAAACAAACTTGATTTAAACGATTTTCTCGAGATTTCTTTAAATTTTTCATAATTTTTTTAAAAATCAAGCACTAGTCTTGAGTTTGAGCCAGTCATTGAAGCGAAATTAATAGATACTAAAAGGGTTCAAATCTTATCTGTAGTGGAGTAGAACATGTTAAAGAAAAATCTTATATCACCGCGGCCAATAATGGAGAATTTTAATTATTTGTGCTTGAGCTATTTACATTCAAGTATCTGGGCACAAGTTTCAGGAGCAGCATACCTATTTAAGTTCAATTTTATTAAATTAGATTGGAATCTGCTAATGTAAGAACAGATAGAAAATGATAAATGAAGATTGTTCATCATTTAGATTTTTTCTCGATGCTGTTATATTTATTTCAGGATATCTCTCCATATTTTACACAACACAATAAATTGATTATCACACGTGTAAAAATATATCGACAACTAAAACTTTTTCAAATGTTCATTACTACTTTCTTTACAAGTGTAAGTGGTGCTCCTAGCGGCTGTTTTGAGAAACAAGGATTTACCCGCTTCTGAAATTCAACCCAAACGTTGAAGGTAATTAAATTGGATTTAGCATGTTTTGAAGGGTGAACAATTTACCACCTTAAAGAGGACGCTTACTTTGTGAAAAAAAAAAATTAAAAATGATAAGTGGATTTACCCCCTTTTGCATCTCCACACCTCAATTAATGTTTAACAATCGAAACTAGCCTTTGAATAAAAAAACTCCAACAGAAGTGGCAAATATCTCACCTATCCTAATTATTGCTTCATATTTACATTTTTGTTTAAATACAATCAATAATTATTATTTGTATCTTCTTCACAGCCATTACGCAGGGAATATTATAACAAAACAAGATAAGACTGTATTCACAATTGCAGAGAAAAAGATTTGAAATATTATTACCTGTCCTGAGCTATCTGTTCTAATATTCTCTGCTTGGCAGCAGCACTTTCCCTCTTTTCCCGTTCCCTTTCTTCAAGCATTTCTTGTAGTTCTTTGTCTTGTTGTCTCTTCTTCATTTTTAGAACTTCTTGCCCCATTCGCCTCCTTTCAAACTCCTTCTGCTTTTCATCCTGAAGATTTATTTTTAACTACATTTTATTACTTATCCTTTCAACTATTTTTTAAAAATATTTACTAATAAAAAAATAATATCAATGCAATACTCAATAAATATGTAATAGATTATGTTTTGATAAAATGTACTAAGCATAATATTTGCATAAAATGACTTTTGAAGTTAACAGTTTTATATGATATTATTATATTATGCAGGCTCCACACATTCATATTATGTCATAACACATAACATGAAACAGTTCTCTGTTACGGCATAACAATATATTAATACCTACTTACATTGGCCCCGTCGATTTACAAAAAAAAGAAAAGAAAAGTCAAGTTCGTAAAAACTTATGTATCTACCATTTTTTAATATGTTATTAGGACCCATAAGGATAGTTAAAATCCAAGTTTTCAAACCTCAAACCAGGTGGGATTTTAGTAGTACTCTATAAACCAGAGAATTTTAGAACTATTTTTGTTTTTAATTTATATCTCTAAATTATGTAAATTTTCTTGACATAGCATTTACATTATTAAAGAGTACTAAATGTGTGACAATTTAATTCTAACCGCAGCTATGTAGATTAATTCGGTGAAAAGGGGTCACCTGTGGTGTAGTGGTTAGCATAGCAACCTACTAAACCCAAGATCGCGGGTTCGCAGCCCGGCAGATGACCTTAGGATTTTTTTAAAGGGAGTAAAAAATCCTTAGCTATGCCGTCCTTCGGAAGGGACGTAAAATGGGGGTCCCGAGCCTGTGCGATGTCAGGTACTCGTTAAAGATCCCTATCCTAATTATACCTGGATAGGCAAATTTAGGACTCCCACCGTAGCATCGTCCGATTAGCCATAGCAGCATAAAGTGACTTTAAACGAAATAAACAAACAAACAATTCGGTTAAATACAGTTCTCCAAAAAATAGTGACAGTCAGCTCTTATTATTTCTTTATAACATTGTCTCATGTATTAATTAAGTTTGCGTAAGCTTTATTTGCGCTATGATCTATCTACTTTCAGACTGAACTGAGAGCAAAAGTGAACATAAGCCACAAAAATCTCTTATAGACTAATTGAACAGACAAAAAAAAACTCTGTCAACAACGTAGTTTCCCAATACAAAGACAACCATAAAAAAATGTGCCTAATATAGTCCAGTTCAATTCAAAATTAATGAAATTAATCGATTTAAATTATATATTTTTTAAATCGCTACGTGCTTACTTAATGTTATTTATTATCAAATTTAATAGTTTTTAATTTTAAAACAGTTATTATTGATAATAATGATTAACTGGGCTTCACGATTATTCGCTGTTGCTAAGCGAATTTGTGAATAAGCGATTGTTTCTGTTTCTGTTTGGGTTATGGGGAAACAAATTTCCTTTGATGTTTGTTAAAAACCGCCTTCTATAGGGATACACCCATAACACGAGCAGAAACAACTTGATAACACATAACATGAGCTGAGTGCCAATCCACACATTCGGCATCTTCAACGAGCATGTCTGTTTCGTGTTGCATATTATGACATAACACAAATGTGTGGAGCCGGGTTTATATTACTATATAGACAATATCTATGAGAAATTATATTTTATAAATGAATGAATTTTTATCACACCTTTTATTCATTTGAAATAATGATTTGTATATTTAATGGACAATTAATTGAATAACTTACCTCGATCTCTTTAGCTTCTTTTTCCTGCTTCTTTATTTCCAGAAGTTTTTTTGCTTTTTCTACCCTTTCTTCTAGTGAAGGTTTAGGATCAGCTAATAAAACAGAAAAATACAAGCTATACTTTTATTACTTCATAAAATCACGACAAAAAAATTAAAATTTTAAAAAGCATAAACCTCTATGTAGAACACAATAACTAGATATTTTAATAAACATTTAAAGAGTTGGAGGAAATGATTATCAAAATCAAATAGTTTAAAAACCTTCGAATTTAAGATACAGGGCACATTCACATTACACCTCAATAACTTTAGAACTATATTGTTTCTTACCCAAACACAACTTTCTACTGCATATATCGTATTTATACAGTAGAGCATCGCTTATCCGAACTAATGTTGTCAGAGGTGGTTCGGATAATCAAAGTTCATTTAAAAAAAATTATCTTCCAACAGTTTAATTTTCACTTTTTTCAAAAATTTACGGCTCTAACTGCCCTTCTAGAGATTAAAGATTATGGGATATATATATATATATATATATATATATATATATATATATATATATATATATATATATATATATATATATATATATATATATATATATATATATATAGAAATGTGTGATGTGTGTGTATAATCTTTCCATTATAAGACCTGTATTTGCACAGCAACATAAAGATGGCAAAAATGGAAAATGATCATTTCAAAATTTTTGAGTATGAAAAAATGTTACACATTTAAAGGTTGAAAAAAATGT
This sequence comes from Euschistus heros, assembly GCA_003667255.2. Taxonomy (NCBI): domain Eukaryota; kingdom Metazoa; phylum Arthropoda; class Insecta; order Hemiptera; family Pentatomidae; genus Euschistus; species Euschistus heros. The sequence continues at coordinate 2,086,709 of RCWM02000082.1, forward strand.
TACACAAGAAAACTACAGACCCTCAGCCAAAAGACATATCAATGTCAAAAAAAATTGGTTGTTAAAGATATTTTATCATCTTTAATAACAGAGGAATTTATGAACTATTAAATCAAAACCACTTGGTACAGATTAAAAAAACAATTCTCTTAAAAAACCAAGTATCACTATTTGCAAAAAATACAAACCTGTAATTCTAATTATCTAAATTATGAATTCAGAATTGAAAATTTTTGAAATAGGATTAGAATTTTAAACTGCTGAAGCTACTAACAAACAAACTAGCAAAATAAATAATCCTGAAAAATAGCACTATTTTATTATACTTGGTTGTTATCTTTAGAGGACTTTGGTGATCCTACAATAAAGATTATGTTTCAGTTTGTTATATATTAATACTGATTTTTGAGCACTAATACACTAATAAAACATCATTTCCAGAACCTTTGGTATCTTCTTAAATGAGAATTTGTAAATTGAATTATTTTATTTACATTGTCCTAATAGTAGTTAACTTGAATGTTATATGTTGCAGTTAATAAAATTGTATTTGCTTTTTACTACTTTATTTCTAAAATAATTTTTATTTCTTAATAGATTTTGCTTGAGTTTTTAGTTGCCATATGCAATATTTTTAATAATAGCAATTTATTTTTAAACCAAGGTATTGGTAGCAAGAATCAAAAAATGTTGGTATTGACATATCACCAGTTTTGATTGATCAGAACATCCAAACTTTCAACAATAAAATTAAAAGTTAAGATATCCAGTCTGAGCACCATAGAAAAGTGCCCTGTTAGAGGAATATTTGTCTCTTCAGCGAGCATTATTGGTAGATGTCAACAACAAAGACACACTTAAACCAGTAGTAAGACCATTGCATATAATACATACATACAGATATACTAAAAGTAGCAAATGTGAATAAATGAGTGATTGGGTAATATGATACAGAATAGAGACTGAAACTCCTAATGTCTACTGACCCTTGTGCCTGTTCAAATATTTCAAGACAAAACATGAGCCGATGATAAAACAAAAATTAGTATTAATACTAGTACTAATTTTTGTTTTATCAGCGGATACCCATCGTTGACTTCACACCTGTTCCTGTCTAAAATACCTTTTTCTTGATTGAGACTTTCTCTCCATTTATTTTGATGGTTTTGTTTCTTATTTTAGAAGAGTAAGGTTAGTCTCCTTTATTTTAGTAAGCTTATTCACAGTTTTTATAAAAACAAAGGAAAAATTGTCAAGTTTATTACAAAAATTAAACTAAAATTTGATACTTTAAGTTGTATATAACATATTAAGATGGTTAATAAATTAAAGAATGAAATAAAAATGTTGTGGTAAGACAAACTATTTTCAATAGGATGGTTAGGGGAAGCACATATTGATAATTCTGAAACTTGACAATGTGGCAGGACGTAATTATAATGCTATGCAGAACTGGCAATTTGGCAGCAGTCACCCAAAGAATACTACTACCCAAAAATTAATGGACACAAGTTACCTTCTTCCTTTTTGCTGGTAGCATCTTCAACTTCAGGAACTTTATCATTGGTAGCAGGCTGTTCAGGGGCATGACTAGTACTAGGCCCAGCTATATCTGTTGCCACTGGTGAAGGCACTATAAATTTACAATTCAGCACAGGTTTTTGTAAACTTACTATTAAATAATCTAAACAAAGTACTACTTACTGGTAGTGCTCTTAAGGATTTTACTGGGCTTAACGTTACATTTTCCTATGGCTTCCTTAATTTTTGTTTCTAAATTTTCACGAGAAGCATTTGCAGCAACAATGTCAATCGGTGCACCAGAATTTCCTATGAAGTAAAGAGATGGCACAGGTACCAATTTGTCTAAAAAACAAAAACAAATAAGAGTAATGTACTATCAAGAGTGATAAAAAAACTAATAAGATAGTATACTCACATATTTCAACAAACTGTCGGTAACCAACATCATTAGAAGATAACTTAATAGATACAAATTGATCACTGCTCAGGTCAGAACAAATTTCACCTGTTTCTAATACTTCAGACATCAATTTGGAATTCTCATCTTCGCCTAACAAAATAGTGTAAAAATTATTTCAATTCTGCTCATCATTGTGTCAGATGAATAACTTAATGAAATCAAAAGAACATACCCTCTGTATATACGACGAATATAGCTTGCTCAATTTTAGCTTTTTTAATTGCATCTGCTATTGTTCCGTTAAACCATTTCATGTTTTTATAAATTCGATAAACAGACAATAAAGTAAACAAAAATAATTATAAATAATAATCTTGAAGGTTACAGAATGTTACCTGACAGGTTGTCCTAAGCAGTATAGATCTCTATGGCATGTATATACTTCGTTGGTGAAACATTTTTTTTTTTAATTTTGTTTTTTCTTCATGATTATAAATTAAAATATATTACGTTCAAGACATGTTGCTTATATTTAATATTAAATTGGAATTATTTACGATAATTTCAACAAGTCACATGACAATTATATTACTGAATTCATATAGGTAAGCATATATTTGTTCATGAACTGATAAATACTTCATAGGGATGTAAGATCAATTAAAAACAGAATAATAGAATATCGGTTTATTGTGTCGAAGTTTCGCTTAACAGTGCAAGTCTTCATCATGGCTTGAAGTAAAACAAAATAAAAAAAGATATGACGGAAAAATATAAAATATGAAAATATTATATAAATTATACGATACACATGTATGGTGGTAGGAAAGTGAATAAATTCAAAATGAAAAAAATACAACAAAAGATTTGTAAATATAATTAGTAAACATAAACAAATAAAATAAAACAGACAATTAGTACAAAACGAAACTAAAACAAGAGCAATTAAAATATTAAAATTAAAACTAAAATATTTAGTATTAAAACAAAATATTTGAGTTTATATAAATGTTTTTATACGATTTGACGTACATAAACCTCTAAATATATTTATAATTAAGATGTATGGTTTCGGGTTATGCACTGCAACTCAACCTCCATTGGCTTCAAAATCTGTAAAGGCCTTTGAAAGAGCACAGGAATTTTCTGCTTTTCGTAAATGAGACCTCCAAGCTTGATTGTAAATATTGTATAATAACTTCTCAAATAATTATTATTTTTAATATATTTTAATGTGTTCGGTAAGTGGTATACATACAGTCGATCCGTATAAACACCTTACACAGATGCCCGTGAAACTCTCTTTCGGAAAACAAAATTTTTAAAAGAATGTGCCAAACGAATAACGAAATAACCAATAGATAAGTGAATGTATCACCTCAACACCGGTGTAACCCATATCTTTTTAGAAACCGATATTTTGATGCAAAATGTCATAATCCTCAAGGCACATGGTGCGGAATTTTTTTTTTCCTTCCCTGAGGTTTGTAGCCTTGATTCTGGGCCGTGAATGGGTGGCCGGCTGAGGATATTTGTCCGCAAAAAGGTAGTAACCCTCAGTCGTGACTGTGATGAAAAACGCCTAAATAAAGGTAAAACACGATAAGTGTTGTATTGTGAACTCAAAATAATCGTTGGAACAAAGTAAGCAATGAAGTTATTAAGCTCGCCAGGAGCCATATTTTGTCCTTTCCTCCTCTCCATGAATCCTTGTTTTATTATTAAAGAGGTACCAATACTGAAAAGGTACATTAATACCCAATATTTCTCACCATCTCTTCCCCCACTGTTTGAAGGGGAATGGGCAACAACATAGTAGGGTTACTATGTTGCTGCCCATTCCCCCAAAAAATGTACGGGTGCACGGATTATGTATTGTCAGAATCAATAGGTAGATCGTTTTCATATTTTTTTTTTTATTTGGGTATTGAATAAGGTTGAAAGTTTTAACATGGTTGCTTATATAGGTGCAAGCAATGGGACAACACTATTTTCAAGTTACAGAACAAATTGCTTCAAATGTTTAGCACATTTTAGGATATGCTGAAAATTTTTGCACTTGTGAGTTACGATATTGTTGAGGTGGCCCATTCAATTGAAGATTTGTATGCTCGGCTTTAATAATAATCATTAAACAAATCATAGTTGGTCTGTTTGAATTTCTGAATTTGTTGTTTTAGTTCGTTATTAATTTGGTTATATGTACTATCTGATGGTAGCCAGTCAGTCTGCTATTTATTTTTTTTACTTAGCTCACATCATATATTACAAGGAGAAAGTGTCATTTAAAAACGAAAATCGCAATACCTATAGAGCTTTTGTATTCCAAACCTTAAGAAAAAAATAACCCACTTATATCCATGATCTAATTACACTGCATTTCTCCATCCACCTCTTATATACAAGGACTCTCAGCCTTCCAATATTGGTACGATTTCTCTCAGAACTGCTTCCATCAAAAAATATTTTATCATCGCTGCATCCTAATTTTTGAATTAATTACAAATTTCCATCTGAAAACCCTCTTCAGAAAACTGAATCATTTATAAATCTAATAAATTTATAAATCTGTCTCATCAATCATCAATCTTCTGAACATGTGTAAAATGTAATAATGAAAATATGATAATTGCTTTATTTTGATAGATGTATTATTATAAGTAAAGGCCGGATTTCGTGCAGTAAAATTTTTAAAAACATGTAATAAAAATCAGCCAAACGTGCAACAAAAATAAAACTCATTGACAAATGTGCAAATCAACCTTCTACACATTTAATGGCCCCAGGGATCTGTAGTTTCATCTACCATGATGTATGTATAGTTGTTTTCTCTTCGATTACAAATTTTTTCAAAAGAATGTAACAGCAGTGTTTGAGATAATTTTTTTTTTTACATTGCTCTCATCAGGAATATTTTGTTTAGCGCATAATTGCAAAAATGGCTTAAAGGTCTTGGACTGCACTTTAATAAATGAAATATTGGAAGCACCCTTAATAACATCCATTGGTAAAAATAGCTTGTTGTCTAATGAGGAGCAGCTTTGTTTGAGTAATAGGAGCTCACTAGGGTTTTTTGCAGCAGTTAACTGTGTGTGCCCACCTATTAAAATAAAAAGATATTGGGAATAGTCAAATGCTACCATGTGCTACTTATTAAGAGGGTAGAATGTACTAGAGTTGCAAAGAGGATCTACTTAAGATTTTGGATTGGGACCAATTGATTTAGCGCAAGGGCAAAAAATTGTTTTTCTGCCTGATTTCAATTCTGGATATGGGTTTATCCAAATTTTAATTTTTGATGATTAGCTGGCTGTCACTTTAGGCATTTTCTCTATTACTTATACTTTTTTACCCAACTAAACTCTACTGTAGAATGAAATGAAAATATGGTAAATCTTGTTGACAATTTCAAAACAAATCACAACTTTTCTCAGAATGAAAAATAAAAAAAAACCTCAACATTTTTAATGAAATATCAAAATAAGCGCTTTCATTCACTCAAAACCTAAAATGTGCAAATTTGTCCAGTAACCCCCTAAACATGATAAACGGGAATCCGGTCTTTAATTATCTGTATGTGTGAGTGTTACTATGAGTATTTGTATTTGTATAAACTATTTAAAACATTTTTTTAACATAGCCAGACAATGGTTTCATAATTTGATACTTATTATTACTTTTAGGGGACAAATATCTCAGAATAAAGATTCTTTTTCATTTCATAGTGTGCAATAGATAAGAAATGCTACTTTTAAGAAGTTCTTAGAGTGTATCATGGATTAGCAAAAATATTATATAGAAATAATTATTCAATTAACATAAAAGACAATGTTTCTCAAATAAAATTTAATAGCCAAATAGTAACAAGATTAAACAACAAACTTTATAGAAACCAACATAATGTGAGAAAATAAAATTTCTATTTTACAAAAAGATAACCAATATGTTACTAAAAATTCTTACTGTCTTAGATTTTCATCTAAATCCCTTAAACTAAATAACCAAAAAGACAGCAACGTTCATAGACAACAGCCATTTACTGGGATAAAGTTTTAAATTAATAGCTACTCCACAAATATTAATTAAAGAATAATTAATTTAATAACAATTATCCATGAAAAAGAAAGAAGAAAACAATATTAACATTTAACAAATTTATTTTAAAACTTCTTAGAATAAATATTTGATTGCATTTATAAGTTGCAATATAAATACTGATTGCATGAGATATCATTATTATAACATACACTTTGAATGTTTCGTTAACAACAAATAGCAAAGACAACAAGCAACATTTATACTAATTCTTTGTACTGAGATTTTACAAAACGACTAAATATAAACTGAATATTTTTTCACATCGATACGAAAATAGTTTTTACAAGTATGACAAAACACAGAAGAAAAAGTTTTTCACAACATTTATGAAAGCATTTTGCAGATTGCCTCAGTGAATATTTTAGAATTAATCATTTTTTTCATATTTGAAACTGATTACATAAAATCTATTGTAATTTATTATATTAAAACTTACAGTATTAAGTTTATTAAATTTTAAAAATTATGACTAGCTAATGAATCAAATACTTTTTGGTTTTCTTGCTTAATAAAAATATATTGAACAAAATAGCTCTTAAAAATATACACATTTTTTTGTACATAACTATTTACAATAAACATGTTTTGCAAAGCTATTTTAGAAGATAAAAAAAATTATCTCACAATATTATAAAATAAGTAAAAAATAAAAAAAGGAATGTAACAACTAAACTTATTAATAATAACAAAAAAAAAAAATAATAATATATATATATATATATATATATATATATATATATATATATATATATATATATATATATATATATATATATATATGTATATATATAAAGAAATGTTTACATTATAGACTTCTTGTGATTGATAAAACCTACTACTTCATTGAATTTTAATCATAATGACCAAGCAATCATTTATTATTCAGTTTTAATTAATGCTTAACAATTATCAGAAATTAAATGTACAAAACTCCTAAATATTCTAAATTAAATGGGAATAATTTCATAAATAGCTCCAGTCTCCTAGCTCATTCTAAAATTACAACCAATCGACAATTTAAGAATGGAAAGTTTCAATTGTTGTTTTTTTTTTCATGAAACATTATACTTTATTCTATGAAGCCATTAAAAAATTAAGTGTATAGCCTTTTTATAAATAATAATTTCAATATAATAATTAATACCAAAACGAAAATAATTAAAAAGTATAAATTTACAGAAAAAGATTAAATTTATAATCTTAATAATTTTTATGTAAGTAGCATTAATCTGTCGTTGATTTTAGAGTGGGTAGAAACAATATTTCTCAGCACTCATATAAATATTTTTTTTTGCAATAGGCATATAAATATATTATAATTATAGTAAATTTCACTATATAATAAAAATTATATCATACAGATCCAATTTAATAAATAAATAATAATAAAGGAGTGTGATAAAAAAAAGATAATTTAACATCATTAGAATCCAACTCAAATATAAGCAACAGTCATTACTTATCGAAAAATTTTATCAGCTTATTTTTAATTATACTACTTAAAAAAATAATTATGGGTGTTTTATAATTGAAATACAGTAAATTTTAAGATATCTTAAATAATTTCAGGGTCTGTGATAAATATAAAAAAAAAATTATATTAATATATATATGAAATAAATAAGTAATTTATTGTAAAAAGGTGTGTAAGAATAATTTTAGAATAATACATTTTTTCTTTTTTTGAGTAGCATACAGTACCTATTTATTACATTATTGAAATGAAGCTTAACCTTGCAACATATTTTGTTAAAGTAAATACATCATAGCATAGTACGTACAGTAAGCTATCAACAACAGTAGTTATTGTTGTTATAATAAACAAAATATAATATATAAATTTATCAGCACTCAATATCACAAAAATTGCTGTTAAACACTCAGCAATGTTATGCTACTACTTACAAGAAATGTAATGCAAAAATAGCACAGAAATAAATAGCAAAACATCAATTCTGATAATGCTGCTTGAACCTTTTCCAGTCGACACTTTTGGTACATTGAGAACGAAGACACATAATGTTTCATCGGAAGTGACGTCATGAGACAATACTGGGAACATTTGTTTGGTTTGACTTTCGGAACAGACAATTTGGTTCATGCTTTCAATGAGTTCTAATCTTGACTGAATCGTTAGTGAATTGGCTCCAGAAACTTCAGTTAGGTGACGCCTCATCCACTGTGCCAGCCATTTGGTGTTACATCCACAAATCAATGGGTTTTTACCAACATGAATTCCTCCTGAAAAATAAGAGAAAATCATCAGTTCCACTGGGCGCAAAATAAAAAAAACTTTTTAAATATAAATTGTAAAACATCACCAAGTAAATGATTTCATCGAGATCCAAAAGAGTTCAATTTAAATGAGTTGGCATACCCATTCCTTAATGGAAATCCGACTACAGTGAAACCCCGTTATATCGACCCCCCCCCCCATAAACTGACTCCTAGCATAAACTGACCCTTTTTAGTGCTAAAACCCCTCTCAATAATCCGACCTTTTGAAACATCTCCCCTTGCATAAACTGACTATTTCTGAGAAGATAAAGATCCATTGTTTCTGGAACAGTGTTTCCGATAAGTAATTTGTAAATATTTTCCTAGAAAGATAATTCACTGTTCTCTCCTGGTTGTTTGAAAGAAACAGTTTGATCTTAACTTCCACAATGTTAAAATCAGACCAAGTGTTACAATATCTAAAAAAAGGAAATCTTGTACTATCACGGAAAAACTAGAGGCCCTTGAAAAAATAGAAAATGGTTAGCGACTTGCCAAAGTAGCTAGAGATTTAGGAGTAGGCGTTCTACTATAAAGGACTCGAAAAAAATCAGGATCAATTAATTTCTTTTAGTGCGTTTTCAGATGACCCAAAAAATAAACAAAGACTAAGAAAACCTGCAACAGGGGTAATGGATGAAGCGGTTTAGTAATGGTTTTGCCAAGAAATCAAATCAATTATGTATTAGTAATCGTAAATGTTTGTGTTTCTTTTTTTCATTATATATATTTTGTATACACACGTATGTATGTATTTAAAAATTTAGTTTTTCTGTTTCATTTGTACTAAATAAATTGATGTTTTGTATTCTAATTTTTATTTTTCATTCACCTCTGAACATATGTAAGTCTAATTCACCAGTGTGACAGACTCCGTTTAATCCGACCTTTTTATGGGACCGACCTCACCCCAAGTCCCAAACAGGTCGATATAATGGAGTTCCACTGTACTTCATAATTTTTTTTTTTCTTCCTTATATTTTTGTATCTTGTCTTGATGGGTGACATTGTAGAAAAAGTAGATAAATTTGACTATCTAGGAAATGTAATGATAGAGGGTGGTACAGAAGAAGATGTGAAAAGCCATATAAATAAAGAATACTACAGAATTTTCGTTCAACTTTATCCAGTTTGGAAGAACAAAAACATCTACATAAAAACAAAAATATGGCTTTTCAATACAAACGTGAAATCGGTCCTGCTATATGGCAGTGAAACTTGGAAAGTGACAGAAACCATCACCTGTCCATTACAGACCTTCGTTAAATGATGCCTGCACAGGATAATGGGAATTTTGTGGCCAGAACAAATATCAAATGAAGAACCATCAATCAGCTTCAGTTTAGAAATAAGGAAGCGGAAATGGAAATGGGTAGGACACACGCTGAAGAAGCCAGATGCTGCTATTAAAAAAGCTGCCCTACAGTGAAACCCCCGGGGGAAAAAAAGGAAAGGCAGACCCAGAGAGGCTCAGTGGAGGTCTGCAGAGAATCAGGCAAGGTCGGTAAATGATGGCAAGAAATCAGAGGGATTGTTGTGAGTTGGAGATCACTCGTGTATGCCCTATGTTCCAATAAGAGTTAATGGAACAAATAATATATTTATGTATTGCATGTAAACTGGAAGGCATGATAAATGTGTCATAAATAGATGTAATGTGATGTGGTTTGTCATAAAATATTCAGATTTTCCAGTGATTACATTCATGTGATTTTGACAAGTAATGAAGTCTCTGTGCAGCATGCATTGTAATTTTATGTCTTGTTAAAATAGCTTGGTATTTAAAAAAAAAAAAAAAAAAAAAAAAAAAAAAAAAAAAAAAAAAAAAAAAAAAAAAAAAAAAAAAAAAAAAAAAAAAAAAAAAAAAAAAAAAAAAAAAAAAAAAAAAAAAAAAAAAAAAAAAAAAAAAAAAAAAAAAAAAAATTAGTTTTAAAGGATGGATTGCAGAATAAGATAAATGGAAGGTGGGAGGAATGGTCTTGAGTTCAATACCCCTTTCAGGAGGAACTTTTTACATTGCAATAGGTCGAAACTTAATTAAATTTAAGTTTTTGAAAATACATGGCCAAAAATGAAAATTTGAAGTTATGTATAAGCAATAGAATGTAGCAGATAATGAACATTTGTCCATTTCTTGCCACATTTTCATACAGCAACACTCACTAGCTTCTAGATAGTTGGTAAAACAAAAAAAAATTATATTGAATAATTTGTATAAAAGTTAACCTTTTATTATTGTATGATTATGATTAACTCCTGATATCCCTGGTGGGATGTTGGGCTGTTATGAATGTTAGCCATCTGCTCTGTCAGCAGCCAGTTCTCCTATTTCTGCCCACCCAGCACGTATCAGTTAGTATTTTTTTAAATTATTAAAATAACCATTTTTTAGAAATTAAAAAAAAAAAACAACCTGACACAATAATAAAAGTTTAAATTTCCTAAAGTTATTTTATATACATATATATATTAGTAAGGTTCTCGATGTCCAGTCAATAAATAAAAAACAACTGTTTTGGGGATGTTTCGAGACTATATTGTTCTCATAATCATGCCAATGTTACTGGTGGATATGGAATAGACTAACAATTCTAGTAAACAATTGTTAGTCTATTCCATATCCACCAGTAACATTGGCATGATTATGAGAATAATATAGTCTCGAAACGTCGCCAAAATAGTTGTTTTTTATTTATTGACTGAACCTCAAGAACCTTATTAAACATTTAATAGTAACAGTCAAGAAATTTATCCATATATATATATATATATAATATATATATATATATATATATATATATATATATATATATATATATATTTTTTTATTTTATTTATTTTTTTCTAAACCAACTATTGAGGTTGAGCAAGTGAGTGTTAAAGTATAAAAATGGAGCATTATTATTAAACATTAAATATTATAACAGAAATAAACATTAAAATTATTATTAAAATGCCCATTTTTTTTTTTTTTTTTATTTAGAATCAAAAATTGGGGGAAAAAAATAGCATATATATTTTTTTAAGGTTTTTGCACTTTTTCAGAACACTTCACTTTTTATTGTTGGCAAAGTTAATATTTGGATTCATCTCACCAAAAAATGAAACAATCAAATGAGAAAATTTTTTAATTTTTTTTAGTCCATAAAGAGTCATCATGGGCACCAGATTCTGTCAAGTGCTATAGCAGCATTTAGAAAAATTACAGCATTGCTTTAAGACTCTTCTCTATCATATAAGGATATTTAAACAAATAGATTCACTGTAATTAACAAATAGACTATAAAATAAAAAAAACTTCACTAACCTGGGAATGCTTTAGTGCCAAATCTCCTAGTTTCACCGATGGTTCTATAAAATAATTCAGGTCCAATGTTAGCAAACTGATTATTAGACAGATCTATTCTAAACTTCTTGTTTTCCAGTTTACTAAAAATGTGTTTGGGTAAATGTGATATACTAGTCCCGGTAATTCTCAACTCGAAATCAGAATAATTTGTGAGAATATTAAGAGAGCCAGTATCGATGTACTTCAGACTTTTACCGGTAATTTCAAGCAAACGTAATTTTTTCGGCAACTGTTGGGGCAATTGATTTGTAATTTTTTCATCTGTCATTTGTAAATAAAGCTCTCTCAGTTTGCCCAAATTTGATAGTATTCTAGACAAGTTTACGCCAACGGTGGATTTTACATGTAATTTGATCGAAGTAAGCTGTACGAGCTCCACAAATATAACTGGGTCGATTGTTTCAAGATGGTCCAGATTTTGCAAATTCAACATCCTCAATGAATACAGACCGTAGAAACATGACTGGTCCAAAACCTATAACGTACAACATAAAATTTATTAAATTTAATTATATATGGAAGCATATTAAGAAGAATTAAAGGAAAATGGCGGTTCACTGTTTTAGTTTGTAGAAAACCATAATGACAGAAAACCAACAAGCATATTAACAGGTAAACCAAAACCTGTTAGTATAAAACCTTCATCTGTACAAATTAATTTATATCTTTAGAATAGAATACACATGATATCCATCATTTTCTCGTTTCTCTTAATTTGCATAAATTATTTTCAGCCCATTTTGGATTAATTTCAGCCCCTTCTTTTACACAACTGCTTTCTTAGAACTACATCATAGTAAATTTTAATTTTGCCATATTATTTAACATTATTGATCTGAGATATTAGCACAGTTGTGTTTCTAAACATTTATAATGTCTAATAATAATATAATAATAGCTTAGCAGTAATATAACTACAAAAAACAAAATAATAAATAAATAAATGATTACCTTAATTGGATTATTAGATAAATCCAAACTCTTCAAATTTTGGAGCTGTATCCATTTCATGCTGCTCAATCCTCTCAATTGATTATTACTTAAAGTTAAAACCTTTAGTTTGGGCAGACCCATGAAAAATCCTTCAGTAATATTATTGATTTTGTTTCCGGAAACGTTCATATTTTTAAGGCTGGGCAAAGTGAGGTTCGGAAATGAGATAAGTCCCGTTTCGGCTAAATTCAAGTACCTCAAGTTTGAAATATTTTTAAAAGAGTCACTTGGGACAGAAACCAATTCATTACCACAAAGCTGTAAATTGGACAAAGAATTTGAATTCTGTAAGGAACCGAGACCATCACCGACGATTTTGTTATGGCACAAATTTAAGTCATATATTTTAGGCATAGCCTGAAAAATGTTATGGTCGATATTAATTATCTGATTATAAGACAAATCCAAAACTCTCAAATGATTCCTAAGATGAACAACTAACGATGATGGTAATGATGAAATTTTGTTGTTTGAAAGAGAAAGTTTTTCCACTTTGGTATTTAGGAATGCGTCACTCGGCACACTAGTGATACTATTAAAAGACAGATCTAAAATTCTTAAATTTTCCAAATCTTTAAACTGCTCATTTTGAATTTCTTCAATGTGGTTATGGGACAAATTAAAAATTTGTAGCTTTTTCAAACTGATAAATGCTTCTGGTTTAACGTTGACAATTTTATTATGAATGAGCGATAAGCTCTCTAGGTTGATCATGCTATAAAAATCTTTTGATTCAATTGTTGTTATTTCATTGTATGAAAGGTCTAGAGTTTTTAAAGAAGTCTGGATTTCGACAATATTTTCCGGAACTTTGGAAAACTTGTTATGGCTAAGATCAAGAACACTTATGTAAACAGGATTTCTGCTATATGTTAATACTTTAAGGTTATCAATTCTATTTTGTGATAAGTTGAGCGTCATAGGCTCATTCTGAGTGGTAACATTTTCAAAAACAGTGTAATCAAAAGTCAATATTTTATTACCGTGTAGATCGACCATTTTGAGTTTTGGTATGTTGTTAAAAGACTTACTGTCAATTATTTCAATAACGTTATTTGATAAATAAACAGAAAATTCCTGTTGCAAATTATTAAAAGCATTTTCTGATATTTTAATTATTTTGTTATTATGGAGCCCGACCATTTGCAGATTCGACAGGCCATCAAATGTTTTACTGTCAATAGAGGAAATTTTATTAAATGATAACCTAATTTCTTTTAAAAATTTATGAGAGTTCGAACTAAAAACAGTCGCTTTAAGGTCTTTTAAATTATTGAAGTCTAATATAAGTGTCTCTATATTTTCCAAATTGGAGATAGATTGAGGGATATCATTAATGTTATTATTGTCAAGTGCTAGGTATTTTATTGATTTAATTTTAGAAAAAGCAGTCGGAAAACCGAAACCCTTCAATCCGAAGCTTACATCCAATTTTTCTAAGGATCTGTCTAAGAATTTGAAAGCATTGTCATCTATAGAACCGATATTGTTGTACGACAGGCTCAGTTCAGTCAGCCTTGATGCATGCTCAAAAGTATTATTTTGAAGGAACAGCAGGCTATTACTTTGTAGAAATAATTTTTCCAAATAACTTCCCCAAGATTTGAAATCTGATTTCCTGATATCAGCAATCCTATTGTAACTAAGATCAAGATGGCGCAAATTTTTCAATGACCCTAACGATTCATACGGAAATACAGTAATTTTGTTGCCAGCTAGAGTGAGTTTCTTTAAACCACTAAGAGATGATAAAGACGTTTTTAGCTTCAACAGATTATTATAATCAAATTTCAAAGTCTGCAAAGACTTTAAAGTATTCAAAGCATTAGGTAATTTAACAAATCTGTTGCCTGAAAGGTCAAAAAATTCTAAAGAATCTTGCAAAGCGGAGGAAGCTCCATCTTCCCATTTAGACAATTTATTATAAGACAAATCAATTTTCTTACACTCTAAACTGGATAAAGAATCTTTATCGACGGTATGGATTTTATTATTACTCAGATTTAATTTCTTCACTTTAACGGTTTGATGGAACCATTTCCCTACAGATTCGAGAAGATTTCGAGACAAATCCAGTTCCTCGAGGTTGATCTTGCCTTCATAATTGTGTGTTAAGATAGACTCGATAAAATTATTGCTCAAACTAAAATATTGAAGATCTTGTAAATAGTTCAAAAGTAGTTGAGGAAACTCTTTAATATTGTTGCTTGAAGCATTTAGCACGGTGAGGGACATAGGTAATGAATTGGTTTCTAATGTAAGCAGAGCATTTTCTGCCAAATTGATAGTCAACAAATTTCTCATGTTCGTTAATGATAACTCTGGTTTTAGGGGCAAATTTTCTATTTCATTCCCACCTAAAGAGAGCTCTTTGACTGTGTTTACTAAGTTGGACCAATTGACAACCACAGATGAGATTTGATTCCTAAAAAAATAAGATTAATTTAATTGTTATATAAGTAATAAAAAAAGTTGTAAAAATTATATAATGTTTAAAATAAATTTCATAAAAAGTTTACACAGTTAAACCTCTCCCTATTGACAATCTTTAAATAAACCATTCTAGTGTAGGGGAATTTTTCCCCCTTTGCAATGGACATGGACAATCCAATTCACCTCACCACAAAATAATTTTAACCCTCTGAACAGACATTTAGGAAATGTTAAAAATCCCTTTCAATAAGAATACCTAAAATTTAGATTATTTCATGATCAAATATAAAAATTGTAGTTGACATATCTTGTTTTTCATAATGTTCAATGAAATTAGAATTAAATTTAAATACGTAATACGTACATATATATATAAATATATATATATATATATATATATATATATATATATATATATATATATATATATATATACCAGGTATGCAAGTTTAAAATGTCGTTTTAATTCCAATAGAATGCGCTCTTAGCCTATTGAAGGATTTGCTTATCTCTAAACGCTATTTTGTTTGTTAGTCATTTGTTTACAAAAGTCAGTTGTTTTTAAGTCGTTTACGTGGACGTATCATACCTTTCTTTGGTGTTAAAAATGTCTAATTTTAAGCCAAATAAAGAGCATTTGCGGCATGTCATGATTTTCTTATTTAATCAAAAGAAAAAGGCATCTGAATGTCATCGAATTCTTGTTGAGACTTATGGCGATGTTGCTCCAACCGTCAGGACATGTGAACGTTGGTTTCAAAGTTTCAAACGTGGTGATTTTGATGTTACTGATCAAAAACGAGAAAATCGACCAAAAAAGTTTGAGGACTTCGAATTGCAATCTTTATTAGACGAAGACAATACCCAAACCCAACAAATGATGGCAGAACAGTTGAATGTCACTAGGCAAGCCATTTCCGATCGCCTGAGAGCTATGGGAAAGATTCAAAAGGTTGGAAAATGGGTTCCACATGAATTGGACGAACGACAGATGAAAAAAAAAAAAAACGAAAAACTGTGTGCGAAATGCTGCTTTTACGCCACGAAAGAAAGGGTTTTTTGCATCGAGTTGTAACTGGCGATGAAAAATGGATTATTTTCAGAATCCCAAACGAAAAAAATCATGGGTAACGCCAGGACAACCATCCACATCGAGTGCAAGACCGGATCGTTTTGGGAAGAAGACAATGCTGTGTGTGTGGTGGGATCAGAAGGGAGTAGTCTACTACGAGCTTCTCAAACCCGGCGAAACAGTCAATACCGAGCGCTGCCGACAACAAATGATCAATTTGAGTCACGCATTGATCGAAAAACGCCCAGAATGGGCTCACAGGCACGCCAAAGTCATTCTTCAGCATGATAACGCTCCTGCACATTCAGCCAGATTGACTAAGGAAACGATTTCTTCGCTTGGTTGGGAACTCCTACCCCACCCGCCGTATTCACCTGACCTGGCGCCTTCTGATTATCACCTCTTCTCATCGATGGGACACTCATTAGCGGAGCAACACTTCAACAATTTCAAAAACGTACGAAAATGGCTCGATGAATGGATTTCAAATAAAGATGAAGCATTCTTTTGGAATGGTATCCATATATTGCCCGAGAGATGGGCAAAATGTGTAGAAAGCGAGGGTCAGTACTTTGAATAAAATATATTATACTTTTTTTTAAATTACTGTGTATTTATTTTAAGAAATAAACGACATTTTAAACTTGCATACCTGGTATATATATATATATATATATATATATATATATATATATATATATATATATATATATATATATATATATATATATATATATATATATATATATATAGTATATGTAATAGAACTGTTTGAGAACTTGCAGATAAACTATCCGTCAACAAATCAAATAAAGATTTGTTATTTCTAATTTTCATAACTACTTGTCCTATATAATTATTTAATTTATAATAAATACTTAATTACTTACCCATTAAGTGATAGAATTTTCAATTTTTCCAAATACTGAATTGCATTGATGGGTATTTCCTCTAAATCGTTAAAATCAAGATTTAAATCTTCAAGGGTATTATTCATTTTACTGAAAAAATAAATAAATAAAATAAAACATCGCTAGTTTAAACTATAAAACAAAAATGATTACTTGAATAAACAAAATTTATTTATCGCATATGACATTGTATTCTGAAGCTGCATTCATACATTATAAAAACTTTTAAACATAAGCATACATTATAGAATAAAATACTTACAAAAAAACTTTATCCTGAACAGAATGAATCCGGTTATTACTTAAGATAATTCTTGATGAGGCTACATTTAAAAAGGAATCATCTTCAAGAACTTCCAGACCACTACCAACGATACTTAGCTGATCGACATTATTGTTAGACAAATCTGTAAATTCAATCTAATTAAGAAATATGTTTCTTTATATAAAATTTGAAAAATAAAAATAAATGAAATTGTGGGATACTCACAAGGCAGCTTATAAAAGGGTACTTTAGTACAGTTAATCTCCTTTATTTCTTCTGAGTTGAACTGGTTTTGTAGACAAAAACACATTTCATTGGATGGGCAACTTTTCCATTCACTTTGCCCATGTTTAATAAAAAAACAAATAATAATCTGAAAAAAAAACAACTTATTTTATCTTTTATAATTATTAAGAAAAATGTAAGATACAAAAATTTATGATACAATTTTATATGAGGCCAGATATGCTCAATGTTCACTTGGAATTGTTCATTAGAAATGAAACAGCATGAATGTTCGTAGGCAATTTATAATGCAATAAAAATGTTCGCGAACAAAAGGAAGTGTTCCACCAGGTGGTAAACTTCAAAAGAAAAAAAATGTTTTATTTTACATAACTATTTGTCAAAAGTTCCTGGTGGAATCAGGAATTAGTCATTTCTTCTTAAAAAATTGTGCAAATGTTGCTGTTTTTTTTGACCCATCATCTTCTTTTTCATCTTGCTGAAGACACTTCTGAATTCATAATAGTCGTCTCAGAACAGCAAAAAATGAGATCTTCCTCACTGGTAGGCAAAATTGTTAATAAAGTTTGTTAGTTTGGCATGGAGGTAGCATGTTCACAAACATTTCTATGAAAAATTGTTCACAAACATTTTTAGCGAACACATGTTCCTTCAAATTTTGTACGTTAACAGTGTTCATGTTTGTGTGGACCCAAACTAAGGAAACAGAATGAATTTTCTCAACAACTATAGTGTTGATATATGGGCTGTGTGCAAGTATTGTAGGTCTTATAGTCACGCCATCTGAATTTTAGGGTTCTCATGAATCTGACAGTTGGAGTTGGACTGAGTGGTTTTTAGCATAGTATTCACTTCAAATTAATGGAAATACCTTTTTAACTGGTATTCTTTTTTTTTTTTTTTTTTCTAATTTTGACTGTAAATATAAAATAATTTTAGGGTTATGAAAATACAATGAAACAAATTATTTAAGCCATAGATAGAGGGGATCTCAACGAAAACTTTAACACACACACAAAAAAACAAACAACTAATTTGAAGAAAAAAGGACTTAATTGGTTTTGTCATAATAGGCCTCATATATCTGTGGCACTTGGGAATATTTCGTTAAGTGATAAATGTTTTTGTGATTCTTGGGTTATGGGTATCCCCAGAAAGCTAATTGTTTTCTCTTTATTTGTGTCTAATGGACTTTGTTATGAGGCTACAGCAGAGATGAATACTAATTTTTGTATTTAAAACTATCTACAAAAGCCACAAATAATAAATAAAAGTTTTTTTCAAATGAAATTTATGTTTACGATTGTAACATATTGATTATTAATACATGTTTTGGTAATAAAACAATTTACACAACATAGTGAGTTAAGCTATAATGAATATAAATTGGAATGCATTTTTAACAGTAGGAAAGATAACAAAAACCTACAAAATAAGAAAAAAATGAATTGATAAAAATAAATAAATAATAAAATTTACTAAACTGAAATATATAATTAATTAACTTTTTGTAGAATAAGTTTATTAACTTTTCAGAATAAATAACTTATATATTACTTTTGTTTCAATTAATTAAATTTCAAACTGAACCAATAATTTTTTGGATGTCTTATTAGCTAAATATTATTCTAGTAGTATGTGGTTTGTACGTTTGTGTATGTATCTTCTTAAGGTTTTTGTTATTGATAGGTTTTTAAACAATCAAACAAGCATGTTTTATTCACACCCATACCCAGAACTTTTTCAACCCTACAAAGAATTCAGGAAATCCCATAATTCAAACAATAGGCAGTTATAACAAGTGCCCCATTTGAATAACAAGGCATTTATTTGAATAATTTATATAAAATCCATTTTTTTTTCTGCTTTATTTTTTCAAAAAGAAGAGTTGACATCGATACAAAATAACTTGTTCTAAATCATTTGGAAAATTTCTATGAAGCATACTTATGGCCATAGAAATTTTGGACAAAATTTTATTAATGTCATGAACTTCCGTTACCCGCGGTAACCTGTGAGGTGATCCAGCGAAGTAAAGTTTCTGTAATTAACAGAAAACAGAACGTGTAAACTTCCCCTTCTAGCAATCCTCCTCCTTCTCCTTCCTCTTCCACTTTCAACGAGTGAATTTGATAGAAATAGAAGTGAAAATCACCTCTCTATTAACGAACACTAATATCAGTAATTTAAATTCAATATACTTTCATGAACAAATATCTGTCTCCTGTTTCATTCAGTAATATTGATAAATATGAATTTTTTAAATTCTATATTTAACATTGATTCCACATGTTTTACGGTTTTATCTGTAGTTTTAAAACATTTTGCTGTTTTCTTGTGATATGAAAAAATCAGCAATCCCTATCAGATCATTTAGTTTATATATAACATTAAACATAAATGTATAGAAAAGCAAAAAGTGTAATGAATAGAGATGAAGTATATGAATATGAGTGGCACTAAGTTTAAGTACTAGAGGTTTTAGGATCAAAAGAAAAAGAAGGTTTATATATATATATATATATATATATATATATACACATATAGTGCACCAGAGAGTTATTAACACTCTAAAGACAATATTAAAACTATAATTCAATAAAAAAGAGTAAAAACAGTTCAATCAAGTTGAAACTTACAGTGACTTTTCCAAGATTAAAATAATTCAACTGGAAATATAGTAGACACCAACTATTACCTTACTAGAAATTGAGAATAAATGGTGCAAAATCTGTTACTGACTTATAACCTATGGACATCATTAAACAGACTTAACTGTTCATCTTCTGACACAAGTTGACTTCTATTATTTAAATAGAATATGATTTTTTTTTTTAAATTGTTTTAAAATTTATTCTCTAAATTTAAAATTAGAATCGATAACTATCAGAGTTGTTAATAAGCTATCTGTGGTTAACCTTAGCTCAACAATAAACAATTCATGGAACAAAAACAATTCACAAAAAATATTAACTAACTCTTAGAACTGTGTTTAAGAAATTAGTTAGTTGATAATACAACATAAAAAAAAAAGCGAGTAATAAAACACTGTAAATAAATGACATACTTTTATACTAATTTGGGGTCACTGAATACGAAACAAATACAAATATTTATTTAAAGTTAGTTCTTATTTTAAAATATGCCTTGCATAAAAAAAACTTGACTTTAGGAAAAATGTCAAAGAATAAAAACAATTAAAAAAAAAAAACTTTATTAAATTATTTACGCTACTTTTTACATGAAATTGATAATGTTAAAATATTAAAATAATATTTAACCTGTTAGAAATAGAAATAAAGAATTTTTCATCTTTCTCGCTTGTCTTTTATAATCAGTTTTTAGGGGTGTCTCTAATCAAGTTCCAGTAGTAGTCCGCTCAAACATTCCAAGGGCCCTGGTACCTATTTTTCATTGTTTATATGTCTTGGTGGAATTGTTCTCCATGTTTGTCACTTACATTACCACAGTCAATAGGGAAAAAATCAAGATAGAGGTGAAGAAAATTTTGAAGAAAATATTGCAATCCAGCTGCTGATACTTTCGTAGGAGATTGTTCACAAGTTCAACATAATTTTTATTTCTCCTATTGCCCAAAAAACCATAAAAGACTCCCACGCCTCTTTTTCAAAGCCCTGCAAGACCGAATCAAAGATTTGGGTCCTTTAAAATCTCTCTCATTTGGGGACCAGTAAAGATTCCTTCTTTTATTTTTGCGTCGATTAGACGAGGAAATTTACCTCGCAGGTATATTAATGCTGATCCATTGTTGTTGAGTGCCTTGAAAAAGTCCTTTGAATGTTTCTTTTTGTTTAGCCACTTAAACAAATTAGTTGAACAAGTACTGCAACTAAAATATGGTACACATCTTGATTTTTAATTATTTTTCCAAAATAATGGAAGTAAGCAGTTTCTA
Source organism: Euschistus heros (assembly GCA_003667255.2). Taxonomy (NCBI): domain Eukaryota; kingdom Metazoa; phylum Arthropoda; class Insecta; order Hemiptera; family Pentatomidae; genus Euschistus; species Euschistus heros. Next base: position 2,108,193 of record RCWM02000082.1, read on the forward strand.
AACACTAATAAGTTATTGGACATCTTTGGCTACTCAGATTCATGTTACCACATATGTGGCAAAGATTGTTTGCACTATTAACACAATTACATGATGTAATGAAAATTTTAGAATTTTCACCTAAAATATGCCTTAAATGCTAAGAATTCTAATGAAACATGACTTTTAACTGGCAAAACAAAACACAGACAGCCTAAAACAAACGAATAAGTACCAACAATGTTTATGCACTAGCATTACTAAATCCCTTAAAAGTTTGAACTCTCATCATAAACATGGGAAATCTATGAAGCTAACTGCCATTGTATTAAATTTGACATAAATGGACAATAAGAAATAACAATCAATTTGAAGTTCTGAATTTCGATTCTGTGAATCAAATACTTTAGATATAGTACATTTTAATATAAAAGGTAATTTTGATATATTCAATTCACTATGTTACAGCATTTACTCTTCTTTAAACAATCATTATGTGAAATGTTTAGGGATCTTCCATCATATCATCAGACTATCTATTCTTCTGGTGTTAACTGCCAGATCTGAAGATGGGATGGAAGATCCCGAAATATGTCACATAATGATAATTGTTTAAAGAGGAGTAAATACTGTAATATAGGGAATTGAATATATTAATATAAAATACTCCTTTATTGAAGAAATTAGGCAATTTTGATGTAGACCAGTGTAATCAGTTAAAATCTGATCAAAATGTTCAAGTAATGTTTTCATAAATAATATCTTTTTGAGTTACGTGTTTTTCCCAAGATACTAAGATCTTACAAGATTTTACTTTATCAAAAATTAGAATGCAATTTGAATTCAATTGTCGTTAAAGATCAAAGAACTTCACCCCACAACTGTTATATATCACAGGTTTCTTAATCTGGAGGCCATGATTTTATCAGATCCAGAATCATATTTTGTAAATTTTATAAAAGGTTAGGAGGGTCATAATCATAATTCATTATAAGCAGTCTGTTGCTTAAACTTATTAACTAACCTTTTACAGTTATGTATTTAAAAATATACTGATAACTGTGGTTAACTTTATTCCAAGAAATCGTTCTTTTTAAAAAATAAAAACTAGCAGAATTATCACTCCACTCTCTGATAAATAAATAGTTGGTATCCTATTACTTTAATAGACTTTCTGATAATCAAGATTATCAGACAGTTTCTTTACACTCAGTTTAGGTTCTGATATCTTTCAGAAGCCCTGTTCGTACGGCCTCATTAGGTGAGTATCAACATGTTTGATTTCTTGTCTATTTAATTTTTAAAAAAATTAATACATATATAATACATGTTGCCAAGTGCTGTTTCGAAATTCGTTGTATGCTAGTAGAAGATGAATGCTTAATAAAAAAAGCTCGTCTTCTAATAAAAAAATTCCAATAGAGCTGGCAAATAATTCATCAATCATAAATGTATTGATCCTTCTATATCATCGTGAGTACCTCAAGTGTCTTCTGATAAGTTGGGCTCACATTACCAGCATGATTTGCTTTCTTAAACCACGGAATAATCCCATTCGGGTATTCCAATCTCTTATTATTATCCTATTTCGTATACAGGTGATGGTTTTGCTCTAAAATTAGATCTTTGTTTATGGATTCTAATTAGGATAAACATGCAGTTCCAGATTCTTTACCAGAATTAATTAATTAGAAATTCTGGTTTTTTAATGAATAATATAAAAATCTGTTTAATTTTAATAATATATATTAAACTTTCATTAATTTAAGTAGAATAGTTTACACTTTAAAGTAAAACTCTATAGAAGGTATTAGTGTATATAGCATGATACACTTTCAAGTGGTAATTATAAAAATAAAATAATTCTTATTTAATTACAGAAAAAAGGGGCTTTTAAAATTAAAAAAGAAAAACAGGTTCTTGTAATTGTTTATTTTGTAGTTGAAACAGTTGGTAGTATAACTTTTTTCAACATTGAAGATTTGCACTAAAAACACCAGAACGGAACTTAGTGATAGGGTATATCGCACAGAAGCTGGGACAGATCTACTACAGAAGAGTTAAAAAACGGTTTTTTGTAATGTTATTTGAATATGATAAAAGGACAGAGGAAATTAAAATTAGTAAACTTAAAACATTTTTCATCCTATTATCTTAATAACCCAATTCAATAACCCTAATTGGCTGTCAAGTGTAAGGTCTAAGTAAGAGTAAACAAGGTCTGCCTACTTTTGACGCAGCACTGTAAATAACCGGGTTAGCTATAAACCAAAATTAAAAAAGAATTATGTAAAATTTCTACTTGTTAAGAAATTAAAACAATCATCAGAAATTGTTATAACTAAAAACAGTACACTGTAGGATATTTCTTAAACATCTAAATGAACCAAGAACTTCTAATCAATTTCGAGGATGAAAGCTGTTTGAATTTGGAAATGTTATTGTCCTCAATACTAAGAACAATTTTAAGATTTCACTTCTTAACAAAACTTTCATAACTTTTGAGAATACCAGTTTCTTTTCTAAAGTTGGATGGATTTTAAACTAACAAAAAATATCAAAATATATGGGAGAACCTGTTAACAGATTTTAAAATGATTTTCAGAAACTTTATATGACAAGCCAACATATTCATAACCTATGTTCTAACAGAATATCAAGAATTGAATGAAAAATATCATAAAATAACAAATAAAAACAAAATCACAGGACATATTGTCAATTCTAAATAGTTACACATATAATACTTACAGCTAACTGAAAGAAAGTTGAGTATTTCTGAAACATTTTAATTCAAACTTTTTATTCTTAACAGATAATAAAACACAAAATTAATTTAAAATCGTTCTTAAAACACATATTCCATTGGTAACAGCCCACAACACCTGCAAGAACTAGACACCGTAACTAGCTGGAGCAATTGTAACACTTTCTTGACAGGCGAGAAGGCCGAACTGCGGCGCCAAGGTTTGACTGAACTGAAGCAACGGTAGGGGTAAAATTAGATAACAAATTCCTTCATATTTGTTTTTTTCATTATATGTGATTAAATTAAAACATTCCCAGAGTAATATCATAAATAATAAACATGGTGTCATGATTTGTCGTTCTATTAACTTTTAGAATCAGATAAAAATCTATAAATAGAATTCCCAATTAGTCATCACGGGTATTAGTTGCGTCTTGTTGGGAAAATGAAACATTTCAGGTCAATATTTCTTTAGTTTTCAGTTGATAAGGTTGTTCAACTAGGTCTATTAGATTTATAAAACAAAAGTACGTTTAATTCCAATAAACAACTTGTGCAAATTTAGAGAGAGAATAAACATTTCGCATGATAAGGAAGTAAGACATTTAAAATAGATTTTTTTTTTTTAATGTAGCCCATTATTTTAATTATTAGCATAATTAAATAAGTTAAGACAAAATATAAAGAACCAGATGGGTAATGTAATTTCTATTGCGTTGCTTTTATTATAATAAAAATATCAAGCTTTTTAAAAACAAATGAGAATGTTACAACATAAGCTATAATGTCGAATAACGTTATGTTTATTATTAAAATTATAATATGTATTATCATTTAATTAAGTTTGCAATGTTTTGGTATTAGTTTTAAAGCAATGAGTTAAAAGTTAGGAACCTCCTTCATAAGGGCCCAACTTTCTCAGAGACGAATCCCGGTAACGTCATGGTTTAACCGAATTCATCAAGAAGGCATTGCACGGACACCATTTGCGCAGCTTTTCTTGGAGTTTTAAGGTGCGTGTACACGCGAGAGTTTTCTGCGGTAGATCCGCTCTCGAGAGTAAAACTCGCATGAGTAAAGTCCACTGAGAGATCTCGCGGAAAGGAGAAGGGAAACTCTCTGAGAGTCGCAATATTTCATCATCCTCGCTATTGTGAACGGCACACGGTCCTAATGTGCGAGTACTCTCACAGTTATCAAATAAATTTGAATTCTTTGAGAGTAGCTATACCTCAATCCAGTAAAAAGTGGGTCCACGAGGAGATTGGTAAGCTCATCGAAGCGTATGAACTAAATCCAATCCTTTGGGATATACAAAACGCTTACTTTGAAAACAGAATAAAATATAAAAAACGCTGTTCTGGATTAGTTGGTAACTGACTTCAAGTGCCAGGCCTCAGGTATTAGTAGAGAACTGCACAATTTAAGAAATCAGGTAAATATCATAAATAAATTAACATCAACATATTTATTACATTTCACATGTTTATTGATAAACAGTTAATCATCAACTTATCCATACCTAAATTACAAATCCTTATTAACAAGATTACTAATCGTGTTATCTTTTTCAAGTTGTATGTTCACGTGAGAGTTTTTTGCTCTCAAGAGCGGCAGTCTGTCTGATGTCTGTCTAGTTAACGTGAAGGCCAATGGCATGTTCTTGTTGAATTAGTGGGACCCATAATTCTATGGCTTCTACCGCTTTCGAGAGCAAGAAACTCGAATTCAACACTTGAAAAGTTTCTTAACTGCTGGGCGTCTTCGATGTCTAACTCACATAATAATGTATGATACGCGGCTAAATTATTTCTCCTTTGTATCAATGACTACCCATTTTTTCTTTTATTTTTGAATACTATTTTATTTTATTTATTTTTTTGATAAACACAAAACTAATACCGCTGTAGCAACTTCCTGTCTTCTTGCCATCTTGCCAGTCTCAGAACTGAACAATGACTGCGTGAAAACGGTTTGCAGCGAAATCACGAGAGTTGTTCTCCGAGAGTGGTCTAGCGCAAATTTCGCTCTCCCGTGTAAAGGGCTCTGAGCGTAACTCTCATTTAGCTCACTCTCTAAAGCGCACCTTTAGATTCACTGATAGTCCTCAATATAATAATATAAATATATAACTGTATAATACAAAATAATATATATAATATAAAACTTCCATTTCTATAGCTTTAACATGGATTGTATGGTTCATTGTGTTATATTGGTATTTTCTTCTTCCCTCGTTTCAAATGTAAGATGTTTTAACAGAATTAAACAAAGTTAGTTTCAACATGATTTTAATGTTTTCAAAATTGATATTTACTTATTTATTTCCACTTCCCTAATTTGAGAAAGTAAACAGAAGTTAGAACATTACTTTTAACAATGATTTAATGTTATCTATTTTGATATTTTCTTATTTCCCTTTCTTTAATTTAAGAAGGTGGCAGACGTTAACAACATTAGTTTCAACATGGATTTAATGTTTGTTTAGGTATAAGGGAGGATAACCTTCCCCCACAAAAAATAGTGACGAAAACATCGAAATAAATCACTTGAAGGCCACAATCGAGAAAAGGTACTTTGGGTGAGTGCTGAGTTGGAGTCGTGGTTCAATGTCGTTACCCGAATCTTACTTATAGGGGGAAAAATATCTTTGAACAAGAGGAAGTTGACTGTTATTGTCTGTCTGAGAAGTAATTAGTCCATTCCATATCATACATTTCCACAAAATATATCTTAATACAGTGGTAAAGTAATACGTTAACTAACCTTAGAGAAACACAGACATGGGCGTTCACAACCTGTACCGTCCCAATAAGAAGCCAAAATATCATTCACAGTTAGTATATAGCAAGGGATAGGAAGCAGGGGTTTTTATCCATCGCCATTTAATTGCGAGATGTAAATTCCTTTTGTCTATTTCCTTTTGTTTCTAAATATACATTCTCGAGGCCACCATTGCCTAGCGAGTTCACCCTAGTTTGTATTCCACCCAAGCCATTCTTCAGTTAAACAATGTCTCGGAGATGTAAGTCATGAAAATTATTTATTTATTCAAAGAAATATTGCTCGATTGCCTTTTTTGTTTAAACGCTAGCTTTCTTGGTTTAGCAAGGCATATTGTTTTTTATACACAAGACTCAAACACACACAAAAAAAAAGGGTGTGGCTGTGTGGACACGGCCGTGTTTTGACTTGAATACGTTTATGTAACGGGTTATATTTTTAAATAAAATATTTTTATTTATGTATTTAGGATAAAAGCAAGGAAACAAATAATTATTGTGATACAATATAACTTTATTAATTATAGGTCTTTGATACGAAAACTACGACACAAATGGCTTACAAGATACATCGAGATTTCTGGTAAACGGTAAATCAATACAAGTATTACCTAACGTTGTTGGAGAAGTTTCAGTATAAGACCAATTGAACTCGCTGAGCATGAAATCAGACAATGAGGTTTTGTGAGGCATCGACATTAAAGTCCTCAACTATTCTACAACTGGTGTAGTAAGATCAGGATCTTAATCGGGTATAATTTTAGCGATGGTTTTAGAATATTTTAACAACGATAGTAACATGTAAGAGTTTAAATTCTGCTGAAGTTGTGCCCGGGTGGATATACACACACCCGAGTACGAATTGGAACATGCCATTGGCCTTCTCGTTCACTAGACAGACATCACCAGGTTTTGCATCTTTCATTTCCATATTAATTTCTGAAATGTCAATGTTAACTCTATTACAATCAGTGAAGATATTGATGTTGGGATATATGGCGACTCCAACGGCTTTGCGACTTGATAATGATGATACCGCTACCGATGATGTAGTTGCAATTTGTCTGTTCTTAGCGGTATTACAATATGATCTCAGATCGAAGCTAGGCACATTCACTGGCATGAAGAAATTTTCCCTCCAAGTTTCGCTGATTGCTAAATAACCAGATCGGTTGATGATTGTATAGGTAGTGATGTCTTCTGAGTGGGGGACCAAGCTTTATGCATTAATGGCGAAAATAAGCATAAAGCAATAAAGATCAGGAACTTTTTCGTTCCCGGCACTGTTTGACTCGGTCATATAGTGTATTATTATTACTATTCGATTGCTCTTGAGAAACCCTTTCCAGCCGTATACGATCTCTGTATTTGGTTTGGTTTTTAGGTGCGTATAGGTCTTAACTTAATTTAAAAACATTTAAATTCCTCTATTTCCAGTACCTTCATCTTACCCAAGATGATGCTTGCTAACAATCTACTCTCTCAATTAAATGATATTCTTTCTGAAACACACTCAGTTTAACCAATCAAAATAATTTTTTCTCACTCTGAATACAACATTTTGGTTCTTATATTGTATATAATAAGCATTGTTTCAAAATAATCTATTCATCATTTCTTTCAGTACTAAGTTGTTATTCATAAGGGACTTGGTCCCAGAATAAAATTATTTTTCTATTTCTATTTCTATAGGCCGACTTTATATATTTTTGATAATATGTTTTTATTCTAACACCTTATTATATTCACTGGCACTACTTTAAACTAATGTTTTATATACAATCGATAGATTTTGACGAGAGCAGACGATTAAAACTTCAACGAACATTGTAGCTTCTCCGAGTCAAAAGTTATACTAATTGCAAAGCTCGATACGCAGCAAAATAACCTCAAAATTGCGGAGCCCCTAAAATAATCTTCCCCTGAATATGTGGAAAAAATACCGCCTCCCATGGAGCATTATCTCTTACCGTTTCAAAGCCTATAAAGGACACAACACACATACATTGATTCTTATATATATATATATATATATATATACATATATACATATATAGAAGACAATGGTTAATGGACATTCCCCCTCCAAGCCTAATACCCTTCATATGCGGTTTGAATATCAAATATCAAATTGCTGATGTTTTCAGTTTTATTATGTTTTTAGAACTGATGAATAATGTCTAACATTCAAAATTAGTCTTCAAATAAAACTAGAATTAGAAATATAAAGTGATTCATCAGTTCCTGATTATATTGATCTCTCTATAGCATCCAGCGTACCTCAACTGAATCCAATGTGAGTTCACTCTAAAAGATTAACTATCATGAAAGTATACAATGAAAAATATTTTAACTTAAAAGTTAAAAATGTTTGTATATTATATCAGATGAACAAATGTAGCATTACTAAGCTTTCCTCTGCATAAAAGGTTTCTCTCACTTGTTATACTTCATATTAATGTCTAGATTCCATATATATATATCTCTTATAGTAACTATATTAAGACCATTATTATAAACCTTTTCTTTTAGTACGTATGAAAGAAAAAGCGATATTAATTCATTCGTTATTCATTGTTATACCAAAGGCCCTTGAAGTTCTAGAAGTGATATTAGGGATGTTTTGTTTGGTTGGAACCAACGACGGCTTTAATAAGAGGATTATTATTGATATACCAATTCAAATTATAACAATGTCAATGCTAGTTATTGATTTAAAAATATTTGAAGTTAACTTATTTTGCAGAGTTGCGAGATAATCCCAAAAGTAAGGTCCCTTCTTTTTAATCAATTAAAAACATATTTTCAAATAAGTAGAATTAAAAAAAACAATATCGCTCACATTACCAATAATATTGTCTATTAATTCAACACGAAATCCAAAGTAATGCAACCACCATAAATCATTTACAGTAAAATATACAGTTCATTGTAATGGCGTTAACATTATAGAATATATTTATAATTATATACATATTAGCATACCCCGTCGAGGCTTCGCCCGCTCTCGTAAATTGAGAACTTCGATCACTTTAACTAATAATTGAATTTCTTTTGTTTATCGATAAAAGTCTTTATTGAAGTTTGGAATTTAGCATTATTTCTTCAATGATAATTTCACGCATGGCAGTAATTTTTAACCTTATTAAAACTCCATTGGTTAGATGTTTAAAGAGTACGTAAAAGTGTGATTAGATATCCAATTTGGCAGAAATAATTCTATTGATTTTAATTTCTAACCATAAAAGTATATGACAGTTTTGAAAACCTCGTTTCTGGCACTCAAGACTATACATTTTAATTATTATTATAGTAACATTTATTATTATAAACCTTCCTAGAACTATTGTATAAACATGTAATTATTACAGTGGTACATTATTACCATTGCAGACTCTGTTTGCAACACATATCGTTCGATTTTTAAACTGCACTGGGATCCACATGTCACTCCATATATTTATAGCATTCTTCGTAACAATTGAATTTAAAATAATTAAATTTTATTATAAATTTCGAGCTCTATATTATACCGTACCTTTGTAACCTCTCGAATGGTGTAGGCCACCTATCGGTGTATTATGAAACTTCACTACGCACCACATATTTACCGCTTTTTTATGGCAATATAATTGAAAATCTTTAAATTTTATTTTTGCTAAACCTTCCTTGAACTATGAAAATGATGTGGCTAAATTGTGGTACAGATTGGATCAGTAGTTTTCGCGGTTAGTGATCACAAACAAAAAATGGCTTGTCATTTTATATAATAGAATAGACTATACAATATATAATATAATATACATTCTTCCTTCAAATATCCTTTTCTAATTGTTTTGAAATATCCAGATTTTGCTACCTAACACTTCTGCACAGAATTCCTTCATCCACTGAGCTAGATTATATTTAAAAAAAAAAAAAAAATGTGATATAACTTCTTCATTGATCAAACCTTCAATCATTTAAATAATACCTTATAATTATATACATGATAATGTAATCTTAAAATAATAATAATTTAAGTTTGTTGTTTAAATGAGTAGACTAAAAAAAATGATAAAAGAGTGGATTGACGATAAGGTCCTGGAGATAATTTATCTGTAGCAAGAGTTTTCGTATAATGTCAAACATACGCGATAAAAAAAAATGATTATGTTTGACGTTTTCGCAAAAAAATTCAAGAATTGTGACGGAAATGAAGTTCAGCGGGAGATTCATAATTTACGAAACTAGGAACCAGAAGGAGTTGGAATTGCACTGCAGACATCCGAATAAAAATTTTGAATTGTTCATCATCTAGCCTTAACTCATTTACGTGAGTGGAACAAGCTCCTAATTCATTTATTATATCCACCGATTCCCTCTCCCATCAGTCCCTATATTTCACTTTCCGTATTTTGGCAAATTCGTACGCATAAATAACTGCAATATCCTGAAGCCGAATCCATTTATGAATAAAGAGATATAGTAAATAGCTTGTCACATCAATGAGAGGATTCTCAGGTGTTAATGATATGATCCCGGTCCAGAGAGACTGCAACGACTGTTGAGTTTTCAGGAATCTGTGGCGAGAGCAAATGTGATCTCAGATGGACAATACTCTGAGACTGGTCTCGAGACTTTCTCTCGAGATTTTGTCTCAGGCGGATACTTAGCTTACCCTCACCTCAACTCTTGAATTGATTTAAATTTACACTATTATATAAAAGGACAAGCCATTTTTCATTTGTGATCACTGACCGCGAAAACTACTGATCCAATCTGTACCTAATTTTAACTACACAATCTTTATAGTTCAAGGAAGGTTTAGCAATGATAAAATTTAAAGATTTTCATTTAAATTGCGATAAATGTGTTGTGCTGTGTAGTTGGAAAATTGTTTGTTTGTGTAACGTCACTTTATGCTGCTATGACTAATCGGACGATGCTACGGTGGGAGTCCTAAATTTTGCCTATCCTATAATTAGGTTAGGGATCTTTAACGAGTATCTGACATCGCACAGGCTTGGGACCTCCATTTTACGTCCCTTCCGAAGGACGGCATAGCTAAGGATTTTTTACTCCCTTTAAAAAATCCTAAGGTCATCTGCCGGGCTGCGAACCCGCGATCTTGGGTTTAGTAGATTGCTATACTAACCACTACAACTAGCGAGCGCCATTCAAGAGAGGTTACAAAGATAAGGTGTTATATAAAGTCAGAAATTGATAATAAAATTTGCTTCAATCGATTAAATTGTTATAAGAAAGCTATGAATATGTGGTGTGACGTATGGATCCCAGTGCAGTTTAAAAATCGAACGATATGTGTTGCAAACAGAGTCTGCAATGGTAATACTGTACCACTGTATTACCATTGCAGCTGTACCAATAGCGTTATTCTGGAACAGAGTTTGTAATGGTAAAACTATTGAATACATCTGTACTAAATTTTAACATTATCTTCATGGTTCTAGGTAAGTTCAGCAATAATAGAAATTTAAATGTTTAATGTTCTATGGCCGAAACGAGGTTTGCGACACTGTCGAGTACTTTTATGGTTAAAAATTAAAATCCATCCAGATGATTTCAATAAAATTATTTATATCAAACAAAAATTATTACCAAATCAAAATGTCGATTCTTTGCTTTTTGTTATGATGTGTAAAAATATGAATCATTGTCCTTTAGTTGTAAGCACTGATAATTAGATGGACTTAATAATCCGCAAATGTTTCTTAAATAGTCTGTGTACCTCTGGATTACCAACTCATACATTAAAATTAAAAATTGGATATCCAATTATCCTTACAACCACCTAATCTGTGCAATTTTAAAAAGTTACAACATCACTTCTATGCGTGAAAATATCATTGAAGAAGTAGTGCTCATTTGCATACTTCAATACAAGATTTTTTATCGAAAAACAAATAATATTTAAATTATTAGTTGTAATTATCTATGTTCTCTGCTTATGACAGCGGTTGAAGCCGCTACGAGGATGCAAGTAAATAAATAAAAACATCAATATGTTTCTAACACATGATTAGTCATACAATTCACATAGTTACAATTTGGACACTTATTTAACCTAACCTAAATTATACACTTATATACATTTACATATTCCGTTTCTATACTTAGATACGATGCCTAAAATTAGCGAAAGGAGAAAGAGGACACTGATGAAAAACGCGAAAAAGCCAATTTTAGGTTTAACGATAAAAAAACCTAAATCAAACGACCCTTTGGACTCGCGGGAAGGATACTGCTACAAGGAAGATGTAGACGATGTAGACAGTAACATAGTAGGAAACTGCGAGAGCATAGAAGAGATCAGGTATCGGCGGAAGAAGTTACCGACGAAGCGTGACCAAGATGAAGTCAACAAAAGAAGAGAAACGAAACTGTTGTCATCGAAAACTGGAGGTGTTAAAAGAAAGGATTTGGAAGAATACTTGAAAGAACAAATTAAACGAAAGTGCAGGCAACATATCATCTAAGTCCTTTATGTATGGTGTGGTGTAAAATAAACATTGTCATGTTTTTATTAACAAAAATATAGTGATATTGAATTAGAGGGAATGAATTAATTATAATATTATAAGAGCTGGGCATAAAAAGGGATAGGCTGTTATCAAGTCGTCAATGATTTAATTGTGTGAATGCTGATTTCAGACTCAGAACTGCGGAACTATAGAGGAAAATTGCAAGGCATGATGTTCTAGAACAGGGGTTCTCAAACTTTTTTGTACCACGCCCCCTTTTGTTGAAATGAAAGCTTCTCGCGCCCCCCCTCTTAACAATAAATTGTATGGGCCTAGGAACAAAACAAAAACAAATAAGTATTACATTGAAAACAAAACATTTATTTTTACAGCCATAAGATACAACAATATCAGTTCTCATAAAATACAAAAATTATTAACAAAAGAAAAATAGTTTAGGTTGGTTAGTGAGATGGATGGGCTTGCATTTTCTTGCACAGCGCAAGTCACTAGCAATATCAAGTTGATTCCAATACTTTGTTTTAATTGCCACAAGTGTTGAAAATGCTTTTTCGCACAAATAGGTACTTGAAAAAGGCAAATATAAACGAAAAACTTCCCATGATACACTAGGATACACTTTGAAATATTTTAAACAAAATGAAGGTTTGTCCATTATATCAAAGGTGTATTTGGCAGAGGAATCATGTTTTATTTCCAAAGCATCTTCTTGAAGTGATTCAGGCAGGGAGTCTATGTTGACATGGAATGGGTCAGTTGACATTCTGTGAATACTATCTTCACAAGTGTTTGGTAATTATTTCTGGAACTCCTCAATTAAGCTCTCCAAATGGTTTGATATTTGGATTTTCGAACTTGATCCTTCATAAATGTCCTTGAAGCGTGTTTCTTCTGAGATTGACTCTACTTTAGGGAAATTTGAATAATTGCAGGGGTGTGCTGATATTTTACACCTCCGAAGTTGCAATTTCTCAATATGCATCTTGATGGTATCACGATGAGTATCTATATTTGAGTCTCCACCCTGCAGTTTTAGGTTAAGGCTGTTCAACGAGTCTTTCAAGGATGTCTGACAAATAAGCCAATATTACTTGGCTACAAGGTTTTTAGAAGGCCACGCTTAGTTCATTTTGCTTTTGATGTTCCAAGAAGGTGAATACTTCATCTCAAAGCTCAAATAATCTTGCCAATATGTTTCCTTTTGAGAGCCATCGTACTTCTGTATGGAATATCAGTGTTTTGTGATCACTTCCTAAATCTTCACAAAAAGTTTTAAACAGTCGAGTATTCAACGCCATCCGTACATACACCGATCAGTTTTTGCTAAGAGAGTTCATGTTTGTCAAAAAAGTCTGACACTGCTTTCATAACATTAATAGCTTTTGTCGTGGTCTCCAACTCTGTAGAAAAGAGTAGCTCTTCTTTCATTCTTTTGTTTTCAATATAACGAACATAAACAATTAACTGAGAACATTGTGCTATGTCTTTCAAAATTTAGAATTTTACAAAAGACTACCTAAGTTTAATTTAATGTTAAACTTATCTCGCGCCCCCCCTGACATGCCCTCACGCCCCCCCCCCCCCAGTTTGGGAACCACTGTTCTAGAAGGATCAGTACAATTAGGATTGATGGATTATTTTCCACTTCTGTTTAAATTTTTTATTCAAAAACTAGTTAAGAATATTATACGTTGACAGAGATGTGTCGCTACTAAAATGTTTCGATTCTCGGTATTATTAGTTATTCCAAAGGTTTTAAGTTTCATTTATCACTTTAGGAATCGCAAATGTTTTAAAATCTTTCATTGAACACTGTAGAAAATATGATGCACTGTTATGTTTATCTGGATGTTGATTTTAATATTATTTTAGGGTTGAAGATTCAGACTACGTCAACATCTACTTGACAAACGTTCAAAGCTCCCAATTAATTACAAAATACTCATATACATGACTGTGATTAGACCTATTTGGACGTACGGAGTTGAGCTTTGGGGCTCTACTAAACCATCCAATTCATCTCGTATTCAATCCTTACAATCCAAAATTCTTCGTAAAATCCTCAATGCTGCTTACTTTGTCACCAATAAACTTATCCATAAAGACCTTAATGTTCCATATGTTGCTGATTTAGCCCACATCAGATACCTATCCTTTCATAGTAAGCTCCATAATCACTCAAATCCGTTAGTTTCTTAACTTGCTTCCCACTCCAGTCCCGATAATCCTCCGAGGCGTCTGAAACGAAGATGGCCTAGAGACCTTCTAGTGTAGAAGTTTTAATAAAGTGCTATTGATGAGTAGTTCTTTTCAAGTTTTAACATGTTATTATAATGTTGTCAATACATTTACATGATGTATATATTCTGTACAGTTGTAAATTTCAATAAATGTATATAAAAAAAAAAAAAAAAAAAAGGCTTAAAGAACCAGTACGAGCATTTCATGAAATTAAAACTGATCTTAATTCTGGGATTATAAAAATCCATTAATAACAACAAAAATGTGTAATAACATCTGGCCGCATTAATTTATTTAGAGATTCAGCTTTGGCAGTTGGAAACAGTAATCCTATTTCTTTGTTTTCCTATAGCGATATGTATTCAACAATTTGACGATAAGATTGCATTAGCAATGTTCGATTTTTCAAAAGAATGTTAAAGTTCTTGATCAAGTATTTGAAAAAAAATGTTCTCTTATTATAAGATATAAAATATATTTTAATTAATTAAGTTATTATCTTAGGTTTAATTTAATTTAATTAAATTAAGAAGAATCTATGTATTTATTATAATTACATAATTATGTATTACAAAACTATCTATCGACAGTATCGATCGGTTCCCAGGAATCGACTTTGGGTCATCGATTCTCGATACTGATTCATTTCTTAAGAATCGGTGGAATCGAGGATCGACACATCCCAAGTTCATCGTCAGTTCTAAAAGCAAAAAAATCATTACTTCAGCAATTCGATACACAGATTATATTTACAGAGAGCCCAAAAGTTTTTCCTATTGATTTTCATCACTTTTTGTGGAAAAAAGTTGTTCTTTAGATCCTAAGTTTGTAAAAATTTGGATAAAGTTTGAGCAAAGTGGAGATATTGCAGCTTTTATGGCAAAAAACGTGGTTTCCTATGAAAAAAAAAAAAAACTTTTTAGGTTTTTATATATTTGCAATGGATTGGAATAGAAAGGTTAGCGGCATTTCTCTTCATTTTTTTTTTTTTTTTTTTTTTTTTTTTTTTCTTCAAACTACGAGTAAGTTTTTTTTTTTTTTTTTTTATCACCCTGCATAATATGTTTTCTGCTGATGTTTTTTTTTTTTTTTTATTTATTTTTTTATTTATTTAGAACTGATGATAAATCTTTAACAATCGAAACTATTTTTAAAATTATAGACTACTTTTTAAGCGATTTGGTTTCTTCCCTGCTGTTTGTTGGATTTATGGTTATTTTATTAAAGATGTATTGCATGCCATTTTTAACTGCTTCAAACTCTTAATAGTATTCTCATAAACTCATTACCAAAGAAGTGGCAAAATAATTTATCGAATGCTATTTGTATTGATCCTTCTATATTAATACACGTAGCTCAATTCATTTATAAATAATGGCCTGCGTAACAGTTATTACCCTATTATTGATTCAAATGACAGTTTTCAAATACTTATTCCACAAAAAAAACCTGGCATATTTTATTAGAAATATTATAATTAAAATTAGAAATTTTTTCACTGAGATATAGTAGTTTTAACTGTAAAATATCATTATCATGTATTTACCTATTTTCCTGAGATATGACAAATATATATTTGAAAGTAGTAGTCTAATATGATCTTTGATAAAGTTTAAAGGTTTATAAAGTCATTAGTGTTATTTATCTTATTTTACAATTTGCATTTAATTCTTAGTTTATTATTCTTATGTATATTATTTGATTTTATCTGTTAAGTATTCTAATGTACATAATATTTGTAGTTGTATTAATATTTGTATTTTATTTCATTGTACATAATAAATAGCCGAACTTCTTTGTATAGGGCATGGCCCTGCTTACAAATAAAAAAAAATAAAATAAAAAAATTCATTTATAAAGCAGTTTTTCTTCTGTCTGCCAGTCAAGAGATCGTCACTTTTTTTTTTTTTGTTTAACTTTGAAGAATTAGTAACTAAAACAAATTAACACGTACATATTCTAGATTTTATATAAACTTACCTGAGAATAGAGCAATTTCAGGTGTAAAGAATGGAAATATGATTGCAAAAATAGTGTTCTCTTGTTAGGTTTTGCCAAAAATGTCTGTCAAGTCTCTCGAAAGACACCTTTTGGCAGCTGACTCGTTATTTCACAATTCTTTATTAAGTTGTGTATAAAAATAAATAATAACAAAAGATATTTCTTTATTTAAATACAAACAGAAAAATAAATTAAACATTACGTCCTAATTGTACGATAGTCACTTAATTAAAGAAATTATATAATCACAAAGTAGAACTTAGTAGGAACATTGACTAGCCAAAAATTACAGGCACAACTATCTTTACGCTAACCGATAAACTAAAACAGTCACAAATATTAGTAATATCTCTATTTTATTTGTTGACGCTTTGCTACCGAAGACGTAGTGACATCCAGGCCTATGGTAGGTCAGCAGTGGTGTCATCTGTCCGTTCGAAGGTGGTACGCACAAGAGGGACTTCATTTCCTCTTCTTGCTGTTCGTTAAAGTTCACTTTGACAGATTCGAACATATACCTCTTTATCCAGTCGCTGAACCATACTGTGTTGCAACCGCATGAAATAGGATTTCCTTGTAAATTTATTCCTCCTAAAAAAAAGAATATTAAAAAAAAATAATGCCTATGGCTAGTTGCACACACACCGGTTTTGGACGGCCGGCTTTTTACCGGTCGTCCAAATTTCAATAGTGAACCACATGTCAAATAGTAACCTTGCACACACGCCGACCACTGACCGGTGCCGGCAAAATGCCGGTGAGTTGCCGGTGCCTGCCACTGCATTATAATTACTGTTTTATGCACTATAATTACAAAAGCTACTACTTGTTTGAGTTACTGAATTGAATGAAACAATATCAATTTGTTAATCAGAAATTGTTAAAAGTTTTAGGTCGATAAGTCAAGAATAAAATAAAATTATAATTATTAAAACATCTACTAATTTTTTGACCGGTAAAAAACCTGGTGAGTCTGCAAGGACCTAGCACCGGCAAAATATCGATCGGTTTTTTCCCGGCCGTCCAAAAGTCGGTGTGTGTGTGGAACTAGCCTATGAGGTATAGGATTATTCTACAGTTATAAACAATGGTTACAAACAATGGTGTTACATTTCAAAATTCACCATGCCAAAAAAAGGTTTTCATCTAATTTATTTTTACAAATTCAAACTTTATTCAAAGTGCGACCTAAATAACGTGTAAATAAATGTAGCTTGGGGTGAACAAAGCATCAGTGACTTTTGAGTGCAGCGATGGTTCCAAATATTTTGTCTTGGAGATTTTGATTTCGAAGACAAGGAAAGATCCTAACCAATAATAATAACTCAATTCTTTAAATAATAATATGATGTAATAATGAATAATATTATAATAAATATTTATTTATTATCAAATTCGCAACATCTACCGCAATTTTTGGAATATACGGTTTCTTGATCCTTTTTGAAAATTTGTTGTTAATGGAAAAAATATGAGTGATAAAAATTAATAATAAAAAAAAAAAATTAATGATTGGTTAGGAGGGTCTTTTTAACCTTCGTGTAGAGGTTTGGAAGCGTTAAAGGTCAGTTTTTTGACCACTTATAGTTCAGATATATCGTACCCAGTTTTTTTATTACTGGATGGTCTGAAATCTTCACAATAGGGCATTTGGTATCCCAAAAAAAGAAAAACTATTGCGAGGGGTTTTTGTTGTATTTATTTTGATTTTCCATTTTTAGAACAATTTTTCTAAATACTATAGTTCCTCTAAAGTGCAGGCGAAACCTTTGTAGGATTTTTATTGAATGAAAGACAAGCAGTTAGGTTAGGTGGTCGTTTTAAGGAATATCAGAAGTGAAAATATAGTACAGGATGTGGCTTAAGTTGGTACCTTGAGGTACTCCAGCGTGCTGAGATAAAAAGGATAATATAAATATAATTTACAAATAAATTACCTGAATAAATAGATGTGCCATATTTTCGAAGACCATCCTTTTCGTAAAATATTTCAGGATCGACATCCCTCAAATTATTATAACTGAGATCGACGGAGAACTTATTGTTCCTCATGTTCCAGAAAAACCTTCTGGGAAAGTGAGATATCTTCGTTCCCGAAATACGCATGTTCAATTCTCCAGAATGTTCTAGACCTTCCAAACTATTTTCACCGATTTGTTCCAGAGTGGCTCCGGTTATCTCCAAACTGTTAAGCTTCTTCGGAAAGGCTTGGATCAGCTGATCAGTCAGCTTGTCTTCCGTTACCAGTACTGATAAATGCTTGAGTTGTTTCAGTGTAGATATGATCCTTGCTAATCGGAAACGGTACTTTTCGATTTTTGGCCAAGTCTGTATGTGGAGAGATTTTACCATTTTGCATTCCGTTAAGGAATCTGAATCGAATCTTTCCAAGTGGTCGAGCTTTTGTAGGTCCAAGTGGATGAGGTTAGATAGTCCAGAGAAACTGTCCTTCGTAAGAATCTGTGAAAAAAAAAAAAAGTATGCTTGAAAAATGGAAAACAATAAAAGAAAAATTGATCGCAGGGATATATTTTTATTGAATGTATACATTTCATTGAATATACCTCTCATGAATACAACTGTATTGTAAAAAAAAAAAAAAAAAAAAAAAAAAAAAAATTTGGGTGTGGCTGGTTCATAGACATGGCCGTGTGTTGTACGTGAATACGTTTATGTAGCGGGTTATATTTTTTAAATAAAATATTTTTGTTTATATATTAGGATAAAAGCAAGGAAATAAATAAATATTGTGTTACAATATAACATGATTAATTATAGGTCTGTGATATATAAAGTACGACACAAATGGCATACAAGATACATCGAGATTTCTGGTAAACGTTAAATCAATACAGGTATTACCTAACGTTGTTGGAGAAAATTCAATATAAGACAAATTGAACTCGTTGAGCATGAAGTCGGGCAATGAGCGGATTTGTGATACATCTTCAACTATAAGATAAACTATAAGTCTCCAACTATCACAACTGGTGTAGTAAGATCAGGATCGTAATCGGATATAATTTTAGCGATGCTTATGGAGTATTTTAACAATGATAGTAACATAAAGATTTTAATTTCTGCTAACGTTTTGCCTGGGTGGATATACACACACCCGAGTACGAATTTGAAGATGCCATTGTCCTTTACGTTTACTTGACAGACAACACCAGCTTTGTGTCTTTCATTTCCAAATAAAACTCCGAAATTTTAACTCTATTACAATCAGAGAAGCTATTGATGTTGCGATATATGGCGACTCCACCGCCTGTGCAACTTGATAATGATGATACCGCTACCGATGATGTAGTTGCAATTTGTCTGTTTTTAGTCGTAGTACAATATGATGTCAGATCAAAGCTAGGCACATTCACTGGCATGGAATTTTCGATCCACGTTTCACTGATTGCCAAATAATCAGATCGTTTGATGATTGTATCGGTATAGATTTCTTCTGAGTGCGCGACCAAGCTTTGTGCATAAATAGTGGTACAAGTATGAAACAGTGCTTTTCGACTATATTACTCGGTCATATGGTGTTTTATTACTACCAATAGATTGTTCTTGAGAAGCACTTTCCAACCGTATATGATCTGTGTATTTGGTTGTGGCTTTTCGACGCGTATAGGCCGACTTTATATATTTTTGATGATATTTTTTTATTCTAACACCTTATTTTTTTCACTGCCACTACTTTAAACAAATGTTTTGTAAACAATAGATAGATTTTGACGACAGCTGACAATTAAAACTTAAACGAACATCGAAGCTTCTCCGAGTCAAAAGTTATACTACTTGCAAATCTCGATACGCAACAAAATAACCTCAAAATTGCGGGGCTTCCCCTCCACCGCTTACGATGCGTTACTATTCACGTTTATCGTAATAAATTCTTTGATCCTTTAACTATACAGTGATATAATTTAATTTTGGATGTAGAGGATAGATTCGAAACTACATCAGCAAACTGTATCCCCCGATTTTCTTATCATTAGGTTAATTGGATTTTCCCCGTATGGTAGCAAATTTAAAGACGTATTCACGTAAAAAAAAAAGAAATCTTTTCCAGTTTATTTAATAATTAATATTTTTTATTATTCAAGGAGGCAGAGGTATTACCGATATGATTTCAAAGGCAGTGATGCGAACTATGATGACCAACGGGGTTTCTGAACTTGCGGTACGGTAGGTCGAGAGTTCGATTCTCATCTGTTTCGGTTGATATTTATTTAGAATATAAATATCAAATCCCGCTAAATGAATCATCCTTTCCACTCTAGCTGCAATAGGTTCGTAACCTGTAGGATAACCTGCTCTTTCAGCCTTGGCTAGAGCTTAGTAGGTTACTAAGCTCCAACAAACAACAAAATGATTTTGAAATGGCCTAATTATTTATTCAAAAATCAAATATTTTAAGAGATTTACTTACATTTTTCTAAAATTTCTTACAAAATATTTAATAGTTGAGAGAAATTTGCTGAGGTAATTCCTCAGAGTGTTTGAGATCTTATCGCTGCGTCGTCTATTTTAGTTAAATCGATTGAGTCAGAAATAGATGCTAAACTTCAGAATATTGATTTCACGCAAAGCTAAAATATGACGTTTAGTTGCAATTTCAACTGATTTCACATTCATACATTGTTATGAATAATTTTACTCATTTTTTGAAACAATGAGCTGTAGGATAATTAATGAAATAAACATAATTATACAATAATCAATTAACTGTAAAATAAGGCAATCTAAAAAGAAAATTCTTATATAAGGCATGTTTTCTGATTAGTGCAAGCTGCCAATTTATCACGTCATCAGTGACGTCATCATTGACGTTAAAAGGAAGTTTTAAACAAACAATTACCTTAACTGACTATATTGAAATGGGTACCTTGAATTAATGGGCACCTCTATACAAGAGCTGCCGATGACTCATACAAATATTCTCCGCCCATTAGCTTTAATATGCCCACGAATGCTGTAAACAATACCCATTTTTGGGTACTTACTATTTTAAGTGTTCTCTCATTGTTTGTATGAATTAATATCGAGGTATATCTTTTTTTCTTAATCAATAGCTTATTAATAATATCTTAATAATACAGAAGGCGGTCTAGTCTTGACCGCGGCGTCAAGCGGTATGGCCGTACAAAGAAAGAAATACAGCATTTCTTCCGGTCACAGAGTGATAATTCATAAATACTTAATTTTAGACTATTGATGTATTAGTTTCACTGCCTAGTCTTTGTTGAATATATAGTTAGTTATATTCATTTAGTTGAATAGCGAAGTTGGAATTCTTTGTCTTATAATTGTATGCCCTCGGTATATTTATTCTTAAATATACATGGCAGATTTCAAAATAGTATCCTTAAGAGTTCTTTGAAAAGGATTAAATGGGAAGAGAGTGTCCTTTTTAAAAAATAAAATATTTAATCAATTTTCAAAAGGACGAAAATCAATCTGTCGGGAAGTCCCATAATGACCTACGACCGTAAAAAAAGTGAAAAACTATTTATTTTCCTTGAAAAATCTTCAAACTAAGAAAAATTATGGAAACTATTACAGCAAACCTGTTGAGCGGAAAACTATCTGAACATTGGCTCACACAGACATGCTGTCGGAAATATCGCTCGATCACTGATCCGTGACAGAACGCTCCCTGTGTTCTCAGGCAGGCATTAAGGATTTGCGTATGATGTATTTATAAAACTACTTCAAATATTAACAAATACCAACTCCATCTACTTACGGATAACCCGGCGCCCTTGCAGCACTACACTACTTTGGTATCCGTCCCTGCAAACAGATGTCTAGATCTAATCAACCTGACATCAAATAAGGTTGAAGCTAGTCTATTCTAGAATGAGTTCTATTTATGAACTCAAAGCTTGTACCCTAGACACCATTCACCAGCGGTACCCGCTAAACGAATGGCTTCACACCTATACGGCGTAACTAAGCTAACACTGATGACATCAAGCACTAGAAAAAAATGGGAGGAACTTGCCACGGTAGAGCAGATCTCAAGAAACATCGAGAGAGCTGAAGCCGTTGCACGATTTCGACTAATCACAGGACACGACTACTTGCAAGCCCACTTGCACCGCATTGGTCTTGCTGACAGTAACTTTTGCCCGTTATGCAACCACGGATGGACGGAGAGCATCTGAGGGTTTGCACTGCTCTCATTTACCCAGAAGAAGACATTATAAATCGATATTGGGAGGCTCGTCGACAGATGACTAAACTGCCACAAATGGACGTTGGATAAATAAATAAAACTACTATATTTATTAATAATCTGATATTGTTATTTTAGCCATTTTAACCGAAATGACCAAATATTTCAGGTTACCCGTAAATTCTCAGGGTTGAAAAAATTAACTGAATTGATGAAAATTTATTTTAGCCTATAAAAATAGTTAAAATTCTTCAGTGTTTTGTTATGGAGTTTTAAAATATGGAGTTATTATAACTTACCTTAATTGGGTTTTCGGAAAGGTTAAGACTTTTTAAATTTGGCGAATGGAACCAGGATGCTCCGCTCAGCGTTGGTAACTTGTTATGGCTCAGATCCAGATGCCTCAGCTTCGGAAGTCCAGATAAAAATGACTCGGATAACTTATGAATGTTATTGTGAGAAATATTCAGCAACACTAAATTGGGTATATTGATGCTTGGAATCTCGTTTAAGTTAGTATCAGCGAGGTTCAAGTACCTCAAGTTCTGCATATTATGGAAAAGGACTCTGTTCACAGAAGAGAGTTTGTTTGAACAGAGTTCCAGTTTGACCAAAGACATGCTCTGCTTGAATTCCGTCGGATGGATGTGAGTCAGCTTGTTGTGACATAGATTGATCTCGTTTATCGACGGCATCGCGGAAAACAAATCTCTGCTCAGCTGCTCTATTTGGTTGTGCGAGAAATCAACTACTCTCAACGTGTAAGTAATGTCTGCGAAAGGCGCGGATGGGAGCAGAACGAAAACATTATGGCTGAGTATTAGTTTTTCTATTTTCGTGTTGTGAAAAGCGTCGTCAGTGATAGAACGCAAGTCATTATGAGACAAATCTAATATTCTCAAGTTTACTAAATTTTCAAACTGCCTCGGATGCAGGAACTCGATGTGATTAGAGGACAGATCTAATATTTGCAGTTTGTGGAGTCCATGAAAGCTTCCAGGTTTCAAGGATATGAGACCGTTGTTCCTTAAATTTAAATATTCCAAACTCTTCGTGTTGGAAAATACTCCACTTTCGACTATCCTGATCTGATTATAACTTAAATCAAGTCTTCTTAGCGAGTCTTTGATGCTGATCATCAAGTTCTGGGGGATGCTCGTCAGCTTATTGTGACTCAAGTCGAAGTTCTTCAAGTAGAGTGAAGTCATCACCTCGCTTGCGTATATATTATCGATGTAATTTCTCGAAAGGTTGATGCTCATTGGCTGCAAAATATTAGTCACGTTGTGAAATATATTGAAACTGAATTCATGTAGATCGTTGTTCTGCAAATCGAGTTGGATCAGATTTGGAATGTTTATAAACGCTTGCGCAGTGAGCTTGCTGATGTGATTGTTCGATAGGCTGACCCTAAGAATATTCGGCAAGTTTTTGAACGAGCCTTCGTGAATGAATGAGATTTGGTTATCGTTCAGAATGATGTTCTGAAGTTCATCTAGGCCGCTGAAAGTATTAGGAGTGATGCTGAGGAGCTCGTTGAACGACATCCTAATATCTTTCAGATATCTGTGTACTTTTGGATGGAAGAAATTCTCAGGTATTTCGACGATTCTGTTAAAGTCTAAAATCAAATATTGTAAATAATGGAAGTCATAAAGTGCGGTCGGTGGTAGGGCACTAATATTGTTTCCAGTTAGAGCCAAGTAGAGGAGAGAAGACAAGGGTTTAAGTGGTACTTCTGGAAACTGGTTCGTTTTGAGTCCGAAACTGAAATCTAGAGTTGTGATTCGTTCCAAGTTGATGAAAGCCTTGTCTTCGACTCTTTCAATCTCGTTGTAAGCTAAATAAAGTTTCTCTAAGCTTTTTAATGGTTTAAAAGTCCTATCCTCCAGTGCCTTGATGTTGTTACTAGCTAAATACAGTGTTTCTAGATTCTCTCCCCATTTTAAGAAATCGTTTTCATCAATTTCTTTTATGAAATTGTTGCTGAGATTCAACAGTACTAACTTTTTTGTGTTTTTCAACACATTTCTAGGGAAGGTTGTCATTCCGGTTCCGACCATCGATAAACTTCTAATCGATTGAGAACAATTCTTCAAAAAATTATCTGAATAGTTATTGGACATTCCGTTATAGTCGAGAATGAGCGTTCTCAAATGTTTGAGGCCGAAAACAGCTTTCGGAACCTTCGTGAAGTTGTTATGACTCAGATCTAGATAGTTTAGGGTGTTTTCTAATCCGTAGAAAGTCCTGTCTGCTAAACTATTGAGTCTGTTGAACGATAGATCGATTTTATTACAAGATACTCCGTTAAATATTGCCGGAGTGATCGTCTC
Source organism: Euschistus heros (assembly GCA_003667255.2). Classification (NCBI taxonomy): domain Eukaryota; kingdom Metazoa; phylum Arthropoda; class Insecta; order Hemiptera; family Pentatomidae; genus Euschistus; species Euschistus heros. The sequence continues at coordinate 2,132,945 of RCWM02000082.1, forward strand.
GATCTGGTTTCCTTGTAAGTTGAGATCTTTTATCTGAACAGATCTGAAGAATAGCGTGGTTACCGACTTGAGGTAGTTATAAGACAAGTCTAGGGCTACGAAAATCCTCTTTTTAGTGAAGGGTATGTTTGGGATTTCTGAAATATAGTTATTTTTCAAATAAAGTTGAGTCAGATCTGGGAGGTTTTCTACGAGTTTGAAAGGTACCTCTGTTAAGAGATTATCGGACACGCTTAAAACCTGTGCTGTATAAGGTAAGGCGTTCTCTTGAATGTGAGTTAAATAATTCCTGTCGAGGTATATTTGAGTGAGATTTTTGAAACTCTGGAGTGAAAAGTCGATGTTCGAAGGCAAAGTGAAGATATCATTTCCTCCAAGGTACAGGGCGACTAGAGTTTCTTTGACTTGCATCCACGAAACTGGGAGATTGACGATCTCATTACTGAAATAAAAAATAGAACAATGTCAATTTTTGTATTTTAAATGCCGAATACAAACAAAATATGCAATATCAAAATTGAATATCGTTTATCCTATATACAGTAGGTCCCAGTCAAAATGATACACCAGGATATTTATAAATGTATTTGAATGAATAAACAGTTCAAATTATATTACATTAAAAACAATAATTAGTTGTAATCACTAAACATGGTTGTAGTTTGTACTTTGTATATAAACATAAAAAATAAATGAGGATTTAATAATAAAAATGAAACTAATTTGTTTACGATTACTTATATCACAGTGAAAATGATACACCTTTGTTTTTCCCAATGTTCGTTTAGCTTAAACTATTTTACTTTATTTAAACTCTTGTGTCGAAAGTGTTTGGCTTTCCAAGCAAATTGAACAATATCTGCCGTGAATTAGAACTTTTATCAATAATGAGGGCACACACAACGTTAAAAGAACGTGAGTTGGTCATTTAACATTTTAATGACAGGAAATCTTTAAATCAAACAGCTGAAATTATTTTTAAAAATCCGTACAACTGTCCAGATAGATTTATCGAAGAAGAAAAAGCATATTGCAAAAAAACGTTAATAGCACTAAAAACATTTTGACTGACAGGGATGAAACTTGGATCAGCTAGGAAATTAAAAGAAATCCACGTTTGAATGCTCCCAAAATAGTCAGAGAACTATTTAACTGCTCAGAGAAGCCAGTAAATGCAGTGTGGTAAGCCCTAAGAAAAAATACATCTCATGGACAAGTAGCTCGAAAGAGATCTTTCATCAGCATGAAAAATCCAAAAGTTAGGACGCAATTTGAAAATGAATATTTACTGAAGGGACCTAAGTTTTGGACAACTGTAATAATCATGAAAGTTGCTTTTGGGTTATCAGAAGATTAATTTTAAATTTTAGAAAATCATCTTCAGTACTTATAATTTACAAAAATTCAAAATTTGAACAATTTGATGTACAGATTATATTTATTATCTCAATGTAACAATTTATGACAAAACATTAAATACATTTTGGCACTCATTAAGGTTTTTTGGAGAAAAGAGACAAGTCATATTACTTATTGGAGCTGTGGATAAGTAGTAAAGAATGTTGTCTTAAAAAAGAGGGGAGTAGCCACTAACCCAACTTCTCTTAATAATATTACTAAATAAATAAAATATAACATAATAAATATTAGATCAAACTTTCAATTCTTACCTTTCAAGATTGATAACTTTTAATTTTTCTGATGTTTTGAGCGGAGCAAAAGGAACCTCTTGTAGGTTATTAAAGCTAACATCCAAGTATTCCAAAGAATTGTACATATTCCTAAAATAAGAAAAATAATTAATTACTTATACGTATATATAAAAATTATGACTAGCCTAATTCGAATATTTATACAGTATATGCTCGTGAATCAAAATTGACTGTTTTAATTAATTCAAATTGTTAAAAATTAAGTAGTTAAAACTCTAACAGGATTCTTGTTACTAAAACAGGCTATATTATTTAATATATCTGTCAAATTACATACTTTCCCAAACAAGTTCCTGATAATTATAGAAGATGCTCCCAGGCTTATGAGAAATAGTCAACTAAATCGTGAATTATACATAGAATCAATGGACGATTTCATTAAAAACCGATTCACCAAATTTCATTGCCAGTTACCAGCGGTTAAAGGTGCATTAGCTTTCAATATAAGAGCTCAAGCAACATCCCAAAGATTGAAACCAATGTTCATGAAAGACGTCCTGATTTAAATATTATATAAGTATTTATTTGGCATTATATTTTCAATTTGTAGCTACATGTTTCAGAAACAATGTTCCATCATCAGGTTTCTATTAATCTGTGATCATGTTCTATTTATTATTATATCTTGTATTTGTTTTGTATTATTATTATTAATATCAATTTATATTACTATTATTTATTTATATTATTTTTATTATTATTATCCGAATGAGCCCAAATGGGAATACGCAAAGCACTACATGCGTTTCTTTGTCTTCCACTGTGCCCATATTTCCTTCATTCTCTTGCTATTAGTCGAGTCAATGAATGCTGAATTGAGGAGAGTAGAGGCCATGAAATATCCGATTATTTATTACCTCAGGGCTTCATTAGGAGTAGTTAGAATATAATTATACGAAAAGTTCGTGCCCTTGGGAGGTGAGCTAACGGTGGGGAGGAGGGGAGAAGGTCCCATTTTTGGGTATATCGATTATATCATGAAAACAGTGGACTCTAGAAAAATATGTTTCAAAAAACATCAAAGCTAATTAAATTTCCTATAACATTGGTTTTATACATCTTTGTCGATTTTTTATTGTTTTTCTAGAGGTTCGTTATTGGCAATCGACAATTTTCGCAAAAAAATAATTTTTTACCTATCTTTTTGTCAAACAGTTGCTTTACGTGCCTTCCACGATCGGTTCTCAGAAAAAATATACGAATCAAAGTTGCAGAGCATTAAATTTACTTTAATTTCATGTATATGTTTTTGGCACTTGAAGCGAATGTTTGGCAAAAAGTTAGGTATTTTTTGCCGAAAAATTACCGATATTTAATAACGTATATCTCGAAAACCATTAGAAGTTCAACAAATATGTATATAAACAAATTTATAGAAAATTTAATTAGCTTTAATTTTGTTCTGTAGTATATTTTCCTAGAGTTCACCGTTTTAGAGTTTTAATCGAAAAGCCCTAAAATGGGACCTGCTTCCCTCCTACCCACTGTTAGCTTATCCCCCAGGGGCGAGGACTTTTAGTATTTTAACCTTGTAACTACCCCTAACGAAACCCTGAGCTAAAATTATCGCTTATTTGATGCATTCTACAATATGTTGACTGGAATACTATGGGTTTCCACTCTTTCATTTGTTTAAGGTCTCCCAGTCTTTGGTGCTTCTTCTTGGTCAACTTTTCAACTGTGGATCTAAAAATTTCTCTGTCTAGGAAATCTTCTTGAGAAATTCCTGCTAGTTGTAAGTCCTTTTAAATTTCGCCCATCTATTTGACGGTGACTGTTTTGGCTTTACTAAATATATATATATTTATGTATTAATTTTTTTTAGCTTTGCATTTTTTTCTTTTAATTTACTGTTATTATATACTTATTCTATAGCTACCATTATTCTAAATTATTACAAAACTTATGTCATGCGTGTCTCTTGCATGCGAATATACCCTTCCTTCTAATACTGTTTTTTTTTTTTTTTTTTTTTTTTTTTTTTTTTTTTATCCATTTATTGAAATTTACAACTGTACATTAGACACACATCCAGTAAATGTGATGATAACGTACATAATAACATAACAATTACTTATGCAGCAACTACCCACTGGTAACATTTCAATAAAGTTTCTATATGAGAAGGTCCCGAGGCCATCTTTTTTTCAGAAGCATCGGTGGGTTGTCAGGAATAGAAAGGAAAGCAAGATGAGAAACTGGTGAATTATAGAAAAAATAGTTATCGAGTTTTCTATGAAAGGATTGATATCTGGTTAGGGCTAAATCAACGACATATCGCACATGTATTTCAAATGACGTCACAACTCTGTTGTTTTTTTTTATTTATCTCCATATTCAAGTTCAATAGTCTTCTATAAAATGTCAAAAATGTATCGAATTAACTTCAAATCCCACCTGATCTTACTTGCGGTCGAGATTAAAAGATAATTCAGGTACACTTGAAATATTTTATAAAAGACTGAGAATTTTAATGTTCATTTTATTTTCTATGAATGAGTTTATTTTTGACATAGTAGGGAGTATTAAGGACTTTTTAAAGGATTTTGAATGGCAAGGATTGGATACGGGATGAATTAGATAGCTTAGAGGAGCCCCAGATTTTAATTGCGTATGTCCAAATAGGTCTAATTACTGTCATGTAAATGAGTCTTTTGTAATTAATCGGCATCTTAAAATGTTTGTCTAGTAAATGTTGAAGAAGTCGAAAACAACGAGCTGTTTCTTGTATTTTTTTTTACTACTGTTAAATGATAATTTAAATGTTATGTAAGGCTTACCAGAGTGATCTGGAAATAAAATAAATACATTTAAAAAAAATATCTCTCAGATGTTAATGATGAATTTTCTACATCAGAAATTGATTTTTAGTCACAAATATTTTTCTGAGAGCAAAATACTCAATAATGTTCCTCATAAGTGGTTCAATTAACAACGAACAGACTTGTATTAAAAAAATAATAAACAGAACTATTTCAAATATACATACAATAACGCTTGGTCATGGATGTCAACAATGTTGTTGCTCATCAGGCTCAATACATTTGTCTTCATATCGCCGAAAGAATCTGCCAATATGACTTCCAATCCGCTTCCGACGATAGAAACACTTTTCATATGGCTATGTGGAAAATCTAGAATATTCAATTTTAATTACAAAATAAACCTATACCAATACCAACTTTGGTAATCTGGACTAAGATAAAATAAATAAACATACCTGGAACCTTCGCAAATGGAACACCTACGCAAGATACTTCTGTATCTGTGTGCTGCCTCTGATGAGATAATTCCAATTTGCAGGAACACATCGTGTTGAAAGAACATCCTCCATTGGTGCAAGATCCCCAATGTATAAATAGCAATATTGATATCTGGAATATTTACAATTTGAAGTTTATTAAATTATAATATATTTTGAAAAATTATTCATTGATATTTACTACTGTATACATTATATACAACAAGGAACTTTGTGGAAAATGATTAAAATAACATGTCAATAACATGGAAAGAACTAATCACTAGAAGTAATTCGATAAAAGTTGTACATTAGAAAGTCTCTGGGTTATCTTCTTTTCAGACGCCTAGGAGCTATACAGCTGTAAGCTGTACCTCATAAAATGACCACATTTTCGGATTTAGCATTAAATTTCCTATTATAGCAGAGTACCTGTAACCTTGAATTTTACAAACTTGGACCTAAAGAACAGCTTGATCTTTACCTTATTTAGGGAAGTTGCAATGTCTTATATTACTTCAACGCTCACCGTTTTTCGATAAAAAAACTATCCACTAAATTTCAAATCTCGCAAAAACTTGTGTGGAGGAGCACCATGGTGTTGGAAAATCATATTTTTCCGAACTTCAGGTTGAGTGTGGTGATGAAGTTGTGGTAGGATATTTTGTGAAAAATCCGATTAGTTCTCACTATTCAATCTGTTGGGCAAACTATGATTTTCCAACACTATTCGACAGCAGTACAAAAATGAATAAACAACAGTACAACAGTACAAAAAACGATACCCCACACGGATAGGTAGAAATGCCTTCCCCTGGACTCATCTGTCCATAAAATTCACCTCAAGAAGTGTCATTCTTCATTATCACCTGTATTCAGATGCCAACGGCAAAATAGAGGTTTATGTTCATTATCATTTGGTTTTAAACCTTACTTTGAAAATTTAATAAAATAAATCCTAAATAATAATAATAAATAAATAGTTGTAATAAGATAAAATCCAATGGATCTGGTGTCGCTTTATTGAGAGTTTTCTTTTATTTTCTATTAAACAATAAATTTTTTCATTGCTTTTTATTCCAATGAAGAGTTTATTATGTTTAAATTACATATTTCCATTAAGCGATTATCATGGCTTATTTACACAAGTACCTGATTTGTATGCCTAATTAAAACATCATGTTTTTTCCGGTTTTAAAAGTAAATTTCTCGATGAAATCGTAATCATTAATTTGATCATCCATATGAAAGCTAAATAGAGTTTCATAAGTTTTTGTGAGATTTGCAGTTTTGTGAATAGTTTTTTCGAAAAACAGTGAGCGTTGACATTGTAACTTCCCTAAATAAGTTGATGATCAAGCTGCTCTTTAGGTCCCAAATTTTTTTAAATTCAAGATTATATATACTCTGCTCTTATAGGAAATTTAATGTTAAATCCGAAAATGTGGTCAAAATTTGAAATATATTTTATTAAAGTGGAGATATCACAGCTTTTATGGTAAAAAACGTGGTTTTATAAAAAGGTCTATGAACTATCGTATCTGCAACGGATTGGAATAGGAAGGTAAGGTCTGCGGCATTTTTTATCTTTTTTCACCCATATATGAACAAATTAACGTTAAACGCAGCTAAAAGCAATTGCCATAAAATCACATTCCCTTCTCCATTCAAATGCCAACTTTCCCACATTATTCCTTAATGGTCATCCAATAACTTTCCATTCCTCTGTTAAAAATTTAGGCCTGACCATTGATCAAACCCTCTCCTGGAAATCCCATATTGCACAAATCTCCCGAAAGTCAATCGGTATCCTAAAACTATTTCACCGCTCCCGTCACCACCTTTCCCTACCCACACGCAAACTTCTAGTATCCTCCCTTATCTTCCCCCAATTTGACTATGGTTGCGTGATATATGGCGGGCTCTCGAAGGTTCTTGAAGACAGATTAAAACGCATCATGAATTGCTTCATTAGGTTTATCTTCGGAACCTCGAGACGTTCCCATGTTTTGCATCTCTGAGTTAAATTGGCTTTTCCCCTCCTTCCGCAGAAAATACTTCCTAAGCACCTACCTATTCCAAGTTATCAACACCCGTCACCCTCCCTTTATTTACAGTAACCTGAAATTCAAGTCTCCTATCAAATCACTGCATACAAGATCTCGTCTTTCCGATCTCTATACTCCATCCCACAGAAGTACTGCATTCCAACGTTCATTCCTTGTCCGATCCTCTACTATCTGAAATTCCTCCCCCCTATATCCGCAATGCTTCTTCCCTTGGAACATTCAAAACACTACTCTTTCACCATCTTCTTTCCCTCCAATCCGACGCTCTCCAATTATAAGGATGAATGTACTATTCATGTAATCGTCTAATTTAATTACTAAGACCTTCAGACATGAAACAATAGCAAAAATTATAGTTTGACTATGATAATGTTTTGATTTCTTGTAATGATAATTTTTGATTTTCTATCTTTAAGTTCCTGTTTGTTTGTTTTCTCTTCTGCAATTTTGTTTACAATACTAACCTCTATTTTGTATATTTATTTTTTCACTCTCTTTTTATTAATAGTTTTTTTTTTTTTGTTTTTCTCTGTATTTTTTTTTTTTCATACATATTTGTATTTAAATTTACCTATTTTATTTTATTTTTAACAGCCTCTCGGCCAGTTATGATCTTACTTTGTATTATTTAATGTTATTTTTAAGGGACTTTGTCCCAGAATAAAGTTTTCTTTCTATTCTATTCTATATATATATTTTTTTGTTAAACTAAGAGGGACTTATCCTGTCTATAATTTGTTTAGAGCTGATGTTTTGATTTTATTTGTAGGATTTTAGAAGTAATGATGCTTAACATTAGAAACTAGTCTTCGAATAAAAAAAAGTTGCCTATAGAAGTAATGGATTATAATTTAGATCAGTACTTTAGTGCAGGTTAGGAAGTGTCATAACTGTTGGGTGGTGTATCGTGTCCTCCTATATCGTGATGTGTTGTATCGCGTTGTCTCCCATCCAGATAAGATTGCATTAAACGTAGTTAAAATTAGAAACTTTTTGTAGTAACTATAAAATTAGGTAATTAGTAGTTTTACATGAAATGTCAAGGTTAAAAAAAAATCGAAGATGCAATATGAACATGTATGAGAATTTTAATTACATTTTACATGAGGACCGTGCATTTAGATACCAGCGCTCCCAGTGGCCTGTTGGTAACCAGGAGTGTAAACGGAATTGTTTGATAGTTTTAAACTTAAAATAAATTAAAATAGTTTTGCACTTCTTTATAAATTATAAACCAAAATAAAAAGAATTTCCCAGAACAGTGACAAGTCCTACGAATTTGGCCCTAGCGTTTTCAGACTATAACGACTAAAAAACATCTAACTTATTTAGGAATTAAGTTAGTATCACATCTCTCCTTTTTACCACACGTGAAACACAGATTACAAACAACAACATATCAACTTGGACTCCTCCGCGCACCTTGTCTTTCACTTAGATTAAAAATTCTCATTTACAAAGCCGCATTGAGACCTCTCCTTCACGGTGCACCCACTTCTCCAATAACTATATCCCACCACACTCAAATCACTCCAAACATTTCAAAACAGCGTCTTACAGAAGATATGTCGAAACACATCCCTCGAACGTCGTAACATAAACACATTCACGATATCCTCCAGCTTGAAACCATTCCAGAACAGATCACACGACGACACATAAAATTCTATGACAACCACCCAGCCTCCTTTAATCCTCTCTTCCGGTATATCACTACAACGCCCCTTCCTGCTAGATGGCAAGGCAGAATAAACCAATAAACGTCATACTCAGGCCCCACTTTATATATGGGGTGACTGTGCTATAGTATAGCCCAGAGCGCCAAATTTTTAGGTGTGCCAAATTTCCCAAATATTTTTTTTACAATATTGTTTTGATTAGTTTTGTTGTAATGTTCCACTCTAAAGAAAATCTCAATTTGGAAAGTACAAAAAAGCTACTCTGCTTCTGTAAAAATTATTCTGTTTCAGTACAATATACCGTTTTACAGGCAATTTGCCCAAGCGAAATTAAGAAAAAAATCCGTCATTTATTTATGTTTTGTTATGGTTTATTTAACTTTATTCCTTTACTAAAGCTTATGTACTAACTTCAATTTTTATTGGTGTTGAATAAACCTTTAAATTTCACAACTTTGGTGGTCTTATTAATGAAACTTGCTTTTGCTATTCCATACCCCCACAGCCCTCAGCAGGGGGGGGGGGGGGGGGCGCCAAAGCTGTTTGCAGAGCTGGCCGCTGTTCACCCTAAACCCGGGCCTGGTCATACTGTGATTTCATCACAGTGTGAATAAATTGTAAATACTCTAAATAGTTTAGTTATAAGTTAGATTAAGTTAGTTATAAGGCTTTTTACAGTTCTTATAGAGGTATCCTAACTTCTCATTAATTACAATATGTCTTTTTAAGGATCCTGTCATCACCTTCAAATTGATTTCAGCATACCTTCGTATACCTGGTAGGAATGGTAGAAAAAGGTAATAATTTCCTTCCCTTTCTTATAGTGGATATATATGTTTGTTTATGCATGTTTTTAATATTATTTTGTTTCTTCTTTTAGAGGAATTAGGAAAAAAAAAAGAGCAGTGACGAAATGCCTTTGAGCTCAATAAATATTAGCTATTACTCGTTTTGGTCTGCATTGCAGCCTTCTTTAGGGCTATTAATAACAAAGAAATGTGAAGAAGAAAAGTAATTAAGTACTTAGAAGTAGAAAGAAAGAATTAAAGTGACAAATAAATTCAAGTACCTTGGGGAAATTATAAGTAAATTGTAAATGCTAAGCTTCGTGATAAGCAATTTATATAATTAAATGATCCTGTCTATAAATGCGAAGATAAAACACTGTAAGGTGATATTGTACGGAATGGAAACCGCTTCCCTCACCAGCATAATTAAAATGCTAAGGATAGAAAGAAGAATTTACAGCCCAAAGAAGACAAAAGAAGGCTATAGGTTGAGTCCTAATAAGGGATATACAAAGAAATAAATGATTTGGAAACGGACATAAGAATAAGAAGATTGAGGTTCTATGGGCATATGGTGAATCTGCACCAAAAGTGATTAAATAGAGAAATCTTATATAAAATGAGAAGATACAAGACTGCTGGGGGTATATCAAACAGATGAAGGAGGAAACTGAGAGACTGAAAATAACAGACCAAGACTGTTTCGATGGGGATGACTATAGGAAAAGTCTAAAAAAAAAATTAAGTTCTTTGTGGGAACAAAAGATGTGAGAATAGGAATAGCATGGACCGGGAAAGAACAAAGGAGCGATTCGGAATTAATGAGGAAAATGTGGATAGAGAGGAGGAAGGAGAGAAAGGGTAGGAATAGAAGTGAATATATTGATATTCGCGTGGTCTAAAGGTGTGGTTCCGCATGGAGCAGCCAGCCGCAGCAGCTGCGTCTGCCAGACGCCGCGGCTGGAAGCGAGGCACTGCTTCAGTTGGTTTTAATAGAACTGTTGCAAGAGGGGCAGCTGCGGCTGCCGCCAGAAAATTGAGAAGCTGAGCTGCTGCGTTCGGACTGCTCTAGGGACCAGTCCAGGCGGTGCTCCTTCGCGTCTGTGCTATACAAACCCACATCAACAAAGTTTCTTGTACCATTTTAATCTGTATATGTATATGTATATATGGTATTTTTCAAAAACAATTCTTAGAAATACATTACAGAACACAGTTTTCAGGTTTTATAAATATAAATATACATTTATAAATAATTAGATACAACCTCAGGTTGAAATATAACAATTTATTTAGATATTAATATCTCTTAAATAATTATACTATATCTTACATGATAAAAATTATTTAACGAAAACAGGATTGTCAATAAAATGTTCATTGGACAAAACAGTAATAAAGAAACAGGAACTTAATACATCATTTGAAAAACCAATAAAATCGTGGTTCCAGCGAGTTTTCTAAATTGTCTTTCTATATATTGTGAAATAACCAAATGGAAAACTTGGGATTCACAGCAAAGAGATTTCCATGTATTGGTTTGTTTTCTGGTCTTCCCACAATGTACTAGATAGCAGGTCTGCCCACAGTTTGTTAGTTTTCATAATAGCCTCGTTGAGCACCTGTTTATCAAAAAAGGCTCGTTCTAGAACCTTAGAGAAATAGAAATATAGAGAAATTATAAAATCTAATTGAATGAAGTTCAGCCGGAAAAACTTCCTGAATTTCTCCTCGTCGTTCTGGAGGTGCAGCTCAATCAACGAAGAGAGAAAACCTTTTTCTCTTCTTCAGGAAAACATAGTCAATTGATCTGTTCATAACATAAAACTCCTCTTCCTCCATTAACAATCACAACACCAGTTTTCTTCTCAATATACTCCGCTGAAGCCAGAATACGAACTGATGAACTTCCAGTCGCAACATCTGGAAGCTACATGTGGAACCACTCTGAACGCAGCAGCTGCGGCTGGCTGCTCCATGCGCAACCCCACCTTAAGGCCGTTCAAAAAAAAAAAAAAAAAAAAAAAAAAAAAAAAAAAATCATAACCTTAACAAATATAATGAAGTTTGCTTCATTGAAATAATATTTAATTATCATTTTATTTAGTTTTATATTTCTATATTTAAGAGTAATTATATTTAATTAATCGTTTTGTGATACAGACTACAAGCCCTGCAGTGCTTGCTATGCATCGCGCCTGAATACATACACTTACTAAAATCCATTTGAACTTACGCATCACATACTTATGGATTAGAAAAAAAAAAAAAAAAAAAAAACTTCACATACTACAAACACAATCACAAGCACTGCACTAATTACACCATCTCCATGGTACGTAAGTAGTAGAACCCTGCTTACAGACCTACACATACCCACTGTACTGGACCACATCAAAACAAAATACAGAATATTTTACGACAAACTATATGACTATCCAAACTGAATCATACAAAACATGCAATAGATACTTCCTACAAAACATAACGATGGCTAAAAAAAAGTTGGATGAGGTATCTTTATAAGTGACAAAACAGCATATTCGATGATTGTCTTCAGCTTAAAAACAGGTTTGATTTGAAAATAAAGTAAAAAAAAAAAAAAAAAAAAAAAAAAAAAAAAAAAAAAAAAAAAAAACACGCAATACATTTAATTAAAAAATATATTAATAAAAAAAAACTAAAATAAAATCTCGTCGTTATAGACTACCCTAACATTTACTAGATACGCGTTCAAAGCTCCTTAAAAATTATAAAAGTCTAATTTATAAACTGTAATTAGACCCATCTCGATATATGGAGTTGATCTTTGGGGCTCCACTAAACCTAGCTCCATATCTCCTTGTATCCAATCCTTACAATCCAAAATCCTCAATGCTCCTTATTATGTCACCAATAAACTTATCCATTAAGATCTTAATGCTCCATATGTTGCTGATTTGACCCAAACCAGATACCTATCCTTTGATGGTAAACTCCATACCTACTCGAATCCACTTAGCTCTCAACTTGCTTCACACTCACGGAAGTTAAGCTACCGAGGCGTCATACATTGGTGAGTAGATCTTTACATGTTATAGACATATCACTGTAATAATTCTCCTCAAATTTACGTGTACATAATGTCTAAGTAAATCACAAATATATATAAATAAATTAAAATGGCCTTATTGTAGCGGAGTAAGGTATTCCGTCGAGGATACCCTTCAAATATATATTTACTCAACAATAATACCTTCAAGGAAGATAAACACGATGTCGAAGAAGCCTAGATATTATTTTGATCCTGGGAAACGTCCTTGATGATTCAAGTGTTGAAGCTGTATAACGTATATTTAGGTTCAAGGTAGCGGTCAATCAGAAATATTTACAAGGCAGTGGCAGATGACTCGGATCACTATTTTCCAATATTACACCTTATATATGCTAAGGTCAGCATGTAATATACACAACTTCGTCGATTGTGAATTATATCGGTGGTTGTCTGGAAGAAGTGGTTAGTAATAAGCCAGAGTAACTTGGAAACGATTTAAGTATAAAAACTTTTTTTTAATATTTGTTTTTTATTAATTTATTGAAATTTACAACTGTACAATATATATATATATATATATATATATATATATATATATATATATATATATATATATATAGATACTGCTCACTAGTAGTAATCCTATAGAAATTCTACACTCGAAGGTGCCCAGAGACATTTTAATTCATTCACTGCTAAATGTTTAAAGAAATACATTAACATGGAAAGTTTTTTTGTTTTTTTTTTAATAACAATTTATCGAAATTTACAACTGTACAAAATTTATAAATCAAGTAAATGTGCTGTTAAAGATTATAATAACGTGACAAAACTTGAAAAGAACAACTCATCAGTAGTACTTTAATAAAAATTCTACATTACTATATGGTCTCTGGGCCATCTTCTTTTCAGACGCTTTGGAGGATTATCTGGAATGGAGTGGAAAGCAAGATGAGAAACTAACGGATTTGAGTGATTATGGAGCTTAATATGAAAGGATAGGTATCTGGTGTGGGCCAAATTAGCAACATATGGAATACTAAGATCTTTATGGATAAGTTTATTGGTGACAAAGTAAGGTGTATTGAGGATTTTTCGAATGTTAATATTGGATACGAGATTAATCGGATGGTTTAATGGGGCCTCAAAGCTCAACTCCGTACGTCCAAATAGGTCTAATCACAGTCATGTAAATAAGTCTTTACAAATACGAAGTAAGACGTTTATCCAAGTGGAGTCCTAGGTAGTGGATCTGTTCAACAGGGATTAGTGGAATATCACTAAAGGATACTGTAGGACAGGAAGTCTTAGGTTTACGACGAATGGTAAAGGTTATTTGGTGAGATTTATTAGGATTTATTTTAATTTTTCATTTTTGACACCTTTCTTGAAGGTGTAGGATGTGGGATTGGAGTGTTTGGGAGGCAATGTCATCAGCGTAAGTGGCAAGAATAAATTAAACTTCAAAACAGGATTTTTAATATCTGCGTTATAAAAAATTGGTTTTGTTGTGCTTCTTAATATGGTCTTAAAGTGTCTATTTTGGTGCGAATTGTATTTTTAGAATAATTACAGCATTTTGGAAAACGATCATAAATTGCCTATTAGGAATTTATCCCTGGCTTTCGTGAAGAAGTCGATAAATCAAAATTGTGCACTTTTCAGCAAAGCATTTTTAATCGTTCTCCTTAGTTCTGTGAATAATCTAAATATACCCATTGGTAGCTCTCTAATGTTATTTCTATATTAGAAGATCTCTGGGCCATTTTATTTTCAGATGCCTCGGAATATTGTCAGTTATAGAATCGGATGTAACATATGAGACATTAAGGTAACTCTGTATTAGTTCATTTGTGAAAAAATAAGTTTAAGGTCGTTTCTTTGGGTAATCGAAATATTCATTGAACCAATCTGTGTACACTAACTTTGTTCATCAAAGTATTCTCCATTACAACTAATAACATTATTCCACGGTGATATAAGATCCTAAATACAATTTTTAAAAAATGATTGATCTTTGCTAGTAAAAAACATGATTTAATTTCGAATTCCAGACTTTGCTGGTTATGAAAACATTTATGCCGGAGACAAATGTCCAGAGAACTGAACAGGTGATAATGAGTGGGTGAAAGGTCGGGAGAACCGCCTTGACGAAATTTGGAAAACCGAAATTGAGCTTTACACTCAGAGAGTACCTTTTTTTTTTGAAATGAAATGAAATGAAAAATAATCTTTATTCTGGGACACCTTGTCCCCTAAGAATAACATACAAGAACAATAAAAAGGTATTATTGTCTGACTGCGTACATATCAGGCAGTAACTTATATAGAGTGTAAATTATATACTACAAGTCTTTGGGTTTACATAAAAAATAAATAAATAAGTAAATAACAAAATTAAAATGAAATAAAAGAAAAAGAAATATTCTAGCAATAAAATATTATTACATAATTTCGGAAGATTGATAATTGAGGAGGTAGATGAATAAATTATGTTTAAAGGAAGTGAGAGAAGGAACATTGCGGATCGAAATGGGTATGGAATTCCAGAATAAAGCTGCACGATTAATAAAGGATTTTTCAAAGGAAGCAGTTCGATGAGAAGGGATATACAGATCTATAGGCTGAGATCTGGTGTTCAAAAGATGAATGGAAGAACAAAGGGCAAGGATGTCGTAAATGTACGAAGGGTTTTTGGACTTTAAGGATTGGAATAGAAAGGAACCAAGAAAGTATTGTCGCCGAAAACTTGGATAAAGCCACCTCAACTCGGAATACCAGCAAGTGATGTGAGAACGCCTGGGGATCCCATAAATGAATCTTATAAAGGAGTTCATTAATCTTTTCACCTTCATTTCAAGCTCGCCAGACAGTCCTCCGTATACTAAGCATCCATAATCGAGGTGGGGAAGGATGAGGGAAGATACTAACAATTGACGGGTATTGCGAGGGAAAGATTCACGGAATCTTAGGAGCTGTTTGAGGATGGAGATGGTTTTTCGGGTAATGTGGGAAATATGGTTATTCCAATACAAATGTTGATCGAATACTACTCCGAGGTTTTTGACAGAGTTTGTGAACTGAATAGGAACGTTATCGAGATAAAGAAGTGGATAACAGGAAAGGGAATTAAGGGAGGGTTTCGATCCAATTAGCATTGCTTTAGTTTTTTCTGGATTCAGTCGTAACTTATTCTCTACTGCCCATTGGTGATTGCTATAAATGTCATCTTGAATTTTACGAGTTGCCTCTAAAATCTCACAAGGATGAAACGATAAATAGATTTGAAAGTCATCAGCATATAAATGATATCGGGAATTATTAATGGCGTCTGTCAAATCATTAATGTAAACGGAAAAGAGAGTTGGTGAAAGAGAGGATCCCTGAGGAACACCTCGCGTCAGAGGCACAGATTTTGAAGGAGGTTGGTTAGGAACAATAACTGTTTGGGAACGGAGAGATAAGAGGGACTGGAACCAGCCAAAAGCACTATTGGAAAGGGAGAGTTTTTGTAATTTAGTCAGAAGAATTTTATGATCCACGGAATCAAACGCCTTGGAGAAATCGAAGAGGATTAGGATAGTAATTTTCTGCTGGTCAATTGAAGAATAAATGTCTTGAGTAATTTTTAAAAGAGCGGATTGAGTAGAATAACCTGAACGGAAGCCTGATTGAAGAGGAGTTAGGAGATCTTTATTTTCAAGGTATTTAGTCAGTTGAGAATGGACTATTCTTTCAAGTGGCTTAGATAGGTTTGATAGGATGGAAATAGGCCTAAAATGGGATGCTGTGGTAGGTGAAGGAACTTTAGTCAATGAACGAACTAGGACCTTTTTCCATGCTGTGGGAAAGGAAGAGGTTTGTAAGGAGAAGTTGTAAATATGTATGAGAGCAGGAAGGATGACAGGAAGAGTGAGTTTGATAATTTTTACCGGTATTTGATCGGCACCGAAATCATTTGTCCGGGATTTAAAAACAGAAGCTATTATATCATCGGGGGGAATATAAAGAAAGTAAAAGTTATCTGGATTAAATGGAAATTGAGGAATGGAATAGGATAAAGTATTGATTGGAGGCTCATTGGGAGAGGAATCTACAAAAAAGGAATTAAGTTCGTCAGGAGTCACAGGATAATATGTACTGGAAGAGTAACTCGTAATCGAAAACTTCCTTAGAATTCTCCACTTAGATTTTGAATCTGGAGCTTCGGATAGGATGTTACGAAAATACTGCGCCTTGGCACGTCGCATGGTAGACTGGGTGAGGTTTCGAAGGGATTTGAAAGTGGAGTAATCATCAGGAAATCTAGATCGCCTGAAGGCCTCCTACCTTTTCACTAAACGTGGAGCATATTTTCGAGCAGACTTGGTTGCCTTCAAGCTAAGTTTAAATTCATATATAATAAAATAAAATAATACCAAATTTGAATTTAAAACGTTCCATTTAGCCGTAAACCCACGACTTCCTGTCCTACCATATCCTTTAATGATATTCCACTAATCCCTGTTGAACAGATCCGCTACCTAGGACTCCACTTGGACAGACGTCTTACTTGAAATCCATACACAAGGCTAAAAAGACAAGAAACTGCCTTTCGTTACAGATTACTTCAACATTTATTAGAAAAACGTTCAAAGCTCCCAATTAATTACGAAAGACTAATATTCATGACTGTGATTAGACCTATCTGGACGTACGGAGCTTTGGGTCTCCACTAAACCATCCAATTCATCTGGTATCCAATCCTTACAATCCAAAATCCTTCGAAAAATCCTCAATGCACCTTACTTTGTCACCAATAAACTTATCCATAAAGATCTTAATGTTCCATATGTTGCTGATTTAGCCTTTCATAGTAAGCTCCATAACCACTCAAATCCCCTAATTTCTCAACTTGCTTCTCACACCATTCCTGATAATCCTCCGAGGCGTCTGAAAAGAAGATGGCCCAGAGACCTTCTAATGTAGAATTTTTATTAAAGTACTACCGATGAGTAGTTCTTTTCAAGTTTTGTCACGTTATTATAATAGTTAACAGCACATTTACTTGATGTATAAATTTTGTACAGTTGTAAATTTCAATAAATCTTTTAAAAAAAGGAAAAAAAAAACAAATAAACTTTCCATGTTAATATATTTCTTTAAACATTTAGCAGTGACTGAATTAAAATTTAATACCTATTTCAAAGACAGTAAACAATATTGTTTACATCAGAAAAGGTCGAATTGGAAATAGAATAACGACAAAGACCAAATAAATGTTAATTCATGAGAAAACGAGATGACTTATGAAACGGCTTGGCAGTATTGAGGATTACGATTGATTTTGAATTGGAGTACTGTTACAGCGAAGGATCAAAGTTGCTTCGTTGTATTTTTGATTCATTGATCCACCATTGATGACATCAAATATTTGGGAAAGGTGTTTTTTTGAAGGTTGAAGAATTTCATTAAATATACGGTTCTGTATTGATTCCTAGCCCCATTAAATCTTTATTTATGTTCAGTCTTTTTGCGAATACATGGTCGTGCATAAATATAATGAAAAGCCCTATGCATATTCTATTAGAAGTTGTGCAACATATAAACATAATCTTAAAAGCCCTTGATGATCTATTAACCTAAGTAATTGTATAAATTAAATCTATAATTCTTCTGGATGGTTCGAATTGACACAGTTCCATGTATGTCAATTCAAGGTTTTTTGTTTGTCAGTCATATTATTTATTTTATTCTCTTGATTAGCTATTATCTTATCTTTTCTATATTATTTTACTGCTTGCAACTGGCAAAAAAAAAAAATAATATCGATATTCCATATCGACAATTATTTGAGCACTGAATGTCGATGTACGATGTATCGGTGAACAAAAATATCTATATACCAATATTTGTATAATAAATCATTTTATAATTCATTCTCATAGCCTCTAAAATTAAAAAAAAAAAAATTATATTTTTAAAGTTGCTTAAATTTTTATTATTTTTGAGTTTTCTATTATAATATACCTTCTATTTATTGAATTCCCAGGTGGGGCCGATTTCTTTTTTCTATTTACCACTGTTTTGAAGCATTTTATAGAGCTTTTCATAGAAACGCTCTTGACCGTTACTCTTTCTTTAAACTTTTTTTTTTTTTTTTTTTCGTATTAAAAAATTATTAATGTCCTCAAATGGATAAAACTAAATAAATAAAAAAATAAAATTTATTATTGATACATAAAAAATTAAAGTAATAAAAAAATTGTGACCAATTCTGGAAGAATTTTACAAAAAAAAAAAACAGTTTAGTTGTTCAACTATTTTATTGAATGAGATTTAATTTTTAATATTTCTTTTTAAGGCATAACTCTATGAGCATGTCCATGGACAAGCACTTGTTACTATGTGAGGGAAATCACTGTTATCCTGAAGATGGAGCAATGTACTCCAAAACTTTTTTTTTTCTTTTTTTTTTCACCTACCTTGCCTTTTCAGGCATACGGGGTTTTGACGGCAGCGGGTTCAACATATGGGTTTCAACATGTACTCCGAAGCATGTTGAAGAAAATAAAAAATAAATAGGAGTTATGCCTTAAAAAGAAATATTAAGGTTAAGTTGTTTTTTAAATCTGACCCCCCCCCCCCAAAAAAAAAAAAAAAAATGAAAATTAAATCAGTGATGATTCACCATTATAAAAGTGTTGGTAAATAGGTATATAGCCCAAATATAAAATTTTACGAAATTCGATTAAGTCGTTTGTAAGTGTAAATCCCCCCCCAAAAAAAAAGAAACTTAAATTAATGATATAGGAGATGTAGTTGGTTAGGGTAGGCAGTGAATGAACTCAGCAAATCAAAACAAAATGTTTATTTTATTTTAATTGTCAAAGCCGACGTTTCGACTTGCTTTGCAAGTCTTCATCAGGGCTAGAAGAACAGAAAACAAGCAACAAGGTATGATACATTGACTACATGACTACAATGTAGTCGTAGTCATACCTTGTTGCTTGTTTTCTGTTCTTCTAGCCCTGATGAAGACTTAAGTCGAAACGTCGCTTTGACAATTAAAATAAAATAAACATTTTGTTTTGATTTGTGAGTTCATTCACTGCCTACCCCCAACTACATCTCCTATATATAAACAAAAATACCTTATGAATATGAATTAAATTAATGATGTTTCACCCTTATGAAATTGTTAGGAAATAGGTTTATAACTCTGATATTCCGCTCCCCCTCAACCCCCCGCCAAAAAGGAACTCAATTCAGTGATGTTTCACACGTATAAAAGTGTTGGTACATTAATATGTAACAATTTAAAATTAAAAAAAAAATTGGTGTGACGGTCGTGAGGAACCTCCCTTAAATTAATGTTAATTGCAACACCAAAACCTTACCCAAACGGCTAGTTTGACTAATCAGTTGTATACATCTACAAATAATCAAATATGGAGTCCAGGAGCTTTTAAAAAATACGAATCATTTTAAAAACGCGTGACGGTCGTGAGTATGAAAAAGTACGAGGAAGAAAACTTACCCTGTATTGATGCAAATCCTAGAAAATACACCAAAAAATGTCTTCCAAACACATCACTTATGAAAATAACCTCACGAATTACTCTTTAGATAGCAATAATTACCTTTATATGTTTTTTTTACATTTATCTTTATATGCATAAATCGTTGTATGTTATATTATATTTGAAAGCGAAAATATTGCACTTTCAATGCAAAATATCGATATTTTTTATATATCGTGTATCGATACCCATCGATATTTGACACAATAAATCTATAACATGTTTCTATTGGCAACACTGTGAACTAACTTTTCGCTATTCACAAACGATCAACCACAAACGTACACCATTATAATTATTTTCATTTACATGTAGCTTCCATAGTTTAATTTAATTTTTATTACCTGCCCATCGGCCTTCTAACACAATATCCGCTCACTTCAATGCCAAATCCTTACATTTAGCTTGGTTTTACTCATTTGTTTTAAATCGAATTTTATCGTTAGTTATTTTCTAAATATTTTTATAGGTAAAATTCGTTTTTTTGATTGTGTGAGTGGTTATAGGGATGCTTTGGCAGTTTTCCAAATAATAATAGAGTCTGAGATGGTTCCTTCCACATTCCTCACGTGCTTCTTCGGCTCCAATGAACTCAGCGCCATCTACTGAGGTGTGATCAACTAAATATAGGCTGCATAAGTTACTTTTGAAATGAATTTGAAACCATCTCTATTCTAGGCTATTGTACCTTAAAAATGAATAATCATTTAAATAATTAAATCATTAACATACACAGCACGAATTAACAACCACACAGATAAAGCTAAAAAACTTTTATACAAAATATTCCCCTACTTCAATAAAAAATCAATACTAATTGTAAGTCATACAGATAAACTTATTCTATATGAAACAGTAATTGCAGCACAAATCACATATGCTTCATCGGTGTGGAGCTCAACTTGCCCACTAACTATAATAAATTGGAAAGGATTCAAAACATTTGCTTGAGGATCATCAATGATTATCCTCGTTATAAAATATCAAACATACTCCACGAACTAAACTTAATCCCTCTAAAACAAAGGAAGCATACTTTACAAAAAAAAAAAACAAATTCAGAAAATTCTCTGGTGAAAGAAATTGGTAACTACAACAAAAATTCTCTCAGAAGATACAAGCACAAAAGAACTCTTCTTTGAAAGTTTGTTTGTATATTTTTCTTTCATTATAAATTATGATTATAACATCATATACTTAAGTTGATTTATAGTATTTTATATAAGTTTGAGACTGGTTTATTTTTTGGTACAGCACTTAAAATTGTGAATTGTAAAAAAAAATATATAAGAAAAAAAAACACGTACTCATAACATAAATCTCTCTACAAATCACTAAACTGCTAGGTGTACATATATAGGGTGTCATCTTTTATGTATGATAGCTATTATATATTTATTATTTATATTGATTATTGTTGTTTTTTATTTAATTCTTTTTCTATATTTTATTTTATTATGTACTTTAAAAAGTAAAACTATATATATATTTTTTAAACAATTTATTGAAATTTACAACTGTACAAATATACATCAAGTAAATGTGCTGTTAACTATTACAATAACGTGAAAAAACTTGAAAAGAACTACATCAGTAGCACTTTAATAAAAATCTACGCAAGAAGATCTCTAGGCCTTCTTCTTTTCAGACACCTCGGAGGACTATCGGGAATTGTGTGGGAACCAAGTTGAGAAACTAGTGGATTTGAGTGGTTATGGACCTTACTATGAAAGGATTAGTATCTGGTTTGGGCTATATCAGCAACATATTGAACATTAAGATCTTTATGGATAAGTTTATTGGTGACAAAGTAAGGTGCATTGAGGATTTTTCGAAGGATTTTGGATTGTAAGGATTGGATACGGGATGAATTAGATGGCTTAGTAGAGCCCCAAAGCTCAAATCCGTAAGTCCATATTGGTCTAATCACAGTCGTGTATATGAGTCTTTTGTAATTAATTGGGAGCTTTGAAAACTATTTACTAAAGTATAAAACTATGTTAATCATGTAGAGGACATTACATTTAGACCGGCACATGTATACTAAATGTTTTCTAATTGTAAATATGTCATTAAAGCCTTATTATTATAATAAGTAATAGCATTATAGCTGCCTTAATACAAAACAATATAAGTAAATTTGATAACATCATCAATAATTAAGTAATTGAAATAAAAGTAATGATGTGTCGATTGACCAAAAACTGATTCTCGATTCTCTGTCCCGATATATGTCTGTTTAAAAATAAATTGGTACTAAGAAAAATAATGGAATGAAAAATACACTTTATTTTGGGACTTACTGCCACCTAAGAATAACAATAATGATCAATTAATAGTATAATTGTATGGCCGTATTACTTACAATTCACTATATCAGTAACTTATAGTCATAAGTTATAAACTCACTCACTAACCCTATAAAAATCATAGGCAGTAAAAATAAATTACAATCGTATATGAAAAAAAAACTCAATTTCTCCCTGTTTAAGAAAAACAATAGGTCATGGATATGTCTATTTATAGTCTACTGTTTTTATATCTGCTGCTTCTGATCAGGAAACTGTCGGCAAATTGTAGATCCGAGCAACACCAGCAGAGCCAGAGCATTTCTAAAAAGCCCAACACAAGTAAAAACTTACACAAGAAAACTATAGCCCATATTCTAAACACATACTTAATTATTTACTTATTTGCAGAAGATTATCCAGGAAGAGTAGAAATAAATGATATATAAAAGGCGTAAGGTAAGAAGCTTTAATAATAGAAATACATAAAGAATTCTAGTAGGAGGTTGCACGAATGATTGGAAAGAAAGCAGTTCAAGGGAGGGGATATACATGTTGGAAGGTTGGGACCTAGTTATTAAAGAGGTGGATAGAAGAATGCAGAGTTATTAGGTCAATAATTCAGGAAGGTTTTTGGTTTTTAGACATTGGAATAGGAAAGTACACAGGAAGTATTAGAAATTAGGAAAAAGACACCCAAGCTCAGAATATCCTCAAGTAACGTGTGACTATCTGAATGAATCTAATGAAACAGGTCGTCAAAAAAAAAAAAAGGACATCAATCAAGGGATACCCAGACTTCCTACTTTTGTTTATTTATTGATTTATTATATTGGCAATGTCAAAAAGATAATTACATAATACCCATTATAAGTAACAAACAAGTCTTGCGAATAAGTTCGTTCTGTAAAAATGTTATTTTTAACGAAGGCGGATGCCAGCCAGAAATGAAGGGCACCTCTCTGAGTTCGAATTGACGTTTGTGACAGGAACACAGCTGACTAAGTCATTAGCGAACGTTCTTGTTGACTCGATTACGCAACGAGCTCTTTGTTAGGAAATGTTTGAATAGTTTACAATAAATCATGTGATCGAAATAACAATGATCTTTTTCAATTTATTTTCATTTACTTCTCGTTTTAGATGGTATAGCTAGTGAAAAAAGTATTGGAACACCAACTAAAATATTTGTTTCGCTCGTTTTTTAACTAGAATAAATTTCTGGAGAGTACACAGTTGTTATGAATACAACGGGGATAGACTCTAGATTAAATATATATGGAAGAAATCACGACATTTTAACTAGATCCAGAATTAATTATATTAATATCGAAAAATGACAGAAAGACATGCGCAAAAAGTATTAGAAAATTATGATATTGATATATAAATGAAGATGATTACTGCGGATTATCTCTTTGGTGTGAGTGGAATTACGGCAAGTGGTTTTGGGGGCATTTATCAGTTCTTATATATGTTTACTATCATTCATTTTTTAACGAAAGGAAATGGGTGGAAAGGAAATGGAATTCCTGCCGAATTACTAGTACAAAAAAATAAAAACAAATTAATAAATAGTATCGATAATGAGAATAAAAGTTTGCGTAAAATTTAAAAATTGTTAAGCTTAAGTCTCATGTATTATAAACAGGAACAGTTTAATGGTGCAAAACCGCGCCCAAAAATTCTTTCGGCATCGGATGATTATTTAGAATCTCATGTTTAGCCTGTTAGCTATATTTTAGCAACCTAATTTTTTTAAAGATGCCTCTATATTAGATATAGTCCATTATCCTTTCAATAAACTTCAACTTCCCCACCCCAGAGGTCCCACAAACCCTCAAACCATCACAGAACCTACTTCATATTTAACGGGCACTAAGTTTTTGGATTTGACTCGCTCTCCTCTACACATTTTGGCAACCTGTTAGCATGGTAGGAACTAGGAGATTTGTCAGGGGGGGGGGAGCAAAAATCTGTTTGCCGCTCCCCCCCCCCCCCTCCTTACTCCCTCCCATTAAAATACAACATCTCCGTATAGATAATTAAAATTAGCAAACGATAACAAAACAAAGACTCGTGAAGTAGTCGGGACTGAACACCTTTATATTTGCCAACCACAGTTGCTTCGTTGTAGGTTTGGCCTCTATAGTCCTCTAAATTAAGTCCATCTTTGACTAATATTTTTAGGATTACTTGGCTGATACCTTCACCTGTTTTGTCAGTAACTGGGAAAAAAATCTATAAACCTTTCTTCTACCACCGATGTATGCTTTGACGTAGCGAACTACTTGAGTCATTTGTTTACTGTGGATGATATCCGGAGTGCAGTCAAATATTAAGGAAAAATATTTCGCATCTATGATGTCCTGTATTATGTTTTGCTTTATGTTATTGGCTATAATTTAAAGAAACTCATTTTGTATTTTATGTAGAAAATACGAAATTTGCCCTTTCTTGTGCCACTCAATATGTTGTTGATGAGAGACACTGTAATGCGATATTAGTCCAATCGTGCTAAAGAATATTCCACTGGACGGGTCGCTGAAATCGGTCTTCTTTTATTTCTCGAAATGGACTCATTTGCTTTGCTCGGAATAGAACAGCATCAATAATGCAGCCTTCCGGTGAGACTATTTTAGATGGATCTAATTTTGAAATTCTGCATCAATACCTACCTTTAATAAACAGGATTCTAAAGCTTTCCACGAACAAAAGTAAAGTATGTGGTTGGATGAGTTTTCATGATCAGGCAATTTTTCACTGATTTTTTCCAATTAGTAAATCCTTCTTCTTTAGCTAAGAAAGACACTTGATGTGATGCAAAGTGTGAAATCAGCCTGAGGGAACACAATATCTCGATATCTCGAAGATTTGTTGTCTCGAAAAATTGATAACTGGATGTAAATTTGTTCAGCATATCGAGTTCTAGCTGTAAGTAAGCTTAATTCAGAAAAATTATGTCAACATGAACATACATATATTTTTCAATAATTTAAACGAACTAATTACAAAAAACAATTGAAAAAAAAATATACGAGCCAAGTGATAGAAATGAGACTAAGGAATAAAGGAATCTCCTATAAAAACAACTATTATAAAATTCTCAAATTTGTTGAAACAAAATAAGTGCTGAGTTACAAAAAAAGCGGCGCACTCAGAAAATGTAGATTTGTAGGTATTTAGTTAAGTAGGATTATGATGGAGAATAGACCATACTTCGGCATGTCTAGGATTCTGAGGAGTAGAATGACCAGTAATACCACAAAATTTTAGGATGTGCCACAAAATTGGGCATGCCAGCGAAACCTGGGCCATGAACAAAAAGACAAGTGGTTTACTGGACCGGTTTGAGAGAAAAATACTTAGGAATATTCTGTACTCCAAGATGGAATATGGTAGAGAAGGAAAAATAAGGACCTGCACAACAAATACAAAGACCTTAATATCTCAGCTTGCATCAGAATCCTGTGATTGAAATGGTTTGGTCACCTAAGGAGAATGGAGGACAATAGGATATCAAGGAAAATCTATGAAGGCACACCAGGTGGAAAGAGAAGTATGGGGAGACCCAAGGGCCGCTGGAGAGACAGTGTTCTCCAAGACATACGGCAGATAAAAATGAATGGTTTGTATGCGATGGATGGGGATAAATGGAAGATAAAAGTTAAAAAAGACATGGGCTGCTGTATGTTGTCTGTTGAACGATGTAAAGAAGAAGAAGAAAAAGAAGTTATTTAATTATAACAATGAGAACAAAACTGCATAATAATGTTGGGATGAGGCTTTTTGTCTATTCAGAGTACAAAAGGCCATTTAAATCCTTTAGCGTTAACAAATTGTTCTCGTTATCCTCTAAAATGAATTTGTTCGACCGATAGTAATGCATAATTCTTTCTGAAATTCATACCACTGATTGTTCCATTATTAAACTTTTAGATTAAAAAAACACAAATCACAGTGGAAAAATTTACCAAAGCACTTGTTGAAGATGCCCGCTATACAGCTTATCCTATCGGTAAACGAGAAACTACGGTTGGCAGAGCACTAAAAAGGAACAGGGAGGCAAATCATATTCCAGACGTCATGGCTCAGAACGACCGAGATCTGGTAAAGCCTCTGAGAACTTAACTGTACTATAGTTCAGCTGGTTCAGCGGCTTAGGAGTGTTCGTGGGAAAGAGGTATATTCACAAACTCTGAGGCGAATGCAAGTAAATTATGGCTTAAGGGCCACAAAATTAGCTCGGGAGCCCCAACTAAATCTACAGCATCGAAAGCGTATAGAATTCACCAAGATTCAAGAATTGGACTAAAGACGACTATGAGGTTGTTCCTGTTTACATATTTTCTCTTAGCTTACTAGATGGACGTCTTAGGGTCTGGAGAAGGTATTATGGCAGATATGCTCAAGCCACAGCCACTTAACAACAAAATATTTGGGGTGGCTTAGTTATTGCCAAGGCTGGGAATTTGCATAGTGAAGAGAATAAGCATTACAATTTATAGGGATGCAATTTGAACGTTAATTCATACATAACAGACACTTCAGAACTTCATTGTCCCATTTGTAACACTTTTTGGGCATAATTACATTTTAATCCTCGATAATACAAGACCTCACACTTGGGCCAAGTGTGTTAGGGAATATCTAGATGTTAAAATCGAAGTTATGGATTGGTCTGCTTGAAGCCCTGACATGAATCGTATCGAACCCGCCTGGGACGAACTGGAAGTCATTTCAGATCGAGAGTTCAGATTCTTGAGACTCTGAGTCATTTCACAAACACTTTAAGAGAATAATTAGGGAATATTGGCAATGTCATCAGGAATTCAATCTTAGGGCATAACCAGGTGGATAGTAGCTTTATTGGCAGCAAATACCCTACTAATAGAATTGTCAGTTAAAAAAAAAAAATACATGAAATTTTAGTTTTCTAAATTTTTGTAAGTTTTAATTTTCTCAATAAAACCATTAGGTAATTCATTTATTTATTTTTCAAAATTGTGTTGTTTAATGTTTTTAAAATAAATTAAAATAATTGTTATCAACAATTTGATAATCGTTTGAGTTTAAGGTCAACGAATTTTCTAGGTGCGTTACATTTTTTGTGACTCAGTATATTAATTATTTTTCAATATGAAACTATTTATATTTAATTGATAATTATGACACCATCTGATGAAGTCTATGACGATGAACAGTCTATGTTGACGAAACAAGGAAATGAGCAATGTATATGAGCCATTTTCCAGCTGTGATTATGAATTAAAATTCAGATTGGAAACTATTTTAATATGTAAATACTGTATGATATAGTAAGACCATATATCGCTCATGGTCTGCAATAGTCGCACAACTCAACATATAATTTATTAAGATAAGTGGGTTTGAAGTTTTGATTGCTAACGAAAATGCATATGAGGTGCTTTAGATTGCTTAAAAGGGAGAAGGTATAAAGGTACTTCAAGGTAATTTCGTTTAAGCGTACTAAAGCATTTCCTATGCCTTTTTCTTTGCAATGAAACTTTAAAACCCACATCTCAAAAAATGATTTTTTGAGTTGTACCACTATTGCTGCCCATGAGCGATATGATATTATGTTGAATTTAAAAATATATAATTATTTTTAGGATACATTATGGTTATTTCAACACCATTTAATTCAACAAGACTAGTTCAAAAAATGGAAAATATAACTAAATTACACCAAATCGCAGTACATCACCTTTACACTGGGATATGACTCTTGTCTGCCCGTCTTCATCGACAATCAACCCATAGTACAGACAAACGAAATTCATTACTTAAGAATTACGTTCGATAGATGAATGACCTGGGCCCACATGTAAAACAAAAACGTCTCAGTCTAAACAAGAGACTAAGGCGACGATATACATAACCTTTACAGAAGATTTCAAGACAGACTTCATGGACATAACAACATACTCATGAAATGGCCAAAACTATACCTGGAGATACTCTCAGAAGGCTTAAAAGAAGCTGGATGAGAGATTTGCTCAAATAAATCTCTTTAATCCATGCCACGAGGAGGTACTGTTGAGTGCAACTCTCCTACACAGCTATAAGGTCTATATTATTACAATATGAGCAAAATTCACTTATTGTTACTCCAATAACAGGTTTGAATAAAAATTTAAAAGAGAAAAAAAAAATGTTGGTTATAAGCTTCTGTGGTTAAAATACAACATATACTATATTATATTAATAGCTGTATCACCAATGAATTAATAAAAAATCGATCTTTTGTTGTTTCTTTTTTTTTTTTTTTTTTTTAGCCAATCATCTTTCCCGGATCTCATCTCAAATTATCCCTCAGGGTCAGATGTAGCTGGATAATAATTTAAATTGATGTGCATTCACTTTTACCGTTCATGCATATTGTATTTTTTTTAAAAACTGTAAAACAGGTATCTATCCTTCCATAATAACCTCCTTACCCTCTTGAATCAAAGAGAACAACTTGGAACAAACTTGTTTCCAATTAGATTCCGATAACCTTTTGAGTCATCTGAAAAGATGATTGACTCGGGAACTTATGATGTTGAACTATTATTGAAGTGCTACTATAATAGTTGTTGCTATTAAACTATATCATTATTTTAAACACACAGACACACCGACACACCGATAAACACACACACAGATATATATACGAGATATATATATATATATATACGTAAAATACTATTTACTTTTATTTTTAAATGTACAAACGTGTACAATAAAATAAAATATATATGGTAAATGTGAAGATAATGCTCATAATGACATGCCAATTGCTTGTTAAACAACTACCTATCGAAAGTACTTCGATAAACGTTCTATATTAAGCCATCTTCTTTTCAGAGTGAGGCAAGTTGGGAGGCTAGTGGATTTGAATGGTTATGTAGCTTACTATGAAAGGATAGGTTTGGAATCAACAACATATACACATTACTTTAAGATCTTAATGGAAAAATTTGTTTATGACCAAGTAAAGAGCACTGAGGGTTTTTTCGAAGGATTGTAAGGATCGGATACGATGAATAACTTCAAAATAAATGAACACTTCTTTGATATTGACAGCATTAAAAGGAAAAAAAATATTGGAATAATTTAAGTCCTTTATGTAATATCATATACCTACACTACTGTATGTGACACAACTTCGGGAATATATTATGCAATACAAATAGACCATTTTTTTTTTTTTTTTTTTTTTTTTTTTTTTTTTTTCAGTCTCACACTTGAATTAGTCTTTGACTCGACCTAGAGTTCCATTTTTATTTGTGGCGGTTTTTGGCCGATGGTTGATCTAAATATAGCCCTTGCCTTAGGTTGTACAGCTGCGCCCCGGCAGAGGGGACAATATCAACCTTGTTAGTAAACAATCGATAATTTAAGATCGATTTAATTTTAATTCTGAACTATGAATTATTATAAAGCTCTAAAAATAAATTTATCAATATTGTACCTTTTGTTTTACAGGCTGGTGTTTGCCACAATTCGACATGAAATCATAGAAATTTTTAGCTCTGTGGTTTTGATTTTGTTGATGTTTAAATTAAAAAAAAAAAAATTTATTGACATCAATGGATGTCAAAAGAGTGATCTATTCAATAGTATCAATTCCTAATGAAACAATATAATTTTTTGAAAAACTAATCTTCCGGTCCAATCTACCAACATAAGAAATATTAGATTTTTACGATTTAATGACAGTTTGTACAAAACATAATTAGTTCCAATCCGACAATAAATTCTATAAACATAAAGGAGATTTTAAGGGATCCCCTCTTTCATCATTTTTTGGACCAAGTTGAACAAAAATCCTTTATTCAGAAAATTCTAAATTCACTCATTATACCATAGAATGGTATCGGTATGTTGATGACATCATATGCCTATGGTCTGGGACAAACAAGCAGAGCAATTGGTTTTTAAATGATATAAACAAAATCCACCCATAAATTAAATTCGCTTTGGAATTAGAGAAAAGCAAAACTTTAAACCTTTTTAGACCTAGAAATCTTGATAAATAATCAACAACTTGAATTTTGAATATATAAAAAAAAACCACAGACAGATGTAGTTATACACACTAATGCCAGAAGACCACTAAAACATAAGTTCGCAGCCTTTAATGGCATGACCGCCTTTTAAACATCCCTGCAAATGGAAAGAATTATAATAAAGAAATTCAAACCATGTAATTCAAATGTAGGGTGTCCCAAAATGTAAGTAAATTTTTACA
Source organism: Euschistus heros (assembly GCA_003667255.2). Lineage (NCBI taxonomy): Eukaryota > Metazoa > Arthropoda > Insecta > Hemiptera > Pentatomidae > Euschistus > Euschistus heros. The sequence goes on from RCWM02000082.1 coordinate 2,163,575, forward strand.
ATCCCAATCTTAGACAAATGTTAGGAAATTTTAATTATTGTTTTTTTTTTTTTTTAACAATTGTTTTCTTAGATATTTAAGAGTAAATCCCGAATTCAGTTGCAGTAAAAAAAATTGAAAAATGCCACAATAAGCTATTTAATATAAAGTAAATAAATTAAAAAAATCGTATAAAAAAAAATTAATGATAAAATATTGAACCATATACCAATAACGAAAAACCATATAAAAATAACGAGCTGTTAACAATTCAGTTTCAAAGAAATCAATTTTGAGATGCATATCGTTGTCAATTTTTATAATTGTGTTAAAAATTACAGATATGTAGGCATTGCTGATAGAATTAAAAACAATCAAACAATTTTACTTTTGTTTTTGTATAGTTTATATAATTCATATAGAAATCGTAAACATCAAAAATCCATATTTGCCTTTTATTATAAATAAAATTTCCTTTTTTTCTTTACAAATTTACGATTCAATATTTTATGATTATTGCTCTTTTTTTTTATGATTTGTTTAATTATTGTACTGCATATTATCTAGCGTATTATGGGCATATTTCAATTTTTTTGTTGCAACTTCGGGCTTTATACTTAAATAATGCTACTACGGGATTGTGAAAATTTACTTAAACACATTTTGGGACACTTTACATTTCCTTTATATGTTTTCAGAATAGAAATCTTCTTCCTCTTTCCACCACATCCTGTGCCTATTCTGCCAGACAGATCCTCTTCCTTTGACTTCCGATGAGGTATTGTGCAGTAACAAGAGCAGGTAAAATGCCAGGTAGGCATCGTATTGAAGGAATTCCTTACGGTTGAACTAAGAAGCTATCAGCTACATACAGTTACAAAATTTCTTCGTAAAGTAAAATGGATTATGACATTTAGATTAGCTAGAACTTACAACACTACTTTACATATATGGATATATATTTATTACATATATAAATACATAAAATAATAATTAAATGCTGGTTCCTCCAACTAAAACAATAATACTCTCCAACAGTTTCAAAATTAATATTTTTTATTGTTAACTTATTAATCAACTACAATAAGACTTCATCTTTAATAGTGACTAGGAAAATCCCAAGAGGGCTGAAATGAAAAGAAACTGAACCCACTGAACGATACTAGTTTCAGATCTGCAAGGATCTCCTTGGCCTCTCCTTCCCGACAAATTATATTTTGTCCTTTTAAAAATTAGTTAAATCTTTTCATTTTTTAAAAGGAAACTTGGTCGATAATCATTTCATTCAAGCAGATCTAAAACTAGTATCCTTCAGTGTCTTGTAAAAAGGATCAAACGGGAAGAAAGAGTGTTCATTTAAAAAAAAAAACGGAATAATTCATCCAATTTTCAAAAATACGAAAATTATTTTTTCGGGACAGAGTGGCCAAGGATTTATTTTTAAAAAAATATTAACTTCCATTTTATTACAAATGTAGATATCTACATGATCATAATGAGACCTATTTGGACACATGTAGTTAATACAGATAACGTTACTACGTTTCTAAAAAACAAATACAATTTATTCGAAAATAAAAACCATATGGTAAAGGACACTGCAGACTTCAGATATTGAGTGTCTATAAATCATATGGATATCATCTCATAGGTACCCATTCTAACCTTACATCTCATTCAGTTTTCCAATAACTTATAATTCGCAAAGTAGGCTCGGTTTCCTTCCATAATTCTCAAATAAATTTCACGGCTGATCTTATTTTCATTATTGACTGAAGAGCCAAGGTAGACGAAGCTAGAAACATTTTCAAACTTGAAGTCGAAGATTTCAATGTAGAGCACGGATCTTCTATTTGCTGCCGAAGACATTTTCAAGAATTTAGTTTTTTCTTCATTTATAATTAGCTCTACCTTTGAACCGCTTTTATAAATTATTTCAAAGGCTTAAAGCAGTGTCACTTCACTTTTCGCAACTAAGACAATGTCATCAGCGTAGGCACATATTTGCCACATTTCCTCTGCAATGATACCACCTTTAACCGCGTTTTTTACTGCATCATGCAAAGCCATATTTAACAGAATCGCGGATTGCGCACCACCCTGACGCACTCCTGTTTGCACTTCAAAGGCTTCTCCAACTTTATTTCCGATAATTACTTTAGAGGTGGCATTCTGCATTGTCATTCTAATTAGTTTTTGGAATACCGCATTTCTCAAGGCTAATAAACAACTTTTCTCAATCAAATATCAAACGCCTGCTTATAATGCCTAAAGCGATTGTAATAGGTTCGAGTCACCTCTTAAAAACCATATCCTCAATTCCCACCCTTTTCCTGAACAGTGATCCTATCAAATTCTACTCCTCGGTCAAAAACCTTGGAGTCGTTTTCGATGAAACCCTATCCTGGAAAAATCACGTATCCGAAATTTCCCGCCGCACCATCCCTATCCTAAAACGTCTCAATTACGTTCGCCACCTTCTTCCTTTCGAAACCCGTAGATTACTAGTTACCTCTCTCATCCTCCCCTACTTTGACTACTGCTGTGCTGTGTATGGGGGTGTTTCTGGGGATCTCGAGGCCAGAATCAAAAGACTATTTAACTGCTTTATCCGCTTTATTTTCGGGATCCCGAGGAGCGCCCACATTTCGCAGTTTTATGCGGAGTTAAAGTGGCTTATTCCTTCCTACCGTTGCCAGTATTTCCTGGCATCCTTACTTTTTCAAACCGTTCAATCCCATCATCCACCTTACATTTCCGAACTCCTTCAACTCAAATCCTCAATTCTTACCCGCCAGACCCGATCCCGTCAATCAGATTTGCATACTCCTGCTCATTGCTCAGCCACTTTCGACAGATCTTTCGTAATCCGATCCTCTTCTCTATGGAACTCCATCCCTCTGAACATTCGAAATTCAATTAACCTTTCTACTTTCAAATACCACTTCTTTAACCACCTACTATCCACCCAGATCCTGTCCTCCAAAAACTGACAATAGCCACTTTCTAGTTGTTATTAACTATAAACTATAATTATAAACAGCTTATATTTAAGAAATCTTTTCTTTTTGTAAAAAATTAATATAAATTTTCTGTTACTTTTTATTAATATCTTCTTTCTGCTCTCTTTTTTTTTTTTTTTATTATTATTATTATCTGTTACTTTGTTATGTAAATATTATTTTATTTTAAGGCTCTGAAGGCCCTTGATTGTACATTATTTTTTATTCTTAAGGGACTTAAGGTCCCAGAATAAATAAAGAACTTTATTATTATTATTATAATCTATGAATAAGAGTTTTAAATCAACATCGCATTCATAACATTTTTCCATAGATTTGCGCAGTGAAGATATTTTAGTAATAACATAAACAGAGTTAAATGGTAGAGATTAAAATCAATTTCAACTTGCCCAGACCGGATTCGAAGGTAACGTGATTACTAAGATGTCCGTATACACCAAGTTAATCTAAAAGGTAATTACCCATTGTTACCACTCAAATCATAGTTTTATATCGGACGGTTCCGAGGCCATCTTCTTTTCATCCAGACAATTATCAGAAATAGAGGTAGTTGAGAAACAATAACTGTAATTTCAGCTCCGAATGTTTGGAAAAGTGAAAGCTATATACAAGAGTTGAATATTTTTTTTTTAAAGATCTAATTAAATAAATTTACGACTGTGTATAAACGTACATCTAGTATCATCCATTTTCTTTTCAGGCGATAATTTAGAGTCGAATGGGAAACTAATTGAGAGACTACTGGATTACAATGGGTATGGAGATTATCACGATATTATATGAATCTGTTTTGGGCTGAATCATTATGGTTAGCTTTATTTGTGACATAAAAAGGAGTATTGAGTATTTTAGATTGCAAATAAGAAGGTTTAGTCTAGCCGGAAATTACAACTCCGTATGAACAAATAGGTCTAATTACTGTCATGTAAATGAGTCTTTTGTTATTAGTTGGAAGCTTAGAGCATTTTTTTATTGTATATTTTGAAGCAGTTCATAACGACGAGCAGTTTCTTCTTGTTACATGTTTTATGTTAGGGTGATTTCAATTAATAAATTAAAAAAAAAAATTATCTGAGAATAAGAAATTTAAATAAATAAGTAAGTTTTAAACATAAGATTTCAAAAAAAAGAAGTTATTTAAAAAAAAAAAAATAACAAAAGTGTATCATAGAGAAAACAACAACCAATTTTAAGTATAAAACTAATACTCGGGAATGTTTCCTAAATACAATAAACACAGCCATATATATCTTGGATAATTAAAGAGATATAATTGTTTTAGCAGTTCTCATGTTAGCAATTCAAATGCTAATTTTCATCGGATGGAAGTCACGTTGAATTCCTTTGTTTGTTTTTGTTTTGTTAATTACGGCTAAATATAGATCGGAATGTATCAAACTGATACTCTGTCAATGATACAAAAAGTAACCGGTTAAATAAATTGTTTTTAAAGTAGCAGTTATTTTTAGCCACGATTGAGATCAATGTCACAAATTGAACTTGTTCCAATTGTACCTTGTTCTCAGGAATGATATTTAATACAATTGAAGTGTCAAGTGGGATGAAGGTGATTTGGAGCGACATATTTGAAAAAAAATGTATTACCTGTATGGATATATATATATATATATATATATATATATATATATATATATATATATATATATATATATATATATATATATATATATATATATGTATATATTACTACTTCCATTCCCGTTAATTCAGTAGAAGGCTCAAAACTCGAAAATCTGAATTTATTATATAAAACTGATTTCTGAATGAAATTGATTAAAAAAAAAAAAAAAAAAAAAAAAAAAAAAAATGTTAACGCCAAACTTATTTTTATTGCATTTTTTTTTCGAAATATGTTACTTGTCACCTTCATCTACTTCACCAATTATATAATATTGTATTTAACTACTTATGCAAGACAAATTACATTAATATACATTTATATTCTTTATTATTATTTTTTGTTTAGTTACACCCTACATGTCAGAAGATATAGCTATTAAATTTAAAAGTTTAATATATTTGTTAAAAACTAAATCATCTAAAAAATGCAACACTATGTTTAAAGAGATTCCCAAGGTCTTTCATATTAATTCTAGTTTGTTTTTTTTAATAAAGAAGAAATTGAAATACTTGATTAAATTTGTTGTCCATTTTATTTTCCAACGAAGAAACTTTTGCAAATTTTGAAGAGAAAGGATTACCAATCAAAAATAGTAACAAAATCGCTAAGAAGTGTATTCGTTCTCTTCTTTCTCCTTGGCCACTCCTTCCCGACAATTAAATTTCGTCCTGTTGAAAATGGAATTTAAGATAAGGTTTTTTTTTGTTTTTTTTTACTTCCCATTTAATCCTTTTCACTGGACACAGAAGCATGATATTTTAAGATCTGCCAGAATCTAACGATTTTCCAATGCCGAAGGATATTCCTATAATTTTTTAAGGGTTTTTAAAAAAACACTCTTTCTTCCTTTAGATTTTGGCTGCTTTATCAGTGTCTAAGATATTGGTCGAGAGGTTATATATAGTCTCTATAGACTCTCTGGCATTACCTTAACCTGTCGAAAGTTTTTACTAAATAGGTACAATCTAGAACCGTTACGTTGGGGGTTCAGAAATAGATCATGTATTACACCCAAAGCCACAGAAGAATACAATCTTAATTCCCACTTACTGGCTAGGTTGGACTACAATTGTTTTTCCCACGACCATTCAATTTACTGGCCACAAACAAATAAGCACAGTACACCAAACTTATTATGCAGCAAACAAACAGGGTGGTGATGCCTCGTTATTTATGTGCCACTAATAATTATTTCTTGGTTTTGAAATTTTGTGAAGAGGGAAACGATTATTTGGATAAAGAGAATATTAAAAAAAAAAAAATAATAATAATTTTTCACTTTTTTAAAATTGCAAAACTTTGAATTTCATTTTTATCAAACTGACAAGGTTGGACTACCGTTTTTTTTTTTCCTCTAGCCCTTCAAATGTTTTGAACCAAAACAGGCTCCAACCTGTGATATTGAAAGTAGAATTAATAATATATAAATGAAACAGACGTTCTTAAAAGAGCAAAAATCTATTATTTGTTATTTTAAAATTAGTATATTCTTCTAATTAACACAAAATTAACAAAATTCCTGCTCGGATTCTAGTTATATTTTAACTCTGTTAGGTTGGTAACATTTGTTTATTTCTCTAAAGAGATTTGATTACTTTATCTCTCTAGATAATAAAATGCTTAATTCCTATAAATTAGTAACTTAATGTTCACTTTATGAACCAACAGAGACAAATAATTTAATGTTTCGATTTTTGGCTCAAGCGAATTCAGCATAAATAAATAAAACATACTGAATATTTCTTTGGGTCCTTAATTTTTCATGAGAAAAAGGTTGTCAGGTAATCAGTAAAATAAAAATAAAAACTCAATTTCTCCTTGACTGGGAAAAAAATAGATCGTGATTGTTTCTATCATAATGTACTGTTTTTTTTATCTACTGCTTCTGATAAGGAAACTGTAGGATAATTTTCGATCCGAGCAACACTACCAGAACTAGAGCGTGGCAAAAAAACCCCCTTAAGAAATGCAGTGACTTTTTCAAAACATGACTTTTTTTCATTCCAACCGATTTTGTTCCTAAATGGTAGGTCCTAGCAACAAATGTTATATAACAAACAATATTGTCCATTAAATTTCTGAGGAGATAATTATTGGCAAATTTCCAATCCGGGCAACGCCAACAGAGCGAGAGTGTGTCAATATTACATTTTTGAGGGTCAAAAAAACCCCTCCAGCCAAAATACATATGCATGAATATATATATATATATATATATATATATATATATATATATATATATATATATATATATATATATCAAAAACTATAGTAATGAATTTAAGAAATTTGTTCAAAGCATTGAACTTTAAAAAGAAGATCACAGGGCATACTTAAACATCAACTTTTGGTGTATTTTTATTTTATTTCATTTTTATTTTGTTTCGTTTTATTTTTATTTCATTTTTTTTTTATTTAGTTATTTCATTAATTTAGTATCTTTTCTTTTTTTTTTTTTTGTTTTGTTTTTTAGTATTTTCATTCCTTCAAAATAATTTACAATGATGTAATTAATTAAATTTTGCATTTGTAATGAACTAAGCACACAATATGCTTGCATGCATGGGATGTGCTCATTTTTTCAATAAACGACTCTTTCATAGGGTTACTATGGAAGAGAAAAAAAAAAAAAAAAAAAAAAAAATATATATATATATATATATATATATATATATATATATATTAATTTAAAAAATATTGATATTTGAACGAAATCAATATTGGTGAAAAGAACTTTAAATAATCAATATTAATTACAAGGATCAATTCATTGAAGCTCCAAAAAAATTAATAATGTCATGAACTAGGATAAAGTTTGTACATTATATTCGGTTCCAGAAATTTTGATTTTTTTAAACTCTCAATTAAATTCTAAATTACCCCAGAACTTTGATAGTAAAAAAAACAAAAAAAACAACTCAATTTGCATAACGTAGACCGGGGTCCTTGAAATCTTGATTGAACAGCGGTATTAATTAATATTATTAAAATTAATTTATTTGGACACAGAGAATTCTAAAAAAAAATTAAAAATTTTATTTTACAGAGGAGTTGGCAAAATCATGCCTTTACCTACTTAAATAATTACGAAGTTAACAATGGTATGTTCAAGCGGTAGAGTAAGTAATACCAACATAATAAAATTTTAAGAATGAATATGTTTATTGATTTCAACAGTTTTATTTCGAACTATAAAAAAAAAAAAAATAAACAATTAAATATACTTGATATATGTACAATGATAATATTTTTTTTAAAAATAACAAAAATTTATAATTATTAATTATAGTTTACTTACAATCGTGACAGTAAATCCCATGCTATAAAGGCAAATTTAAATTATATTCTAGGTAAAACAAATTCCGATCGCACGGACATCGGTTCAACCGGGCACAAATGACAATCACGAGACGCACACGACAGAGCCCCAGGCCAAACTAAAATGTCACTCTGCCAAGTGGAGCCAAAACCCTCTTAAGACCCCTACCTCATACCTTATTCTAGAACACTACAGTCAGTCAGTCATTTTGATAGAGGCTGCACGTGAAAAGATGTAAGATGTTACATTTTAATATTATAAACAAAAATATGATTATAGAAATATAATGAATGAAAAATAAACATTATTCTTAGACTAATTGTCCCCCTAAGAATAATACTGAGGCACAATGATATGCTACTATTGTCTGGCTACATAAAGTTTGGGCAGATACAATAATAAATGCAATACAAGACACATTAAAATATAAAAATAATGCAATAAAAATAGATTTGTAAGTGTACAGACATACAAAAATCAATTTACTAGAAGCTACGTATACATTAGAAAAGGAGAGAGAGATACAAAATTTTAAAACATGATAAAAATTAAAGGCACCATTGTGCCTATCAACTAAAGAAAGTGTAACATGAAACATGTGTCAAAAAATCTAATGTTATTTATTAGCTTAAATAAAGCGTATTTGAATGAATTTCAAGTTCTACAAACAAAGCAATACATCACTTGAGGTACACGGCTGATGGTATAGAAGGATCAATACAATTAGGATTAATGAATTAATTGCCACTTCTATTGGGATTATTTTATTAGAATACTAGTTTCGAATGCTAAACATTCATCTTCAGTTCTCAGGAGATCTATGATATAACTACAGTTATTCTTAAAAAGAGATTATTAGCATTTGAAACTAGTATTCTAATAATATAATCCCAATGGAAGTGGCAATTAATTCATCAATCCTAAAGCAATGCAAGTATTATTTAGATGTGATAAATTACCTAACTCACACAAAGTATAAGATAGATCAGCAAGATTGGCTTTGTGCTAAAGATAAGCTTTATATGAATGTTATGATTTTTAATTTTAAGTTTGTCAACAAGATGTTACCAAGTGTTCAGTTTATTGAGGGTACCTATGCACTTCTGGCACCCCCCGCGCGCACGGCTATGCGAGTAATTATAATAAAACATAATAAAATGCATATCAAATAAATTATATAATTTAAAATAGACTGTAACTTTCTTCAGCATATACATACAGTCAGAGTCAAAAGTATTCGTACACCTGCTATAAATCATAAAAAATAACAAATGTATAGTAAAAGAATGATAATGTCCGATGCGACTAACTCGCCTCGGCCTCTAGAAAATGGACTGTATGGGAAAATATGAAATCGAAGTTTTGCACCCTTGGGGAGATATTATTGAGAAGGTAGCATAAACAAATAATACAGAAGAAATTTCTTACCTTATTACTGCCGCCGACGGTCTGTCCGGGAGCCCCCGGAATCCTTACGATCTGGCAAATGCTTCTCCTAGGCTGCAATATTTGTTCAGGCTCTCCTCCTTTAGTATCACCACTCATTAAGGGAAGAACTAAATCTTTTATGACTAGCACAGGAAATAGGATCGCTTTTAAAAGAGAAACAGGGTCCTGGAAGGCTATTTCGCCTTGGTCAAAGAAGCGATGGAAGACCATGAGGTCTTTGGCAATTTTTAGTAGGTGCGTACTTAAGCACAGAATCAAGAAGAAAGAAGGAATATTCATGTGGGGATTAACGCAGATAGTTGCCTCTAGTTGCCCAGAGATCCGTAGAGTGCGTCAATATACGGTAATTAAAGTTTTTCTTCTTTCCCCCCTCACAAAAGCGCCGATTGGCGCGAACAACAAATATTACCGTTATTTAATAGGATTGATTTAAAACGATAAATACAGTTACTTTAGACATCAACACGTTTATTTATAAATATATTTTTGTATTTATAAAACATTTTACGAAATAAGACATGAAAAATAACTGAAAAACAACTATAACATCATGAGTTAAAGGTATTCGTACATTTGATAAGATTTCTATTTAATATTGACATTCGATAACAATTAATATTTAGTAGGGCCAACTTTGGCTTTTAATATGCTCTATTTGCTTTGTGGCATTGAATTCACTAATTTTTGATTGTTAGAAACACATCTTTTCCGTTCTCGATCCTTAGATATTTCCACAAATGCGCTATAGAGTTAATATCCCGTGATTGAGGGGGAGTGGCCATCCACTTTGATGTGTTTTACGTGATCCCTATTTTGGATTCCCAAGCTGTATGCTCGGGATCATTGTCCTGCTGAAAAATGTAATTATCTCCAATCCCAAATTTTTCGCCACTGATGAGGAAATTTCGTTTTATTACGTCGATATATTTTATATGATCTATTCTGCCATCGATAAATTCAAGACACCCCACTCTAGCATCATTCAAACAACCTCAGACCAAGAGTCACTTTCCTTCATTCCTGACAGTTTGAACTATATTTCTTATTTTCATTACTATATTTTTTCGCCATACTTTTTGGCCCCTCTGAAGAATAAGCATATCAATTTGACCCTCGACGGTAAATATTATCCTATTCCGAAGGTCACAATCATATATTTTATGGTCTTTAGCCCATTGATATCTTGTCATTGTTTATTGATGGTTTTTTTCTAGCTGTCCTGGGTGAAGCACGTTCCGGCTCAAGCATTATTAAAACACTCCCCTTTTACCCCTCTTTCATACAAATGTTCATCCACTACTTTAGGGGCACCAATTCTTGGTTTTCTTTTAACTTGTCCTTTATATTTAGAGTAAATTTTCCTAATTCATCCTGTTCTCTCTATATATTCAAAATTCTTTCTCGTTCCATATCTTTCAATAGCATCTTGGACTGTTGACTGAGGTCTGGTCACTTCTCTAAGCAACCGTAACTTATTATGTATAGTAGGCGCACAATAATTTTTGTTTCCTCTTCAGTCGTCTCTCAGATTTTGCTTCCCACTTTCAATTTCCAAACATGAATAATAGGCACTAATAATCGCTATACCTTTACAAATGACGTCAAAGTATAGACTGATCACAGGTTATCCTCAAAATATTAAGACAGGGGGTAGAAACAACAGTTAGAGTCTAGTGTATGAATACTTTTGACTCATAACAACGAGGCATCTTACTTTAATGTATAAGATATTAAGCTAAATTCAGTCAATTTTCTCTTGAAAAAATATTAACTCTATTCTATAATCATGAATGCAATATTATATCTGTTTAAATTAAATAAATACAAAATTAAACTAAGGAAAATAAAACTTATAGTAGTGTACGAATACTTTTGACTTTGACTGTATGTAGAGGTGGGACGATCTATCACACGCTGAATGATGTGCAAAGCTGCAAAGACATCAGCTTCTACCCCTGGTAGCCATGGCTAATAAAAAAAACAAATAACGCAATAAACGTCTTTCTTGTCCCTGAAATGAAACAGTACTGAGAGTGGGCAAGAATAGGGTTGAAATAGACTGGTTTGCACCTGTTCATGGTTCTAGGGATCTTCTACTTATATAGCCTCCCGCCTCTGAAAATTTGACTTATTGGGGTTCACTTCAACTTATCGAGTTTTTAGACTTAGCTAGTTTTGTAAAAAAAAAAAAAAAAAAATTAGTAAAAACTATTAATTATTTATACTTAACACCCCCAGAGGACAAAGCTTCCCCGAAGAAATACACGATGTTTTGTCTATTTTAAATTCGTCTACACAATGGTTAATCTATTTAACCAATTCTATATAAAGTATCTGAGGCTTTGGAAACAAATCATAGATTTAATTAATGTATTTCTTTATTTGAGAAACGAAGAATCCATGACCAACAGAATGTAGTTGGCTTGTTTCATGAAACCTAATAAACAAGCAAAAAACAATTATTAAGGCCGGTTTACACGCTGCGTCTTATTGTAAGTTTTGTCGGACAGGACAAATTCTACCCAATAAGACGTGGCGTGTAAACAGCAATACGTACTTCTTGTCGATTCGAAATTAAATCCAAGGTCAGATTGAAAAACTGATGGGAAAAGCATCATTTTGCGAGAAATGGTAGGACAAAACGTAACGTGTAGACGCATGTTCAGACAAGACGTCCGATCTTGGCTCAGTTCATGACTAGCTCCACTCCAGTTCGCTTCCTTTTCCCCAAAACTACCTAATAATGTTAAACTTGCGACAATGCACCCACGATTTTCTCGTGGAATTCATTGAAATGTATTAAAAGTTTCTGTGTTTGTGGCAAGTAAAAAATAAAGACTATAGTGAACGTAATAAAAAAAACGTCGCCTATGAGGAACTTATAAATAGACACGATGGCAAATAAAGAGACAGTTACAAAAAAAAAAAAAAAAAAAAAAAAAAATAATAATAAAAAATAAAATAATATAAACTCGTTGAGATCGGTTTACTGAAAAAGAGTTGAAGAAATTTCGATTCGACAAGACGTACGTTTTGCTGTTTACCACGTCTTATTGGATAGGATTTGTCCTGTCTGACAAAACGTAATAAGACGTAGCATGTAAACCGGCCTTAATGACAGTACCGTAATTATCAGCAGTTCATAGTCAGTGCTTTATAGTTTGTTTGTTTTTATTAGCGTTCAACTGTTTTGGTCATTTACGCCAATTATTAATTTTTATTTTATGGTTGTTTTATAGCGCTTTCTAGAGTTTGTGTACAAAAGGTGAAGAAGAAAGATCCCAACCATATTTTTAAGTGTAAATTGTGTTTAATTGAATTGACAGTATTTTGTAAAGCTAATCTCTTCAGTTTGCGCAAAAAGTTATTTTTGATATTTTAATATTCTAATGTATATATTTCTGTTATCATACCCCAATTGTTTCATTCATAAAATAAAATAACAATGAAGAAGTGTAATCAGAGCTTAATTCAAGTAAATGTTTATTTCACAAAAAAAAAAAAAAAAAAAAAAAAAAAAAAAAAAATTATATGTTTTGTAACAAATACTATTTCATATACATAAATGGAAATAAAAATCAATAATTTTATTTTTAAATAATAATCTTCCCTAATTTCTGAATCACATAACTAATATTCATTATAGAACATTAATATTATTATTATTAAACATATATTTGAAATTAGAAAATCGTAAATTTGTTTACTTCTTTCGTGTAATCATTATTAATTACTTTTTTCCATCCTATTTATATGTTTATCTTTATTAGTATAAAAAATATAAGGCACAAGAAATTAATACTATCTCCTTGATTTTATAAACACAAAACAAGTAGTTTCCCCTCTCTGGTGGGAAATATAGTAGTAAATAGTAACCTTACCCCTCCATAAAAATCCGTGATAACATAGACTTTTATTATCCTTTGAATTTCGGTTTGATTTGATAGTGTAAAGCAGATATTTTGCTATGTATTCAAATATAATACTTTTGATATTTGTAAAACCGAAATTAACTAGGCAGGACCTGAGAATAAATGGATTTCAGGCCAATGTAATTATAAAAAACATTATTATTTTTAACTATACACAATTAAATTTCTACTTAGACGTGGTGTTTCTGTTTGACTGCATCCCTGATTATTTTCTTCTCCAAATATAAAAAACATTTATAACTAAGAAAAATATGCTTGAAAAAGCAAAATTCGTTAAAGAACATTTAAAAAAGTATCCAGACTTCTGGAACGACGTCCTTTTCGTCTAGGAAATGAAATTTAATGTGCATGGAGCAAATAGAAGAATATTACTTATTTCCTATTTACTCTGGCCTGAAATATATTTCTTCTTAGGTTTTTTATGATCGTATCAGGTTCTGCAGATGTTCCAAAATTCGGAATTTACTTCCTTTGCTATCTTTCTGGCCGGTATTTTGAGGTAAGCATTAACTTTTCTAAAAACAATACTCTCATCTCGGCAAGAGGAAATTCTTGGTCATTCCTATCGGTTGTTTTCAATACGTTTGATTATATTTATGATCGTTGAACAAGGGATATTAGTCATTGAACTAATATGCCCGTTCGAATATACCTGTTATGTGAGGAAAACTACAGATAACTGCTGATGATGAATATAGGTATTCTGAATATCCGGCTGTTGCTGTTTATAAAACACTGATTGAATAGAAACAGATCAGAACATAGTTATAAAGAGGTAGGATCAACAACTATGTCCTTCTCTACATCAGTAATAATAATATCAGAAAATAATTTGATACCGTACGAAAACTTTTGCTAGGGTCAGTTCATTTTTTTTTTTAAATGAATAAATAAATATTATCAATATTTCGGATTCTTAATTATCAGATCTGTTTTTCACGTTGTCAAATTGTCAAAAAAATTATTTTTCTACGAGATTTTTAGGGATCATATTTCAGTGAATTTAAAAGATGTACGAATGTACTTTTGCTGCTCGCTGTATCTTTAAAGCTAAGCCACAGTAAAAAATGGTATTATAAATGTATTTAAAAGCTTTAATACAAATAAGCATCTTGTGACATCATCGACCATAATGTTGAAGTCCCTTCTTTCTGCTAGTGAAACCATACTTTTAAAATTTTTAACCTCATAGAGATTAACAGTTAAAGACAATTAAATGTTGTTTATTTACATGCTAAGGTTACACAGTTGAGTCTGTTATATTATGTGTTTTAATGATGTAAAATAGACTGGATTTTATAGAAATTTTATTTGACAATATGGATAATTATAACCTGTTTTTCCCCATTCTTGGAGAAGGGTCTTTTGGTCAAGTTTATAAAGCAAGAAGAAAAAGTGACAATGAAATAGTTGCATTAAAACTAATTAGAAAGGTGCATTGTAAATTAATTAATCCAAATATATATTTTTAAGCCTCAGGAAGTCTACTATTTAGCTATAAATAGTTTAAAGTTTATATCTACTCTAGAATCTTCTGTAGTGTTATCAATTAAACTAAACAGGATTCTGTATTGGAAAATACCATGATTACTTATTAGATCAGTTTAAAGTTTAATTAAAGATGTCTCTTAAACAATATAAAGAATGTAACATGCTTGAAAACTGTCTTATATTATCAATGGTCTTTCATCACGAAACAGTATTCTGCCAACATTCTTTAAAATTTAAGATCTTTATATTGACATGATGGAACCTATAGTACTCAATTATTTGACTAATTTAGGTTTTTTTGCTTTAAGTGGAAGTTTAAAATTATCTGCGGCTTTAATGGAGTTGTGTAACATAAATTAGAAATGTTTCAGTATTGCAGATTATTTACTAGATGTGAACACTTCACTTTCCTCTATTGTTTTTCTGTTCATGAAATACATTGAAGGTTGTTTATTTTTCTAAAGCTCCCTGGTTTATGTGATTAACCAAGCTTCTTTTTTTTTTTGTATCTTATTGGTTTTTCAATTTTATAAATCATTAGTCAGCATTACATTAATATTGTGTCTTTATTTTGTATGATATGGAAATTTTTTCTCCTTACGTAGTTGTTAGTTATTATTGTTAAATTAATTGCTCGACAGGTAATTGTGTTTGCCCTTCTCAACTACTTTTTTTCTGATATTTTGGTCATACCAATGAACAACTTGGTCAGTGAAGCACATACAATATATTCCTTTTGTCTGACTCCATTACGTTTTCTATAGTATAAAGTCATCTACAATCACATGTACTACTATCAACAAATGAATTCTAAATACCTGGCATTTAATGATCACTGATATTTCTTACTTTATCATACATCTTTTTTTTACTACTATATTTTTTCTAGAAACTCCTTGAATATTTGTAACTCCAGAAAATCCCTGAATTACTTGGAATACAAAAAGTTACTAAGAGAAGTTAAGTACAATGTTTTATTTATTTATTTTTTTTTTTTTTTTTTTTTTTTTTTTAGCATGGCCGTACAGAAAAAGAATTGATTAGCCTGAGAAAGGAATGCGAAATCCAGAGACATTTTAATCATCCCAACATTATACAGATGCTAGATTCATTTGAGACAGACAATGAGGTGAGACAATAGTATCATTTTATTGTCAGATATCGCATTTATTACTTTAGAGTCACATTTTATATTAAGTTCAATATTGTATTTTCAATTTACATTTCTAAAATATTGTAATTTTTTTTTAAATTGATTAAAAATGTATTTGTATTAATCTTAATAGTTATAAATACTTTCCATATTGGAAGTGTGCAGATATTAGGATACGCTGACGATCTCGACATCGTTGCCAGATCTCAATCAGCATTGAAAGACGCATTCCTCCAGCTAGAAAAGGCAGCTAAGAAGTTTGGTCTGGTAATTAATGAAGGAAAAACTAAATATATGATAGCTGGACCGGAGCGTTTCCGGGAAGAACATATTGAGCTTGAAAAATACAAGTTTGAGAGGGTTCAACATTTTATATACTTGGGGTCAGAGATTAATTCAGAAAACAATGTGACTAAGGATGTTTATACGTCGGATCGCAGCAGCAAACAGGTGTTATTTTGGCCTCGCTAAGCAATTTAAAAGTAGGTTTTTAACAAACAAGACCAAAGTAAGGCTATACAAGGTCCTTGTACGTCCGGTCCTGACATATGGATCTGAAGCATGGGCATGGACTAAGGCTGATGAAAATACGCTGCTTATCTTTGAGAGAAAGATCCTGAGAAGAATTTTTGGTCCGATCCGGGAGGGTGATGTCTGGAGAAGAAGAAAAAACCAAGAGATCTACGCACTCTTCAAAGACACAGACATCGCTAGGTGGATTAGTGTGAGAAGGCTCAGGTGGGCGGGGCACATCGCCAGGATGGATCCGAACGAAATTCCAAAAAAATTAATTATTGAGACTATTCATCAAACTAGAAGAGTCGGACGACCCAAAATGAGATGGATGGATAGCGTCCGTGCAGATGCCAGGAATATCCTTGGAACACCAGACTGGATGGCTGCTGCACAGAATAGAGATGAATGGCGAAAACTTTTGGAGAGGGCCCTGATTCAGCTATGAATTGTTGCGCCGCCTATGTATGTATGTATGTAGATTCATTTGAGACAGACAATGAGGTGAGACAATAGTATCATTTTATTGTCAGATATCGCATTTATTACTTTAGAGTCACATTTTATATTAAGTTCAATATTGTATTTTCAATTTACATTTCTAAAATATTGTAATTTTTTTTTAAATTGATTAAAAATGTATTTGTATTAATCTTAATAGTTATAAATACTTTCCATATTGGATGTGAATTATAAGTTTAATTTCAATTGAATATTATTATCCTCTTAGTTTGTTTTAATACTTGAGTGATAACTGAGATTGTAATTAGTTATTTACTTTACAAAAATATTTTATAAAAATTAATATTTTGATTAACTATTAATGTTTGTTATTAAATGAATCCTTCTCTCAATGAATCCTGTTACCATAACTATTGGTAACACCAATTTAATGTTTTGATTAATTTCCTTATAATATGTTTTCAAATGCCTGACTTTACTTTTTCTTCTTGGGAAAAAACATTTTAACATTTTTTTGTATTAAACTTCTTGAAAATAAAAATTAATATAATTTGTTTTGGTTCATGAGAAGACAACATTCTTTTGTTTTTGCTATAAGAATTAGATTAGATGATATTGAAATGGTTGTTTATACTGTTTCTTTGTTTTATTAATCAATTATAGGCCACAAATTCGGTTGCTACTTAGTAAGCAACTAGTAGTTTTAAGTAAGTTATATTAATTTTTTTTCTGATTGGAAATCATATTTATGGGTAAATAATTATGGAAGAACTACTTTATTAATTTTTATTTACTAATTTAATTGTTCTCATTACAGATAGCTGTGGTCACAGAATGTGCATTCAGAGATTTATATCGTATTCTAGCTTCAGAAGGGTCTCTTCACGAGGACATAGCAAGAAAGATTACAAGTGATTTAGTATCAGCATTGTATTACTTACATTCTAATAGAGTGTTACATAGGTAGGTTATATTATATACAATTAGTTATAAGATTTTAATTATCATCCCATTTTTTAGAAATATCAATGTACTCTCCATCTGGGCTATCATAGTTTTGAATAGGTGGAGTTTCCACTGGACCTTTGCTTCTGAATGGAAGTAATGTTTCATCCAGCTGTATTGCTGCCTGATAGAGCTCCTCTGACTCATTCCGTAGTTCGTCTAAAGCCCATTGTTGTGCCATAACTAGTCTGTCACACATTTTGAGATCAGCTAATTGGCGTTTATGTTTATATACCGCCCATTGCTTGAACAATTTAACACGTTCCACCAACGTTTCTTCATTTAGAGGTTCTAATACTCTCTTCCGTAGATTTCTTTCATTCAAAAGTGCTGCTGGTACTTCGCACTCATCGATGGGTTTATACTGTCTAGTATTCTTTTCCAATTTTCTAATCTGTTTTTCTAATCGCCTTCTTCTTCTTTCCTCCCTCTGTTTTATTATCATTGGATCAAGTTTTTTCTTTTTCTTCAATGGTTCTGCCGATAAAGCCGGAGTTAAACGAAAATTATATGGACATGATGTGGATATTTGTCTTGTAATATTACTTAGTTTTAAAAATGAAAACATTTTGATAACCACTTCACTAACAGCTTATAACTTAATAGCTAAAAGTCAAAGAACAGTCCACATACTATTTATACAATTAAAAGAAAAACTAAAAATATCTATAAATAAAAATCATTTGCCCTAAGTTGTTTCTTTACTTTACAACTGTAAATGGGAGAGGTAACGTTTAGGTTATATTCCCTACTGTGCTGCTTTCTGGACTTTGGATTGAGAACTTAATAAGATAGAGATTGAGGTCATGGATTTTTTATTTATTTATTTTCATTGTTTCCCTAAATAATGAAATTGAAAAAAAAAAAAAAAAAAAAAAAAAAAAAATATATATATATATATATATATATATATATATATATATATATATATATATATATATATTTGAAAACTTATTTTCTGTGTTTATTTATTATTTTTTTGGCTGCTATTTCTAGTTTTTGTCTCCATTTTGTTTTATACATTTTTCCTACTTGTTTAAGTAGTTTTTTGGGGTCTAAATTCTGAACTTTCTCGTGGAAAATTTAGAACTATTATTTTTAGGTTACAGTTTCAAATAAAAAATTAAAAATTACTATTTAGTTATTACTTTTATTTCATTATAGTATTCATTCGACTATAATAATTATTTTCAGTTATAATGTTGAAGTACATTTTTGTTTATAAATATGTTTCTTTTGTTTGTAACTTTAATAAAATTAATGGGAAGTAGTAGCCAGTTCTTAAGTCTATGCTTGATTTTTATCTAAATAATTTTTTTTTTGTTATTTAATAAGAATATTATTATAAAATTCTACTATTCACAATATCTCTGAATGAATAAAAAAATGAGTGATTCAGTTTAATTGGTTAATAATTTATCAGTATGCCCAACTCATAATCACAATATTATTTCACCCAAAAAAAAAAAAATTTTTATATAAGTTTAATCTACTACACCATTTTCTTTTACATTTTTATAAGTTGATATTTTAATAATAATGGTATTGACAAAAGAGGTTTTAACTATATCAGGCTTTTTGAAAAATCAATAACAGAAACTAAAACAAGAAATATTAATCGGATATTTTATGAAATTATTGGACTGTGGTGGTCAAGTGTATTTAATATTTCATAGAAACCTATATTACGTGATTTATATTATTTTTTATTATTATTAAAATCAATGTTGGTAAAATGGTTTGAGGAAAGAAATGTTTTTATTATTTTTTTAGTTAATTGCCTATTATATTTCTTCAAAAACTATATAAAAACCTTGACTGAGCCTCTCTAAGTTATATGATATCATTAAGTGGGTTAAAGGTTATTCCATGGCCATCCCTAAGAATGAATCTTGATTTGCACACCGTGGCTGGGATAGGTTGGTAACTTGTATGATAAACCTGTCCTTCATGCAATAGGTCGAGTTTATAAGCAAGTTATACCCAAACAAACAATTCAGTTATTTAATTTAAAACAAAGTTTATATAAGAAGAAGATAGTTTGGAATGCAGTGAGGAGAAAGGATAAAAACATATCGATGACTAGATCGTCTCCTCTCCTGGCTTGTACCATCCTTCTGAAGAAGACCTGCAAGGCAGGTTGTTTGTTTATTTGGGCCTATCGTCCTTATGTACCTACTCCTACTAGGGCAGGAAGGACGGGTTATCCTACAGGTCACCATTCTAGTCATGTTGGAAAGGTCAAGAATCATTTTTCTGGTTAACCACAAAATAAATTTTACCCACCCAGGTGGGATTCGAACCTACGACCTTCAGTACCGAGTGCTTAGAGACCCTCGTTCCAACTCACTTGCCCATCTAGTCCCCTTCCTGCAAGGCAGGTTGAAATGTCGGCCCTCCATAAAAAGTTTTTTTAACTTCGACTTGTTTTTTTCTTTCTCCTGACTATATCAGACTATTTTATTTTAATATTTCTTAGCAGTCAACTATTTTAAAATATATTTGTTTATAAATCTGTACCATTTGGGAAAAACTAGATAAGTTGATTTTTGTCCAAAATAAGAGAAATACTTTGGGCAACCCATATCCATGTGTCCTATACATATTGTAGACAAGTTGTAATGTCAATAGTATAAAAGGATACGATAGCCATTACAACTTGTCTACTTATACATGATGAGTAGGGCTCCAATATAGGTTGCTCAAAATATTTATCTTATTGTGGACAAAAATCAACTTATCAAGTTTTTCCCAAATGTTACAGAAGCGTTTTCATAGTTTAAAACAACTGAAAGATCTCTACTACTCCATTAGGAATTGATGAATTTTTGGTCTCTTCTATTGGTATTTTTTTTATTTAAAGACTAGTTTCAAATGTTAAACCTTCATCATCAGTTCTGAAAACCTACAAAAATTCCAAAGATCAGCAATTTAAAATACAGATTCTATATAATAATTTTTAATATGTTAGACAATATAATCTTTCTATCAAAATGCTGAGATTTGGAATTTTTATATGTTTTTAGAACTGATTATGAATGCTTCATCGAGCATTCAAAACTAAGCTTTGAAATAAAAGAACATCAATAGAAGTGTCAATTAATTCATTAATTCTTAATAATATTGATCCTTCTCTACCATCATATGTACCTAAACTGATTACTCTATGTATTGTTATTTTTAAAATTTTATTGTAACTATAGGATTTTAAGTTGTATTAGTTATTTATTATAGGGTTATAGTTCTACATTAAATGAATAAAATTAATTATTTACATATATTTTAAAAATGCATATGAATTTTTCAGGGATTTGAAGCCTCAAAATGTTCTTTTAAGTGAGAATGGGGTAGCAAAGCTCTGCGATTTCGGTTTCGCTAGAAATATGAGCTTAGCAACACATGTTCTCACTTCTATCAAAGGAACTCCCCTATACATGGCTCCAGAACTTATGGAAGGAAGTCCATATGATCATAATGCAGATTTATGGTACATACATTTTAGTGAACTTATGCTTGTTTGTTATGAGAGCTGTGTCAGTTTCATTTTTTTTTAAATCAAATTTTCAGGTCATTGGGCTGTATCACATATGAAATGGTTCGCGGTTCGCCTCCTTTCAAAACAAATAATATTTTGCATTTAGCTAAACTTATCCGTTCTGAACCTGTGAAGTGGCCTGTTTCTATTTCCTTAGACTGCCTCAGTTTACTTAAGGGTCTTTTACAGAAAAATCCAAACGAAAGATTATCCTGGCCTTATCTATTGGAACACCCATTTGTAAAAGGACGTGTTTTGATTGCTTCTGATCAAGGTTATATTTATACATTAATCATTAAAAATTGTTTTATTTTTTTAGGATTGATTAGTTATTTGCCACTTCTTTTGAATTTTTTTTATTTGGAGACATGTTTTGAATGTCCATTCATCATCGGTTCTATAAACATAAGAAAAATTCAAAACATCAGAACATTGCTACACAGAACATATACACTCAGTGACATTCATTTTCATGTACTACTTCTCTTACTTTTTTTACTTTTTCCTTATCTGTAAATATATATTTAATGTTATATCAGAACTGAAAAATCTAATAGGGGATTGCTAATTGTTGAGTAACAGAAAGAATTTATTCATTGAAAGATGAAAATTGGATTAGTAATATAATCTCAGTATTACAAGAAAAAAACAAATTTCGAACTCTAGCTACAGTGACAAAATTGTGGAAAATATAAAGTGGCTTCATGACATAATTATAATTAGAGGAATACACAACAAAATATTAGATTCTATTTTTAAATCTTAAAATGATGCACTGTCGTACTTAATGAATATGAAAGTCATATAAACTAAAAACATTATTATTTATAATTTTTTTATACTATATTATATTAATATAAATTGTGAAATTATAATATAAATATAGGGGTGGATGTGTTTTTCCCTTAAAACTGAAAAATAAATTTTGGAGGAAAAGAATAACACACAGTATACCAGGGTGTGTGAATATTACTATTACTGACAGTATATTATATTTTGAAAATGTAAAACAAGAAAACAAACATGTTTATACTCATCACCTGAGGAGACAAAATGGAAGGACTTCTAAAAGTTATCAGGACTTAAAGTAGACATTTTCTACTTATATATATATATATTGCTATGTATCAAACCAAAAGGTTTTTACTTAGCAAAATAATATTCACGTGTTGTGTAATAGGGTGGCTGGCCCCTTCACAGCCTCTTGCGGGTGGTCCAGCAGTTCACACTCTTTGTTGGTGTGAGTGCCATATTTTTCTACCTGCTTATCCATTACCAGGTAATATTTGGGGTAAATGCGATATTTTAGTATACCTAAAATTCAAGAATCTGGGAAGTCGGTGGGCGTGTTCTTTGTCCAGAGGGGCGGAGCTTATTCATCAAAAAGGGTCGGAAAAATTAGGTCGAGAGCAGTCTAGGAGAAGATCTTTGAGAGAGAGGAGTTTGTCGGAGATGTCTGGTTCCTGGAGATCGGGGGCCTGGCCTTTCGGCCAGCCTGGGGATTCTCGCCATGTAGCCGCCCGCTTCCCCCCACAACATAGCATTGTCCTTAAGATAAGTCTAGATTAAGTTCTTTGTTACCATATAAGTTTTTTTGATTAACTAATGATCCTTATTTCCTATCTGTAATTGTATGTGTCAACACCTGGTTTAAATATATCTCTGGATTTTTATTTAACAATAGTAAAATTCATTTACCAAGTTGCATGTCACTCATATAATTAATCTACTTTGATTACTCTTATTTACAATTAACAGATCTTAATTTCTGACCCCACGATAACCTTCTGGAGAAGATATTAGATTAATTATTAGTACTAGGTATATATATATATATACATTAAAAATATCAATTATAAATTGTCAGGAAATTAAGTCCTGGCTGGCATCCCTGTTTGTAGATTAATGCATGATCCGGACTGGACACACGTAGAGGACATAGCATTAAGAATGTCATCCCTTGTTTGGGATCTGATAAGTCAAATAATTAAGGTTTTTAATTATTGATAATTATTTTAAATTTGTAATTAATTAATGAGTGACATAAGTTTTTTTTTCTTTCATACAAAATAATGATGTTCGGTGTGACTAAGTTTATTAATATAAAAAGGGTTTCCGTTAGTTTTTGGGTTTAATTAATATAATTATAGTTCTTTAATATTTCTTACGGTCATCTCCCTCAAGCACGATGTCGGAGACAACTATTAATGATAATTCGGAAACAGATATAAAAATGTTAAAAAAGATAGAAAGAAGACATAAAAGAGCTGAAAAAGCTAGGATGGATAGGAAATTGGAGTATCAAATTTTTGAAATGGAAATTAAAGGTGGAGTTTCATCCCTTGCACGTTCCAAAAGTCGGTCAGAGACGACAGAGGCAATGCTCTCAGAATTTCGGAAAGATTTGATCAATATTTTTAAGGAATATAGATCAGAAAAAGAAGTGGAACAAGATTTTGAAAAGAACCTCCCAGCGCAAGAAATTAAAGAAATAGCTGAGGAAGAAGTAAATGAGGAAACTGAAGTTGAAAATTCCAGTCCTCCAACCGTTGTCAATGAAGAAACAATATTTCATGAAGCAGACCTCCAGATATATGACGAAATCATTCAAGAATATGAGAAGGGTGAAAATGAGGATAAATTTACTAGTCCTCTTAACACTGTTGAAGAATCAGTTAAAGCAATTGAAGAAGACATACTAGAAACAATTAAGAAAAACAAAAACCAAAAGAAGAAAAAGAAAAAGAAAAGTAAATTGTTATCAAAGAAAAAGAAAAAACATATAGGAAAAAAGCTTAAATATAGAAAAATAAAAGGACCAAGACAAAGAACATTAAGAGCAAGTAAAAGTGTTAAATTTCAAAAAAGCTCGAAAACAAAAATTGTGCAGTGTTTTAATACATTAAAAAGAAATATAAATAAGACTAGTGAAGATAAAGGCGAAACAAACAGTAAGATAACATGTGAAGAGGACAAATATAAGACAGACTGTGACAAAGATCTTAGGAAAATTATGGAAAAGAAACATAAGAAATTACCAAAGATACCAATTGAAGAAATTCTAAAGAGGAGGTATTTCAATAGTGTAAATACCAAGAATCCCGTAGATGTACGCAACTATCTACGGGGGAAGGTTAAGAAAAAATTTAAATTTTTGACAATGCCTATTGGAAATTTGGTACAGATCTGGCTTATACTTATGGAAAAGACTATTTCTTAGGATATAAATAGAGATATAATAAATTTTGTAAATATTAGATTATTAGGAAATATTAAATAGGTTATTTCAATAAGAGACCTCAACAAAGTTTAATCAGTTTAAAATATATAATTTATCAGTCTATAAATACTGTGAAAACAAGTTATAGAATGAATAAGTGAAAATTAATATAAAAAGATTTGTTCGTAACATCCTATTATAAACAATAAAGTTTAAAAATATATTGTTTCATATTAAAATATGGTTAAAAAACAAGGTAGGAGTATAAATTGAGTTTGTGTTATGTTAATAATAACATAACTATAAAGAAAGCATCATAAATTAGTTTACGAAAGTAGAGTCATTGTAAAGTTCTGGTTGACATATAGAAAATGGAAATAAGATCATTATTTTATATTTTGCATTGTATAACTTTATTTAGGAGATTATTAGCCTCAGATTATGAAAGTAACTTCCAGAACTCCAGAACGTTTACTGCCACAAGAGCAAACAGACTTAACCAAAGGGAGGAAGGAGAGAATAAAACGGACAACCTAGAAGAGCAGGATGAACGAGACGAAGAATTAGTTATAAAAAGCCATGGACAGGAACAATGAGACATAAATGCTGGAACATCGGATAAGGGTATTGACTCATTGTATCAGGAATTTACCGAGCTCTTAACCCTTGAACCGGCTGAGTTCAATACACAATTCCAAAATATAATATGTCCTCAGGTTAAATTTAAGCTTGGAAAAGAGAAAGGGTCGCCATTCTTAATGCTATGTCCTCTACGTGTGTCCAGTCTGGATCATGCATTAATCTACAAACAGGGATGCCAGCCAGGACTTAATTTCCTGACAATTTATAATTGATATTTTTAATATATATATATACCTAGTACTAATAATTAATCTAATATCTTCTCCAGAAGGTTATCGTGGGGTCAGAAATTAAGATTTGTTAATTGTAAATAAGAGTAATCAAAGTAGATTAATTATATGAGTGACATGCAACTTGGTAAATGAATTTTACTATTGTTAAATAAAAATCCAGAGATATATTTAAACCAGGTGTTGACACATACAATTACAGATAGGAAATAAGGATCATTAGTTAATCAAAAAACTTATATGGTAACAAAGAACTTAATCTAGACTTATCTTAAGGACAATGCTATGTTGTGGGGGGAAGCGGGCGGCTACATGGCGAGAATCCCCAGGCTGGCCGAAAGGCCAGGCCCCCGATCCCCAGGAACCAGACATCTCCGACAAACTCCTCTCTCTCAAAGATCTTCTCCTAGACTGCTCTCGACCTAATTTTTCCAACCCTTTTTGATGAATAAGCTCCGCCCCTCTGGACAAAGAACACGCCCACCGACTTCCCAGATTCTTGAATTTTAGGTTTACTAAAATATCGCGTTTACCCCAAATATTACCTGGTAAGGGATAAGCAGGTAGAAAAATATGGCACTCACACCAACAAAGAGTGTGAACTGCTGGACCACCCGCAAGAGGCTGTGAAGGGGCCAGCCACCCTATTACACAACACGCGAATATTATTTTGCTAAGTAAAAACCTTTTGGTTTGATACATAGCAATATATATATATATATATATATATACTTGTATATATTATAAAATCACTTGCTAGCTTCCTTCTTCTATCAAACCATGAATTCTTGTAATCCCTTTTACATCAGTAATAGCTTCCATTTCAAATCCTCGATTTCCTCTTGCTCTTCAAGATATCACTCCTCCGACTTATATACTTCTTCTCATAAGTGCGCATCATTGGACCATTCCGTTAGTTCCCATTCAACTTCCTCATGGAATTCAATACCCCAAAGCATCTGTTATACTCCATTCCTGTCCACCTTTAAATCCCTTCTGATTCAATACCTACTTGCAAAACTTCATTCAAAAATTATATTCATTCAATTAGTTCATGCAGCAGATGTATTTCTGGCTATTATTATTGGATTTTCATAATTTTTATTTTAATTAAAATTGTAAATAGTAAATCAGATCGTTTGTTTCTTTTGTTTTATCTTTTGATAACCAGACTCATTGTATCTATTTATGTCCATAATATTATTCTTAGGGGACATAGTCCCAGATTGAAGTTTATTTTCTATTCTATTCTGTTCTTTAATCTGTGTTACAAAGTGCTAATTTTACTAGTTTCAAATGTTAAGTGTTCATGAGTGAAGAAATTATCAGGGTTGCTGTCAAGTAAATAAACACATCCAAGTTTTTAAATAAAAAACTTTATATTTGGCGTGCCGACATTGGGACCTGCCTTGTAGGTAAAATTTATAAAATTTGTATTATTCAATTTAAATTATTTAATTATTTTACTACAACTGTATCTTTGACTCGACTTTGCTACTATTTTGTATGTAAAAAGCTACTTTTCGTTGACTAGTTTACTTTGTATTATTATTATTTTCTTTTTCATTTTTAAATTATTTAAAAAAAAATGTTTGTATCCTCTTGGGCACATCCAATTTTTTGTTATTTTAGCTCTGATGAAGACATGCAAGGCAGGTCGAAACGTCGGCACGCCAAATATAAAGTTTTTTATTTAAAAAATTGGATGTGTTTATTTACTTGACTGCACCCCTGACCTTTTCTTCACTTACATCCTACAGTCAAAAATAGAATCATCATCGTTAAATGTTCATCTTCAGTTCTAAATACATATTAACATTCAGAATATCTCAATGCAATATTCAAATTATATTTATGTAATATTTTGAATGGTTGTACATTTTAAGAAGATCTAAACTAGACTTTTAATAAACTAAATATCATGGAAGTAGTAAATATTTTATCGATTCCTAACCTTAGTTTAATTTTAAGTTCTATAAGATTTTCTTTTATTTATTTTAAAAATATTTTCCTGTGATCAGGTGTTATTTTACCTCTTACTATTGAACTTACTTCATCACAAGCACAAGCTAAAGAACTTCAGAAGCAGGACATAAAAGCTGCTCAGTAAGCAATTTTAAAATGATTTTTTATTATTTTTTTCTTGGTACTTATTTTATTTAAAATAAAAAAAAATATCCTTATGATTAAATTTATATTTTTAATTTATATCTGCTGGCAAAACTGGTTGAGGAAGGTAAAGAATATAATTTATAATTAAATTGATATAATTTTTTTTTAATTTTCACATTGTCATTTTCATTTTATATATCCTTCTATAGAATAGAAGGAGCTAATTTAGAAAAACGGAGATTATCTACTAAGATTTTGGATGAACCGAAAACAAAAGCTAATGTGAGCAATAATATGATAGGCAAGCCAGATTTCGATGATGAAGAACTGATTAGGAGGTTAAAATGTATGGACGTACAAGATAGATGCGAAACGCAGTTAGGTGAA
The DNA here is from genome assembly GCA_003667255.2 of Euschistus heros. NCBI lineage: Eukaryota > Metazoa > Arthropoda > Insecta > Hemiptera > Pentatomidae > Euschistus > Euschistus heros. The sequence goes on from RCWM02000082.1 coordinate 2,191,669, forward strand.
GGGCCGACAATCATGTGCCCAAATCAAACAGTAAGGCTATACCATATTATTAGCAAGTTATGAATTTTTTTTTTTTTTAGATGGAAAAAATTAAATTTTAGCCTTTACAAATACTAAAATTATTATCAAATCTGGCCACAACTGAGTTTAATTATTTTTATGGTCATTTATCATAAAAGGGAACTGGTTTCCCTTTGCCAGGTTGCGTCTAGAAAAAATTAGGAAGTATGAAAATGTTAAACTCAATAAATGTGCCATAAAATTGAAAATGAACTTAAGTTGATTTCTCCTATTTAAAAAGATTGAGAAAGACATACTTCATATTTAGAAAATCACAGGACATTTTGAGGAAAATAATTGTTTCAGTCTATCAGTATCACATTGGTATCAATAGACGACATTTACCTTTCCCTGTTAATGTCAGAAAATGTTCAACCCCTCCTGATGTCTGATCATAATTGTGACATGCACTTCATGAGTTATTTGATTGTGGCTTGCGAACAAAGTGGGGCGACATTCTCTTCCTGGATCGAGATGCAACTGCTGTTCAGATGAGCTGTTGGGCGACGTCAGTTCTGATTTTATATATTATATCATCTAAATCTTAATCCGCTTTGGTAGTCTCCTGCAATTCTTTGCATTTCTGCTTCAAGCCTTCTACAAATCAATGTTGACAAAATCTTAAGCAAAGTGAAGTAAGGCTTTACCTCTTTAATATTTGCATTCCAGTTTTCCTCCTTTCTTGTAGATTATATGTCCTTATATGTTACTTTAATCCCCAATTCAGTTATTGTCAATTTTTTTTCTCTTCTGTTTATTAAGCTTTGCAGTTATTGTAGTTTAGTTTGTATACTCTGTTTTTTTGGGAAAGGTCTGGTTTACCTTTCGGCGAAGGGAAATAGAATAATTTTTTTTAATTTACTTTAAATGTGGAATTTAATTTAAATCTTCTTAATTTATTTTTGGCTTTGGTGTATATAGGGCTGTAATATGGAATCAAAACTTATTTATTTGGGATAACTTAGTCCTATAGAGGTGTCGGCTAGATATTATTTATAATTTTCTTGTATATTGTATATACAAAAACATTCTAAATTAATGACTTTTATCATTGATTTAATGTAAAAAAAATTAACTAATACATTAATTTGTTTTTTACTTTTTTTTTAATAAGGAACTTAAAGAAATATTAAAACTGGACGAAGGTTGTCAAGAAGTTTGCCTTAGCGCCCTAGAATCTGAAGAATGGCTGGTATTCTTGCAACAAAGTATGGAAGAAATCATGGAAGGTGATACTGAATCGATAAGTGATGCTGCATTTGTGAATATGGTGTGTAGGGCTTTGAGTTCCAGTTCGGCTAACGTTGTGGAATATATTGCCAGCTTATTTTCGATACCATTTACGATAGATTCTATATCAGAAAGTCAATTAGAAAAGATTCGTAAGGTTTGTATATAGTCTAATTTTTTTTTCTTATTAAAATTCTTATATATTTTCACATTTTTTTCTGTTTGACTTATATTTAGGGATCTTTTTAAAAATATAACCTTATATGACTTGATTATATTGGAAGAACTATTCTTTTCTAATATTTTCATTTAAACAAGTTAAATATTAATAATTTCCTTTTTAGTTAATCATTCAAGGAAATTTAATATTATAGAATTTCATAAGTTTCCCATTATTAGTTATTGAAAACAAAAAACAATCCTGTTTCTCTTTATCTCTATTTAATAATGCAAAAAGCTGCATATTTCTGTAAAAAAAAATAAGCTATTATTTTTAATAAGTTTTTTTTTTTCTGAACGGTATGTGTTTTTCAGGTTACTAAATCCAAATTTTAAGTCTTCTGTCTTGTGGTAGGTCATTTTTACTACAAGATTCTTATTTTAGTTATATCTCAAAAAATATATTTTATAAAAACTCCATTTCTATACAACATTAAAGAAGAAAGGATTCCCTAAAAAATACTTCAGACAACTTTTTTTTTTTTTTTTTTTTTTTTTTTTTTTTTTTTTTTTTTTTTTTTTTTTTTTTTTTTTTTTTTTTTTTTTTTTTTTTTTTTTTTTTTTTTTTTAATAAACAGGATTGAATAGACTAAAAATATATTACATAATTTACTCTGATTATAAAATATGTTTGTAGAATAGTCTTTGAATGCTTTTAGGGAGCTGAATCTGAATTTTAAGTTTACTGCCTTGTAGGTTGTTGCTATTATTATTATTATGTATTATTTTCACTTAAATTTTAATAATGATTGTTTTTTTTCTAAATGAGAAATTAATGGAAATCGAAAGGTAATGCTCTATACCCTTATATTTTAAGTTTTTCTCAAGAGTCAAAATTAATCTAAATAAATTATGCATGTATATGCATTTATAGTTTTTATTCCTTCTTATTTTTAATTTTTTTTTTTTTTAGTCTTATGCAGAAGTTAAACTAGTACCTAAATTAATTTATGCTACACAACTCATTACAAAAAGATGCAATCAAAATAACGATCTGAACGCCGAGGAACTTCAGGCATTAGAAGTGATCTTCTTATTGATTACCAATCTCGTTCATACTGACAATGTTTTTCTCGAACAGCTTTGTAAGATTTCCATACTATTATCTCTGTCCCAACACTACGCATACATATTGTCTTTAAGAAAAAGAAAAGTTCGTATAGCTACTAACCTATTGGCCATTCTGACCCATATTCTTCGAAAGATGCCGGAATATAAGAAATTCGTAATTGAAGTTATCTCTGCTATCAATCAGCCTGGTACGATTCTTACTTAAATGTCTTCCTAATATTACATATTTTGTATTGATGTTGTTGGACTCAATGTTTTCAGGTGATGAAATTCGTTCCATGCTGAACCAGAGTAGTGATTGTTTGGTTTTACGGACGCTGGTCCTTATCAAGGAGCTAAATCATAGGTGTACGGATTTTTTAATACTGATCTGGAAAGATTGTATTCAAAAAGATATAGAAAATTTACGATATAGTACTGTTGAAGAACTGCGTTCAGTGAGTAACTCTATTATACAGATAGTCATAAAGCAAATAATTATTTATACAGTACTTTATTACATGCATATAATTTTATAAAATTAACTTTAATAATTATATAGATAATATGTCAAATGAAATTTTCAGATGGCAGAATGTACTTTACATGAGTTGATGAGAACTAATATCCTTACAGAGCAAAGTTTCGTTTCGCAAGAAGTATATGGCTTGTGTACCAAATGAATCTCGTAAATCGTTTTTGAGAAATATGATATCTGTGATAAATATTTTTTTTTACTTTTTTAATTTTTAACTCAAAACTATTTATTTATTTATGACAATAAAAATTATATTTATTAACCGATTAATTTTTTACTTTTTATTCTGATTCTAAATCCTATAATTTATGTTCTTAACAGAGTTTGTATGGTTTATAGTTTTTAAACTTCTTCTCTGGGCATTCATATTTGGATTGTATCAACTTATTTCTCCTGGGCATAATATTTTTATCGTTCAACCTTTCCTCAGGACTTCAGAGATTAACTAATATAAAATACAAATATTGAATCCTTGGAGAAATAAGTAATTACAATTAAAAATAAAAATAAAATTATAGGCTTTAGTGGAAGTTTTTGGCGCTTACAACAGTTGCCTTAAAAATTAATTGTTTTATATTTACCTTACTCTTGACTTTGTAGAACTTCTATACTCATGATTAGCATAAATTTTTCATTTTTTTTTTTTTTTTTTTTTTTTTGCTTACAAATACTTCATTATATATCTATTATAAATAATAACGAAAAGCTGGATCCTTGTTTAATAACTTTTCCTACAAAAATGCTTAATTGCTGCAGGTAGGAAGCATGACAGAGAGAATGAGAGAAAATAAAATAAACAAATCTTATAATATTGCACTGCTTGTGTGATTATTTGATGATTTAACAGCGGTTTTATTTGAATTAGTTATTTTTTTTAGTAGTTTTTAATGTTTTTCTCTGTCTTCTGAAATTTCAACGGGATCATCTATAGATCATCACCTACCATTTGCAAAAACTGCATTCCGTATCATACTTTGTATCAAAGTTATCACCAAACAAACTGTAAAAAAAAAAATAAAAATAAAATAAAATAATAAAATAATTGAATATCCCTCCTCTTTTGAAGTAGATAAAAAATAAAACGAAATGGAAATTGATTTTTTTTTTTTTATAATGGCTTCAAAATATCATTCCATCAAAGTTCATTGACTTCTTTTCTTAAAAAAATTAAAAATTTGTATTATTTAAAAATTTTAATTCTGGTATAGAAAAAAAAAAGTAGGTTGCATAACTGTTTGGACTCCCTGCATATATTCCATAACTATTGCTAAACATTTTATTTTCTTTTTTCTTTTTTGTACCTCTTAGCGTGGAGGTGTTCTGATCCTGGCATGCCAACCTCCCAATCCCATGCCAGTACATTCATGGCATTCAGCGGATTGTTGCTCTTTGTTCAAAGTCTTGTTTTTGAACTTTTTTTAAATTTTAAATGAAAATTTTGCATCAGAAAGTAATAAAGATGGTTAGTAAAAATAGATGGATAGTTTGTATTAATGGTGTAACAACTGTAACATCATCTTTAAAATCACCTATTACTGTTAAGAAACTGTTATCTCAATCACCTATTACCTAAATAACTCCAACCGAATATAGATAGACACATACTTAGGAAATAAACTCTTATATAGGATTACTCTGCAAGAGGAAAAAAAAACAACTTACATAATGAAAATATTACTCACCCTTTTTTAACATTGTTATATTCATTTTGTGGTTTTGATAATAGTCTAGTAACAATTATTTGGAACAGAGGTTTATTTTTATTTTTAACAACTACTGTACATTGTATTTGAAATAAATAACATTTTTTTTTTTTTTCTGGAGTTATTTAGTTTGACACGTATTAAATTATTATATGTATTTTTTTTGTTTGAGGTACATTAAGAATCTCATATGATTTTTAAAAACAAAAACAAGGTTTCACTCCATATATACAGTAACAATAAAACAATAACAGTAACAACAATAGACGTTATGTAGCCTCTCTTTCTACCTGAAATGGAAACCCCAGAAATCAAATGACCGTGGTGTTTCAAAGTTATTATCTTCAGCACAATGGTACAGTTTCCGTAATTTTTGAAGATCTTTTTCACTCATTCTGAACCTCTGACCTATTGATGCTCCGTCCTCCTGCAAAAGTTAATTGTAATTAATTACATAAAAACATTAAATTTATGTGATAATTTGATTGCAACTGAATCATTAACAAAAATATATTGTGTCTTTACTGATACAGAAATTTCAAAGGATTTTAATTTGTTTTAATAAACAAAACAGAAACAATGCCATTTGATATAAAATGTTATAAAAGAATTTTTCAAGTAGAGATTTTTTATTTGAAGATTAGTTTTCAATGTTATATATTCATCATTAGTTCTAAAATCATATAAACAATGGTGTATATAAACTGAAGCCTATTGCCTCTGAAGCTAAATACATTAAAAAAACTGGACAATCAGTAAATCAAAGATTGAACGAACATATAAAGGCATACTTCAATAAGATGCAGAATTCCAACTTTGCTACCCATTTAAATGAAAATAACCATAAAATCAGCTAAGACTCAGGAGTGAAACTAATACATCACGAAGAAAATAATAAGATCATTCAAAACCAATCCAGATTTTTGTTTAAATGACCAGATAAATTTTTTCAATTTGTTTACAGTAGGAACAGAAAAAAGCCACCCCATAGGGAAAACTCTCTATCTATCTATCTGACCCTTTTGTCTCTTTACATTCAGTCTGCTCTAAGCCCAGATATCTTTTCCATTTTGCCTCCTCAGATGAGTATCAACATGTTTAATTTCTTGTCTTTCATTTAATTTTTTTTTTTTTTATCTTTTATTAATAGAAATCGGAACTGTATTAAAACAAATTCATCAAGTAAATAAGCGGATTACAATGAAAAATAAAAACGTGTTGATGAACTAATCAATGGTAGTGCTCTAATGAAATATTTACAAAAGAAGAAGATCCTGAGGCCATCTTCTTTTCAGACTCCTCGGAGGATTGCCAGGAATGGAATGGGAAGCAAGTTGTGCAACAAGTGGATTTGGATGAGTAGTTAGTTTATTATGGAAGAAAAGGTATCTGGTTCTTGCCAAATCAGCAACATATGGGATATTAAGGAATATTAAGGATCAGTTCATTTGTGACAAAGTAAGGAGCATCTAAGATTTTTTGAAGGATTTTGGATTGGAGTGATTGGATGCGGGAAGAATTCGATGGTTTGGTGGATCCCCAAAACTCTATACCGTAAGTCCAAATAGGTCTGATAATCGTCATATAGATGATTTTTTTGTAGTGAATTGGGAGATTTGAATGTTTGTCAAGATGGTATTGTACGTTTGTAGTAGTTGAAGTCGACATGCAGCTTCTTGTCTTTTCAATCTTGTATGAGGGTTCCAGGTAAGTCTCCTGTCCAGATAAAATCTGAGGTATCTTATCTGTTCTACATTATTTAATGGTACTCCATTAAAGGATATGGGAGGACAGGATGAGGTAGGTTTTCGACGTAGGGTAAAAGTTATTTGCTGGGATTTATCTTAACTCTCCAGTTATGACACCATTCTTCAAGGAAAATGATATGTGACTGGATTTCAATACATATAATCTATATGGCAAAGTGATGATGTTTTGAAATTTTTATAACTGATGAATGTTTAACATTTAAAACTTGTCTTTAAATAAAAATTCCAATAGAAGTAGAAAATAATTCATCAATCCTAATTATATTTTATTTTTTTTATATTACTCAGGAAATATCCATTATTTACTAATAATGATTTTTAATGGAATTAATATTTAAGATAGTATAAGAACAAATAGAATATAGTAATCAGTTGTGTCAATAATCTCTTCTACAATGGATTATATATATAGATTTTTAATTCACTCAGATTATATTTTATGTTTCCAATGGCAATGTTAAAACTTCAAAAGTTAATACTTGAACTGAACAGTTCAATTATTTTTTTTTTCAATTTATTGAACTTTGCAATTTATTATTGAGAACTGGCTGAATCATGTTTATATATAGTTTTTAAACTAATTTCCACTTACTTTTGGTACGATGGTGGGTTTACCATTCTTGCTAAATGCGTGTGAGCTATAATGCATTACACTGTCATAGTCATACCCAACACCTAAATCTGTAATACTTCCATGACCGTACCTCTTGAAATTTCTTTCAGCCCCTGAGAAAATTAAGAAATACAATTTTAATTGCTTTATCCTCCATTGTTTTAGTATCTAATTTTGCAGCTATTCAAGTCCGCTTGATTATTTTCAAATACTACGAAGCATTTTAAATATGTTCAATAAAGTTTTCCTACCTCTTCGAATGTTCTTCCAGTGTATAGTGACATATTTGTCCCTGTCGGATGCGCTCTGTTGGTGATGAAACCCAAGGGCATGCAATAGTTCATGGGCGGCTACCCCATGTTGTACGCATCGTCTTCCAAGATTAACGACCTGACCCCCTCCTCTCCTTCCGACATAGGACCAACAACCAGGGGAATCTCCTTGGATGGAAAGCCAGTCGGAATCGCCATTTTTATAAGGGCGGAATTTAATGCATGAGTTTTCATGAAATTCTTCTATTGCTCCCTTAATTACATTTGCTTCATCTTCATCTGGAACAGTTGAACAATGTAGTTCTTTTCTTCATTGAATGTTTTAAGTCATTATAATATTTTCTTTTATTTATACATATTGAATTATTTATTATTTTTTTAATTTTTTTGTCAGTTCAGTAGGTGATTTTAACATCTTTTCATTTTAAGATTTTAAAAATTATTATCCAAGATTGTATACATACTTGAGGATTTAAAAATAATTTAATGATTATAGATATTGGAAAATCTTAAGAAGCTAATGAGAACTAATTAAATAAAGAAATAATAAAATTTTACTATAATATGCTTATTTACTTTAAAAATACCAACCCTTTTATTAATAAATGAAAAATAATTTATTTTCTCAAAATTTGATCAAATAAACAGCTGTTGTTATCTGCGGTTTTTTTTTTTTTTTAATGAATGAAAAAAAAAAGTAGCTTTATGCTTAATCTTTGTTAGTTAAATTAATAAACCGAAAATCTAATATTTTATTTTTAATTATTCAAAATAATCTTTTCTAAAATGATTATAATGTTTTACTTATTTCTATAATACGTTTTGTATCCTAATTTAATTTACCGTTATTTGAAATACAAATTATGTATTCAAGTACTTACAATTTTGAAGTATACTGTATGATAAATGAGAACTATTTAAATAAAGAAATTTAAAGCTAATGATATTTAAGCCGTATTTTTACCAACCCTTATATTAATGTATAAAAAATGTTTTTTTTTATAAATAAGTTTTCATCAAAATTATAATAAACATCTGTTATATCAGCTGAAAAAAAACAAATAACATTGTATTTAATTTTTGTAAATTGTATTATGATACATGAATATCTAATGTTTTGTTTATAATATTTAAAATGTATGTTTTACTTAAATTCATTGTGTTTTAAGATTTATATTATTATCAGGTGGTTCATAGTTTCTAGTATATTATGTGTAAATAACACACAACTTTGAAGTTTACCATGCAATAAATTTATCATGAAAGATGAACGAAATATTGTTAATCAAAGAAGCAATAAAATGGAATGGTTCACATTAGTCAGTTACCAATTAAAAAAAAAGTGTTATAAAATAAAGTTATTTTAAAAAAAACTGTTATATTAATTAAAAGTTATTTGATACAACTGTTATTTTAATAACCAGTTATTTTACTGTAGTAAAAATAATGCTTGGTTAAAAATAACCATTTATTAAATGCTAATTATTTTGGAATAAAATTATCCATATAATGCAATGGAATGAAAAAAATGAAGGGAATTCTTCATTAGCTCGACACAATGCCACAAAACCGTTTTTGTTTCCAGTCATTGCTGGTGCTCCATCGGTTGTAATGCACACTAATTTATATATTGGTAGCTCGTAGTTTTTTACAAAATTGAAGAAAACGTCATATATATCTTCGCCACGGGCCTTCCCCTTCAGAGGAATGATTGTCAAAAATTCTTCCTTAGCCAACATGTCATTGAATACCATCCGAATAAAAATACACAGCTGGGCAGTGTCTGTCATATCGATGGATTCGTCGAACTGTAAAGAAAAGTATGTACATTCCATGATATCATGTTTTAGTTTATCTGCGATGTCCTGACTCATGACTTCAATACGCCTTGTGACAGTCGGACGAGATAACTGAAGTTCTCTAATAGCAGACATGATTTCTGTTTTATTTTTAAAATCTCCAAATAAAGTCTCTACACTATTAAGTTAGCTTACCAATCCTAATGTTAAAGCTAATTGTTCTTAAAGTTAGTTGGTTAGTTAATTTGATAATGTTTTATTTTTATTTTATTTTTTTTAAATCCAGTAGCTGATTTTTTTGAGTTAGAAATGTGTTGTATTATTAATTAAGGCATTCCTTTGGACTTGTAGTACTACGAGTTAGTTAAATATTTCTTCCTATTTTTAAAATTATATTTTGTGCAGATAATTATGGTGTAATTTATTTTGATCTTATAGAAAAGGTTATTAAAAAAAAAATAAAAAGATTATTATATGCCTGAGCTATTGTTTTAAATAAATAAATAAATTCACCTTTCTTACTGGTTATAAAAAAGTTTCCTGAATCAAATTCAGCCAGTTCTCAAATAGAAAAAATGTGTTACATAATTTTTACTGTTATTAATATTTTTAGTAAATTATCATGTTAATAAAATAATATTTTAAAATATATAAATTATGAGTTCAAACCGAAATCATCGCTGATATGGTAGGGAACTACGCCTCCTGGCCATTTTGCAGAAGTATCTCTCAAAGCATTTCTTGATTCATCTACAATGATGTCTCCTTCAAAGAGACCGCTCAACTCCCAGATATTCTGTTTGTCATTTGGTGTCCATTCATCCAAGTCCCGTACTGAAAAATAACTATAATTATAAATAATATTAAATATATCTTATAAGTAACATAAAGCATAATTTTACATGCACAATATCTCTAAATTAATTTATTTGAGTATCTTTTATGCATAAAGCTTATTATCTTTAACATGGATTTGTCTTTTGGCTGGAGGTCTGTACTTTTTTGCTGTAACGTTTTTTTCACATTAAAAAATTAAACATTTTAACATGCTTTAACTCTGTTAGTGTTGCTCTGAACGAAAATTTGACAACAGTTTCCTGTTAGCATAGAGCATGTTTAGGGTTTGCCCCTTAGACCTTCAATGCTGATATGTTTTCTATAGGCCCTAGCGACAAATATAAAACAAAAAATATTTTCCATTTAATTTCTGATTAGGAAACTTTAATCAAATTCTCGATCCGAGCAACACCGACATAGATAGGGTGTGGCAAAAAAATCCCCTAAACTAAAAAATAAAGGTTTCAAAGGTGATTTTTTTCATTTAAAACAATATAGCCCTTCTAATCAAGTAAAAAAAGGGTTTGACGAAGAAAAACTGCCCAACTTTTATTCTCAACGGATCTTTATGTTTTTTGTGGTGCTGAATCCGAATCTGAAGTTTGCTGCCATGGCAGACGCCGCTGTTGGTTATCGCAATTAACCACCCAAAATACCAAAATATTTTCGGTGTTTTAGCTATAGCACGAAAACGAAGGTTTTTTTTCTCGAAAAAAGTCTTTAATTATTAACTGTAGCTGGAATTATTATAAATAAAATTAAAAAAACAAATCCGAAATCGGACTATGTACCGCGAAGATATGGTCTTGGAAAAAAGTATAGAAATTGGGCAACTGGCGGTCAGTCCCACTTCTCCGTGAAAACATCTTTGTCTTACTATTTTGTCTATAACTCCGAAACTATTTATCTTATTAAAAAATTACTTTTTTTCATCTTAAAGCTCATTAAATTTACTATTAGACTGTTGAATATGATGTAATAATGTCCCTAAATACCGTACTGTAGTGAAGTCCGCGTTTTTCTTGCACATTTTTCACTATAACTTCGAAACTATTGGTCTGACTCAAATTTTTTTTTTTTTTTTTTTAATCTAAAAACTGGTCAAATTTACTATTAGACTCTATATATTCATATATAACTATCTCTATATATTCATATTAAACTTCATAGTTTAAATCAGGTCTCTTGAAATACACATACCAGAACGCAAAAGATCCCCTACTTCAATGAAATTCACGTTTGTTTGCACTTTTTTCATTATAACTCCGAAACTATTTGTCTGATCCATATTTTCATTTTTTCACCTCAAAGCCGGTTAAATTTACTATTAGGTCATATATATTTAATATCTATTAAACACCATGTAACACCCACGCTAGCATGCTGCATGTGTATATTTTGGCAAAATATGACATGTTCAGTGGGTATTTCACGGGATTTAACATAATCTACACACACACACACACACACACACACACACACACACACACACACACACACACACACACATATATATAATAGTAAATTTAATCAGCTATCAGATGAAAAAAATCGGACAAATAGTTTCGGAGTAATAGGCAAAAAAGTACAACAAACATGTTTTCGCGGAGAAGTGGGACTGACCGCCAGTTGGCCAATTTCTACATTTTTTCACATGACCATATCTTCGTGGTAAATAGTACGATTTTGGAATAGTTTTTTTTTCACTTCGTAGGTAATAATTCCAGCTACAATTAATATTTAAAGACTTTCTTCGAAACAAACCTCGTTTTCACCAACTGAGCTAGAGCGTGTCAAAGTAGCTCCGATACTTAAAAATAGAGGTTTCAAACGTTTCTTTTTTTGTTCAAATCGGAATTTTGAACAGCCGAGAAGGATCGAGCAAGATCGATCGAATCCAGGTTAAAAATTTGTATTTCTTATAAGGTACAAGTCAAAGAGAGATCACCGAGAGCTTTTAACTGCTCCTATTCTCCTAATATTAAACTACGCGTTCCCCAAAAACGTATCGCATTTGACCAACTAGGTCACCAGTTAGCATGTTCCATGTTTAAAATTAACAAAACCTTAAAACGTTGGTTTAAATTAGGGAAGGTTTTTTTATGTTTAATATTTTTAAAGCAACTTTTTTCCCCAATTTTACGTAGGTTGAATAGGAAATATGTTGCCACTATTTCCACAACAAAACGATCATTTCCTAAAGAAAAACGAATCATCTTACCCAAGCAATAGATTAAGGGAAAATGTTTTGGGAAAGTTACATTTCCTACTTGTTTTAATTGAAGTTTACAGGTGAAGTTGTAGGAAATAGCTATCGATAAATATAAAACTAAGTGAAGCTTTGGAATCGATCAGCAAGAATGATGCGGGTTTGACGAATTTGGTGGTGCAGTTGTTCGATGTAGCTGTCTAAATTCACTAAGACAACGGGAACAACAGAAATATCATTTTTAAGTGATTGGAGTTTTATAAAAAAAATAAAAATAAATAAAAAGGAGAATGGATCTTTGCGAACCAGACCGAGAACCTAGCCATAGACTCAAGATGCGCCAAGTTTGAAAGGGTTTATCACTCCTGCCGAGATATTTACTCATCTTAATGCCTCTCCAAAAATATAAAAATAAGGCACTACAACACTGTAGTAAAACCAGCTGTTCTGTATGCCTCCGAGTGCCTTGTAATGGCCAGGAAGGGCCCACTCAGGAAGCTGGAGATTAAAGAGAGGAAAATCCTGAGAAGGATACTAGGACCAGTCGGGGAAGAGAATGGCACCTACAGGATACGACACAATGATGAGTTGTATAAATACCAGGAGGATATCCTGACATACATAAGGAAAAGGCTTCTGGCATTTTATGGACACTTGGTCCGCTTGAATCCTAACAGATTATCAAACAGAATATTTACTGTGGCAGGTAGAGGCAAGGCTTTCAAGAGCAAGTGGATCACAACAGTGAAGTCAGATCTGGAACAACTAGGGATCCCACTCGATAAAACAAAGGAGGACCGACTGCAGTTCCGACAAGCTGTCCGACAGGGAGTTTTTCCAGTATCCCTTACCATTAAGAAGACCACAGGGACCAAATGGACAGAAGAGAGAAAGCTGGCTCATAGTCAGAAAATGAAAGACCTCTGGAAGAGAAAGAAGAAGATCTACCGAAAAGTAGCTACGAGCCCGTGGTCCGTAGTGCCCCCCCCAAAAAAAAAAAAAAAAAATAATAAAAAAATAAATAAATTTAAAAAAATAACCATGTACCGAAATTTTTGGTCACCAATGTATCGTTTATCAGATATTCAGAGCTAAAAAAATTTTCGATATGGAAGATCGATACTTTTCTTACGTTACCCATTCCTAGTATAAACGACTACCTATATAAACTACTGAAAATAATAATTTTACAATAAGTATTCATCATTAAAAAATTATAATAATATAAAGAAAACTCACCACATCTAAAAAACTTTATATTGTGATATATAGGTGAGGTAAGGGGTTAGAAGTGGTTGAGAAAACATTTTAAGTGACCTTATACCAAAGGACTATCCTAAGTAATCAATTCTCTTCACAGTTTAGCTCTAATTTGGTCATTTTGCCGCAGGCGTTCTATTAGGACGTTAAAAAGGCGAACAGGTATCGGGTTGTTGTTGTAGAACAGGTAAAATGTCAGGTAGGTTTTATAATCTACGGATTCTACACGGTCCTTGATAATGGAGCCAGTACTAGCACTAGCACTAGCTACAACCACAAAAAATCTCAATATATATATATTAAAACAAAATATTTTTATGTTAGAAGTTATTTTTATTTTTTTTTATAAATATGCTATTGTATTTGTTATTTAATATTCAACTTTTTTAAAAGAACATGAGTTAATAAATACTCGCAATTTTAGCTTACTATAGATATCTTTATATTAAAATTTAGTGCCTATAATTTTTTCATTGATATTTACAACTAAAAAGAAAATACAATTAGGATTGATGATATAATTGCCACTTCTATTAGAATTATTTTATTCGAATACTAGTTCCGAATGCTAGGACAATTTTGTAATGGAGAATATTTTTTGTTATTTTATTCATGGGAAATACATAAACTATATTTACAATCAGTAAAAGAAAAAATATTATATAAGAAATTCACTAAACAATAGATTTCTGGTGTTAAATCTAGTAAAGGATGAAGAAAAAAAAATTACAAACACAAAGTAACAACTACAAACTGACACAACTAATGACAGAACACGGTAACTCTAAACAATATGATATTGTTTATTGTCAATATGATATGATATGATATTGTCAATATCTCAAACGATTTAACATAATACGATCTGACTTGTGTATGTAATGAAGTCGGACAGACTCAAAATTTTAGACATGTACTTTACGAATGTAGATTATTTGAAAGACAAAGGTTTGATCTAGTAAAAAGTATTATCATCAAACATGGAACATGGCCAGAGACAGAACAAAATTTGTTTTCTAAATTTAAGACTGAATTACTCACATTTATACGAAAAGAAGACTTTGACAAACTGACAAATGATGGGCAGCGGAGGTAGTTTCTTGTTGGCTTTTGTTTTGTTTTTTTTTTTTTGTTGTTTTTTTTCTTTTCTTTGTTTTTTTTTTATTTTGTTTAAATATTTGTTGTTACCTTACTAGGTTATGCTAAACTAATCATGCTAAACATTGTAGTAACATTGTAAAACATGTGAATAAATAAATAAACAGTCCTTATATGGGGGTACCATGTAAGGAAAAGAAAGAAAAAAAGGATGCTACGTACAGTCTTCACTCCCAGATTGCCATGTATTCTGTCGTTTCTGACGCAGTCTCTCTTGGTATTATCAACCATTGTTCTGAGGTATCTTATTTCAGCCGCTGTTGTCTTATTAATATGTTTATCGAGGATTGTCCAGCTTTCCGATCCATACTGGAGCACTGGAAGGAACACCGCTTTAAAGAGCTTAAGTTTGTCCTCTCTACTTAATCGGATCTTTTCCACAGCGATAATTGGAATCAAATGACTCTAGCGTAAAGATTCTATGCTTAAGTGATAAAAATCATTCCATAATAATGAAAGTACATTTAGACTAGCGTTTAGTTCGGAATCTACCCTTTGTATAATATATAATTGCTTTTTCTATTGCGATACTTACCAGTTAAACCCTCTAAAATGTTTTCCTTTATTTTCCGATCTATACCTGTGCCAAAAAAATATCTGTGTTTAGGATAAAAGGTTTTACGTGAAAAGTACGAAGTGTGGGGTATAGACCCAGTAAACCTAGAAAACGTTTTAGTATTTTTTTTTCTATTTTTTTTGTCAGTTAATTTTTATTATTACATTTTATTTTTGATGATTGTCAGTAACTATTAGTTTTATTTTTATTATGAATATTTGTTTTATTTTTATCTCTTATTATTATCAATTGTGTACGGATGAGAACTTGTATATATGTGGTACGAATGAATTCATCATTAGCACTGTTACTCATTGTCCTTAATTGAGGCAGATTATACGTATTAGAAAAAAAAAAAAAAAAAAAAAAAAAAAAAAAAAAAAAAAAAAAAAAAAAAAAAAAAAAAAAAAAAAAAAAAAAAAAAAAAAAAAAAAAGAAGCTTTTTTCCAATATCTCCTCATGTCCGAGTAAGATGCCTGCCAATATGAGTAATAATTAAAATTTAATTTGGTCAAATTCACTAAATTCGATACCGATGAATTAGTTAATAACTATCTTTTACGTAAATGCAAATTCGTTCTTACTTTTATCAGTTATTTTTCCTAAACAAAGGAATAATTTCTTCACTTACTATGTTTTTATATGACAATTCATACGTGTATGGTTGGGTGTACAGAATGGCATGAATGGGTGTATGTGTGTGTGTAAATTATATATTTATAAACATGTAGAAGAATATATACTGTGTGTATAAATGTATATCGTGGTATCTGTAAATGTATTCTCCAATCAATGTACCTATAGTGATGGTCTCTTTTCTTTATGTATTCTCTTATTTTCTCATTTTTATTTTATTTCATTTCTTCTTATGTTGGTAAATTTACTGAAAGTTCTTTATGTAATTTTATTAACTATTAATTGTATTTACATGTCTCATGTTTATCATTTATAAATAATGAAATTATATAAGCCAGCCTATTGTACCACTTTATTATACAATTTTGTTATTCTTAGGGGACAATACGTCCCAGAATAAAGATTATTTTCCATTTAATTTTCATTTTTATTTCATTTCATCAGTTAGCTAAGGCAGTTGTTGATGAAGGATGTTAATTTGTCTTCTATTATTTTTTTAATAATGCATATCCCCAAATTAATTTATATATTTGTATTTGAACATTTTTTATAGTATCTAACATTATTATATACCATATTTTTTATAATATTTACATACTGCAAAAGATTTCATCAAAATTTCCAAGGACACAAAATAAACTGATAGAAGCGATGGCGATAACCTATATACCCTAAGATACGAAAAGGAGACATAGAAAAAAAAGGTCAATAAGAAATCTATTTTCTTAACTTTCCTTAAGTAAATGTATGCCAAGGAAGAATTACCGCTGGGTATCGTTCTTCCTCATGGCAAACATATTAGTCCAGTCGAATAGTGCTGAAATGAGGGTTGTAGAGTGCGTGAAATATGCGATTATTTTTGCCTTCACAGCTTCGTTAGGTGAAGTTAGAAGGTAAACATACTAATTGTATCTCGAAAAAGGCCGACTCTTCACAGATTAGTCGAAATTCTAACCGTTTTCGAGTTATAGGTACGTTATTGAAAATAGATAATTTTCCAAAAAAGAATAATTTTACCTCACTTTTTGTCAAACATTTGCTTCAAATGCCAGAAACGTACATATCAAATTAAATTAAATTTACAGCTCTACAACTTTGATTCTGACATTTGTTCTGAGAAACGATCGTGGAAGGGACTAGAAGCAAATGTTTGACAAAAAGTGAGGTAAAAATTATTTATTTTTTATTTAAATTATAGATTTTCAATAACGTATATCTCGAAAACCGTTGGAAGTTCGACAAATATGTACGGAATCAATTTGATAGGAAATTTATTTTTGATTTGAAGTATATTTTTCTAGAGTCCACATTTTTCGAGATATAATCGAAAAATCCAAAAATGGGACCTTCAACCACTTCCCCTACAGTTTGCTGTCCTCCCCACCAGGGGCGGGGACTTTTAGTATGTTTATCTTCTAACTACTAACGAAGCCCTGAGGTCAATAATAATCGCATATTTTATGCGCTCTACAATATGTTTATTGACTGGACTAATTCACCTTTTACACGTTTTTCATTTCACGCCAAACATTCATCTGATTGCCAATAAATATTTTGACAGGTGTAGATAAATAAAGTTAACAAAAAAATATTTCTGTAAACATTATTTAATTTTTTAAAAATCAATTTATTGAAATTCGAAACTGTACAAAACATATATATCAAGTAAATGTATTGACAACGATTACAATAACATATCAAAACTTGAAAAGAACTACTCATCAGTAGCAGTTTATTAAAAATTCTACACTAGAAGGTCTCTAGGCCATCTTCGTTTCAGACGCCTCAGAGGACTATCAGGAATGGAGTGGGAAGCAAGTTGAGAAACTAACGGATTTGAGTGATTATGGAGCTTACTATGAAAGGATAGGAATCTGGTTTGGGCTAAATCAGTAACATATGGGACATTAAGATCTTTGTGGATAAGTAATTTATTTTATTGGTGACTAAGTAAGGAGCATCTAAGATTTTTCAAAGGATTTTGGATTGTAAGGATTGAATACAAGATGAATTGGATGGTTTAGTGGAGCCCCAATTATTTAATTTTAAGAATTTGAACACTGATTCTATAGCTGCACTATTATCTCGGAGGGCTGTGGAAAGATCCGAATTAATTCTAAAACTATTAAAGTTGTAGAATGGGCATATCTACAAATTATGGCTTATAGTCATAATATTATTTGTGGCACTTGTTTTGTGAAAAAGAGTGAGCCAATCTCGTGTGGGCTATTCCTAGTCTTTTCAGTAAAGCCGCTTCCCAATGAAAGTTGCTGCTGGAGGTACCAAAGGTGTATTTTTCTTTGTCCTCAGTTTGTTAAGTTCCCTAAAGGTACCCATCCCACTAGTACGGTACACCCATATGTCTTCTTAGGCACTGAGCCTAAGAATTGTCGACCAACAAGATTTAACTATTACTTCGAAATGCTGTATGCATATTAATTTTACAGTTGAAAAAAAAATTATCGAATAAAAATTTAACATTTTACAAAAAAGTTAATATTACATTGTTCCGCATAAGTTAAATGAAAGAATTTATAGAGCAACATGACTATTTGTAGATATTTGTTTCACTCAAAATTACCTGATATCTCCATCCAACCTCTTTCACATTCCTTGCCTCGTACACGAGGATTAAAATTAAAATGGCCAAGTGATCTCGGGAATTTCCGAACCATTCTTTCCCCCTTCAATTATTCAAGATTTTTTTTAAGACTATTTTCAACTTGATATATTAGTTGTATTCCCGAATCTTTGTTGAATTTATGGTAATTTCATACATGTGTCATGCGGAATTGTCGGAATGTATTATTTTTATATGCCTTTAAATTTTATATTAATATAATTCATTTTTTCACTAAACAGTAAAATTTCCTTTCACTAAAAGACAAAGTAGAACCTTAATCTGTGTCGCTGCAACCGATCATGGTTCAGTACTTGAGTACTAGTGATGGCAATTGTGTATGCTCTCCCTCCTTATAGAGAAACCGACGAAAAATAATAAAATCAACGAAGAATTATAAAATCAATTCTTCACTGCGTTCTAAGAAACTAATTCTAAGTTAATGAACGAGTGAATTGAGTCATTGTTTTTTCAAATATATTTTTTAGTAATTTGTTAGAGTATTCTCGTAATTCTAGTTGTTCATTATTTCGTGGTAATTTTAAAAATTAATAAAATATTTTTTATTTAATGCAATAGATAAATAGTGCACAGTGAGGCAATGCGAAAAAAATCCAATATCCAACTTAGTTGTATTGTAGAATTCAAATTTATTTCCTTAACAAAAATAATTTTGTTTTTATACCTCAAAATTTTCCTTTGTCAATTTAATCGACCTTTTTTTATTAAAATAACATTTTATAATTGTTGTACATTTATGTTAAGTTTTATAGACTTTATGTACATATGTCGAAGTTAACATATATTATAGTAGCCGTCGGATATAAACTATTTCAAAACAGAAAACATAATAAACTGAATAACGAATTTGAAGCAAAATTGTAGAACACACACAAACTTGGCGTTAATTGTATCAGAGAAAATGTCGCTATAAAATCATCTGCATATTCTTACATATTCGATAGTCATTGTAGTTTGTCTGAAAATGTTCGCATAAAAGTTTTAGGCCTATCATCTGACTCATGCATCGTCTGCTTAGAGGTAAAAGTCACTAAGTGCAATTTTTTCCAAATTTGAAAAAAAAGTCATTGTATGTTGTTATTATCATTTCCCATAAGTATAAAAAGTCACAAAGTAAATATAACTTCTATATAAGCACATTAGAGGATGAGAAGATTCACTGTATAACTATCTGAGAAATTTTTAATAATTTTAAAAAAAATTTTAATTTTTTAATAAGTGTATTCCCGTTTGAATATTGAAACGGGAAAAATTTGATTTTGTTACTGAACGACTTTTACCTCCAAGCAGACGATGTTTCCGCTGTGCTGCCCGAATCCATTTATATCCCAGTTAGTGTAGAGGCCAGTGCAGAAGTTGATTTAATTTGTTAAAATTATTTTTAAAAGATATCAAAAATAATACTCTTCAATTTTATTTTGAAATTACATAAAATTTAAGTTAATTTGTTCTTTTATTTTATGTTTAATTATTGTCTATATTGATTTTCTAGTCAAGTTTATCTGTTCTATCATTTGTATTTATTTATTCTCAATTTGAATATTGTTTTTATTGAATCAGTTTTTTTTAAAGCTAAATCTCAATTTTTTTTCTTTTGAAATTTACGTGTAATGTACTTGGGACCGTAGATTTTGTTCGACTTATTTAAGAATTCGGCTTATGACAGTTCGACATAACGAGAGTTAACTGTATATGTAAACGATTTCTGTTAATAATTTATATTTATTCACCATGGAGAAATATGTTTATAATGGAAGGTTATATAACAGTGATTTCTTATAAATAGTTTTTTTTTTCTTAAAAATCGCTGAGTTGATTTCAATAAAATTTTATGGGATTACCTCTGAAGAATGGGCTACCGTATCATCAAAATCGATTCATAATTGATGGAGTTATCGCTAAACAAAAAAAAAAAAAAGATACAAATGAGTTGAGAATCCCCACTTTTTTGAAGTCGGTTGAAAAGTGACGAACTCAAAACCTGTAATTTTGATTTATCATATTCAATAATCTTGAACTTTTTGAAATGTAAAAAACTAATTGAAATAACTCCGAACCCCACCTGATACATCTCATTTGCGGTTGGGATCAAAAGATAATTCAGGTACACTTTCAATATTTCAAGACTGTCAGAATACCACATTTTTTTTGCCTGTTTTTGAGTTACTTTTGAAATACATGTGCGATATGTCTAGCTATAATCTACTGCTTTTCCCAAATTTACATTTTAGAATTAACAGGATCAAATTACTCAATTTAAAATAAAAATCAATGATTATTTGAAATGAACAAATTTGAAAAAAGTAAGGGTTTCAAAAGTGACTTTTTTTTCATATAAACGAATATAGCTCAAGGTTGGTCCTTGTGACAAATGGTTTAAAGCAAAAATACCCTCTATTAAATTTTTGATTAGGAAACTGTCGGAAATTTTCGATTCGAGCAAAGTCAACAGAGCGTGCCATAAAACCCCAATATTTAAAAAAAATTAGGTAAAACTACTTGACATTTTTCATTCAAACAAATACAGCTCATTAACGGTGTTGTTCCGAGCAACAAATGATATTTAATAAAACATATTTACCATTAAATTTCCCATTAGGGAACTGTTCAAAATGTTATATTTTTTAGGGTGCAAAAAGTTCTCAGCAAAAAAATTATAGACCCCCAGAAAAAGGCATAATAATGCCAATATTTCCTTCTTTTTTTCTTCTCTTTTTTTTTACTATGACCATAACTGATAATTAGTTATTACGAAAGAATATTATATATATTCGAAAGGGAACTTCAGCACATTTATTAACACTCCAGTAGTCGCATGTCATCTGGGAGATTCCAGGGGAACATTTGTGGGTGTCGCCAGCGCTTGTTCAAACTTGCAAACCCCTCCCTCCTTCTATCCTCCTACCCTAGTTGGAGAGACATGCCAGTGTTGTTTTGGTTCCCTTTTGGACAAGTGTTAACAAGTTATTGACTGAATCATCTCTGAGATCCTACGCGACTACTATTCTAAGGATTTTTTTTACGCCCAAGTAATATTTTTAGGGAATGGAAACGAGGTACCAGTTAGGCGACTTTTTCTCCGACGCCTGGGGAGAGAATTAGTAGAAGAACAGCTTCAGAAGAGAAGAAAAATACTTACTCCTCCCAACGAAAAGTTGAGCAGATCGCAGGAGATCTCACCAGATGAAACTGCTTCTACTGTTGAAAAAAAAAATGAAGATGCAACAGAATCTACTTCTCGTAAACGGTGTGCTCCTTGTCAAAAAGATAGAAAGAAAAGGTACACCCAGTACAGATGTAAAGATTGTGAACAGTATTTATGCTTAGGTGAACATTGTTCCTTTATTTGTGCTGATGGTTGTCGTCGCAAAAAAGACTTATACATGTTTTAAATTTTTTACTTCAAAAAAGTATTATTGGAAAATTATTTGTGATTATTATGTGTATATATTTTGAATTAATTTTTATTTTGTCTATCAAATATTTTGTAAAACAACTGTGTTCATTATTTTATACATTCAATCCTTATTGTTTTATTTTTTATATCTCTTCCCATATTTTTTTAATAAACAACCATGACTAGAAATTTAATTATTTCAATCATTTTACCAATTTTCTATTAAAGTAATATTTTGAATATAATTGGACATAATAGAAAAGGCATCTCACAGATGACATGCGACTAATTATGCTCCATATAGAGGCGCGACTACTGGAGTGTTAATTTAACTACACAAACTTCTGTGAATATAAATATGTAAATAAGATGTTCTCTGACGAATTGTGTTGAAGAGAACAATTTTGAATCTTTGACCAAGGCGCTTAAGTATGATCAACAATCTGCCGCTAAGAACTACCATTTAGGAGCTTTGTTAAATGAAGCCCTTATTTTCTTTCAAGTTTGTTCATTTTAAATAATCATTAATTGAAGGGTGGATGATGAGGTAATGTCACATTAAAAAAAAAAAAAAATAAATATAATCCAGTTCGATGGATTTATATGCAGAAGTGTTAGGTAGAAAAATCTGAATATTTCGAAACAACTAGAAAAAGAGATGTGAAGAAGATGAAGGGGGTATGAAACATTTTCCTTAAGCAGGAAAAAAAAACCCCGTAAATTACTCAAAATTGTGTTTTGTTACATATTTTAGCACATTTTATTAATTGCTTCACAAATGATATACGTTATTATTTTACGAATAAATTATAACAGATTTCAGAGCAGACGATATCCCCAATTTCCAGTTGGTGGTAAAACTTTTTTTTTTTTTTTTAAATTTCCCTCCTTCCTCCTTTCAGGTGCATTTTTTTAAAAATCTCATTAAGTAATTGTTACAACATAAGGTTTAAAACAAAAAAATAAATCTTTTTATTTTTTATTTTTATTTTTCTGAAATTTTAGTTTTGGTCAACTCTTCCATTCCATTATTAATTTAATTTAATTATTAATTAAATCGTATCGAATATGATATCGTATCACATAATTTGATCCTATTAATTCTAAAATGTAAATAGGGAAAAACAGTAGATTATAGATGTATCCATAATACATATATTGTTTTTTCAGTCAGGGATAGATTGAGTTTTTACCAGATATTATTTTTTTACCATCTAGATTTAAAAAAAAAAAAAAAAAAAAAAAAAAAAAAAAAAAAAAAAAAAAAATCATTATCTATATACACACTCAACGGCAAAATAAGAGAGCAAAAAAAAAACACGGACACTCTGATTTCGTCCGTTATAAATGGTTTATTTATAAATTTAGGTTTTCTGACAAGGGATGTTCTTCTAATAGCGGGTATCTCTACCTCTTCTAGGCCTTTAATTAAATCTAATTAATTTTATCAGGCATAGAAGAAATTAAAACAATTTAATAAATAACAAAGAAGTTGAATTAGCAAAATTTCAGCGATGGGAATTTTTTAAAAAATCTATTCCTCATCCCTTCAAGGCAGGAAGGTATGTATTTATCAAAAGGTATCATCAAAGCACTTTTTTTTGTGCCGTTTCACAATGTATTTAACAAAATTCTGAGTGTCTTTTTTTTTTTGCTGTTGAATGTATTTCTGACTTTTTAATACCAAACTAGATGATTATAATTTACGCACCACCCCCTGACGTATAGCGTACACATCATAATTATGATAACTACTCACGGACTCCATCCATCATGTTTGACATGGCTAAGGACATCATCTTCTGGTAGCCATGGTGCCTCGCAGGCGGGGGTACGTCCCCTTCAGGCTTCCTCTTGCCCTGCTTCCCCTGGGCCTGGCAGAGCGCGAAGAACGCCAACAACAAGAACGCCGAGCGCCGCATGACTAGCGGGCACCCTGCTCTCCCCGACACCTTTAGTACCTTCGCCTGCTCAGCGGAGGTGAACACTTGTTTCCTAACGCCCGCATTACTTGCTGAGGAAACCGCCAGGGGGTGGTGCAATACTTCGATGCACCTCTTGCCTTTGTTTACTGCTCTGGAGGATTAGGGTCTGGTGGGTATGGGCTTGAAGAACCTATCTACTTCCGTCCATAATCTATATTATTATTTATTTTTTTACTTATAAGTTTATAGATTATATGTTTGGGAGCATTTATCATATCAACTGAGTTGACCACAGCATTGTTAATACTTAAAATAAAAGTAACATTAGAATTAAAGAAAAACAAAACTATAAACTTAGAATTAGAAATCTCGATAACAAAATAAAAAAAACAAACATGAATCTGGAATACACAGGAGATACACACACACAGATATAGATATACACACTCATGTCAGGAAAACCCTTACACATAAACTCGCAGCATTCAACAGCATGATGTACATACATCTAAACGAACAATATTATATTTAGGTTAAAATGTTCCCTTACTTTCACAAAAAAATTAAATTAATTCCTAAAAATAAACTCATTTTGTATAAATCAGTTATTCGATCCCAGATTACATATGCCTCACCCGTGTGGAGCTCAACTTGCACAATCAACTACCGTAAACTCGAAAGGATTCAAAACTTGCGTATGAGGATCATGTATGAGGATTACCTTCGCTATACAAAAATACCTACAATGCTGGACGATCTCAATCTTATTCCTATCCACCTCAACGTATACAAGCAAACCAAAACATACTTTGGAAAAACAACAAATTCAGAAAATTCGCTTATCCGAAAAATCGCTAATTACAATAAAACTTCACTTAAAAGATACAGGCATAAAAGAACGGAACATGTACTCCTTACTCAATAGTGTAAATATCTCTTGTCAGCTACGTTTTTATATTTGTATTGACACGTACATTTTTATAATTTTCATTCTATTCATATTTATATATGATATGATGTAAGATATATTCATATAATTTATTGTAATTGAATTTTTTTTATATCTATTTTTATTTATTTATTTTTTATTGAAACACACGCGAGTGGTGATGTAAACGTTTTGGAGTTTGGAACCAACCAAAAGTTTATATATTAAGTTTTTTTCTTATTATTGATGTCGGGTCAAGTAGGACTGCCATCTGTGCATATTCCAATTTTTTCAATGAAATTCCTCCATCTTTGAAGGATTTCACTGTCGTTTGAGGTATAAGGCCATTACATGATATTATTAATGTCATGATAAAAATCTTTTGAAGGTTGTACATTGTCTTCAACTCACCAGCCAGCTCTTGGTACCTGCATATTTTCGTTGATATGGTTTTGTGGATGTTATCATCAACAGGTTTTGCAACCTCAAATATTTTTGCTTCTTCTTTTTCTAGATCCATTACTAGGATATCAGGTTTGTTGTGGAGAACTGTATGGTCCGTTATTATTTGTTCATCCCAATATAATTTACACCTCCCTGATGTCATTATTCTGATGGGTCTATATTTATAATAAGGAACCACTTCTCATAGCATTCCAAACATTTTTGCAAGTTCTTGATGTAGAATTCCTGCTACATGATTATGTCTGCGGAGGTACTCTGTACCATCAAGACCAGTACATCCTGATGCCAGGTGTTGAATTGATTCCGGATTTTGTTTACAAAGGCGGCATTTTTCTGATATATTTTCTCCACAAATTCGTCTCCTGTGAACATTGGTAGGAATCGATTGGTTCCGCATCGCCATTACGAACCCTTCTGTCTCAGGGAACATTTTTCCATTTGCCAGCCATTTGGTAGACGATTCCAAATTTATGGTTTCTTCCATAACTGAAAAATAATACCTACCATGGAGCGGTTTTGATTTCCACTCATCTATTACTGCTTGGATTGTTGGTTCTACTTTATCGTGATCCCTTGCCAAGCTGAGAGCTGTATGGCCTCGATCCATAACACTAATTGCTCTGAATTTAGGTGAGTGATGCGTGCTGAAATAATTTCTGAGGTCATTCTCAATACGCCTGCTCATCCCATGAACATTCAAGAGTCCCCTTCCACCCAGCTTCCTGGAAATGTAAAGTCTGCTGACTGAGGATTTTGAGTATCGTTTTCGTGTACGGGCCATTTCCACTCTTCAATTTTTATTACTATTATTTTTATTATTTTTTTTATTTATTATTTTTTTGTTATATGATTTTTTCTTCTTATTTTTTTTAATGTTTAGAGATAAACTTTGAATTGTAAGCCTACTTATTATTAAATAAAATTATATTAATCATGTAGAGGATATATGTCGGAAAATGAATATTTAATATGAATTGTAAATTGTGAAAATGTAAATAAAGTATTATTATTATATTATTATTCAGGTTTAAATCCTGCATGTAAAATAGATAAACCATTGTCATCTTATTTCTATTCACCTAAAGACAAAATAGAACCTTTCCAAAAAAGCGCTTTATTTGAACTAAAATGTAATGACTGTATAGCTAAATTCACGGGAAAACTGGACGAACAGCAAATCAAAAACTATAACTATATATAAGTTTGCTATTTATTTAAATGAAAATAGGTATCTGGTGTTAATCAAACTTTAATTATCTTTAACAGATGCTTACATAAGGCATGTAAGTTTATTTAGCCTTTTTGCTAAATAAAGACAAGTTATACATAGAAAGCTACCATGGTGGACGGGAGAGTCGACTAAATTGAGGAAACCAACTAGGTCGCTTGGGAAAATTTATCAAAAAATAACTTATGATGTTATTCTGAGAGAAGGAAGGCGTAACACACGGCTATTATATAAGGAAACAATCAAGCTGCAGAAAATAATATTGCAAGCTGTTGGAAAGAATATTGTAGCAATATACCGAACGTTTTCCTTTCCTGGTACTTCGCATATAAATATCCTACCAATAAGTTGAAATCATCTACGAAATTTCTAACAATTGAAAAATCAGATGGATTTTATAAAGCCGGTTTACAGGATACTTTAAATTATTTAATAGAAGAATTTCTGCCTACGGATGACCAGCACGAAGAGACTGAATATCACAAACATATGAGATTGATCGCTAATTAAATCCCTGAAACTGAAATAGACGACCCACTAACATATATAAAAATTGAGGATGCAATAAATATTTTTAATACACACATCAAAACAAGTTTTGCGTCACATGAATATTTTAATTTCGCTTGAATATTTAGGAGGAATATTTTTAGGGAGTGAAAGTGCTACTACTACTGATAAAAAGCATTATAATTAAAAACAGAAAACATCCTTGTAAGATTACAAAAATTAATAAAACACAGAAAAAAGTAAAATGTGATATGGTTGAAAAATTGCTTAACAAACATTTATAAATTACCTAGTACTCTGTGTTTCCTCCCTGGGCTCTAATTAGAGCCTGGACTCGTACTAGCATCCTTAAAATAATGTGGTCTATGTCTTCTTGTCGAAGAATCCGCCATTCTGGAATCGCTGCTTCCCTCAGTTCTTGAAGAGTAGTAGGGGCGCTCTGGTGACACTGTACCGCTCGGTGAAGCATGTTCTATGGGATTCATGTCTGGTGAGAATGCAGGCCAGACCATTTTTTGAATTTCAGCTTCCCTGTGGTACTCTGTCACGATAAGGGCGAGCATTATCATCCACTAATATGAGCCATCGCCGTGTCTTCTTACTTGTGGTCTCACGATAGTTTGTAACACCTCCTTCCAGTAAGAATTAGCAGTCATGGTCCCTTGGATGGGTATCAGTGCAGTTCTGGACCTGTCAATTACTCCTGCCCAAAACATGATGGAGCCCCCATGCTCTATGAGATGTGTACCTCAAGCGACTCGGCCTCCCAGGCTCCCTCTAGACCAGTGATGGACAAACTACGGCCCGCGGGCCAAGTGCAGCCCTTCGGGATCGTCAATCCGGCCCGCGACATGGTCACACGCAATTATACATACGACGAAATTTATTTTCTGCAAAGCTAGAATAGAATTATAGTTTTGAATACAGCGGAATATAGATTATCTTCCGTAAAACGTTGCAACTCTGGAAATATTCATTAACGATTCATTCATTAAGGATGGGATTAACTCCAAGCTTATTGGCAGATAGGACTTAAAGAAAGAAGAAGCTCAGACCAGTCACAGGACAAAAAACAATATATTTGTATAGAATTATTATTCCGAATGGCAATTATTCTATTTGCAGACTTTAACTGATATATTCATTTTCCACTCCCCCTCCTTTTTTTTTTCTATTCTGATTTTAAAAAAAAGAAAAAAAAAACAAAATGTACTAATTTAACAAGCATTCAATGTTTTCTCTAAATATAATTCTAAAACATTCAAATTATATACAGTGAAAGTATATAACCTTGACTGAATATAAATATAAGGTATTTTAAAAATAACCAGAATGAAAAATATTTTTTTTTGGCAAAATTGAACTGAAATGAAACTGAAACTGAACAGAGAACTGAAATGACCGTGTAAAAGGCCCTTTATTGAATTCATTAAGACTATAAAAAAAACACACAAAAAAAAACTGACATACAAAATAACCAATTTGTGTTTAGTTTGGTGGAGAAAAAAGTTACTGACACAGATTAAAAAAAAATATATATATACAAAGTCCTACTGAACGGAGATAAATGACCGGTTTCAAAGAAAGATCTCATAAAAAAAACACTTTGTCACGAGTTTGATGCATTTGTCGACCATGTTGATTATATGAAATTCAGCAATTGAACAGTTTTCTATAATTCTACATCTAATTGTTTATAATTTTTGTTTCTTCTTTGTTTATTAATTTTTAATATGTATTAATTAACTTATTATTCCATTGATTAATTATTGTTTATATTTAATATTCACTCAATGTTAATTCCAAAATAGAGGAGGTTCTCAATTTGTCTGTATTTTTTTGTTACGCCAGTACTCCGTAAATTATGAAGCGATTTTGATAATTCGTTTTTTGATCGGTAGGTCATAGTTAAGAGATGGTCCCATACAATAAACATCATGTAAAACTAAACGTATTGGTATAAATATTTATAACACGCGGTATGTCAAGAGATGGGACGCGTAGTAATATATGTTCCCTTTGCAGGGTTAGTATAATGTGGTAAACTAGAAATAGGTATCTGGTATGGGCTGAATCAGCAACATATGAAACATTAAGATCTTAATGAATAAGTATATTTGTGACAAAGCAAGGATCATTGAAGATTCTTAGATTTTGGATTGTAAAGATTGGATAAGAGATGGATTGAATGGTTTAGTGGAGCCACAAAACTCAAGGCAATATGTCCAAATGGGTCTTGTCACAATCATCTGCATTAGTCTTTTATAATTAATTGGAAACTTTGAACGTTTGAATTGTGAATGTTGGAGGAGTCGAAAACTACGAACAGTTTCTTTTCTTTTATGTGTCGTATGAAATAGAATAAATGACACCAATTATTTTAGCGAGTTACAAAACGATCTTCCAACTCTGAGCAGAACAGCGACTTTGAATAATCAATGCTCAAGTATCGATGGAATTGTTTCTAATCGACACATCCTAATAAAAAATTGGTTTTAATACTAATTTACCTATATATTGTTTTGTTAGTCACGTAATCAAACTGTCACGCAACATCATTAAGTAACCTAAACATATAATTTACGCAACACGAACGGAACATAATATTCATGTAATGTTTATCTTCTTTATCGAATTTGAAAACAACAAACTTGTTACCTATCCAATGTTGGTATATATATAAATATATAGCCCTTACTATCGCAGTTCTACATCGCACAGCTGAGCAACATGAACAAGTTTCTAGCATTCTTTTGTTTCGTATCTGTATACGTCTGTTTGGTAAGTCACACTTATATTTTAATTTATAAACATTTAATAATAAAAATAGTTAAACATTTATCGTCGTTGTATACGAATATTAGAAAAATTAAATTATTTTAATATAATAGCGGATAGGATAGTTGAGGGTTCAGTCAATAAAAACTCTTTTAATGGCTATATTATATTTTTATTGTGACAACATTTCGGCGTACTTTGTAGGATCTCGTCGGGGCTACAAAACAAAAAATGATATGACTGATATAGACTAAACGTCAATTTTTTCAATCAAACCAATATAGATACTAAATGGTAGGTTCTAGCAACAAATGTTATATAACAAAAAATATTTTTCATGAAATTTCTGATCGGGAAACTATCCGAATAATACTAACTCAGCTAGAGCGTTTCGAAAAGACTATGAAAAAAACATTTCACTTAAAAAGTATAGACCCTACACAAAAGGAAGATCCTTATAAAAAGGGAAAGAATATGTATCCATGTAATGAATAATAATTATTAATAAAAAATAAATATGATAATAGCGAAAAATTAAAAAAACGAGGAATATTTCAGATATCACTCATGTTATTATCATGGACTATCCTGTCGGAAGTCGTAGTGCAAAACTAGAGTTATAGCCACCAATGGGCATTAGGAGCCGAGAAAAAAAAATATGAAAATCACGTTTAATTTTTTTTTCTCAGCTCTCAGTCAAGATAGAGAAATGATTCTTTCACGTGTGATTGAAGTTATGTATGTTATTTGATATAAAAAAAACTTTCGTTATGCTCAAGACACTACCTGGCTTTAGGATGCTCAAAATTGACAAAATTCCAAGGAAATTCGATGTAACTCAGTAGAAACTTTTTTTCATGAACAACTGACCTCAAATCTCGATTTAACTCACCATAAAACCTTTAAATGTGAAATTTTACGAAAATTAAAAAAATATTAAATTTTTACCCCTTTCGAGGAGGTTAAAATTTTGAAGTTGAGATTTCATCAACAATGTCTAAAGGCCATAATAAATGCTGTGTTCAACCGGATACCATAGTATTAGCATCACAAGAATCAGCATACATTCTGCTTTTTATCCATGCATAAAACATTGGATTTACTCCAGATTTTGGTGGACAAAAACTGATGTGAATGAAAAAATCCGAGGTCAGCTATAACCTTTTGGGTTGAACTATGCCGTTTTAGGGCTTCTAGATGACCTTAAAATTTAGTCTTAATCGGTGGTGAAATATATAAGATAGCCCAAATTATTTACATTTTTCAGAAATTGACAGCCCCTTGCCTTCTAAAATCCTACAAAATTTTAAAGGTAAAAAAAAATATTTTTGATTTCGACAAAATTTAGTTTCTACATGTTTTTTGACATGAGGAATCTAAAAATAATATCATTTTTAATTTAAATATTTTTCTAAAATTTTAAAACGAGTAAAAAATCAATACTTTTTGATTTTGATAAAATTTCTCATTTAAGGGTTTTATGGTGCGCTAAATCGAGATTGGAGGTCAGTTGCTTATGAAAAAAAGTTTGTACTGATTAACAGCGGATTTCCTTGAAATTTTGTCATTTTTGAGCACCCATAAGCCAGGTAGTGTCTTGAGCATAACGAAAGTATTTTTATATCAAATAGCATACATAACTGCAATTAAACGTGAAAGAATCATTTCTCTATCTTTACTGAGAGCTGAGAAAAAAAATTAAACGTGATTTTCATATTTTATTCTTTATCGCGGCTCCTAATGCCCATTGGCGGCTAGAACTCTCGTTTTGCACTATTATAGGTCCCTACTACCCACACACAAATCGGCATTCTAATCTGTGAGTTACAAATCCAAACTCCTTGTCCTTGTGAGATATTATTTATATTTACACATTTTTTTTTTTCTTAGATATTATAAAAATCCATTCACTCAATCAAATAATTCCTTGCCAGGCCGGTCATAGCTGGTTATCAGATTATTTTAAAATTGTTATTAATAAAAGGAATCGAAAAATTAAAAAAAAATAAATAAAAATTTTTTTTCCTATGATTGATCACGAAGAACAAACCAGAAAGTAAACATTAAAACAAAAAAAAATACATACCAGACTTAAAATACATGAAACTGCTCGTCGTTTCTGACATTCACTAAACAGGCGTTCAAATCTCCCAATATATGACGAAAGACTCACTTAGATGACAGTAATTAGACCCATTTGGGCTCCACTAAAACTTGTAACTCTTCTTCTATCCAATCCCATGGCACAAATAAACTTATTTGTAACGATCTTAATGTTCCATATGTTGCTGATTCGGCCCAAACTTTCATAGTAAACTTCATACCCACTCGAATCCACTAATCTTACAATGAAAAGAAGATGGCCAAGAGGTCTTCTTATGCAGAATTTTTATTGAAGTGCTACTAGTGAATAGTGCTTTACATGTTTTGACATGTAGTTGTAATCATTTTCCTCAAATTTACTTGTTGTAAATAATGTCTATATGGTAGTTGTAAATATCAATGAATAGTTATGAAGTAAAATAGAATGTTTTGACACTTCGTTCTTTTTCTAGGCGGAGGCGGCCACAAGTGAAGAAGTTCAAAATGTAATCAAAAACGCCAGCCAACAAGTGAGGCAAGAAAGGATGTTTGCACTCAAATCCGCCATCAGGGATTCCATGATTTCTGCGACGACGCCACAGCAGAGGTTTTGCATCAAAGGGCAAATATCCAAAGCAGTTGTTGGACTAAACCAAGCACTGAATGCAGAACAGACTGCAGCCGAAAACGAGTACCAGACCCTTTCTCCGCAAGAATTGGAACAGTTGGACATTGTCAAAGAGACTGAGAAACTACACGAGAGGTTTGCCAACGCTGCTGCTCCTTACAGCAAAGAAGCCTTGATCAGTCAATGTCAATAATTTAGGATGGATATTATTTTTCTTTATTTAAATAAATGTTTTATATTATAAGTGTTTGGATGTTTTCTATATGTCTGAAAAAAGAAGATTTCTTATTTTCCTCCTGAAGGCAACCGTTCAATTTGGATTAATGAACTATTTGCCATTTCTATTGGAATTATTTTATTTAAAGACTAGTTTCCAATGTTGAACATCCTTCATCATAAAAAAAAGCATCAGTGCTACATAAATCATATACATTAAAGTTTCAAACTGTAAAACAAAAAATCAAACAGGTTGATACTCAACTAAGGAGGAAAAAAAGACTTGTTCAACATTTACTAGACAAACGTGCAAATCTTCTGATTGACTATAAATGACTTATTTACATGTCTTAACCCTACATTGTAAGTTTCTAGAAGTGGTTATGAATGTCTAGTATTTAAAACTAAAAAACAATCTGAAGAGAAGTGACAATAATTTATCAATTTTAATTGTATTGATCCTTTAATACCATCATGCGTACCTCAAGTAACAACCATTAAATGTGATGATATATGGAAGAGATGTATGATGTTGGCAAGTAACCTTTATTACCTCATCTTGATTATTTACCTTTTAGCCGAGCCAAAGAGTGCTGAAATGTAGAGTTCACGAAATATGTGATCATTTTTGACTTCACAACTTCGTTGGAATTAGAAGTTGAGCAGACTAAAAGTAGCCGCCCCTGGGGGATGAGCTTGGGAGAGTGGGGAGGAAGAACGTCCCACTTTTTGGGTTTTTCCATTAAATCTCGAAAAAGGTGGACTCTAGAAAAATATACCATAGAAATAAAATAAAAGCTAATTTAATTTCCTATAAAATTGTTTTTATAGATATTTGTCGAAATTTCAACGGTTTTCAAGAGATACGTTATTAAAAATCGGTAATTATCGAAAAGAGAATACATTTTTAGCTCAGTTTTTGTCAAAAATATGCTTCAAGTACCAGAAACGTATATATTGAATTAAAGTAAATTTAATGCTCTACAACTTTGGTTCAAACATTTTTTCTGAGAAGCGATCGTTGAAGGAAACAAATGTTTGACAAAAAGTAAGGTAAATATTGTTTTTTCCTTGAAAATTATGGATTTTAAATAACGTAGATCTCAAAAACCGTTGATAGTTCGACCTATATGCACGGAAATTTTTTTTTTATATATTATCAATTTTATAGGAAATTTAATTAGCTTTTATTTTATTTCTATGGTATATTTTTCTAGAGTCCACCATTTTCAAGATATAATCGAAAAACCCAAAAATGGAACCTTCTCCCCTCCCCGAACCGTAAGCTCACCCTCGAGGGGTTCGGACTTTTAATATGTTTACCTTTTAACTAATCTTAACAAAGCTATGAAGTAAAAAATTATCGGATATTTCATGGACTCTACAATGTGTTTACTGACTGGACTTAATTATAATAATAGTTACTTAATTATTTACTAGAACTTGTTAATTAATTCACCTGACTTAGCTAACTTCCCACCTACCATAGTCTGTATGAACCATGGTTTTTACTATGTTAAAGTTGGTGTCATTTTGTTTGCATTTCTTCTATTACAAAGATCTTTTAAATGTAGATATGAAAGAATTGTAGATAGGCATTATACAGGGTGTTCAGCATAAGACTGCAGTAACTTCGGAAGGCAATTTTGGGCATCTTTTGCTACGAAAAATTCCCTATAGACTCGATTCTTATTTGTTTTGTACATATTTTTAATTTAATGTTTTTTCAAGAAATTTCTACTTTTTGACAAATAATTGTGTATATTTCCTGAACTATAAAGCTAAAGCAATTTCAATATATTCATTAGAAAGAAGTATAAATTTTCTTTATAATAGGCTTTTTTAAACTTCAAAATAAGCGCATCCTGTATTTAACTTTGTGATCCAAACATAAGAAATAGGAAGTTTCGTTCCAAAACTTTGACTGCATTTTTCTCAAAAATATTAAATATGATAGAAACGTGCACTACTAAAAAAAAAAACTTTTAAAAACAAACAGCTTTCAAATGGTATACCATGAATAGTGATAATATTTAAAATTGATAATGAAATCGCTTATTAATTACAAAAAACAAGGAGATGTAACTTTGGAGTTTTGGGAAATACTGAGGGAATGCTCAGAAATGTTAAATAGTTTCATTATGTTTTATTAATAAAAAAGTTATTTAATAAAAATTACCTGTTTATCTTATTCTAATATTTCCAATTTAAGAAACTTAGATAATTTAATTAAAATTTACATACTTAATTTACAATAATTGTTCAAAATGTCCTCCCTCTTCTCTCATACACAGCACCGATCTTCTTCTGACTGCATTTACTGCTAGGCGAAACTGCAGGAGGGTTAGGAGATAATCACAGTACACTTATCTCATTCTGCCCATTTTTCGACTTATCAACTTATTCTCTACGACAATTCAAAGAGAACATAAAATAAAAATAAATAATATATATGTTTTTTGTTTTTCAATTTGACATCAAATTAGTTTTCAATTTTTCAAAATTGATAAAACAAGAAAATTTATTTTTTCTTATATCGGTTCTGGCTCGGTTTCGATGACCCATCTGGGGCAAACGCCTGATCTAGGCGAAATCTCCTCCATTCACAACCGTTGACCCAGTAACAGTACGTCATTACCTAAAGTACTGAGCTCAACACCCTTCATGGGTTGTTAGTGGTACTTTAACCCATCGTAGAGTACTGTAATTTCCCGTCTTTCAGCCAGCCGTTTGGTCCCAGATAAACCACTCTTTGGAATGGCTTTCAAAAATTCCTGTACTGACGATTTAAAGGTATGTAACCAATAATCGGTTTTAAAATTTCATTTTCCTGGAAGAGGGGGAAAAAAAAAGATATTTTTTGATTTTTTGAATAACCGTTTTTTAATGTTTTTGAGGGTGCTGAATTAAAATCTGACCTCAATTTTTGTGTGAAAAAATCTATAGAGGTAGTTGTTCATGGAGCGACTGTACTTTTTCTTTGATTCGCAATCAAAACTGAAAATCTTGGTGCAATAATCATGTCGATATCATTTTTTAAACTCGAGATAAAAAATAAATTAGTTTAATGCTATTTTATTTTTTTTCTCGGCTTCTAGGGCCCATTGGTCGGTACGGCAAAATACGTGTTTAATATTTTTTGACCAGGAACCTCCAAAAAAAATTGCCAACAAGATCCGTGAGAGACTGAGTGTGTCCTCCCCTTGTAAGAGATACTCACCCTGTATATAACAAGTAGATTCAAGGAAAATTATAACGATGACATGGCAATAACATGTAAGGAACTATTCACTAACAGAACTTCAATAAAATTTCTACATTACAAGGGAATTGAGTGTAAGGCAAGTTGGGAGACTAGTGGAATTGAGTAGATACGGAGTTTACTATGATAGGATAGGTATCTGGTTTGGGCCAAATCAGCAACACATAGAACATTAAGATAAGTATAAGTTTGTTTGTGACAGAATAAGGAGCATTGAGGATTTTACGAAGGATTTTGAAATGCAAGGGTTGGATACGAGAAGAATTGGAAGGTGTAGTGGAGCCCCAAAGCTCAACTATGTATGTCCAAATGGGTTTAATTTCTATTGATTTCATGTAAATGAGCCTTTTGTAATTTAGTGAGAGTTTTAAACGCTTGTGTAGTAAATATTGGAGTAGTCATTAACGATATGCAGTTTCTTGTTTTTCTAAGCCTGGTATATAGGATATGATCCTACATATATATAGGATATGATCCTACATATATATAGGATATGATCCTACATATATATAGGATATGATCCTACATATATATAGGATATGATCCTACATATATATAGGATATGATCCTACATATATATAGGATATGATCCTACATATATATAGGATATGATCCTACATATATATAGGATATGATCCTACATATATATAGGATATGATCCTACAGCTGAAGAAGCTCACGAATCTCTCGAACGATGGGCTAGAAACTTTTCGATGCTAACGCAGCGCAGTTCGCTCATCTATTTAACTTCTTCATCTTTTTAGATTTCACTAGCCGCTTTGGCAGCTGAACAAGATTTTTCCAATAGTCTATTACACTAACAATAATTTCTTATGGCACCATGCTGCTTTATCAATTAGTACTTTTGAAATAACGTTTTATCAGTCCCCTGTTAATGAATAACAGCCTAAGAATTATTTTTTAATTTTGAAACTTTGTGTTGAGGTAAAGGATTATATGAGTAAAAAGGATATTTTTGAGAAAATAATTTTTCAATTTTTGAATATGGATCACGGAGAGTTCACTTTAAGTTTATTTTTTCTTAAAATTGAACACGTTGGACCGTATCCCCTTCCTCCCTTGCCATTCAAATAGTTCTCTTGAGAACGTATTGTTTTGTTATTAAAAAAAAATATGTTGCAGGCATTGATTAAGAACGTAAGTTGATAACACAAGAAAAACTGATACATAAGAAACTGAATGAATCAAGGTGTTTCAGGATCACTTCTTCAAAAGTAAGCTTATATAGCTTGAAATAATAATAAAATTCACTAATATTCAAAAGCATTATCAAATAAGATTTCAATATGTAGTGCGACATGTGGATTCCAGTGGAGTTTGAGAATAGACAATATTGAAAATTTAGATATAAAATATTAAGTGGCAAAAACGGGGTTTGCCACACTGTTATATACTTTTATGGTTAGAAATTAAAATCCAACCAGATAAAATCAATAAAATATTACCAAATCAAAATGTCAATCCTTTGGTCTTTGATATTTATTATTAAATGAAAATGAAAAAATTAACTTTATTCTGGGTCATACGGCCCCTGAGAATAATAATAATGCACAAATTCTGGTACAATTGTCTGGCAGTATTATTTACAAATTAAATGCTTCAGTGATTACGGCATACATTTCTGACAGGAAAAAATAAAATAATAATAACATAAAATACAATCATGTATATATATATATATATATATATATATATATATATATATATATATATATATATATATATATATATATATATATATATAAAGTAAGAGAGAAAAAAAAAGTAATTCTAAGTATTTATTTAATTATCTACATATTTGCGGAAGATTGATTATCTAAAAGGTACAAAAATAAATTATTTTTAAAGGAAGTAAGGGAAGCAGCTTTACGAATAGGAGTAGGTAGGAAATTCTAGAAGGAGGTAGACGGATGATGAAGGATTTGTCAAAGGAAGCAGTTTTATGTGAGGGGATATACAGATTGAAAGGTGGGATCTAGTGTTTAGGTGGTGGATAGAAGAGCGCAGAGTTAGTAGATCAAGAATATAGGAAGGTTTTTTGGTTTGTAGAGATTGGAATAGGAAAGTACCAAAAATGCATTGCCGTCGGTATTTAGGAAAAAGCCATCCAAGCTCAGAATATCGGCAAGTAACATGTGACCGCGTTGCACAGTGGTCCAGAGTAGCTAATTTGGCGAAAAAACTCTAAATCTCCAAACATGTATTTCTTATGTTGTTAGTTGTTGCTAATCCTCATGTAAACTACACCCCTGAATCGATTGAGTATGGTCGGGAGCAAATCGGACTTTCAGTTTTTGAGATATTCTCAAAAATATTCGAAAATCGCGTGTTTTACGACATTGGTTGTTGGTAACCCATTTTATTCAATCTATCGTTTACACATGAATATAATGGTTATTTTATAAATTGAAAGTGTTGAGTTATAAGTTTCCAGAATGTTGCAGTGAAAATAATCTAGAATATTAGCAGTTTATTTGATTAAAATACATTAAAAAAATTGTGTTAAAACATGTAAAATAAACGACATTAAGTATTATATTTTTTTTTAATTTATTCATAGAATTCATCGTCCTTCGGCCTCAAAAAATCTTCAGTTCCTGGCAGATCTGTAAAACAGTGTCCTTATAAGGACAACAATGGCGGAAGTTATCCTTCGGATAACTTAAAAACCGTTAAATATTTCACCATATTATCCTTAAGGGCTAAAAATTAATAAAACCGTTAAATCCATCTTAAAACAGCATCCTTAAGGACGAAAACTAATTCTAATTGTGGATGGAGAGAGTGGCCAAGGATCTCATTCAGCTTCAAAAAGTCGTCAGATCCTGGCATATCTGTAAAACAGTGTCCTTATAGAATTCGTTAACAAAGGCGGAATACCCTTCCACCATCTTAAAAACAGTTAAATCGTCGAATTTTTTAAAACAATGTCCTTATTAGGACAACAATGGCAGAAGTTATCCTTCCGCCATCTTAAAACCTTAAAAATATTTCAAATGAGTGTAGTGAAGGACAACAATGGCGGAAGTTATTCTTCGGATAACTTAAAAACCGTTAAATATCATCCTTAAGGATGAAAAAAAAACCTAATAAAATCGTTAAATTCCGCCATTTTAAAACAGCATCCTTACGGACGAAAACTAATTCTAATTGTGGAAGGAGAGAGTGGCCAAGGATGTCCTTCGGCCTCAAAAAAATCGCCAGATCCTGGCAGATCTGTAAAACAGTGTCCTCCCTTTGCCCCAACCAAAAATTACACATCACCTAGTATAAAAAAATTCCGTTTTTACCGAGGAATTTCCGCCAATACTTAAAGTTACACCCACTTTCGGGATATTATCATTTTTAATCTCAATTTCTTAAGTTTATTTAATTATTCAACCTTTCAACTTTAATTTCAATATTTTGAATATTTCCACACCTTCAAGTGAGCATCAAGGAAAGGACAGCAGCGTTGATGGCAGTGCAAACGTTCACGTGGACGTCTGAGGAACTGCGAGGCTTTCATCCCCTTACTTGTCGTCGAGGTCTGGCTGACGATGTCCAGTGTAAGAGATATTGAAGCTTTTTTTGTAAACATGGCTATATAAAACGTAGGTTAACCGACCACGTTTAATCCCAAACTTAATGATTTGTAGGTAAGAGCCGCTGAATGTCGCACGTGCAAACTGTTTCATTGTGTACAGTAAAGCCTACTGAATTGATTTATTATTGCCAGAAGACGGCGCACAGCGGCGCAAACAAGTTATTTTTCGTAGAAAATTATAGCATAATTATTATAAGTTGGATTTTGAAAATACGAATACTTCCAGCAAAGCAAATGTACAGAGTATATGAAATATAATATGATTTCTTATTAATATGAATTATAATGTTAATCCTAATAAGAAATTGTATACGAATTTCAATATGAATTTTATTAATATTAAAAATCACGAGTCAAATTTCACAGCCATTGTTTCATTGCCAACGTATACTTTCAACGTTCTTGTGTGAACGAAAAACCAAATCTTGACTATTTAACTCATTGAAATAATTGCGTTTATTATTCTTGTTTTCAAATATAATACTTAATAGTTCTATTTTGAACTTCGAGAAATCGGAGTTTTTTCTCGTCTGGACCATTGTGCGTTCGGATCTCGAAGATAAATCTAATGAAACAGTTGATCACAGACAGCCCCCCATAAACCAAGCAACTGTAATCAAAGGGAGAGAAAATAAGAGAGGACACTAGAAGTTGATGGGTGTTCTGGGAAACGGAGTCTCGCGATCTTTAGAGTTGTTTAAGGATTATAATGGATTTTTTTGGAAATTTGGGCGATATGGTTATCCCAGGATAGGTGTTGGTAAGATGATATATGTAAAATTTGATTCATGTAAGCACTGATGATGCAGTCCATATTCCGCAAGAGTTTCCTAATAGTCTCTGTCCATCTGGTTTACAAACTCATTCATCGAAATTGAAAATCCAATGACCTATTATGTTTTTACGTAATCTTCAAACACTCAATCAGTACAATTTTAACCTGTTTTAAAATTATTGCTGCACCTAAAAATATCATTGAAAAAATAACGCTACATGGCATACTTCAATACAAGATTTCTATCAATAAATAAATAAAACTTCAAAAATTAATTGAAATTATCTAAGATATTTATTTATGAGAGCGAGCGAAGCCGTGACGGGGGATCCTAGTGTGATAAGAATGTATTGATAGTTCTTCGGATTCATGCATTTGACAAAACAACATTTTCTGTTTTTATCTATCTTTCTTTTAGTTTAATTAACAATAATATATATGTATATATATATATATATATATATATATATATATATATATATATATATATATATATATATATATAAAATTATGGAACATTTATCCCATGGAATATTAAAAAAAAAATAATATTTCAGACAACGTTTATTGTAACAAGCTTGTTTACTTGATCAGGAAGTATCCTAACATTGGTTAATCTGGTTAATGTAGTCTTGTAACGTTGAGGCGGCAGTAAACTGTTGCATCAGCTGTGAAGATAGCAGTGTCGGATTCAGGCTAGCAACTTCTGCAGGGCCGAGAGCACTGTATTGGTTTTTAGCAGCGATAAGTGCTGTTTGCATGGCCCTGTTCATGGCGAACTGGGCAGGTCCGGACAGCCTA
Organism: Euschistus heros; assembly: GCA_003667255.2. NCBI lineage: Eukaryota > Metazoa > Arthropoda > Insecta > Hemiptera > Pentatomidae > Euschistus > Euschistus heros. The sequence continues at coordinate 2,232,821 of RCWM02000082.1, forward strand.
AAAGCGCAGGCACCCTGCTGTGGTGTTCTTGCTGTTGCTACGGCTTGGTTCAAGGCGTCAGTAATGGCTAACATCTGCTGGCGCCTCACCACTTTGTTCGTATTCTCGATCAACCTCTCCAACTCATACCTGGTCATGGCTTCAACCTGGAAGGAGATGACATTAATAATAAATATTTAAGGCGTGATAACGTTACACAGAAATTTAATGGTTTGTTTAAATTAATGAATAAGTAAAAAAGCAGCTCTTTAGCTAATAGGATAAATAATAAAAATAATTATTTTGATTTCTTTAATGCAAGAAAGGTCCTTACAGACCCAGAGCCTTGATGGGTGTATGAGGAGAGCTAAAAAAAGATTTTTAAGCCTGTGCGGGACAAGTTAACTCCTTCAGTTTAGCTTACCAATTGCGTAAACACACATCTCTAGACATTCCACACTTTCTGACAAGACTACGGGTACTTATAGATGCATTTGATTGAAATTTATAACTGTACAAAATATATACATCAAGTAAATGTATTGACCACGATAATAAAAACATGTTAAAACTTAAAAAGAACTACTCATCGGTAGCACTTTATTAAAATTCAACACTAGAAGGTCTCTAGACCATCTTCTTTTCAGACGCCTCGGAGGATTATCAGAAATGGAGTGGGAAGCAAGTTGAGAAACTAACGGATTTGAGTGATTATGGAGCTTACTATGAAAGGATAGGTATCTGGTGTGGGCTAAATCAGCAACATATGGAACATTAAGATTATTATGGATAAGTTTATTGGTGACAAAGTAAGGAGCATTAAGGATTTTTCGAAGGATTTTGGATTGTAAGGATTGGATACGAGATAAATTGGATGGTTTAGTAGAGCCCCAAAGCTCAACTCAGAACGTCCAAATAGGTCTAATCACTGTCATGTAAATGAGTCTTTTGTAATTAATTGGGAGCTTTGATCGTTTGTCCAGTAAATATTAAGGTAGTCTGTAACGAGGGGCAGTTTCTTGTCGTTTTAGTCTTATTCTAATTTAACTTCTTTTCAATAAAAAGTTGGTTCCTTTTTTCGATATTCGCATTTTTATTTCGATTGGTTTAAAACAAGCTCCATCAAAATAGCTCAGAAGAATTCATTAATGAATATGTGAAAAATGGACATTGATATCACGCGGGCTAAAAAAGTTATAAAGGTCGAAAGGTCGCGAAATCACTTTTCCGAGAATATATCGTGACCTATAGCTTGCAGGTCAATTGTGGTCATGACAAAAATTGTTCATTGTGCAATTATATACAAAAAACCTTGTTGAATTTTTCTTGAAGATCAACCGTTTTATGAACAGAGCGGAGAGAAAGCGACTAACTTGCGGTAAGTCGCACTTTTTTACGAAAACACTTTTTTTTTATTCTCTTTTTTCTATAACTCCGAAACTATTTGTCTGATCTAAAATATGTTTTCTTCATCTAAAGGCTGGTTTAATTTCCTGTCAAACCCTATATATGGAGTTTTGATCAAGTCCCGTAAAACATCCAGCCAGCACGCTTAGAACCCCGTAGTATTGGGAAATCCTTATTTTTTCGGCACATTTATCGTTATACCCCCAAAAATATTTATCCGATACCGAATTCCTTTTTTTTTCATCCCATAGCTGGTTAAATTTACAATCAGATCCTATATATCAAATTTTAATTAATTCCATGTTAATACCCATGCCAGCTCGCTAAAAACTGCAAACTGTTATAAAATCCAAGTTTTTTTTTTTTGGCACATTTCCTCTTTCCACACTTTCTGACAAGACTACGGGTACTTATAGATGCATTTGATTGAAATTTATAACTGTACAAAATATATACATCAAGTAAATGTATTGACCACGATAATAAAAAACATGTTAAAACTTAAAAAGAACTACTCATCGGTAGCACTTTATTAAAATTCAACACTAGAAGGTCTCTAGACCATCTTCTTTTCAGACGCCTCGGAGGATTATCAGAAATGGAGTGGGAAGCAAGTTGAGAAACTAACGGATTTGAGTGATTATGGAGCTTACTATGAAAGGATAGGTATCTGGTGTGGGCTAAATCAGCAACATATGGAACATTAAGATTATTATGGATAAGTTTATTGGTGACAAAGTAAGGAGCATTAAGGATTTTTCGAAGGATTTTGGATTGTAAGGATTGGATACGAGATAAATTGGATGGTTTAGTAGAGCCCCAAAGCTCAACTCAGAACGTCCAAATAGGTCTAATCACTGTCATGTAAATGAGTCTTTTGTAATTAATTGGGAGCTTTGATCGTTTGTCCAGTAAATATTAAGGTAGTCTGTAACGAGGGGCAGTTTCTTGTCGTTTTAGTCTTATTCTAATTTAACTTCTTTTCAATAAAAAGTTGGTTCCTTTTTTCGATATTCGCATTTTTATTTCGATTGGTTTAAAACAAGCTCCATCAAAATAGCTCAGAAGAATTCATTAATGAATATGTGAAAAATGGACATTGATATCACGCGGGCTAAAAAAGTTATAAAGGTCGAAAGGTCGCGAAATCACTTTTCCGAGAATATATCGTGACCTATAGCTTGCAGGTCAATTGTGGTCATGACAAAAATTGTTCATTGTGCAATTATATACAAAAACCTTGTTGAATTTTTCTTGAAGATCAACCGTTTTTTATGAACAGAGCGGAGAGAAAGCGACTAACTTGCGGTAAGTCGCACTTTTTTACGAAAACACTTTTTTTTTATTCTCTTTTTTCTATAACTCCGAAACTATTTGTCTGATCTAAAATATGTTTTCTTCATCTAAAGGCTGGTTTAATTTCCTGTCAAACCCTATATATGGAGTTTTGATCAAGTCCCGTAAAACATCCAGCCAGCACGCTTAGAACCCCGTAGTATTGGGAAATCCTTATTTTTTCGGCACATTTATCGTTATACCCCCAAAAATATTTATCCGATACCGAATTCTTTTTTTTTTTTCATCCCATAGCTGGTTAAATTTACAATCAGATCCTATATATCAAATTTTAATTAATTCCATGTTAATACCCATGCCAGCTCGCTAAAAACTGCAAACTGTTATAAAATCCAAGTTTTTTTTTGGCACATTTCCTCTATAACTCCTAAAATAATTTTCCGATCTCAAATTTCATTTTTCAACTTTAAAGCTGATTAAATTTGCTATTAGATTCTATATATCAAATTTTAATTAATTCTGTGTAATAACCATACTACCACGCTAAATGTGTATGTTTTGGAAAAACATAGCAGTCCTGATGTGTTCAGTGTACCTGCGTGGGTTTTCACGGAATTTTTACGGAGTTTGGGGCTTAAAACTTCTAAAATAACCGGCTCACATTATCAGTTTTTTTTTTAGAGTGCTTCGCTACTGATGGTAAGGTGTTTATTTTTTAGGTTCAGGCCTCATGTATGTTGGGTAGGGATCTACAGATTCTAGCAGCTTATATAACACGTCCTTGTTCATGACTCTACATTTCCTTGTAAAGTCTAGGAAGACGATAGAACTTATAGTCTTTGTTCATAACTAATTCATAGCAAACTTGAGTTATTTAGGCAGTTAAAGAAGAATTTCAAAAACATTTTCTTGATGCATTTCCGGTGTTACTGGAACCGTATCTCAGCTTTACAAAAGCAACTTTTATCCTTAGTGATAGACTGTTTTTGTATTCGTTCCTTTGCGGCTTTGTTTATTGAGATATTAGTTTTGATAGTTCTCGAACCCTGGAATTCCAGGATATAGTTAAAGAAAATATTCCATAAATTTAATTCTAGCATGAAGTGGAAAAATTCCCATCTTGGCTGCTTCTTCTTTTTTGCGTATCATGTCTTGATATGTAAACTTATCAATATTAAATTAAATTTTTGTTTCTAAAGAGGAAAAATTACATGTTAATTGTATCACTCATTGAAGTTAACAAAGCATACGTTACCGAAGAATAATTCCCGAAAATAGAAACTAAAGTTTATAATGATCCGTCTCTACGGATATACTACCTCACATATATCGGAATATTTTGTTTTAATAGTCTCTATGATGAGAATATCCACGTTCATGCTCTTTGAGAAGAAAGCAGCCTCCATAGTGAGCTAAATTGTAGCTCAATAAAAATAGGCTATTTTTGGGGTGAAATAATATTGCCCATAAGGTCTCGGAGCCACAAATAAAAATAAAATTGAAAAAACAAACAAATTGGAAATGCTTTCTACAATTAATACTGAACACAATCGCCCATTAAACACTACAAGAATAATAAAAATATTTTCAGATTTTTTTCCATGTTTGCCCCACTGTGCGGCGCGCAGCAAAATGCGGAAAAAAGATGATTCTATTGAATTTGCTACATCACTAATTTTTTTGTTATTCTTAAAAACCAATATTTTATCATTGGATAAAGTAGTAAATAAAATAAAACTGCCGATAAAATGAGTCGAACTAAAAAGTATAAGTTTACTTTTATTGTTGTTAATTTTTACCGTTTATTTTTTAACGATTGTATTGAAACAATGAAATAAACACAAATTATACTAAATTCTTATGTATAAAACGTTTTTAGTGTTAATTCACTATACACATAGGGGACTGGATGACCAAGCGAGTTCAGACGAGGGTCTCAGCGCTCTTGGTACTGAAGGATTTGGGTAAAACCACACATGGGTGGTTTCGTTTGACTTAAGTAAACAATAATCAAACGATTCCTCTATAATTTTTTATTCTTTTAACAAATATAAATCAAGCTATCAGTTTGTCAGGTTTTATTATTAATTCTATTGTTATTTTATAATTAATTAAAAAAATTATTAAGATCACGTTACTGGCAATTATTGACATTTTTACAGTACAGTAGTAGATGGCTACTTACCAGGCAGAAGCAGAAAGCTATAACGCTAAGGCAGGCAAGATACTTGTTCATGTTGCTGTAGTGCTGTCCTAGTGCTGGTCCTGGCTCTCCCCTCACACTGATATATATACATATATCTATAAAGATAGCAGTGAACTTCTAATCGATTAAGTAGATAGATATTGCGAAAACATATTCCTCGTAACTAGTGATATAAAATTCCCGGGAATTTATAATTGAGGAAATATTCTCAAAATTCATAAATTCCCGGGATTTTATCATTAATTAGCAAGATAACTTAAAAACTAAAATAAATAGGCAAAAGCAGTAATTGCATGGCTGAATCAAACTAAAAAACTGAAATGTATTTTAAAATAAAATTATAATTAAACATCTTACTGAGCTCAACGCTTCGCCAATAAGGTTAGGAAGGGGAATTTTTGGGATAAGCATAACTGGCCTAAGAATTCCTGCAAAAAAACAAATTTTTAACAAACATTCAAGAAGCACTAAAATATCTGAACACAGATATTGGCCAAATGGAGAGGGTAAAAAAAAAATCAAATATTTAGGAGAAATTATCCAAGAAAATAGTTCCGAAATATCTGCAATAGAGGAATGATTGCATAAAATGGAGACAGCATATGATATTACCAAAGATCTTTACAATAAAAAATGCCTATCCGAAAATTTAAAAATAAGGAATTAAAACACAGTAGTGAAACCAGAATGCCTATATATAAATGAATGTCTGACATTAAACTATAATTTACGAGTATATATATATATATATATATATATATATATATATATATATATATATATATATATATATATATATATATATAATATATATGTATATATATCTGTGGCACCTGTGCATAGTGGGCTAAGTCTAATTTTGTGAATTTCGAGCTATCTGCATCACCAGAATCGTAATTGTTTTATCTTTTATTTTGTCTAACGGCTAAGTGTTCCGTCCATTGCGATGAAAGATATTCCTTTGTGAATCGTGGGCTGATACTCCAATCTTGAACTTTTACTTGTGAAAAGCGAGTCAAGCCCCACAATTTTTCACAATTACAATTTTTCGTCCCTTTTAAAAACCGTCTTAGTTAATAGAAAAAAAGATAATGAAAAGGGCACTATGCATTGGGGGAAGGTAAGATGGTTTAACTATAACAAAGATAGCTGCGTTGTTCTCTACTACAAGTCGATTCTCGATATAAATGCTAATTTTAAAACTAAGTTTTTCGAAAAAGGGCAGGCTATAAAAATTATAGTAACCAATCAGACATGGTGAATCACTTCCGATAGCGGCAGAAAAGAAGAATGATCTGTTACATCTTCTTCCCCACGTAAGTCCAACATTTAAACAATTCTATGAAGAAATGAAATCTACATCGAAGCATGATGTGTACCCAGATGTAGTTGATGAAGAAGACGAATGAAAGAAAATTATAGGTGATTTTTTTTATTTTTTAGTGTTTTAAATACTACGAATAAAATAATATTTTTTTCTTTAGGCATGCTGTGTTAGTTATTTTATTTTCTATTATTTTCTTTTATGTAAAAAAATATATATAAAAATTCAAATATAAATTTTTGAAAAAGGAAATATTATTATTTAATGTACAACTAATTTTTCTCAACTCTGAAAATTAGTTAAGCACTTAGCTTTGAGAGGTCAATCACGTTAACATTAATCACTTAGCCCATTTTACTCTAAATCGATTAGTGTAATGTGAGCTAAGAGTTAAATTTTTTTGGAACGATTAGTATTAAATCTTAATTAAGCAATCAACGATTAGTATTAAATCTTAATTAAGCAAACAAAAACGGTTATTGGAATTCCCAAAATACGTACTCTTTGATTTTTTCGAGAAAAAAAATTATGTGAAGCATTATATAACTGAGTACATATGGTCAAAATTTTATAATGGGATGGAAATGGGATCTTGATAAAAAAAAAAATATTTTGCGACGAACATTTATATATTTTACACATAGCAGTATTTATAAAAAGTAAAATATTCTTAACAATTTTTTAGTATATTTTTCCAAAGCAAGAAAAGACAACTTCGACTCAGCTTTATAACCTCACATACTGAAGGGATTAATCTTGGCTTAAATAATAAGGTTTGACTGTTATTTGATTTTCTGAGAACGGTTGAAACGAATGAAACTTTTAGGTTCCTACAATGGTTTTTGATATTCTGAGCCGAGGTATTAAAAATTGTTTAGCCTCTTTATAATCTTCTGTTGTACAGAACTCAAAGTCAATGCTTCTTATATTCTTAGTAGCAAAATCATAAAGCTGTCGTGGTGTTAAGATCTGTTGATTATATGTCCTTTGTAGATTTTGCAATTTAGTCCCACTCATCATGAGTTTTACACTCTGGTGCAAAGTACACACACATACAGAATTGTTGTTGTTTATTTCGTTTAATGTCACTTTATGCTGCTATGGCTAATCGGACGATGCTACAGTGGGAGTCCTAAATTTTACCTATCCAGGTATAATTAGGATAGGGATCTTTAACGAGTACCTGACATCGCACAGGCTCGGGATCCACATTTTACGTCCCTTCCGAAGGACGGCATAGCTAAGGATTTTTTACTCCCTTTAAAAAATCCTAAGGTCATCTGCCAGGCTGCGAACCCGCGATCTTGGGTTTAGTAGGTTGCTATGCTTAGCACTCCACCACGGGTGATCCCACACATACAGTTGTGTCCCACATGATAAATATGGTCAAGGATAACAAAATGAATCCCGGAACGGGTCACAAAATACCCTTGCCATTAATTTTTGTTGACCTCGAGCCAACTCCAGGAGTAGAAAAAATGTATGATGTGAAGCGGCTCTATTATACAAATGTGATAATAAAGAAATCGTATTCAAAAAGGGATATTGTTCAATGTCACAACTGTCAAGCGTATGGACACACTAAGCGCTATTGTCATCATATACCTAGATATGTGTGGTGCGGCGATCCACACAAAACCGAAGATTGCAACTAGCCTCGGAATAATCCAGCTGTATGCGCTCTATGCCACCAGGGCCATCCGGCGAACTATAAAGGGTGTGAAACCTATAAGAAGCTCAAGGCTCGCTTCCAGCCAGCTCAAGGAAGGAATGAGGAAGTGAGGCAAGCAAGAAGACAGCCATATAGACCATTAAATGGAGCCATCTCCTATGCTAGTATGATGGGTGCAAAGAGCTACCTACTGGAACAGAGGCCATGCCACAACCCCAGCCTCAAAACATTTATCATGAACCCCAACATCCAATCCATAACCAAATCCCTCAGCCTCAAACTCAACCCCCTGAAAATCCTATAATCCAGCCCATAAAAAACAAAACACCCACAGTTCCTTATATTCCGCCTCCTCCCAGTGCTACTTATATCTCATCAATTCTAAACTCTTTCCTCTCGGAATTCCGATCCATGATCACACCTCTCATATCAGTCTTAACCAGTGCATTATCCAATGTATTATTATTATTACGTATTATCATCCCCGCCCAAAGAAATCCCTAAATGAAACCTAAAAACTCCCGTGGCCGAACTCCACTGTCAGCACTCAATTCCAACCATTGCCACTACATTTCTCCCTGTTCTCCTACCTACTGGCCGACAGATCCCACTCTTAATCCTGACCTCCTTGATTTCTTCATTCATACAGGTTTAGGTGCTATTAATCATTCAATCAAACGCTTAGATAACCTCTCCCCTGATCACAGTCCTTTAATCCTAACCTTATCCTTATCACCGATACCCAAACTTCCTCCCCCATCATTTATTAGAGGCCCAATAAACTGGAACCTTTTTCAACAAATATTAACTGATTCCATAGACCTCAGAGTATCCTCGAAAACATCCCAAGAACTAGATGATGCAGCCAACTGCTTTACGAATATATATGTCTTCCTCTCCTCCTGTTTCCTGTGGGCTGCCTTCTGCTTGCTTGTTTGGAGGTGAAGCATTCATGAGCTTCTTGTTATAAGGAAGAATCGTTAGTTTCGCTGCTCGCTCAGACGAAAGACGGTCTTCAATATTCTTATGGCTATTTCTGTCATGTCACATGCATCTCTCAACCCCCTCCACCATGAACAAAGCTTGATAATTTTATCTTTATCGTCCATTCCTTCCTAAAGAAACTGTTATTTAAGAAAAAAAAAACAGTTATTTTTAAGACGTCCAAACCCATCTGCTGAGCACAATCACAAACAAAACCTATGGCATCTAGTAGTTCCGTAGGTTATAAGCAAACTTTAATGCATTTTAGCGTCTAACATAAACGTTGCGAGATGGATTGGTCCATTGTCAAAAGTTTTTCTCTCGGTATGTAGTCGGGATGGACTACTGGAAAAGGTGTATCCAGAAAACCAGGGCAGATCGCGTAAGAAATAAAGATATAAGAAGGAAAATGGAAATTACGAAGAGTGTGACGGAACATATTATGAAGAAGAAATTGATATGGTATGGACATGTGCGTCGAATGGCCCCTGGAAGATTACCTGAAATGGTTAGAAAATGGAACCCTCCGAGAAATAGAAGGAGAGGGCGACCAGCAAGGAGATCGGAGGATGAGATAGCGGAGGAAATGGCAGGAAGAGGTCTGAGGGACAGTGATTGATGGGACAGAGAACTGTGGAAGGATTGTTTGACCTAACGGAAACCCAACAAAGGGAAACACCTTTTCAAAAAAGAGAAGAAGAATTATATTTTCAAGATTATAATAAATGAATAACCATTTAATGTTTTTTTCACATAATGTCTTTAAATTTGTTATTTAATATTCACGTAAATTTTGAAGAATCATTTTAAATTTTAATATTGAATTAATTTTAGTTTTAACTGATCCCAAAAAAGCTTATTATGGCTCTACTCAGAACTATCCGAATCCGTAATATGAAGCTAGATGTAATTTCTAATGTAGATTATGTCTACGATAGATGGGCCAAGGCCATTGTTAACATGTCACAAACATCGGGGTCGAATGATTTCGTTTTTTATATTGTCATTTTTCTGAGTTTAGTTATTAATAGATCGAAGATATTGACAGCCGATTAAAAACATCTTTAAGATTATGAATTCTAGAAATTTTCGCACTAAATTGTTCGCTCTAAGCCTTAAAGTATTTGCTGTGGATCTTTCATTAAATTCAAAATTTTCAATATCTTGATTCTGCGGAAGGGAATCGCACTTTTGCCTTCACATCTATTTCTTAAAAAGCTTATCATACCACAAAGTTTTGCAATTCCCTTGCACACAATTGAATTAATCAAATTCAAAGATTTATTTTTCAAATTTTCAAATTTTAAGATTTATTCTTAATTTCAACTTTAAGATTTTATTTATTAGTAATTTACATTACATACCCTAACTTGAAAACCTCTTAGTGGGACTGGAAACAGAAATGTTTTTGAGAAAAAAAATTTTTACTTAGTAAACTACTATGCACCTATCTGAAAACCCACGACATGAAACTGATTAAAACATTTAAAGTAAACAAACTGGAGCGCGTATTGTTTACTAATTGATTTGCCACATTATGTAGATTATTTTAGTCACAAACAATAGTAAATTGTTATTTACTCAAAAAAATAGGGTTTTGAGCGGACTAACTGAGGAGATGGTCCCAGTGTGCATTGTCGGCAATAACCACCCAAAAAAAATCAGGACCACACTTCTCATGATAATGACAGATCCAATGATCTCTGCCAGATATTCAGCAAAATGTTGCTCAGTTTTGATCATTTTGAAAAATACAAAAAATAGTTTTAACTTTGAAATCACAAAATTAATTGTAGACTCGTTCCTGATATTGCTCCAGCCATCATATTGAAGATTTTGAATTTTTTTGCATCCAAAAAAGTATTTTCATTATTTCTTCTTATATCTAGGTATAGGTTTAGGTTTTTGGATCTGGACTTTACCTCCTCGTTAGAAATAAACAGCTTTCTTTGTTTTCAATGTTTTAAAGATCAAAGAATTGAGTAAATATTACATTGAGCTTTAATTGCCCTCTTGTTTATTAAAACATTATAATACTAAATAGTGGGGCTACATTGATAGTTGTATTGTAATTATTGGCCTAACCATTACCAATTTTTGAAAAAAGATAAAGAAACGAGGAATTTATAAAATTGGGGAGTGATTGAATATGTTAGACCTAGGATGTTTGAACATGAGTTCCAAGGAGAAATAGTTATAAGATGCTTGGTTTTTAAATGCTTGCGTTTTTAATAATGGTTTAGGAATCGAAATCCAAATTAGTTTAGTACTATAAAGTCTCAGGATATTGTTTATACAGGAAATGCATGGAATGATAATTCTTGGATTTAAATGTATGAATTTACTTTTTTAACCAATTTTTAAGGTTCTTTAACTGTTAGTATGTATTAAAACATTAAAAAATCAAAAAAGTTTTATAAATTCCCATTTTTTAGGAATATTCCCGGGCCAAAGAAATATTCCCGGCAATATTCCCATAAGTTCCCTCCCACTGGTAATATTCCCGGCCCAGATCACTACTCATAACGTTATGTCCTTTATGTATTTAGGTTAGTTAATCATCTATTTCGATGCGTCTATTAACTAATAAATGAACTAATTAAATATATATAAATAAGAGTTGGACAAAAATCAATTGCAATTAAAACGAACAATTTAGTCAGGATTGATGAATTATTTGCGACTTCTGATGGAACCATTTTATTTTAAGTTTAGTTTTAAATGTTAAACATTAGTTAGTAGCACTAAAAACATACAAAAAAATTCAAAACAAAAGAATATCAGGACCTATAGAAGACAGAGTGTAAAAAGGAGGAAATTCAGGTAGGATGGGTTGTTCTTTAGGTTTTTCCTATAATTAGTTAGTTTTTCAAACTTTTTTTTTTTTTATCCATTTATTGAAATTTAAAACTGTACAAAATATATACATCAAGTAAATGTGTTGATAATGATTACAATAACATAATTTGAAAACAACTACTCATCAGTATCACTTCAATAAAAGTTCAACACTTGAAGCAAGTTGTGAGACTAGTGGAATTTTTTGGTTATGGAGTTTACTATGAAAGGATAGGTATCTGATTTGGGCTAAATAAGCAACATATGGGACATTAGGATAGTTATGGATAAGTTTATTTATAACCAAGTTCGGAGCATTAAAGATTTTGGATTGTAAGGATTAGATACAGGAAGAATTAGAGGGCTTAGTGGAGCACCAAAGCTCAATTCCAGATGTCCAAATAGGTCTGGTAACTGACTTGTACACAGTAACGCTCGTCTGGTAAATGTTGTAGTAGTCATTAACGACGAGCAGTTTCTTCCCTTTTAAGTCTGGTGTATGTGGATTTGGTCCTACAGCTGAAAAAGCTCACGAATCTCTCGAACGATGGGCTAGAAACGTTTTGATGCTAAGGCAGCGCAGTTTGCTCATCAATTTAACTTCTTCAGATTTTTAAATTTCACTAGCTGCTTCGGCAGCTGAACAAGATTTTCCCAATAGTCTATTAAACTAACAATAATTTCTTATGGCATCATACTGCTTTATCAATTAGTACTTTTGAAATAACGTTTTATCAAAGCAGCCCCCTCTTAATGAATAACCTTAGATTGGTATTATAAAGAAAGAATTTCAATTTCAAATTTTCTAACTTTATTAATCATAAAACAAAAACAAAATAATTATCTTGAAGAAGGGATCCTGTTTAGCCGTCTCGGCATTTTAAGATTAATGGTGGCCCAAAGCCACATAAGAATGCTATCCTTATTCCCACTTACTGGCTATTTTTAAAAATTGACTTCATTGGACTGCCGTGTCCCCTTCCTCCCTAGCCATTCAAATAGTTCTCTTGAGAATGTGTTGTTTAAAAAAATGTGTTACAGGTATAATCAAGAGCAGAAGCTGATTAGTCAAGAGCAGTAAGAAGTTGAATGAATGAAGGTGTTTCTGTTTTACTTCTTGAACAGAAGTTCTAGAGGAAGTTCTCTAAATAAGAGAATACATTTTTGTAAATAATAAATATGATACAAATACTTTTATAGTTCTTTGGATTCATGCTTTTAACAAACGAACATTTTGTTTTTTATCTACCTTCCCTTTAGTTTAACTAACAATAATAATATATATATATATATATATATATATATATATATATATATATATATATATGTTTAATAAGATTCTTGAGGTTCATTCAATAAAATAACAACTTATTTTGGCGAAGTTTCAAGGCTATACTGTTCTCATACTCATGCAAATGTTACTGGTGGATATGGTATTGGTATCAAATGGTATCAGTAGATACCAATGGCATATCCACCCGTAATATTGGCATGATTATGAGTAACGTCGCCAAAATAAGTTGTTATTTCATTAAATGAAACTCAAGAACCTTATTAAACATCTAAGGGTAACTGTCAAGGAATTTATCCATGTATATATATATATATATATATATATATATATATATATATATATATATATATATATATATATATGTCAAGGTCCGAAGCAGGCTTGTATTAGCCTTAATCCTATCACTAGTCATAATAAATACTGTACTTGTATAAATAGAGCTGCCTCAGAGCAATAAATCAGTTATTCTTTAACAGTCATTACGTGCGTTTCACTATCCCTTTTATTTCTTTTTTTTTTTAAGTTTTGTTCTTCAGTCTATTTAACTGGTGCCGAAACCCGGGAAGACGGGGAGAGAAGACCAAAGGTAGGAAAATTTTTTCCTTTCATTTTTCTTTTGGTCAAGAGTGAGGGAAATTTATGGAGAACATCTTGAAGCCAGCCGTGCTTCAAATCAACCCTGAGCAAGAAATACCACGCGAAACCATGGCAGAAGCACACGCCAACACCCTGGCCTGGCTGAAGGTGAGAGCAGCTACGGCTGAAGATCCCAGGAAGGCGGTGTCAGACATCGAGCGGTTCACGGGTGAAATAGGCGAATTGAACCACTTTTTGAAAAGTGTAGATCGCGTGATGTCAAGGATTGATGTTAAGAGAGCCGAAGCGCTCCTCGACGCGCACGACGCGGAATCCCTGAAGGCGGATTTAGTATGCCGCATACGGAGGAGCGTCTTGAACCACATCCAGGCGGATGAAGAGACGCCCTGGGACATCGTCAAAGAGAGGTTGAAGAAGGCGTACGGAGGAGGAAGATGGACGCCGGAAGAGGATCTCTTTCAACTCTTCAGAGAGAGTAGGCATCCTCGGCAGAGCAACGGACGTTATGCGGGTGAGCTCCTCATGAAATTCAACAGAGTAACAGATAAGATGAGGGAGACCGCGAGCGCACCAGAGGTAGAAGCGAGGATGGCTTTTGTTGCAACCATCCTTAAAGTACAGCTGGCCCGAGAAACGGGAAAGAAGGAGAACTTTCCTCGAGATAAGGGGTTCGTGGAGTGCGCCCAAGAGTTAATGGATATAGGCGCCCGCGAAGAAGAAGGCCGGCCGGAACGGGTGGAGGAAAGGAGCTGGACCGAGGTGGTACATCGAAGACTTCGAGACCCACCGTGGAGAAGCAGAGAGGCAGAAAGGAGAACTGATCAGCCGAGGAGAGCCGATCATAGGAAGCCGATGCAAAGAAAACCTGGTAGTAAGAAAGAGGACCGGAGGTGCCCCGGGTGTGGCAAGCCTGGGCATTTGATCGCACAATGTCCCCGCACAAAGTGCTTTGAATGCGGAAACGAAGGCCACATCGCGAGACAATGCCCCTACATGTTCAATCCACGTGGTGAGCCCATGGAGATCAATAGGGTCTGGAGGAGACAAAGATCACGACCAGAATCCCCGAGATCTTCCGAGACATCCGAGGTGTCAGATACGGAGAGGGAAGACCCAGGACCAGGGAGCAGCGGAGACGAGGGAACTGGCAGACGGGAGTGGAGCGGCCGGAGAAGAGCGGCACAACTTGGACGTATGGCGGCCTGAGGAGGATGTCCGAGGAGAGGCGACCGCATCATAGAGGTACACAACGTGAGGGCGAGAAGCGGCGGTCTGCCTATTATCCGAGTGGAGCGGGGAGTGAGGTTCCTGGTGGACACCGGCAGCTCCAGCACCATCCTGAGTCGTCGAGCGGCGGAGCAGTTCAGTGGCTGCAACGGAGCACTCCAGGTAAGGGCATGTTCCTGTAATTTAATTACCTTGGGTGGCCCTTGTACCATTTAGGGGGAGGTAGAGATAAATTTAGAAAAATGGTCGGACAGAGGGGAGAAACTAGTATTCCATGTAATGAGGGAAATGTCTAACTCGTACAATAGCATTATAGGTTGTGATCTATTGGAGAAGGTAGGAGCCAGGGTGAGCAATAAAAAGGGTAGGTGGAGTATTAGGATTGGGAAAAAGCGGTATGGGTGTTGCTCGGTGTTAAAAGGGGAAAAAGGGCGAATTGGAGTAGTGAACAGGGCGGAAGACTGGAGGGGGAACATTTTAAAAGAGTTCAGTGACATCTTTTTCAAGGAGGGCGATAAGTTGGGCGTCACCGGTAGGGCAGAACACGAGATACCGTTGAAGGAAGAGCGGGTCACGTATGTTAAAGAAAGGAGGTACCCACGGGCGCTTCGCAAGCATATCCGGGAAGATATCGAGGACCTGAAGCGACAAGGGATCGTTGTGGATAGTACTTCCCCCTACAATAGTCCGCTCTGGGCCGTGAGGAAGAAGAGTGCACCCGGGGAGGAGAAGTACAGGGCAGTCATTGACTACCGCAAACTCAATGAGAACACCCGGGACGAGAAATACTCTATCCCCAGATTCGAGGACATTTTAGATAGGTTAAGTGAGGCTAGGATATTTAGCACGTTGGACTTAAAAGCCGGGTACCACCAGATCCGAATGAACCCCAGGGACCGGTGTAAGACCGCCTTTACCTTCGAGCGGGGACACTACGAGTTCACCCGAATGCCGTTCGGGCTTAAGAACGCGCCCATTACGTTCCAAAGAATCATGGATGAGCTCCTTAGGGGTTTGGATGAGAGTATGTGCCAGATTTATATGGATGACCTCTTGGTTTTCAGTAAGTCGGAGGGCGAGCATCTGGCACATCTTAGGGCGGTATTCGGGAGAATTCGGGAGTTTGGCCTGAAACTATCGGCGGAAAAGTCGCGTCTGGACTGAGGGTCTCCCAAAGGCGGACTTTTCGAAACATGGAAAGAGTAATATCATCACCATCTGGACGGAGCCTGGGATTAGGGAAGAGTCAATGGTGAAACTACTGCGCGGGGTGACTAAGGGGGGAAAGACATATCACCTCTATATCGGGAATGCCACTATATGGGACAGAGTTAAGAGGCTTTGGAAGGAGGAGAAGATCGGGATCGACCGAACTTTTATTAGATGCCTGAGGTCGGTAGAGGTGGTACAGGACGTCGAACGGCAGAAGGAGGTAACCCTATCCTATCACCAGGGGAAGACGAACCACCGTGGGACACAGAAGACTCTCCAAGCATTGAAACGGAGGTATTTCTGGTGGGGCATGAAGCGGACGATCCAAGAGGTCCTTGGGTCGTGCGAGGTACGCCTCACCACGAAATACGACCGGCATCCCCCAGGGTGGGTACAAGAAGAGACACTTACGGTAGCGTTCCTCTTATCGGACCTCCAAGTGGATACATTTAAGTGGCGTGGATACCAGTGGGCCACCATTTTCGACGTATTTAGCAAATTGGCTCTAGCTCACCTCGTGCAGGCCAAATCGGCGGAGGCGGTATTGGGGGCGTTAAGAGTATGGTTCAGGTCATACGGGATCCCGGATCGCATCACGTCGGACGGGGGTCTTGAATTTGACAACGCGTTGGTCAGGGCGGAGGCCAAGGAGTTGGATATTAAATGGCACATCAATACCCCAGGGCATCCCAAGGGCAGAGGGGGGATTGAGAGGCTTCATGGGACCCTAAGTGACCACCTGCGAATATACCAAGTGGAGAAGGGACTAGAGCCGGACATCGCGATGGAAAAGGCGGTTGCGGCGTATAACGGTTCCATCCATAGCTGGACGGGATATTCACCGGTGGAGATCGTCTTTGGGCTCCGGGAGCGACGTCGAGACTTCCGCGATACCGTGGTGGGGGATGAGATGATAAATTTTATTACCAACCGACGTTGGGCATTCGCTAAGTTATGTGGAAAAGCGCGTGAGCGCATAGTCAAGGAGAAGAAACAACGGGTTGAAAGGGAGAACGTAAGAGTACGGGATGTTGCGGGAAAAATCAGAATCGGAATGGTTGTTTACAGGAAAAAGAGTACGAACCGAGGGAAAGAGATTTGCAGGTATGAAGGGCCATTCCGGGTAATTTGCATAAGAGAGCACAATGTGGTGACGCTGGAGAGCGTCAAAGAGCCGCGGAAACGGAGAAACGTACATGTTGAACAATTAAAAATTCCTATTGAGGAACAGGTTATACCCTGATCTGTGAGTGGTCCGTTGCCAGCAACGGAAGAAGAATTTTATTTTTTTGTAAATTGTTTTTTTTTTTGTAGAAAAAATGCTTTTTTGTTGAAATTTTGAGAAAACTTTTTTTATGTAAAATTAAATTTATTTTATTTTATGTCTGGCGTAGCGATGTATATTGTAGAGGTAATGTGAAATTGTAAATAGGAGAAAAGCGATTTATCATTTTTATACAGAGGAAATTTTAGTTTTATGTGTGTGTGTGTGCGTGCGTTTTATTTTTTTTTTAAAAAGGAGTTCATTTTATTTGTGGATGAGTGTTTAGTTGTAAGTTAGATTTAGTATTGTTTTTATAATGTAAATAAAGTTTTAACTGTTGTACTATGTTAGGTTAAGGATTATGAAGTAAAATTTCTTTTGTTGTATTATCAAATGGACTTTGTATCATATAAGACACTGTATTTAAAATGTGTATAGAATTAGTTGATAGAACTATGGATGGGATTAGGATGTTTGTGTACCGCTATCTGCTTCGGCCTTTGACCAGGAGGGGATTAGTCTCTGGGCTCCTTAATACCGTATTGGTATTAAGTACCCAATATTAGAGTTTATGAAAGATAGTCATAAACTGGAGGGGGGCAGTCAAGGTCCGAAGCAGGCTTGTATTAGGCTTAATCCTATCACTAGTCATAATAAATACTGTACTTGTATAAATAGAGCTGCCTCAGAGCAATATATCAGTTATTCTTTAACAGTCATTACGTGCGTTTCACTATCCCTTTTATTTCTTTTTTTTAAAGTTTTGTTCTTCAGTCTATTTAACTTATATATATATATATATATATATATATATATATATATATATATATATATATATATATATATATATATATATATATGTATATATATATAATATTTAATTATAATGCATATTATGAAACATATATTTCAGTTAATGTTTATTGTAACAACCTTGTTCATTTGATCAATAAGTATCCTAACATTGGTTAATCTGGTTAATGTAGTCTTGTGCTTTTGAGGCGGCATTATACTGTCGGCTCAGATCTGAAGATAACTTTGTCGCATCCAGTCCTTTAACTTCTTCCGGGGTAAGAGCCCTGTATTGGTTTTGAGCAGCGATGAGTGCATGATTCATGGCCAGGTTCAAGTGTGTATAGGCAGGCCCGATCTTCGAAGTAGCGCAAACCCTCTGCTGCGGTCCCGTTGCTCTTGCCATGGCGTCCCTAAAGGCGGTTTGAATGGCGACCATTTGCTGGCCCCTCACCTCTCTGTTCGTCTGGTGGATCAACCTCTCCAACTCCTGCTTGGTCACGGCTGCAACCTGGAAAAGGATTCTTTAATATTAATTATTTAAATAGTAATCCCACCGAAATCATATAATAAAATGAATCAAGGCGTGATGACGTTACACAGAAATTTGATGATTTTTTTAAAGTAATGAATAGGTAAAAAAGCAGCTCTTTAGCTAATAGAATGAATAAAAAAATAAAGTTTTATGTAACACGAAAATAATATAATAATTATTTTTTCTTAATGCAAGAGAGGTCCGGACTCTTATGCTGGGTTTGTAAGATCTGTACCAAGACATTTAAGGGCCACTTAACGAATTTTGTTTCCTTACCAATTGCGTACACACGCATCTATAGACCACACTCCCTCCCACATTCCCTTATTTGCAAAAGAGAGAGAAGCTCTAGCCAGGACGCTTGGCCATCAATTGGTGCCAGAAAACCTGGTTAGCCAGATGACTTCTGCCGATGAAAACTGGAATGCTGTTGCAAATTACGCAGCTAAAATCTGCAAAAAGCTACGTAAACAGGAGTGGTAAAGACGAAGCCTCCTAGTGCCTTAATAATTAGCAGCAGAAAATATAAAGTAGGCAAATAGCCAGCCCGCCCCCCGAGAGGTAATGCTTGACAGCAGTTCCGAGGG
This sequence comes from Euschistus heros, assembly GCA_003667255.2. NCBI lineage: Eukaryota > Metazoa > Arthropoda > Insecta > Hemiptera > Pentatomidae > Euschistus > Euschistus heros. The sequence continues at coordinate 2,252,035 of RCWM02000082.1, forward strand.
GTGGTGAAGAAGAATAGGGAGGTGGTTTTAAGTGAGTAAGAATCTCACACTGTTGTGGTCACTTTTCCTTTTCAAGAACGTATCTAAATTTAGAACATTACTGAAGGCAGCGCCGTACTGTGGTTTAAAGTGACAGAAATGCGTAAAAAAATTTTTTTTATTGAATTCGCTACGACGCACAGTGCTTCGAACATAGTGTGAAATTGGACAAAAATCGGGAACTATGAAAATCTTATAGAAAATAGCACGCTGAACAAAAAAGTTCCTATAAACATGGGTCCGGAAATGCACTCATAAAAAGTTATGACGAGATAAGTGAAAAAAAAAAAAAAACGAATTTTTTAAACAACCAATTTTTCTATTGCAGCAAAAAGGTATTTTTTGTGCAAGTTTCTAAAACTACCATAAACATTGCGTTTCCTGCAACATTAGGATGTTTGAGTCAACCATGAATATAGCAATTTCTTTTTTTTTTTTTTTGGTATAGCTGTACAATGCTTACTTCATCTGATGTTATTTTAAATCAAAAGTAGGCAACCACTCAGAATAGCCACATGAGCAAAGAATGTCTTTAACCTGAATGCTATAAACCTCAGAATTTAAATAGATTAAAAACAAAAGATATAAAGGATAAAGTTTTATAGTAGTGTAAAATACAAAAGAGTGAAAATATTATAATTCAACAAATAATTTCTATTTACTAATCCATGTGTACATATTACGTAAAAATTAGATAACATTATTTCAAAAATCGATTGTAATTACATATATAACCATACATTTGATTTAAAATTATAATATTTAATCTAAATTGATAGAATCTTCGTCAGTACTACTTTCATTATTGTCTGTACAAGTTAAATCTAAATTCTCAATACCTAGCATATCATGTTTATATTGACCTGGCTTCTCGGTTAGAATGATGTACTCCTGAATTTCTTCAACTCGAACTTTTTTATTGATCAAAGTCCTCCGATCAGATATGAGAGGTTCAGAAGTTAACAATAATATTCTAATGAGGTCAAAATTGGAACTCACTCGTGAGCACTTACGAGTATGACTTAGTCTGTTTTTCCTTACTTCTTTATGTTTGGCCTCTAACGCATCTTCTGACAATTGTCCAATTGGCAATGAAAAAGAAGAAATTATTTCACACCCGTGTACAAGGATTTTGTGAACACTAATAGGCATACAAAACCAGTCATACAAAGTAAGATATAGGACCCTAGTTTCTTCCAACAACATTTTAAATCTATCTATGTTAATTGGGTAGCCGCTTGCCAAAACCTTTAGAATAATGGAGAATTTAACTATCAGTTACTTGTTTACACCAGTAACCTCAGAGCTGAGGTCAGGGTTTGCAAAAAAGCGCCTTGCAGTATTACCATCATTTGATGAGCCATACCCAGGCTTTGGTTTATCAATCAATAGTCCCATTTTCGTTTTATATTCTGACTGGATTCTTTTTTTGTTTTCCTTTACAATTGCTTTATGCTCGACTCCACGAACTTGCCATTTTTTTATTGGCAATCGGTAACCTATATGTAAAATGCATTCGAAAAACTTAATCCAACAATGTAGGGTTGATAAACCGAAGCGATATTGCTCCGAATCAGGTAAACGGTTTACCACGTTTTCATTGTTCATCTCCTTTGGGGTTGCTCCACAAATGAAACACTTAGACGTGACGTTTGTTCCAGACAAAATGTTAGTAACACTACCATCCAGCATTGTGAACAGCATTTCAAAACTTACCGAGTAAATTTGATGGCTTTCAAATTTAATTTCACTGGTCTGGAGTTTGCAAATTATATCTTTCATTGTCTTTTCCTCGTCACGCACTAAGTCTGCAGTTTCTTTTTGAAAAATTAATTTTATGGGTCTGCAGTATAAGGTGGACGATGAACGTCGATTTACCCATACGACTTTTCCATTTCTTACGTCTACCAATTTTAGTGGCACCATTGCTATTAAAAACAAATACTCATCAGTGCTTAATGCATTTGAAAATGTTTGTTTATACTGACTATGACCGGAACTGCCATCGAATCCCCACTTACATATAAGATTGAACTCATTGCCCTCCTCCAAACTCGCAATTTTTAATATGCTTTGCGCTGTTAGTTGCAGGAGTTCTTGTAGATTTACACAAACGCTAACTTCATCTGCAATTATATTTTTTGGGAGTAGGGCATTTTTGGTCAATGTTATTGAATAGAGGCTGGGAAAGCAGTTCTTATGCATACCATTTATCAGTGATCTTAATACTTTGTATTTTCTTTCGGATAAACCTAAATCCAAGCATAAAGCTAGTGCTTGAAGAGGACTTATTGATTTTTGTTCTTCAGCTAAGGATTCTGCGGACATCTCTGCAGCAAATCGCAACTCAGCAGATGACCTGCTAGAAACAAGATCCTTTACCCGCCTTTTTTTAGTTTTAATGGAAGCTTCTTCGAAAAGGGTTTCTGGTCTTCCGCGTGCCCGGCTTGGTCCTGGCTTGACACTACTGATATCAGGGATAATTGGTAATTGAAGTTTCTGTTGAAGCCAAGATGCATACCTTTGACGAAATTTAACACGACTCCTGTCGACCTCATTTAATTTTGTATTGAATTTGATGCAAAATAACCTACCAATTTCAGATATTTCTGTTTCCAATTGGTCGTTGGACTCTTCTACGTTCATGAGCCGATGTAGTTCATCAGTGACTGCAGCAGTCCGATCTGATTTTTTGAGGGAAAAACATTTTTCAGCAAGCTGGCCATTGGTTATGCTCACTTTTCCTAAAGAAAAAAAATAATAAAACAGTTTAGGCGCAGGCAGGCGCAGTTAAAATTCATATAAAATTAAAGCCTATATAAAAAGCAACAATATTACGTAAAAATTACAAAAGGATATTCGAGGATTTTTTTAAAAGCCTCTTCAAAGTTTGAGTAATTTTCAAAGTGGTCAATGAAATTTACCCGCAGGCAATGAATATAATAAGTGTTCAACATGCCAATTGAAATAATATATTTTTAAAATAGATACCTTGATTTGTATATTCCATCGTTGAAAATGCTTATTTTCTTCCGTACGAGTTGTCAACGGAACAAAGGAAAATTTGCAACTAATATGATAAAAAATGCAAAACGTTAATACTCCCTAAGTTTTTCGATTCTCTTTTGTTAAACAATCATGTAAACAATGAGGTAATCTTACTAAACGGCTGTGTATAATACTTTAAATTTAATAATACCAAAAGGTAAACAAGATCCTTTACTCGCCTATTTTTCTTGTTTTATTGGAAGATTTTTCAAAAAGGGTTTCCGTTCTTCCTCTTGTTCGGGTTGGTCCTGGTTTGACTGCACTGATTTCGGGAATAGTTGGCAATTGAAGTTCCTTTTTAAGTCAAGAGGCATATCCCTGACGAAATATATTACAACTCCTATCGACCACATTCAATTTTTAATTGAATTTCAAGCTAAAAAACCGACTAATTGTAGATGTTTCTATTTTCAATTGGTGGTTAGGCTCTTCTACGTCCTTAAACGAATGTAGTTTATAAGTGACTACAGCTATTTGATCTGATTTTTTATGGGAAAAACGTATTTCAGCAAACTGGCCATTGGCCTAATTTTTGCTTTCTCAACAAAAAAAAAAATAATAAAACACTCCCGGCGCAGGCAGGCGCAGATAAAACCCATGGCAAATCAAAGCTTATATACCAAGCTACAAGAATATGCAAAAACTACAAAAGGATATTTGAGGTTTTTTTTAAAAGCCTCTTCAAAGTTTGAATAATTTTCAAACTGGCCAACGAAACTTTACACGCATGCCATGGACATAAGAAATGGTCATCTTACCAATTAAAGTAGCATATTTTAAAATAGATACCTTGACCTGTATTTTGCATCGTTAATAATAGTTATTTTTTATCCAATGAGATGTGAATGGAACAAAATATAATATGCGGCTAATGTGATATAAATCGCTAAACTAAAATACTCCTGAAGTTTTTCGATTGTGTTGACTTAAACGAATATGTAAACAATGAGATAATCATACTAAATTGTTGTCTAAGGTATATTTAAGAATATCAAAAGGTAAACAGCTCGATAAAAAATACTTCGATTTTTGATTTTTGTCCATTGTCGAAGCACTGTGCGACGCTAATTTTTTTTTTTCTTGTTTATCCCAGCAAATAACCTTTACCCAGCGAAAACCTACCTCAACCTATTATCTTGTATGCTGTGGAACAAATACAATATCATGGATTCTATCTGGATAAGAAACCTACCTGGAAACCCTTAGATGACATTGAAAAGACAAGAAGCTGCACGTCGATTTCGACTGCTACAATACTTGACGAACGTACAAATCTCCCGATTCACTACAAAAAACTCATCTATATGACGATTATCAGACCTATTTGGACTTACGATATAGAGTTATGGGGATCCACCAAACCATCGAATTCTTCCCGCATCCAATCACTCCAATCCAAAATCCTTTATGCTCCTTACTTCGTCGCAAATGAACTGATCCACAATGACCTTAATATCCCATATGTCGCTGATTTGGCACGAACCAGAAACCTATCCTTTCTTAATAAACTTAATACTCATCCAAATCCACTTGTTGCACAACTTGCTTCTCATTCCATTCCTGGTAATTCTTCAAGGTGTCTGAAAAGATGGCCTCCGGATCTTCTTTTGTTAATATTTCATTAGAGTACTACCAATACCTAGTGCCTCTACAAGTTTTAAGCATGTCATTATTTTTCATTTTAAACTGCTTATTTTCTAAATGTATTTGTAATACAGTCGTAAATTTCTATTAATAAAAGAAAACGAACAATTTCTTGAAAGTTTAATTGTTAATTTTTACTTTTTTTTTTAAACGATTGTATTGAAATTTAGGCACTAAATACAAATTACATTATGTTCTTATATGCAAAACGTCTGGTATGGTAACTTACTATACAGATAGGGGACTAGATGGCCGGGTGAGTTGGGGCTGTTTCGTTTGACTTAAGTAAACCTTGTTCAAACGATTCTACTATAAATTTTCAGTCTGTTAACAAAAATATATTAAACTATCAGTTTGTCAGGTTTTATTATTAATTCTATTGTTATTTAATAATTAATTAAAAAAATTGTAAAGATCATGTTATTGGCAATTATTGACATTTTTACAGTACAGTAGTAGATGGCTACTTACCAGGCAGAAGCAGAAAGCTATAACGCTAAGGCAGGCAAGATACTTGTTCATGTTGCTGTAGTACTGTCCCAGTGCTGGTGCTGGTACTGGCTCTTCCCTCACACTGATATATGTACATATATCTATAAAGATAGCAGTGAACTTCTATTGGATTGAGTGAATAAACATTACGTAAACATATTGCTCATAACGTTACGTCCTTTGTGTATTTAGGTTAGTTTATCTTCTATTTCGATGTGTCTATTAACTAATAACTGAACTAATTAAATATATATATATATATATATATATATATATATATATATATATATAAGAGTTGGACAATCAATTGGAATTAAAACAAACAATTTAGTTAGGATTGATGAATTATTTGCCTCTTCTGATGGAACCTTTATTCTAGTTTAATTCTATTAAATTCTAGTTTTGAATGTTAAACATTCATTAGTAGTTTCAAAAACATACTAAAAAAATTAAAACAAAAGAATATCAGGACCTATAGAAGACAGAGTGTAAAAAGGAGAAAATCAGGTAGGAAGGGTTGTCCTTTAGGGTTTTCCTATAATTGGTTAGTTTTCAAACAATTTTTTTTTTGTTATCCTTTTATTGAAATTTACAACTGTACAAAATATATACATCAAGTAAATGTGTTGATAATGGTTACAATAAGATGTCAAAATTTGAAAAGAACTATTCATCAGTAGCACTTTATTAAAAATTCTAAACTAGAAGTTCCCTAGGCCAGAGACGGTTTCAGAAGCCTCAGAGGATTATCAGGAATGGAGTGGGAAACAAGTTGAGAAACTAACGGATTTGAGTGATTATGGAGCTCACTATGAATGGACAGGTATCTGGTGTCGGCCAAATCAGCAACATATGGAACATTAAGATCTTTATGGATAGGTTTATTGGTGACAAAGTAAGGAGCATTGAGGATTTTTCGTAGGATTTTGGATTGTAAGGATTGAATACGAGATGAATTGGATGGTTTAGTGGAGCCCCAAAGCTCAACTCCGTACTTCCAAATAGGTCTAAGCACAGTTATGTATATGAGTCTTTTGTAGTTAATTGGGAGCTTTGAACGTTTGTCTAGTAAATGTTTATGTATTCTGTAACGACGGGCAGTTTCTTATCGTTTTATTCTTGAAACAATTATTTCCAGAGAAAAACGCCGAGTACTATTTAGAAGGGTTACAGAGATGGGAGCATCGCTGGGAAAAGCTCTACACTAGAAGGTCTCTAGGCTCATCTTTTCAGACCCCTAGGAGAGTTAGCGTGAATAGGGTGAGAAGCTAGGTACTCGTTGAAACTAGTGGAGACTAGTGGAATTGTGTGGTTATGGAGATTACTATGAAAGGATAGCTATCTGGTTTGGGCTAAATCAGCAGTATAAGTGAGAAATAAAGTAATACCTCTTGAAAGGTTTTATTAAACATAATTTAACATACACAAAAACTAATTAGAACGACATATAAACAACTTACAACAGTAACCATGAACTGAGGAGGTTATACAAAACATATGAGGCAAAGAGATACAAATGTAATATCACTATTTACTACATTCACCCCCACTCTAGTAAGTGATGTGATCATTCAAGTAAGAGGGTGGCCGACGGGTTCTTTGACTCCGGCGGAGAGTCGCAGGTTGCTGGGCGGGTGATCTCTCTGGAGAATCTGAAATTGGCAGATCCACGGGTGGAAGAGGGGTACCTTGATTGGATGGATTTAGTTCCAAGTCCTGAGGATGTACAGGGTCTGGTGGAAGGAGAATGGAGTCTGAAGTCGGTTCTTCTGAGTCCTGAGGAAGAGGGTGCCTGTCAGCTTCACCTCCCAATGGTGCCAGGTGACGGGTTGAGATAGTGGTCTCTCGTCCATCAGGGAGGCGAACATGGGCGTATTCTGAGTTTCCCTCCAGTAAAGTGACTTCATCTACTAATGGCTCGTACTTCGAGTGCCTTGCAAGACGCTTCATTAGGACGGGTCCCGGGGTCATGAGCCATGTCGGAGTTGATGATCCATGACTTGAGCGGCGAACATGATTGAACATACGCTCATGTGGTGTGGTATTTGTTGATGTACATAGCAAGGAGCGTATTGAGTTCAACGCGTCATTCAGAACTGTCTCCCAGCATCTAATGTCCGTCCGGTGAGTTCTTAAGGCAAGTTGAATTGTCTTCCAAACGATCCCAACGTACCTTTCCGCTTGACCATTACCCATAGGATTGTATGGTGTAGTTCGGCTACTAGCAATACCGAGAGATTCTAGAAAATTTTTAAGTTCTTGAGACGCAAATGATGTTCCCTTGTCCGAATGTATGTATTCCGGGGTTCCAAATACAGAGAATATTTCTTTCAGTTTAGCAATAACTGTAGATGAGGATAAATCATGACAAGGGTACGCAAAAGGAAACCGAGAAAATTCATCCACGACAATTAGAAGATACCTATTCCTCGAATTTGAAGGAAGTGGTCCCTTGAAATCTACATTCAAGCGTTCGAAGGGCTGGGTGGCCTTGATTAGCTGGCTTTCGTGTCTGAAGAAGCGCGGCTTCACTTCTGAACAAATTCTACATGATGAAATAACCTTCCTAATTTCTTCTAAGGAGTAAGCCAGGTTTTTACTTCTCACCCAGTGGTAAAAGCGAGTCTCTCCGGGGTGACACAGCGTCTCATGTAGTTCTGTGAGTTACCTCAATGATACATCCAGTACAGCCATTGTTGCAGAACAGGTACGAGAAAAAGCATCGGCGGCTTCGTTCAGCTTTCCAGGCCTGTAGACAATATCATAGGTGAAGCAGGACAGTTACAACCTCCACCTTTGAATCTTTTCATTCTTGACCTTGCTTGATAAGTGGCTATCGAACATAAAAGAGACAGATCTCTGGTCCGTTATCAGTCTGAAGCGACTGCCCTGAAGGTAATGTCTCCATTTTCTTACGGCTTCAATAATAACGTGAGCTTCTTTTTCCGCTGTAGCTGGAGTGTTATGGAGAAAAAGGCGACAGGGCGGCCGTTCTGAGATAAGGTTGCAGCGAGTGCGTGGTTGGATGCATCAGTTTCTACTGTGAACACAGCTGAGAGATCGATTGCGGTTACTGTTGCATTTTCTATGTCCATTTTTATTGATTCGAAGACTTTGACAACATCAGATCTGATTGGAAATTTTGGATCCTTAAAGACTTGAATTGGATCCTTAAGGCCCGACGTAGGGAAGGTTTAAGACGCTCAGGATCCGGGCGCTAAGTTCCTTTCACAATAACATAACCAAGATAATGGATTTCACGAATGGAAAACGATGATTTTTCTTCATTAATTGTTAAATTGTATTTCCTTGCTGCAAGCATGAATTTCTTTAAATTGATGTCGTGTTCTTCCTGAGTCTTTCCACACACCGTCACGTCATCAAGATAAGCGAAGGTCCCCTGCAACTTTTGAGTATCAATTATCTTCTTTATCTGGTGTTGGAAAGCAGCCACACCATTTGTGACAGCAAACGGGATGCGAGTGAATTGATAAAGTCGACCAGAGACCTCAACCGTGGTGTAAGGGCGATCTTCATCTCTAATTGGTATTTGATGGTAAGCACTTCGGAGATCAATTGTGCTAAATACTTCATATTTAGAGACTTTGTTCATTAAGTCATCAATAAGGGGGAGAGGGAAGGCATCAGGTTCAGTCAAAAGATTTACCGCTTGTGAATAATCGACACACATACGCCTTTTATGGTTTTCACTGAAAACAACCAAAACCTGTGCTCGCCATGGCGAATAACTTTCCTCAATGATACCCTCCCTGAGTAGTTTCTGGACCTCACAATCTATGAACTTAGCATCTGATTCCGTAAGGCGTCGGGATCTGACACAGATTGGACGAATGTTTGGTTTAAGTCTGGGAAACAAGCGAGCAGGTCGAACAGAAGCTGCTGCAAGAGCACAGATATCAAGGGTCTCCTGTGAGCCACCAAACTTAATATTAACATTGGAATGGCGACTGAGTATATCGTGACCGATAATTAGATCAGCACAAAGATCAGAAAGCACATTTAGCATTACAGATCTATAATTATGACCACTGAGCTCTAAATCAAGAATACATTCCCCGCTGGTGGATGTACGTAACTACCCAGTTACGCACATCCACTTAAAACACACCCGTTGGCCATAGTAATCTCCATGCGCTTTCCTTTTCGTACTGGAATTCGAAGCTGATTAATCAGCTTTTGGCTAATAAAACTAGAAGAACTCCCCGTGTCAACTAACGCTTGAGCTTTTGAACCATTTACTAAAACTGTGACCAACGCCTTAGAAAGGCTTGAAGCAAGGCTAACGGTGCAATAAGGGCTAGATGATTTAATAAAGGAAGTTATACCTCTTTTCGGCGACTTCTTTCGCTGGCAGACTCTGCTAAAGTGGCCAGTCTTACCACAGCCATGGCAGATGGCGTCTTTCGCAGGGCACTGGGTCCGGGGATGTCTTGAGTTACCACAGAAATAGCATCGAGAGTTCGTAGCTGCAGCCACTTCATCCGATGATTCGCTCTGACTTCTTCTTGGTTCGGCTGATGTTGAATTTATGGGTACACGCGAGCTCTGATAGTAGTTAGATTGGATCTCGGCTAACTCTAGTGATCTAGCCTGCGTAAAGGCGTCGTTTAGCGTGAGGTTAAGATTCTCAAGGAGCCGCTGCCTGATGTGAGAATCACTTAGCCCGGCAATGAAGGAGTCACGGATGCAATCATCACGATTGGTTTCGGCAGTTACTGCTTTGAAGTTACAATCTTTTCCCAATAGTTTTAATACTTCTAGGTAAAGGCTGATTGATTCGCCCGATTCCTGCTTTCTGGTGGCCAACTTATGCCGTGCAAAGATTTCATTGACAGGTTTGACAAAGATATTATTCAATATAGTGATAGCATCATTATAAGTCCCACATTCACTGATATAGTCGTATAAATTTGCCGATAAGTGGTTAATCAGCAGCCGGTGTCTGTCCGCTTCTTCCGCATTTGTTGAGAGTAAGAAATTCTGAAAGGTCCGATACCAGTGGTTCCATTCTTTGCTGGCCGATGAAGATTCAGTATAATTATGTTTAATAAATTGAGAAAGAAAGTAATACCTCTTGAAAGGTTTTATTAAACATAATTTCACATACACAAAAACTAATTAGAATGACATATAAACAACTTACAACAGTAACTATGAACTGAGGAGGTTATACAAAACATATGAGGCAAAGAGATACAAATGTAATATCAATATTTACTACAATATGGGACATTGAGATCTTTATGGTCTACGTTTGTTTATAACAAAGTTGGGAGCATTAAGGATTTTGGATTGGAAGGATTGGATACGGGAAGAATTAGAGGATTTAGCTGATCCCCAAAGCTCAACTCCATTTGTCCAAATAGGTCTGATAACTGTCATGTGAATGAGTCTTTTTTTAAATATTTAACTGGTAATTTAAACGAAATTCAGAATTGATCTTGAACGGTTGTTTTATTTCTAATGATTCATAAAGATTTAATTTTAGTCTATTCTAAGAGATGCTGAATTTGACTATTTAATTTTTAGTTTATTTGGTGCCGTATCCCACCACATTTGGTTGAGAACTATAAGACTTTGTACAGATTCGTTACTTTCAAGAAGTTAATAATGTTTTTTGTGGAGATTCGAGTTGTTTTCAAGCAATGTTGAGATGTTTTGATTCCTCAGACCATTATTCTTTCTTTCCTTTTGATATTTTTTGCATTCGACGAGAATATGCTCTATTGACATTCGTTGCATTTTGAGGGTGGCTTATCTTCCAATAAGTAACTGTGTGTTAATATTGAGTTTCCAATTCTTAGTCTTGTTAAAATGACTTGTTCTCTTCTTGGTCCTGTTTCTTGCTTCCATGGTCCTGGAGGATTAAAATAAATTAGATTTTCTTTTCTCATTTGAAGTGTTTCAATCATTTATAGAAACACTTTAATATTGAGACTTAACGCCCATATGCACTACAACTATGGCAGGAAGGACGGTTACCCTACAGGTTACAAATCTGTCTAGGGTGGTAAGATCAAGATTCATTCGTGGGTCCACCACATGGCGTTATCAACGTATGGAGAGGCCCTTCCAATATTTTCTTCATTGAGGGGTGAGGCCAAAACACCAACCGGCCACGCCCTCTTTGCCACAACTAGCGACTTGCATTCCATTAAATTATTAATTATAAAATGGAAAAATAACTTATTAAAAAGTATAAAATCCCAGAATAAAATAAATCCCAGCAATTGGGAGGTAAGCCCTCCACTAGTTTTTAACTCCATGCTCCAATACGAAATAAATTTTAACCCGCCAAGGTGGGATTGGAACTCACGACCTTCAGTACTGAGCGCGATGAAAACCTCGCCCCAACTCAATTTTACATCAAGCAAAGAATTTGACTATTAAAGATGTTGAAGTCTTTGTTTTAATTTATGGTTATTTTCTATTAAATGGATAGTAAATTTGGAATTCCGCAAATTATTATATGCCGTTATAAGTATTTTTAATGTTTGTTATTGTTTGTTTGTTTGTTATAGTTTCATATTCATGTCCTGATATCCTTCGGAAGCTCTTACATAATTATTTCTTGTCTTACATTAAAAAAATAAAATAATAAAATAATATATATAATTTATTTGCTACATAGATGTTTTGAATTCTGTCGTATGCTTATAGAACTGATGGTGAATATTTAACATAAAGAAATAAAAAAATTCCATTAGATGAGGCGAATAATTCATAAATCCTATTAGTTTATTTGTAGTAACAATAACTTATTCAATAAGGAACGTCAAGAATTTTACCGCGGGATTTTTGGTTGCAATAACCAGATAAAGGATAGGAAATTTGGGATCGAGTTGGGGCGAGGTTTTCATCGCGCTCAGTACTGAAGGTCGTGGGTTGGAATCCCACCTGGGCGGGTTAAAATTTATTTCGTGTCCGACCATTGAGTCATAAACAAGTGGAGGGCTTACCTCCCAATCGCTGAGGGCGTAACTCACCATAGTAGCCGTTTTTCAGTTTAAATTGTGGTTTTTAGGATTTATTCTGTGATTTTATAATATTTAATAAGTTATTTTTCCATTTAATAATTAATAATTTAATGGAATGCCAGTCCCCAGGTGTGGCAAAGTGGGCGTGGCCGGTTGGTGTTTTGGCCTCATCCCTCACTTAAGAAAATACGGGAATGGCCTGTCCATATGTTTATAACTTCATGTGGTGGACCCACGAATGAATCTTGATCTTACCACCCTAGAACAGATTTGTAACCTGTAGGGTGACCGTCCTTCCTGCCATAGTTGTAGTTCATATGGGCGTTAAGTCCCAATAAATAAACAACTGGATGCAGGAAGTTGAAATAGAAAAATAATTTTATTCTGGGACCAAGTCCCTTAGGAATAACAGATTGTACAGAAAGAAATGATATTAGTTACATCTGGTCAGAGACATGATGAATTAATAAGATGAAAAAATAAAAATGAAAATAAAAAATAATAAAATAAAGAAGAAATATTAATATAACATTGATAATGTATACATAGATACTAATGTAATATATGAATAGGAAAATAAGAAGAATATTCTACAAATGAAATAATAAATAGGTTATTGTGATACAATGCTAATTATATACAATATAAGAACCCAAATGTTGTATTCGGAGTGAGAAAGAATTATTTTAATTTGTACACACTGAGTGTGTTTCAGAAACAGTTAGTCGTTTAATTGAGAAAATATATTGTTAGTAAGCGTCACCTTGGATTAGGAGGAGGAATAGAGGAAATAAAGGAATTTAAATGTTTTCAGAGATTTCGCTTGTCTAATATGAGAAGGAATGGAATTCTATAGAATGGTTGAGCGGAATAGGAAAGAGCGCTGGAATGTAGTAGTTCTATGGGATGGGGTATATAGATCAGAATGACGGGATCTTGTGTTCAGTGACTTGTGTTCAGTGACTTGGTTGGACGTGGGAGCGCCTTGGTTTATTGAAGGCAAATCTGGCAAAGCAGTTCATAATTACGTGATGGTTTATTTGAAACCACTAGTTTTTGTGACCGAGAAAGAACAAGCATTTCTTTTTTTTTATTTTTTTATTTTTGGCATTGTAGAACCTAAATATTTTAATTGCTCTACCTATTCAAATTTAATTCCGGAACTATTTAAATCACAAAAATTATAACCGTTCCTACTACTTACCATATATTGAATTTTAATTGTATTAATTACTAGACCAATTTCGTTTCCGGTTTTTATGAGTGTTGTGGTGTTTAATTTGATATTTCCCTCCTATTCACCCGACAATACCAAATCATCTGCGTAACCAATTTCAACACCCATTCCTTTTCCCGTACGCATTACCTTCCTAATGACGTATTATTGTGTTATGTTAAATAATATCGGAGAAAAAGAATCTACCAGTTTAAAACCAGAACGTACTTCACACTTTTGGGAATAAAATCAAATATCTATAATAGCTGAATACACTAAGAAAATCTGATTTGCATGAGCATTGTCAGGATTGTGTAATAAATGTATTTAATTTAATTAAATATCCTGACTAAATCCCATTTAATTTTGATTTTAAAAAAAATTATTCTTATAAATTTGAGTTACATATTAACGTATATATTAAATAACAATAATAAAAAGAACACATAACCTCTATTCTACAATAGGCTTATGTAATGTTTATACTGTTTATCTAAGTCAGCTGATAGCTAATGGAAGTGTATATATTGTGGAGGTCGTGGGTATATTCTTCATCAGCAAGAATACACAGCAACATGAACAAGTACCTGGTTTGCTTTAGTGTACTAGCTGTCAGCTTCTGTCTGGTAAGATTTCACTATTATACTGTAAATATATCTATGAACTTTGAATCCATTACAACTTGAAGGTTCGTGAATTTGAACTTATCCATTAATTAGTGGACTAATGGATGGAGTTATTAATTTTATTGTTCACAATCAAGATTCTTCCATAACCTCTTATAAGGCTGAAAAGGAAACACACACACACACACACACACACACACACACAGATATATGCAAATACATTATATATATATATATATATATATATATATATATATATATATATATATAATAAATTGCTATTTTTCGAACCACAAAAGACCCGTTTACATTACTGTAAATAGACCTATTTGGATTAACGGAGTTGACCTTTCGGGGAATATTAAACATAACGAAATGATGCCGTATCCAGCCGTTACGATATAAATTTCTTAGATAGTTGAGAAAGTAGTGAGTTTAATTAGTATGTAGTATATTAATCACTAGAGGTTCGCATGATGTATATATCTATTCTATAATCAAAACAATTAGGATTGATGACATTTTTTTTTTTTTAATAAAGCTACAACTTTATTTCCTGTTATTCTTTTCCATTGCCTTTAGTTTCCTCTGTCTCCAGTTCTCTTTCATGTGTTCGCCGGTCTGCTTCTTATGCTCTGTCCACGTTCGTCTGCCTCCCCTAGTCTTCCTTCAGCTTGAAATCCTTCCACTCTACTCCTAAATGTACTTCTTTCTATCATTTGGGACACTGTAATGTTTAACAGTTCCACGTCTTTCCTAACTTTATTAATCCAAGCTGTAGTGGTATTCTTCTTCCAGAGGTAGTTGAATATCTGTTTTATTAATCTGTCTTCGTTCATTCTATATAAATGTCCGAGAAACGTCAATCTCCTCTTCCGCATCCTCTATGAGATTCTTTCCACATTCTGCCAGACTTGTTTGTTGCTTCTCTGTTTCCATCCATCTTCAGCCTGTACTGCACCCATGATCTTCCTTAAAATTCTCCTCTCCAAGACTTCCAACTTCCACCAATAGGCATTTACTGGCGTGGAGACGGTGTTTTAACGACGGTGTTGTAGTGCCTTATTTTGGCATTCCAAGAGATGCACTTTTATTTGTGTTTATTATTATTTTTTTTATTTGTCTCTGATCAAATGTAATCGAATTTATTTCATTATTTTTCATTTGTTGTTCTGAAGTGTTTTAAAACCTCCTTGCAGGTTGGAGCAGTGACGAAGTACGAGTTAGAGAGGTTGATTCATAAGGTGAACTCCGAAGTGAGGGTGGAAGAGATCATCGCAATCAAGAACCACACGAGGGACGCGATGGCTGAGGCCACTACACCGCAGCAGAAGATCTGCATAACCACCAAGATAGGACCTGCATATCGAGACTTGAACCTAGCCCTCACCAGGGAGCTGATCGCTGTGCAAACAGAATACAGGGCTCTCTCGGAGCAGACAGAAGAGATGGATCCCGATACGTTATCTTCAAAGCTGTACGAAAGATTTATTGGAGCTTCAACTGCACAAGACTCGATAGAACAGATCTACCAGTGTTAAAATACTTGCTGATCAATAAAGCTTTTTGAATTAAATTAAATGAATAAAACACTATTCAATTCCATGCAAATATTTTTAAAGCAGAAGAGTTTCTGCAACAGCCACTCACATTACTAAAATACAAACTGTAGAATTACAAATACTTATACGATACTACAAACATCATGGCACATTTCAAATTAGACAAAAAACATTGATTTATACATTCATTTTGTGCAATATAACATAAACAAAAAGTAGAGCCTTCACATATCTATACATCATAATCCACTTATAGGGAAAAACTCTTCATCCCGGATATCCTTACTTGGCCAAGAGGCCTCTTTTTAGATTAATTTTTATTCTTATTGTTTCCACATTGAGTTTTATTAATATTATTTCAAAAACAACGGATAAAACTACAATGACCCACTACTTTTGAGAGACGCTTAACACTCCACCGGTCGGTATTCTAAACTATACTGACATAACTTTTTGTAACTACACTTTTCTAGGCAAAATAGAACTGAAACTGAGAACTGCGAGAACTGAGGTCGTGTAAAAGGACCTTAATATAATAAACAAATTGGATTTAGTAAAGGCGTTAAAGTAATATATTTATTTTTGTTTTTTATTAATATTTACAACCGTACAATAATATAAATAAGTATATTTAATTTAAATCTGTTTAGTAAATTCTTAAAAAAAAAAAAAATAAAATAAATATTACTGCCATAGACAATTGATTGTCATATTGTATAACTATGTATTCATTGTATCATATAATCGTTATCCTTGGACATAGTGACAGACTAACTATACAATATTTTATAAAAAAACTTATGAGAGAACGGAGTGAGGCATGAAGCCTTAGTTTACAGATAGGATTTCTGGGAAATGAAACGGAACAAATAGATCTTTCCATCCTGTCAGTTCTCTGTCTCCGTTTCAGTTCTTCTATCATTTTTTCCTTTCACACATAGGAAAAACTGACAGTCCGACTGAAACTGAAACTGAACTGAGAACTGAAATGACTGTGTAAAAGGCCGTTTACACAATTATAATCTGGGCTATTTGGACGTCAGAGAAGTTAGTGTGGCTACTTAATTTACTAACAGAAATAAAAGATATTTTTGATTCAAAGTTACATAAACAGTAAGGACCAATAAGTTTTCGGCCTGAGGGGAAAAAAAAACAAAACAATTTTCTTCTTTCTTGTAAAATTTTCTTCCAGAACTGTTTTAGAGACTATTGGCACTAACGGAGAGTAATGGAGTTATTTTGATTATTAAAAATGTTTTCAAATAATTTATTTTATATTATCGAGTGGTCCAGTGAGGAAGTTGCTACAATTTGAGTATTTATTAGTGTCCTGAATTTTAGATCTGTTAGTTCTTCTCCAGGGCTAAAAATCTCTATAAATCAAACTAAACTAAATTAAATTAAATTATGCCTGCTCTCCAATTGTTCTGAAAAATTTATCAATTCCATTGGTAGATTTAGTACAGTACCATGGGTTGACAATTGAAGGTTCACACATTCGAAAAAAAAAAAAAATAAGAAAACCTGAAATCTAACATTTAAACTATCCACTTCTTGCAAAATTAAAACATAGTCATCCTTCTGTTTGATATTAGTCCTAAATATTGAACCTTTTTAGTATGTTAGTTGGAACATTGGTGGGGAGGGGGGGAGGTGTCATATCGAAGAGTGATTGTGGTTTACTGCATTTTGTCATTGTTGATTTTAATTTTCCATTTCTCATCGAACTCCTAAAAAACTTGAAAAATATTATTATTATTTTTTAGCATTCTGAAGCAACAGAAAAGAAGATGGCCTCGGGATCTTCTTAAATAGATTTATTGAAGTTCTACCAATGGGTAGTTTCTTCACAAGTCATTAATATGCTATTAATTTTTTTTTTACTTATGATTCCTGTCTAGTCCTTACGTTTTTGTTGCTACTTTGTATTATTACTGGTTTATGTATCTGTGCTTTTCTATGTCTTTATTGTATATAGTTTTTATATATGAGATTCTATATTATCCATTTTTCATTGGTTTTTCAGTCTGTTATTTTTTGTCTCATCTAGTATTTTGTTTATTATAGCCCAGAAGAAGACCAGCAAGGCAGGTTGAAACTTAGGCATTACAGTTATATTTTTCAGTCGTATATATGTATTGGTATTGTTACATTAGTAGTTATAAAGATATTTGTTGTTATTATTGTTTTATTATTATTATTATTTTTTTATTATTTCTATTTGTTTATACACATAAATATATAATTTATAGTGGCAGAAGAACACAGTGTTAAATCTTTGTTTAGTTTTAATGTATGTTTATTTTTGTAATCAATTTGGTTGTTAGAAAAGTATTTCTACTTGTTAATGTTTTATTTTATTTTCCTCTTACACTGAAATTAAGTATGTTTATGTTGTTAGCTATATTAAGAGCCAAAACCTTCTGTAATTGAAAAAAAAAAAAATTGTTTTTTTCTAAACAGTAATTTTTCATTCATTCATTCATTCATTACTATTATAGTATTTATATTTTAACGTGGTGTTTCTGTTTAAATGCCTCCTTAATTATTTTCTTCTTCGTTCATCTTAAAAGTCAACTATACTTTTATTGCTATTAATTTACAGTTACGCTAATTTTCTTAATTTAACATCGTACAGTTGTGAATGTTAATCAATTCCCTGACCATCTTCTTCTTAAAATTAATTAAAGATTAGTTTGGAGGAAGTACCGCTGGGTCCTGACCTCACTAGTGGTCTGGCATCTGTTATAGGCCATAGTACCATAGCATCTACTTATTATCACAGAATAAGTGACAGATGTAGATTTTCAAAAATAGAGCTAAAAAAAAAAAAATGTGCATAATGAAAAATTATATTTATTTAAACACGTTATTAAGTCAAACAGCTGATCATTTCAAAATCTAGGCACAGCTATTGATCTGGTCTACCCAGCCGTGTGCAGCAGAGGCGGCTGAAGCGAACGTTTGATGAACTTCTTGCCCGAGACTGATCAGATCTACTTGTGCCAACTGTTCAGCTGTGAGTGCTCGGTACTGGTTTTCAACATCGGCTAACGCTTTTTGGAGGGCCAGGTTCAAGTCTCGATTCGCAGGTCCTACTTTGGTGGTGACGCAGACCTTCTGTTGCTGAGTGGTCGCTCTGCCGAGCGTGTTACTGGTGGCAGTTTTGATGGCGAAGATCTCTTGCGTTCTCACCTGCTGGCTCGCCTGGTGGATGAGTCTCTCCACCTCGTTTCTAGTTGCCCCTTCAGACTGTAAGGCGGATTACTAATATTAGTAATGTGTTTTAAATTGACTTATAAAACAAACTTTAGAAATTTACTATACTAATATCATTTGGTATTTCAAGCAAAACGCTGTATCCACAACATAAACTATTGATAGTCCAGTCAAATGGTTTTAAAATAAGGCTTAAAGTGGAAGGTTTATGGGTAATTGTTTTTTATGGCTCACTTTATATTTTTTGGGGTGCTGAACACGAATCTGAAGTTGTCCAACAAAATTTTCATCGGTAAAAATGAGAAAAATTTTAAAAAAAGTAAAAAATCTTTAATTTTTTTCATTATTTTGCTTGTAACAAAGTAATAATTTTAAGCAAAATACCCTTCTATATTAAAATAAAGAGAAGGAAATAAAAAAAATTTGGCCAACTGGGGGGCCAGTCCCACTTCTCTGCAAAAATATGTTTGTCGTGCTTTTTTGCCAATAACTCCGAAACTATTTGTCCAATTCAAAATTACTTTTTTTCATCTTGAAGCTGATTAAATTTCCTATTAGACTATTAAATATGAACTCTTATTAATGTCCCTTAAAAGTACGCTAAAAAATCCGTTCTGTTGTAAAATCCATTTTTTTTTTATTTTTTTTTTTGCACATTTGTCACTATAGATTTATAATTATATATTATAAAAAAAAAATTTTTATCTAAAAGGTGGTCAAATTTACTATTGGACTCTATATATGAAATTTAATCGAGACTCTTGAAATACAAATGCCAGAACGCTAAAAAATCCGTACTGTTGTAAAATTCAGGTTTTTTTGCACATTTTTCACAATAACTCCGAAACTATTCGTCCGACTCAAAATTTCTTTTTTTTATCTAAAAGGTGGTCATAAATTGTAGGTAATTTTCTCCTTTTTATTTTAATGTTGAAGTTGCTTAAAATGATTACTTTGCAAGTTACAAGCAAAACAATGAAAAAAAGTAAAGATTTTTTTACTTTTTTTTTTTTTCTCATATTTGCCGATGGAAATTTTGTTGGACAACTTCAGACTCGTGCTCAGCACCCCAGAAAATATATAATAAGCCATAAAAAACAATTACCCATGAACTAGTTCAAAATACCTTTTTATTGGACTATGAAGCACTTTACAGTCTTAAAATTTGAACAATTGTTAAAATCTTAACAATTTTACTGAAAATATTCATTTGATGCATCCAAAATAAGTTCTACTTGAATATTATTTTATTTTAACCGAATATGGATAGACCAATTTGTATTAAAAAATATTTAACTTAATAAATATTAAGAAATCGGTAAATAAATTACTGAACTATCCACTCCTATTGATTCTTTATACACAGTATAATAGGTCATGATTGCTTTTATAATTTTATAAGCCCTTCTATTTTGCCTTCTTTGGTGAGTATCAACATGTTCATTTCTTGCTCTTTTATTTTTTATTTAAAATTACTTCTAACTTGAAAAATTCTAGATTTTTGTCTTCTGTTAACAACTATAACAAGTTTCCTAAATGTGAGAAGGCAAAACAATGAATATTTTGTTACAAAAAGCTTTGAAAATAGTACCAGAAAATGTGGGGTGTAAATACGGGTTCTCCTCAAGAAAGACACCAAAAATAGTTCAATACAGGATAAACCAATTCCAAACGGTAGATTGGTTTATTAATTAAAGGAAAAACAATTACCGAAATCACAATCATAACTGGCTCATTCGGCCCTGGCACGATCGAAGTTATCACATTCGGGAAGATATTACTCACATTTCTCCCCGAGAACTTTCCATTACAAAAGAAGCAAGTTGTGATCTCTAACAAGAAATATGCCGAAGTTCTCGGGGAAATGGTAAGCGGAAAACATATAGAACATAAGTGCATAGACGATCAGCAGGTTTAAGCTGTTTAACTTAAAAATTGATCTCCTACAGGCAAATGAATCACAGGTAAAGGAAAAAAACCCATAGAAAACGCCACCTTTACCTTTGATGCTTATAGGCATCAAATACATCAAAGGTAAAGTGGGCAACCCTTAACAATAACACGTTTATTGTTATTCTTTCTTCAGCTTAAATAGGTTTTTGCTATAACTAAATATAGTTTTTTAAAAGAATATCAATAAATTATTTATACGTTTAATCTTTCTTACCAAGCAGAAGCAGAGAGCTACGAAGGTAAAACAGGCCAAGTATTTGTTCATGTTGCTGTGCTGCTGTTCTGATGTGCTGCTGTGCTGCTGTTCTGATGTAGGTTCTTGCCTCGCCCCGTTGTATATATACAATTCCAGAGCAAGATATGAGTCCACTTAGATAAACTGTATAAACATTGCATAAACATATTTCTCATTCGATGTTACGTTTTGTGTATATTTTGGTTAGTTAATATTATGTTACGATGTGTTGATTGAATAATAATAGACCAGTTTAAGTTTTTCATTTACTGGTTTGTCCGGAAAATACTTACTTACTAAAATATTGTTTTCAATTAAAATACTCTTGAGTACTTTCTATGCCCTGTGGACAGAATCATTGGTATAAATAAAGTCTTAAATAATGCAGGATTTCATTTTTTCATTTCATCATTAACTTTGCCGTCTTCCAGACACTCCAATCCCATATCATAAAGCTTCAAGAATGGTATCAAAAATAGAGAACAAAATAAATCCCATCAAATAATCTTTACCCTTTGTCGTAAACCTACGATTTCCCGTCGTACAATACACTTTAACGATGTTCCACTAATTCCTGTCGAACAGATCCGCTACTTAGGGCTCCACTTGGACGAACGTCTTACTTGGAATCCACATACAAGACTAAAACGACAAGAAACTGCCCGTCGTTTTCGACTACTTCAACATTTACTTGACAAACTTTCAAAACTTCCACTTTATTACAAAAGACTCATTTATATAACAGTAATTAGACCACTTTGGGCATACGGAGTTGAGCTTTGGGGCTCCACTAAACCATCCAATTCATCTCGTATCCAATCCTTACAATCAAAAATCCTTGGAAAAATCCTAAATATTCTTTACCTTGTCACAAACAAACTAATCTACAAAGATCTTAATATACCTTAAGTCTCTGACAATAAACCATATATCTATCCTTTCATAGCAAACTTTACAAACATTCAAATCCATTAGGATCACAATGGAAAGAAGATGGCATCGAGGCCTGCTAATATTGTACTTAGTTATATAGAACTTTTATAAGTGCTACTAATGTGTAGTTGCTTTACAAAAAAAGTGAGGTGTCATTTTTATCATAATTGTCACATTTACTTGATGTATTATATTATTATATTGTATATACAGTTGTAAATTTCAAAAATTAACTTTAAATAAATAAAAATAAAAACGTTTGCCGAAATATTTATATGAATAGGTTTATAATTTATTAAACTGTTTGTTTACTTCTGTAGTATGTTACTGCTTGGCTATGATACAGTAAGTATTGAGATGTCAAAGCGTGATTTCCCTTATAGTCCAGTATAAGGCTCCAAAAGGCCGTTTTCAAGAAAAAACTGCGGAACTTTTATTCTCAACGGATCTTTATGTTTTTTGGGGTGCTGAATCTGAATCTGAATCTGAAGTTTGCCCCGTCGGCAACCATCGGCTTCGTATAAAAAAACGCCAAAAACAACGTTATTTTTGTTTTCTTATCTATAACACGATAACGAAACTCAGCTGATAATTGTAGCTGGAACTAGTACCTACATAATGAAAAAAGGAAATCCGAAATCAGACCATGTTTCACGAAGTTACGTTATTGGGAAAAATAGAGAAACTGGTCAACTTGCCGTCAGTCCCACAGCTCTGCGAAAACATATTTGTCGTACTCTTTTGGCTATAGCTCTGAAACTATTTGTCCGATACATTATTTTTTTTCATCTTAAAGCAGATTAAATTTACTATAAGAATCTATAAATGAAGTTTTAATCAAACCCCGTAAAATGTACATGCCCGTTAATAAACACGTACTGTTGTAAAATCCAAGTGTTTTTTGGCACATTTGTCGCTCTAACTCCACAAATATTTATTCCATCCCAAATTTCCTTTTTTTATCTCAAAGCTGATTAAATTAGCTATCAGATGCTATATATGTAAATTATATTAAATCCTGTAAACCACCCAAGCTAGCACGCTAAATGTGTATGTTTTGGCAAAATATGTTAATTATAACATGTTTAGTAGACTGGTGTGGGTATTTCACGGTGTTAATTATAAGTTACATGTATAGGATCTAATAGTAAATTTAACCAGCTTTTAGATAAAAATATTTTGGATCGGACGAATGGTTTTGGAGTTATAGCGAATAATGTGCTAAAAAAAACATGTATTTTACAAAAGTAAGTGATTTCATATATAGGATCTAATTGTAAATTTAACCACCTTTCTGAATGAAAAAAAAACATTTTGAATCGGACAAATACTTTCCGATTTATAATGATAAATATGCCGAAAACCATGGATTTAACAACAGTACAGGTTTTTAGGCGTCCGCGATATTATATTATATGGGATGCTATAACTCCGGAAGAATTTTTCCGATTCAAAATGTTTTTTTTTAATCTAGCAAACTTCAGATTCGCATTCAGCACCCCAAAAAACATAGAGATCCGTTGAGAATAAAAGTTCCACAGTTTTTTCTTCGGCTAACCCTTATTTTACTAGGCTATTAGTTTTATGAGCCAAAATTTGGTCTGTGCTGATGGCAGTGTGAGCGAGTGCACGGTGGTTTGATAAATTTCGGGAAGATTTCAGTCTTAAAGGCAAAGAAGATCATGGAAGGACTTTGTCCCTTGATGAGGATGTTTAGAGTGCTTTAGAAAACCTCTGAACAACGGTTGGAGAGCTCTCAGAGAATCTCTCAGTCAGCAAATCGGCTGCAGCTTAGGAACCTAATGCATTAACTGTCTCTATTGTGACTCTGCCTTATACACCCTACTATCAAGACCTCTCATCAACCGACTGCCATTTTGTTTTAGACACCTGCAGCACTTTTCAAGAGATGAAAATTTCTTAATTGAAATTAGATAGTGAATTCTGATATGAATTCGTTTGGACCAAAGATTTTTAAACGTCAACTCACAGGGTATAGAGTTATTTCGTTGACAAAAATCTATTGAATGTAATGAACAGTATTTTGATCAATAAAGAATGGCTATACTTGGGATTCAATTAACCGTCTTGTTTAAAATCGAGATAGGCTTGGTAAACAAAATTATGTGTAATTCGATACCACAAGAATTTAAAAAAAAAATATTTTTGACTGGTACACAAAGTATGTTACGACTCTTTCATACGCAAACATCATCAAAGTGCAACAAGAGAAGCTGCTGCCCAATCAGACCAACAAACTTTATAACTCTTATGGAACTTTAATATTAATGTGCATACTCTTTCATGCTGATGATTTGATGATGATAATTCCAGCTGATGTCGTGTTCTCTTTTTGGAGGATTCTTTGGGCACCTGTAAAAAATACAAATACTTATATACATTTCTAAAATAGAAAAAAAGTTTCCTTAATATTCTTTTATACTTTAGGTTGGTACACCTGCTAAACTTGTTTCCGCATTAATTTTAGTTGTCGTTTAACTACTTTTTAAACTTTCATTTTAATATCTACATATACATATTTTAACTAGCTATATGTTTTGTGCTATCATTTCACCTGTTCTTTGAAATCTTATATATTTTAGATTATTTTTAGACCGTACACGTTTATTAAGTAAAATTTTGACTTGCTACGCTGAATCACTTTTCCTCCAAATCCGTTTTCTAATTTCCCAATCTTTTCACTTTTCTTAGAAAACCTCTTGGTCTAAAGGAACATTCATATTAAAGCTTACTAAATTTCCTTTAAATATATTTTTAGGAAACCAGTATTTTTTTCAATATGCGGCCGAGAACTTGAGTGTAACAGAACAATTAAAAACAATTGTGAAAAATCACCAATTTATGGAGGGCTCTATCTCCGTATCTGATTGCTCTAAAGAGCTGCAATTGGTCTTCAATTGTCACAGAATAAGTGTTCTTTTATAGTGTAATCACATAGTTTACAAAGTATAAGCGAAAAACTGAAAATAGTGGCAACATTTCGCGGTTTTTCGATTACTACATAAATAGCACCTGGTTTTGAGGGTTGCAAATTGACTGGGCTATAATGTCTTGTCCGGCGATAGAATGTTTTTTTGGAAGAAAAATAATAAAATTGAATAAAAAAATAAAATAAAAAAAATTAAGCCACGGTTGTTCGTAACTAAAAAATGGCTTAGTTAATTTTACGGTTATATCTATACATACACAGGGTGAGTACCTCTTAGTGAAAAAAAAATTGGGTGAAACTAGATTAAAATGTAGAAAAGTGTAGAAAATGCCGCAGACCTCACCTTTCTATTCCAATTCCTTCCAAGCTGTTCTTTAGGTCACAAGTTTGTAAAATTCAAGGTTACATGTACTCTGTTTGTTTAGGAAATTTAATACTAATTCCGAAAAATGGCTAAAATACTAATTTTTTCAAAATTTGAAAAAAAATTAAACAAAATGGAGACATTACAGCTTTCATGGTGAAAACCCTGGTTTCCTCAAAAAAGTCTTTGATTTATCGTATATCTGCAACGAACTGGAATAGAAAGATGAGATCTGCGGCATTGTATTACATTTTCGATCTACTTTTACCCAATATTATTTTATACTAAGAGGTTCTCACCCTATATATAAAATAACCCTTTAATGTTGTCAGTATTTATCAGTTTAGTAGTGTTTACTAAATCTTTTTTATGTAGTAATTAGTTCAGGCTTCAAAGCTGTTCTAAAATAAGAATAACGATCACCTTGGAGAGGACAGATCGATTCTGTATCGGTTTTTCTGTATCGATTCTGGTTTCTGCTCGAGCTGTGTCCGGACGAGGTTAACCAATCTCTTTGCCTCGCCGAGCACACTGCCCCAAAAGTTGTTGGCACAGCGGTGGGTGGCGCATGGATATCCAGGTCATACTGCTTCACCCTCTCCTCTCTTATCGATCTGGCTTGCTTCACGATGATCATGGTAGTCTGGATGTCATCGGGCATAAATAGGCTGTCGGACCTCTGGGTGTAGGATGATTGTGTAGCGGGAAAGAAAAATAAGAGCTAGTCCAAGAGAACATATACTTTTTTTTTTTCATTTAATTTTTGTTTTTACTACATACAAGACTAAAACAACTAAAAATGGCTCTTTGTTTTCGATTTCTTAAGCATACCGTTAAACGGCGTGACTTTGCACCCGTGAGTTAACTTTGCACTAAGCTCACTAAAAAGTTGCAGTTGAAGAAGTTTTGTGCTGTTGTCTAAATGAGATATATTTGATATTTCTTACTTACTTGAGACAACACTGATTAGGTCTAAGGAATCTTCACGCTGATCCTAGTTGCATCTCATGTTTTATAGCAGTTAGTTGATTGTAGTGTTTCAACAGGTGCGATTCCTCTGTGGGATAAAGTCGTGCTTTCAACAACTAAATATTTTTCAAATCGATTAAGTTTTGCATTAGTTTTATTCCATAATTATTCTAATTTAAATATATGATATTCATTTTGCTCAAAATATTTGTCAAAAGTCATTGCTCCTTCTAAACAAATCAATAAACGAGGAAATTAAGAAGTTGAGTTAATAGGCCGGTTAAAATCCAAAATATTTGGGATAGCGTTTTGCTTCTTGCTAATAAAGTTTTTGTCATCTATGTGCAAGTATATTGGCTGTTAAAATTTTGCTAGTTATAGCTTTAAATTTTTTTTAAGCCATAGTGTTCGTTTTTATATTTTAACAATTTTTGTCTAACTATTGCAGATTGCACTTTTCCAAAAGTGTTTCTCTAAGAATCTGTGTGCCATTTATTTTATAGGTATCGTTTTGTTCCTTATTTACCAAAATTATAGTTGTTTACGTTATTTAGGAATGTTTTAAGTCGTTATTTTGTTTCTATATAATATTTTGTTGGTATGATCTTGTATTTTCTATCGTTCCTCAATAAACCTTAAAAAATTGTGCAATTCCGTTTCTTATTTCAATGAAAACATTGTAATTTACAATCGTTTCCTTTAACAAAATCCTTAGAAACAGAGAAAAAAATCACTAGGCTGAACTCAAACACTATTAAGAAGTGACTTTGTATCCTCCAGAATACGTTTTTAATACATGTTCAATTGAAAAAATGTGGTGGTGCAAAGTCACGGGTATCCGGTTGACTTTGCACCGAAGTTTAAAAACAATAAAATTAATTATAAGTTTTGTAACTTTTGCAATTCCAAGATTATGCGATGAATCAGCAGCATTTTTAAGCTAGTTATTCAAAGCAAATATTTTAATACTTGAGATAAGAAATAACTTTCTTCCCATTGTTTATCTCCCAGATCAACGATTGAATGGAAACGTCTTAAACTCCAAATCACAATCTTGAAATAGACTGAAAAGATTTTCGCAGTCCTGGGCCTAAAAGAAACTCCCACAACTCCTGCGGTATCGCTCATAATGCCTAAACCACAAACGGTTTCGCCGACATCAAAGTAACAAGTGACGAAAATAATATTCACAAAAAGTATTCTCATAACATACAACCACAATGTCACGTTTCATTACGAAATTATTTTAGTTTGTAAATTGAATAATGGAATAATGGGAATAGATATTTTTTTTTTAAATTTATGTAGTATTGGAATAAAAAACGTGGCTAAAAAAATTAAAAACATTTGATTTATAAAATTATAAATATTTGAGAATCTTTATAGCTAAACTTAAAGGATATTGTGATGATGGTAGTGCACTAGACAATTCCCAAATATAATTATGTATTTTGTAACAACTACATTTGTAATAATACTTAATACATTTTTTATGAGTATAGAAAAAATAATCTCTCGTTTTAACACTAATGCACTGATTCAATATTTATTTTCTAACATAATGCAATTAATAATATATTTATATTTTAAAATTGTAAAATAATATAAGTTTTAGCTTTTTTCTATTAGTTAAAACACACACACATTTGTATTCTTTTTAATTAAAAAAAAATATAAAAATGGAAAGGATTGAAGGAAATTATTTTTGGGACATTGGCCTCGAAAAGGCTGCACTTATACCGTTTAATATTACAACTTCGTTGTAAAAAAAAAAAAGATAAAATCGGCGATGTGCATTGAAAATATTTCGCACTGTGGCCTGGTTGTGTGAAAATCGGAAGGGAAAACCGTAGAGATCAATTTTTCCATTTGGACGCCGTGAAATGACACATTTCATAGATGTCAGAAAGTCCTTTGTCTATTGGTAAATCACTCAGCCCTCTTTAAGAATTATATTTTTTGTTTATAAATTAATGTATGTATATATATCCAGAAAATTACAACAAACTGATAAGTACACGTTACAAACAGACACAATTTATGACAGAGCATGGACCTGCAAAATGCTATACTATTTACTGTTCTCAGACTATAAACCATATGTTTCAGAAATGGAACTCTTCAATAACTATATTTCTGAATTTAAGAAATTTGTTCAAAGCGTTGAACTTTAAAAATACCATATAGCATTGCATTTGACTTAAACTTTTTGTTTATTTTTTATTTTATATTTATATTTTTATTTTGTTCTTTTTATTTATTTACTTTTCTTTTTGTTTTATGATATCATTGAAAATAATGCAATTCATTAGGTTTTGAATTTGTAATGAGCTAATAGTCCAGTCAATGAGTGCTGGAATGAGGGGTGTAGAGTGAATGAAATATGCGATAATTTTTGACTTCATAGCTTCGTTAGGAATAGTTAGAAGGTAGACATAGTAAAAGTCCCCACCCCTGGGGGTGAGCTAACGGTGGGGGAAGGGGAGATGGTCCAAAGTTTGTTTTTTTCGATTATATCTCGAAAACAGTGGTCTTATAGAAAAATATAAAACAAATAAAAATTAAAGCTAATTAAATTTTCTATAAAATTATTTCTATACACATTTGTCGGAATTCCAGCGGTTTTCGCGATATACGTTATTAAAAATCGATAATTTTAGAAATAAAATTGATCTCACTTTTTGTTAAATATTTGCTTCTAATGCCAGAAAATTATTTGTGAAATTAAAGTAAATTTAATGCTCTACAATTTCAATTCTTATATTTATTCTGAGAAACGATCGTGGAAGGTACTAGAAGCAAACATTTGACAAAAACTGAGGTAGCATTTGTTTTTTTACCGAAAATCACCGATTTTCAATAACTTCTACAAATTTATATATGGTCAATTTTATAGGGAATTAAATTAGCTTTAATTTTGATTTAATAACCCTATTTCTTATTACCCCTAGAGTCAACCGAGATATAATCGAAAAACCAAAAAAAATTAACTAATCCTCTTCCCCCTTCCGTTAGCTCACCCCCCAGGGGCGGGGACTGAAAAGTAAACGGCCAATGGATCTTCTAATCTATAACTATTATTGAAGTGCGGCTAATGATTAGTATCTCTATATGTTATTCACTTGTATCATTTTTCCACACAGTTGAGGAGTGGAAAATGGGAAGGGATAAACCTGATTTACTTAAAAGAGCTGGTAAATCAGGAAAAGGTTTTATAATTTTTTTTTTTTTTTGATATTGGTGCCTAAGACAGCTGCCACTGGTTAAAAGTTAATATCCTCAATGTTGCATGTATAATCTGTTGTTCTCCTCCAATAGCTCTTTCAAAATCACTCGCTTTCTCTGGTCCATTACAAGAAACTCTTATGATTTAAAAAAAAAAAAAAAAAAAAAAAAAAAAAAAAAAAAAAAAAAAAAAAAAAAATATATATATATATATATATATATATATATATATATATATATATATATATATTTAATTTATTAAGATTTAGTTTATGAAGGGCTTATGAGCCTTTTTTATTGTTTACAATCCTCAAATAAAAATTATCTTGAACATGTAGTTTATTTTTTTAATTTATTTTTTCATTGATCATCAGTTAATTATAATAAATGAAACCAGTGAATCTGATAAAGTGAATATATACATGGCCTCAAAGGAGCTAACCCAATTGCATCTCCGTTATGATTTTTTTTTTTTTTTTAAAGGTCACTCATCCGCTTCTTATCAGTCTTCTTTTTTTTTTTTTTGCGCGTTTTCTGATATTTGTGACCATGGCGTTTATAAGTGTGTTGGAATGTCCATGTAATTTTTCGTGGAATCCTTTGTAATGGGTCTGTTTTTGTTCATTTCCATATTTTATTAGGCAATATTAGATTGTTGATATGTGTGTAGAGATATCTTTTACATGAAGTTTGAATGTTATATTTTAACATGGGAATGCATATGAGTATTGCGGATTCTGCTAGATAGAAAGCTTATCATGGAAGGATAGGTATCTGGCCGATTCAACAACATATGAGACATTTGGATTATTATGGATATGTTCATTTGTGACATAAGCGAATTGATGATTTTTCGAAGGATTTTAGATTTCCGGGATTGGTTATGAGAAAAATCAGAAGGTTAAATAGAGCCTAAATGGTCAAATCCACAGGTATAAGAAGGTACGTCTAATAACGGGCATATGAGACATTTGTAATTAATCCGAAGTTTGGAAAGTTTGTCCAGAAGTCGAAAAAGAGGGGCATTTTCTTGTTTTAGTCCAGTATCTGGATTCGAAGTTAAACATTTGTTCTGATGAACCTTTAGGTAGCGGTTAGAATCAGTGGAATATTATTCAACGATACTGTAGGACAGGAAGTTGTAGGTTTACGATGAAGGGTAAAGGTAATTTGATGAGATTTTTTTCGATTTATTTCAATTTTTCAAGTATGACAATGATGTCATACTTGAAAAATTGGAATCAAGAATGGTCTTGATGTTTTGCCCTATGAGATATTTAATTATAATTTCTAGACAACCCTATATCATAAAGTCACAGATGCTGCTTAAGGGCTGGATACGAGAAGAATTCGAAGGTTTAATGGAACGTTTGTAATGAATTAGAACCTTGGAACATTTTTCAATTAAATAGGAGTTGTCTAAAATAATAATCAGTTTCTTGTGGTTTTAGTATCGTATATGACTTACAAGCTAGACATTTGCCAAGACTCAATCTGTTTATCTGTTCCTATTGTCCATGCAGCGGACAACTGTACTGAATGAAGAAGAGCAATAAATGTACAAAATTATGACTTACTTGTAAGGTTCTATCAAGATAATAGGAACGGATAATAAGGAAGAATGTAGGAGGTAGTAATTATGAAGGTGCTAAATAGTCCTAAAAAATAATATTAATGCTTAATTAGAGCGAAACGAAACAGTTCTGAAGTGTGCTAAAATGAATTTTTTTTTTTTTTTTTTTTTCAGTGCTGGAAATTAAAATAAATATTTTCAAAAAAACATATAACAGACCTTCTGGAGCCTTGCTTGCTGATGTAAAGTAGTGGAAAGGAGCTGGTATTGGAGTCTAGTAATAATATATATATATATATATATATATATATATATATATATATATATATATATATATATATAAATGTCTGTTGTATTTATCTAATGGACCCATTTGTTTATTTATTTAATTGTATCGAAATAATATTTCATTTTACAAACATATTTTCATTTAATTATGCATTTGATTAATTGGAAAACAAGCCATGAATAAGTACCATATAGTACTATTGATTATTGTCCGTAACTGTGGCAGATTGTAATGTGTCAAAATAAAAAAATTAAATTAAAAATGCAATTCAAACGAATCTCAAATTCTCAGAATCATCGATTATTGAAATTAGAAAAAAATGAAAAAGCAAAAAAAAAAAATGTATCTGATATAACATTGTTTATTATGTACATTATATGCCCTAATAAATATACTATCATATATACTTGGACCTTGGCATAAAGGAGATAATTGGTGTTGGCTTGTCAAAGATAACTAAACACCTGCGGGCAATGTTGATAGCTATGTGTTCCTATTTCCGTTTTCCCAGAACACTATCATACTATTAATAAAATAAAAACAATTTTTTTTTTGGGACATTTGTTTCATAATAATAATATCAAGTTACAAATTATGTTATCATTGCCTGGTTTTGACGATTTAAAATACTAATCATCAATAGTTTCCACAAATACAAACACACATACATTCACGTATACATATAATATAGCCCAGCCAATAAAGGTGAGGCTACAGAGTGCGTTTTCTGTAATCCAAGGTTTTTCTTCGGAAACATGTTCAGGCTAGTAAGGAAGTTAACAGTCCTGGCTTTTTCGGGCCTGGGAACAGAAAGGGAGAGGGGCAAAAGGTCCCATTTCCTAAGATTTTAGGATCGAATGGATCGAACGGTATATAAAACTCAATTTCGATTTTCGGTGGATTTGCTACGTTTTGCAATTAGGCGTCTCATATCAACACATTTTTTTTTTTTTTTTTTTTTTTTTTTTTTTGTTTGCTGTATTTACTAATGCATTGTCCAAGTAAAATAAAAGATATTTAATGGAAAAAAAAAAAAAAAAAAAAAAAAAAAAAAAAAAAAAAACGGGAGATCGTTAAATCTTGTTACAGACAAAAAAATAAATAAAATAAGAACTTCAAGTTTAGGTTCAATAAAAAAAAAAAAAAAGTAAGCGCAACGCCTAAATCCGAATTATTTTAAAAACAGAACCTAAACTTTATTATTTTTTTTTTTTTTGCCTTGAACAGGATTTAACGATCTCTCGTTTTTTTTTGTTTTTTTTGTATTTGTTTTTGGCATCAAATTTCTTTTATGGACAATTTATTAGTAATTATAGCAAAAAAAAAAAAAAAAAAAAAAAAAAAAAAAAATAAAATAAAAACGCGTTGATATATCTGTAAACAACGAAGTTATTAGACATAATTGTTTGATTTTGGCCATTTAAAAAAAAAAAAAAAAAAAATCATAAATGAAAAACCTATAGACTTTTTATATAGGTAAGTGACCTTAAATAGGTTCTAAATGAACCTCCCTACCCGAGATACCTCTTTGGCTAACGATCTTCCGAACACCCTGTATAGTAAATCTGAAGATAACATTCATAACAACGTAGAAGGTCCCGAGGCCATCTTTCTTCCAGATACCTCGGAGGATTATCGTGATTAGAATGGAAAGCAAGTTGAGATACTAGTGGGTTCGAGTGGTTATGGAGTTTGCTATGGAAGGATTGGTATCTGGTTTGGGCCAAATCTGCAACATATGGAGCATTAAGATCTTAATGGATAAGTTTGTTTGAGACATAATAAGAAGCATTAAGGATTTTAAGCAGGATTTTGGAATCCAAAAATTAGATACGAGAAGAAGTGGATAGTTATGTGGAGCTGTCATGCAAGTGACTTATGTAATTAATCGGAATAATGTCATTTATCTATTAAATGTTGAAAATATCGAAAATGACGAGCAGTTTCTTGTCGTTTTAGTCTGGTATCTGGATTCATTTAAACCTTTGTCCAGATTTATTCCTAGGTAGCGGATCTCTTCAGCAAGGACCAATGGAATAATATTATAAGATACATTAGGACAATAAGTCGTATGCGTACAACGAAGGGTGAAGGTTATTTGATGAGATTTGTTTGAATTTATTTCAAATATCCAATTTTTAATCCATACAAAGGTTTGTTCTATGATATTGGAGTGTTAAATAAGTTAATTTCTGCACAACCATCCAAAGTTATGAAATCCCAGATGCTGACTCCATTGCCCTTGAAATAAATGCTTCATATTAGATTCAGCTTGTATAATACAGTAAATTGTCAAGTAAGATACATTTTTTTTTTTTTTTTTTTTTTTTAGTAAATAATTTATATGATGAGGATTCACCAGTTTAATTATATAATAATTAGGACACTAATCTAAACAGTTGTATAAGTTGTTTATTGAACGAATCGTTACGATTAATGCAAACAGGAAGGCGTAAGATAAAAGACATTCGAGCGAGAAAAAAAATTGATCTATAAACAATTACGTGATTTGTTCTATTCATGCGTAACTTTAATAAAACAGCTCATCCCGAGAAGGGATGCATAACTAGCATGTTTATGCAACGGCATATTACCTGATAAGGACAAATATTTACTTTACATAACAGTATATACGTATATATTTTTATACGAGATATTTTTGAGCCAAATCGTATGAACAAGATTCATTTTTTATGTAATTTGTAAAATATAAAAAAGAAAGACCTCCTGATATTTACAACTCAATTCTCAAACTTATATTTTGATAACTATTAAAATCTGCCACAATTTTGGTTTGAAATGAGAGTCTTAAAAACGAGTAATGTCAATAATTTAGTTGAAAGTTTTTTTAAATTTTGAAAATGAAATAAGACCTCACTTATTACACATAATACAAATAAGTCTTAGGTTCTCAACAATCATTCTAACGTAATTTTTTCAAAACATTTGAGTGTAATTAATTTGAAAAAAATTGATGAATTTTTCAGTTTAAAAAATTATTTAACGAATATTACCTGTAAAATTTAAGACAGGGAATCGTATGTCGGGAAGGAGAAAATTGTAAGATCGGGCATATCTGAAAATGGGACCCTTCATTGTTTTGTCAGACAGTGTTCTTGAACAATCGAAAGAATTAAAACAATTTTCAAAAGTACAAGGATTAGTTTGACGAAAGAGAAAGGGGTCGTTAGCGTTGAAAAACTGTATACAGCTTCCCTTAGAATGCGTTAGCAAAGGCGGAATATCCTTCCGCCATCTTAAAACAGTTAAATCATCGAATGTTTCAAAACAGTGTCCTTAAGGACGACAATGGCGGAATATCCTTCGTCCATCTTAAAATCGTTAAATACTTCTAATATTAATAAAATAGTATCCTCAAGGACAACAATGGCACAAGTTATCCTTCGGATAACTTAAAAACAGTTAAATAATTCAACATATCCTTAAGGACGAAAAAATAATAAAATCGTTAAATCTCGAAAAAAAAAAAAATAGAATCCTTAAGGACGAAAACTAATATATATGTCGCCCAAATGAGGTTCTTCCGCCATCTTAAAACAACATCCTTAAGGACGAAAAACCAATTAGTTTTCGTCCTTAAGGACGCTGTTTTAAGATGGCGGAATTTAACGATTTTATTAGTTTTTCGTCCTTAAAGATAAAATGTTGAAATATTTAATGGTTTTTAAGTTATCCGAAAATGAATTATTACTGAGAGGAAATTACCTGCAAAAATGTCTTCAAAAAAGTTTTTACGCTGATTTACTTTTTTACAGTATTCCTCCTTGTACTGAGGCTAAAGGGATTCATTATCATTCCTAATAATGTTTTCTGAAATTATTATCTGAAACCAGGTACCTATCAGTCAAGGAGAATATAAAACTAAACGGTTGTTTTAATGTTCTAGTTTCACTTGAGAGCCTGTAAGTTTTCCTTCACAGGGTAGAGTTATCCTACGCATATTAAATAGCGGAAATAGGAAAACTGAATTTTATTACAATGCCAAAGGCTTCATGGAAGGACCTAATGGTTTGGAGAAAGTCCATGTTTATTTAGTTTTAGTATTGTATCATTCCATAATAGTACTGAATCATTCTGTCTCAACCCCCTCTCTCAAAAAAAAAAAAAATTGTGTCCTTAACTAATAAGAAGTAAAATCCTCTTTAAAACAGAAATTACAATGGCAATGGCTAACATTTTAATTGAAATGAGAACTTTTTACTCATTTTAATTTTTTTTTTTTTTTGAGCTTAAAATGTTGATATTTACCTGAAATGCCACCTTAATTTATTACAATAATAAGTAGATAACAGCGAAGTCCAAAAATGGCGGCAATTGCCATTCTACATGAAAGGTTATAAAGGTACAGTGTTATATAGAGCTTGTCATTGATAATAGTATTTACTTATTTTCAATTAAACATTTATTAAAAAAGATATATGGTGTGAAATGTACCAAATTTGAACTACATCATTTTCATAGTTCTAGATTTAGCAATCAATAAGATTATTTCTATCGAATAAAAATTATTAAAAATCAAAATGCCGATCTTCAACTTTTTGATATTGTGTGTAAAAATTTGAATTATTGGTCTTTAGTTGTTAGCACTGATAATACAGTCCATTATACGCTACAGTTTCTTAATAGTCTTTGTCCATCTGGATTACCAACTCATACACTAAAATTAATTTTTTATTTATTTGAGCTTAACGTTCTTAAGTTAATGGTTCTAACTAGGGAGATTAAAATTGAAAATCAGATGTCTAATTACGCTTTACGTAATCTTCAAACAGCTAATCTAAATTTAAACAAGATAAAAATTACTTCTGAAAATATTATCAAAAATTGCATATTGAAAATAATTATTATTTAAAAATGATATAATTGTTTTGGGGAAGCGAGGTAGCTCAGTGGGTAAGGCACTTGACTACCAAGCTCTCGGGCCCGAGTTCGAGTCCGACTGAAGGCAGAAAATTTATTTTATGTTATTTCGGTTGTAGCTCGATTTCGAGGTCGGGAGACCTTCCTGAGGCACACTCAGCCTCTAAAAAGTGGGTACCCTTAAATGGGGAAACACCTGGCGGTTAAGCGAGATTTAGGCCAAATCTCCTCCTTTCACAACCGTTGGCCTAGTAACAGTACATCCTTACCTAAGTACTGAGCCCAAGACCCTTCATGGGTTGTAGTGGTACAGGTTTTATTTTATTTATAATTTTTTTGAAATAATTATGTCAAGGATACCTACTTCTTAGTTTTCTCTTATTGAGTGAAGCCCGAAGCAGATAAAAAGCTGTGGTTTCTTCCCCATTACTTTCTCAAAAA
Organism: Euschistus heros; assembly: GCA_003667255.2. Taxonomy (NCBI): domain Eukaryota; kingdom Metazoa; phylum Arthropoda; class Insecta; order Hemiptera; family Pentatomidae; genus Euschistus; species Euschistus heros. The sequence continues at coordinate 2,288,692 of RCWM02000082.1, forward strand.
ATAAAAAAAATCTTTTTAAATGAAATCTTCTTTTGGTACAATGATGTAACAATGTGTATTCTAAACAAATTGTAATACTGAGTCCTGTAATATTTATGATAAACTCCCTAATTATTCCCATTGATCAATAAATTGTTTTATTTTATTACTTTATAATTTATTTTTCATTAATGATATTTCTATTTTTTTCTTGTTTATATTACTAATATTTGTATTAAAATTTAATTGTGATAAATGGGAGGTCACAGGGAATAAGTCAGTAAGTTTACATTCACAACTTCTTAAAGAAAGTTTACTTTACTGACCCATTTGAGGATTTTTCTTTTGATTCACCTGAACTTACCAATTTATTCACCGGACTTGGCTATCTCTGTTCCGATCTGCCATATTATCAACCATGTCTTTTATCATGTTGATTTATTTGTATTTCTTCTATTACAAAGATCCTTTAATTGTAGATATAAAGGAAATGTGCATAAGTACTGTAGAGGCACTAGGAAATAGATTTATCTCCCTTCATTGTCTTCATATTTGTTTTTCTAGCTATTTTGCAATATTCAGATATTGCTACCTAACACTTCTACACACAAATCCTTCATCCAATGAACTAGATTGTGTATTTTTAAAAATGTGACATAATCTCTTCATCCACTAAACCCCTTAATTTTCATTTAGATATTTAATATTTTGATACATACGTATGGATAAAAAAAAAGGCATTGCTACGCCGAATAACTTACTGCAAATGTGTTAATTTAAAACAGGAACTTAAGGACACTAAAATAGAAAGATGGCACAAGATGAATTATTACGGGTGGTGACAGGCGTCAGTATCCTGGGAAACTGAATTGCATAGGCCTGCCATCTGCACCCTTCTGCAGGCATAGGGGTCAAGAACTCTATTCTCTTTTATATGGGGGAGGGAATGATAGGGGAGACGTCCCATCGCTGATTTACCATAGGGATGGATTAGGTACCCAGATTTCACTGTCGGTCGACCCCCGGGCCAGGGAGAGGTACGAATTATATTACTGTCATAAATTATAGAAAGTGTTTTCTAAAGGGCACTAGGAACTGTGTTTGCCTACAACTTGAGTGTTTTTGTCGGTGTTATTCCTTTGTAAGAGCGGTGAACTCTAGACATGGTGGACTATGGTTCCTCTACTCTCAGCTCTGTCCGTTTGCGTATTCTTTCCAAGAATAATTGGATACTGTCCACCACGCTGAAATCCGAATCACTTCAGGGGTCTTTTGAACAATCACAGTTCTTAGCTTATGTTCTGAACCGGCTTATCACTTTTATTTAAAAGACTTTTTTCGCTTTTATTTAAAAGACATCGCCCACTGCCATAAGTAAAGAACACAGATAATTTTAACAAATAATTGATGTGTTATTTATTTATAAATTAAAATATTGTATTGTAGCATTCGATTGAGAATTATTTCCTCGATGGTTTTTTTCACGCGTATGTCATTTTTAACCTGTTTAAAATTACACCGATCAGGTGTTTAATTAACGATTAAGTAAAACCATAATCGGACGCCTGATTTTTAAATTTTATATATGAGAAGGTAATCCAGATGGGCAGAGAATATTAAGAAAAGCTCATATTGGACTGCATTATCAGTGCTTACAACTAAGGCCCATGAATTATTATTTTTACACATAATATCAAAAAGCAAAAGATCGACATTTTGAATTGGTAATAATATTTATTCGGCACAAATAATTTTATTGATTTCATCAGGTTGGATTTTGATTTCTAACAATAAAAGTATATGATAGCGTGGCAAACCTCATTTATAGCCCTCAACTTGTCATTGAAAACTCAACTGCAGATTGGTCCAACCACATATCGGTTTATTTTCTAACCACTGGTATCTACATAATTAAATCTTTTTTAATAATTTAATTCAATATAAGTAAATTTTATTATTAATTTCAAGCTCTATATAACACAGTACATTTTTAACCTCTCATGTAGAATGGCGCTCGCCACCTATCGGCCAATTTTTAGACTTCACCTTTATCCTCATATTATCTTTTTTTAATAACAAATCATTTGAAAATTGTTAAATTTTATTGTTGGTAAACCTTCCTGGAACTATAAAGTTGGTGTGGTTAAAATTTGGTATAGATGGGTTCAGTAGTTTTCGCGGTTAGTGATTACAAACGAAAAATGGCTTGTCCTTTTACATAATAGTATATATTTAAACTGGCTACATGTACTATGTTATATTTCAAGAATAGACTTACATGACATGCAACATAGAAATTTATTTTAACTTATATAATTTATGGAGACTAACTGGTTTTCAAGAGTGTAACCGTCCGTTACTTTTTTTTATTATTGTTACTCATTAATATTCTAGTATGACTCACGGATATCAAACATTTCAGTACAACACGTAGTAGTTCTTGTATAGGCTTGGTGTTTGCACGTAATATCAACCTCACCAGTATGAACATTACCTACTTTATTTATCATAAACCTACATCATCTACACCCGAAAAATGATTTCACGTACTGATCCTACTCGAATGTAAATATATTACTATCCAAAAAATGTATTATGTTTCCTCGCTTTGACCTTTGATCTAAACTCAGATAAGTTTTCTTATTCAATTTTATCAATTCCATTAGGCAGATACAAAATTCAACTTTTCCTTTTTCTCTTTCCTCAAGATATTAAAGACCAGCATACCTAGAAATGATATCCCATTCTGGACTTATCTGTGCGGTAAAACAATCCTCAATCTTACAAAATATTCGAAAAACAAAAGCAGAATCTGAAAGAAGAATTTTTTTTTTAAATATAATAATATTCTTATTTCAATTATTACCTAATTTTGCAACAAGTTTCAATTAAGATTGCCCTTTGAGGTTGCCCTTCACCTTCAGTACAAGGAAGAAGACAGTAAAAAGGTTAACCAGTGCAATACCTTTTTTGAAGACATTCTTCAAGACCTTTCCTGTCAGCAATAATTCATTTTTCACCAACTTTCTCTTGGGTCGTTGACCGTACTGATGATTTACATAACATATTTTGGCTTTTCGGGTGACAGCAAGAAAGAGGAAGTTAGTACAAGATAAATTATTGCAGGGGAATTGAGGTTTCAAGAAAGTCTCAAAAAAAGCGCTGGTCAACCTCCTTACACCCTCCCTTCATGTAATGGAGGTAAAGAACCTCTGGGGTACGTTTTTTTAGAAAAGAAGTTTGCGAAAATGAGCAATATATATAAGTGAATGATTTTCTTTTCTTTTTTAAAAACTATTTATTGATATTCACAACAAGTAAAATTGAGGATATTGGTTATAATAACATGTAAAGAACTACTTACTTGTTGCACTTCAATAGTTCTACATTAGAAGGTCTCTTGGCCATCTTCTATTCAAACGAGTCGGAGGATTGTCGGGAATCAAGTTTGAGGCAAGCTGATAAATAAAAGTAAGTAAGGATACTGTTTTTCAGATCTGCCAGGATCTTTTTTTCGTCCTTAAGGAAACTGTTTTAAAACATTCCAGGATTTAACGGTTTTCAGGTTATCCGAATTTGAATACTGATTTGAAATAGAATATTTAACTATTTTAAGACGGCCGAAGGGGCTGATATACACCCCTTCCCGTTGAAAGTTTTAAGTAAATTGGTAAAACTAGTGGATTCGAGTGGGTAAGGAGTTTACAATGAAAGAATAGGTATCTGGTTTGAGCCGAATCAGCAACATATGGAACATTAAGATTTTTATAGATAAGTTTGCTTGTGACACTATAAGGAGCATTAAGGATTTACCGAAGGATTTTGGATTGTATACGAGAAGAATTGGATGGCTTAGTGGAGCCCAAAAAGCTCAACTCCCTATGTCCAAGTGTGTCTTATTGTTGACATATAAATAAGTCAGCTTTGAACGCCTGCCTAGTAAATGTTGGAGTAATCGGAAAATGAAAATTAGATTTCTTATTGGCTACCGTTTAAGTTATCGATATATAACGCAGACTACTGATTAAAAAATATTTTTTCATCATCGATAACTTAGCAATTTTGTATGTCATAGATCAACACTGCTTGGTACAGAGTTTAAAAAAACTTATCTTCAAAAATCAAACACTACTACACCAAGACGAACGATATATTTTTGAAAATTAGTATCCGGTTTTGGAAAAGGGAGAAGTAGGTTCAGAATTAGAAACTGCGGAAGTTGAAGCACTAATGAAATAAATCCAGCCAGGAAATATCAACAATTTATTATACTTTTTTTTATCGAACGTTTATAGAGAATTTCGTTTATCCCAAAAGTAAGATTATTTTTTGATTTCATTACATGTCCATATTGGTTTTCAAACCCTAATACACTATTGAAACATCTTGAGAAATATAAGTAATTCCTTTCACCTACACTGTTTAGTGAATGTTTTAAGTAACATTAACGATTATAAATGAAACACAGGACTTTGGAATATTTGTCCTCTTAAATAAGATTTAATAAAATGAATTATTTTTTCATACATCGCCTGGATTGTGGTTTAACTGATATACTATCTATTGTTTACAATAAATATTATTCTATTTTTCTATCTAGAAAAAATATTCGTTATTTGGTAAATAGCGATTTGGTTAACTTTTGACATGGTTATATCTTTGTATATATACCTGTCCTATCGCGGAGGACAACCCCGTGCACGTTCTTAATTGAAACACGTTTTTCGTAGCTTGAAATTCAACTAATATATCTTTTTTTTTTCATTTATTGATATTTACAACTGTACAAAATAAGTAAATGTGTTGATAATGAATACAATGGCATGTAAATAACTTGTGAAGAACTACTCAATAGTAGCACTTCAATAAAAATCTACAATAAAAGGTCTCAAGGCCATCTTCTTTTCAGACGCCTCGGAGGATTATCGGGAATGTAGTGGGAAGCAAGTTGGGAGACTAGTGAATTGGATTGGTTATGAAGCTTACAATGGAAGGATAGGAATCTGGTCTGGCCTAAATCAGCAACATAAGAAACATTAAGGTCTTTATAGATATTTAAGTATATTGATCACAAAGTAAGGAGCATTGAGAATTTTTCAAAGGATTTTGGATTACAAGGTTTGGATGAATTGGATGGTTTAGTGGAGCCCCAAAGCTCAACTCCGTACGTCCAAATAGGTCTAATCACAGTCATGTAAATGAGTCTTTTGTAATTGATTGGGAGCTTTGATCGTTTGTCTAGTAAATGTTGAAGTAGTCTTTAACGACGTGCAGCCTCTTGTCGTTTTAGTCTTGTATGTGGATTCCAAGTAAGACGTTTGTTCAAGTGAAGTCTTAGGTAGCGGATCTGTTCAACAGGGATTAGTGGAATATCATTAAAGGATACTGTAGGGATGGAAGTCGTAGGTTTTCAACGAAGAGTAAAGGTTTTTTGTTGTGATTTATTTGGATTTAACTAATATTTAAAATAATACTTTGCACGATTAACGAGTGGTTACTGTTCGGTAATGTGGAAAGTACAAATAAATTTTTCAGTTCTATTTAAACTTTATTTAATTAACAAAAGAGCGGGATGACATAAGTACAAGCTTACACGGAAAGCGTCACTGTTCAACAATAAGCTAACAGGGAGTCATTTACAAATGCACTGTTACAATCAGTGTTACCATTAATAATTCGAACACAAAAGAAATTATGTTGTTTTGTAACACCCTCTCTCAATAAAATTTTAAATACAATAGTCATTAATAAAAATTCTCTTTTACAATGACAAACCAATATGGGGTCTATACTTTTTTGTTGTAATGTTTATTTCAAAATTATTTTGACACACCCTAGTTGGTGGTGCTAAGATCGGAAATTCGGCGAGAATTTTCTGGTTATAAATTTAATGGAAGATTTTTTTTTGTTCTATAACATTTGTCGCTTAGACTAACTGTTTAGGAGCTACTTTGGTTTGAATGAAAAAAAAAAATCACGTTTCAAACCGCTATTTTCTCTCAACTTTGTTAATTTTGAATAATCATTGATTGTTAATTTAATTTAGTAATTAATTTAAGTAATTTGATCCTTTTACTTCTAAAATGTAAATTGGGGAAGGAAGTTTATTGAAGATAGACATATAGGCACTGTTTTCCCCAGTCAGGGAGAAATTGAGTTTTTTTAAACTCTTATATGGTTTATATTTTTGTATTAGCAATTTGTTTTTAAACTGAAGTAGAATCAATTTTTTGGTAACGGGAACCGGAATCGAAATTCGATAAATTTTGGTACCGACGCATCACTAAGACATGTATATAGAAATAACCAAGAATAAATAAAATAAATTCGGTTGAAAAAAAAAAAATAAATAAAAAATTAAGAAAGCTATTTATAAGGATAACTTTACTTTTAAAAACCTGAAGGTCTTTTTTACCAATCGCAAGGCATTGACCATAACCGAATTTCACCTTTTTTAACTGCAATAGCAGATTTCAAAAACTTGTGACACATTTTTAAATGCAATTCCCCTTTTAGGAAATTCGCTCGGATTTGTTTCTACTGGATCAGAGTAAATTTTATACTAGACTGGGCAAGGCAGAGTTCGATTCGTTCTGATTCTTGCGGGGGCAAGGTCGGGAATGTTACTGCTGATAGCGATCGTCAGACAGTATCCGATAATTTTTTTTTAATAGACATTTTTCCTCAATAATTTACGTAGTAAGATTCATATATTTCACAACAGAGGAAAAAGAAAAGCTGAATAAAAAAAACTGTTTTTAATATACCTATATCGGTTGAATATACCTATATATATATATATATATATATATATATATATATATATATATATATATATATATATATATATATATATATATAGTACTATTTGAATAATAACAAGCTTTATTGGAATTAGAATTTTTTACTAAAGCCTCTCCTATGAGGAGGAATTTAAAAGTTGGCTTCAGCACAGAAACCAAAAAGTATATTTCTTCCAAATATCACGTCTTTTAAAATAATTATAATAACTTTCTCAATATAATAACTATTCATGGCACAAAAAAAAAAAAAAAAAAAAAAAAAAAAAAAAAAAAAAAAAAAAAAAAAAAAAAAAAAAAAAAAAAAAAAAAAAAAAAAAAAAAAAAAAAAAAAAAAAAAAAAAAAAAAAAAAAATACATGTTCCATTATGGCCTAGCTAAGGTTTGAACTTTAGATTACAATATAACGTATATTGTGCAGTTGACTTAAAGTGGTATAGCACCTTTGATAATTAATGACGATGTGAAATACTCATAAAATCAAGAATCCTGAGGATAGGAATAGAATCCCTAATGTAGATGAAAAATCAAAATAAATGGGGGAGTTATGCCACTGAAATTAAATTAATAATACCAGCCTCTATCTAAACTACGCGTACTCGTACCTAGAAACTCGTTTTCGTGGAGATCCGGGGAGTAAGGCTCGTTTCACACTTACCCGGCAGTCGTTTAAAAGTATACTACATATTTACAATGTTTGCATCAACCACTCCCATAATATAGACTCTCTCTCCCATAATTTACTCTGGAAATTTTTTATATATGTTTGTTTATGGTTCTATACTTCAGAAGAGGATGAAAGCAATCCTCCTTCCTAAGAGCCAACAGTATGTATGGTTAGGAAAAATGGAGACCTTCGCCGATGAGGAAGGGACTTGAAAGGGCGAAGATGAAGGAAAGCGTGACCTATTTTTTTGGGGGGGGGGCGACCCAGTTAGGGAACTCGCCCTAAATTACCTTCCCTTCAGCTACCCCTAATTCAAAACTGCTATTCCCTTTCTTTTCACCTTAAAAGACTTTTTTTCTGTCTTTCTTGGACTTGGGCTCTTTCATGGGGCTGCTTTACACTTGTCGAGCCATAAATTAACGTTGGGGTTTCGAAATTAGTAGAAGTGTGGGGTTGTTTTATTTTGTTTTTATTTTTTATTATTACAAGAGATGGGCCGACTAGTCGACCAAGCCGATCATTGGTACAGTTGAATTTTGGCGACTTTTTTTGATAAGATAAAAGAGTTTTATTTCAAGCAATTTAATAATTTACAAATTTGTAACATATTCGAATCATACATGTTGCGGTAATAAAACAATTCATACCAAAAGTTTGATTCAGTATGATAAATTAAAACTTAGAATACGTTTTTAAATGTAGGAAAAACAGACAAAAAAAAAAACCTACACAATATATATATATATATATATATATATATATATATATATATATATATATATATATATATATATATATATATAAAATAAACTAATGTTTTTGTTATAAAAATGTTTAATGTTTATGTTATAAAACAATATCAATGTTTTTGTGCATTAAAATTAATTACAATTAAATAATAATCTATACTATTATAGAAAAGGAATAGCCAATTTTCATTTGTGATCACTAACCGCGAAAATACTGAACCAACCTTTACAAAGTCCTAACTACATCATTTTTATAGTTCTAGGAAGGTTTAGCAATAATAAAATCTTCTGATTTTTGATTAATTTGTTATTAGAAAAAATAATATGTGGATAACAGTGAGGTTTAAAAATTGACCGATAGGTGGCGAACGCCATGTTACAAACTTACGGTGTTATATAGGACTTGAAATTGATAATAAAATTTATTTATATTCCATCAAATTATTAAATAAGATTTATATGATGCGACATGTGGATCCCAGTGAAGTTTGAAAATCAACTCATATGTGGTTGACACCATTCTGCAATAGAGTTTACAATGGTAAAACTCATGAATCCATCTGTACAAAATGTTAACTATTTACTACAATCATTTTTATACTTCTAGGAAGGTTTAGATATTAATAAAATTTGCGTATGTTAGTAACAGTCGAATCATAGAATTATGTAAAATAATTTTTTGCGAGTTAATTCTGAAAAAGTTCTCCAGAAATATGGTGACATTGTACTGATGAGGTCTTTGGCTTTGCAGCATTTATTATTATTATGGGAATGATCGTAATGGTTTGTACTTATCTTTGTAGCCGTGCGGACATGTAGCTAGTTTACTTCTCAGTAAGCGCCAGTTCTCCGAAGATGAATATGTATATGAAAAAATAAAAAGTTGGATGCCATTGGAAAGAGGAGGACTACGAAGGAAGAGCTCCTACATTTTAATGAACAAGTATCATTATTATTCTTTTCATATTAATGGCACGAAACATAAACTGATTCCAAAAAAGTAGGTTAGGTAAGATCTGTTTTCAGAATTGTAGAGGTTATCAAATTTATTTTTTCTTTCTATTTTCTTTTGGATCAATATTTTATTATCAAATAAAGAGTTTCTTTTCCTTGATTGATTGAAAAGCTATAAGGAAAAATCTAATATAAATATAATTATCAATTTCCCAATTTGTAAAACAAAACTAGTCTTGTAGATGTGGGATATGAACAAGTATTAAATATTTAACATAATTAAGAAACGTAATAAGGGAAATAAATCCAATTGGAGCTATTAATAGAATCTCGAATATTTATAACTTATGAAAAAATAAATTTATTTTCAAAAACATTTTCTTTAATTATTCTAATACACTAATCTCTCAACTTGCTTCTCATTTCATCTCCTATAACTCTTCGCGGCATCTGAAAAGAATAACGTCTAGGAACCTTTTAATGTAGATCTTTTATCGAAATGCAATAGGTCTTTGCTTCTCAGGCTACTTATATTATGTAATTGTAATCCATTTTGAAGACATGTGCCAACTGTATATAATTTATAGATTTGTAAATATTTTCTTATTTGTAGGGATTTTCTCCGCCATTCGAAGTTTCCTTGAGACATACTTCTCCCTCATTCGGTTCTTCCGATCCTCTTAGTCTCAACATCTCGAGGAAATTTTGGGGATTATTTTATTATTTATCCTTATAAAATGTTCATCCCAATCTCTTTCTTTCCGTTTGGAAATACCAATAAATAAATAAAAAATAATATTTTCTATATAACCGAAAAGAAATAAAATAAAATAATTAAATGCTTGTTCTTAGTTTGTGAAACGTTTTTATGTTTTATTTCGCTGGTTTCATAAAGGAGTATTACGCAATTCAATGTGATATTTTGTTAACTCATAAAAAGGACACAGTGTATCCAAAGATACCACTTCAAAGCTACTCTAAGACTAATAACGGACTCCCCTCCCTACGTATCCAACGAAACATGCACACATACATATCTTGTCATGGGCCAAATTCAAAAAACTACAAACGATTCTATGACAAATTAAACGGACATGTTAACATACTAGTACAACATATAGCAACAACAGACATCTCTTAGCTAAATGCAGCACTGGGTACTCTTTCCCTGATGCTCACTCATCGAATGACTATTGTATAATTATATTACAATAGTCATTGTATATTATATTATATTATATTATATTATATATTATATATTATATGACTATTGTATATTATATTACAATAATTTTTACTTGCATTGTTGTATTACAGGTGGAAACAATATTAAAAAAAAAAAAATCTTCAATGAAACGTGTTAGCGTTTACCCGGCTACTCCAGACACATATAGAAAACTAGTGACAAGCTTAAGAAGATGTGGAGCGGACTTTCACACTTATCAACTCCCGGATGATAGAACCCCTCGAGTTGTTATTAAAAATTTACACTTTGCGACTCCAATAGATGTCATAAGGCAAGAACTTGGCCAACATGGATACGAAGCAACGAATATAGTAAATGTTGTTTCACGATTTAAAACACTCTCCCTATGTTCTTTGTAGACGTAACTAAAGCAACGTTCAATGAAAAAATATTCGACATTGAATTTCTGTATTACACACACATAAAAATTGAAGAACCATGCAAAAAAAAAAAAATGATCCCTCAATGTATAAGATGCCAGCAGTATGGCCATACTAAAACCTATTGCAACCATTCCCCTAAATGTGTTAGATGCGGTCAAGATCACGAAAGCACCTCCTGCACTAAAACAAGAGAAACTGCTGCTACCTGTGCCAACTGCGGAGGGTCACATCCCGCCAATTATAGGGGATGCCAAACCTTAAAAGAATTGAGAAGAAATCGGAACTCCCGAAATGATACGGTTCAAAGGCCACCAAAAGTTCACGCTGAAGCAGTCCCAGCTCTTCATGAATTTCCGCCTATCTCTCAGTCTTACCCACTTCCTTCAAGATCAGAACACGAATATCAGAGGCAGCAACATCGACAAATGCCTACGTCTGTCCATCAGCAGCAACCAGCACCAGCACCTCATCAACAACAGGGATGTTCAGGTATGAGTAGGAGCATTATCCTACCGGTTCTTCCAAATGAAAACCCATCAGGTGAGTTGTTAAACTTGGTTAATGGTCTAAATGACTTAATCCAGCCCCTTTTTGGTCTTCTACAAAAGATTTCTGAGATTACTGAAGCTTTCCGTCGTGCATATGACCCTTAATCAAATGACTGTAGGCTCCATGTCTGTCATACTATGGAACGCAAACGGACTAAATCAACACAGGACTGAAGTCGACATATACTTGCACGACAAACGGATTGACATTGCACTAATAACAGAAACACATTTAACACCCCGAACTAAATTTTACATCCCAGGTTACAAAATATATAGAACAGATCACCCAGACAATACACCTCACGGAGGTACAGCCATCCTCATCAAAACTGCTCTCAAACACAATCCATTACAATTTCCCATAACACCAGACATTCAAGCAACAGCCATCATACTATTAACCCGACAACACAGCATTACGTTTGCTGCGGTTTATTGTCCTCCGAGGTATGCTCTGACGCACACTATGTTCAGTGATTTCTTCAGACGTCTTGGTAGATGCTTTATTGCAGGAGGCGACTACAACGCCAAGGATCAATCTTGGGGTTCACGACTGAGTACTCCACGAGGAAGAAACCTAAAATGTGCCCTCCATGAGCTTTCATTGGATACAATATCACCTGACTCACCTACTTATTGGCCAACTTCCAGACAAAAAACACCAGACTTACTAGACTTTTTCATTACCAGAGGACTTAGAACTATACCTTACAGCATAAGTACAAGCTCACATCTTTGTTCTGATCATTCCCTTGTGCATCTATTACTATTTGAAAAACCCTGTGAAGCAAAAAAAAAAAAAAAAGCCGACTCTTACTAACGGCAAAACTGATTGGGATGCATTTAGAACCTTTTTGAACGACTCTCTCTCAATTCCTTTATCTATCAAGACTGAAAATGAACTGGATGATGCAGTAGAATATTTCACTCAGAACATACAAGAAGCTGCGTGGTCTTCTTCAGTTCCCACGCATAGAAAGTCGGAAAAGCTACCCATTTACCCTCAATACATAAGGGATTTGATCAGAGCAAAGAGAAGAGCACGGAACATATGGCAGACTGACAGATTGCCGTCAGACAAACGAACTTTTAATAGACTCAATAACGAACTCAAGCGACAGATACTAAAATTTAAAAGAGCGACTTACGATAATTACATTAGGAACCTCAAATCTGATGATGGAAGCTTATGGAGGCGTACTAGAAATCTTACCGGGCATCGTGAAGTCCAAGCACCCCTCCGAAAGGAGGATGGCTCTTGGGCCGTGACCGATGGAGAAAGATCAGAACTTTTTGCTAAACATCTTTCAACTGTGTTTACGCCACATACGAACTGCAATAACATTGAACATGACAAACATATACACAGCACTTTAGATGTACCCCTTCAACTGACATTACCTCCACCTCCCTTCACACCAGCTCAAGTTGCCGAACAAATAAAAAAAATTACCGAAAAGAAAAGCTCCTGGCTATGATCTGATCACTGCTAGAGTACTCCAGCAAATGTCTAGGAAAGGTCTAGTGCTCTTAACTACTATTTACAACGCAATACTAAGGACTACTAAATTCCCTCTACAGTGGAAATACGCACATATTACAATGATTCACAAACCAAACAAAGAGAAAAATATCCCCTCATCATACCGACCTATTAGCTTACTTCCTGTCTGTTCCAAAATTTTCGAGCATTTATTATACAAAAGACTCTCTGATATACTAACAAAACTGAACGTAATACCAGACCATCAATTTGGATTTAGAACACAACATTCGACTATACATCAATTACACAGAGTTACCGACTACATATGCACGGCACTAGAGCACAAATTGTATGCAACTGGAGTATTTCTGGATGTTGCTCAAGCTTTTGACAGAGTCTGGCACCAAGGGCTTTTCTTTAAACTAAAGACGATACTCCCACCGACCTACTATCTTATTCTACAGTCCTTTCTTTCTGATAGATCTTTCTCTCTCCGCCACAAGGCTCAGTGCTTGCTCCATTACTCTACATCATATACACACACGACATTCCAATTAGCTCTGACATTCTTACAGCGACATATGCAGACGACACAGCAATTTTAACAAGAGATAAAAATCCGAATCATGCTTCACTGACTCTACAGCATCACTTGTCAAAATTACATGACTGGCTAAATATTTGGAAAGTACATATAAATTACGACAAATCGCAACACATTACATTTACACTTCGACTTGAAACATGCCCACCAGTTTTTCTTGACAACACACTGATTCCTCAAACAGACACTGTACACTACCTTGGTCTTACATTTGACCGAAGAATGACATGGGGTCCCACATATAAAGAAAAAAAGTAAAACGCTTAACCAAAGACTAAGACTTTTATATTCACTCCTCTCCAAACGTTCAACTCTACAACTTAAACAAAAAATTAACACTTATACTTACTTACTGAAACCTATTTGGACATACGCTTCTCAGATATACGGGACAGCTAAAAAGACACATATCAACAAACTCCAAATCAGCAACTTCCAGGCAAAAACATTCAGGACAATTACAAAAGCCCCATGGTACGTAAGCAACATAACTTTACAGACCTACGTATAGCAACAGTTAAAGAACAAATACAAACCTACTACAAACGATTCCACGAAAAACTACATGGACATCCTAATACACAAATAAACAACATGGCCACAACATATATTCCCGACAACACACAGAGAAGACTAAAAATGAGTTGGATGAGAGACCTCCTTGACTAAAATAATAAAATAAAATAAAGACTGGAGGTGCCGCTGGGTTCTGCTCCCTCTCATGCCTTTCAAGCCATTTAAATTCGTACCGCAAATTCACTGGTTGTCAAATTTTATTTGACAGGTGTGAATAAATATATAAAGTCAAAAAAAAAAAAAAAAAAAACCTTAAATGCCTGTTTGTGTAATAAAATTTTTATATATGTACTAAAACGTGTAATTTTGTATAAACTATACGAATTTTAGAAGAATCCTGTCGTAAGTAATATAAGAATACATAAGTAAGTATAACAAGTAATATACAGGATGTCCCAAATTTAAATGGCAAAACTTCAGGAACTTATAGGGGACCGAAAAACTAAGACAAAAAGTCCTTTAGAGATTTGCTCGTTTTTGCTTAGTTTTAGAAAAAATTGCAAAAAAAGAAACAAAACAAGTTTTCATTTTTATACTTGTTAATTTATGTTATGTTCTTTTTAATATAAATATTCCTCTTGCACCAATGCAAGCATTACATCTAGCACTCACTTGATAAATTGCAGCTAAACATTGTTCTGATGATATTTGGTGCATTGCATCTATGATTCGGTCTCTTAATTGCTCTCTTGAGTTGATTGACACCGAATAAACTTTCTCTGCTTCAAGGTTCCCCATACGAAGAAATCCATGGGTGTCATATCAGGTGATCTGGGTGGCCAAGGTACTGCTCCTCCACGTCCAATCCATCGTTGGGGATAATTTATATCCAGCCAGGCTCGAGCAACTCTGCTATAATGAGCTGGACATCCATCGAGTTGGAACCACATTTCAATCCGCTGCTGTAAGGGAATGTCATCTAAATAATTAGAAAAGTCGTTCTCCAAAAAATGTGTAAATGTGATACCATTCAATCTTCCAGGTAAAAAATATGGTCCCACCAGTAATCAGTTCCGAATTCCAAGCCAAACGTTAATAGCAAATTCATGCTGAAACCTATTCCCTCTAATAGCTCTGGGATTTTCAAGGGCCCATACATGATAATTTCTTTGATTAATAATTCCTCCTCTTGTAAGGGCAGCTTCATCGGTCCATATAATTTTTAATGGAAATAAATTATCTTAGCGAATTTTTTCAAGAAACCAGTTACTAAAATTCAATCTCTTGACATAATCTTGAGGTAATAAATTCTAAACTTTTTGAAGATGTTATGGGTAGCGATTATCACCTTTCAAAGTTCGCCATATTGCTTGCCACAATATTGCTAATGCAGCAGATGCTCTTCGGATGCTAGTCTCAGGATTGTTATCGAAGTGGCGTTGGACACAATTTCTTCTCCGATAATCTGCTCTTATTGCTGCCTGGAATTGGTTGCCTTCATACGTATTAAGAATGACCCAGTCTCTTGTAGTCTATTAAAACTTAACGAAAAGACTCGTCGATCAGGCACTCTTCTATTTGGAAATCGGCGCGCATACTCCCGCACCGCTTCTAAAGCATTACCGTTACAGAAACCATACACAAAAATCATATCAGCGTATTCAACAGTAGAATATGTATGCGGCATTGTGGCTGATGCTATTCACACAAAAATATTTGAGTAACTGACTGAAGACTGATTTAGGAATTATAATCCTAGAAGGAAGCCAAAATGTAAACAAATAAAAGAATGTAAAGGATAACATTAAGTGTTTACATATCCCACTGCCTAGCCTGACGAACTTTGAAAGGTGATAATCGCTACCTGTAACATTTTTGTTTTGCTTCTTTTTTTGCGATTTTCTCTAAAACTAAGAAAAACGAACAAATCTCTAAAGGTCTTTTTGTCTTAGTTTTTCGGTCCCCTATAAGTTCCTGTAGTTTCGCCATTTAAATTCGGGACATCCTGTATAAGTAAGAAGTAATATATGGTATAAGAAGTCTGTAGAAAAAGTCAGTTAGTTAAGGTATTGCGGGAACTGTAGATATCAAGCGCCGTCCCTATATAAATAATGAATACAATTGACTTTAAAACTTATTATTTACGTGTGTATAAAACTAAATGTGCAATATTTTTATTTCAAAAAGGAAGGAAAAAACTTCCGGTCAGTTTCAATTTAAATGGACATACAAATAAAGTTTCTAATAAATTATTAGATCTTGGAATTTACTTTGACAGACATATAACTTTTTCGGCCCATTTTGAATAGAAAATATAAACTGTCTTTACGACTCAAGCTCATAATTTTCAGGCCGGCATTACTCTATGGTGCACCGATGTTTCTTCATGTGTCAAAGATTATGACAAAAACGGTTGGAATTATTACAAAATGTAATTATTAAAAATATAGTAAAGGGAACGGCATTCGAAAAGAAAAAGACAAAATAATTAAATGATGAGCTTCAATTACCGACCATAAAAGAAATTATAAACGTAAAACATTTAAACTTCTAGCCAAAATTACCAGTCTCTGGAACTAACCTGTTCAATGGAATTATAGAAAGTTAGCTCCCCGACGTTGGCAGAAATATGTAAACATGTCTGTAAGTTTTTTCAATTTTAGTTTTTAGGTTAGGCCGACTGAAAGAAAAGATGAACCCCCATCATCTAAAAATAAATAAATGGAATGAAAAATTTCCAAATCTAAATTTATTACTCATAAATTCCTTAAAGTGTAACTCAGTTACAGTACAAGGAGAAAAAAGTAAAATACTAAGCATAACAAAAAAAGAAAATATGGGACTTTAAATAAATAAATAAAAATTTTTTATATAAGATACATAAAATAATTTTTATCAATTTTAACTTATATTAAAAAGGCATAACTCCTCATTTGCTTTATTTATTAACTACATGTTTCGGAGCTTGTCATGTTGCTCCATCTTCAGGTTCTACAATCATTATGTTATGCTATTTTACAATTCTTCACTATATTAATACATCAATTAACATTTTTGGTTTTTATTACCTTACACTGTGATATTCTCACTGGTCATCTCATCTATACTGACACCACTGGGCAATGTTCAATTATTGTTTTGTTTATTTATTGTCAGCTTCTGGCCTATTCATTTAGTTCCTATTTTACCATTCTACTTCCATTCCATTAGTTGTATTGTCACTACTATTTACATTTTTATTACTATTATTTATTAATGATTTCATTCTTTTTATGGACTATTTATATTTTCAGTCTATCTATTAATTTAGCATAGTTTGTACCAATTTTATGTGTATCAGTTTTGTAGTTTACTGCCTGGTCTATTGTTTTATTTATATAAATTGCTTCCATTATTTTTCTATTTTTGGTTTTATACTCATGATTTAATATGGTTGTATTTTCAAAGTCAAATTCATGTTTGAATTTGTTTGTGTGTTCACACAGTGCAGTCTTATTATTTTTCTCTTTGTTATTTATTCTTTTGCAGTCATATTTATGCTGGTTCACTCTTTTTATTAAATTCTGTCTGGTTTCACCAATGTAATGCATTTCACAATCTTTGCAGTTTATTTTATAAATCAGATAAAAAAAAAAAAAAAAAAAATCAATTTTAACCTTAAAAAAAAATTATAAATAAATTTTTAAAAATTATTTTATATATCGTATGTTTAAGAAGTTTGTACTGCTATATTAAAAAATCGAATCATACCTCCTAATATAAAATTTCTATATTTCTTAATGTATATTCTTAATGTAAATAAATAAATAAATAAATTTGAACAAAGTTTCTTGGCCAAGCCATATAATTAAGCCCTGGAAATGTTTCTAATAATTCATAAAAAAAAACAAAAAAATAAAAAACATTTATCATGGAATCAAACGTATATGAACAATGTTTTATATCAATATCTATTCAATTTGAATCGCCTACAATTTAGTACAATATACAATACAATATCCACATTTCTATATATAAAAAATCATTTACAACAATGTCTTATATTACTTCAACGCTCACCATTTTCCGAAAAAAAAAAAAAAAAAAAAAAAAAAAAAAAAAAAAAAAAAAAACTATTCACAAAACGGCAAATCTTACGAAAACTTGAAAATCTAACCAGCTTTTGAATGATATGTTAAAAGTAATGATTCTGTTTTGATTTCATGCAGAAATTTGCTTTTAAAACCGCAAAAACATGGTGTTCTCATTTGGCATACAAATCAGTTACTTGTGTAAATAAAACATTATGGCAATCCCTTTTTTTACACTAAGAGGTACTCACCCTGTATTTATGGGTCCTTAGATAATTTTTTTTAAAAACTTTATTTATTTATCCACACCTCCTAAACAATAAATTAACAATCAGCGGATGGTATGGTGCACATATGATAATAAAATACGTGCCAGACTATAAAAAAGAACATTATACAGCAGTAATTCTTCCAAAATCATGATGAAGTTCGCCTAGCAGTAGATGCAGTGAAAAGAAGATCGGTGCTGTGTATGAGAGAAGAGACATTTGGAACAATTATTGTAAATTAAGTATGTAAATTTTAATTAAACTGTCTTAAAATTCATTAGAATAAGATAAATAGGTAATCGTGATTAAATTACTTTTCTATCAATAAAACTATATAAAATGTCTGAGCATTCTCTCAGTATTTCCCAAAATGCCGATGTTGTATCTCCCTGTTTATTGTAATTAATAAGTGATTTCAGTATCGATTTTAGAAATGATCACTATTCATGGTAAACCATGCGAAAGATGTTAGAAGTTTTTTTCGAGTAGTGCACGTTGGTAACGTGTGTAATATTTTTGAGAAAAATGCAGTCAACGTTTTCGAACGGAATCAGAAACTTGCTATTTCAAGTTGTTTGGATCAATAAGTTAAATACTAGACGCTAATATTTTGAAGTTTAAATTAGTTTATTTTTAAAAGGAATTTAATCTTCTTTCTAATGAGCATATTGAAATTGCTCTAGGTTTAATAGTTCGGGAAATATAGACAATTATTTGTCAAAAATTAGAAATTTCTTAATAAAACATAAAATTAAAAATATCTATAGAACGGATAAGAATCGAGCTATAGTTTATATGAAATTTTTTGTTGCAAATGATGCCTAGAATTGCCTCTCGAAGCTACTGCAGTCTTGCAGTGCCTGTATACAAACCAGCCAGACAGTATAAACTCCTTACAAAGCCGCCACCCACCGCTCCGCAACACAGTTGTGTCATGCAAAAGGCGTTACCTCAGGAAACACCTATAATCTTAATGGAGAAACTGAATCTCAAGAGTAATGTTTAGTCTCAAGAGTAAAAAAGAACTTACAAATAATTGCAATTATAATAAAAACTATAAGGTAATCAGAGTTGAGAAACATTCGGATGAATTCGCTTATCACTTTTTTTTTTTTTTTTTTTTTTTTTTTTTTTGTCAATTTATTCGTAATTCGAATTATTATATGTTATTAAAATTAAAATTTATTCACATGATGCACAACTCTGGTGTGAGCTCTCAAATAATATTGTGCTCTAAAATTGCCATTTTTTATTTAAAAAATTATTTTATCGTTATTCAGTTGTTTATTTTTAATTACACGTAATCTAATCTGCTACTGCATAAAATTTTTCCTTTTTATTTATTTTTTTTTTTTCGATACAATTTCATCATTCACTTCTGTCAGTTATACTACAGGTAATTAGTGGTTATGTTTAGTGAACATATACACGGTGTGGTAGGCATTAGGGGGAGTTGAAACCAGTGGCGCCTTCAATGTTATTTTTTATTTTGGTCTAGGAGGTCCCTCATCCAGCTCTTTTTCGGCCTTCTTTTGGTGAAGAAATATTATTTACAAAAAATATAATTCTATTAGTGAATTAATCATTTAGAGAAATTTCGCTCTGGTTAAACTTCTTCATTGATGTCATATTTTAAGAATGACACAATATGTTTATAATAACTGAAATTTATAAAATATTTGCACAAAAACTTAAGAAATTTGCTTTTCAAAATATTAGATGATACATTTATATTACGCTTTCTAGTTTAAAATATGGTTGGCACCATTTTACCTGCCCCTTAACCCTATAATAGCACGAAGACCATAAAGATCTTACTATCATCTGTTCTAATGGCTACAATACTATCATTAGATCTTACCAGTGGTTGTTATGCTGTTGTCTCACACTTGGTAACTCTATCCAAACCGTCTTATTGTTCATGAGCATTGATTAGGCGTAACTAATATATTTTACAGGATAAAAACTAATAAAAATCATTTACCTATTTAGGTCGAAATAAAGGTCTGAAAAAAAAAAATGCTGTTAGCCCACTTTTTATTATTCACCCCTTTCCAGGGCAGGATTTATTCACCTTCGAGAATGCAAGAATTATTCAAATTTAGCGAGGCAGGAGCTGACTGCACGTGACTGATGTCCTAATGTCACAACCGTGTGATAGGCGATTTGAATAGTGTCGTTATCGGAAAGGATGTAAAATTTTTTCAGCTACTTATTGAAATTTACAACTGCATTTAATAAAAAGATAATTCTCATAATGACATGTCAACTGCTTGCTAAGCAAGTGCGCTTTGGTAGCACGTCAATAAGTTATATATATATATATATATATATATATATATATTATATATATATATTTTTTTTTTCCAGACACATCCGGGGGCTGTAGGAAATAAAATAGAATAGTATAGAATAGAATAGAAAAAACAATGTAATCTGGGAGAAAGTCCCTTAAAAATAAATAATAAACAATTGGTCAGAGACATATTAAAAATAAATAAATAGCAACAAAGGTAATATATACATTAATACTAACTTAAAGTTATAGTGCGAGGAAAGAGAACACTATAAATTATATGGTAAAATATTACCGTAAAATGGGGTCAATGTAGTACAGTTTTAACATATTTGTAAGTGTCAAACAATCCAAGTATTTTCTCAAAAGTAATGTTTTACCTGAATAAGTTATTCCTTCTGAATAATTTAACATGTAGTTCACGCCTGTATCCATAAATGAATGATTAAAAAAAAAAAAATGTACTGATGACTCCCTATCGAGTGGAGTCACATTAGTACACGACTCTTTTAATAAAAAATCCCATGTTATAGAGCCATGTAACAATCTCACCCCATGAATACAGTGGCTACTACATTATAGCAAGCAAAAGCGATCAATTTTAAAACCTGAAAATGGCATTAGGGTTTTACAAGGAATAATTTTGTTGAGTGAAGCTAAATTTTATTTAATCAAAATTACCGCCAGAGCAATAATATGGGAAGTTAACATTTCCTCTTCGGCGCCACTGAATGCAGTTTTCTCATACCGCCTAACTTCTTCGGATCTTTTGAACCTCCCCATCTCCAAGATCAGCGAACTTAGAGGTATGTTTAACCTTTGATGAAAAAAATTGAGTTAATTTTATAATATAATCACTAATATTATATTTAAGATCAAGAAGCAATATGACAAACCTTTTTGAAGAAGCTCGGAAAGATGTATTTTCTCTCGAAGAAGGCTCAGAGCTGCATTCATTGTCTATAATTTTTATACGGTCTAGTCCCTAACTTCTTCACATAGTTTCGTGGCATTGTTTCCTAGAAAGGACAAACAGTTGAATATGAGATAATAATTGGCTGTACGAAATTCACCCTAATATATTTTATTGAAATAAGTGTACAATCTGCCTCAGTAAAGGGCAATAGGTACAGAGATAAATGTATTCATTCATACCGTATTTACAAATGCACACACACACACACACACATAACTAATAATAATCAAAAATAAAATAAAATAAATAAATAACTTCATAAAATAAATTATTTACAATAATCAAAAATAAAACAAAATTGAATTAAAATTAAAATACACAAATTATTATTCATTCATACTTTATATACAATACAAACACACTCAGCCCGGGGAACCCCGAATCGAGCCTATTCCCCACTTATTGGGGGTCAAGGCTAGGCGCGTAGAGATCCCAGTGCTGCTCACTCGGCTGCATCACTGGTAATATCCAGTACGAAATTTGCCCCACAAAATATTTCTGACACATGTGTACTAAAAACACCCCACCATTCTCCAATTTTCATAATTTTTAAAATGATTGTCAATTACAATATGTTTAAGGAAAAAACAATGTCATGCAAGTATACCTAGATAAATAAGTGAATGAAAGTAACTTACCTTTTAAAATAATTACTTGCAGTAGAAATGAATTATATTGTAACTTAGCTGTTAAGGCTTTGTATATCTGTGGAGAACCACCTGTTGAACAATTACCTTCGTTGGTAACTTCCAAAAAGATATAATTGATATGTAGATGCTCATTTGACGTCGTAAGGAGCCCACGAAACGACTCATGCGCTCTCATTTGGTAAAAGTAGACGCAACAATCTGTTAGAAGGAAATAAAATCACCACAGAAATAGTTGTTTGTATCTGAGAGTAACTCGAAAAATGCAATCTTATCTCAATATTATATTCAGAGGAGGAAAATTCCCAAAGAATGGGAAGCAAGTTAAGACACTATTGGTTTTGAATGTTTATGGAGTTTAACATGAAAATATCGGTAAAATAAAAGGTAGCGGTAACAACAGTTATAATGTACTGTTTTAATTTATGAGGGGAGGGTAAATATTTAAGTTTTCATTATTTAAATGAAAATGTTATTGAGTATGGATGAATCATGGTTATCAAATTTCATTGATCACTTGAGGTATGTATTATGGTATAGAAGGATCAATACAATTAGGATTGATGAATCGATTGTCACTTCTATTGAGATTATTTTATGAGAATACTAGTTTCGAATGTTAAACATTCATCTTCAGTTCTAAAACATACATTTTTTTTTCAACACATCAGCATGGATTTAACATGTTACATGGACTATATATACTAAAGTTTTCAAAATTGTAAGACAATAAATCAGACATTGGTAACACACTTGAGGAGATCTAACTGATATCTGAAATATATCCATCGTGGAAAGGGAAAGGAGGTAGGAAGGTTAAAATTTTTGGGTTTACTATGGTATTTCCCTTATGATTCATTGGATTTTTCCGTTCCTATTGGAAATAAATTTAAAATGAGACTATTGGAAACGTTTTTCTGGTCATTTAAACAAAAATCTGGATCGGTTTTAAACGATTTTATTATTTCTAATGATTCATAAATATTTAGTTTTAGGCTATTTTCTACTTTATGTACTATTTTTACTGCGGAGTCTTTATTAAATTTATGGTTATTTTCATTTAAATGGATAGCGAAATTATTATAATTGTAATTGTATGATCTTATATGTGCTTTTACTCTTTGATTTACCGATCTTCCAGTTTTCCCCGTGCATTTAACTTCACAGTCATTACAGTTTAGTTCGTATACACAGCTTTTTTGGAAAGGGTCTATTTTGTCTTTAGGTGAAGGGAAGTATGATGATCATAAAAATAATGCATCAAGTAGAAAATAGCCTAAAATTAAATACTTATGAATGCCTTGCCCTGACTGCCCCCTCTCCACGATGAATCTATTTCAGATATCTGTTAGATCTCCTCAGGTGAGTACCAATATATTTGATTCCCTGTCTTACACTTTTGAAAACTTTATTGTATATAAAGTTTTCAAAAATGTAAAAACATTATTTTTTTTTAACATAGTGCTGAAAAAAAAATTGTATGTTTTAAAACTGAAGATGAATGTTTAGCAATCGAAACTAGCATTCTAATAAAATAATTCCAATAGAAGTGGCAATTAATTCATCAATCCTAAATTTCATTGAAATCGACCGATTCGTTCTTGATTACATATTTAGCCCCATCCCCTTACAAATTGAAAAATTATATTATAACTGTTGGCGCCATTTTAAAATGTTATTAAGTATGAGAGAAACTTAATTATCAATTTTTATTAAAAGCGTCCATTTTTTTTTTTTTTTTTTTTTTTTTTTTTTTTTTTTTTTTTTTTTTTTTTTTTTTTTTTTTTTTTTTTTTTTTTTTTTTTTTTTTTTTTTTTAAATCCTTCTTCAAAAGTCATTCTTATTTAAATTAAAACATTATATTTTAACTATCAGGCTTGAAAAAACTAATATTCGGATCTTTATTTTTATATTTAATGGATTGAAAAATGTAATCAAATAATTAATATTTCATGTAACAAGTAAAGACTAAAACGACAAGAAACTGCCCGCCGTTACAGACTACTTCAACATTTACTAGACAAACGTTCAAAGCTCCTTATTAATTACAAAAGACTCATATACATGACTGTGATTAGACCTATTTGGACGTACGGAGTTGAGCTTTGGGGCTCCACTAAATCATCCAATTTACCTTATATTCAATCCTTACAATCCAAAATCCTTCGAAAAATCCTCAATGCTCCTTACTTTGTCACCAATAAACTTACCCATAAAAATCTTAATGTTCTGATTTAGCCCACACCAGATATCATAGTAAGCTCTATAACCACTCAAATCCCTTAGTTTCTCAACTTCCTTCCCACTCCATTCCTGATAATCCTCCGAGGCGTCTGAAACGAAGATGATGAGTAGTTCTTTTCAAGTTTTAACATGTTATTACAATCGTTTTCAATACATTTACTTGGTGTATATATTTTGTTCAGTTGTAAATTTCAATAAATATATATAAGTAATCGTGGGGCATAATTCAATTATGCAATTTTTAATTCAATTATATTTAAATGTATTCCTCGTTGAATTAATTTTTAGAACTACTGTAATTCACATATGGTCGTATTTGAATTACATTTGTTTCAAATAAAAAGTGATCCCATTATTAATTGTATTGCAATTAATAATCGAATTGTGCTCAACCCTGTATTGCATATAGTTTTATTTAAAAAAAATTATTCACATTGTAAATAGATTTAGTATATCAGCTGGTGATTACTATGCACTGCCTCCATGACCTGTCATATACAAGATACAGGCCCCAGAGTCGTGTTGCTGCCACGTGGTTAACATTCTAAGGCAGGCTTACCCAACGAGACTGAATCACAAGACCATTGTTAGCAGGCTCTGCCGATATTGGCAGAACCCTGGCCTGCCAAGTTACTAACCACTTCCCAAGGAACTGCTAATGTATAAGTAATATTATAAGTGATAACTATTGAGGTGCTAAGTGTTTTAAATTCCTTGGTTCTTTATTTGGCCTATTTTTGTCGGCTCAAGGGTGAATTACATCAGTTCTGTCTGAAGGATTCTCATTACTATAATATAACACGAATATTTATAGTATTCTTTTTTTTAAACAAATTAAGTTAGAAATAACAAAGTATCAATATTCTATAAGTTATAGATTCAATCAGAAATTTACTGAAAGACATTACGAGTCGTATAATTCCAACATCGCTGTCCATTAATTTAAAACTAACTATAATTTCAACAAATACTCCGAAGTGAAACTAATACATGACGTCTAAAAATAAATATTCACGAAAAATAAAATATAATTTATTTATATATTTATTGAAGGGCTCTACAGCTCTTGAATAACCTTGGCCTCCTCCACAATTCGT
This sequence comes from Euschistus heros, assembly GCA_003667255.2. Classification (NCBI taxonomy): domain Eukaryota; kingdom Metazoa; phylum Arthropoda; class Insecta; order Hemiptera; family Pentatomidae; genus Euschistus; species Euschistus heros. The sequence goes on from RCWM02000082.1 coordinate 2,314,226, forward strand.
AGCCACTCCTGGCGATCATTGGCTTTGGTTTTCCATCTTCTAACTCCCATTTTTTGGAGATCCTTTTCGACATTTTGTAGCCACGTCACCCTCTGCCTCCCTCTTAGTCGTTGCCCGTCAGGTCTGCCGTATAACATTCTCTTGGGAACTCTTTGTTCTGGAATTCTTTCAACGTGAGCGAGCCACTTTAATCTTCCTTTTTTGGCGTAAGTGACTATGTCGATATCTTCATAGAGTGTATTTAGCTCTCTATTTGGGCGGATCCTCCAAATTCATTCTTGACAAATCGGACCAAAATTCTTTCTTAATACTTTTCTCTCCCACACCAAAAGGACTTTTTCCGTTTTCCGTTGGTGAGGGTCCATGTCTCACAGCCATAGGTTACAATGGGTTGGATCACCGTCTTATAAATAATTATCTTTGCTTTTCTTGACAGGTTCCGAAATTTTAACAGTTTTTGTAGGGAAAACATAGACCTGCTTCCCGCTGCTATTCTTGTTTTTATTTCAGAAAGTATTTCATTTTTGCTTGTCACCGTTGCGCATAAGTATTTGAAGGATTCCACCGTCTTGAATTCATGAGTCGAAAGATGGATGGACTGCTCTTCCCTTCTTTTTAGCCTTGAGGTCATCATGTACTTGGTTTTATCCTCATTTATCTCAAGAACCATCCTTGACGCAGTTTCCTCCAACTCCTGCAGCGCTCCTGACGAGGCAGCTTCAGATCGGACTGTGATCACAAAATCATCTGCATACGCCATGTGCTGTGTGAGTCTACCGTAAATTACGCCAACCGGGTTTGTTCTAATGGCTCTCGTGCCGAGCTCAAGGCTTAAATTAAAAAGCGTTGGAGAGAGTGTGTCTCCCTGTCTTAATCCACATCCTACCGAAAATTCATCTGAGAGATAATCATGGAATTTAACCACTGCCTTTGTGTCGTGTAGTGTCATTTTTGAAAGGTTAATAAGCTTTTTAGGTATACCTATACCCTTTATAGCTTTCAGCAGTTCTTAACATGATCTTACGCTTCATCATATCATTTTTAATTAACATGATCATACGCTTGCTTAAAATCTATAAACAAATGGAGTAAGTCCACGTTATACCATCGTATGATTTTTCCAGCATCTGCCGTAGCGAGAAGATGTGGTCTGTAGTGGCGAGAAGATGTGGTCTGTAGTGGACCTTCCAGGGCGGAAACCACACAGGTACTCACCGACTACTTTGTCCATCCAAATCAAATAAAAAATAATAAAAAAATGTATTTATTGATATTTAGAATTGTATACATTATATACCAGATATAAATGTGTTGAAAAATGACATCGATGACAATTCAATTGCCTGATATGATTACAATAGTTTTTGGAATAAGGTATGTATTCGAATTATTCAAGAATGGTTTGGAAGTATTCGAGGTATCGATCTAATAAAAATTTAAATATTATTCCTTATAACATTTAAACAGTTAATCTATTCACCATAATTTATCCTGACTCTTACCTATTTACTAAAATTTACAACGATATACAACATTGATATACAACAAACAGACACTGTCTCAATCCCATCATTGAAAAAATAAGATCATTTCCAAAACACCTACAAACTAACGGTAACAAACAAATTTCAATCAAGTGGGTAAAAGGGCATTCCGACACAGCTGAGAACGACTTGGCTGAAAAGGCTGCGAAAGGGGCTTTAAAGGATCCTTCCATTCCTCTATCATATAGTATGATATCTAAGGAACACTTAAAACACACGCTAAAAACACAAGCTGTAGACCAGTGGACGTTGGAACACAGCACACAAGGGAAGGCATCTACATAACTTCATTCTAAACTTACTGACCTACATTAAATGAGACTCTTGGACTAACTTCTAAATTACACAAGGAATCACACAGGACATGCGGCAGTAAATAGTTACTTTTATCGATTCAAAATAAGAGATTCGTTCTTATGTCCTTGTGATTTCCCACAAGAACAAAATATACACCACCTCATATATGATTGCAGACTATTCACTGACTACAGAACTATTCTACAGACAAAAACAGTACAGAAGCTAGGACATTGGCCGGTGGATGGTCAATGTTTGATGAACAATTTATTAGAAGATTTCAAAATATTTCTTAAAAATTCAATCATTAAAATAGAGGATATAAGTATGAAATAATTTTAAATCATTAAATATTCATAAATTTTTCTATATATAACTCTGTTGCTTGATTTTGTTGAATTTTGAATTATTTATATTGTATAACTTCTTGTTCTTTATTTTATTTTATTTTTTATATTTTGAAACATGTACTATGTATATGTATATGTAAAATAATATTCAAATCAAAATTCAAAAAATTACATGTACATTGTACACTTTTAAGTATGGTGTGTGCAGAAATAAATAAAATCCCTTCCAACAGGGTTACTGCTATATTAAGATATTCAGCAAAATAATACTTGTAGTGAATGCTATAATAACATTCATAATGGCATGTAAATTACTTTTAAAGTAACTACCCACTGGTAGCACTTCAATAAAAGGTCTATATGAGAATATTCCTAGACCAATATACTTTTCAGAAACCTTGAAGGGTTTTCAAGAATGTTGAGACAGGTGGATTTGAATGGTAATGGAATTTACTATGAAATGATATGTATCTGATTTGGGCTAAATCAGTAACATATGGAACATTTAAGTCTTTATGAATAAGTTTGGTGAGAAAGTAAGGAGCATTAAGAGTTTTTCGAAGGATTTTGTATTGCAAGCATTGGCTACGAGATGAATTGGATGGATTAGTGGTGCCCCAAAGCTCAACTCCGTACGTCCTAATGGGTCTAACTACTGTTATGTAAATAAGACTTTTGTAATTTATTGGGAGCTTTGAACGCTTTTCTAGCAAATGTTGGAGCAGTCTTAAACGACAAGTAGTTTCCTTTCTTTTAAGTTTCGTATGTGGATTCCAAGTTAGTCGTTTGTCCAAATATTGTCCTAGGTAGTAGATCTGTTTAACAGGGATCAGTGAAATATAATAATTAATAAAGTTAAAACAAAAAAGATTAGATTGATCCTTCTATATCATAATGGGTACCTCAACTCCTTGTGATATAGAGCTCATATTATTTTGTCAATGGGTAGTTTATTCAAAATCGATTGTTCCGCCACATAAATCGATCACTACTCGAATGAAGCGTGTTATTTGAAAACCAGCAGTCTATTTTTCAAAATTTTCCACGGCTGTGCGGTAATGATAAAAGTCAGACTGTAAATAGTAAATGCAATATGGATTAATTTTTTTTGGTTTTTCTAAAATTATTTTATATTTAACTTTCCAAGAAATATAATCATCCAAGAAATATTTAAAATAGCTGAATTTCCATTGTCAGGCATTATTCTTGAGTCGTCATTATGATCTTTTCACTGCTGTTCAAGGACTACCGTTTTGTTTTCATATGGCCTTCAAAGGATTTCATGCGTCGTCACGGAGGTAGTAAAAAAAAAAAAAAAAAAAAAAGAACATCAGTGAAAAACATGTTCGTTCCTAAGAATAAGTAAGTGTACAACGAATGTAAAAAATAAAAAGGGCAAGGACAATAGTTTAATTTTGAGTCATATATTTTTATTGTTATAACAATCAAAATATTTTATTAAATACATTTGTAAAAACTGTATAAAATAAAGACATTAAGAACATCTTTTTTTCGAGCGATTTAATATAAAGAAGAAATAATAATATAACAATTATAATGTATACAAAGATACTAAATATTTATCTAAAGAGGAAAATAAGAAAACCATCTACAAATAAAATAAGAAATAGATTTTTTTAATATAATGCTTATTTTATACAATAGGAGGACATAAATGTTGTATTCTGAGTGAGAAAAAATGATATTGATTGGTACATATCTAATTTGTGCAAATGGTTATTGAAAATGTTCCAGTTGAGCTTGATGTCATTTAGTTGAGAAAGTAGATTGTCATCTTGGATAAGAATGAGCTACTGGAAATAGAGATGTTTAATGGTTATCAGGGATTTTGCTTGTCTGATATGAGGAGGAATAATATTCCAGAGGATGGTTGAGCGGAAGAGGAAGGAGCGTGGGAATGCAGTTGTTCTGTGGGATGGGGTAAACAGGTCAGAAAGAGGGGATCTTATATGTATTGAATTGCAGATCTGAACTGAAGCATACTATAAATATAGGAAGGTTAAAGGGTTCTGATAATTTGGTAAAGGAATGTTCCAAGGCAATGTTTTCTACGGAAATTGGGAAAAAGCAAATTTGATTCGGAATAGAGGAAGGAAACGTGGGAGCACCTCGGGATATCTGGCAAGGCAGTTCATGGCATGGAACTTATCAGCAGCATATGGGATATTAAAATGATTGTGGATAAGTTTCTTTGTGACATAAGAAGGGCCTTGAGAATTTTACGAAGGGAAAAATTGTAAGGATGACATTACTTTTATGTCAAAGGTAAAAGTAAAAAGGGTTAAGCCCCAAAGCTTAACTTAACTCCCTATGTCCAAATAGTGCTAATTATTGTCTTGTAAATATGTCTCTTCTAATTGGTTGGAGCCTTGGTAATTGGTTGATTTGTAAATATTGGAGTAGTTGAAAACGGTGAACAGTTTATTTTGGTTTTAGTGTGGTATTTGGAATCTACTATACTAAGGAACACCTTGAGGAAGGCCTTGTGGAACACCGGCAGGCTTGGACCACATTATTTATATGGTTTATAATCTGTGTATTATTTAATAAACCAAACCCCCGAAGAGTCACCGCTGTGTAATGTTCTTCTTCATGGTCGGACAGTTCTTTTGTTGTTATATCTGTCATCCAAGTGAATAAGTGTTTAAGTAAGACGTTCATTTTAAAACATAGTTATTTAAAATGAACATCTTAATTAAACACTTATTCACCATGAAGAAAAACCTCCATGTTCCTTTTTAGTCAACTAACTCATTTAGGTCAAAATTCGACTTAACCACTTATTCACTGGGATGGCAGGTACCAGTATATAGACCCAACTACCCACTGAATGTTAACAAATTGTTTAACAGTTTTAGTTTAATAATTTATGATTCTTTTTTTTTTTCTATTTATGGTTCTTTTTTTTCTATTTATAATTCTTTTCTTTTCTTCCTTAATTTTTATTTTTTATTTATTAGTTTCAACAATTGTTACCAATTGTTTATATTATCATTTATTGTATTCTATTTTTTTTCTTGCACTTTGTTTTATTTCTTGTATATTTAGAGGCTGTTTACTTTAATTTCCTTCCTTTATTTCTTTTTCTTAATTCTGTCATCCATATTACTCATTGCTCTTGAGTAAGGCAGCTTGTAATTATTCAAAATAAAAAGTTTTAAACTAAAGTTAAATAAGCATAGTATTAAAAAAAAAAAATCTATATCTACCAAATGGTTGAAGTTTTGATTTTTTAAAAATGTTTTTTGATCTGCTGATGATTTTTTTAACATTCGAAAGTAGTCTTTATGTATAAAAAAAAAATCCAATTGAAGTGGCATATAATTCATCAATCCTAATCGTACTGATCCTTCTCTACCTTCATATATACCTGAGGTGATTTCGATGTAGGCCTTTATTGCCTCAATGATGGTACAGGTAACCTCAATGCTGGTACAGGTACCTGTGGATCTATTAAGGTAGAGTGAGACTGGAGGTGGTAGAGGAGTCCTTGGCTGAGCAGAAGGACCTGATTATTATTTAAAAGAAGAAGATGGAAGGTCAGAGACATTGGCAATGCTGGAAGTAGGTCTAGCGAGGACCTTGACTCTCTTCTAGGGGCGCTCTGTATGCCTCCTGTATTCTCTCTCTCTACCCTCTTAGGCAATGTCCTCATCTAATATCTAGCACCAGGCCATCTTGGCTCAATCATATCAATCATTATGTAATAAATATATGTAATAGTTATGTAATAAATATATAATTATTGACTTAGATAATGCCTTGGATCAGGATTGGATATGGTGACAAGTAAAAATTAATGAATAAACACAGTCAATGGTTTTATTCATTGAGTTAAAAAAACTGATAATTTCTACTTAACACTATAAGTTCCTTATTTTTAAACCAAAAGCTAAATGGAAGTACCAACTTCGTCGGTAGAGGGGCAAATGACAGGTCTAGCCGGCCAAAACTATTTTATCACGATTTTCCATAAATTTTAGGCTACTGATTTCGAAAAAAATCTCGGACCTCAGATTTAGAAATATGACATTAATCTTGCAAATAGTAACTATTTAATTAAATTAATTTACTAAACATCAAGTTTTTAAATAGCTTTTAAACAATTGAGGATGGTTGCAAAAAGGGCCCATACATAAAAAATAACATCCCACCTACGAGCTTTCAAATTTATTAATTATTTTGTATTGGTCTTTTCAATTTTTACTTTTCGGGCAACTATTCGGTAACAGGATCACGTACAACAAATAACAAGTTATCTTTTATCTCTAATTCTCAAATAGCTTTACAAAAAAAAAAAAAAAAAAAATACTTATAGGCCCTTTTGGAATAAAAGGACATCTAACTAGACTAATATTAAAAAAATAAAGAAGAAAATAATATGTATACAATCATAAAACTACCACACATGTATTAAAAAGAAATGCCAACAAAATGAAAACTTAAAAAAACGATTCAATCAAACAATTATTTAAAAAAAGTTTCAAAAACATTCTTCTGCATCTTGACTTTCTTATATTATTATTAGATCACGTTCATAAATGTAATCTCCTTCAGTGGATTCCTAAAGGCTGAACATTGCACGAGAAATATGATTCTATTATGATTGATTATCTTATATAGCTTTATATTCTTTAACTTTTAATTTGTGGATACTATATTGAAGATGGATCTTCTGTATTTACTTTCAATTTTTTTTACATTCGACGCAAACATCAGTTTTAGTTTCGGTAAATGTAAAATTAGCCTGCCTGACAAATTTGGAAAAGTGTTGGAATTTAATGAAGAGGGATTTTGTTCGTATTCTATTTATCATATTCATTAAAAAAATCGGAAAGCATTTTAATTGTGAAATCTGCATTTTCCGAATAAAAGTGATTTTATAATTTGCATATTCAGGAATTATTGTTAAAGGGTGTGCCATTAAGTTTTTCCTTGGTTAATCTAAAGACTAGAGGAATGGATAATTTCATTTAGAGTCAGTCATTTTAATACCTGTTCCGAGAAATAGTCCAAATCTGTAAAGTTAAAAATAATTTATGTTTCAGAAAAATCCATTTCCTGAAGATATTTTTATTAATTATGTACCAACCATTGTTAATATTACAAGGAATAGGAATGATACTTCTAAGCCATTGCTGAATGCTAATTCATATCTTATTACCAAGTTAATTATGATTATATATTTTAATATGACTCATAATTTTTCTTGTTCAGGACATTTCCTATGGGGCTTTCCACTCATGGGTATTCGGAACTACACAGATCTGACACACCAACCATGCAAATACCTGCCCAAGTTCCCGGGAACGTTACCTCTGTTCTGGAAACCCGAAGAAAAGGGTTTCTTCCAATAAGACCTTAACGGTCCTAAGATTGCCATGTTGTGACAGAAGTTGAGTTATGGCATCGCCACTCCACATTTCGGTGGTCCCTCATTGACATTCTCTGGAGGGGCCAATGGCAACACACTCTGGTCCGATGAATTCGAATATGGTGTTACAAGGGACACGTAGCTTGATATCTTTTGCAATGAATTGGCATCATGATCTTGCTCAGCTGTTGCCTTGGAAGGGCAAGGGAGCAGGAGACTTTAATGGTAGGGCAGGACAGAAAAGTGATTCACATTAATGAAGAATTCTGGTTTATAATGCTATTAAAGGAAATTAATGCTGAATTTATATAAATTTTAGATATTTCATTCTGAATTTTAATGTAAGAATATAAACAACCTATTGGCCACTTTTATTGTTATTTCTTTATTTAAGTTTAGTTTCGAATGTTAAACTTTCATTATCAGTTCTAAAAATATAAAAAAATAAAAACATCAGAATTTCGATACACTTGTTATTAATTAATTGAACAAATGTAAGACGAGAAGTATTTCAATACTCACCTACGTATGCAAAGCGTAATAGCAAGAACATATCTTGAAGTTATATGTTCCAAGAGTAAACTTGGGACTATGTAACAGAAAGAAAATGGTGTGGGGTTGTCAGCTAAATTATCAGGTAAGTAAACAACCCCTTGGGTTTTCGTAAAATAAAATGGGACTGTTGGAAGTACTTATCTGGCCATTTAAACAAAAATTTGAATTAGTTGAAATTCAATCGTAAACTATTATAACATAACTTTTGAAGTTAGTTAATAATCTAGCTTAATTTCTTCAAAGACTAGTTTTAAATGTTCAACATTCATCATCCGTTCTTAAGATATACAAACAATTTCAAAACATCAGTACTTTGCTCTATAGGTTATATACAGGCTGTTCGGAAGATCGTTGGCCAAAAAGGTTTCTCGGGTAGGGAGGTTTATTTTGAACCTATTTAAGGTCACTTACCTATATACAAAGTCTTACTTTTTTTTTTTTTTTTAATGAATGTTATTGTAAAAATGGTCAAAACCAAACATTTATGGCTTGTAACTTCGTTGTTTACTGATATATCTACGCCATTTTTTTTTTTTTTTTTTTTTTTTTTTTTTTTTTTTTTTTTTTTTTTTTTTTTTTTTTTTTTTTTTTTTTTTTTTTTTTTTTTTTTTTTTTTTTTTTTTTTTTTTTTTTTTTTTTTTTTTTTTTTTTTTTTGTAATTACTAATACATATATTCTATGTAAAATAAAAAAGATTTGATGCAAAAAAAAAAAAGTTATTAAAGGCAAAACCAAAATTAAGAACTTCAAAAAAAAAAAAAAAAAAAAGTAAACGCAACAGCCAAATACAAATTATTTTAAGACTTGACCTAAACTTGAAGTTCTTGATTTTTTTTGCCTTTCGTAATTTCGTTTTATTAATTTAAACTAACTAGTTTAAACTAATAAAACGAAATTAGGGCAAAATTGCTCTTTGACATCTTACAAGGGGACGTTTTTAGCTGTAACTCACAGATTAGGAACCGAGAAAAAAAAAAAAATGAAAATCACGTTTTATTTTTAAATTACAAATATATTACTGATATTATTTTCAGATTCCTCATTTCAAAAACATGTAGAAACTAAATTTTGTCAAAATCAAAAACAAATATTTTTTACCTTTAAAATTTTGTTGGATTTTAGAAGGCAAGAAAGAGGCTATCAATTTCTGAAAAAATGAAATAATTTGCGCTATCTCACATATTTCGCCAGACCTCGGATTTTTTCATTCACGTCAGTTTTTGTCCACTAAAAGCTGGAGTAAACCCAATGTTATATACATGGATTAAAAAAAGAATGTATGCTGATTCCTGTGATGTATTACTATTGTAATCGGTTGAACACAGCATTTGTTTAGCCGTTAGAAATTGATGAAATCTCAACCTCAAAATTTTAACCTCCTCGAAAGGGGTAAAAAATCAATATTTTTTTATTTTGATAATATTTCACCTATAAGGGTTTTATGGTGCGTTAAATCAAGATTTGAGGTCAGTTGTTCATGAAAAAACTTTTCCACCGATTTACAGCGGATTTCCTTGGAATTTTGTCATTTTTTGGGGATTTTTTGAGCACCCTAAAGCCGGGTATTGTCTTGAGCATAACGAAAGTATTTTTATTTAAAATAGCATACATAAGTGCAATTAAAAGTGAAAGTATTTCTCTATCTTGACTGAGAGCTGAGAAAAAAAACAAACTTGATTTTCATATTTTATTTTTTTCTCGGCTCCTTATGCTCATTGGCGGCTATAAGTCTAGTTATGCACTATACAGGTCCCTACCAATTACAAAAAATCAAGTCAAAACCCTTTGTTAGTACATAGTACAGATGCTACAGAGGTGAACTTATTTGCATAGAAGAGAATTATCGATTAATAAATGAAGAAATCCGCCAAATGTAAACAGTTTATCATCTAGGGTGATGATTGAATAAAAACATGCAATCTTGCATTAGTTTCCGGACAATAAAATAAATCAAAATTTGACCTGTAAATAGACAGTACCTGGTACAAATAGATTATAAAATTCTGTTTTATAAACACCTTGAAAGGTTATCCCACTTTTAAAGTATACAACTCGATAAATAACAATCTATTCGAATAAGGAAACATTGATGTAGGTCTAAATTATTTAATGATAGGTTTGAGCTAGAACGGCCGAGGTGGAGCTAACAGGCCTCAGCTACCAGCTGTAATGGCAGCCTCCTTCTCACCTGTTTCATGCTCCGCTACCGGCTTTAATATCTTTTATTTATTATTTTTATGGCAGTAATTACAAGTTTTATTTATATACACACTGCATATTTAACCATGACTTTATTGACTAATTTTAAGTTTATTTTACATACTTTACATACAATGTAATATTTGTAATTTACTGGAACTTTCCCTTATGCAATATTATCTTTACAAATACTATATTAAATAAATGATTTAACGAGGTATTGTATATAAGCTGGAATATTAAATGACATTGACGATCAAGGAGCAACGATCCGTAAAACATGTTCCATGTTATTATTTCTTTAGCCGACTGGCTCAAGTGGGCCAGTTTTTTTTTTTTTTTTTTTTTTTTTTTTTTTTTTTTTTTTTTTTAATCACAGTTTTGGTTTTGTTTCATAAATAAAAAATTCAAATTCTTAATTGAAAGACTAAAACGACAAGAAACAGCCTGTCGTTACAGACTACTTCAATATTTACTAGACAAACGTTCAAAGCTCCCAATTAATTACAAAAGACCCATATATATGACTGTGATTAGACCTATTTTGACGTACGGAGTTCGTGTGGAAAAATCCTCACTGCTCCTTACTTTGTCACCAATAAACTTATCCATAAAGATGTTCCATGTGTTGCTGATTTAGCCCAAACCAGATACCTATCCTTTCATAGTAAGCTCCATAACCACTCAAAACCGTTAGTTTCTCAACTTGCTTCCCACTCCATTCCTGATAATCCTCCGAGGCGTCTGAAACGAAGATGGCCTAGAGACCTTCTAGTGTAGAACTTTTAATAAAGTGCTACTGATGAGTAGTTCTTTTCAAGTTTTGACATGCTATTGTAATCGTCAATACATTTACTTGATGTATATATTATGTACAGTTGTAAATTTCAACAAATGGGTAAAAAAAATTCTTAATTGAAATGTAATGTAAAGGTTGAAGCACAAAAAGAAAACTGCTATTTTAGAAATTTATCTACGTATTTATTTACAATTATATGTAAGCTAGTTTTCTGGTATATATATTACAGATTCATCAGAAAGTTGATAAAAACGATATCTTAAGTTAAGTAAAGTAATTTGCTGAATTTCATTTTATTTGATTAAAAATAGTTATAAACCTAGCGCCTGGAATAGCTCCGATGTTACGGAATTATTAGTCGGACAAAATTGTTGTCAGCTTAACTATAAATTACGTACGTGTAAGAGGGAATATTTTGTCATAATGACTCCATCTTCCACAAATTTTACCTGAAAAATAATATTTTACCTTAAATTCAATGTTCTTTCAAACAATAAAAAACAATTTATATCCTAAATAATTGTATTTATACTGTCACTACAGTAAAAAAAAAATGAAAATATAGTAGCTGTTAGTGTATATTGATATGTTTATATTATAATTTTAGTTAGCCTACTTTCTGAATAGCTACCTACGAGAGGAGAAATTATTTTGAAAAGCAATCGTACTTTCAAGTCGAAATAGGACAACCGGGTGAAGGGGAAGTGGGCCGGAATAGGGAACGCTCCTCCCATCTGCATCACGACTCGATAAACTCATATACGGTTCAAAGATTTGCCAAGCCTCATTATAATATTAAGTTAGTCACAAAAAGTATCTTATCTAACTAAGAACTAATCTATTTAAAAAAATAAAAATAATTTTATTAACTAATTGAGATTGTCAACTATATACAACGAATAGACCTAGTAAATGTGATATGTCAATGACTTGCAAAACAACTGTCCATTGGGAGCCAATGTGGTGGATCCACGGAATAGTTCTCGATCTTCCCAATCTGGGTATAATAGGTTGCCAACGATATATTGTATAGTAAATTTAATTAGCTTTTATGTTTATTTGAAACATATTTTTTTAGAGTCAACCGTTTTCGAGATATTATCGAAAAAACAAAAAAATGGAACTTCTCCCCCCCTCCCCCCGCCGCACAGTGGAGTATTGGCCATGAAATTCTGGACAAGCTATTTACCTATTTTTTTGTGACTGTGGAATACTTAAAACATTTTATCAACAAACTAGAAATATATCAGACAAATAAAATATAAAAAATTTCAAGTTTTGACAAAAATTAGGGGAATCTCTGGAAAAATCAGGGAATTTGAAAAACGTCGGGAAAAATGTTCAAGACATTTGAAAGTTATATAGCAATTTAATATCTAGCTTTTGCAAATACTAAATACATTATTTGCGTAATAAATTTTAATTGTTAAAACCTGAATGTAAATAATGTAATGGGAAAATGGATATACTATTTTAATTGCATACAACATTTTTCAATCTGTCGCCACATGTAAAAATGAAACCAGATAACAAAAAATAATAAAAAATTAAATAATCTTTGTGAAACAAAAAAAAAATACAATATTATATGGTCTTCTGACGACAGACTGATCTTTTTTTATTAATGCCGCAGTGTGACTTCACAAACAAATAGTAAAACATATAATTATGTAATAGATCAAATAAGTTACTTAAAAGGGTAAACTATTAGAAATTACCACAGAAATTGAACATTAGTTTCTCAATAACTTTGTATAACTGTAGTAAGACACTAATTACGTGCATAGCTAAAATATACAGAAAATCGTTTTTTAGACAATTATTTTATAATAAAAATTACAAGGATTTAAATTTTAATAAGCTAAAATGTTTCTTTAACCAATTACGACCATATTATTTTCATTACACGTCTTGAAAGAGTTTGAAATTACTTATTGCACGCTAAACACCGACTTGGTTATCACAAAATTCACTTTAAGAGGTATTTCTATACATTCATTAAAAACATGGGGGGGGGGGGGGGGGTGTTGGGGTGAGATTTTGTTTGCGATATAACAAGTAGAAGGATTGAACTTAACATTATTGCAAAAATATCTGCTAGACAAATCCCGACAGTACAACATAATCTTTTTTATTCTTGTAAACAAGTCTATTTTTTTCGTTAAAACATCGTAATCAAAAGAACTACACGCTAATCGTTTGATAATAATACTTGCTGAAAACTAGTTATCACCGAGAAATACATTCCTTTCGAAACTGTGTAGAGATATTTCAGACTACTCGTTAAATGGATTCCACGGAAATCACACAGACTTGGATATCAAAAAATTCACTTTAAGAGGTATGTTTAGACATTCATTTAAATCATGGGGAGGGGGGGTGTTGGCGTGAGATTTTTTTTGCGGTATAACAAGTAGAAGGATTGAACTTTACATTAATGCAAAAATATCTGCTGGACAAAGCCCGACAGTACAACATAATCTTTTTTATTCTTGTAAACAAGTTTATTTTTTTCGTTTAAACATCGTAATAAAAATAACTACAAGTTAACCGTGATGATACCAAAACTTGCTAAAAACTTGTTATTTTAAGATATAGAAATTTCAGATCAATTGCTAAATTGATTCCACAGAAATCACAACATCTTCAAGCATCTTACAACTTAGCAAAAGCAACTGTGTACATGCAGCGTACCCAACTCCTGGATTCAGACTAGATTCCTCGGGCAGGAAGTAGATAACAATAAATGAGATAATTTATAATAATATTTCGATGTAAACAATCCTAAGCTACCAGGAAATACGTATTGTAATGTTCTGAAGTACAATTTATTTTTTGGACTTTTGGCAATGATTAAACGGTAAATACTCCACTGTGCGCCGTTAGCTGACCCCCCAGGGGCGGGGACTTTTAGTATGTTTACCTTCTAACTATTCTTAACGACGTTTTGAAGTAAAAAATTATCGCATATTCCATGCACTCTACAATGTGTTCGTTGACTGGATATTAGGTTTGAAATAATATCAAAATTGTACTTAGAAGCAACTTATTTTTTTAGTTAACTGAAATTACAAAGTTGTCACAGTGTGCTCTAGGTGTGGGGTACAGTGTAACATCCATAGGGGTACAGAATAACAACATTGGGTACACGATTACCTTTATTAGTGTTTAGATGAGTTCATTTGTGACATAATTAGGGGCATTAAGGATTTTATGGCGGATTTTGGATTTTAAGGATAAGAGAAGAATTCGAATGTTACTGTAATATAAATGATTCTATTGTTATTACTTGCAAATTTAAAACGTTTGTCAAGTAAATCACGTAAGGTAATCAATAAATTAAAAAAAAAAAAAATCTATTGGAAATAATGGAATCAGTGACAATGCTCTATTTAGTTCTTAATAGATGGAAAATATGTTCTATTTGAGTTGATCAAGTGGGCAGGACTGTGCATTATAAAACGAGACTCAGTTATACAACAGCTTCCCGCGGAATCCGGGTCAATATTTGTTATTAGAGTGGAAAAAATAGGCTTTTTGTCGCTTTATCCCTGAATGGTGAATGAAGGGCCTTGGGGTTTAGCGTAACATGAATCTTTAACGCTGGTCGAAAAAACGTTGCCGGCACGTTCGCTCCCTACTGAATGAAACATTAGTTCGTTACTGGACAATTCACTCTTGACAGCTTTTTGTACCCGTTTACTAAACTATGCTAAGCGAATTTGGACCAAACAGAAAAAAAAAAAAAATAATAGGACAAAATGGAGAATTAAAATTGATATGAATTTGATTGCAATTTATACAGAAGAAGATTTCATATTTATACAACTCTTTTAGCTTAATGGGTGATTCTCAAACTACAGGCAAATTTCTAGCCACCAAAATTCTAAATTTAAATGTTGATAAATCTTGCTGCAATCATTTGATATTCCCTGGAGGCTACATGTGAGAATTATAGGTGGCGCTGCAACACATGAATCACTTTAATTTTTTTTTTTTATTTCACTTTATAATTTTGACTATGCGAATCCTCCTACACCAATGTGAATTTAACCCCACATCAATGTGACTTTATACACGACAATGTGAAAAATGGATCTTAGTAGTTTACGGTTCCATAGTAAAACATAAATAAAAAATGAAACATTCCTGCTTCATAACGAATATAAGTCTTTATTTAACGTTACTGAATTTTTTTATCTCATAAAACATCACTGCAAATATCACATCAATTCACTATCAATATCAATATCACACTCAATTTCGGCCACAGTATTCCTAAAATAATTAAAAATAAATTTTAAATGAACAGTTGCATGTAATACAAAGACACCATGACAATGTTAAATAATAATGGCCATGACAATGTGAAAATAAGGTTAAAAATATTACCGCCGAAACACTATTTATATGTTTCGAATTTTCTCGGGAGTATATTATGAGGGCCGTAGCCTAGTATTAGAATGCATGAGGTCCGTTGCAAATAAATATTTGATTTAACTGATTAATAGTCGACATGACAATGTGAACCATGAATGTACTTACAGTCAAAGGTGATATTTACACTAGGATATTCCGACGTATAATGGTTGTGAACTGATGCGTCCACGAATTACAGCTACCTGCCACTGCAAAAAAAAACTCAAAAACTCTTTCCGAATTATTTTCCATCACTTTTTTAGCAATGGCACTCCAATGTTAAGAAATCACGGGGTCAAGAATAAAATACCTCGGGGGCTGGTTACCTGGGCATTATAATCCTGAAAAACACGTTTTCACTTTCTTCCACCATTATATTTTAATATTACCACCCATTAGATGAGTTAGTATCAAGTAATAATTATTTACATAATTATAAATCCAAGCATAGGGACAAGCCACAACAAGCGTCAAACCGTGGGATATTTGTTTATATTCTGATAACTAGAAAACAGCTAAATACTAGATAAATATGCCTTGATATTTACCTATAAAACAATTATTTTTTCTGATTCATCCAATTACCGTTTTTAATACTAACCATAATTGTTATACCGATGAAAATACTATAAACCACTTGATTTTATTCCTGGCTCTAATAAGTAAAGAACTTAGATTATTTTAACTAATAATTGAATTGTTTTTATTAAGATTTTATTAAGCATTTATCGAGATTTTATTAAGCGTGCAAAAAGGAAAAAATAAATTCATGAGACATCTGAATAAACTAAATTTCGAGTTTTGTCTCCCACTGTTGTGATAATGATTTGATTGTTTGGTTTTCCAGTTCTGGAAAACCCAATATATTATTGACCGTGAGAGAAACAGCTAGTCCGAAGATCCAATACAACGGTTTTTAAGTCTGGCCTCGCGATTGGTTAGTTGTAAACTTTAATTGGAAAGTTTAATAATTTGAATTGGAATGGTAGATCTGTGGGAATTATTTGGATTCTAGGAATAAATTTGATTCCTCCAGTCGCTGCTCTAGTAAGCATTATAGAAACATGATATTTTCAAGAATAGCTGTTTTTAATCTGGAACCATTGCGCAGATTACGTGGTTGAAGATAAGGTAAAACGATAATTTAACTTCCAATTTTAATTTTAATTTATGAGTCGGTAATACAGATGGACAGAGAGTATTTACAAAATCATTAGCCACATTTTTTAAATTTACTAGTATAAATATGTCGCACCATATATTTATAGTTTTTTTAATAACAATTTAATTGGAAATAAGTACATTTTTTTTATCAATTTCAAGCTCTATTGAATGACGCTCGCCACCTATACTCGATACAAAAATTTTCAATCTTAACTGCTCACCAAGTATATGTTGGTTTTCTAATAACAATTCAATTGAATATCTGTAAATTTTATTATTGCTAGAAATTGGTTATACATATACAATTATAATACAGATTGTTCATATTCATAAGGTATAGTTGACTGTGAAGTATAGGAGATGTAGATAGTTAGGGAAGGCAGTCATAGATATTCAGCAGATCAAAATAAAATTGTTATTTTATTTTATTTGTTAAAGCCAAAATAATACCAATTTTATTTTGATCTGCTGAGTATCTATGACTGCCTTCCCTAACTATCTACATCTCCTAATACAGATCGATTCAGTACTTTTTATGGTTAGCGATCATAAACGAAAAATGGCTTGTCCTTTTATATAAATAATATTATAGGTTATTATAAATTACATGAACAACTCTCCATATAATTATAGATAATAATTATAAGAAAAAAAAAAAAAAAAAAAGGACTGCCTAGCATCATTTTCGTACGACATAGGTGTCTACTGCTGAACCCCGAGGGTCTAGAAGCACAGCACGAAACAGTGGGCAGGTTCGAGACCCGGAGATGGCGCTGCTATTCGCCGCTCCCAGAATAGAGAATAGAGATCGTCCTTCATTTTGTTATGATTTACTGCTTGGTTTCCAAACTGCCCGCTGTAAAATAGAAAACTACTTCCGATATTTATTGCACTTCCGCCCGCCCTAGATACAGGAGGTCACTGCTCCCTTCCAGGGAAACTTCTAGGAAATTCCACGAGCCGAAACACTTGGATTTTGACTTTTCTTACGTGGTATATTCTTAACGTAGTTTATTAAAGTAACATTTACTCGAACTGTTGAACACTTACAACATTTATTTTTTTAAATAATCGATTTGACATTCTATACAACTTTCTTTGTTTATTAGGAATTTTAATTATTTTAAATTAAATACGGTTCCTACGTTAATAATAGAGCATTGTAAGTAAGTCATAATTTTGTACATTCATCCCTCAGTCTGCAGAGGTTCCTCAAGGATGTATTTTGGGTCCTATCCTCTGCAAGATGTATACAGCTAATATCCCTTATCTTAGCACGGTGACAGAGCATTATCAGTAAATAATGAACTGTTCATTGCATCCCCTACAGCAATCTTACATCACAAATCATCAAGAATTTTTAGGAAATGAGAGGATTAATAAATAATAAATCAAAAGTGAATCCAAACAATTCTCGTCAAATAACCTTTACAGTTCGTCGTAAACCTAAGGCTTCCTCTCGTTTAGTATTCTTTAATAATGTTCCATTTATACCTGTTGACCATGGACGCAATCTAGACAAATGTCTTTTTTTTTTTTTTTTTTTTTTTTTTTTTCATAACCCCTATATATATGAGAGAAAGGTAGCTTTGTGTATTGTACTCTCTCTCTCTCTCTCTCTCTCTCTCTATATATATATATATATATATATATATATATATATATATATATATATATATATATATATATATATATACAGAGTTGTTGCACTTCTGGCTATTCTTTTAGCAATTTATGAAGTATTCTCCCTCAGGCATGTCCCAGCCATCTTAACTTTACCTTTTTTATTTGGGCAACTATATCTGCCAAACAATGTCATCAACGCTTCATTTTTTTTTTTACGTTCCAGTCGCAATTCATTTACATTGATAAATCCACAAGGAGGAATCAACATACAAGACTAAAATGACAACAAACTGCTCGTCGGTTTTGGCTTCAGTATTTTACTTGACAAACGTTTAAAGCTTTCAAACAATTAAAAAAAACTCATTTGCATTGCTGTAATTAGACTTATTTGTACAATAAGAGTTTGGGATTTGGTGCTCCACTGAACCATCCAATCCTTCACAAAACAACGCTTACAGCCAAGTGTAGGCACACATGATTGTATATAAGGATTTTTTCCTCGACCAAGGACGAAGGTTAAGATGGGCAGGGCATGTAGCACAAAGTAGCCTACCGGGAGGCCCCTTCACAACTGCAATGTCACAGTAATTCACAACAGACTTCGTGGGAGGCCAAAAACCATATGGAGAGAGAGAATTAATAAAAATCACTACATGCAACGAAATGGAAATCTGTAGCTCGACAGGTAGAGGTGTGAAAGGCTTGTTAAGACGGCCAAAAATCTAGGTTCGTCGAGCCGATCGAAAAAAAAAAACAATAACCATTAGATATTAATAATTTAGATGTTTGAAAGACTGATAACAGACTCACCTTTATTAGTGCCAAAGGAAACGCTACGTATACCCATACATATTCCAACAGTCCCGATCCGAACTCATAATTACAAAAAGCTTGAATGAAGACAATCTCTCTAAGCAGAGCCCAACTGAAGACTCAGCCTAATCCACAAGAACGAAATGTTAACAGTCTGTTAAAGTCTAAAATTTAATATTTTTAATGGGAACTATGCACGTCGATGCTAGCGCTCCCGGTGGCATGCTGGTAACTAGGGGGGCACTGGGAATTTATTTTATTTCTATACTTGCCGTGTACATAACTTTTCATTTCATCTAATACAATAAATTAACTTCTAAAAATGAGGCAAAAAATGATATAGGATTTTCCCGATCTGTGGCTAATTGAACTACATGCCTACCATCACCGAACAAAAAAATAATAATAATAAAAATAATAAGGATAATGGGGTTGACTATATATTTTATAAATTTAGAAAATTGATATATTATTCTTAGTAGATGCTATTTACTGTTTACTAATTACTTTATTGAACGATTATTGCTGTTCTATAATACTTTTTGCTCGCGTTTTTTACATCTTACATTTTTTTTGGCATATACTAACAGGAGTTATGAAAATCAATTCGCTACCTTATGTTGTTTTAATCAGTTGCTAACGGCCTCAATATAGCCATAGATTTGCATAAGCGCCAGGGATTGGAGACTAATTTGAGTGATTACAGGTTATTGGTTATTTAGACCATCTGCATCGGCAGCTGCTAGTGGCAGGACTTCACGGCCTACAGGATCATTACATTAACGTCATTATGTCTAATCGCTAGATTTAATTAAAACATTCATTTAAGTTATGAATCCCATTCAGAATGTAAAGGCAGAAAAATAATTCAATTCCTCCCTGGCTGGGAAAAACCATAGATCATGGGCATGTCTACCTATAATCTATTACTTCTCTCAATTTATATTTAAGAACTACAAGGATCAAATTACTTAAATTAATATTTAAATTAAATTAACAATCAATGATTATTCCAAATAAACAAAGTTGAGGGATATCAAACGCCTTTTTTCATTCAAACCAATAAACGGTAGGTCCTGGCAAACGTTATATACCAAAAAATATTTTCCATTCAATTTCTGATGAGAAAACTGAAAATGTTCGATTCCGGCAAAACCGATAGAGCTAAAGCGTTTCGAAATGATACATTCTATAAAAAAAACAAAAAAAAAAGTTAAAACCAGACTCTTTTCATTCAAATCACATAAAAATTTTATAACCGTCTCAATCTAGAAGTATCATTCAAAGTAAGCCAGTTTAGGTTAAAAAAAAAAAAATTGTTTAATCTCAATAGGTGGCGTTAAAGTCGCTTATTACTCGTTATCCTTATTCAACGAGGCCATGCTGTAGCGACTTTGAAAGGTCACAGTCCACAGAGCATTCAACATGTTAAGATAGGGTCAATTCATTTAGTCAGCCAAAAGCTATTATTATTTGAAAATACAGATTCCAGAAGCTCATTTTGATCTTATTTTTATTTTTTACTTTCGAAAAAGGATAAATGCAGCGTATCTTATCCGGGCTAATCGAAATTTGTGTGTTCACGGTGATGAGTGCTGATGTAAAAGCAAGTGTTACAATTAATTTCCTTAAGACATCGACCATACAGTTTCGAATCAATAATATTACACTAGAGTTTTATATTTGGGTCCGCTTGAATTAGCAGTAAAAAAAATTAATGGACCTAGTTTCATTTGTGAACAGCTGTTGAAACAAAGCAAAATCGAGCCATTTTTGAAACGAAAACCCAAATCGACATCAAGTAAAATAACTGTACATTTAATAAATAGATTAAAAAAAAATTCTAAATTGTATCAAGTAACATATTCCCCGGACAGGAAAGCGATCGGAGAGAGAGAGAGGTTGACGGACTTAGAAATTTGGAAAAGGTTCGTTGAACCCGAAGACTAGAAAGCGGCCCGTGAAAGTTGGCGCGAGGGGTTGTCGATTCGAGGCAGGGGTGCTTCCACGAAAAACAAGAGCCCTTGACCCACTGACCGGCAATATCCCCATCGTCGGGGGGCCGTCCTCACCCGGTCGGTCTGCCTGGGAGAACCCATTTCAGAGCAGACAATGGCCCTCGAGTCCTCTCCATTCGTTCCGCCGGCTCTCAATGCCTCCAGGACATTTCACCTCCGACCAAACCCAAGTTCGATAAACCCTGTTACTTTTTCGAAATTTAACATCTCAAATTTCTAATCAGACGCGTTTCTGCTAATGACCACGCTTTACAGAGGCAAAAACATATTATCTATGAACGAATTGTGGAAATGTCGAGGTCTTGTTGTAGTTTATTGTTTCTAACATATAGAGGGACCTGCGCATTCATACGCAAAACCTTTGATTGAAACTGCTGCAATATGGAAATGTTAGACTTTTTGTCCATAAGGATGTATTCCATAAGTTCAGGTGGGCTTCAATAAGTATATGTATACATTTTGTCTTTGTAACATGGACAAAAAAAGGAATACACAAACTAGAGAGTATTACTGACTGCCAGTTGTTGACTTCTCTTCAAGATTTGTTACACTTGTCACAACAGCTACAAGCATGAGAACTTTGGATGTGCTTGGTTATTTAAATCTTTAAATGGCAGAACTATAGCAACAAAGCATATACCAGACTCTCTAGTCAGAAAAATAAGACCTATAAAAATCAATCAATGAATATAACTTTATTTACATGTTTGAAATTAAAAATTCATGTAAGTCTGCATGTTGTGAACCTCATATATAATGTGGTTTTATTCAATGATGTAAAATTTTTACCATTTATATGCTTCCGCTTCATTCTTGGGAGGCAAAAATTTTTTAGTGATAACGAGTTGATATATTCTCTGATTATTTTAGGACAGGTACTTCCGTCGATTAATTTTATTATTTAATTTTATTTTCTGACAATTGTAATTATTAGTTTTATTTTTATAATCTCCTTACTTGTTCTGTTCTAGCTCTCAAGGGTACCAGCATGCTCCACTCCAACTTATGAAGCCCTCTAATTCACTAATATTTCTTACCTGTAATTCCTAGTGTGCCTTGCAAAACAATTTCAAATAATCGTTCATAAAAAAAGGGTTTATGGGTATTTAATCGATTTCCACTAATATATAATAGATGTAATCTATAAATAAAAACATAATTGATAACATAGCGTAAAAATAAATTAAATACATTTTTCAACTGCCATGACAGTTGATAAAGCGAAACTGGAGACATAATTTATAATTGAAATCACTATCAGGATGTTTTATTTCATAAACATTGGTGGCTATATAAGGAGAGGTAGTTGAATCAATTCATGAAACAAATATTTAGGATGACTTTACGCCCTTATTTGAAAAATATATAATGAAAAAATGTCATGCCTTAGAAAGTACTATAGATAATTGAGGGTTATTCATGTAGGTAATTGTAAATATCTAAATAAAGCATTATTATCTACAATTTATAAAAGGACAAACCATTTTTGATTTTTGATCACTAACCATGAAAACTATTGAACCATTCTGTACCAAACTTTAACTACATCATCTTTATAGTTCCAGAAAGGTTTAGCAATGATAAAATATTTGAGATATTGACCTATTTTCAATTAATTTGTTATTAAACAAGCAATAATATGTAGATAATAGATATTTTCTGATTAAAGTTTGAACATTAAACGATAGGTGGTGAGCACCATTTTACATGAGAGGTTACAAAAGTTTGAAAATCGAACAATATGTAGATTGTATAGTTCATTACAAAATGTTTACTAATAAACAAATAAAACTTCGATTATTAGTTCAAATTAATTAAGTTCCTTACTTATAAGACGGGGGATGCTAGTTATTAATATATGTGTAAGTGTGTATATTATATATATGTTTATATGTATTAATTATATATATGTATATGAATATATTCTATGACTATAAACATTAACTTGTAAATAATACACAAGCAATTTGTAAAACCTGAGAGGCCCGTAGTAAAATAGAAGTGTCGTACCCAATTTGAATAATACTTTGACAAAACAGAGAGAAACTGTGAGAAGGCGTAGCGTTCCTTGAAGAACCCTATACCCTATACCATAAACCATGTTTACAAACCTAATTGACCCAAATATAGTTAGGAACGGCCGGTGGTAAAAGTTAACTCTCTGGAAGGGTTTCTGACCCGGGCCTCTGCTAACGGTAGGGCTAACTGTCCTACAGCCCTACAACGGGACAACATAATTCCGTTTCACCCTTTCGATATTTTCGTTTTCATTATTCTTTCAGTGTTTAGTTTATTCAAATTATATGAAATAATAAAAGTCTTTTAAAAAAACAAGCGAATATTTGTATTTACTATTCAAAAATTCTTTTTTTAGTGCTTTGTTCTAGAAGGTTATGTATGTATTCCAAAGATAGCGATAGATAGCGCCACTGGTCCTTTGTTACCGATATTCAGGAATTGTCTATACCAACAATAGTTACTACATTATTTCTTCTTAATAAACTAATTTTTATAAAAATGGTGGATTATTTTATTTCTCAAATCGTAATAATAATACAAAATATATATATATATATATATATATATATATATATATATATATATATATATATATATATATAATAATAACATCCATGCCAACATATTCATTATAATAAAGATTAAATTTCCTTTAAAATGAATTTATTTAGATTTAAAAAAATTAATGTACTGGATCTCATTGTATGGAAGAACAGCCTTGTGCAAAAAATAGTAGGCAATCAGACAGAAACATCGTTCAATTAATTCATTAAACTAATTTTATTTTTATAGTTGCTTTCAGAACTTAGACGTGTTTTCAAAATGGATGCTGAAAAACAATTTTTGCAAAACCAAGTGTCACTTAATATTTTTATATTTTAAACAATTATAAAATATAAATTTTTGATCTTAAAAACTATTATTCTTAAATTCCATCTTGTATACAATACTTAAAGCAAAACCCTTCGTTAAATCCTCAATGCTCCATACAATTTCACAAATTAACTCATGCATAAAGATCTCAATGTCCCACACGTTACTACATTGGCCCAAACCAAACCACTCGAATCCACTAGTCTCCCAACTTGCTTCCCACTTAATTCCCGATAACCTCCTAAGACTTTTGAAAAGAAGGTGGCCTAGAGAACTTCTAATAAATATTTTATTAAAGTAGGGCTAATGGGCAGTTTCCTTACAAGTTAAAAATACATTCCACACACCAACTTAATATATACATTGTACATAGTTGTATAAGTAAATAAATAAATTTTAAAATAAAACTATTATTCCTGTATGTATTTTTCCGTATTCATGTATTTTTGGCCTGCCCGTAAATTCAACATGTGTAAGTTTACATAGGAGGGTACAGTTTGAAACATTCATTTAGTTTTCTTTTGTATCATTGTTCCACTTTTTGAATCTATTTCCTTTGTCAGTTGACAGTATTTTGCCAGGTATAATTTTTCCCTTTCAGAAAAGAAAGAATGGTATCTACCTGAGAGAAACTAATTGCATGTTTACACCCCAAAGCATAAACATGAGACCGCTAAATATCAACAAATACTTTTGCAGGTAATGCTCAAAAATGGCTTAGTAGGGATTGGAGATTAGGCTAGGTATTTAGGTTAGTCTTTTACCTGGGGTGGGTTTTTTTCAACGTACTTTCCTACAATATTTACTAGTCGGTTGTAAATATCATGAAAACACTGGTTTCTCAAAGCTAGATTGATTCAGATATGATTGTAAAATAATACAGTAGACCCTCGGTATAACGCGGCTCGTTATACCGCGGATTCGGATATAACGCGGGTCAAGCTCCGGTCCCGATCTTAATTCAATTAAAATTAATAAAAAATAAGGTTACATCGTATTATGGTTTTAAAACCAACAGTAGAAAACTTAAAAACAATTCATTAGAAAATTGAGTCATAAAACGAATAGAAAAAACGAAAAGGTTCCAAAGTTTAATAAGTTCTGGGAAAAAATGAACTCTGCAAATTAAGTTACATTTTTGTTTACAATTTTGTTAATTTTTTTTTTTTAACACATTTCTAATTTTACTGAACATTAAAATGAATTTGTAAAGGAAAAAAATTATAAATGGTTGTTAACGTAGGAAGTAAAACTAAATAGGACG
The DNA here is from genome assembly GCA_003667255.2 of Euschistus heros. Lineage (NCBI taxonomy): Eukaryota > Metazoa > Arthropoda > Insecta > Hemiptera > Pentatomidae > Euschistus > Euschistus heros. Next base: position 2,339,561 of record RCWM02000082.1, read on the forward strand.
TTTAGAATGAAATACGATTGTCTAACCAAGTTTCATTGTTTTTGTTTCAATATTAGAACTTTTTAAAGTTTTATTTTTATTAGAATTTTAAAAAAAACTTCAGGGAAGAGTGGGTACATCGCTTGTATCGTCCTGGAAATAAGCCGAAATGTGTTGCTTAGACAATGTCGATTGAATATCTTCCCGGTAACCTACCTAGATGACGTACGGAGAAGTTGTCTCTATTCCTGCCTTCTTGGTTCATAGAATCCCCCTCACTTCCTTTTTAAAAACTGAGTATTATTCCTTTAGTTGTTGCCCGAGTTTATATCACAGTGCATTTTCATTATTATTTGATCGCCAATAATTCATACTTCCGCCCTCGTTATACTGCGGGTACGTCTATAACGCGGGAGGTTTCATTTCCCCTTAACCCGCGTTATAACGAGGGTCCACTGTATCTATACCAATTTGAAAAAAATTAGGCATGTAAAAATCAGTTTTTCAGTGCAGCGCTTTTACGTTTTCTTTTTTCAGTGATAATCTTTTTTTTTTTTTTTTTTTTTTTTTTTTTGAAAATTATTTTCCTAACCTTCATTATTCTACAAATTCTCTACTTTTAATTCTGGAATGCATATATATTGGACTTAACACAAGTGAATAAGTGGTTAAGTCTTATTCCGTCATTTTTCAGGGCCCGGCTTTGAAAATTCGACTAAGCTTCGAGAATCAGAATCATGTAAAAAATATTTGAGATTTTTATAGCTGTTGTGAAAATATCAAATAGCTATATACATCTTCAGGTCTGAGAAGATAAATGTTTAGCATTCGAAACTAGTTTTCAAATAAAAATAATCCCAATGGAAGTGGCAATCAATTCATCAATCCTAATTGTATTGATCCTTCTATACCATCATGCGTACCTCAAGTGATTTTATCTTCACATAATATCAGAGAGGTTCATCACAGTTCTAACTGGATCACATAAAGTCTAAAATGGGTATCTTAAACATCATTATGGACTACATTATGTAGAAAAATAAGAAAGCTAGAGCAGAGTGTTGATAACATTTTGTATTAATCTAAATAAGAACTCTCCACTAAACCATCCAATTCATCTCGTATCCAATCCTTACAATCCAAAATTCTTTGGAAAATCCTCAAGGCATCTTACTTTGTCTCCAATAAACTTATCCATAATGATCTTAATGTTCCATATGTTGCAGATTTAGCCCAAACCAGATATCAATCCTTTCATAGTAAGCTCCACAACCACTCAAATCCCCTAATTTATCAACTTGCTTCCCACACCATTCCTGATAATTCTCTGAGGTGTCTGAAAAGAAGATGGCCCAGAGACCTTCTAGTGTAGAATTTGTATTAAAGTGCTACTGATGAGTAGTACTTTTTAAGCTTTGTCACGTTATTCTAATAGTTAACAGCACATTTACAATTTCAATAAATTGTTATTAAAAAAAATAAAATAAAAAAAATAAGAACTGCCTAATTAATTAATTTTCGTTTCATAAGAAACCCTGAGATCTTGGTGTCAAGCACTTTAGCATTCTCTTAACCCATACGGCGCCAGTTCGATCTAGCCTAGATAGTTTAATATTTATTTCTAGCTGGTCCCATGGAATTAACATTCAGCTCCTAACTCCGGCTAGAATAGGTTGGTAATATGTAAAATAACCCAACCTTACTCCTCTAATTGGACTACATAGAAATGTTTGTTCTTATTAAAACGTAATCCAAAATAACCTAACAAGATAAAAATAAAATTTAATATGAAACAAAAAAAAAAGTTAAGCAACTACTAAAATATTTTTAAAAAATAACCTTGATAAACGCTGCCCTAAAAACCTGTGATCTTAGTTTTTTTTTCCCAATATGTCACAGATATCATTTTATATCAATTTCTGTATTAATCTAGCTTTGAGAAACCAGTATTTTAACAATATTTTCTACTGAATAGTAAATGTTGTAGGAAAGCATGTTGAAGAAAGCCCACCCCAGGTAAAAGACTAACCTAAATACCTAGCCTAATCTCCAATCCCTACTAAGCCATTTTTGAGCATTACCTGCAAAAGTATTTGTTGATATTTAGCGGTCTCATGTTTACGCTTTGAGGTGTAAACATACATTTAGTTACACTCAGGTAGAAAGTGTACATCAGATTTATTATTCATAAATTACAACTTATTTTTTGATAATAATAATAAAGTTCTTTATCGATTTTGGGACCTCAAGGTCCTTAAGAATAAAAAATAATGTTCGACCTAGGGTCTTCAGAGCCTTAAATGAAATAATATTTTCAGTAACCGACAATAATAAAAAAAAAAAAAAAAAAAAAAAAAAAAAAAAAAAAAAAAAAAAAAAAAAAAAAGTGGCTATTGACAGATTTTGGAGGACAAGATCAGGGTGGATAGTAGGTGGTTAAAGAAGTGGTATTTGAAAATTGAATGACGAATGTTGAGAGGGATAGAGTTCCAGAGAGAAGAGGATCGGTCGAAAGTGGCTGAGCAATGAGCAGGAGTATGCAAATCTGATTGACGGCATTGGGTTCTTTTCAAGTTCTGACATATCGTTGTCAATACATTTAAATGATGTATATATTTTGTACAGTTGTAAATAAAAATAACTGAACTGGCAGCTATGATATAATAGCTGAATATATGGATAAACATTGACTCAAAGGACGATTGTTTATAAGTATCTCCACCAGTAGCGCTATAGGCGCTAAGGAGAAGTGATAAAAAGAAGAAGATAAGGCGGAGGTTACTCTCACTGTTTGGAGTTCCGTTGCATGTGGTATCGTACATTCACCGCCTCCTTTGAATTCCCCGACAACGACCTCAGCGGAGCACGAAGGAAATAAAAGAAATAAAATGAAATGCAGGACATCTTTATGTATTTAGCTGGCAAACTACCAAGAGCCGACACGAGTGTGAAGGTTGAACGGACTAACCTCTTTGCTTGGAAGACTACTTTGTTCAAAGACCCTGGTCCAGTCCAATGAACTCCATCTTGCTCTTCTTCTTGTACGAGGATCTCTGCTCCTTTGGATTCCGACCACGGCCTGCCTTAGGTTAATGAAACCTCGATCAAGTTGCCAAAGTTTCGAAACGTATTTACATTTTGATTCAATTCTTCTTTTTTAACTTGGTACATGTTTTTGCGGGGAGTGACTGGGTTTTAAGAGTATAACCGTCCGTTACCTCTCGTAAGAATGATTATTGTTATTCATCAATAACAACAATTAATACTAATATTTTTAATATTACACTTACGCTTCAAGTCTCACTACAGTCTCATTAAGACTCATTAATAACAAAAATTAACATTATTAGTTAATTTTAATACTATTATTTATTCATTTATTTCTGTTTCGCGGTTTGTGGTTTCGGACCTGTTGAGGGCAACAAGTCCAACCATCTTCAGCTAAGTTTCATCTTATTCGTTTTGTTTTCATATAATTTATATATATATATATATGTATATTTATATATATAATATATATGTGTGTTTAAAAATGTTCTCATAATTCTTGCCGTGTCCTGGAGTAACACTTGTTAAGCATCTCTTAGCACATCGACTGTCAATTTCACGTCAACAATACCTACTGCGGTTGAAATCGGGATTAGCCTGTTTGCCGATATTACGATTGGCGACACCACTGCGATTTCTAGTTATTATTATTATTATTATTAATTCTTTATTTGTTATCCCGCTTTTTGCGGTTTTTGAACTTAGGTGGGGGAAAAGTCCAACCAACTTCAGCTTAGGTACACTTTTTTTTTTTAAATTTTATTTTCTCTTCATATGTTTAAAAATTTTCGAACAATCTTTGCCGTGTCCAGGAATACCACTTGTTGAGCCTCTCTTAGCACATCCGATGGTTACTTCAGATCATCAACACCAGCTACAGTTGAAGTCGGGATATTACGATTGGCATCACCACTGCGGTTTCTAGGCGATACAATCGCTTCAATTCAACGGCCAGTTACTGATATTTTCGTAACTTCTCTTCAATGGTTGAAGTCATATTGTTGTCGTTGGGAACGGCGATATCAACTATCCGTGTTGTCTTCTCTTTTAAGTTTATAAGCAAATATGTCTGATTTGTTGTGTCGCACAGTGTGGTCCGTCAGAATAGACTCGTCCCAATATAGCTTGAGAGATCCATTTTGAAGCAATCTATGAACTGATGTACAATTTTGGCGTTTATAATTATAATTATTATTAATAATATTATTCTAGCGTGACTTATTAATAACAAATATTCCGGAACAACACTTAGTGGTTCTTGTTTAGACTTGGTGTTTGCACATAATATCAACCTCATCAGTAAGAACTGCATTAACTAACTTTACTTATTGAAAAACTATATTAGCTAAAACCGAAAAATGATTCTCCATACTATCATCCTACCCCCATCTGAACATAAACCTATCCGAAAAACATGTATCAAGTTTCCTTGTTCTGATCCTTCATCTAAACTGACAATGAGATAATTTTTTTTTCTGTCTACATTTCTTCTAATTCTACTGATACTGTTTGGCAGCGGGAAATTGTTATCCTATTTCTTCATTTTCCAATAGCACATAGCATTAGCAATGTTTCATTTTTCAAGATAACGTAACAAATTTTTTTTTTATCACTGAGATGTAATAATTACATAATTATGGACTACAACTATCACCAAAATCAGTGGTATCGATCAGTTGCTAAGAATCGACTTTGCATCATCCATTCTCGATACCGATTCATTTCTAGGGAATTGGTGGAATCGAACCCCAATTTACTGATCGTCCAGTATTTCTTGTGTGTATTCACACAGTATTCACAGTCGTAATAGTGTATTTTGCATACACCATATGTGAATGAATTTTATTTCAAATACTTCTTCTAATAATTATTTTATATTCTTGACAAAAGTCAGATTAATTTTCACATCTCAATAATGATTAATAAGATTCGCCTGAGATCCGTCTTTGCACAAGCGCGGCTATCTCTACTTTTTGGTTTGCGCTCCTCCAGGGAAACAAAAAATGATTAAAAAGGATAAAAAAGGATGGTAAGATAAATTGAGATAAGTTGCTCGCAGACTGACAGGCTGGCGTTGACCTCGGCTCCCAACGAGAGTCCTGAATACCAAAGAAGGTTTTCGAACTTTACTTCTTAGCTTAACTGCACCTGGATAAACCTTTTATTTTATTTTGCTAACGATTGCATTCAAATGATCACCATAATACCCGATACTATCTGCATCCTTCGATAAACCTGTATTATTTCTTTTGTTTTTATATCCCACCTGGATATTATATTGAACCTAATAAGCCTGCATTATTATATACAATAGTATTTAATAAATATAAGTAAATTTATTTAATATTACAACATTTGATATCATCCGTATTTATTTATTTATAAACCGGATACTAAATAATATAACTGATGATAGCAGCGGGATATTTTGATACTCAATGCACTATGCGTCAGTTCAAATCCGACCTGGGCGTTTATTTCGTTGCAAGAGTAAAAGCATTTCACAGTACAATATTTTAATGTCTTACACCGACAGCCTAAACAAATAGTATTATTTCGGTTATATAACAATTGCATTTTGTCTCTTGACAATATTACGGTTGTTTTTTGAAGTGCAGAATCCGAATTGAAAGTTTGCTGCTTTTAGTACGCTTTTCACTACTTAAAAGTCAATATTCCATAAAATTTGACCGTAAATTTTCATTTATTTATCTAAAAAAAAAAACTTAATTCCTCTCTTACTAATAAAAAAAAAAATGTATATGCCTATCTATGAACATCTGCTTTTATATATACTGCTTCTGATAAGAAAACTATCAGTTAATTTTCGATCCGAGGCACACCAACAGAGAATGTGTGTGACAATGTTACACTTTTGAGTATGAAAAAATGCTACAGGTTTTGAGGGTGAAAAAATATTACACTAGAAAACAATAGACCCTAGCCAAAAGACTACATTTATTTAAAGGAAGGGTTATTACAGTTTTTTTTCCTTTACTTATATGCGGATATTTACACCTGTATACAATATATACATGAAGTAACTCAGTGGAAAAATTATTATATTTCTCTTCCTTTTTTCCAAGGCTGTGTCGTCATCAAAAGAATAATACTAGAAAATGTGTACGTAACCGCGCTAAAAAACAAATCTGATATTTACGCCTTGGGAAGTCATAAACTAGTTCTGTCCATCTTTTATCTTTGAATCCCTTATTTACGTCTTTGTCATAAATAAGGTACCTGAAAATTTGATTAGAAGAATATATCACAAACCTATTGTGTACATATATTTGTACATACAGACCTTTTTACAAGAACTTATACTCAGACAAGCCAAATATCTTACCACATTCAAAGATAGTAGACGCCAGCTAATCTGAACTCATTGAAATTAAAACAACTGCATACATTATATACAAGTAAATTTGAGGAAAATATTAACAATGACAATGTCAATAACTTCTAAAAAATCTATTTATTAGAATGTAGAACTTTTATAAACGTTTAACCATAGAAGTACCAGAGGGCATCTTATTTTCAGAAGGCTTGGAGGATTGTAGGGAATAGAATAGGAAGCAAGTTGACAGACTAGTGGATTTGAGAGATTATGGAGTTTATTATGAAAGGATAGGTGTGAGCCAAATCTGCAACATATAGGGCATCTAGATCGTTATGGATAATTTTATATGTGACATAATAAGGGATATTGACGATTTTATGAAGGATTTTGGTTTTATGGATTGGATACGAGAAGAATTGTATAGTTTAGTTGACCCATAAAGCTTAATAGCTATTGTATTCGAGTATTCTCGATATTCGAGTTGGTATGTAGCTTATCTTGTACATTGTTATGGATTAATTTATTTTTAATGTAATAACAAGAATCGAAGATTTTACTAAGGATTTTGGATTGTAATGATTGGATAAGAGAAGAATTGGAAGATTTAGTGGACCCACAATGCTTAACTCCGTATGACATAATAAGTTTAATTACTATATTGTAAATAAGTCCTTTGTAATCAATCAAGAATCGACTTTATGGTTCCGATATTTCTGTCGGGAATCGAAAAATGTTGGTACAAACACACCGCTAGCTAGAAGTTATAATTATACACAAACATGAATGAGAAAGGAACCGAAGTTAGTTGACCTTGATTGAAGTTGTTTGTTCCCAAAACCCAGTTAAAAAAAACAACAAAAGAACAAAACAAAACAGGATTGTAGTGAGTAGAGTGGGAAGCAAGTTGATAGACTAGTGGATTTGTGTGATTATGGAGGTTACTATGAAAGGATAGGTTCTGGTTTGGGTCAAAAAAGCAACATATAAGACATAGAGATCTTTATAAATTTGTATGTGACATAACGAAGGATTGGATACAAGAAGACTTGGTTGGTTTATTGGATTCACAATAATCAACTCCCTATGTCCAAATAGGTCTAATTACTCTCATGTAAATGAATCTTTTGTAATTAGTCGCAAGGTTTGAACGTTTGGCTAGTAAATATTGGAATAGTCTGTAATGGCGTGCAGTCTCTTCTTCAAGCCTTGAATGTGGATTGCAAGTTAGGCGTTTGTCTGATGAAGTCCTAGGTAGCGGGATCTGTTCAACGGGGAAACTACGAGAAAACAACTTCAGCAATCCTCAACCCATAAATTTGCAAACAGATTGACTATCCTACTATGTGTAGTACTACCAGACAAATATTATGTGAATAAAATTACTAATATTTAAGAATATAAATATACAAAAAATAAAAGAATAGTAAAAAAAAAAAAAAAAAAAAAAAAAAAAAAAATTATTATTTTCTTTCTCTGAAAAACACAGATAACATCAGAGTGTGAACATTTGTGAAAAACAGAAAATGTCTTCTATTTTTCTTAAGACAGGTGTCTTAATCTGGCGCATCAGTTATTTTTGATGCCTTTTCCTCGAACTGCAAAATGTATTTATGAAGTTAATGTCGGATCATTTAATTTGTTTTATCTCAATTAATTCATGATATTTGATTGATTTTTTAATATTATTAGTAACTAGGATTCCTCCGTTGCGGCTTCGCCTGCTCTCTTAAATAAAAAGCTTAAATAATTTAAACTAAAAATTGAAGTTTAATTTATTTATCGATAAACATATTGTATTGTAGAATTCGTGCAAAAAGGAATAAAATTAATTCATAACACATCCGAATAGGTAAATTAAATTTCGAGTTCAGTATCCTAATGTTATGAGAACGATTTGATTGTTAGGACTTGCTAGTTTTGGAAAGTGCTAGATATAATTAACCATAGGAGCAATAGTCAGCCCGAAAGCACTGTTAATAGTAATATAATAGCAAAACAAACTTTAATTGGAAATTTCAATCGTTTGAATTGGAATGGTAAATTAGTAGGATCCACTTGGTAATGAACAGCATTATTATATTGAGTCATACTCATATTGTATGATGGTTTTTCCTAAATATAATAAATATAAATACATTAAATTCATTTAGTACATAAACAATTAAACGAAAATAACGGCAATATTATATCATTACTTAGTGACCAATAATAGCTAATTATTACATTAACAAATCATTGAGTTAAGAAAAAATAATCTTGGCTTTAATAAATAATTGGGAAATGGTTGTTTTATGGCAGAAAGCCTTCGGTCAAAATTTCTTTAATGGCTGTTAAAAAGCCATTTCAATTATCCTCAGCATTTTATTTTCTCTCCTAACCGTTCTGTTTGGAAACCTAAGTAGCAAAAGACACCGTTGAAGTCTACCTGAGGGGAGAAGAGCTTTTTGTACAACCCCATCCTCCCAGACTGGGCAGAAAAAATTAAACAAAAAACAATTCCCAGTCCAGTAACCCTATTCACCTACGACCTCGAGACGTCTCAAGGACGCGGGCCAAAATTAGGACGAAATGTCAGTTCAATTAGTCAAAAATGTTGGAACATATCGTTCATACAATGTAATAAAGACTTACATAAAATTGAAGTACTAAAAAAGTCAAAATTATTTTATAGTCTATTTTGGGTTTTCAATCCACAACCCTTCGTTAAATCCTAATGCTCTTTATTACATCACAAACAAACTAATCCACAATGATCTAATACCCATTTCTATGACAGTAATTAAACCTATTTGAACTTACGAAGCTGAGTTTTGGGTTTCCTTCAAATCTTCCTTTTCTTCACTCATCCAATTCTAACAATCCTTAATCCTTCGTAAAACCTTTATTGAATCTTATCGTCTCACAAATAAACTAGTCCATGATATTCTAAGTAGGGGAAGGTGCTGTACCTGTGGACAATTTTCACTTATAAATTTTTCTAATTTTCGGTGCTTTATTTTTCTGAGTGGTTGTTGTGCCATTAGATAAGAAATTTAATGTGCTATCGAACCCTGTTTTTCTTATTTTGAAAAGCAATTTTATTTTCACAGAAAATAATGTTTTGTAACTTATGTTTAACTTTTGAACTAAAATTGAACTAAAAGGCCGACTAGAAAGGCGACAACAAAATAAATTTAACGTATGAAAGTAAATAGAAACTTAACTGATTTTTAAACCTTTTAACAATAAATAAATCTTTAATGTACCTATAATTATTATTAACGAGTGTCACAGACTTTTTTTTGGAAAAAATCGAATATTTAGAGATCGTATTCATGAAAATATGTAGAAAAATGTAATTGTTTACATAATCTCCCTGTGCCAGTTATAAAATGTGGCGGTGGTAATTCTCTTATTTCAATTTCATAAACAGTAGCGATGTCCGGAAGAATAAATTTTGGGGTTCTATCATTTGATGAAATTTAGTAGCAAATGTTGAACGTGAAAGAGTCTTTTTCTTTGATCAAAGCTATAAAATGCTTTACAGCACAAAACATAGCTACCAACATATATTTCTTCATCTTCAATTTCTTTACCTTGTTCATAAACATTCATTAGTTCATCCAAAAAATTACAATCTTCGCTTGATGGATCAGCCAAGATCACATTTGTGAAATCACCATCTTCACTAGTTGAATAGTTTGTTATAAATAGTGAGTGGCGAGTTTTCTCCTCTTAAAAAAAAGGTTATACGAATAGTAGGTATCCAAAATTAGGCATTTTATATCACGTGGAATACCTAAAACTTTTCCGCAATATTTGTAATTGAAATAATGAATTAATAAACAAAGAGAAAAATCTGTCCACAGGTTCAACTGGCAATGGTGTCCACAGGTACAACTGAACGCCATGTTGTGCGGGAAGCTCTTTTTCACAAAACTCGTAAGTGATAACTGATATGAAAACATATGAAGTTATCGGACAACCCAATGAAATATTACTGCCTAGAAAATTTCTAAGTGTAGGTCTTAAAAAATTTAAAAACATTGGTTGGATTGGTCAGGATTTGGAAGAAAAAATAATAATTTCTATGAAACTGTTGATCTGGAAATCTTGAAAACACACCTGCAACTGCAGGGAGATGCTTGCAGCACTACCAATCTAACAATTTCAATTTCCCTTCTCCCACTCTCTCTTTGTTAAAAATGTCCACTGGTACAACTGTGCTTTAGGTACAGCACCTTCCCTTATGCCATATGTTGCTGATTTAGCACATTCCAGATACTTATCCTTCCATTATTAAATGGTATACGTGGTAACAAACAAGCTGATGCCTTAGCACAATCAGCATACCAAATAATTTTTAACCATTTAAATATTCTTACTCGTTTAAAAATCGAAATAATTAGGAATTGGAACAAAGCTTGTTATAAAATAGCAAAGGGTCGACCTTAAATAAAATAATAAATTTATCTCAATATACCAGATAGATCAACCGCGATAAGGTCAAAAGCACGGATTACAAACTAACTTTTACTGAACCTGGGCAGAGTAAACATTATTTCAAACGTTTTCTCTTCACTTAATACGATACTTGTTTCTGCGACGGTCGAACAACTAAACGTTTAACCACGTACTCTACACTTGTCCCAATTTAAAAATGATAGATATGGTTTGATCAGGAGCATAGCCCTGATTTGACAAATGGTCACTTCAAGAAAAGAAAATATAAAGAAATCACTAAACGGAATTTTAAAAACTCGTAGTAAACTCCCCGTCAAAAGTATCGCAACACTTTGAAATATTAGAATAGAATAAACATTCCTAAACAAGAATAAACAATTTTTATTAAAATAAATTATAATATTTCTTCCATTAAACAAAAAAGTTAGGAAACATTTAAGGAGAAATGACATATTTTCCCCTCTGGCTTGAATGACTGCTGCCACTAGTCGTGGCATACTTGTAAATAACGAAACGAATAATAATCATCGACGGAAGGAAATTTGAAAAAAATCTTAAATTCCATCGTTTGTTATTAACAGGGAAAAACATTGATGTGTCTAATCCTAATTGTCCCACGTTTAATAAATAATATTAATACGAATATAAACCAATTATGGATTAAGGTAACAACCAGGAAAATCTCGAGAATTATGGGCGTAACAATACTTTTGACGGGAAGTTTATGTATATGTTTTAATATGTTACTTTATATCTAATTATTACACCATTAATAATATAATATGTTGTTATCAAATACACTTCTCTCCCATAGGGACACTATGGAAGGGAAAATAATAATAAGGTACTTAACCACTTGAACCCACTAGTCTCTCAACTTTCTTCCCATTCGATTCCCAATAACTCTCAAGGATCTGAATAGAAGATGGCTATCGGACTAACATCAATATGAACATGTAATGAAACGAAAAATATTTTTATACTGGGATAACTAAAAATCCCCTAGAAATCACAATTATCGATTGATTATCAAAGATAATTGTTTAAAATTATATTTTAAGCAGCAGTGATGATATATTATTAAAGGGGAAAAATATTTTCATAATATTATTAAGACAGAGAAGATTAAAAAAGCCATACGAATAATGAATAAACTGCATTATCAGTACTTACAACTAAATGCCGATAAATCACATTTTTACACACAATATCAAATATTTTCCTAGAACAATACAAGTTATGTAGTTAAAATTTGGTACAAATGGGCTCAGTACATTTTCCATTGTAAACTCTATTGCTGAATGATGCTAACCAAATATCGGTTGATTTTCAAACTTCATTCTAATAAATCAATTAAAAATCAATAGATTTTATTATTGCTAAACCTTTCTAGTTTCCATGTTTAGTGATGACAAACGAAAAATGATTTGTCATTTTATATAATAGTAGAGATTTGTAATGATAATACTTTGTGGAAAAATTTTTATTCATAAAAAATAAAAAAAACTGAAAATATTTTTAAATAATATGAGCATCGAGCCATATTTTATATGGAATTATTTATTGCTACAACACCCGAAGTTAATGCAGTCTTAGCCGTAGCTGCCTCTTGAATAAATTACGAAGATCACTAAATTTACTTCTTCAATAATAAGGACATTATAAGACTACCACGTGGTGGGTAGTTGCGGCTGCCTTGAGGAGTCCTCAACCTCTTTAACCTTGTTTCCTGTTGACAATAGCTCCACAAAAGAAGAACATTCCACACGACACAAACAGTGTGGTTTTGGTGTCAGGTATCCAGGTAGCACTGGCGAGCAGCTGTCTGCTCCAAGTTTCAACGACCCTCTTTTTTTCTCTCGAGGGAGAGAATTAAATTATTGAGACCTAACTATGTCTGGGACCTTCAGCTTCGTACCTGCTCATCGCGGAACCTTCTAGAACTTATCAATGTTTCATTCTTCATAGTACAGAGGTAGTTCTAAGCATCATATATTATTAAATTAAAAAAAAATACTGATTTTCTGTAACTTTACCATTATATTACAAATTAATTACATCGCTGTAAAATTCAATAGAGAGCCGACTGACATATTATAAAAGCTTCTTCAAATAGATTTCTCTTTTGAAACGAGATTGGATTTTGTGTTGGTCAATCAATTGTCGTTCTTACGTCAACTGTCTCTCCTTGCCTCATACTAATGACAATCGATATTTGTATCTCAGTCGATCTTTTGTATATCATATTGAATGTTTTTAACGGCTGTTTTCAAAATTATTACAGTACCAAACCTTATTTTTTTTTTGTTTATGTTTATTTATGTGTTGATATTTTAACTGTTAAAATAAGTACATTAACTAAATGAGTGAAAAAAAAAAAAAAAAAAAAAAAAAAAAACCTGTACCACTTACAACCCTTGAAGGGTCTCGGGTTCAGTACTTGGGTAGGCTGTACTGTTTCTGAGCCAACGGTTGTGAAAGGAGGTGATTTGGCTAGAATTCACGCTCAACCGCCAGGTTTTTCCCCATTTAAGGGTACCCACTTTTTTTTTAAGAGGCTGGGTATGCCCCAGGAGGGTCTCCCGACCTCGAATTCGATCCACGGCAGAAATAACAGAAAATAAATTTTCTGCCTTCAGTCGGACTCGAACTCGGGCCCGGGAGCTTGGTAGTTATGTGCCTTACCCACTGAGCTACTGCGCTTCCAAAAATGAGTGAAAAGATAATTAAAATAACCTATAAAGCAAACTAGCCATTGGAATCAGGCCAAAAAAATTTCTATATTATGTCACGAACCCATCTTTTTTTTGAGAATCGAATCAAAAGCAAGTTGGGAGACTAGTGGATTCTAGTGGTTATGGAGCTTCTCAGGGAAGAATAAGTATCTGATATGGCCTTAATGCCTTAATGTATGAGACATTTAGAACATTTTGGATAAGTTTATTTGTGAAGAAGTGGGGAGCATTGAGGAGACATTTTAGCCTGATTGTGGCCATCAAAGATGTGGTCGAAACGTTTCATCGATGCCTTGGAAAGTTATCAGGAATTAAGAGTGAGATCGGTTGGGAAACTAGTAAATTAGTGCTGGTATGGAGTTGAATATGAAAGCATAGGTATCTAGAATAATCCAAATCAGGAAGATACGGAACATTAAGATCTTTTTGGATAACTTTGTTTGTGATATAATAAGAAACATTGAAGATTTGGGATTGTAAGGATTGGATACGAGAAGGATAAGAAGGTTTAGTGGAGCCCCAAAGCTCAACTCTATATGTCTAAATGGGACTATGTACTGTCATGTAAATAAGTCTTTTGTAACTTATTGGAAGCTATGAACGCTTGTCTAGTAAATGTTAGAATTCGGAAACAACGAGCAGTTTCTTGTCTTTGTTGGTCTCTTTTTGTTAACTTATTTAAACTCTTCTCAATTTGTCAGGTATTAACAGTACTTTGTCTGATCCAGCCTAAAAGCAAATATTACATAACCAATGTTGCACCACATTTCATCAAACAAAAAAACTAAAAAAAAAAAAACACCTTCACATAGCCAATACGAAGATACACCTTGAACTCACACCTGTTCGGAGAAAATATCAAGCGTGCAGGTGTGCGGCAATAAATTTACTTTAACTGTAATTCAAGCTGGCGATAGGCTCGTTCTGCTCCAACAATAAATGATAAGGCAGAGAGGAAGCAAACAAACAAAGGTTAATCCGGGTATTAATATGCAAACGATCATTGTTGAGGATAAGTTACAAGGTAAAACCCGTCCGATTTGAGGCTGTATCCGCTCTATACCTTCACTGTCGAGGAAAATATATTTTATTATAATATTATAACAGTTACTTTATTTTATTTTTTTATCTCCATTCTTCAAGACATATTATTTTTATTTTATTTTTTAAACTGGGTTTTGGGAACAAACAACTTTAGACTACCTTCGGTTCCTTTCTCATTCATGTTTTGTGTATAATTATAACTTATACCAAGTGGTGTGTCTTTACCAAAATTTTTCGATTCCCGACAGGAAAATCGGAACCATGAAGTCGATTCTTGATCGATTACAAAGGGCTTAGTTACATTATAGTAATTAGACTTATTTTGTCATGCGGAGTTAAGCATTGTGGGTCCACTAAATCTTCCAATTCTTCTCTTATCCAATCATTACAATCCAAAATCCTTAGTAAAATCTTCGATTCTTGTTATTACATTAAAAATAAATTAATGCATAACAATGTACAAGATAAGCTACATACCAACTCGAATATTGAGAATACTCGAATACAATAGTCTCCCACCTTACTTCCTACTGGATTACCTATAACCCCCAGAGGAATTTGAAAAGAAGACGGCCGAGAGACCTTCCGATGTAAAACTTTTATTGAAGTGCTACTAATGAGTAGTTCTTAAACAGTTATTGAGATCATTTTTCCATAATTAGACGAATTGATGGATGATTTGTCACCTTTATTAAAACTTTTTATTCAAAGAGTAGTTTTAAATGTTAATCATTCATCATCAGTGCTAAGGAGGTAAAGCGGAAAGGCTTCTTGAAGCTATCGACTTCTGGAGCAAACTGGGAACTTACTACTACTAATCCACAATGCTAAGTTATACACACCATTTTAAAGGCTATTTATCTCGCTTACTTTCCTATACAATTTTTTTAACATTTAATTCAGTCCATTCAGTGCCTCCAGACAAAATGAGGTCTAGGATTGATTTTCGGCAAATTTACTTTTATGAGTTCAAAATCGGTCGAAGTGCTGCGCAAACGGTTCGAAATATTTATGAAGTTTGGGGGCCAGGTACCATTAATGAATCTACAGTGCAGCGATGGTTTCAAAAATTCCGTAGTGGAAATTTTGACCTTTCAAACAAAGAAGGTGGTGGCCGTCCCTCTGCTATTGACAACGACCAGTTAAAGGCAATAGTTGAAGCTGACCCCACCAAAACTACTCGAGAAATAGCGGAAGAACTCGATGTGGGTCAATTAACAATCGTACGCCATCTCAAGGCAATTGGAAAAACCAAGAAGCTCGCCAAGTGGATGCCTCATGAACTGAACGACCACCAAAAGGATCGGAGGTATGAAATCTCTTCTATGCTTTCCTTAAGCAACAAAAATGATTCATTTCTCAGTCGTATAGTAACGTGCGATGAAAAATGGATATTGTACGACAATAGGAAGCGTATCAAACAGTGACTGGATAAGTCCGAAAAACCACAACATTTTCCAGCCTTACATCCAAAAAAACTATGGTCACAGTTTGGTTGTCATCTGCAGGACTCATTCATTACACGTTCCTCAATCCGGGTGAAACCATCACTGCTGAAAAGTACTGTAATGAAATTAATGAGATGAACCAGAAACTGCGTCGTTTGTGCCCAGCATTAGTTAATCGGAAAGGGCCAATCCTTCTTCACGACAACGCCCGTCCACATGTCGCACGGCAGAAAAATTAAACGTCTTCATGAGTTGGGTTACGAGACTTTACCACATCCTCCATACTCACCCGATCTCTCACCTACAGATTTTCACTTTTTTAAACATCTGGAGAACTTTCTGCGCGAGAAGCAGTTCAAATCCCAGAAAGACATTGAAAATGCATTTCGAGATTTTGTTGATTCCAGAGACTCTACTTTTTATTCTTCTGGGGTTAATGCATACTTGTGCGTTGGCAAAAATGTATAAATTGTTATGGAAGTTATTTTGATTAACTATATTTGATTGAAGTTAAATTGTGGCTTGTTTTTACTGAATACCAAAAACCTGCATTATTTTTGCATCAACCTAATAATAAATAATATAATCCATCAATCCTAGTTATATTAATCCTTATATACCATCATGATTACGCGTAAATCAAATGATATTTTAAGTTGTCCGGAAATCAATGTGGGTTTATTTATAATCTAAAACAGTTTATATTAATCAAAATATATTGAAATAACATTAAAAATAAATCAAATATAATAATATATAAAAAAATATCAAAATATAACATTATAACAGAGTTACTAACTTTTCTATAATCAGTGAAAAAAGAAGTTTGAGTCTTTAGTAATAATAAATTCGGAAACCACATTATCTATCGAATATAACTAGCCTTCAGATTAAAATTAGAAGTAACAGAGAATTCATCAATACTGAATCAAGAGAAGGTAATAATCGATAAAAAAAATTTGGGTGGGATGAATGGTGGAACTGTGGTTGGACTCGTTACCAATAAAACAACCAGAAGCTGATTTGAAATATCAATATTCTGCGGGTTTGTGTTTTTTTTTTCTTTTTCCTGAGCTTCCTGAGCTAATTACCTTCTAGCAGTAGCCAACGATTAGACACACCGCTCCTAGTAGCCATTGACTGGCTCTGTGAATGACAGGCCTCCACAAAGGCGCGAGTTCTATGAAACCGCTAGTAATTTCTGGCGGGAGACCGGTCCCGTGACGTCAGGGTGACGTTGAGGCTCAAGGCCGCGGCTGCGCAGTGAGGTCGTCGACCCTCCCCCCCTCCCCGTGGGAAATAAAAATACACCAATCCCCGGCGAGTTATAAAAACAGGAGAAAGTAGACGGCGTCCATTTCACTTGGCAGGTTGGCTACTGGGTCACCGGGGCTCGGCTCTTTTTGGAAAGTCAGCGGGAGGGAGCTCTTGCCGATATCTGATGATCAGGAGATCAGGGGAGGACTCTGGGCTGAAGATGATCTTGTGGATCGTGAATAATGTAAAACACATAGGAGACAAGAGGAGTACCAGATTACAGAAAGTATAGTTGCATGTAAAGAAAAATCAACAAAAAAAATGAGAAATTTTTGCATTTTTAATTCACACTAGAGCGTCGATTATCCGAACGTTCTATTTACGGACCCGTTTTATTTTTTATTCATTATTATTATTCATTATTGTATCTAATGTAATTTTGACTAAATTTAATATCATCTAAAATATCATCTAATCACTTATTTGCATTGATAAAATTAAAATGATTTTTTATGGACATCTATGAGAGGAATCCTAATTATTTCTCAAAACTCGATTTTTATTGAACTAATGATTAATTGACTGAAAGATTTAATCATGATTAAATTACAACTATTTTCCATCGGTTCTAAGAAAATAGTTTTTATTAACATTTAACCATGATTAAATTTTGCCCAACATCAGGAATCAAGTTGGGAAAATGTGGAGTCGTGTCTGGAGCTATCATGGAAAGATAGGTATCCTACTCAGAATAAAACTGGCACTCCGAAACTCCTGGCCAGTAAGCCCACCGACTCGTACAGCAAGTGCTTGCCACCACACACACCAGGGACCAATTTTATTCTGAAGAGGATCGCATTTCAGTGAGGAATCAAATCGTCAATAAAGCAATATATATATAAACATAAATCTAGTGAATGTGATAATAACGTTCATAATAACATAACAATTGCTAGCGAAGCAACTACTCACTGAGTAGTACTCAGTGGTATAACTTCAATAAAAGGTCCAGAGACCATTTTTTTTTTTGTCAACTCGGAGGGTTGTCTGGAATAGAATGGGAGTCAGGTAAGATACTAGTGGATTTGAATGGTTGTGGTGTTTACTATGAAAGGATAATTATCTGGTTTGGGTTAAACTAGCAACATATGGAACATTTAGGTCCCTATGGCTAAGTTTATTTGTGACAAATTTAGGAGAATTAAGGATTTTGGATTGCGATGATTGGAGATAAATTAGATGGTTTAGTGGAGCCCCAAAGCTCAACTCTGTATGTCCAAGTAGATCTAATTACTCTTTTGTAATTGATCGGCATCTCAGAGCTTTTGTCCGGTAAATGTTGAAGAAGACGGAAATGACGAGCAGTCTCTAGTCATTTAGTCTTGTAAATGGATTCCAAGTTAACGTTTATTCAGATGGAGTCCTAGGTAGCAAATCCGTAGACTTTCGGTATTTCATACAAGACTGTGAGAATTTTACATTTTTTTAATGCATATTTTTGAGTTAAGTCACTTTTGAAATATACCAGGTATGCAAGTTTAAAATGTCGTTTATTTCTTAAAATATATACACAGTAATTTAAAAAAAAGTATAATATATTTTATTCAAAGTACTGACCCTCGCTTTCTACACATTTTGTCCATCTCTCGGGCAATATATGGATACCATTCCAAAAGAATGCTTCATCTTTATTTGAAATCCATTCATCGAGCCATTTTCGTACGTTTTCGAAATTGTTGAAGTGTTGCTCCGCCAATGAGTGTCCCATCGATGAGAAGAGGTGATAATCAGAAGGCGCCAGGTCAGGTGTATACGGCGGGTGGGGTAGGAGTTCCCAACCAAGCGAAGAAATCGTTTCCTTAGTCAATCTGGCTGAATGTGCAGGAGCGTTATCATGCTGAAGAATGACTTTGGCGTGCCTGTGAGCCCATTCTGGGCGTTTTTTCGATCAATGCGTGACTCAAATTGATCATTTGTTGTCGGTAGCGCTCGGTATTGACTGTTTCGCCGGGTTTGAGAAGCTCGTAGTAGACTACTCCCTTCTGATCCCACCACACACACAGCATTGTCTTCTTCCCAAAACGATCCGGTCTTGCACTCGATGTGGATGGTTGTCCTGGCGTTACCCATGATTTTTTTTCGTTTGGGATTCTGAAAATAAATCCATTTTTCATCGCCAGTTACAACTCGATGCAAAAAAACCCTTTCTTTCGTGGCGTAAAAGCAGCATTTCGCACACAGTTTTTTCGTTTTTTCCATCTGTCGTTCGTCCAATTCATGTGGAACCCATTTTCCAACCTTTTGAATCTTTCCCATAGCTCTCAGGCGATCGGAAATGGCTTGCCTAGTGACATTCAACTGTTCTGCCATCATTTGTTGGGTTTGGGTATTGTCTTCGTCTAATAAAGATTGCAATTCGAAGTCCTCAAACTTTTTTGGTCGATTTTCTCGTTTTTGATCAGTAACATCAAAATCACCACGTTTGAAACTTTGAAACCAACGTTCACATGTCCTGACGGTTGGAGCAACATCGCCATAAGTCTCAACAAGAATTCGATGACATTCAGATGCCTTTTTCTTTTGATTAAATAAGAAAATCATGACATGCCGCAAATGCTCTTTATTTGGCTTAAAATTAGACATTTTTAACACCAAAGAAAGGTATGATACGTCCACGTAAACGACTTAAAAACAACTGACTTTTGTAAACAAATGACTAACAAACAAAATAGCGTTTAGAGATAAGCAAATCCTTCAATAGGCTAAGAGCGCATTCTATTGGAATTAAAACGACATTTTAAACTTGCATACCTGGTATGTGCTATATGATTATTTTACAAATCAGCTGTTATTTCTATATTTATGGATCAAAGGGTAAAGAATCTTAATTTCGAATTACAATCATGACAAACCGAGTTGTTAAGAGAGAGTATCAACATGAGATGATGGAGGACTTTGCACCTCACTTCATCAAACTTGGAAGGAACTAAGCATTCCGTAACTTTCTCTGACTTCGAATCGTGTACAACGGCAATGACCTTTCGCCCAGTAGTCTATGCTTGAATATAACTAGGCCAGCTTTTAATTTTATTAGATTGTCCGAAAATTAATACTGGTTTATGGTTTTAAAATATTAAAAAAATAATATAAAATATATGATCCAAAACATTTGTTATTAATCGAAATACTCTCCATAACTCTCAATACGTATCTGCCAATGGGTTAATTATTTTACTATGCCTTGTAAATAGAAGTTTGAATCTTCGGCATCAATATAAACACATTTTCAATCGAATAATGATTTTTATGATGAAGTTTTTTTATCTCTTCAAAAGTGATCCAGGTCTCAAAAAAATGGTTGTCCAGGAGTTTTGAGAGTAGGGTGGATGAGGCAGAGCGTCATAACCAAGCTCAAACGATGTTTGTGAAGTCATAACTGAGACATTGGGCGGTCAGTTAATGCACGAGGTAACCTTTTAGAAATTTTTATTTATTTATTTATTATATGGGCACTACGGTCCTACGAGGACCCGGGCCTCCTCCACAACAGCCCACCAATCTCTTCGATCTTTCGCTCTGTTCCTCCATTCCTGAGCCCCTAACCGCCTCAAATCTTCCTCAACATCATCCATTCATCTGATTTGGGGACGTCCTCTCCTTTTCCTGCCATCCGAGGATAAGAGATTTTTACCTATCTGATTTTTTTGAGGCAGGGAATTTTCAGACTGAGATATTATCTGCACGTTCTCGAACAGTTGTAGAACATTTTTCAACGAACATTTTCAGAAAATCTTTATCAGGGGATGGATTTCTTCCACGACCTTCCTTGCTTCAAATCTGATATCTCTGAACCGATTTTTTTCAAACCACCGTTGAACAGTGCACTCACTCACAGTGCCATCAACCTTCCTTCGTTAATATTTCTGACCGTTTGGGCTCTGTTCGGACCGAGTTTATATAAAACGAAATCAGGCAAATATTTGTACAAATTGTGTTATATCCAAGCAGTGGTTTACTGCAGAGAGGAACAAATATTTTGGTTTTAAAGAGGTGTAATAAGTGAAGTCACCCATACAAAGAAATAATCCGCCAAGCGTAAACAGTATATTATCTAAGGAGGTGATTTAATAAAAACATGAAGTCTATGGACGACTGAATAATAATGAAGCTTTCAAATTTTTCGTTCACGATTTAACCTCATCCAAGCTGATGAATGTTTTTCCACAAAGGAAATCAACCATTGACCTGAAAGTGAGGGTGAGATAGTAGCGCGATTGTTAGATACAATTGAACCAAAAGATCGCATACTCTTCGCTGTTCTAAATAGAGCTCTGAACGTTGATTTTTTTTTTTCAAAAATAGCTTAAGCTGTTGTGAACCTCGTACGTGATAACAAACACGTACTGATCTCCGTGGACATCAGTTTCTAATTACTAAGGAGATTTTTATAAAGGTTAATTTTAAAAAAAATATTCCCTCATTTACTTAAAACAATATAAAACATACGTGACGAGAGCCCTGGCAAAAAAACATACATGTATAACATAACGCGAATATTGTACAACATCAACACTCAACTTTCTTGAGAAAATACTAAATTTATTTTTTAAGTCGATTGATATTATATTGGGTATGAGGACAATTCTAGTTTTTTTACAACATGGTAGGTGAAACTGCAGATCTCCGTGGACATCAGTTGAACATTAAATTACACGTTTGTAATGTGTTTTATTTTTATTGCACATAATGATTAAAATAAAAACTGGAAAATGGAATTAGTTATTGTTTTAAGGAACTGTAGTTTCACTATCAATGGTAGTTTAGTCAATAAACATATTGTAGAATGCAAGGAATATGCAAACATTTTTAACTTCATAGCTTCGTTAGGAGTAGTTAAAAAGTAAACATAATTTTTTAAGAAAAAAAAAATTATTCACCTCAGTTTTTATCAAATATTTGCTTCTAGTACCATCCACAATTGTTTCTCAGAAATAATATCGGAATCAAAGTTGTAGAACATTAAATTTCATAGATAGATTTGTGGTACTTTAAGCAAATGTTTGACAAAAACTGAGGTGAATAATTTTTTTTTCTTCAAAAATTATTGATTTTCAATAACGTATATCTCGAAATCCATTGAAAGTTCGATAAATATGTACATAAACAACTTTTAGGAAATTTCATTTTTATTTGTAGCATATTTTCCTTGCGTTCACCATTTTCGAGATATAATCGAAAAACCCAAAAATGGGACCTTCTACCTTTCCCCCACAGTTAGCACACCCCCCTGGGGCGGGGACTTTAGTATGTTTACCTTCTAACTACATACTCCCAACGGATCTGTGAAGTCAAAACTTCTCGCATATTTCATTCACTCTACACCCCTCATTTCAGCACTCATCGATTGGACTATGGTGTGGTCACCATCCATTCTTAACCACCTGGCGTTTCACTTTACGCATTATTTTGTGTGCAACGAAGAGTAGTTAAAATAATTAAAAATGTCCCTTTTTTTATTATTATTTTATTTTATTTATATTTTATAACAAAGAACCTCGGTTCTTGGTCATGCCGATGATTTGGTATTTTTGGGAGAAAACGAGGAAACTATATTAAAATTAAAATTAAACGCTACTATGCTCATGAAAACAGGTAACGAAATTGGCCTAGTAATTATTACCGATAAAACGAAATATATGGTTAGTAGTAAACGGTGTACATTTTAGTGAAGTACATATCAAGCGTTTATTATATTAAGGAAAAATGAAATTCAAGAAGAAATAAGGACTAGATTAAAAGCCCGTAATGCTTGTTGTTTCTCGGTCGTAAATTACTCAGTTCGCGCTTACTCTCCAAAAATGGAAACATTAGGATATACAAAACTATTATACTACCAACAGTTCTCTACGGATGCGAAAGATGGCTGCTTACGTTAAGGGAGGAACAAAGAATTAAAGTGTTCGAAAATAAAGCACAGCGTAGAATATTTGGCCCGAAAAAGGATGAAGAAACAGGAGAATTAAGAAGGCTTCACAATGCGGAGTTATATCCGGTAAATATAGTTCAAGTAATAGCAGCGCGACGCTTAAAATAGGCATGTAAAGTCGTTGGGTTTAATAATGATCAAATTCCGAAAAAAGTAACCAGTTTTGAGCCGTCAGGTAAACGAATGAGGTGTGGACCGAGACGAAGATAAGAGGATTGCGTCAAGGCCGACCTGGGAGATTTATGTTTTGGAGGGAAGTGTGCGATCAACGGTTAGTGGTGTCGGCATCGAACCTTCTGGTTCGCTAAGCCTTTATTTATTTATTTATAACCAAGAACCTACATTTATATCCGGACAATAACAAAAAATGTATAAACATACTACCAGGAGGTATTATAATGCTCCTATATCTTTTCTTCGTGACCTAGTATTAGCATTGGAATAGTATTGTTATTACTGTTAATGGGGACTTGTAATAGTTACTCAAGTAAAACGGAATGGCATTACGAGAGGTTGAAAGTTTTCTGAGAGGCTGTGAGTAGTTTCTCTACTCAGCCGTATCGCTATATCGCTATATGGAACATAGAGAGTTGTCGGATTGTAAAGAAGGTGAAATCTTTCTTCACTTCGGTTCATTGAACTCCCTCTGGGGGTTTATGACTCAAAGCTTCATGAGCTTTCATCCCGAGTACGGCGGCGCAAAAGGATGCACTTTTGATATTACACTCGTAAATAAAAGTTTGCGTATATTAACAAGTTACCGATCTATTGAAACTACATCTAAAGTGTGGAATGGTCGAGATTTGTGACATAATAAAAAAAAAGAAGAAGAAGCAATTGAGGCGTTGAATTCCAAATACAGCAGAGTCCATTTTTTTTAAAAAAAATTCACAGCTGGTCCAAAAAGGTAAAGGCATGGCTGGATTAGGAAGAGGCCTTTTTTGTATGGCCGTTTTAAATCTGATTCAACTACTTTTGGGAGAAAACCTTTCATCTAAATATAATCTAATAGAAATCCTATTCAAAAAGAAATAAAAAAATTTAAAAATTGGACTTGGCTGGTTTTAGAAATCTACGCCTAGATTATTAGATGGAATCAAAGGATAGGAACTTTTGCTTGTATGTAACAGTTTAATTAAACAAATGCATCCAACTGCGTAATTTAAATATCTTTGAAAAATCGACTCAGGGAGGTGGCATTATATATATATATATATATATATATATATATATATATATATATATATATATATATATATATATATATATATGTTTAATAAGGTTCTTGAGGTTCAATCAATAAAACAACAACTTATTTTGGTGACGTTTTGAGACTATATTGTTCTCAAAATTATGCCCTACAGTAAAGAAACAGGTTAAAATAAAATTATATGAGTTACATAGGTTATTTCAAAACGTTAAATTAACTACGATATAAATATATATAAAAACATGCGTTAGAATATTTAACTACATATAATTACGGAGTATGGAGGAGTATTAAACTACTACAATGGAACTGGTGGATATGCTATTGGTAACTACTACTAAACATATATATTATAACAATTCTTGTATACAACTAACCTGGAGGATACAAGTTGTGAACTTGGAATAAAATTAGGGGCAAATTCTCAATTGAATATCAAAAGGACAAAAAAATAAAAAAAAAAACAAAAAAAAAAAAAAAAAAAAAAAAAAAAAAAACCATTATCACGAATGCACCGCGATCATCGTCAAGAAGGTTCAGGAAGAATATTCATCTCAAAATGAAGCCGATGATTCCAATGTAGAACTGTGGGATGGCCTCCAAAAGACAGCGGGAGTTGTAACTCAGGAAAAGCGAAATCTTTTGAAAAATCTGTGCCTTTCTATCAATCACATATTGTTAAAAATACTAGAAAAGATGGATGACATAATAGACTATTAAATGTCATTGGTAAAATGATTTAGCCAGTGTCATTTAAAAAAAAAAAAAAATAATAATAATAATTATATTTCTCTCTGACTGGGAAAAACAATAGATCATGGCATATGTATATCGATAATGGAAATGAAATTAAATGAAAAATAAACTTTTTTAAAAATAAATAATAAAGAGATTCGGGGAGTTACTGTTACCTCGAATAATAATAATAATGCACAATTATAGGTACAATTGTATGGCCGTATATTATTAACAAATTAAATGCTTCAGTAATTGCGGCACATATTGCCGATAGAAAAAAAAAATACTAAAATAAAGTCATAAAGATAAAACAATTCTAAATATTTAGATATTTTTAGAAGATTGATTATCCAAAAGGAGTAAATATGAATTATTTTTAAAGGAAGTAAAGGAAGCAGCTTAATAATAAATGTGGGAAGGGAATTCTAAAGGGAGGTAGCATGAATTATGAAGGATTTTTCAAACGAAGCAGACCTATCTAAGGGGGTATACTGGATAAAGATTTGGAACCTTGTGTTTAGGAGGTGGATAGAAGAACGCTGAGTTATTAGGTCAAGAATATAGATAGGTTTTTAAAGATTGGAATAGGAAAATACCAGGAAAATATTACCGTTGGAAATTTGAAAAAAGGCACCCAGGAACAGAATAGTGGCAAGTGACATGTGATTGCCTGGTGGCTTCGAAGAAAATATCGAGTGTGCAAAAAAAGTTTTGAAAAAGTCATTTTGAGGGTGGAAAAAAAAAATGTATATATATCCTGTCAAAGGAAATATATATATATAGATTTATATAAAAAGAAGAAGAAAATTTTACACATTAGTTGTATCAATGCATTTTATTTCTCCAAATTATTTATTTAAATTCAAATTTTGGATAAATATCACCGGTGAAAAATAAGTGGCATAGATGAAAAAGATACTTTAAAAAAAAATACTTTTATTCGTCAAAAAGTGTGTATGTTTATATTTATGCATATTACATTTTACAAAATGTATAATGCTTTTTATATATTTTGGAGGACAATTTTATGAGATAGATTCACAGCCTAAAACGGAAGACTAATTTTGAACTTTTCCTCGTCGAGAGACGCAAATCGACGCTGACATTTAACCAGAGAAAGGAAACGACATTTTGGAAATAAGCCAACGTTTCAAAGACGAATTGTAAACATTTCGTTTTTTTCCTTACAACAAGACTTAAAATGGAACAGTATAATTTTCCATTCGGGACAGGTTTATGTGTTTCATTGAATTGTTAAGTTTATTTACACTTCTTCTTCTTCATCTAACCCTTATACCTCACGGTGTCGGGGCAGCCAACAACCATGATCTAAACACCTCTCTATCCGCAGTCAACCTCCAAATCTCTCCCATAGTGAGTCCCCTCCTTCTCGCCAGATCCGATATGAGGTCCTCCCATTTACTTCTCGGTCGTCCTCTAGATCGTTTTCCCACTGCTTTTGTTTCCTATATTTTTTTTGGCAACCTATTGATTGGCATTCTTAGTACATGGCCAAACCACTTTAATTCTTTTCTGTGAATATAGTCTATCAGCGGTTCCTGCTCCGTATTCTCTCTTATTCTTTGGTTTCGGATTCGGTCTAACCTTGTCTTGCCAAGAGCCTTCCTCAGGAATTTCATTTGTGTGGCTTGTATTCGGCTTTCAAACTTCTTGATGCCAGGCCAGCTTTCAGCTGCATAGGTCAGCGTAGGGATTAATACTTGCTTATATATACTACCATTTTAATTTTTATCTCTACTTCCCTTTTTCCAATTATAACATTGCGGAGCTGGTAATAGATGTTGGTCGCTTTCCTTATGCGCTGATTTATTTCAGAATCAAGCCTGCCATCATTACTAATTTTAACTCCAAGGTATTGATAGACTTTAACCTTTTCCAAGTCCAAACCTCCACAAGCCACAGTTCCTTGTTCCAAGCAACCACTTTTAGACACGACCATATACTTTGATTTGTTGGGGTTAATCGTCATCCCTTTTCGGCTCAGTGCTTCTTCCCACACGTCCAGCGCTTCCTGCAGGGCCACTCTGCTCTCTGCAATTAAAAGAATGTCATCGACAAATACCAAATTCTGGATGTATATGGGATGCATTCTCCAGTTTCCTACTTTGAATTTGGGGCTCCTTTGTTTAGCTTCCCATATTATCCTGTCCATGTATATTATGAAAAGCAATGGGCTTATGCTATCCCCTTGCTTTACCCCTTTTACCATTTGGAATCTGTCCTATTTATTTCCATTGAGCCTGACCGTCCCATATGTTTTCTGGTATAGGCTAAGGATTGCCTGTATTAAGGTACTAGGCACTCCCTTGTCCTCAAGCGCCCGTTTGAGTTCCACTCGTGGTACATTATCAAATGCCCCAGAGAAATCTAAGAAGGCTAGGTGAATCCTTTTGTCCCTTTCAATAAACTTCTCAATTATACTTCGAATTATGAAAATATTATCTTGGGTTTGTCGACCAGGTCTGAAGGCTACTTGTTCTTCCTGAAGTTCATTTTCTACAATTCTTCTGAGCCTCCTCTCTAGTATTCTGGAATACAACTTAAGGGATACAGATGACAAACATATAGGCCGATAGTTTTCACAATCTGTCGTGGAGCCTTTCTTATGGATGGGAATTATGACATTATTTTCCCAGTCCGTGGGAATTTCCTTCTTTTGGAATGCTTTATTGAAAATATCTAGCAACCACGTTTGTACTTGGCAACCACCATATTTCAACATTTCAGCCGTTATTCCATCATCACCTGCTGCCTTGTTGTTTCTGGCTTCAGCCATGGCCAATTCCACCTCCCAATCTTCGATAAGATCATCCTCTTCGACAGGCGTTCCTATCAGATTCTCGTTATCCCCTACTTCTCCTCCATTTCCAAATTTCTTACTGAAAAAGTATGCCCATTCTTTCAATACTTTAACCTCTTCAGTAAACAGCTGTCCATTACTTCCATCCTTGATACTTCTTACTGACCTTCCGTATTTTCCACATAATCCCTTCATTGTGCTCCAAAACTTCCTTTTATCCTCAGCATAACTAGTTTGGAGTTTTTCACCAAATTCAATCCAGCGTTTATTTACACACGGCTCATATATTTCAGAATTTTGAGTAAAGTTCTGTTCCTTCGTCTTTGAGTTAACTACACTTGTTCATATTTACACAGGCAATAATCAAAGCCCACCTTGTAGACAATATTAGTAAATATTAAAGTTTGATACTTTTTCAAAAAGTAAATTCATAAAAAAATAATAATAATAATAAAATAACGTGGTTTCAAGGTATAAGCAAAAACATTGCAAATCCTGGTTCAATTTTATAAGAATTTTCTATAAGTACTAAATATATATATATATATATATATATATATATATATATATATATATATATATATATATATGGATAAATTTCTTGACTAATCATTATTAAATGTTTAGTAAGGTTCTTGAGGTTAATAAATAAAAACAATTATTTTGGCGACGTTTCGAGATTATATTGTTCCCATAATCATGCCCTACAGTGAAAAAACAGGTTTAAATAAAATACAGTTGCAGATCTATAACTAAAAACCCGAATAAACCTGACCAAACAGCTCTCGCTACACATTATAGGCTAACAAAACATTCTTTTAAATTTTATTCCCCCAAAATTATTCACCATGAACAAAATAATTTTAAAAGAAATGATAACCATAAAAAAATTTAAAAATCGGGCAATAAACAAAAAATCATACGTCTAAATTTCATCACACGTTGTTCCAATTTAATACATTCAGAACAATAATATACATTAATATACATCATATAAATCATGTATCAATTAATAAGTATATTACACCTAAATACGGAAATCCTTTTTGTACCTGCATCTTTGGAAATACCACCAGCTGGGAAATTAAAGTCGTTAAGATTAAAAAAAAAAAAAAAAAAATAAAAAAAAACAGTTCTTAAATATCGCATATTTCGATGAATAATGAAAAACTGTAAAAAGAATTATGAATATTTTTTCCTTATATATTTTCTTAATATACTAGTAAAGCAAACGTTTATCTTTACAGTATATTTGAATTATTATTCAATATTTAATATTTAAATAAATTATATTTATTTAAAGAAAAAAAGGAATAACGGTAAACAATGCATAGTTAATATTACATTCTTTCGAAACATGTTTTCATAAAATCTTATAGATTTTCCTTGGATATGTATTTTGGCTGGGGGACAATAGTTTTCTCGTGTAAAGTTTTTTTCACACTCAAAATGTGTAACGGTTTTTTCACACTCAAAATGTGTAACGGTTTTTTCACACTCAAAATGTGTAACGTTTTTTTCACACTCAAAAATGTATCATTTTGACACGCTCTAGCTTTCAAATGGCATGCTTGTTCGGTAATTTTGTATTTCTTATATCTTATCAATATTCCACTTTCAAGTTTCAGATGTTTTTCCAGGCTGAAAGTTGGCTTTTTCTTTACCATAAATAATAATTGGTTTGACTCCGGGTTCATAACTTTTTTTTTTTTTTTTTTTTTTTATATCCATTTATTGAAATTTACAACTGTTTAAAATATATACATCTAGTAAATGAGTTGATTATGATTACAATAACGTGCAAAACTTAAAAAGAACTACTCATCAGTATCCCTCAAAAAAAACAAAAAAACTTTACACTAGAAGGTCTCAAGGCCATCTTCTTTTCAGACGCCTCGGAGGGTTATAGGGAATAGAATGGGAAGCAAGTTGAAGGACTAGTGGATTTGTGTGGTTATGGAGTTTACTGTGAAAAGATAGGTATCTGGTTTGGGCTAAATCAGCAACATATGGGACATTAAGATCTTTATGGATAAGTTTATTTGTAACAAAGGAAGGAGCATTAAGGATTTTTCGAAGGATTTTGGATTGTAAGGATTGGATACGGGAAGAATTAGAAGGTTTAGTTGAGCCCCAAAGCTCAACTCCATATGTCCAAATAGGTCTGATAACTGTCATGTAAATGAGTCTTTTGTAATAAATCGAAAGGTTTGAACGTTTGTCTAGTAAATGTTGAAGATGTCGAAAACGACGAGCAGTTTCCTGCCGTTTTAGTCTCGTAAATGGATTCCAGGTTAAACGTTTGTCTAGTTAGAGTCCAAGATAGCGGATCTGTTCAACAGGGATCAGTAAAGGTTGTTTGGTGGGGCTTGGATTTATTTTTAATTCTCCAATTTGACACCATTCTTGAAGGTTGAGGACATGAGATTGGAGTTTTTCGTGAGGCAATGAAGGGATCATTATTTACTTAAAGGATTAACTTTAAAGTTTCTTTATTGGAGCTGGAAGGTACGGAGTTTGTAAAGCCACCCCTGGTGACACTCTAGAAAGTACATTCCGCGTTCTAATTCCTAATTTTAAATTTCCTTTCTCTTAGGTCGGCCCCCAAAAACGTAACATTTTTACGGATCGGAAATTTGACGACTGTTTCCTGATTATAAATTTAATGAAGAATAATTTTGGTAAATTTTGGTTATATAACATTAATCGCTAGGGCATTGTTTTGGTGTTTGGATTACAATTGCTTGGATTTACATTAAATAAATACCATATTGAAGGACTATTATCGGGAATGGTGTGGGAAAAAAAAAAAGCTTGCTATGAAAGGATAGATATCTTGTTTGGTCTAAATCAGCAACATAGGGAACATTAAGATCTTTATGGATAAGTTTATTGTTGACAAAGTTAATAATTGCAAATAGGTCTAAAAAATGAATTTATTTAAAATATATTTAGTTTAATGAGAACTGAAATATGATGGAATGAATCTTGGTTTATTCACATTTAAAACGTTACCTGAAGTCTATTAAAAAAAAAAAAGTAAGTTAATAATTGCAAAAATGGAGAACTTATTCACATTTAACGTTACCAAGTCATATTTTGGGACACGTGAGGGAAATAGATTTTGACGTTTTGAATCCAAATTTAACCAAGAAAAAACTACTTTACATTTAAGAGGTAAGTAAGTACCTTACACCTACTTGTCACACTTGGGTTGCAAGAAATTTCATGTAGAAACCACAATCGCTTCGGGACACAAATTCGTATGTAATGGTGGAATGAACCATGTCTTGCTAAATTATGTGAAGACCTATGTACGTCAAAAAGAAATGGATTTTCATTTTTAAAAAATAATAATGGGCGGTATCTTTTTCTTGTCAGTTGATTTTATTCTTTTATCAGATATGGAAAATCTGTATTTATATTTAGCTAAACACACTGATGCCCCTTGTGTAATGTTGATATAATAATAATAGTAATAACAATAATAATATCCAAATTACTCAAAGAGTACAATAACTGTGAAAGGTGTGGGGGAGTGAGGACGTTGAGCCCGGGAGTGACCAAGGACACGATTTCAGTCAGATCATGTTCCAACTGGAGGCAGCCTTCAACCCTTCCAAATATCATTCAACTTTAAAGGTTAATCACAAACAAAAAAAATAATAATACAAGTCCAGTCAAATCAAATAAAAAAACTCTTATATTTTTACCACTATCAAGGTTACGCTTTCGGGTACAACGACATATATAAAATTCAAATTTATCTTTTATTTTTAAGTCCTTCCGAAAAGAATTTGTTTTTTAAGAGCCTGTTCGAAAATATCATCAAAACTCCAGAACTCACTACCGATATTTCTATTATATTCATGCTTTTTATTGTTGAAATTTGCTTGAAATGTGTATCCATTACACATTATTACATAACTCTGTTAACTGTTCAGTTTGGACTGAAGCTTGGCCGGTGAATCCAAGTTCCCATAAACAATCTATTTAAGCCCAAAAGAGATTGGGTATCCTGAATATATAAGCATATTATATACTTGTATGTAATTTTATATAGAGATAGAGAAATAATTTTTACACGTAAAATTTTAGTTTTTTATGCTAGCTCTTTGCCACACCCAAAACTCGTAGTCCGGAAATTAATGCAGGATTTTATGTTTCAATCAAAACCTGATAATATTATTAAAGAGATTATTTATCAGGTTTTGTTTGAGATAAAGAGACAGCATACAAAACTACAATTTTACGTGAAAAAATTATGTCTCTATCTTGATTGAGAGATAAGAAAAAAAACCATCATTTTTTCATATTTTCATACATGTATATATTTTTTATTGACTCACAATGCTCATTGGCGGCTATAACTCCAGTTTTGCACAATTATAGGTCCCTACTACCTACACAAAAATCGGCATTTGAATCTGTGTGTTACAAGTAAAAACGTCATGTTTATACTCATAAATCGAACTTAGGTGTAAATCATGTATTGATATTGTACGAATTTGGTATATTCAAACAGTGTAATACAACAAAGGTCGACAAACATTTTTCATTGAAATAGATTTAATAAATTAACACATCCATGCAAAGAAATGATACGTAGAAAGTAAGAAGATTATTATCTAGAGAGTTGTTTAAATAAAAATATGTAACCCCTGCATTAACATCTGGACAGCCCAATAGAAAGCACTGACTAGGAATTACTGAATTATTTAAGTACAAAATTATCATTAGAGCGACTTACCAAAGATCGTTTTGCTGTTTTCATAGGTTTTGTGACTCTATTCAAAGTATCTTGCCCATGATCTCTTTGTTCTTCTTCCTCTGTTGGTTGAAGAAACGCATTCTTTAGACCTTAGATTTGCCTAAGGTTTGAGGGATATGGAGACCTCCCGATAAATCACTGAACCACTGTGTTTATAACCACAAGGAAGTTATAATCAAACAATATTCAATGAAATCAACTTTTCGTCACTTATAGACCAAACACATTTTAATTACATTAATTTTTTTTAAATTCACTTTTTGTACAATCACTAGATTTGATTTAATCATTTGAATAATACTGATATTCCAGCCTGTAGGTTATCCAATAACGATTTCTGATGGTGAAAAAAACACCAAAAAACATGATGATGAATGTCCTTCTTTAGCACTTAATAAACAAATCGACTCACCCCAAGTTCTGAGAACAACAACAAAGAATTGTTTACACTTGGAGAATCAAAACAGAACTATGACGGCCATCCTAGGGTGGGGGTAAGGCGAGCAGGTTCTATTAGACAAGGATAAACTATCTTTAACAGTTTTTTTTTTTTTTTTTTTTTTTTTTTTTTTTTTTTTTTTTTTTTTTAAATAGAATGAACGTATTTTGTAAACAAGCAGTGTTGTCAGATAGAATTTTAGTTAACACAAATTTATCTCTCCTCCGAGACTAATTTTGTTTACCAAACATCACACAAGTTCTCAACCCAACTGTAATGGTAAATAGTTTGATAATTTATTTTATATGTTTAAAAACATTTATTTTAATACTAGCAGAAACATATTAGATTAATACGTGGGTTTATTCGTATTTTGGAGTTGGTTACTATTGGTTACTGAGATTTAATTCAGTGGGCAACGATCAGATGATTGTTTTACAAATTTTTACCATTGGCTGCAGGGCTGCCGATTGGGGGGAAATTGTCCCCCGAGGGGAAATTTTAGAAGCCTTTGCACCCAAATAGGGAAATGTTTTTGGGAGGAAATTCGAGCAATTGTTGAACTTATGGAGGTTACACAACATTAGCAAGGTGTAATAATAAAAAAGAAACTGTGAAATGGGCTTGCCTCTGCCATAATCACTTTATAATCGCTTTTATTTCTTATTAACTTAATTCAGTGGACATTTTGATTTAAAATTATTTTTTAAATCAATATTTTGTAACTTTCATTTTTATAATCTGCGGTGGTAAATCCATTGGGTATCTCACTCCAGCTGGTTTTCTAATTACTGATATATTTTTGTATGCTCTTGTTACAATACCTTATTTTTGTTATAATCATCAATTTACCATATAAATGATAGTTTATAATTAAACATTTTTGCAATTTTCACCCCACATTTTTAATACAAAATGTTAATTCCAGTAGCGTAGATTTGGGCTATAAGTAATATTTAAAAAAGTACTTATTTTTACTTACTTTACATCATGCGAATGAGCCTCTGACGACTACGCAACGCATTAACTTCGTTTGAGCCTTTGTGATCTTCCATATCTCTTTAATTTTTTCACTGTGTGCTTTCTTCCCATCTTCCGACCTTATGGTTCCTGTTTTCATTTTCCTTTCTACCGGAGAGCCATCCCGGCTCTCCTTTACTTCAGTTACTTCAGCTTCCCTAAGTTCCTTCTTTACTTCAGTTATCCATCCCATATTCTTGATCTTATCTGTATATTCGAAAATCCGTTTAATGAGACGTAAGTTGTGGATCTTCTTGATGTGTTCAAAGAATCTCAACCTCCATGCCTTGAATTATATTTGATATTTCTTCAATCTCCTGTCTACTTCTTATCCTATGTCCTTTATCCGTCTTAATTGGCCCCAATATTTTGTTGATGATTTTTCTCTCAGTCTTCTTTATTTCCTCCAAGTCTCCGTACTTATTTTTATTTTATAACAATGCCGAATCATATAAATTACATTAAATATACGAATTATATCTCAATTGCTAACTACTAATTGTATGGCATAAAGACATTTATAAACTTAGTGTCTCATTATTAAATTTTGAAAAGAATCATTGCTCATTTGTCATTAGAGGAAATTCGGGGGAATTTCCGGGGAAACGGGGAAAATTTTACTACTACTCGGGAGAAAAGTGCTATATTGGAATCGGCAGCACTGATTGAATGTAAGTACTTACGTATTCATTTTTTTATTTTACTTTGAAGAGTAGTTTTAATAATAATAAAAATACGTAATTTGGAATAAATTAAATACTATACTTATGCACAATGATATATGTAACAACCTAGCGCTAGCATTATTGTTTCTTCTTTAGCATTTCATTAGTTGGTGCTAAAGCAGCCAAGCGTTAGCAGCATCTGAAAAGATCGAGAGGCATACTGAAGCCTCGAAGATTGAGGATTTCTTTCTTTGATAGGCATGTTTTTTGAGCTCTGAAAATGAAAATTCCAAAACGATTCCAGACAACCAGGATTAAATAGAAAATGTGTGTTTTTGGAATTTGTTACAATATTTCACTGAGCCCTGTGGAAGATTCGCTAGCTAGTATTTCAACTGGACGAACGAATAACTTGGAATCCTCATACAGGACTAAAACGACAGGAAACTATTCGTCGTTTTCGAATTTTTCAGCATTTACTAGGCAATCGTTCAAAACTCCCGATTTACTAAAAAAGACTCATTTAAATGACAGTTATACGGAATTGAACTCTGGGGCTCAACTAAACCTAATTCTTCACGTATCCACTCCAAAATCCTACAATGTTCCATATATTGCTGATTTATTCCAATCCAGATACCTATCCTTTCATAGTAAACTCTATAATCACTCAAATCCACTAGTCTCTCAACTTGCTTCGATTTCTAATTCTGATAATTCTCCGAGGCTTCTGAAAATAAGATGGCCTCGAGACCTTCAATTAACTTTTATTAAAGTGCCACCAATGAGAATTATATCACAATAATTTTTAAAGCAATTCACAAATTATTGTCATGTTATATTCATTTTCCCCATATTTACTGGATGTATATGGACTATACAGATGTAAATATCAATTATACATATATATATATATATATATATATATATACCAGGTATGCAAGTTTAAAATGTCGTTTTAATTCCAATAGAATGCGCTCTTAGCCTATTGAAGGATTTGCTTATCTCTAAACGCTATTTTGTTTGTTAGTCATTTGTTTACATAAGTCAGTTGTTTTTAAGTCGTTTACGTGGACGTATCATACCTTTCTTTGGTGTTAAAAATGTCTAATTTTAAGCCAAATAAAGAGCATTTGCGGCATGTCATGATTTTCTTATTTAATCAAAAGAAAAAGGCATCTGAATGTCATCGAATTCTTGTTGAGACTTATGGCGATGTTGCTCCAACCGTCAGGACATGTGAATGTTGGTTTCAAAGTTTCAAACGTGGTGATTTTGATGTTACTGATCAAAACCGAGAAAATCGACCAAAAAAGTTTGAGGACTTCGAATTGTAATCTTTATTAGACGAAGACAATACCCAAACCCAACAAATGATGGCAGAACAGTTGAATGTCACTAGGCAAGCCATATCCGATCGCCTGAGAGCTATGGGAAAGATTCAAAAGGTTGGAAAATGGGTTCCACATGAATTGGACGAACGACAGATGGAAAAACGAAAAACTGTGTGCGAAATGCTGCTTTTACGCCACGAAAGAAAGGGTTTTTTGCATCGAGTTGTAACTGGCGATGAAAAATGGATTTATTTTCAGAATCCCAAACGAAAAAATCATGGGTAACGCCAGGACAACCATCCACATCGAGTGCAAGACCGGATCGTTTTGGGAAAGAAGACAATGCTGTGTGTGTGGTGGGATCAGAAGGGAGTAGTCTACTACGAGCTACCGACAACAACTGATCAATTTGAGTCACGCATTGATCGAAAAACGCCCAGAATGGGCTCACAGGCACGCCAAAGTCATTCTTCAGCATGATAACGCTCCTGCACATTCAGCCAGATTGACTAAGGAAACGATTTCTTCGCTTGGTTGGGAACTCCTACCCCACCCGCCGTATTCACCTGACCTGGCGCCTTCTGATTATCACCTCTTCTCATCGATGGGACACTCATTGGCGGAGCAACACTTCAACAATTTCGAAAACGTACGAAAATGGCTCGATGAATGGATTTCAAATAAAGATGAAGCATTCTTTTGGAATGGTATCCATATATTGCCCGAGAGATGGGCAAAATGTGTAGAAAGCGAGGGTCAGTACTTTGAATAAAATATATTATACTTTTTTTTAAATTACTGTGTATATATTTTAAGAAATAAACGACATTTTAAACTTGCATACCTGGTATATGTTTTTCAATATATATAAAAATGTTTTCAATTTATTGTTTTTATAGGTTTATGGCCTATAAAACCAGCATTTATTTTATGATGATTTAATAATGCGGTATTTTCTTTTTTTGACATCGATTTAAAAAAAAAAAATCCGCACGTGTTATATTTCTTTAGACCTTGAGTGATCGTGACTCCTTCTCATAACCCAGTTCTTTCTGGGTCAGTTGTCAGAATCACTTAAGGGAGACAGTCCTCACGGCCTGGGGAGAGGGGTGAGAGGGGGTGTCGTAGTTCATCTAATCTCAATAGAAGACATCCTGAAGGAGGGGAAGACGAAGAGAGAAGACAGGACAAAGAGAAGTGGAGGACAAAGAAGAAGAAGGAAGGTCATAGTGACCCAGTGAGTTCGGGGGAGGAGCGGCTTTCTCCTCGGGTCGTGTTTGTTTTAGTTAGTCCCTCCTCTATCCTTCCTCTCTATCTGTCGCTTTACTGCCGCTTCAGTTCAATCTGGGTTACTATAATTTCTCTGCATAGTTATATAATTGCAACTTTCTTAGAGATCTCTTCAAGTAGCTTAACTGTCAATTGATACTTTCCTGTGGAGGTACTTTCCTTATAAATAAGTGTAAATAACATGAAAATGTTTCTGTAATCAACATCGGTTATTGTTGCAGAAAAGTTCCTTCATTACATTTGAATTTTAAGTATAGTTAAAGACTGGTGGCTAAAAGCTTTCAGCCAAAGGATTTCATTTATTTAAAGAAAATTAACAAAAACAAATTATATATGCTAATTATGGCCCACACATTTTTCAACTTTTAATTTTTTCATGAGATTGTTCCACAATTTATTTAGCGAACTATTATTAATATTTAGTTGCCATACCTTTAGCAAAACAACAGCTAAACATCGTTGAGGCATTGAATTTATTAAGGCCATAATTCCGGTCTTGTGGCTTGCCAGTGATCGGTGACTTCTTGATAAAGTCCGTTAAGATTTCAGGTTTTTTCGATTTTCCAACGCCGTTTCACCTCCTGCCATAAATGCCTGACTAGTGTTTTGGATCGTTGACACGCTGAAAAATCCAATCGGAGGCCATTATTTTTCGGCCATACTGTATTAAATTATTGCACAGTGTATCCCTGTACATAATTCCTGTCATATGTTCGTTTATATGCACTAATGGTCCTATACCATTAGCTGGAAATACTCCCCAATTCCCACCATCAAACTTTACAGTTGGTATGTTGGTATTTGGTATCTAACATTGTTTCTGGCTCCTCTAGGTCGTCTTACATACTGTCTGCCATCACGAACCATCAAATTGAATTTCGTTTCATCCGAAAATGCCACATTTTTCCACTCATCAGAAGTCCATTGTAAATGTTTAGGGCAAATTCAAGTTGGCCACTCTGATTTTTTTTACTGATAAATGGTTTCTTAACTGCGGCTGGGCTGTATAATCCACATTCATGTAGGCGCCGATAGATAATTATTCGGCTAACATTAGCGATGTTTTGGCGCCTTAACACTACCGAAAATTCATTTTTGAAAGTTTTCAAATGGCTCTTTCTGTAGTCTTTGAAGTTTTTCTTGGCCTTCCTTTTCTTAGGCATTCCTTAAGGCCATGAACACTGCGAATCGTACATAGGAAGTTATTTATAGTTGGTTTGCCTATCCTTAAAATACAAGAAATATCTCGCGAGGAATGAATCGTCTTTGAAGAGCGAAAAACTTCTTTCTCGAAGCTGAATCCTGGTGTGAGGAGACACATTGATAGCTACAGTGCCAAACATAAACTACAATAGTATATATTAGCTGGTATTTAATCCTCTCTAAACAATCATGACAAACTATGGCCGAAAATTATGATTATATAACACCTCAACTGTAGATAATAGATTGCTTACAGGTCAGCTAAAGGTATGTTTTCTGAGGTGTATTTTTAACTAGGATTTGCCTATATAGTCAAACTTCAAATAAAATTGGTTAAATGTTAGAATTTTTTTTTAAACGAACAGCTAAATATTTCCAATATTCACTAGGAAAAACCTAAAAAACTTCCCATTTAGCTGACTAATAAATGTAGGAATCAAAATCTAATTAATTAGTATTAAGTAATTGGCATTTTCGTCTATTTACCCTTTCATTTTGCCTTCTTAGATGAGTGTTAACATGTTTGATCTCTTAAATTTGTAAAATTTAATATAAACATGTATATAATCTGTTTAGTAATGTGTTGATATTTTGAATTTTTTTACATCTGATGATGAATGAGGTTATTTTGTCCCCTAAATAATCACAATTCTCCATCCACAATCAGAAACTTTTTCTTCGGCTATGGGAGAAACCTTTCAGATTGCGGGACTGGTGGAAGTGAGAAGGGGAAAATAGTTGAAACTGAAGCTGTGGAGTAGAAAGGAAATCCAGCGTAAGACCCCAGCGATCCCTTTCAGTCGGAGAGCCTTTCTAGGTCAGGAAGGTTAGTGCTCTCAGAGGTTAGTGCTTCGTCGAGAAAGTAACTTGGGTTAAGTCCGCTGCTTATCTCACCCTGTTGGGGGCGCGGCATCTAGTGTGGGGAGGGGCAAAGCGATGGGCTAACAAAATCAGGCAAAGTATAGTGTTGTCCGGGAAGGAATTTTATATTTTTAAAATTAGAATAAATGATCTGAAATCCACACGCCAGACTTAAAAGACATTAAACTGCTCGTCGTTTCTGCTTACTCCAACATTTACTATAGAAGCATTAAAAAATAAATAAATAAAATAAACCTATACCTCTAACAACACATAAAGGGGTTCAGTACTGCTACTGGGCCAACGGTTGTGAATGGTGATTTGGCCTAAATAACGCTCAACCGCCAGGTTTTTCCCTATTTATGGGTATCCAATATGTAGAGGTTGGGTGTGCCCCAGGAGGGACTCCTGACCTCGAAGTCAAGCTACAACCGTAATATCAGAAAATAAATTATCTGCCTTCAGTCGGACTCGAACTCGGGACCAGGAGCATGGTAGTCAAGTGCCTTAGCACTGAGCTACCGCACCTCCTTAGAAGCATTAAAAGTTTTTAATAAATTACAAAACAATTACGCGACAATTAGACCCATTTGGACATACGGAGTCGAGCCTTGTGGCTCCTCAAAATCTTCCAATTCTTCTATTATCTAATCCTTACAATCCAAAATGCTTCGTAAAATCCTCAATGCCTCTTATTATGTCACAAACAAACTTATCAGAGATCTTAGTGTTCCATATGTAGCTGATTTTATTGATGAAAAGTTCTACATTAAGAGGTCTCGTAGCCATATTGTTTTTAGACACCTCGGAGGACTATCGGGAATTGATTGTGAGGCAAGTTGGGGGACTAATGGATTCAAAAGGGTATGCAATTCACTATGAAGGTTTGAGCCAAATCAGCAACATATGGAACATCTTGGAAGATTTTTATGGATAAGTTTGTTTGTGATATAATAAGAAGCATTGAGGATTTTTTTAAGGATTGAATACGAGAATAAATGGAAGGTTTAGAGGAGCCCCAAAGCTCAATTTTGTAAGTCCAAATGGGTCAATTAATGCCAAGTAAATAAGTCTTCAGTAATTTATTGGGAGCTTTAAACGCTTGTCTAGTAAATGTTGGTGCAATCGTAAACGGCGAGCAGTCTAGTATGTTATTCTAGATTTAAAATTTATTTTAATAAAGGAATTTTTTTTGTTGTTTATATTATAATAATATTGGTGGTGGTATTAAAATGATATACTATGAATCAGTGTTTGTTAAACATTAGTAAGCCAAAAAATATTTTTAGCGGCGAAGAGCCGCCTGAGTAACCTCGACATTTAGCAGCATTAATGGACTACCGGTGGTCCTTATCTTAGTATTAAATACGAGAGGGTTATATAAAACGAACAAAAAGAAATCAGCCAAAAAAATCTTCAATCTTACGTTTTGTTGACTCGCGTTGGATTTCTCGGAACTAATTGATAGCCAAAAAAAAAAAAAAAAAAAGAAAAAATTATAAAACAACAAAAATAAATAAATTGAAATAAAATACGAGAAATGAATCGATTTACATCAACTTTATAAATAACTTTTACAGTTCTTGGAAAAAACATCCAGAAAAAAATTGATGTGTTTTTCGGCGGGAGATTAAGATGTCTGCCTTAAGAAAAATAGAAGAAATGTCCTGTTTTTTAGAAACGTTCACTCCCTGATGCCATCTTTGTTTTTCAATGTAAGAAATATATATATATATATATATATATATATATATATATATATATTTATATATATATAATATATATATATATATATATATTCTTCTTTTTTTCCCTTTCTTTATTTTATTTTTTAAATATTTTCATTATTGATTTCATATCCGTTTATTGTTTTATTTACCAGATAGAACTCAACTCGACATCAATTATGATTTGTGTTATCCGTGAAAAATACCACCCGTACAATATGTCGCCAAGAAGGCAAAATTGAACACAAACACCATAGCTTTGTTTTCCTTTTAGAAAACATTTTTAACATTTTTGTAACACGGATATGACTTTCGGCTAGGGGTCTATATAGTTTTTTCGTGTAAAGTTTTTTTTATCCCCAAAATGTGCAACGTTTCTTTACACGAAACATTTTGACACGCTCTAGCTCTGTGGATGTTGATCATATCGAATATTTTCCTGTGGTTTCCTGCTCAGAAATTCAATACAGATATATGTTTTGGTATATAATGTTTGTCACTGGATCTACCGTTTAGGGGTTCGATTGGTTTAAACGAAAAAAAAAATCACGTCTGAAACTCTTATTTTCTGTCAACTCTGTTTTGTTTTTCTCGAAAAATTATTAATTGTTAATTTAATTTAATAATTAATTTAAGTAATTTGATCATTTTAATTGAAAAAAGCAGTAGATTATATATTCACATATCTATGATCTATTGTATTCTCCAGTGAAGAAGAAATTGAGTTTTTTTTATTTTTTATTTAAGACTATTTTCTAGTTGACGTGCTTGAATGTCTTTGATGAATTTAAGGTAATTTCCATTTAAATGTACTGTATAGTTTGTACTATCCGTCTTATTATCATATATATTTTTGCGTTCCTTAAATTTCTAGTCTAATGAGAAACAGGTATTTAAAAAAAGTGATAGAAGAATTCCTTATTGTGTCGCTCCTTCTATAGCATTTTACATACCTTATATATATTTACTGTCCCATACTTGTATTTTTACACCTTGTACTATAAATAAAATTTGTTCAATACATTTTTGTGTCAGAAACAAAAATTTTCTACAGTTACACACAATTGATACCTTGTTCCCTAAGTATTTCATTCAATTAAGCGATAGAGAATTGATAAATTTTAATATATTGTATTTAACTGGAACTAAATAATAGAGTAGGTTCGATTTGTCGTTGAGCACATTGTTACAGAAGACTGTAAAGATATAATAGTAGAAGTTTAATTATAAATTGAATTTAAAATTATAGTTAATTAATAATTTAAATGATACTCATTTCGTTATGAAGTTGTAATAAAACTCTGATCGAATTGTATATATAATAATATTAACATTGTAGTACAATATTTATGTCTTATGAAATAAAATAATCGATTATATATATAAGGCAATCGATTATCTACCCTGATAAAGGTTATTGTTGATATTATATCCTTGTTTGGTGGCGCTAGCTGCAGGCGTCTGAGGAAACTAATAGATCAGATCGTGCACAGGAGCTATGTAAGATGAAATAAAACCGAATTCAGAATTATTTTTTAAGTAATAGATACTAGATAATATTGAATAGTTTAATTTTTAATACTATTTTCTAATAGTTATGAAAAAATTTACAATATTTTTGTTATACAATTATTTAAAAAGTTATGATTATTAGAATTAAATTGTAGATATTATTCGGTCGAAACTTAGTAAGAATAAAATCACAGCTTTTCAAAACAGGACTTTCTAATTTAAACTTTTATTGTGAATCCAGTATTTGAAAAAATATATTATTTTCGAAATCATTGTCACCAAAATAGAGGACTAAATAATTATTTTGAAGGAAATTTAATTTATTGAAGCCATTATAGGATTTTTCTTTAGTTACCTAATTATTCACCAGAACTTGCCAATTTATTCACCTGTCTTGCTATTTTTTTTCCCATCTACCATATTAAGAACCATGAAACTTTATACTGAAGTTAGTACCATTTTTGTTGAATTTATTTTGGAACAAAGATCTTCTTAATGTAGACAGGGACTGTTATGATCAAAAACTTATATAATTTTTAAAATTATTTATTATTTTGTACTTTATACTTACGTACTGCTATTGATGGCAATAAATACTATTTATTGTTAAATAATTTATTTCTTGAATAATTTTTTTTTTCTAATACATCTGGTTTTGTTTCCCCCCGAAAAAATACATCTGGTTTTGTTCCCCCCTCCCCCTATCTCTCTCTCTCTCTCTCTCTCTCTCTCTCTCTCTCTCTCTCTCTCTCTCTCTCTCTCTCTCTCTCTCTCTCTCTCTCTCTCTCTCTCTCTCTCTCTCTCTCTCTCTCTCTCTCTCTCTCTCTCTCTCTCTCTCTCTCTCCTCTCTCTCTCTCTCTCTCTCTCTCTCTCTCTCTCTCTCTCTCTCTCTCTCTCTCTCTCTCTCTCTCTCTCTCTCCTCTCTCTCTCTCTCTCTCTCTCTCTCTCTCTCTCTCTCTCTCTCTCTCTCTCTCTCTCTCTCTCTCTCTCTCTCTCTCTCTCTCTCTCTCTCTCTCTCTCTCTCTCTCTCTCTCTCTCTCTCTCTCTCTCTCTCTCTCTCTCTCTCTCTCTCTCTCTCTCTCTCTCTCTCTCTCTCTCTCTCTCTCTCTCTCTCTCTCTCTCTCTCTCTCTCTCTCTCTCTCTCTCTCTCTCTCTCTCTCTCTCTCTCTCTCTCTCTCTCTCTCTCTCTCTCTCTCTCTCTCTCTCTCTCTCTCTCTCTCTCTCTCTCTCTCTCTCTCTCTCTCTCTCTCTCTTCAGTAGATTGTAATTCATTCACGTACAAACAGAAACATAGAAACTAATTTAATGTTCGAATAATTCCACATTTCCTATACAAACGTTCAAAGCTTCCAATTGATTAGAAACAAATCATTTACATTGCTATAATCAGAACTTTTTGGACGTATGTAGTTGAGCTTTTGGGCTCTCCTAACCCAAT
Organism: Euschistus heros; assembly: GCA_003667255.2. Taxonomy (NCBI): domain Eukaryota; kingdom Metazoa; phylum Arthropoda; class Insecta; order Hemiptera; family Pentatomidae; genus Euschistus; species Euschistus heros. Next base: position 2,383,870 of record RCWM02000082.1, read on the forward strand.
CAATTTATCTCGTAACCAATTCTTAAAATCCGAAATCATTCGAAAAAAACACAATGCGTCCTTCTTATGTCTCAAACTAACTTACCCATAAAAAACTTAACGTTCCATATATTGCTAATTTAGCCCAATCCAGTTATCTATCCTTTCATAGTAATCTCTATACCTACTCAAATCCACTAGTCTTCCAACTTGCTTCCAATATTAACAATAAATAACTTCCTGAGGCGTCTGAAAAGGGGATGACTTAGTGACTTTTTGAAATAGAGATTTTATTGATACTAATGGATACATGCTTTGAGTGTAAGATTGGTATTTACTTTTTCATAATGAATCCATATCATAATAAAAACCCCATTAGTTTCCCAACATCCAATTCGATTCCAGATTTTTCTCCGAAGGGTGTCAAAAGGAGATGGTCTTGGGATCTAAAATTTATTATCCTCACATTTAATTTATGCGTTTCCTTATACAGTTTTAGAGTACCAATAAATACATTTTTGAGACATTATTAATTGTGAATCTTTTGAACTATTCAACCAAAGGGCGCTAGGCGTTGTTTTAGTGATAAAAAGGTCGTTCCCCTGGCCTGGAGAAGGCGAAGAGGAGGAGGAAACGAAAGGAAAAGGAGTTGATGGCTGGGAGGTGCAAGGTGCACTCCAAGGCCGCGGAGTTCAAATGCACTCTCGGTCAAAGACCTCTGCACACCTCTCCTGTGCTGTGGTGCAGTCCTCGCACAGGGGGCGATAACAGTCTACAATGCAATTATTGTTATTATTATTATAAAAAAATAATCATTTCTTCAAATACATTACATAAACTAAATACATTATAGAAAAAAATGAAAATGCCATGATTAAAATCATATAAAAATGAAAATGAAATAAAAAATAAACTTTATTTTGGGACTTATAGTCCCCTAAGAATAATAAAAATGCAAATTACAAATACAAATGTCTGGCTGTATTATTTACAAATTGAATGCTTCAGTAATTATGGCATATATTTTCGACAAGAAAAAAAATAAATCAAAAATAATAACATAAAATACAACCGTATATCTAAATCTATACTATTATATAAAATGATATAGTCCAGTCAAAATAGCAAAATCAGAGGAACTAAAAATATTAGTTCCAATCTTTTCAGGAATGTGTAGGGGATCTCTGAACAAGAACAAATAAAGTCCCTCTTAATTCCGGTGACGCTGGAGAGGAGAGGGAACTTTAGATGCTCCATTCCGATTATAACTCGAAAACGGTGCGTTGCATTGAAAAAGTTTTTCAGTACAAAATAGCTTATCAAATTCGCTACCAGTTTGGTCATATACATCTTTACGAACAGCTGGATTGTTTTCGTGCTAGCGGCTCCGGAAAAGCTTTAATTTTGGAAAAAATTGTTTTTCACTCATGTTTTTGTATATTTTCGTCCTCTATATCCTGATTAGTTCATCTTAGAGGAAAGTCGTCAAGATAAAAGTTGTACACCATTAAATTTCCTATATGAATATATATCATATATTAATTTATATTGAAACGTCGCAACTAACAGCGAGGTATAAATAAAATTAAACATGTGAATGAAAAATCTTGATTTCCCAATTAAATTTTGATGTTCCGTACAACGGGAACATAAACGGTTGAAATTCATACAACTCCTAAATTACACTCAGTAGGTGATAAGCCTTAGCGGACAATTACTTAATCGGTTGCGTTTCCAAAACTGACGCGCTCAAACCCTTCATCAAGCATTTCTCCGCGAAAACATGTATAACTCCGAAACTATTAGTTTGATGGATAACTTATTTTATTAATCTATAAGCTGGGTTAATTTAATATTATACCCCACATACGAAATTCTGATCAAATCCCGTAAAATACACATGCCAGGACACTAAAAAACACGTACTGATGTGTAATCCAACAGTGCGTGTTATTTTTTGCCATATTCCTCGCTATAAATCCAAAACAACTCGTTCGAACCAAAATTTCATTTTTTCATCTCAAACCTGGTTAAATTTACTTATCGACCGACAAGTGGCGAGCGCCATTCGAGAGAGGTTACAAATATACAATGTTATATAGAGCTAGAAATTTATGATAAAATTTAAAAATTTTCAACTCGTGTTATTTAAAAAGCTATAAATATATGGAGCGACTTGTAGATCCAAGTGCAGATCAAACATCGACCGATATGTATCCATAACAGAATTTGTAATGGAAAACTATTGAACTCAACGGCAGCAAATTTTAATTACATGTTCATAGTGTTCTAGGAAGGTTTATGACAATAAATTTTACTATAAATATAATTAAAATGTATAGTCTGAAATGAGGTTTTCCAAACAATCATATACTTTTACGGTTAGAAATTAAAATCCAAACAGATGGATCAATAAAATTATTGTTGCCGAATTGGATGTCTAATTATGCTTATACGAACTCCTCCAACACCTAATCAATGCAATTTTAACCAGGTTAACAATTACTGCCATGCGTAAAAATATCATTGAAGATATAATACTATATTCCATACTTCAATACAATTTTTTTTATCAATAAACAAATGGAATTCAATTATTAGTTAAAATAATCTAAGTTCTTTATTCATGAGAGCAGGCGAAGCCGTGACAGGGTATGTTAGTGGAAAGATGATATTATTCTAAATGCTTACTCAATTATTTACATATTTGCAGAAGATTGGTTGTATAAAAGGTGTAAAAATAAATGATTTTTAAAGGAATTAAGGGAAGCAGCTTTGCGAATAGGAGTTAGTAGGGAATTCCAGAAGGAGGTAGCACGAATAATGAAGGATTTTTTAAAGAAGGCAGTTTTATGTGAGGGGATATACAGGTTAAAGGGTTGGGATCCAGTGTTTAAACGGTGGATAGAAGAACGCAGACGATTTACCAAAAACCTTTCCAAATAGCACTAGAAAAATTGGGGTGTAAATATTGGCCTTCTTCAAAAAAGTCACCAAAAATAGTTAATAAACATGATAAAACAATTCGAAACGGTCGAGAGTTTATTTATTTTAGAGAAAAAAATGATTTAGCTCTTTTAGCTCCGGCACCATCTAAATTCCCACATTTGGGAACATTTTACTCACACCTCTGTCTTCAGAGAACTTTCCATCACAAATGATGCAAGTTTTGATCTCTAACAAGAGATATGTCGAAGTCGCTGGGGAAATAGGGATCCATATTTATACTATGAAAGGGTGTCCATATTTACACCAACTCAACCTAAGAAAAAAGGCCAATATCACATGTAACCTAAAGGCTTGCGTGAATAAAGGTGTGCTTCAAAAAGTAGCTAAAGATCTCCGCTTTCCAGATATCATCCTGAATTTTTTTAAAAATAAACATAACAACATGAAAAGAAAACGATTTCACATGCCTCTCAAAAGTTTTCAGTCCTGAATGAACACCAATTTGCACAATAACTCAAGCTGCTTCTACACTTGTTGAAAGAATGGCTCCAACTGCTCACTGCTATCTTATATCAGCAAATGGCTCCCTAGACAGCCCTCACCGCTAGTCTTCAATATCTCCCTTAGCCAGTAGGGAGGGGTGCCTATATTTAAACTAGTGCTTGTTTTTACCTTTTCCTCTAGTATTAATTCAATAAAACACTTCTATTTAAAAAAATAAAAAAAAAACTATGAGAAAGTTGATTAGACGTTTAATATTTTCTTATTTTTTGCAGCTGATGGTTCATACAGTAAAATGTGTGGTGACAAAAAAAAAAAAAGTTATTCGGCCAAATAGTCAAGTAAGTAGGAAGTATTTTAAATATTCTTTATTTTTCAAGTCATTTTTTCTATTCTAGTATCAGAGAAAACATAAAGGATTTTTTTTTATTCGCATAGATATTTCACTAGAAGCTGTTTTAATAGTGAATCAGATCTCGAAAATACTATAAAATAACTATAATAACGTGATATGTATATATTGAGCTATTGCAAAATTATTGAACCCCCTCAACTATTCTACGATCTGTCAACTCTGAATAGGTATTGGCAACTTCGATCGATACCTAAGAATCGACTTTAGATAATAGATTTTCGATACCGATACTTTTTTTAAGAAGCAGTGGAATCGATAATCGAAATTTGGAATCAAATCATCTCGACAAGTTAGCATCATGAAATGATATGTATTAGTTGAAAAACAAGTATAATTATTTTTATTGCTTAAGATAGTATTTCAAATGTCATTAAAAATAAAATAAAATAAAAACAAAATTAAAACACAAACTGCGTGCAGTTAGTTGTATGCCCTGTTTTCCTGCTTCACCTCCGTCTTGAGCAATCTCCCTACATGCAACTCGGCTGTACTATTTTTTTTTTTTTTTTTTAAATCTTTGATTGAGTAATTATTACAATCTGCCACAAATGTGGGCAATAAGTAATATAGATGGCGTATGATTACTTTCACACATTATGTACAATAAGAAGAAGAAACAAATAAAATAAAATAAAGTTAATAAGTAATATAAGAAAATAAACAGAGAGAAAAAAAAACAAAACAAAAAAACTATGCTATACATAAACAATATAAAATATACTATATACAAAATGAAATAGCTAAACTTAAGGAAAAAACCAATAAAAAAAAAAAAGTAAATAATACTAATAATAAAAGATAAAAAAAAGGTAAAAATACAATTATACTCTATTTACAATTTACACTCATCCTAGGGATCCCCCCACCAGACCCGTCCCTCCACTTATGAAGGGATAAGCCAGGCACAGAGCGATCCCAGCTCTTCTCTCTCAGCTGCGTCACTGGTGTAACAAAAAAACCCAGTGGAGGCTAAGTAAGAGCGCTATAACATTCACTCAGCGCATGAGTGGAGAAGCTGGCCATTGTCAGAACTCCAATATAAGTAATTTTACAAAAGATCGCGGGGCCACTGCCGTTTTAGTCTGCGAGGGGGGTCATCAGGATGTGTGGAAGCGAATAGCGATTGAGCTAGTGGGTTAAGATGAAAGGAAAGGTTGCGATGGAATTTTGAGAATTTAAGGGGTATAAGGTCGAGGACGTATTGTATGTTCAGATCATTATGTAGGGTTTTGTTGGAAACATAGTAAGGAGCATTTACTATAGTTCGGAGGATTTTGGATTGGAAGGATTGAATGCGTTTGATATTCGACTTTTTTGCTGTCCCCCACAGTTCAAGTCCGTAAGTCCAAATAGGTTTAATAATGGTTTTGTATATGAGAATTTTGTTTTCAATGGAGAGATGAGATGTCCTATTTAGTAGTCTGTACAATTGGCTGAAGCGTCTTTTAAGTTCTTGCCTTTTGAGTCGAGTATGAGGGTTCCACGTAAGTCTTTTGTCTAGGTAGAAACCAAGATACCGAACTGTGTCAGCTTTAGGTAGTGGAATACCATTGAAATTGATAGGAGGACAGGATTTTCGGCGGAGGGTAAAGGTTACGTTGGTGCATTTGTTTTCATTTACTTTGATCCGCCAATTATCGCACCAGTCTTCAATCAAGGATAAGTGGTTTTGGAGATTATAGGAAGCTATTAAAGGATCTGAATGTGATGAAAGGATAGCAGTGTCAACAGCAAATGTTGCAAGGAAAGTATCAGGAGTAGTAGGGATATCTGCTGCGTAGGGGATATATAAAACTGGACCTAGAACGCTACCTTGTGGAACACCAGCCTCTATAGAATAGCAGTTAGAGTACTCCATTCCGCAGCGAACTCGGAAGGAACGGTTAGAGAGGTAGGATTTGAGGACTAGGAATAGTGATTGAGGTAAATGGGTTTTGAGTTTGAAAAGCAAACCAGCATGCCATACCCGGTCGAAAGATTGCGCTATGTCCAGAAATGCGCCGGAGCAATACTGTTTGCTTTCAAGTGCTGAGGATATGTGATCAACAACTCTGAGGCCTTGTTGGACAGTGGAATGGCTAGTGCGGAATCCAAACTGGTGAGAGGGAATATTATGCGATTCAAGGATGGGTAGGATACGTTTAAGCAGGAGCCTTTCAAAAATTTTTGAAAGGATTGGGAGAAGGCTAATTGGTCTATATGATGAAGGGTTGTTGGGAGGTTTGCCCGGTTTGAGGAAAGGATAATAGTGGAGTGTTTCCATAGCAAAGGGAAATAGGTAGTCCACAGGATACAATTGTAAAGGTAGGTGAGGAATATGACTACTTTATGAGGAAGTTGCCTGAGGATTTTCGAACTAAGGAGATCATATCCAGGGGATTTACGGGGTTTTAATTTGTTTATAAGGTATTTGACCTCAGAGAGGTTTATTGCTTTAGGAGGTAAGAAAAGAGGAATCGGCGAATCAAGAAATTCATGAACCGTCGTTGCGTGGGTAGGATTAGATTCAGGATGGGGAACAAATATGCTGGAAAGGTGCTGGGCAAATTCTTCGGATCTGTTCACGTCAGAAGCCGCCCATGAACCATCTGCACGTCGGAGAGGATGGGAGGTGGGCTGATATTTTAGGAGTCAAGAAGGTCGGGGTTTTTTTCTAGTGGTGGTCCAGAGGGAGTTATCTGAAGAAGAGAGTGAAGAAAGATAGGAATTATAGGATTTGGATCTGAAGGTAGCCATGTTCGTTTTTTTTTAAGGAGTTTTTGGTAAGGTAATTATAGAATTTCCGATCATCCGGATGCCTGGTCCTTTGCCAAACAGCTCTGGCATGACGTTTTTTAAGTTTGGATTGGATAAGGTCCAGTAGATCTTGGGATAAAGGATTTTTCTTTCGAAGTTTAGGAGGGGAACGAGGTGAGGATGCATTTGTTTGTGTTGATGTCCCTGGTTGGGGATCTATAGAGGGCGGAGTTGTAGGCGGCGAATTTCTCTTCGATTTTCTCGGCTTTTGTTTTACGGGGCTATTTCTTACGGTTTCTAATGAGCGGCTTCTTTTGGTGTTAGTTTTTGAGGACATGACCATGTGAAAATATCTCATTTAATAACTCAGTTTAAAGAGGGGAAAATAAAAATAAATAAGTAAAAAAAAAACAAAAAAATTATAATAAAAACACAAAATATCGTAGCGTGGGTTGACTACGGGGCGTAACCCCACCCTCTTGTGTTGAGAGCAAAAGCTCAACTGAACTTGGCAGTGGATAGTTGCTGAGGATTAGCCCCACTACTCGGCCACATGGGTCTTCATAGATAAGGTAACGCTGTAATAACTCAATGAATAATTATTGTACACACTGTCATTCAGTTTTGACCACTGTAATTAACTGTTAGTCCTGAGCACTTTTCTAACTACAAAAACCAGCGACCTCCTGTCCAACAGTATCCTTTATTAACATTCCACTGATCCCTGTTGAATTGATGGTTGTTAACAGATTCGCTATCTAGGGCTCCAACTGGACAAACGTTTAACTTGGAATCCACATCTCAGGAAACTGCTCGTCATTTTCGAGTTCTTCAACATTTATTAGACAAACGTTCAGATATCAGACCTATTTGGACGTATGGAGTTGAGCTTTGGGGATCCACTAAACCATCCAATTCATCTCGTATCCAATCCTTGCAATTCAAAATCCTTAATGCTCCTTACTTTGTCACAAATTAACTTATCCATGAAGACCTCAATATTCCGTATGTTGCTGATTTAGCCGAAACCAATACCGATCCCTTCATAGTAAACTACATAACCATTCAAATTCAGTAGTCTCTCAACTTGCTTCCCATTCTATTCCTGGCAACCCTCCGAGGCGTCTGAAAATAAGATGGCCTTGGGCCTTCTCAAATAGAACTTTATTATAAGATAAAATATTCTCTATTAATTTCTGACTAGAAAGTTCTTGTTTACTTTTCGATCCGAGCAATACTAACAGATCTACAAAAAAACTTCACAGCGAAGAAGTACAGCCCCCAGCCAAAAGACAAATCTATGTCAAAAAAACAACAAAACAAAAAAAAAACATTCAAATCTACTTATGAAGTCATTCCCTTGAATACGTTTTTGAAAATAATTTGCAGAGTTGAAAGATCGTTGTTCTTTCTCTTAGATAAAAAAAACCTCTTCATGAACACAACAAAAGCAAAGTTTTGCATTCCTAAAAGCCGCACGCAATCTGTTTCCTTTGAGTACCTTGGCTCAGAACAGCTGTACATTATGCACATTTGATTGCAAGCCTTCGCCTTCCTCTTGATAAATTGCTTAGCTTTTTAAAATAAAGACTTTTTCCCTTTTTGTTTTCATACGCCCACTCAGGCTTATCTCACTTCGATTCATTATATCAAGGACGGTCCCACATTTCCTTGTGACCAAAGCTGCAATTTATTATTCATACAGTTATTGTTTAATATAATATAAACTGTAACAGCAAATGATAATATTTTGTATATGTAAATTAAGTTCATTCTAATAAAAACGACAAAAAAATTAGAAAATAAGGAACCAAATGACACACAATAATGTTAGAAAACGACTAATACAATTTTTCTTGAAATCCTCATTTTATGCAATTGTCAGTTTGTATATACATATCATAGATTATGACTAGGGATTAGGTCGTATATTGCTATCCTCTGCATCTTAACTTCTATAGAATAGAAAAATAATTTTATACTTAGGCCAAGTCCCTTAAGGTTAAGAAGTAAATACAGAAATAAATCCAGTTTTTTACATTTGGTCAAGGACACCATAAAATGAAAAAAAATATATAGTAGAAATAATAATATAACAGTGATAATATATACACTATGATAATAATAAAATAATTAAATCCTTTGAAGGGAAAGAATTATCGCTAGATTTCATCGGATGGGTTGCTGCATCGTGGCAGGAATTTCAGCAGATAGGTTTGCATTGGTATGTTCTTAGAAGAAATTATTTGACCATTCTGGCAATTCTTTCATCAATATCCCGGTAGGGGACAATTCTGCTCCAGTTGATGAACTGAGGAAAGTTCCTGGCTGAGAAGACTTCAGTGATGATGATGTAGAAGATCGAATGGGGCAGGATGACGTTGAACACCTTCTTTCAGATGATGAAAAGTGAAGAGAATGTCTCTGAAAGCGGAGACCCTAAGAAAGAACCGAAAACAAGCCACGGGGAAGGTTCAAAAGCAGTTGAAGGCGATCTGCAATATTTTGAGCAGCAAGTAGCTTAAGTACCGTAAGTATATATGAGAAATAAAGGAAAAAATGTACTATTTATATTACGTCTTAGTTATTATTTTTGAATTTTATTCCCAATAAGCCGGCGTTTCATACATTCGACACCTTTCCAGTCCACATTGCGCGGAGTTTTTGTTACTGTATATAATAGGAGAGAAATTCCACCCTATTGATTATTTCATTTTCTCTGCTTAAAGCTTCAAGATATTCTTCAACCTAAGAGAATCCAGTGGAAATTAAAAAAAATCAAGATATTTATTTTCCTCCAAGATTAAATATCTATCAAATAAAGAAAAATACTAATCATAGTCCTTGATGAGACGAAAACCGTAGATACGAAAGCCTGAACCCTGTTTACGGAAGTTCATCCGATTGACGGTCAAATACCGAATCCACCCGCGACCTCCAAACATGTTTACCACATTACAACATTGCGTCAGTTGGAAGAATCTATTTTAATAATGCATATATTGTAAATTGGACGGAATCTTCCAGTAAACAAAGGAGCTGTAGTTCAATAAAACAAACCCTGCCAACTTTTTTTCGATAAGGTTTCCCTCTGCTGGATATTTCTCTCAATCAGCATTGATAAAAAATTATCAAAATCCTTTAATTGGGTCTTACATACAATCTTCCTATTCAAAATACATTCCTACTCCTAAAATCGGTGTCCATAACGAGCTCAAATGCAAGGGCAGCCTCCGAAGAAACTTGTGCCATTTAAAGAGATTCAGTTATCTATCGAAATACAGCAGCACTCTGGTCTGTTTGAATCGGTTAGAGGAAAAAATTTTAGACAGAACTTCGGAGGAGTTTTATATAAATTCATGTTTATTAACTTTTTCAGTAATAGTTCTTGTAATTTAATTTGTTTGTATTTTAAATTATATTGAGGTGGAAGGGGGGGGGGGATTTGATAGCTGAGCGAGAAGAATGAGAATCTCAGCACTCTCGATTCAGAAGGTCGTGGGTTCAAATGGCGCCCGGCCATGGTCCTCATTTTTTGACAATTTTATTAATGATTGTGCAACAAGCTATTGTTAGTGGAACTAAATTCCCTCATGACTGGGTAAAACAATAGATCATGGATATGACTATCTATAATCTATTGTTTGTTTACTTCTGATAACGAAACTGTCGCAAATGTTCGATCCGAGCAACACCAACAGAGCTAGGACTAAAAAAAGTTGCACATTTTGAGAATAAAAAAAAAAGCCTTATACCAGAAAACTAAACATATCCATTTCTAAATGGTTCCCAAGTTTAATTTTTTCAATTTCATTTAATTTCGTTTCATTATTGTTAGGTATTTTGTACTTTGTGTAAGTGGATGAGATTGAGAACTGTTATACTATAAGGTTGTGGTATTATTTTAGATACATAGTAACCAAGAGACCTTCTCAGTGAAGGAGGAATAGGCTACCACAAAGCTCAAACATGCTACATTTTTCAATGAAGTTTTAAAATATATTTTAAGCTTAATAAACTATTATTTATTAAAAAAATAACCTTATCGCGTAAATATTTACGAGGAGATATCGATAAAAATATCGGAAACGTAGATAATCGATTCATAGTTTATATATAGTTGAAGTTCTAATTTCAAATGTTATAAAATTTTCTTTCGAAATCATCGATGGGTTCTGGCCTTACGAGAGGTAAGTGATTTTTATATTCATCCCCTAATAAGATAATTGTTTGAACTATCACAATGCTATATCTGGCTATTTTTAGTTTAGTTAATATTAACCTAAATCACCTGGAGTCATAATAACACACGAACAGATAATTTAATAATTTTGCACATATTTTGTTTGTTTCTTTGTTGGGGCTTAACGTAGTTATGTACCCCAACAAAGGCAAGAAGAAGGTGTTAACCTGTACGTTACAACGTATTGTAGCCGGTAAACGTATTTTTATAACGTTTTATTATGCTTAATTACGTTAGCAACACTATTATCTAAGTAATTATTAAAATAGAGATAAATTTTGTACAACTTGATTAAAAAAATATGAGTTATTTCCGAGTTATATTTTATGTGTTGGATTTTGATGCCTATAGCGTTTCCTTGATGCATTACTTACTTGTTATAAAGGCATGTCTCTATTTTTGGTAGGGTTGTGTCGATTCCTAATAATCGATCTATACCGTTGACACCAGGCTAAACAAGGTCCCAGGAATATCATGCTATACCCCCATCTTCAAGTAGGTGAGGCCCGTCGGCCCAATGAGGCAACTCACCGCGATTGGGCCTAGCGCAGTGGGGCAAGAGAGGAAAAACCCCCAACATTTGATATTTGGGTCTAGCTTCCAATAGCCCCGCCAGTGGTCTTATAATGATATTTATTAACGGTTGCTAAGTAACTAACGGTTGATTCCATTGATACACAAATTATACACATGTTTAATTTTATTTTAATATATTTCCATTAGTTTAACTGTGGTTGATAAAGCAACCAAGATACAATAAAGCAAAAGATACAAAAGCAAAATACAATAAAATAAAGCAAAATTTTCAAAGTTTATGAATCATGCAATGAGTAGGAATGAACAAAGAGTTTTATGGAAGAAAGAAGAATTGGGTCTTCTTTACATTAAGGCTGCCAGTTCTCAGCTCTCAGTCAATATAAAAAATTTCACGTAAAATTGTAGCTATGTATGCTGTCTCTTAACCACAACCAAAACCTGTTAAATAATCTCTTTAATAGTAATAGCAGGTTTTGGTTTAAACATGAAATCTTACATTAAAACCCGTACAACGGGTTTTGGTTGTGGTAAGGAGATTACATACAAAACTACAATTCTACGTGAAAAAAATATTTCTCTATATTGACTGAGCGCTGAGAAAAAAAAACAATACGCGATTTTTATATTTTATATTTTTCTCGGCTCCTAATGCACATGGGCGGCTATAACTCTAGTTTTGCACTATTATAGTTCCCTACTACCCACACAAAAATTCGGCTTCACAAAAAACTCCGATTAGCCATAGCAGCATAAAGTGACGTTAAACGAAATAAACAAACAAGCAAAATCGGCTTTCAAATCGATGAGTTACAAGTCACAGCTGAGAAATGGCAGCCTTAATGTGAAAAAGACCCGAACAATTTTTCTGAAAATAATTTTATTTTGTTATTTTTAAACTTTTGTTAAATAAAATTTCAATTAAATAAAAACATATGTTTCTCTAACCCATATCAATTAATTTATCACTACGATACTGTTATTAGATAAAATCATTGGCTATTGGAAACAAAAATGTGATAATTTTTGTCTGCTTTTTTATTTTCAATATTTTGGAATACCTTAATAAATATAGCATAAGGTTGTGGAACTTATTTTCCGATTATTTCTTTACTGGGGTCTATTCACGTCCTTGAAATTGCCCTTTTCAGACACACGTACATATATACATTTTTTTTTATATTTACATTTGTAAAATAAACAAAAACAAAAAAGAAAAACTCAGCTTTTCGCTAATTTTGGACAAATGTAAATCAATACATATATGAAAATTATTGAGAAAATAAAATTTTTTTTTTTTTTTAAATTTCGTTCGTTCACCTATGTATACTACAAGGCCTTGAGGTAAAATTTCAAATCTGATCAGCAATTAGAAGACCGAAATCAATAATGTTATTATTACGAATTTCTAACATTTTACCACAAGTAGAATACGACGATAAACGAACGAAATAAAAAAAAAAAAGCGTCTTTTTAGATTCGTTAGTTTTACATAGTGGCGACGATATAATAACAAACAAATTATCTTATTTATACTGTAAGAGGGATATTTAAAATATCAAACATAATCTAACTTGGTAACTTAACTGTATAACAGTAATCATTACCCAGTTCTCTCCAGGCTTTGAGGTCATTGACCAGATCTAGAAATAATAATCAACAATGTGAATAGACAATAAAAACAAATAAAAATATCTTTTATAATTATTAAGCAGATATTTGAAAACTACGTTGTTTACTAGTTGAAAAAATGAGAAGGAATTCCTGGAACAAGATGCCAGAAGCTGCGAAATCAAAATATCCGATAACAACTTGGGTAGCATTTTTCTGTTAGTTCTTCCGGTGCAACATCAACATCAATATATAAAAACAGGAAGACAGTGTATATATATTTTTCAATTTATTTATTGAAATTTAAAACTACGCACACAAATACATCCAGTAAATTTCAGGATAATATTTATACTAACAAATCAATTACTTGTAAACTACCTATTGGTAGCACTTCAATATAACTTCTATATTAGTCTTATTTTCAGAAGCCTTAGAGTGTTATCAGGAATAGGAAACAAGTTGAGAGACTAGTGGATTATTAAGCTTATTAAGTTAAGATCTTAATGGATAAGTATATTTGTGGCAAAGTAAGGAGCACTGAGGATTCCTTAAAGGATTCCTGATCGGATAAGACATGAAGTGGATGTCTTAGTGAAGTTGTAAAGCTCAACTTGCCCAAAGAGGTCTAATCACTGTCATGTTAATGAGTCTTTTTCTAATTAAATGGAAAGTTTGTCTAGTAAACGTTGAAATCGTCCAAAAACTGGTTTCGTGCTGGTAACATATACATTTAAATAAAAAATTGGCTATTAAAAAAAATAAAATAAAATTTGTCTGTGAAACTAGCAAAGTGACAGAAACCATCACCTATCCATTAGAGATCTTAGCTAATAGATGCCTGCGCCCCTGACTGGGAATTTTGTGGCCAGAACAAACATCAAATGAAGAACTATGGAGAATCACCAATCAGCTTTCGACCCGTTCAGAAATAAGGAAGCGGAAATGGAAATGGGTAGGACTCAAGCTTAAGAAGCCAGATGATGCTATTGAAAAAATATGCTCAAACCCCCAGAGAAAAAGAAGGAAAAGCAGACTCAGAAAGACGTGGCGGAAGTATGCAGGGAGGAAGTATGCCACGGATGGCCTATGCTCCATTTGGGATTAATGGAACAAATAATGATAATAAATAAAAAATTAAAAATGTTCAAAATAATATTTATTTTATTTTATTTTTTTTACTAGTTGTTGGTTAAGACTCTCAAATGGATGTCATTTCATCCTGTTGCAGCTGTGTTAATAAATTAATAAATATGGCATTCACTGTCATGTGAATGAGTTATTTGTTTTTGATTGAGAGCTTTTTTGAAAATTGAAACGTGTTGAGCATTTGAATTTTTTGTATTAAAAAAAAAAAAGATTTACCTGAATAATTTAATTTCATGGTAGGCGGGTTTATCCCCTTATTCCTTTTCTATTTCTTTTCTCGATATATCTTTTTTTACTTGTCATTATTATTTTTATTTTCTTTTTTTCCTATTTTTCTTTCTTTTTCTATGGCATATTTTAATTATTCTTTGCAGAATAATTATTTTGTTCCCTCATGTTTATAAATATACTCTAAGTTTTATTTTCTCTACTGATCCCTGTTAAACAGATCCGCTATCTAGGAATCAAACGTCAAACGTTTAACTTGAAATAAAATAGAATAGAAAGAAAACTTTATTATGGCACAAAGTCCCTTAAGAATAACATTAAATAACATAAAGTAGGATCATAACTGGCCGAGAGTCTGTTAAAAATAAAATAACATAGATAAACTGAATGCAAATATGTATGAAAAAAAGATACAGAGAAAAACTAGAAAAAGAAAAAAACTTAAAATAAAAAAGATAGTGAAAAAATGAGTATACAAAATAGAGGTTCATATTGTAAATAAAATTACAGAACAGAAAAAAAAAAAAAAACAGAACTTGAAGAAAAATAAAAGATAGAAAATCAAAGATTATCATTACAAACAATAAAAACATTATCATAATCAAACTATAATTTATGCTTATGTTTTATGTCTGACGGTCTTAGTAATTAAATTAGACGATTGCATGCATGTATGTACACATCCTTACAATTAGAGAGCGTCGAGCTGGAGGGAAAGAAGAATACACATACAAGACTAAAATGACAGGATACTTCTTCAAAATTTACAAGAAAAACGTTCAAAACTTCTGATTTACTGACAAAGAGTCATTGATATGAAAGTTATCAGACCTAAATATGACATATGGAGTCGAGCTTTGGGGCTCTATTAAACCATCTAATTCATCTCTTTTCTAATCCCTACAATCCAAAGTCCTTTGAAAAATGCTTAGTGCTTCTTAGTTTGCCGCAAATAAATTTATCCATAAAGACCTCGATGTTCCATATGTTGCTGATTTAGCCCAAATCAAATACCTATCTTTTCATAGTAAACTCAATAACCATTCAAAGCCATTAGTCTCTTAACTTGCTTCCAATTCTATCCCCGACAAACCACCAAGGCGTCTGAAAAAAAGGTGGCCGCGGAATCTGCTCATATAGGATTTTTATCGAAGTGGATAATTGCTTAACAAGCAAGTGTCTTATTATTATGTACGTTATTTTCACGTTTGCTAGGGGTATGTTTTTTTTTTACATACAGTTAAAAATTTCGACAAATGGATCAATAACAGAAATAAATAAAGTTTTATTTTTTAATGTATTTACTGTATTGTCTGAACTTAAATGCCTCATGTTCTATGTGTATTACTATCTTAGACTGAAATTATGGTAGCTAGTCTATTGTACCAACTATCTTACTGAACATTTGTTTTATTCTTAGGGGGCAATGAGTCCCAGAAAAACGATTATTTTTTTTCTTTTCTTTCATTTAATTTCCACTCTGCGGCAACCACTTCTTCCTCGTTGTGTAAATATTGTATTTTAAAAGTGCCCTTTAAGGAAAAGTAATATAAAACAAAATAATTAAGTCACCAAACAGGGGATCGATTAGAAAGATTTTGGTACTATGTCATAATAAACGCACAAAACTGACATTGATATTGTCCTCGAAATAACTTGACCAAATATTTTGAATTTCTCTTTTTCTGCCTTCGCCATTAGGGCAAACATAATCTCTACCGTGCTTGTTGTTGATGTTGGTATTTATCTGAAAGATCTGGCACCAAAGGGAAGGGAGGGGGGGGGG